>OX465562.1:20787058-22037058 GCA_950022955.1 Xestia ashworthii
GGTCGTTGGCGTAAAGTGGCCCCGTAAAGGGAAGATCAAATTTTGTGTGTAATTTTGATGTAACTAACTACAACTTTCAGCTTGGTCGACGATTTTGCTTGATATCCCGGAAACAGGGACTTTGTAAACAAAAACCAAACTTATCCATGCTGCTATTTAAATATTTCTCCGAAATGTGTGTTGTAGCGGAAATAAACCTCAAAGTCACGTAAATTTATACAATTGTAGTATAATTGAAAACCTTCTTGGAATTTGGGTTAAAGGAAACATTTCAGTAAGCAATTTATTAACATGATTAATAGGAAACAAAGTTGAGAGATTATTTCCACATTGTAGTTAATAATCTATATTTACGGTTCTTTAATCAACTGATCCCACACAGGCGGGACCCGCGGGTCCACTCGACCTGATGCATGTTTGAATTGGTTAACTGGACCCGAAATAGAAAAGTTTTCTATTAAGAGATGTGTCCCGTAGACACTCGAAACCCCATTTAGATTTGTCTTGTTACCATCATTCTGTATCTAATTGAAATAAATGCTTTGAGTTTGAGTTTATCATTCAAATACCATTTTGGACTTATGCTAGCCTGGTACTTTTTGTGAGGTTACTGCCAATAAAACTAAGAGAATGTGTCGTGAATAGGAACAAAGGCTTTCTTTCTCTTCTTCAACGGTAATACTTAATAGCAATAAATTGCGAGAACAATTTTAATAATTTTTATTCCTCCTAACATTTTTCTACACGCTACACTAAAATTTGCAATTCGATGACATTTTTTTAACTTTCAATCGACAAATACAAAACTATCTCATTACGAAGCCGTCAACCATGCATTCTGTACATCCAACTAAAGTAACTTTACGCAAAAAGTATTGCTGGGAAACGACTTTTTTTACAGCGAAGAATCATGTTTTGTGGTAGAACTCAATGTAACACTCAAAACATTGTGCTGATGGATGGATTGAATTGTACGGGGATCGAATTGTATTGTAAAAAACTCAAAATAAAAACTTGCTTATTAAAAACTTGTCGAAGCGTTGGAACTTTGACCCCCAATATCTACGTAAACAGAAGGTTTCGTGGTACCATCCCGTCGAACTACGAGTACCTATATTTGATATTATTTTAAGCTTGCCAAGGATACATATCAAGTTGTACCTACTCTAAGTAACAGCACAATACTGGAAAAGAAATTTCATTACATTTCAGAAGTGAGATTTGCAGTCCACTTCCTACCGTCGAAAAAACAATTGTAATAACGGGGAAAACAAGTGCTTTTCGGCTTCATTAAGAGGTCTTTTTTCACCCTTTATAACCTCCTTGATTGAGTAGTGTGAAAGAATGAACGATGAATTGATGACCTAATTGGCCCAGTGCCTAAGTACTTGACTTTCTACGGGTCACGAGTTCGATCCCTTCGCGGGGAAAATATTTGTGTGCGTTGCAAATTTTGTTCTGAGTTAGTATAAATATGTGTGACTTGTATCGAGAAGCATAATTACTGAGACTACTAGCTGTACCCCGTGACATTCATCCACGAGAAATTATTTTAAAAATATGACTTCCCCATTGGAGTCGAATTTTGTAAACAATTTAAAGGGTTTTATTTTTGCTCGAAACCATGATTCTTTTTCTAGAATAAGGGTAGCCTAAGTTACTCCCTATAACAACAATTATCTGGCATTAAGATTCCTGTAAAATCGGTGTAGCTGTTTTGGAAATTAGCCGGAACAGACAGACAGAAGGTAGACAAAAATAAAAATAAAAAGATTTTTGTTAAAAGTACCTAGTTAGATTTCGGGAGCGATGCGACGGCGAAAATAAAACGTGAGGGCCCGTTTTACTAAGAGTTTTATTAGAAAACGACCCGAGCTTACAGAGTTTGATGCAAGACTGCTTATTCTACCTAGCCTAATACATAGTTAGAACTTAAAACTAAGCTGGTGGTCGCTGGCGCCTGCACATCCTGTCATGTCTGGCTGATAAAGACAAAAGTGCAGCGTACGAGCTTATAGCTCTACCACAGCGATAGATAAGGTGAGTTCAGAGAATGTAACTCCTCCCCCCTTGGACCGAAGTTATCGGAAAAACAGAGATTTTCCAGGAACTTCGCAAAAATAATAAACTATAAAATGACAAAACTTAAGTAGTTAAAACGATTATAAGATAACGTGAAGATAACATTCACATATTTTATAACTAATTTAAGAGGAGTAATCATCATAGAGTTAAGACACTAATAATACAGGTCTCTGAATGACTCTATTTTCCTCCTGTTGAGTAGGATTGTCTTCAATACCATTGGAACGACGATCCTGCCCTTTACACATTTTCCTTAAAATATACTTATACATAACTACAGCTATTAACAATAAAAAGACGATCGCGTACAAAGAGTAAAGAGCGGCACTGACACTATCACCGTTAATTTCACTGTTTGCACTGATTTCACTATTCGCACTATTCTTCAGAAGATAATTTAGCTGGCGTATATCATCCAGGTTAACTCCTTTCAGGTTTACAGTTTCCACTTTCACAGCGTCAGAGGTGAGTTCTCGTAGATCAGGTAAGTTTATGACAGGAACAGGCTTATACTCTGTTTGCAGAAAGTAAGAACGATGTCCATGAAGTTGGATATTTTCTATAGAAACATCACATTGCGGTTCTATGGTTATAATGTATGTTCCTTGTATGCGTTCCTTGGTGTCGTCATTGCCACAAGTTTGCGATATAATTTGTTTGGGTTTGGTATACACTATCCAACTATTTGGACTAATCTTCTGTAGTTTCAGATGTTCAGACTTTATCTGACGGGGAATACAACGCGACAGATTGCGTTGATATTTCATTAGTTGTTCTATACAAGTTTCTTCCACATATTGAATGAGGTTATTTTCAGAGCAGAGGTATTCATTGACTGTTATCTCTTGGCATGGTTTATCAATCGGACGATATTTCGACCCTTCTACTAAAAGGTAAGGGAATTCAGGAAAAACAACAAAGGTTTGGTTCATGGAATCCATTGGAAGGGAATACAATTTATAATAATTATAAGTAGCATTTAAAATTAACGGAACTTCAATAATAAAGGTTATTTCTTCATTTTTAAGGTAAGCTTTTACAGACAATGACTCTTCTATATTAATTAAATTTATATCATTTACAGGATACATTAAGTTATCATGTTCATTAATATGTTTTAGTAAATTTAACAATTCATCAGAATTTATTACAGCTTTGTGTAAAACAGATACCTTACAAAATGCAACAGCAGTTTCTAATTCGCTGAGTTCAGCATAAATAGTCCTAAAGTTTACAGTAAATTGATCGAGTAATCCAAATACATGAGTCATATAAATTGAATGCTTATCTTTTGTGCTAATATTAGCTACAAGGCCTTCAAGTAATTTAATGCGCTTATTTATTTTATTTGTATTTTCATTAATTATTTCAGTAGTGTTCAGAAAGTGATCCAACATTTCAGAAACCACAGTGAATTTATTGGCTATTGCCTGTTCTTTAGTCTGAATATTATAAATTAAATTATCATATCTAACCGCATCTTCATGATCAAGGTTACCGGTTATAATTTTGATTATAGAGCCTAAAGGGTTTACAATACCACGTTTAAATCTTTTCGATGGAATTAATTGCTGTAATTTCTCTACGGTCTGAGTTTGAATATACTCGACTTGTATTTTATGTGCCATAAACTCATCAGTGTGGAATTTGTTTAGGTGTAATATTTGGCTGAATTCCGAATATTTTTTAATATTAAAAGAAAGGTCCGTGTTTATGCCCTGAAGATTGATTATTTTAACAATAGACCACTTATCATATTGAATAAACGCTTGGCCTATCTTCACCGGAAGAATACCAGGGTTTTGACTAATCTTTACTGCTTGAAGGGCCTGGCTTGGGAGAGTCCAATTGGTTGTTGTCCATATCACCAGGATCAAACTCCACCTGTGGAGGACGTTTTATGTTTTTAAGAGGTACTTTGGTATCCCTATTGTTTAATTTAATTGGTATGATATTGCGTTCTATCTGACCTGTGACAACGGCCTTTTGGTACCTAGGCTTATCTTTTGCTTGTCTCTTATTAACGGCCTTAGCGAAAACAGGATTACCTATTTCTAAAACTGGTTCTAATTCCCCTCCTCGTTTCGTTAAAATTTTTTCTTTGTGACCTTTTAATTTTTCCGAAATATACTTATAGAGTGCCTGAGTTCTCTTCTTATGATCTCTAATCAATTGCTGTTTGTAAGCTTTATCAAATTCAGAGTTAAATGTAGAGTTTAATTCGGTATGACCAAATGCAGCTTCGAACGGTGTTAAATCTGTGGTGCTATGAATAGTGCTATTATAGGCCATAACGGCATAAGTCATTACAGAGGCTGCGTCCGTAAACTTCTTTTCATATTTTGCCAATCTATAAATTTCTATAATTGTGGAATGAAAACGTTCTATGAGGCCCATTGAGTTTGGATTGTTTGGGGTCCCTATGTGTAATTTTATTTTATGTAAATCTGTTAGTTCTCTTAGTAATTCACTGTTGAATTCAGTTCCAGGGTCAGAACTTATTTTCTGTGGAATGCCGTAAAATGAAAAATATTTCATCAACGCTCTTACTACTTCAGGTGACGAACGAGATGGAATTTCTATGGCTTGACCTAATTTACTAAAGGCATCAATTATAGTTAAATAGTATTTCGATTCTATGCTAAATAGGTCTATAAATATCTCTTGAAAAGGCGCATGTTGAGTTTGAGTAAGTTGCAATAAGGGTTTAATGGGTTTCCTATCATATTTAGAAGTTTTACAGCGCTCACATGAGTTAATAATGGCGGAAACGGTTTCAATCAAATTTGGCCAATAATAATTACGACGAATCCGTTTAATTGTTTCGCTGATTCCACGATGACATGTCTTACCTTCATGTAATTTAATTACTATAGCTCTTTGTTCCTGCTCATCTTCGACGTAAACAACACGCTCGGTACATTTATAAAACTTAACCACATCTTTCTTAAACAGAGAAATTATGATATTACTGAAGTCTTTTCTAAGTTCTTGATTTTCAAAATAAATGAAATACTTAATTTTTGGTTTTATGTAGTCTTTCAAAAATCCTGTGATGAGATTATAGTTATGAAGAGGCAAAAATACTTCTAACACCTTTTGTTTTTCTCTAGATAAATCTTTTACTTGAATCTCATTGCGAAACCAGCTGAAGACAAGTATTTGATTGGGCTTGGTGTCTATTGCTTCGTTCAAGATCGGTATTCCATTGGATTCGAGATCTTTGGCCGAATGAACTGTCTGTATGGAAGAAGACTCAGACGGTATGGGATAATGAGGCGATTCGTCAAGAACTGCCTCAGTTTCTGGTATACTTATTGGACTAGCTGTAGCGGTTCTTTCAGAGTCAGATATGGAAATTGTTGTAGAACCGTCCGTACTTTGTCTGATCATGCCTTTCTGTTCGTCTATATTAACAATCATTGAACTGTTGTCTAAATCGTCGCCTTTTAGGGCATTAAGTCGGATGCGAGATAGCGCATCTGCGTTTACATTTTGTTTACCGTTTTTATAT
The DNA here is from genome assembly GCA_950022955.1 of Xestia ashworthii. Classification (NCBI taxonomy): domain Eukaryota; kingdom Metazoa; phylum Arthropoda; class Insecta; order Lepidoptera; family Noctuidae; genus Xestia; species Xestia ashworthii. The sequence continues at coordinate 20,792,658 of OX465562.1, forward strand.
ATAACGTTAAAATCGTATTCTTGTAAACGCAAACGCCAACGTGTTAATTTGCTATTTGGTTCTTTAAGTTGATATAACCAAACTAGGGGCCTGTGGTCAGTGTAGATGTCGAATTTGTGTCCATACAAGTAGGGCCTGAAATGTTTTGTGGCCCAGACAATTGCCAACAACTCACGTTCAATAGTACTATATCTCGTTTCAGTGTCTGATAACGTTCGACTAGCATAAGCTATGGGTTTGTCGCCGCCTATAGGGCCCTGTGATAAAACAGCACCAATAGCGACTTCTGAAGCGTCTGTGGTTAGTACAAATGGTTTATTCATATCAGGATATTGCAATACTGGTGCATTAATTAAAAGTTCCTTGCATTTTTCGAAAGCCTCAATATATTTTTGATCCGTCAAAACTTTTTTACCCTTTTTTAAGCAAGCTGTCAAAGGTTGTGTTACTCGTATTTTAGAAAAGTCTTTAATAAACCGTCTGTAATATCCCACAAACCCTAGGAATCGTTTGATTTCAGTCTGTGTCCGTGGTAATGGATAGTTAAGAACTGCCTGAATTTTGTCGTTGTTGGGTCGAAGTCCGTCTTTAGTCAGTGTATGTCCTAAGTATTGCACTTCTTTACGTAAAAATTCAGACTTATCTAATTGGACTTTAAGATTGGTCTGACGTAATCTATCAAATACAGATCGTAATCTTTTAATATGTTCTACAATACCACTAGAGTAAATAAGAATATCATCTAAATAGACCATGCAATGTATACCCTGCAACCCTCTTAGGACATTGTCCATTGTCCTTTGAAAGGTCGCTGGAGCGGTTTTGAGGCCAAATGGCATACGAAGGAATTCGTAATGACCATTTTGTGTTGAAAAGGCTGTTTTCTCAGTGTCAGAAATCTCTATTTGATGATAACCGGAAGCTAAATCTAGGGTTGTAAAATAATTGCTTTTGCCAAGTTTGTCAAGTAAGTCGATTATGTTGGAAAGTGGATATTTGTCATCGATTGTTATGTCATTGAGTCGGCGATAATCTACAACCATTCTATATTTTACTTGACCGGAAGCATCTGCCTTTTTGGGAACCAAATGCACAGGTGCACTCCAGGGTGAGTGTGACTCGCGGATCACATTGTCTTTAAGAAGTTTTTCAACCTGTCTTTTGATTTCTTCAGCTTGCGCTGGACCCTGTCGATATGGTTTGGTATAAATGGGATCTTCATTAGTGGTTCTTATGTGATGTTTAACTTGATTTGTAAAAGTTAAAGGCAGCTCTTCACAGTAAAATATATCTTTGTACTCGTGACATAATTCACTAATAAGGTCACATTCTTCTTGATTAAGGTGGTCAAGTCGCAATTTCTTTAAATTGTCTGTCAGTAATGAATCTATCTCTACGTCAGTTAAATCAGTCAAATTATTTACTATACACTCGTTAGAAAAATAAGTAACCTTGAACGGAGAAGTTATAGTTAAATTCATTTCAAGGCTAGTTGCGTTCTGTATAACAGTGGAGGCTAAATAATTTTCACATTTAACAATTGCAGCTGGCATTCGAACGCCTTCATGAAACTCCTTGTAATCTAATATGCCATAGCCATCCTTTTGATTAACAGGTAATTTCACTCGATGTTCAGTCCGGGGTTTTAGTCTAAATTCAGGGTCGGTAGAGTAAATTATAGGAATTTTGACGCCGTTTGTCTTCAACATCTTTTCCTTAAACGATAAATCAGCATTAAGTCGGGTTATAAGATCCATGCCAATTAACCCGTCATATCTGGTGTCCACATCATAAACATAAAATTTTTGATACCCTTCATTATTAAAAATGGAAAATAGAGGAATTTCAGCTACTTCATGATGTTCACTAGTCGCATGTATGCTTGTAACTGTAAATGGTTCATAGAACTTTAATTGAGGAAAACACTCATCAGCTTTTCTGGGACTTATAAAAGATCGTGTGCTTCCTGTGTCCAACATAAATTTACCGTTTATCTCAGGGATGTATATGTATGGATGTTTTAGATTGGCGTTAAAATTAAGTTCTATCATTTCCGGTGGGTTTGTATTGAATGTATTTGAAAATTTTGGACAACTTCCGGATCACTGTTATTTTCAGTTGAATGTAAATTTTCAGCAGTTTTGGTAAATTCTACACTAGGGCTCTCATCTACGCAACCATTTTCAGTATTCATATTTTTATAGTCGTAGTCACAGTTTGTCGTCATATTCTGCATATAATCGTCATGAGTGACGTCGTAGTAGTATTGTTCGCCATCCGTATAAAGTTCATTTATAGGAAAACCTTGTTGTGGTTTAACCGCTGCTGGAGCAGTTCTCATTGTCACGTCACTATCGTGGAAATTATTAGTTGGACGATAGGCCGAAGCTTGGACGGGTCTGTAGCCAAATTGTCCTACTTGGGGTCTATAACCAGGTTGCGCTGTTGGGGGTCTGTAGGCAAATGTTCCTACTTGAGGTCGGAAGCCTAATTGCTGAGGGTTTCTCTTATCAACGACTGGTCCAAATTGAGCCATTTGCGGTCGACCAATTTGTTGATTTGGTATGTTCGGGCGTACGAAATTTTGATTAGGTATACCAAATTTGAATTGAGTTGGGTTTGTAAAAGGTCTGAAATTATTATTTTGCAAGGGCCTCAGATGGGGTGGATTAAAAACAATTCCTCCATCACGTGATGGTAACATATGACCTTGCGGTCGGTGCTGTAACATTTTACTGCGTAAATTATATTGTTCCTGAAAGTTAACTTCTTCAAGGACATATTTTAAAGCTTCTTCCAACGTATTAGGGTTTTTAATTCGAATAATCCGCACCATGTGTTCTGGTAAATTATACAAGAAAACATTAAGAGAAGTATTGTTATAAATTATTTTTTTAGCTTCTTTTAACGTTGTAGAGCTGTTCTGATTCACTTTTGAAATTAATATAGCACGAATGTCTTGAATTCGGCTACAAAACTGTAAGTAGGACTCGCCTTGTTTGATTTTTAGGGTCTCCAGTTCAATAGCAACGCATTCCTCGCTCCTGGGATCCCCAAAATGTTGGATCAATAAAGATTTTAATTCGCTATACGTCTCAAAATCACCTCTTTCACTAATTAAGGCTGCCGCTTTACTTTTTAATTTACTGGTAATGTTCTGCATTAAAAAATCATTTCTATCCGTAGTCCCTTGATACTTTTCAATAACATATTCGCACTTTCTTAAAAATAAACTAAGTAAATTAGTTTCACCACTAAATTCTGGAATTAAATTTAAAACATCCCGAGGTATCAATGATTCAGCAAGTTGCATAGAAAATGGTGTTTCGGTACGAGCCGACAGGGTTGCACCTATTGCCGCGGTTACAGGAATCTGACCTTGATTCATTTTAAATGAATACGTAAAAAAAAACGAACAAAAGATAAGCAACATTTAAAAATAATTAAATTAATTAAAAGTAAAATTCTAGTTCTATAATTATTAACTTACTTACTTAATTAAAATTAAAAAGAAAAGAAAATCAAACAATAAAAGAATGAAAAGCCTTATCTTTTAATTACGTGAAAATAATATTCACTTAATTTATAAATCACTAATATTATTAAGAATTAATTTCTACCATGAAAGGTTTTTCACTCGATTTTCCAGATTTAATGAAATAATCGGTACAAAAATCCATTTCATATTAACATTACTAATATGGGGAATTAGGAAGGAAGTAGAAGGTTACTCACAGTCCAACCGCCTTATAAACTTTCAACATCTCTGCTCACCCACGTTATCGTTACGCTTTATCTAACGTATTTATTTGGTTCGAGGATTGCCAAGAACGTCTCACTGATTTTAAGTTACGACGACTCTACGTTATCACTCGCGAATAAGTTCTTTAGTGTTCTTTTCCACTTTTCCGTGTTTCACACTTGACTTGCCGCGAAAGCAACTAATTACGGCAATCCTACCCGGCTGCGCCAGTTAGATTTCGGGAGCGATGCGACGGCGAAAATAAAACGTGAGGGCCCGTTTTACTAAGAGTTTTATTAGAAAACGACCCGAGCTTACAGAGTTTGATGCAAGACTGCTTATTCTACCTAGCCTAATACATAGTTAGAACTTAAAACTAAGCTGGTGGTCGCTGGCGCCTGCACATCCTGTCATGTCTGGCTGATAAAGACAAAAGTGCAGCGTACGAGCTTATTATAGCTCTACCACAGCGATAGATAAGGTGAGTTCAGAGAATGTAACTACCTACTGTATAATTCATTCAATATTTGCATTCAGTAAAAAGCTGTTATTTTGAAATACTTCAATTTCATTTGTTTTTTTATTTATTTGCATGTATTAATTTCAATTTTTCAAAAGATATGTATAATTCAATGTAGTAACTTAAATTAATATGGACGATATACTTTCCATGAGATCTTTGACAGTCGTAGAATCGGAAGTTTGGAAGACCCAGTAGGTGGGTTGAGAAGTTCAGATAGGCATCAGTCACTTCATACTCGTACTAGTCTGACTGTTATTTTGGTCAGCCAATCACAATTATTATAACTAACACGGAATTCAACTGATTCACTCATGTAGGCAACATAAAAAGGACTGCGGGACTGTTCGAAAGAGGGTTCACTAATGTTTTACCAAAAGTCCATTGACAAATTTTCATTTTACAACCAACGTTTCGTATACTATTTATTTCGCAAACAACTTATTCCGCAAATGTTTTATTTTAAAAATAGTCGTTTTACAAACATTTATTTGGCAAATACTTCTTTTATCAAATGCATCAGATGATATTTATTCGGTTCACTAATGTTTTACCAAAAGTCCATTGACAAATTTTCATTTTACAACCAACGTTTCGTATACTATTTATTTCGCAAACAACTTATTCCGCAAATGTTTTATTTTAAAAATATTCGTTTTACAAACATTTATTTGGCTAATACTTCTTTTATCAAATGCATCAAATGATATTTATTCATTTATAATTTTTTCATTTTTTACTTAGATACGTTTGGACAAATCACGTTTCAACAAAATAATTTACAGGCTAGTATTTTTTGTATTACTCTTTTTTAAGAAAAAAATAAGGAAATGCATAGTTTTTTCATAACATGCAAACAGGCATACTCCATGCATGCAGCAAGCAAGCAGCAAGAAAGCAGCAAGCAAGCAGCAGGCATTTAGAAAGCATGCAGCAAGCGAGCAGCAAGCATGCAGCAAACGAGCAGCAACGCCAGCAAGCATGCAGCAAGCACGCAGCAACCATACAGCAAGCATGCAGCAAGCATGCAGCAAGCATGCAGCAAGCATGCAGCAAGCATGCAGCAAGCATGCAGCAAGCATGCAGCAAGCATGCAGCAAGCATGCAGCAAGCATGCAGCAAGCATGCAGCAAGCATGCAGCAAGCATGCAGCAAGCATGCAGCAAGCATGCAGCAAGCATGCAGCAAGCATGCAGCAAGCATGCAGTATGCAAACATGCATCATGCAACATGCAGCAGGCATGGTTTCTGTCACGGCTCCGGTGCTGCGGGGCTCCGGCGGTCACACGCGAGCTTATCGTCGCAGAAGGTTTTAACGCTCACCACCGCAGCTTCGGCTTGCTGGCCGGCTGCAGCCGGCCAGCCTCAGCCGCGGCGGCGAGTGTTAAAGCCACCTGCTCCTCAGCACGCGGCCCGCCTCGCCCCTCCGCGCCTACGCGGGCTTAAATTACACTCTAGGGGTAGGGCAGAAAAGACTACGTGGAGTCGGTTCTGCAGCGATTATTTCTGTCACAAAATTTGTGCATAGAGGAAACCAAATTTTTTTTTTTTTTTTTTTTAAATGGCACAATCAATTTGTGTAACGTCTTTATTTCAAACGTTGTTTTATGAGATAAAACGAAAAAATAATGAATTGTTTGTCAAATAATATGTTATTAAATAAAAGTTTATGTGATAATTATTTTGCGAAGTGAATTATTTGTTAAACTTGTTGTTGTGTACTGATGAAATGACAAATAATGTGTTTTCTAATCGTTGCTTGACAAGTAAAAGTTTGTGAATTAATGTTTGGTGATCTGACTGGTCACCTATTTATTCATTTATAAATTTTTCATTTTTTACTTAAGATACGTTTGGACAAACACGTTTCAACAAAATAATTGACAGGCTAGTTTTTTTTTGTTACTCTTTTTTAAGAACAAATAAGGAAATGCATAGTTTTTTCATAACATGCAAACAGGCATACTCCATGCATGCAGCAAGCAAGCTGCAGGCATTTAGAATGCATGCAGCAAGCATGCAGCAAGCATGCAGCAATCATGCAGCGAGCATGCAGCAAGCATGCAGCATGCATGCAACCAACAAGCAGCAAGCATGCAGTATGCAAACATGCAGCATGCAACATGCAGCAGGCATGGTTTCTGACACGGCTCCGGCGCTGCGGGGCTCCGGCGGTCACACGCGAGCTTATCGTCGCAGAGGGTTTTAACGCTCACCACCGCAGCTTCGGCATGCTGGCCGGCTGAGGCCGGCCAGCCTCAGCCGCGGCGGCGAGTGTTACAGCCACCTGCTCCTCAGCTCGCGGCCCGCCTCGTCCCTCCACGCCTACGCGGGCTTAAATTACACTCTAGGGGTGGGGCAGAAAAGACTACGTGGAGTCGGTTCTGCAGGGATTCATTTCTGTCACAAAATTTGTGCTTATAGGAAACCAAATTCATTTATTTTCTTTTTTTTTTAAATGGCACAATCAATTTGTGTAACGTCTTTATTTCAAACGTTGTTTTATGAGATAAAACGAAAAAGTAATGAATTGTTTGTCAAATAATACGTTATTAAATAAAAGTTTATGTGATAATTATTTTGCAAAGTGAATTATTTGTTAAACTTGTTGTTGTATACTCGTACTGATGAAATGACAAATAATGTGTTTTCTAATCGTTGCTTGTCAAGTAAAAGTTTGTGAATTAATGTTTGGTGATCTGACTGGTCACCTTCGAAAGAGATACCGCGGCCCTGGTATACAAAGGGCTAAGAAGGAACATGGATGGGTTTTAGTCAGTAAAAGTCTGACACTCCCTTCCGCTCCGTCTAGAGCGGGAGGAGTCATTTGATGATCCGGAACCCATCCGGGAAAAAAAGTTTCTTAAGAACGGAATGAAAAAACTATCTAGTCATTAAAACTAGACTGGCCGCTACAAAAGACGGGAAACTAGACGTTGAGGAAAAGGATATATAACTTCATAGAAACTACCTATCTAACTTTCTTTATTAAGTAGTTAACTAGCGCTAAACTAATTTATCCTGACTATAAAATGTAGATAAGGATATCTAAAAGATGACGTACGGCGCAATGACGTAGTTGTTTTTTTTTAAGTGAAATCTTCTTTAGGCGCGATGAGCACCTTTTTGAGTGAACAAAAATAATGAACCTCGCGTGACCGTCACGTAAACTTTTCGTAGCACTCGTAGCCGATCCCCTAAGACAGTACCGCATGTTTTTTTTACGCAATTACACCGAAACAAAAAGGTAGATAGTTTTTTATTTTTATTTATTTTATTTATTAATGTTAGTAAAGATTATTAAACAAATAAATTGTGTAATTGGCCAACAATTAATAGCTATTCACTACAAGTATAACTTTACCAGTTACCAGTTCTAAATAAACATTTTACCCATACCTTCGCGAGCTACTTAGCTCCTAATTGGCGAAGCACTAAACGCGTACGAACACGTTACTCCAGTGAAGTGCTATTAGCGTGACGTCACGTAACGGCGAGGGCAGATAGGCACTCACATAGTCTGACACTGAACACTAGCGTTTGATCGTTTATTTTTAAAAGTAGGATGAGGGAACTATAGTCCGCGCCACGAAAAGCTATAATTTTTGTAAACAGAGAATTTCTATGAAGATACGTAACGACAGAAATGATTCCAAATTTAATCAACTCAAATTATTATACGTGTAATACGAAACTAACGAGCAATTTCACTTGGTCGGGTTATATTATTTTGGCGATATAAAGCAATGTCTAATGATTTATGGTACTGGAACGCATGTGACATAATGTAACGTAAACATTTGGGCTGCCATTTTGAAGTACTTAAGTTCACACTGACTGACGCTGTCATTTTTTTTTATTTGATCCTAAGTTTGTGATTCCGAATGAGTGTTTACAAAGTTTGTAGCTTCTCGTGGGGGGACTATATACCTTTTTTTACCCAACTACGTGATAGCATAGACAGGGGTATGTTTTTAACGCGATCATGTCAGTCGGAGACTCATCATAATCTGCCTAGCCTTTTCTCAATTATGTTGGGGTCTGCTTCCAGTCTAACCGGATGTAGCGAAGTACCAGTATTTCACATAGAGCTACTGCCTATCTAACCTCCACAACCCAGTTAATATTAGGTAATACGATACCCTTGGTAAGACTGGTTGTCAGTGACTGGTTAACAGCACAAATTTATAAATACAAATATTTTTAATACTGGAAAAGGCGTATCATTACAAACCCGATAACAATTTGCCCGAACCGAATATCGGATCCTCATGCTTAGCAGTCACGATTGTGACCACTTAACCAATAAGGCAGTCAGATTTTGTCGAAATTTTTTAAATTAATTTTGTCTTTAAGTTTCGTAGTATTTGGCATAACTTTCTAATGGACGCATCTTAAGATTTATTGCGTTGTATGAATTATAAATCGTTTTTTTTTAAATCAAAGATGTGTTAAATACAACAGATTAAAAAATCTCCAAAAGTTAAAAACAAAACATTCCGTGATAAAATATAATCCAATCAACAATGTGGTAGCTGACTACCCGGGGTGCGCCGGACGTACATTACCTAAAGGAGGGTTGGTTACGCCATAAGTGAAGGCTATTTTGAATGCTCTTAAATAAGGGTGATTCATTAATACGGGTGTAAAATAGCAGCTCATAATGGGTACTTTTAACCCGCCAAGTGTCACTTAACCTTTCTTTTAAACATAAAAACAAAATATGGCTTTGCCTACACCTCAACGCATGCGTTTTAAAAATTGCTACAGAAAAATAGAAGCCATTTCAAAAATAGAACTGTGAAATTAAAATTAAAATTTCGAAAATGGAACTGTCCAATACCGCGTGCTAATGGTTACAACAGATGACGTCGCCAATATGTCGGTTTGTCATTACGATCGGTGAAAACTATTTTGAAACCGTGTTGCCGCGTTAACGGTTGACATTTTAGCTTTGGGGATAATGAAATTAGATAGAAGTTGGGTTAACCTTTGGTTTTGATGGATCAAAGATTTTTTCAATACACTTCCTCGAAAACTGGTTCTTTTCGCATTACGATTAGGTTCAAAATGCAGTGTATTTCACACCGGTGCGTGTTTGATATTTTTTCCACACGTGTGTGGAAAGTAAAATTGCCATACCTATACCTAGTCCAAATTGGTTCAATACCTATAGTAAGACGCGTTTTTTATTTCGGCAAAGCGATCTACGTCGGCGTAAACATTTTTTGAATATTCCAATTGTGTTTATAAATTCAATATCATAGTTATAACAAAAAAAACAAACAAAACAAAACTACATTTATAAACAAAATTACATTTATTTGTGTTCTAAATTCAAAAACATAAAATAAATACTACTACATTACAAAACAACAATTCTTCTTTGAAAATTTCTAAAAACACAAAATAGTACCTAGTAGATTACCATATCCTCAAAAACAAATTGCTCATAAAAAAATGTAAAAACAGGCGAAAAAATGAAGCTACATTACACTAATTACTTAAAAAGTTAACTGAATTAACCACATTGGACCGTCTTCATTTAAAAGTCCATTGGAATAAGCTGTCATATCGCTGACGATGAGAGGTCCTTTGCGAGCACAGGTCTTACGAACCTTTTAGATTATTAAGTTAATTAATTAATTTTAATGTGTTTGGGTTTTCCTGACTTGGATGTTTGTGAGAGTTTTTTTTTTGTTTTTTTAAGAATTTTAAGGTAGGTTTAAATTCAAATTCTAGTGTTCAGATTTTTGCGATAGAGGCGAAAATTTCGGAGAGCTTTCTACTATTTAGAGAGACGGGCGAAGCCAGTTCTTTTACCATAATGGTTCAACTAATTTGATTCTCTTTGATTACAGAGCACGGAAATGAAAGGTATTATCATGATCATCCACAGCCTGACTTCACCCACTGCTGTGTGCCTCTCTTTGCTTGTGCCAAACTCCACGCAATTTTTTTAATTATTGGAAAATGCCGAAAAATGCCTAACGCATACCGCACCATCCGGGGAGACGGTTTGGTCATGTGGGGCTTGCACCTACTATAAAACACCGCCGTGTAAACATGCATGACGTTCGCGACCCATGCAGCGCAGCCCGCTTCTGGGCACCAAACTCCAGTGGCGATGTCCGGGCTCACTTGAGACATCACCACAACTCATGAGGGCCGTTCAATGCGAAAATGATAGACTCCCCGATCGCCCGCTGGCAATTGTTATTTGTGCCAGCCTCTTCTAGCATATTCCCGCAACGGAAACTCCGACCACAGCCCTCTCCATTGCCCTTTGGGTGACTTTGCGTTCTTATCAGGCCCAGTGTGAGCGACCACGTTACGGTTTCGTATGTAATCACTGGCAACACACACTGGTCACAGAATTTCGTCTTGAGACACTGCGGTAAGTTGGACGAGAAGATACCGAGCATCTTCCCGAACGCTGCCCAGTTGACTCCGATTCGACGATTGACCTCTTTTTCGAAGTTAGTCCTACCTAACTGGACCGTTTGTCCCAGGTACATACACATAATCGTCTACAACTTACTTCAAGTGTAGATTCTCCGATCTTGACAGGAGTGGGTGACAATTAATTGATGATTCTATTAGGAGTGTAAATGTGATCCTGTTCCATAAACGATGGGGCACTTGATATCGTGTCCTGCATATCCTGTTTGTTCACTACAAGAACTGATGGATGCAACCAAAAGCGCCAAACTAGTAGCTCAGTTCTGGGTCGACACAATAGAAGCAGTTAGTGGATGAGTGTCGTATCAGTAAAGTTATTGTATTGTTTTTTTTTTTTCTTGTTTTTTTTTTTTTTTGTTTAATTTTTGTATTTCTATTTGTTATGGTGGACATAATAAACAGTATTCTATTCTATTCTATTATTGACTGTTTTGAGAGCAGAGATGATCTTAAAACGCTTGGATTTGAAACTACGATCTACCACTTGTATGTTGGGGCCAATACCACAGAACTTTCGCTGACAAGGACAGTTTTTATCAAGCAACGACCTATTGTCGGAGAATGAAGAGCTCGTGGCTAAATAATAACAGCCACTCGGGTCGGCTCGACCACTAAGAAATCCTGCTCAGGTGGAGATTCATTGATGACTCTGCTCGGAGTGCTTGCCTAGGTTGGTCTGTGGATGGCTGACCACCCTTACATACCGAGTTTCTTCCTTACTTCGGAAAGCACGTAAAGCTGTTGGTCCTGGCTGTCATTCGTAGATCTTTGGCAGTCGTTACAGGTCGTCAGTGGCTCAAAAAGTCTGACAACCAGTGTTACCACGGGGTATCGTATTACCCAGTACTAACTGGGTTGTGGAGGTCAGATAGGCAGTCGCTCCATGTAAAATACTGGTATTCAGCTGCAACCGGTTAGACTGGAAGACGACCCAAATATAGTTGGGAAAAAAGGCAAGGCAGATGATGAAGCAACGACCTATTGTCGAACCTACGCCCATAATAGTGTATTATTGCTTTAACATAATAATATTGTACTACCAAATGATTTGAAAAGAGTAACCATGGACTTTCTTGCCGGTTCTTCTCCATGGAAACGACCAACGCGAACCGTGCACCTTTTTCGACGTTTTATAAGTGCCCATCTGGGCCTGTGTGAAATAAAATATTTTGATTTTGATTTTTTAAACACTTCGCCCGGCCCGGGAATCGATACAAGGATCTCATGGTCAACAGTTGCGCTTGCAACTACCAGACCAACGAGGCAATTAAAATATTGGGTAGATGTGAGTAAACGACCAATATTAAAGCTCGCTGCCGTTGTAACTAATCCTAACAGGCCGTCATAATAAAATCAACATTGTTTCAAAATTTGCTGTAGTACCTATTTCGCATGAAAGCGCCAGCGGCAATGGGACAATGTTGACTGTCCTAATTTAATTTTAGGTACTTTATGTTTATGGACCTTTTCAATGAGGAAACTACAGACAGTTCTAAAAACATCTGTAATATATAAACGCTACACATAAGAAGGTACAAATTGTACCTTCTTCGCTTATAATAATGCGCAATTTTCCGTGTGTTGTTCCGGCGGCTCTTTAGTAAATTGGTCCCGGTCATTTGGGTCCCGCGGGATGAGTTTACCAAATTATTGTTTTTATGTCATTTTCTTTGGTAGATTGGTCCCGCTATTAAAATTAAAAAGAAAATGCCTTCGAATTTCAAATTTGAGTAACAGCGTGTAGAAAAATGTTAGGCGGAATAAAAATAAATCAAAATAGAATCCCGTGTGCCCCACCGTATTTTTAACATTGTATGCGATCGAGTAGAGTTAGTACAATTGTGCTAGTTACCTTACGAACAGTAGGTACTAGGGTGGCATGATTCCAAGAAGGTTTTTATCAAAAGAACACCGTACAGCCAGAATTATCAAAATCCAGAATTATCCAACTACCTTGAGCTTATGCCAGCCTGGTACTTTTTGAGGAACATAATTATGTGTCATATTTAGGGAATGCAGAGCCGGTTCCGATAAAGAACTGAGACTCCCTTGTATTGTATAACGGGCTGGTGTCCGCAACTCCACGTCAAAGCGCGTATTTTGCGTATGGGCATAACCCATCCACGCGGGGCCAGTGCGGGTTGGGAGACGTCACATGTTGCGATTTTTTGATTCTAGGATATGCCGGTTTCCTCACGATGTTTTCCTTCACCGTTTTGAGAGCAGTGGTGATGAAATAAATTACACAAAGTAATGTGCCTGTCTGGGTTCGAACCTGTTCGTAAGTCGGGGCCGCCACCACTGGGCCACCGGGACTCCCATACTTTCGATACTTTAAGTAAGCATATAAGACAGTACGTTTAAAGTATTGAAATGAAGAAAGCATGAGAAAGACGAAATCACAGGACGAAATAAAAACATTTAAATCAAACAAATTTAAATCACGGAATAAACTTATTAATATGTCACGCACCGGGCACGCTCAGCAGTATTGGTAATACTGCTGAGCGTGGTCGCCTGCTGGCTGTGGGTGAGTGGGAGTCGGGCCTCTGGCTTCAGACACTACCGTCACCTAATATTGGCACTACGCTAGGTGACACAACCTTCCAGCTCACGCCATGTTTGCGTTTGAGCGCTCCTTGTGGGGTTCTATATTGCTGCCAATGTGATAAAGCATTCGACTGCCTCAGACACCATGGTATGAACGTAATGCCTATGGAAGTTGGGCAGAATTCAGAACTAAAATCTGTGAATGTAGATTTTCTTCTTTAATAAACAAAGGAATGTTTCCTTTAAGTAAAGTTTGCTATCTCCAGTATTTAGAGTAGGTACTTAATTACTTTCACTGCAGGTGGCAATGAAAAATTCCACCCCGTAAATACACTTACGTTCCCCAACAAGTACTAGGCTGGCATGAGCTCAAGGTGGTATGCATTTCAATAATTATTATTCTGGATAGGTACGGTCTTCCAGTAATAAATACCTTCTTGGATTCATGCCAGCCTGGTACTAAGGTTACTGCCCGTAACTAGCACAACAGCTGTACTAAGTACTAGATCCTATACAATATTTTTGAGTAGTTAAACTAGGTAATATAAATATTAACCCACCCCCGTCCCACCAGTGTGGACACGGGCGATGAGGCCAACGGGAATCACCATATAAATTAATATCAAGAAACTTTTCTTCTTGACTATACAAATTATAAAATTGGTCAGCGGGATCAGTTGACCAATTCAAAAATTCAATAGGTCAATTAATCCCGCGGGATCCACCTGTGTGGGATGAAATTACTAAAGAGCCGTTCCGGCTGTGTGTCTAGCAGTGGACGTCATTCGGCTGATGTGATGATGATAATGAAGAAGATTGCTAGCCTGCATACCTAACTATTTTGTTGATTGTCTACCAGTACTGTCTACCTGTATATATTTGTTTTGTGTGTTTGCATATTTCGGTTTCACGCAAATGTTGATCGTGGAATGTTATAGTATTTTCGTAGAAACCAGAAACAACTATGTTTTTGTTCAGTTAGGTTTGTGACGCGGTCTTTCGATTACGAATGAAGTATGTAATATATGTTTTGCGGGTATTTTGTGTGGTTTAACTACTGTTTATCGGAATAAGTAATAATGTTGAATTTTTGTTTACAAACACTTCTCGCTGGGTCGCTGACGAGTTTTTGACTTTTCGTTGCAAAGATTCTCCTTTATGCACTTTTTTTGGCATCATTGACATCACTGATTAGCCTATTGGTGTGACAGCCATGACTTCAAGTCATATAGGTCACGAGTTTGAACCTAAGGGACCTCTGATTTTTTGGATTACTTAATGAACGTTTCATGTCACTTGCTTCGACAAAGGAAAACATTGACAGAAAACCAAACACCTAAAAAAACAGCCAAAACCCTGAGAGATATTTTTCGACGAAATGTAAAACCAATTTACCGATGGGCAGCACAAAATCTCTGAGACCAGGTTAGACACTAAATACACGAACAGTAAAGAAAGAAAAAGCTTTGACAAAATTCCCTTGAGTTAAGTCTTTTGCAATAATGTTGCAGCCCACAGAGTATATAATCACTACGTTTATTGCAGCCATTGAAATAAGATTTGTTTGTATGACTTTTATGCCATCATAAAAGTCATCTATTGACTAAAGCTGCGCGAGCATGTTCGTGCACATGTTCATGTAGCCAATTCGTATATTTCCAAGTTGTTGTAATTTGTTTTTTACTAACATAGGATATGTTTTATGCCATGTCTAATGACGACAGGCCGTGTCGACGGCGCGTTCGTGTTCCACGCGCGCCTCAAAGAGATGTCAGCATAAGGGGAGGGGCCCGCAAGGGCCGAAGCCTGCCGGGGTTGCGGGCCTATTCGAATGAGATACCGCGGCCCCGGAACATAAAGGGCGAGGAAGGAACATGGATGGGTTTTAGTCAGTAAGAGTCTGACACTCCCTCCCGCTACGCCCAGAGTGGGAGAAGTCATTGGATGATTTCCCATCCTAAAAAAAAAAAAAGGATATGTTTCATACTAACACTATAAATGGATGGATCACGACCACCCGAATGGCGCAGCGGTAGTTAGGCTGCTTTACGCTCTTATGGTCCCAGCCTCCCAGGTTCGAATCCCGGTAGGAGCAAATGTTTGTGTGATGATCATGGACATATTTTGTTTCCGAGTCATGGATGTTTACATTTATAATAAAAGTATGTATTTACAAACAAAAAAGTATCTATTCAGTATATCAACTATCTGGTGTCCACGACACAAGCCTCGTTGCTTAGTGTGGCACCAGATGGCGCTGTGTGTAATGTCCAGTGATATTTATTTATTATTTTATTTATCAATAGTACGCTATTATTATATTATCTGTGTCAATAGGTCTGAATTGAATTTGAATAAACGTGCCGTGGTAAGCATACCCAGGTCAATGATGTTTCAGCATGGCTTAACGTACGCTGAACGAATATTTAAGTACCGTAAATGCTATTTTAATGCCTGTCCTCAAACAGTGTCCTCAAGGTTTACCTTCCCCTTGGGAACAGCGCCATCTAGCGATACATCAGGAGGATGTCTTTACGAGCTCTCTGAGGCGCGATAACAGATAATTACATAATGTCCTTTCTATGTTTATTGACCGGCCTATGGGAGAATAGTGGCTGTAAAGTGTTCAAGGAAGAATTATGGTTATGGGGACATTTAAGATCTTTACGTAACGTGTGGAAGGGCTCTACAATAACTACTTTAGTAATACACGGTGTAGGAACATCGCGACACAAGTTTCTACTGAGAATTCTTAACAACAGTTAAAAAAGAATGATCGCAATATGGGGAGAACAAGAGTCTTTTTACATTCTTAAAGCACTCATCTTATGGGCGTCACACTTGAAACTCATGTTGCATTAATAATATGAAGCTGAAGTCAAAAGTTCAAAAAAATTATAAATTACGAATTAATGTATTTAAGTAAGGTATCTAAAATTACAATTAACCATTAAGACCAAAAGTAAGTACCTATTAAATATACAATGACGGCAATAGAACACTATTAGGCGTCAAAGTACGCCTTCGCATTGCTGTCATTCGGAACGTGTCCAGATGACTGGCAGCATTACCACATTGAAAAGCCATGCTGGAAATCAAAAATCATTTTTTTGCAATTCTTTGGTCAAAGAAAGAACCAGCCATGTTTTATTTAGCAAAAAGGTTTTTACAAACACTTTAACACGTGTCTTTAAAACTCGAAGGGTCCGGTGTTTTTACCTGACTACTCTGAGAAGAAACAGTCGAAACAAACTCAGCCGTCATAGTCTCTTTTAAAGTCCAGACATAATCTTGCTCAACTCACGTGATGACTATACTCTGAGATGGGTTTTGAGGGACTCAGATTTGAGTGGACCAGTCCAGTCAGTGCAAGCAACAATCATGGTTCTACGTTGATTCTCAAGGCCTCTAAATAAATCAAAGCTCATTATGTTGGACACAATTGCCAAAGCCCCTGAGACGTTAACAGAACAGAGTAGGTATGGAAGAAATAATTGCAGCCTTCAAATGGTTGAAAGAGCGTGAGCAACTGCCTATCTAACTTCGAAGGTAAGGTCTAACCAGGTCAAATTAATCAGATTAAAAAAAATTAACAACATATTATTATTATTTTTTATCGTGTGGCTATGCCAAACCTGTTGTCAGAGTCTTATATCACCTATGGGCGTCTGACTTAGCTTTATATGCCGTTGAGAAATACCTCTCAGGCATGCTGGTTTCCTCACGATGTCAACAGAAGCCAGTGATAATTATACAATACGCACATGCATCCAAAAAATGAGAGGCTTCAGCAAACCCTTTCATTTGATACTAATATCATGAGAATGCATAAAAAATAACTAGTTCACCATCTTTGGAAGTCCGTAAAGCGCGAGCTTATTGCCATCAACCGGGCAGTAATTTGAACTCTGTGACTTCTATTGAGAAAATCCTGATTGAAACACCAATTCCTCCACAATGGCTTTTCTCGATCACAATAAGATACGCAATCACTTAATCCAAACCGTGTCAGGTTTGCAATCCCATTCAATACAAAGCTAAAAACATCCACATAAAAATACATATAAAACCATGCATTTTATTCCTCAGATATAAAAATATAAAATAAAAGTCATTCTGACTCCACCAGTTATCAGCAGCTTTTCCTAAGCCATCTTCATAGTAATCTTAGCGGTGCATTTCCCAGTTATTGATTTTACAGCGCTTCATAAAGCGGTAGTCGGATGCATTCAGCGATTTTTATGCTGAATATTGCTCGATGAGCGCGGTGAAGTGGTTTCGTTATTATTTATTACAGGCTTATTCGTGATTTTGCATTTTTGAATGGTTTTTTGTGGGGATGAAATAGTTCGGTGTATTTTTCGAGTTTTATGCTGACCGCTTATGATTTGCTGGCTTTACTCACTGGTTTTTAGGTTAGTTAGTTAGGCTATGGTCACGTTTGTTTAGCTTTAAAAGTATCAAATCCTTGTACCTACTTAGGTCAGCGTCACATTGTAAAAACCGTTAGATTGTAATCTATCTAGCGAGATTGTAAACTGTCGAAATATTGTCATCTGAAATTATGCTTGTATTGTATTGTATTGTATTACAACGGGCTGGTGTCCGCAACTCCACGTCAAAGCGCGTATTTTGCGGTTTGGTAGATGTCACATGTCTTCGAATTTTTGGTTCTAGGACATGCCGGTTTCCTTATGATGTTTTCCTTCACCGTTTTGAGAGGAGTGGTGATGAAATAATTTGCACAAACTTATGCTTACAGTATGACGCATTATTTTTCGGTAGATTATAATCTGTCGAAGTGAAACCGTAAAAGTCTGAAATGTATGCGACAGAACTCACTTCGCGCGCTGTAGATGGTAAGGTTAGGTCCCCCTAGCCCCCTCGTGCCACTCCCATGAAAAAATAATACATAATTCCTGAGAAATCCGATTAATGTAACCTAACCCCAAAACACTTTATATTCGCTTAAAAAGCATAGTTGACGGAGAGTTTACAATCTCGCTAGATAGATTACAATCTGACGGGTTTTACAATTTAACGTTAACATTTACATTTTTTAGAGTAATGAAGCGGCCCAAGAGGCTCGTGGTAAGATAATAACAGCCGTTCAAATCAATCTTCATTTGCCTAGATTGGTCTGAGCATGGGTGACCACCCTTTACATACCGTGTTTCCTCTGTGCCGCGGAAATCACGTTAAGCCGTTGGTCCCGGCTGTCATATCTAGATCTTTGACAGTCGTAACAAGTAATCAGTGGCCGAAAGTCTGCCAACAGTCTTACCGAGGGGTATCGTATTATACAGTACTAACTGGGTTGTGGAGGTCATATAGGCACTCACTCCATGTAAATCACTGGTATTCAGTTGCAT
The DNA here is from genome assembly GCA_950022955.1 of Xestia ashworthii. NCBI lineage: Eukaryota > Metazoa > Arthropoda > Insecta > Lepidoptera > Noctuidae > Xestia > Xestia ashworthii. Next base: position 20,811,304 of record OX465562.1, read on the forward strand.
CCGGGTATACTGGAAGCCGACCCCAACAAAGTTGGGAAAAGTCTAGACAGATGATGATGATGAAGCCACTCAAAAAATCTTATTACGATCACGTTTAAATAAATACTCCATTATCTTCGTAAGAATAACATAATACAAAGTAGAAGGGATAGCAATGCACAAATTAATAATTATGTACATAAATTTGGAGCTTCCCCCGACATATTTTTTTAGCGGTAATTTAAAAAAATCAACTAAAAAATTGTTGAAAACAATTTATTTTTTAAGTGAAGCTTTTAGTGCGACTTCCAACAAAGTTGCGTTAAACGTTTAACGCTACTATGGAGCCCCCCCCCCATACCACCCCTTACTATTTTCATTTCCTCATTACGATTGTTATTTTTATTTCTTTTTTGATATTTGTTTTGTTATAACTATCGAGACCCTATTAATTTAATTTAATTTTAAGTTTTTTTAAACAATGTTTTTTGTCAAGAAGTAAATGACTATGACAAAGTTTCACTTCTTGCGCGCAAACTCTACTTACTATTTTTTTATAAAACCTATGGGTTTAGAATTATGTCCTGAATACAAGGTAAGCGCGTTTAGGAGCAGAATTACCAGTTCGTAAAATGTCCTATTCCAACGCTTAATTCAATTAGTGATTGATGGGGGATGACAACGTTGTGATGAGTATAAGACATTTTGCAAATTGGACACTGTGAATTGGATATTTTGCGAATCGAAAATTTTGCGAACTGGACATTCTGCGAATTGGACAATCTGTGCCTAAGCGGATAACCGTTTGTGCGTCGGTGTTATTTTTACTTTGTGTACTTCTTCTTCAATACTAGACTACCTAAATCAACCCACAATTGAAATACAAAACAAGGCCAAAACGGAACAATATAAAAATACCAGCTTCGAAGCGTGCAAAGAACCCGATTCCGTCGCGTAATCCAGTTCTGGTTCACTCAGTTCGGATTAGCGACGCCTTTTGCCGTCATCATAATATATGGTAGGTGCCTATCTACGTCTATGGACGTCTCTGCTTTTTGTCTGTGACGCGACAACTGGAGTGTTTAAGTGGTATCAGTGACAAAGCTTTCTAAAAAGGTTTGTGGGTAGGCTGTTTGAACAATTTTGAATGATCACTTTGTGCGGTATTAACTGGGTTGTGGATGCCAGATAGGCAGTTGCTCAATGTAAGATACTGGTATTCAGTTGCATCCGTTAGATACTTAGCTAAATTATTCTTAAGCTCTTAATAAAACCTTTTTATTTAAAAGACCGGACCAAATGGGTCAGGTTAGGCTAGAAATATGAACAAAATTTAATGTCTACGAGCCGAGCGAGCCTAGCAAACAGTCGTGGCAGCGATCGGCGAGAGCTATATCCAAATTGATTGCATCAAATTGCAAGTAAAAATAAGGCTAGACCTCCATGTTTAAATCCATTGAAGTGTTTTTCGGAGTTTAATCGAAAAGATGAGACTCGTAACAGATGTATCAGTTACCTAAAAATAATAATGGAACAGGAGTACATCAATGCAATTTGTCAACAAAAATCCCTGCCCGTAATAAGACATCCAAAACGGAACAACGAAACCCTTTGTACGAAACTCAATAAAAACCTCGTCCCATACAATATAACCACAGTCTTAACATTCAGTCATATCAGAACTTTACGGCATCGTTGAAAAGAATAATAAAACCTTATTATTACAATGTATCGTTCATTGGAGCACTTAACTTGGCATTACCGAAATGAGCCGCCGCAGAAGGCCAATGGGTTGATAAAACTAAGCTTGCGTTAAGATTTTTCCTGCTCTGTGAGTGAAATAAATTGCTAACTGAATACTGTTAGGCCCTGATTCCACTATGAACGATTAATTTGTCGTCGGACGACTGTCGTCTCTAGCTGCTCCCATTGTAACGAGTATTTGTCGTCAACATTTTTTATCGTCGGACGACTGTCGTGCTAGCTGTTCCCATTGGATCGCGACGACATTTCACGGCAGTAGCTTTGTCGTTTGTTTGTCGTGACAATTTTTTTTTCGTTTTACAATTGTCGTGCTAGCCACCCCACTGTCACGACAATCTGTTGTCACCGCAAAATAGTTGTAGACGACAGTTGATCGTGTCGTCCTGTTTGTGAACACCTCTGTTTAAATACACAAGCCACGACACTTAAAACTACACGATTATCTGTCGTCACGACATACTGAGAACGGGGCTTTAGTCTGCGTCATCTCCCTAAAAAAAGTCTCTCCCCATGACTTCCAGTTGTTTAGATCCAGGAGCAAAGTGGGCCACTGGTCATGGTTGGTTTTGTCAAGCTCGTCCTGCAATCTTCTGCGAGGTTTGCCGCGACGCCGCCGCGCCGTCTGGCTGTGTTAGGACCGTTAGGACTCCAGAAAGTAGTTATTTAGGCCTACAGCATATTTTGCATGTGGCAGACGTGGCCAGTCCAGTCCCACTTCAGTTTAGCGGCTTTTGAGCAAAGTCAGTAATTTGTGTTTGTTTAGTTTGAGGCCTAGAATGCTTGCCCCATTGCACGTTGGCATTTGAGTTTGGACTTTAGATTGTTTGTCAAAGACCAAGGCTGTTCGTTGAAGTCCAGCCTAGCATATTGGCAGTACCGCCAATATGCTAGGCTGGACTTCAACGAAACGAAGTAAAAATAATGTAGAGATGAAGAACCACCAATATAATTTTGTTAGTATAGATGAGATATAGATAAGATGTCTCGCAAACATACAGCGGAGACGAGGCTAGAAGAGACGTGAGCGGGCGCGGCGTACTGTGAGCGGTGTGTTGTGAGCGGCTCACATCTCCGCACAACTTCGGTGAATATATCACCTTAAAATTGTTAATACCGTTAGATTATAATCTATCTTGTGAGATTGTAAACTCTCGAAAGATTGTGAACCTTCCTCTGGTTAGTTGGTCTTACCGAAGGCCGTTCTGTTGGTTTATTTTGTTAATAACAGATTAATTTTACTTCCACCACAATTTCATTTATCTAATTCTAAAGATGTGAGTTATTTTTAAAACGAAATCAAGCGTAGTAACCGAGTGCTTACCCACAGTGCCAACCATGTCGTTATAAAATCAATTTAATATGTTTTCTTCATTTCATTATCGCTGAAGTGGGGATTGATCCTTCTGTATTCTGTTTTGTAAAGCCTAGGCATTCATTCAATACAATAAATACTTTGAATGCCGACATACTAGTATATGGGGTACTCACAAGACATATTGGTACAAGGATTTAGTGCTGAGAGCTTTAGCACTAATAAATATAAGAACGACGGAATTGGACCCAGATTTCGATTTTGAAATGTGTTCGAATGCGATACAGAAGAAATGGTATTTATAAGGCGTAGTCACGTGAGTCGCAAGCATAACGACCACTGGGCCGGCAGTCTCGACAGAGATAACGACAAAATGGCTAACTTTCGATCGCTGATTACTAACGAATAAATTCGATTGCAATAATTATGCTTACGAGAAACGCGTCTAAGATGGATCATCTTTCATTACTGGCAAGCATCATTATTGCAACCGAAGTTATTCGTTAGTAATTAGCAACCGAAAGTTAACGATTTTGTCGTTATCTCTGTCGAGACTGCCGGCCCTGGGCAAAGGTCTGAACAAGATGGATGCCTGATGAACGGCGCCGCTGAGACCAGTCTAGAAAGAGGTGGCAAGATGATCTAGATGCGATTCACGAAGGCTGGTCCAAGGTGGCGCAGGAGAAGAGTACCTGAACAGATATGGGGGAGGCTTTGGCCCTGGATATTCAAGGCTACTAAAAGAAACGCGTTATCACCCTCAGATTCCCGCTACTGGGACTTAGGCCTTCTGTCTATGGGAGGTAGTGGGCTGTTCACCGTGAGGTCCCACTGCGAGTTGGTAGAGGTCAGATTTCTTAAAGTTTTTGGTTCCCACACATCCGAGACAAAACAAAGAAAACCGTAATCCAATACTTGTTACTACTTAGTAACAAAACGGTATGTATAGTGTTACTATAGTCATATGAGTTAAAATCGGAAATATTCAACCGTCTGTCGGTTTACGCGCGTGTACGCAATTTTACAGCGGACGCGCAAATCGTATTACGGATGATAGAACTTGTCCGCTCCTGTGAATACGGCTGTGAAGTGTGCCTTTTTGGCGGACCGTTGCAAAACATTGTTCTGTCCGGATACATAGGATTATTGTGGGAAATTCTTTTCGTATGAGAATGGCTGAGTTACACTTAGGTATTATTTAATCTGTGTTGATTTCTAAAGATTTTATCTATAAAATTAAAAAAGAAGTGTTTGTTTGTAATAAAAAAGGTGCTTAAAAAATATGTATACCACTTTAACTACATTTTTTTTTCTTTATTTGTCTGTATGTTCTGGCCAATCTCCGGAACGGCTGGACCGATTTTGACGAGATTATTACTAGCAGGTAGCTGATGTTATTTATTATAACTTAGATTACTTTTATTTTCGAAAAATAATTTGAGTTCCGTGAAAAAAATTAAAACCCTTGAAATTGTTAATAAAATTCTACACAAACAGGGAAGTAGTATTTTTTATAATTTAACGCGAACGAAGGCCACAGGCTTGTAATTAAAGTATAAACAAATAAGTACTGTGCATTGGCGAATGTTTAAAAAACGGTTTGGTAATGAGTGAGAAAAGGGGGCAGTATATGATGGATCTGTTTATGTAAATGTTATGAGGATTGCATCCAGTATCGAAGAGGTTTCCTGTCAGAACAAATATTTAAATAGGGGCTTCATGAGTCTATGCTGTTGTGTCTGTGGCATGTAAGTGTCTATTAGCTTTATCGTGGTCTCGGTACCATGTGTCTGGCAGAGTTACCTCGTATCCTTTACTGTAAGGTAAAACTGCGTATTTAGCATTTAACTAATCATTAAAAATCTATTTTTTGCTCTACGTTTTGATAAAAACATTTTTTTTGTTAGGCCTGAATTCTTGTCACGCTGACGGTCGGTCGTGTACGAGTATACATTGCGTTCTATAAAGGGTGTAAAACACCTCTTCACGAAGCTGAAAGGCACTTGTTCTCCTTGAACCTTCTAGTTGCGGAGATATTGAGCGTCAAAGTTCCAACTATTTGACAACTTTTTTTTTTAATTCATGTTAGTACTGTTAGATTTTTCTCTTATCTTTAAACACCTCTACGACCCCCGTACTATTCAATCCATTCACCAGCACAATGTTTTAAGTGCGATACATTGAGTATTACCACAAAATATGATTTTTCACCCCAAAAAAAAAAGTCATTTCCCAGCAATAATTTTTGCGTAAAGTTACTTAGTTTGATGTACAGAATGCTTGGTTGACGGCTTCGTGATGAAGTGGTTTACACCCTGTATAGCAACATACTGCGACGGTGACGTCAGTGACGACCGATAGTCGTATTTTGTTCGTTAATGTCACGACTGACCGTACGCAACTGACCATCAGCGCAACAAGAATTCAGGCCTATGCAATAAAAAAGCGTTTATTCCGATTTTTTGTTAAATTCTAAAAATTATATTGTAGTTTTTGCATCATATTACAGAGAAATCCGTTTTTTATACCCAAATATGAATCCTATCTATTGCCCTACAGCTTTTAACGTTACCTCATTCCCAGCCCAGCATCTGTGCCTCGCACGGGTGTGAGCAATTTCACGGAATTCGCGTAAATCCGTTAGATTGCGCATTACACGTCGCCGGATCCGCATACCTACATAAATGTTTGGCTAACAGGTTGTCTCTTTTAATATGAGGTCATGTTGAGTAAAGAATGGAGGGATTCGTGACTAAATAATAACAAGGGTCGATTTTCAGGGTAAGCTGCACTACACATCCATTACATACCGAGCTTCCTCCGTGCCTCGGAAAGCACGTTAAGCTATTGGTCCCGTCTGTCATTTGTAGAGCTTTGACAGTCGTCACAGGTAGTCTGACAATCAGTCTTACCAAGGGGTTTCGTATTGTTCCTAGTACTAACTGGGTTGTGGAGGTCAGATAGGTAGTCGCTCCATGTAACATACTGGAATTCAGCTGCATCCGATTAGTGCATAGCGACTGTCTATCTGACCTCCACAACCCAGTTAATAGGCTAGTTTCCACCATCAATAAATTGCTAAACTAATTAGTCCGTCAGTTAGAGTATTGGAAAATAATCTCGTGACGTCACAACGCACTAAAAACTATAGCACGGCGTGACGTATTGCGAATTTTAAAAGCGTCGTATCTTCGTCAAGTTTGGTTTATGTAACAAAAGAAAAAATACAGGTCAAATATTTTTTTTATAATCTAACTGACGGACTAATTACATTTTTTTAGGACACAAGCCTATACTGGGTAGGTAATACGATACCACTTGGTAAAACTGGTTGTCAGACTTTTTGGCCACTGACTGCCAAAGATGGACAAATGACAGCCGGGACCCATAGCTTCACATGCTTTCCGAGGTACGGAGGAAACTCGGTATGTAAAGGTGATCACCCATCTATAGACCAACCTGGGCAAGCACAGCTTAACCTAAAGATCGACCTGAGCGGCTGTTATTTTTTAGTCACGAGCTCCTTCGAAGCCGATCCCAATATAGTCAGAAAAAAACTGGGCCGATGATGATACTCAAGAGTTTAGACCTTAAAAGTAAATAAATCACTGTGTTGCGTTATATGTCACGCAAAATGATCGAGTAAGCGCAATATTTCCATGACAGATCGGAAAAAAGATAATGGGCATATTTGACCAAAACCGCGTCGACAAGACGTTGTTTTATTTTGTTTTGGTTATTTTCCCGTGGCGTGTACACTATGTTTGTAAGCTTCTTAACTTCTTATTATGAGGTACGTTAGAGCAACAAAAATACTATAAGTACTATGTTTTTTTTTAAAGGTAATAAGACACAGGCGTTGTTCAGAAGTGATGGGTGTAGAATGTTAGGTTGAGGCTAATTTAACGTAATTATGATTATGACTCGCGTAATTAACACATTTTCATACAAAAGTTTGGTTTGTGTGACGTGACGCCGTAAAATGAGCCCATACTATATACGAAAACGAATTAGGGTTCTTACAGACAAGCGGCACTTTGCCCACAGCACATAAACTGCAGCCATCGTCACTTGTCGACGGCTGCCGTTGACTGCTGCCGTCGACGGGTGGCGATGCTTGCAGTCGTGGCGTGCCGCGTAAAGGTCGTGGCTCACTTACAGTACAGTCGAGGTCAACTGCAAGCGTTGCCACAACGTTGACTGCTGCCGTCGACGGGTGGCGATGCTTGCAGTCGTGGCGTGCCGCGTAAAGGTCGTGGCTCACTTACAGTACAGTCGAGGTCAACTGCAAGCGTTGCCACCCGTCGACGGCAGCAGTCAACGTTGTGGCAACGCTTGCAGTTGACCTCGACTGTACTGTAAGTGAGCCACAACCTTTACGCGGCACGCCACGACTGCAAGCGTCGCCACCCGTCGACGGCAGCAGTCAACGTTTCGGCGGCTGCCACTGACTGGGTGCAACTGGCTGGGCGCAAATCCAGACTCACGAAGTCAGCGAGCAGCTACTGAGAAATTTCTGATGGAAAAATCCAACAACACTGGCCGACCTGGGACCTCATGCTCTGCTCAGCAGCACTAGACCAATGAGGTGGTTATATTCTTATTTCTTTAACGTGTGGGTCGAGCCTAACCTAGTATCAGAGTTTTTAGCCGTCCATGGGCCTCTGATATGCCGTCGAGAAAATCTCTCAGAAACCCTGGTTTCCTAACGATGTTTACCTTCACCGAAGCAAATTATAAGTAAGCAATACTCACATGAATTCGAAAAATCACAAGTGCATGTCTGATACTGATACTGTAAGCCTGCGTAATCCCCACTGCTGGGCTCCCATGACTTCCAGTGTTTTCTATCCAGAACTAATGTGGACCAATGGTCGTTGATTTTATCCAGTGCCAGTCTAATTACTAATAAATTAACTGTAAAATTGATTTCGTCACACTATCAAAAGATGGCACCAACAGCCGCAAAATAAAAATAAAAACGTTATTTATTTTCGTCCGGTGTTGCAATTGTCCCATTAATTTAATAGAATATTGAAATTGGAGAATATTGAAATTCCCTTTGAATATCCAATATTGAATACCCGTTGGGAACAACACAATAATATTGGTATGAAAATTCCCGTCAGCTCTAAAGTGTTTTCCGAGCGATATTTTAAAATATTATCCTACCCTCGGTGGGTTTGTGGTAATTAATTTTGTAATCAGTACTTTAGCGTAGTGAAAATGAGGCAATTAAATTATGATATTTTATTTCGGTATAATATGTGCAAAAAGACTCTAAACGATGCCGAAAGGCACTTTTTGGGTCTATTCATCATCATTGCGATATTTTTTTTTTGTTTTTAGACCATACCTTCCCAGAGAGAGTTACGGAGATATTGGGGGTCAAAGTTCCAACTTTTCAGAAGTTTTTTTTTTTTAATACATGTTTGAACTTTACTTTAAATACTTCCACGACGCCTACACTATTCAATCCATCCACCAGCACAATGTTTTGAGTGCGTTACATGGATTTTTCCGTAAAATGTGATTTTTCGCCCGAAAAAAGTAATTTCCCAGCAACAATTATTGCGTAAGGTTACTTAGTTTGAAATACAGAATACATGGTAAACGGCTTCGTGCAGGGTTTTTTTACACCCCGTATTTTGTATGTCTTCGTTTTAGTTGATACCTATCACAAGTTGTTTTCACTAGATGCCTATAAAAATATTGTGTTAGCGCTCATCCGCTTCAGAGCGTCAAATTCGAACAGCACACAAAACAGTGCATTTTTATTTCTAGTGTTTAGTTTAAACGGGTATAAACGATATAACATAATTAATACCTTGAATCAGTTTTCTTTACTATGAACATTCCTTATGGGATTTTTGTAGCAGACAAAAGCATTGACGTGTTTTATAAACTGCAAAAAATTGACAACACTCAAAATTATAAGATTTGATTTCATTAAAAACATTTCCCTCCTTCTGGGGCAGCCGAGTAATTTATTTATTTATTTATTAAAAAGAAAACCAACAGATAAAATAAGCAAGTAACAATTGAATAAGTGTCACAGAGCCAATTGCAGGTTCTCACGAGTAGACACAGAAATTATAGTAGAAAACTTAGGATCACCAAATAGCAAGCACGACAATAATACAAATAAAAGGAAATGATTATTGATCTCTTTCCCAACTCTGTTTCCGTCTCTGCTCCAACTAAAAATATCTCCAATAAAACTAATACCAACCCATCATTAAAGAAATCAGCTGTTCTATTACAAACTATCTGAAAGCATACCTCCAAACACTGAACATTAGATTGCATATTGCGTGCATTTTCCATTGTCGCACGGACCAATAAGCTTATCACTCTATGACGTCATCACTTCATGACGTCGACAGCTGACTGATTAGCTATCATTCTACCAGGACGAACATAGATTGTGCAGTGAATGCAATTATAGCAGGTACTGATTGGGGACAGATGTTTGGAGTGAATGGCGTGAGAGTATTTTGGGGACTCATTGTTTGAGTTTGTGGATGACTTCTGTTATTGGGTTTCTCCATTACAAACATCTCAGTTTGACCGGTAGATAGTGCGGGAGATGAATAAAAGCCACATGAGGTCACTTGCTTTGTTTACTTTAAGACCGGACTCTTTGTTTTCGTATGTAAAATCATCAAATAAATAAAACCTCCCTTCCCGCTCTGGAGTGTCAGTCTTGTACTGACTGAAACCCATCCATGTTCTTTCTTAGCCCTTTCTGTTCCAGGGTCGCGATATCTCTGTCAAATAGTCCCGCAGCCCCGGCAGGCATTGGCCCTAAGGGGTCCTTCCGTATGCTGACTTCTCTTTGAGGCGCGCGTGGAACATGAACGCGCCGTCGACACGGCCTGTCGTCATAAGAAGGACGGACCCGGACGGCGAGCTAGCCATCACAGGCCCGCGCCTAGGTACGGTGGCCGGGGCGTCTCCCGCAGCGGCTGGGAAGTGAGGTTTTCTTCTTTATCTCGTTCCGTAAGTCCGCACTCTTACAATACAAACGTTTATTTGATACTATGTATTTAAGACATTTAGTAAATGAGTAGGTACATATTTACTTACACTGTTTTAAGCTATCACAGTTCACAACTGAACTTAAAATGTCACAAAATAAAAATCAAAATCAAAGCATTTATTTCAAGTAGGCCAGTTACAGGCGCTTTTGAATTGTCGAAACAAAGATGAAAATTAAATGTAGCTACAGTCCCAGTCACAAGACATAAAAACTGTGAAAGTACTGTAGTTGCCCATTCCCTAGCGTAGATCTCTATGGAGAAGAACGGGCAAGAAACTCCATGGACACTCTTTTAAATCATAATGTTGTTACAAAATCTTGGTTACATCATTCCTGTTGTGTCACATAATGCTTATGCTTGCTTATGCTACTGATGTTACGGATATCCCGTAAGTGACAGTTTAACAATGGTAAAAGGCTCTCCTACTGTAACATGTGACATAAACAAAATAACTGGCGAAATGTGGCTGCACTATGAAATACAGGTCTGTCACCCCCTCGTAGATTACAGCCGTGATGTTATGTTGTCATCTAGCATGTTATCTAACAATTTCACCACAACACGTTTTTTTTTTTTTGCAAACAGACTGTAATATTCGATACGGTATCCCATCTATAACCCTTAGGTACAACGAAGTGTCCCGCACAGCGACTCAATCCGTCTCTGTCAGTACTGGCTTTATTATTATACTGTGCTACTGCGGGTACTGGGTACTTGTATCTGAGATGTCATCTGACAAAATATCGACGTCTGCGGACGGCAGCTCGCCTTTATGTGCGCCTAGTACTTATTACATGTTTAGTGTTTTTAATAGCTGTTGTATCGTCTTTTTAGGGTTCCGTAGCCAAATGGCAAAAACGGAAATGGTATTCCCGTACTTTCGCGGGAACGGGAACCACGCGGGTGAAACCGCATGACGTCCGCTAGTCTATAATATTTTTACATAGATTCTTTCTGATACGACTATCGTAGGTACTATAATTTGTCTAAGTAATGTTTAACTGTCTTTTTCAAGTGTTTTATAGTATTCAAATTGAAGCTATTGGGCCCGATAATGGCCGTTTAGACTGCAATAACGATAAGGAGAAGAAGAATTGGTTCCAGATTCACCCTTTTTTTTAGGGTTCCGTAGCCAAATGGCAAAAATCGGAACCCTTATGGATTTGTCATGTTTGTCTGTCTGTCTTTCCGTCCGTATGTCACAGCCACTTTTTTTCCGAAACTATAAGAACTATGCTGTTGAAACTTACTAAGTACATGTATTCTGTGAACCGCATTAAGATTTTCACACAAAAATAGAAAAAAAAGCAATAACTTTTGGGGGTTCCCCATACTTAGAACTGACACTCGAAATTTTTTTTTTAAAATGTGTGGGGGGCACACATTTTACCACTTTGGAAGTGTAACTTCTAAAATAAGAGAATGATAAAACTGAAAAAAAAAAATATGATGTAAACTTTCACCGAAATTGGTTTGAAAGAGATCTAGTAAGTAGTTTTTTTTAATGCGTCATAAATCGTAAACTGCCATTTACCTTTCATTCAATCAACTCAAATATCCCTACAAGAACTTTTATATTATGTTACTTGCTGCTACGGAACCTTTCATGGGCGAGTCCGACTCGCACTTGGCCGCTTTTTAAACGGAACATAAGTTAGTGTCCCTTTCGTGAATTATCGGCAATTTCAGTACTTTTCCTATAGACACATGCAAAAGTAAGTAATAATAGCTTAGTAGGCAATTCCCATTCTGAAGTAATGAGAAAATAAAGAGAGGAGGAGTTATGAATTCTTTAGTTTTGTGAATATTTTTCTTTAAGTATTATTTTTGTGTGCACTAAAGAATATGAGGCGCTAGAATAAGAGAAGTATTTTATTGGTAAAAAGGTACAGTCGATTGCACGTCTATGGTTACACTTTGACGTTGAGCTAGCCTAGTGTAATTCGAAGTTTCAATAGAATAAGAGTTCTGTTTATTCTGGTTTTTGACATCAGCTGTTCCTTCGCCTTTAATGCATGTTGTGAGTTCAAATCCGGGCAAGTACCAATGTGATTTTTTCAATTCATATGTACTTTCTAAGTTTATCTTGGACATCACAGACATCGGTGAAGGAATACATCGTGAGGAAACCTGGACTTACATTAATATAAGTCCGAAATCGCCAACCTGTCTTGAGCAAGCGTGGTGATTAATGCTCGTGCCTTCTCTGTAGCAGAAGAGGCTTTTGCCCAGCAGTAGGACAGTAATAGGCTGGTATTATTATTTATGATAATTAAGGAGATTGGTAGCCTGCATACCTAAGCGCTCTTGCAGACGAGCAGCACGTTGACAACGGCAGATAAACTGCAGCCGTCGCCACCTGTCGGCGACGCGTCGGGGGCAGCTGCCGAAGCGTCGACGACTGTCGTCGACAGGTGGTGACGCTTGCAGTTATGGCATGCCGCTTAAGAGAGAGGCCCCATTAGTGCGTTGCGCTGCGTTGCGTCGCGTCGTCGCAACGGAATAGCGCATTGTATGCCACACCTGCGTTGCGACGACGCACACTGAATCACACTGAATCACTGTCCGTCGTCGCAGCGGAGCACCGACAACGCAGCGCATCACCCTCCCTCTCGCTTCGTCTCTCGCCCGTCGATCCGTTGAATTGTCGCGCGCGACGACGCTACGGTGTAATGGGTCATGTCGTAAAAAATATATGGAAACCGTCGCAGCGACGACGCTGCGACGACGCAACGCAGCGCAACGCACTAATGGGGCCTCGCTCTTAATGTGTGTCGATGACTGCCGTCGACGCTTACAGTTGTGGCGTCAGGTGGCAACGGCTGCAGTCGTCAGACGTCTGTAAGAACCCTAACTCATAACAGGCATAACTAACTCTTTTGTTGAATTTACAGAAGTGTAGGGACTGTCCTAGTTGCCTTTCGCAAAGAACTTCACAATTTCCAAGCCCTAAAGCTGAAATAACAAAAGTTGCCAGCACAATAAAGTTACCCTTTAAAATATTACAGACACTACTCGTAAAATATAAACGGTAGACTTTAGAAACAAAATAGCTTATAACATTGTTTAGGATGAGTTTTTAACTGCGGTCGTAAACTTGAGATTGTCGGAATATTTTCATGGCTCTTCAACAGATGTACTTGAGCCGAGATAAACCTTTACATTGAAAACCAGAGTTTATCATATTTTTACATGAACTCAGATTAAGCTTACTTTGGGAAGATTTTGTTTTTATGTGAGACATTAATTTTTTTTCGGTGTTTCGAATTTTTACTGCATTTTTTGTGAGACTGGTGAGATGACGAGTAATAGATAAGTATAGAAGTTTAAGATACAACGTTTCTTCTAAAAAATCAGGAGTAAAGTGACGAAGTACGCAATGCTCCACTCCTGCAGTACATAAAAACGCAATCAAAATCAAAGCATTTATTTCAAGTAGGCCAGTTACAGGCACTTTTGAATTGTCGAAACAAAAATCGCAGCGTCGTGACTCACACACTCTCTCTTTTCTCTTTTCTATTCTTCATAATCCTAAAGCTCCTTCCTATCTTCGGGAGCGCTTCGAATTTTTGTTCCTAGAGGTAAGCCTTGCCGCTCATCACCATTTCTTCTCCTTCGTTTACCTCCCCACTCCTCTAGTCGGAAAAAAAACTCATGTTTTGTGGTAGAACTCAATGTAACGCACTTCAAACATTATGCTAATAGATGGAATGATGGTACGGGGGGGAAGTTTAAAGTAAAAATCTTACAATAAAAACTTGTTTAAAAAAAAAAAAACTTTTTAAAAGGTTGGAACGTTGACCCCTAATATCTCCGTAACTAGAAGGTATGGTGTAGAACAAAACAAATATCGCAATGACGGGGAGAATAAGTGTATTTCGGCTCTGTAAGAGGTTTTTACATCCTTTAAATGCATAGTCGTCCAACCTGAAATCTTTTGAGTATAAACTTAAACGCTTAATTTCCTTCCTCATAAACCTTTCTCCACGAACTTTATTAACAATCTGCCACCGCTAAAAGTAAATTCACTTCCATATTACACAATCGCGAAGAAACTAACTAAGAAACTGTCCGACCCTCCTACTCTAAAAAATATTAATCCTTTTTCAACGCAAAAAAAAGCCTAAAAAATAATAAAAAATGGCGGAAAAACCGAGGAGCATCAAAAATTCGATGTTTTTCCGGGCCACGATGACTTTCTTTTTGCGTTTTCCTGTATCCCAAATTAAATGGCGTCGGGCGTTTTATTCTCACGTACGTGTTCAACGGTTTTTGTTTGTGGGTCAGAAATTGGTGGAATTTGCAATAACGTGGTCCGTCTGTGTTGTGGGTTTTTAGTAGAATAATTTATTTATTGTTTACGTAACATAAGAATATTGTAATAAAATCGAAGGCAATCCAAAATCTATGGACGAATATCACCAATGAACCAGAGTTCAAGAGTTGCCACAATAGGCTTGTTAACTTAAAAAATCTAATTAGTCCGTCACTTAGATTATCAAAAAATATTTGACCCGTATTTTTTCTTTTGTCACATAAACCAAAATTGACGAAGATAAGACGCTTTTAAAATTCCCAATACGTCACTGTTTGGTATAATTCTTAGTGAGTTATGACGTCACCAGCCCCCACTCCCGAGTTTTGATGGATTTTATCTCTGTCAATATTCGTTGATTTACAAAAACAAAAAATACGTGTCCATTATTTTCCAATACTCTAACTGACGGACTAAATAGATTTGCAATTTATTGATGGTGGAAACTAGCCTATTATGGTCTGTAAAGATTTTTTTGATTTTTTTTTGTAGATCTGGTCACTTTAAGCGACGAATTTAATTATTATTAAATTCCAAGCTGTAGTTATTTTTTTAATAAATTGAAATAATGACGTCAGAGTTGAGGCAGAATAGTTCGATGTCTTTGCCACGTATATTGTATGAGGACAAAACTCCTACATTGACGTTTATTCCTTTATATTAGAAACATGATAGATGAAGTTTTGTAGCCTCAATCAGCCCAATGTGTGACGTCATGATGACGGTGAAATGAAAGAAAATTAAAATAAACACATCTAGTGATTTTAAGAGCTCGAAAGAGCAAAATAAGGTTCTAAACCTAATTTCACGTGCATTAAACTATGGTGTGTCGCAGAACAGTTTTGTCGACCAAGCGAATCGCACATCCGTTTGTGGATCTCACAAAGTGCACTCCCACCCACGCTCTATCAACCCCACTATCAAACTTCCTGACAAGCTTACCTACCCACTACCACATGAGCTATTCTCGAATAAATAAGAAAGATAAAGCGACTGCTCGAAAAGCGAAACTCTTCAAAAGTTTTCCTATCTGCTTTCAAAATCAGAATAAATACAAATGTTTGCAGTAACTTATCTTGTCGCATCATTTGGAAGTCGATAGGAAACGGGTCAGCAGTGCATTTGTGGCGGGCAGCCAGTAATCTGTCTACTGCCTCATTGGTCTGGTGGTCGCAATTGCTACTGCTGATTGGATTCGATTCCCGGGTTACGCAAAGTTTTATTTATTTATTTATTTAACAATTTATGTACACACTACTTATAGAAAAGAAGAAAAGAATAGAAAATAGGTACAAAGGTGACGCTTATTTCTAAAGAAATCTCTTCCAGCATACTGCGAAAGGAGAGTAGATAAAAAGAGATGTAGACATAGTGTGTAAAAGATGAGAAAATAGAATACATACAAACTTAAAGCCAATTTAAATATAACAAACGATAAACCTAAGAATATACTTACATACATACAAGACAAAAATATATAACACAACTATAAACTACAATATAATAATTAAAAAATAAAATACCTATGCCTTTTTTTGGTTTTGCGACCAGCAATTTCACTGTGGTAGCCTGGTGTATCAGATTTGTGCCGGGGTTTTGGCATTAGGGTCAGTCTCTATTACATGTGACCTAAACTTCGTAAACTACCACCTCGGCACCTCTGCCAAAACGTTCAAAAATAAGGAGATATTATGTCGACTTGAGTTTGACTTTGGGTTTTTTTGACTATGATAGGAATGTGTTGTTTATCTGTTGATCGCGGCTGTCATTAGTTCTGGATCTTTGACAGTCATTACAAGCAGTCAATGGCCCAAAAAAGTCTGACAACCAGTCTTACCAAGTGGTATCGTATTACTCAGTGCTAACTGGGTTGTGGAGGTCAGATAGGCAGCCGCTCTATGTAAAATACTGGTATTCAGCTGCATACGGTTGGACTGGAAGCCGACCCCGACGTAGTTGGGAAAAGGCTTAGCGGTGATGTGTGCAGTGTGTTTGTCTTTCGTTTTTTATGAAGTATGCTAGTTGCGTGGTATATTGAAGTAAAATGAATCTGCAGTTATGAAATACTACAGTTGAAATTAAACACGTGCAGCTCTTGATTACGAGTAGATTGCAGGTCGCATTTTGAAAAGTGTCATATCCAGTCCACTGCGACTATAAAATATTGACGAGTTAAGAAAGTGAAGTGTAATCAAATAAACACGTCCCAGATTAATTAAGATTGTTATCTTGTCTTCAAGGGGGTTGCACACCGAACTGTAATTTGCATCTCGATAAAACTCATCCACTTAGCCTTTATCTAATGAAGCTCGAGACAGTCATGGATGTTACTAGATCCCTGTTAGGCCCCGTTCCCATTCGAAACGCGACGACACAAATAAATATCGCTAAACATTACACAGCGCCATCTAGTGCCACACTAAGCAACGAAGCTTGTGTTGTGGACACCATATAGTTGATATACTACATAGATACTTTTTGTTTGTAAATGTACATACTTATTATACATAAAAACACCCATGACTCAGAAACAAATTTTAATGTCCGTCCTCATTACACAATCATTTGCTTCTACCGGAATTCGAAACCGGGACCCTGATAATGTAAGGTAGCCTCACCCACCACCGCGCGTCATTCGGGTTGTCATGAGCACGAGCTATCTAGTCTGTCATAGTGTCGTCGCGACTAGCAACGACACTTAAAACTACACTATTATCTGTATAATTGTGTAGTTTTGGCTTGAGTACTCGTATTTAAACGGAAGTATTCACATGTGGGACGACACGATTACAGTCGTCCACGACTTTTGCCAACTAAAAACCAACGACAAATAATAATCATTAATAATAATGAATCGTCACGACATAGTGGGAACGGGGCTTAATGTAAATATTTCACATGAAATTTAAAATGAAGACATCCAAGCAAGAGCAAGACAAGAGAACCAAGGTTACCGACGTAGCCTGAAAAATTGCCAAACTTAATTTATTTATTTATTTAACACTTCAAGCACATAGTACAGAGGCGGACTTAATGCCATAGGCATTCTCTACAAGTCAACCTTTGGGTGATGCAGAGACAAGCAGTGGTAGGTGTACATCTGAAAATAATTATATTAATATCAAGGTAAACTACAAGGATATATAAAATACTATAAATATATATAAATACTATAAATAAATATCAAAATATATATTACTTTATATAGAAATTAATACGGAAGTACTAAAATAAAAAGACAAACAATGGAGAAATCATTACTGTTGTGATGAACCTGCCAGTTTCTTGAGAATGGATGGCCGATGGGGCTGGAAAGTTTTGGAGTGGCGGCCGCGAACTGGAAGACGTTGCGTTTGAAAACCTCCTAATAGGTGGACCGATGTTCTAGTGAAGGTCACATGAATCCGCTGGATGCGAGTCGCATGGGACTGATCACCGTGGGGACACTTGGAGGAGGTATATGTCCAGCACTAGACGTCTTTCGGCTGAAATGATGATTGAACATGAAGACAATCTTAATTTTGATTCTGAGAAACATTTTATAGTTCGACTAGCTGCCAGACTTTTATGCTTCAGAAAACCCTAACCAACAGTCGCGAAAAATAAATCATTGGGAAAACTGAATTTTCGATAATTATGGAAAGAAATGGGTTCTCGAGCACCTGTCTACTGATTGACCTTGGACAACACATTGCGTTTGTCAAGATCAATCAGTACTGTTCATCATCTGACTAGCCTTTTCCCAACTATGTTGGGGTCGGCTTCCAGTCTAACTGAATGCAGCTGAATACCAGTATTTTACATGGAGCGACTGCCTATCTGACCTCCACAACGCAGTTAGTACTGGGTAAAACGAAACCCGTTTGATAAGATTGGTTGTCAGACTTTTTGCGCCACTGACTACCTGTAACACACTACAAATGTCAAAGATTTACAAATGACAGCCGGGACCATCAGCTTAACGTGCTTTCTGAGTCACGCAGGAAACTCAGTTTGTAAGGGTGGTCACCCATCCACAGACCAACCTAGGCGAGCACAGCTTTAGCCACGAGCTCCAATCCATGCTGTATACTTACCCTTTTTATAAACATTTTTCTATTACTAAGTCTTCTCATTTACGACAATCATACGTCTCAAGACCTTGATGCTGTCTTGGAATACGTCTCCTAGCAACATCTGATTGTTGGGCGGTGTCTCGCGGATTGATGCGTCCACTTTTGTTAGCGCTATCTTGAAACTAGCAGGCGTTGTCCACGAAAATAGCGGAAACAAAACTATGTTTGAAAAGACACAGACAATCCATAAACACACTCTTTTTTTCCCAGTAGTATGCGAAGTAGCAAAGTAATTCCATTGTCCCTAAAAACATCAGTAAAGACAAGTATTAACGTCCTTTTTCCTCAAAACGAAAATACTCATCCAAAAGATTTGCCACATGAAAATATGAATTAAATACCCATCACGATTTTAACCTTACGCCTAAGATAATCGTGATGCGTAGGTAATAAACTTATCTTCTTGTTAAAAGCGTTATTTTATTTAGTTTACATGACAGGAATTGATTAGCTCCGATTTCTTCTTCTTAAAATCTACGAGTAGCAACATTGTAGGTAAACCAACAAATATTACAGTTTCACAAAACAAAATACAAGACTACAGGTATTCGACTACCTCAAAAATGCCGAAAAACTCGTACAATACCGAATCTCGGAGCACTATTTGCAGAAAACAGTTGACCTAAATAATCGAATTGAAGTAAATTCAATCAACGAGGAAAGGGTTGTTTTCAACAAAATTTAAAAGACAAAAGACTTTTTTGAAGACCTGCTGTCATTTGCAGGTCTCTTTTGTGGCACTGAATGAAAAGAAATGAAAAGAATATGCTTAAAGAAATATCTAAGAAGGCACATTTTTAAGGTTTTTGTTTTTGACGGCATACAAACCAGCCAAGTGCGAGCTGGATTTGTGTGCAGAAAAGCTTCCGTACTTTCATACAAAATTTAAGATTACATAATGCGTAATTATAATGGGAAAACGGATTTCCGTTGGCACTCTTTGGAGAACCCTATGAAGGCTTTACGGTAAATTCTCATTAGGTTACGAATTTGTGATAAGTCGGGCTATGTCATGATATTCTACTTAATAAAATTAAATGACTACAATGCCTATAATTCGGACCGAATGATTATTGTTTGAACACTGAAATAAAGTGTAATTAATCTGTTCCGCAACGCAACCAATAGAATATGATTTTATGGCGTAAGGTCATTTCTAATCTTGGTCAAGGTCAAAGTCAAGTTCAAGGTCAATTTAACAAAAACTTTTTATTGTTTCATTTGTTTTCACTACAGGAGATCGCTTTAAGATATGAAAGCTGAATACCAAAAAAACGATTAAATAAATTTGGGTGTCATGGTTCTCCGCTTTACTATTAACCCGCTCATTTCCTAGCCACACACACACTCGCTCGGAAAAATGCGATGTTCTCTCCCATTTCGTGCAAAATTACTGAACCTATTTGAATGAAACTCGTTGTTATACGCTGATACATTCGTGCATACATACGTTCTGGCGTATTATACGTTCTGGCGTATCGTACAAGCGTATTTCGCGTATTGTTATTTTGTGCTCTTGAACCTTTTTGTTCGTGATATTTTAACTTGAACGAATAATAGTATATTTTTAGGCAATACCGTGGGCAGCATTATTGTTTTTGGATGAATAGGGCTGTTTGTTGATTCAAGACAAAATAATTACGGAATTTAACTCTTGAGGTTATTTCAAAAGAGTTCTGGGAACCTTTGAGACTCATAAACTGTTTACCAAAGCAACAATAGTTTGTTAAGGGGAAACGTTATTAGAAGACATGTGGACATAAAAACATTGTTAAAAATATGTTACACATACATTTTTTCTATTTCTAAATATTGAATCCATATCAGCATAGCACGGGTCTAGTCTCCTAAAACGGACAACACAGACTAGATTTCTATCTAATCTATATGAATATTAAAAAGAGCTTGCAGTGTGTGTGTTTGAATTTAAGGGATAATCTTCAGAACTACTGATTTCATTAAAATAAAGCCACATTATCCCAGAGTGTCAAAAACAAACCCTAACAAAGCCGAGACATACTAGTACTTCCCGTCATTACGATCACTTTTTTATTCCGGATCATACCTGGGAACCTTCTAGTTACGGAGATGTTAGGGGTCAAAGTATTTTTTCAATACATGTTTTTAATGTA
The DNA here is from genome assembly GCA_950022955.1 of Xestia ashworthii. Taxonomy (NCBI): domain Eukaryota; kingdom Metazoa; phylum Arthropoda; class Insecta; order Lepidoptera; family Noctuidae; genus Xestia; species Xestia ashworthii. Next base: position 20,831,964 of record OX465562.1, read on the forward strand.
TGATTGTTAAACACATTCACACCCCCGTACTATTTAATCCATCCATCAGCACAATTTTTAAGGGCGCTTCATTGATTTCTACCGCAAAATGTGATTTTTTACTCAAAAAAGTCATTTCCCAGCCAAAAATTGTACATACAGTTACATAGTTGGATGTACAGAATGCACTGCTGACGGTTTCCTGAAGGGTCTGTTAACACCCTGTATTTAAAACGGTACCGTACGATAATTCCAGACAATAACGCGAGTGATGCCGCGGGCTAGTACCGTTACAATACAACTTGTGATTAAACCCACAATAGGCATGTATTCTAAAAAAATCTAATTAGTCCGTCAGTTAGATTATAAAAAAAATATTTGACCCGTATTTTTTCTTTTGTTACATAAACCAAAATTGACGAAGATACGACGCTTTTAAAATTCGCAATACGTCACGCCGTGCTATAGTTTTTAGTGCGTTGTGACGTCACGAGCCCCACTCCCGAGTTTTGATGCGTTTTATCTTTGCAGTACTCAGTGATTTACAAAAACAAAAAATACGTGTCCATTATTTTCCAATACTCTAACTGACGGACTAATTAGTTTTGCAATTTATTGATGGTGGAAACTAGCTACCTATTCCATCGCCATCCCATTCAAATTCATACATACAATTCGAACATCGACACTCTAATTTCAAAATTCAAAAACACCGAACTCGACCACTAAAGTCCCAATCACGTCCCGTAATTTGAAATATCGAACAAAAAGTTCTTCGAACCGTTATTCATTTAAGATAAAAGATCTATTTCCCTCTCTGGGCGTGACCTAGAAACTGAACAGCGCGTTTTTTTTTTGCATTTCGCGATGCAGAAAGCTTTATTGCACTCATTAGTCCAGAGTTTTTGTATTCTATGAATGTTCTATACGCTATGTGCATGGGTTTTAGTCTAGATGCGTTTATTAAAAATTGTGGACTGGCTTAATTAGTGGAGGAGAGTAAAGTTTTGACCTTTGAATTTTAAATATACGTTTTTAGTCTAGAAAATATTTTTTGAAATGTATTTTAGATAAGGAAAATAAAGGCTCATAAAAATAACTACCGTATCTTACCGGTTCTGTAGATAATCTACATTTGCACTTGAACGTGAAATCTATACTAATATCATAAAGCTGAAGAGTTTGTTTGTTTGAACGCGCTAATCTTGGAAACAACTGTTTGTAATTAAAAAATCTGTTTGTCTTGGATAGGCCATTTATTGAAAAAGGTTATAGGTTATGTAACTTCACGCTATGATCAATAGGAGCGGAACATAAATAAAAAAGGAAAAATGTATTCTTTTTGTGAGGATCTTGTCTCTTATGTGACGCAGCCGAAGTTGCGTGTGTCAGCTAGTCTGCGATAAAACCACAAGTAGGAATAATCGTGCTTTACAAATGTTGAGTTGGAGATTAATGCGCTCAATAAAAAGTAAACGATTGACTGTGTTAAACTCTTCGTTTACGTTTTAGAAGACACTTTTACTCTTGAGAGATGATTCTCTACATAAATAAATAAATATCGCTGGACATTACACACAGCGCCATCTAGTGCCACACTAAGCAAGGCTTGTGTTGTAGACACCAAATAGTTGATATACTACATATATACTTTGTAAATACATACTTATTATACATATGTACCGTAGCAGCGGTGGCCCAGTGGTGGCGGCCCCGACTTACGTTCAGTAAGTCGTGGGTTCGAACCCAGGTAGGCGCATTACTTTGTGTAATTTATTACATCACCGCTGCTCTCAAAACGGTGAAGGAAAACATCGTGAGGAAACCGGCATGTCCTAGAACCATAAATTCGAAGACATGTGACATCTACCAATCCGCACTGGGCCCGGCCGCGTGGTGGATTATATAGCCCATTCCCTCTCATAGAGAGGAGGCCTGTCCCAGCAGTGGGAGCATTAATAGGCCGATGATGATGATACATATGAACATCCAATAACTCGGAAACAAACATCCATGTATACCGGGATTAAGAACGTAAGGTAGCCTCACTACCGCTACGCCATTCGGGTCGTCAAAGTATAAGTATGAAAGGGTCTGATCTGTATGACAAGAGAGCTGATAACTGAAATGAGAGTATAACTTACGCCACATTAAACTTCAGACCTTCCTTTACCAGCTCCTTAATAACCATAAGATAGCCTATACCTAAAAAATACCATATTGACACGAAAAAGCGACCGAACGAAAAATCAATGGAAATTGTTATTTACATGTAAATTAGGGGCTTAAAAATGTTTTCAGGGCACGTTGGAAAAGAATATCCGCATAATAAGTATTAATAGGGATTCTCAGGGAACCCGGTTTTATTTGTTTGCGAAAACCTACGAAGGTAGCAAAGGTAGTACCTAGCGTGGCGATAAGTAGGATTTACGAGTAATTACTGTGTGAAGTATAAGTTACCTCGTTTAATAATTTAGTGCAAGTCTTTTACTTTAAACACCTTCACGACCCCGCACTATTCAATCCAGCCATCAGCACAATATTTTGAGTGCGTTACATTGAGTTCTACTCTCACACCAAAAAGAAGTTTCCCAGCATTCATTTTTGCGTAAAGTTACTTAGTTTGATGTACAGAATGCGCGATTGGCGGCTTCGTGATGAGGTTTTTTACATTGCCTGTATTTCAAAGAAAGTTGCTGTTTGAGAATTATTAATTACTAGCCGATGCCCGCGGCTTCGCCCGCGTAAAATTACATACTAAAACCTTCCTCTTGAATCATTCTATCTATTAAAAAAATCCGCATCAAAATCCGTTGCGCAGTTTTAAAGATCTAAGCATACATAGCGACAGACAGACGCGGCAGGAGACTGTTTTATAATATGTAGAGATTTCGCGATTTTTAAGAAGTTTTGAAGATCCATGAAGGCACAGTTAGACTGGCAGTCTATCAGCAATGACGATGATATCATCAATCTTCTGCCCTTATACCAATTTATTTGGGGAGGGCGCACCATGTTGTCTACTACTCGTACCATACTTCTAATTATGGTGGCGGTTCGTGCCGCGACAGAGACAGGCCGAGACGGGACACCGCGACAGTTACTTGACCTTAGGCAATGCTTATGCATTGCCTAAGGTCAAGTAACTGTCGCGGTGAAAGCATCAGTTCGCGAGCGAGACAGAGACTGGAGACATACAGTACACGCAGAAGAGATCGAGACACTTGTCGCGGTCTCCCGTCTCAGGCGCGGGTCATATACAAGTGGCGTGGTGCGGCGCTAGCGAGGTGGTGGCGTGGCGCCACTTCTTTGATATTTCATACTTATTGTATAGAAGAGGTGTGGCGCGACACATACTGAGATGGCGTGGCGCGGGCGTGGCGCTGCACGCCCGCGCCACGCCATTCCGGCGCCATTAGCGCACCTGTTCTGCGCTGCGCCGGCGGCGCCACGCCATCACCTCACCAGCGCCGCCGCGCCACCGCCATACGCCATACGCCACTCGTGTTTGTCCCGCGCCTAAATCTTCTGTCTCTGTCGCAACGCAAACATCACCTTCCTATATCACCTCAGAAGTCACCTCTTTTCTAGCCATATCACCTTTCACAAAGTTTATCCGGTTGGAAACCTATGCCGTAATACTCTATCACCTGCCTAGCCTTTTTCCAACTATTTTGGTGTTGGCTTCCAGTCTAACTAAATGCAGTTGAATACTAATATTTTACATGGAGTGAATACCGATCTGACCTTCACAAACCAGTTGAACTGGGTCATACGACACCCCTTGGTAAGAATGGTTGTCAGACTTTTGGGGCCACTGACTAATAATAATAATAATATCGCTGGACATTAACACACAGCGCCATCTAATGCCACACTAAGCAAGGCTTGTGTCGTGGTCACCAGACAGTTGATATACTACATATATACTTTTTGTTTGTAAATACGTACTTATTATGCATATAAACATCCATGACTCGGAAACAATGTCCATGCTCATCACACAAACATTTGCTTCTACCGGGATTCGAACCCAGGACCCTAAGAACGTAAGGCAGCCTCACTACCACTACGCCATTCGGGTCGTCAAACTACTATCGACTATATGTGACAATTGGCAAAGATCGACCAATATCACCCATCCATGGATCAACCAAGGTCAGCCCTGTTTAACCTTGAATATCGACCACTGCGCATGTGATTATTCCGTTTAGCCACGAGTTCCTTCGTCTCTGTCTCTCTGTCTCTGTCTCTATCGCATATTACAGTCAGCGTATACAATAATTGGCTTTTAGTATCCATGCACCAGAAACGGGTTCAACACAATCAAACTAGTACCTGCGAGTTGCTAATTGTAATTGCAAGCCTCAAAGCTGTGTTCTGTGAAACGGATGCTGCAAAGATTGGCGATAGTCTTTGATTAGTAGTGTCAGTCTGTTCGAGTAACATAATTCTGAGAATCTACATTTAATTAGAATATAGCTTACATACAAGCAACCGCGCGTCGATGGATAAACTTAGGCCTGAATTCTTGCTACGCTCGCGTTGATGTCGGTTGCGTACCTACGTCGGTTGCGCGTACGCGTAATTGTGTGTTCTTTAGAGCGCCATTCTGTGACGTTGATGTTAGCGGCGCGTATGTTGCTATTGTTTTTCTCGCTGACCACGACCACTCGGTCAAGACTGAATGACTTAGGTCCATGGTCACCGAAAATATTACGGTCTTATTACCTATAAGCAGCTGTCACTGTGGCATGTACCTATACAAAAATGTGTTTTGAACAGATGTTTTTTGTAATTTTTTCGGTGGACATGGACCTAAGGAGAATAGATTATATAGAGGTGTATTATTAACACTTAAAGTAGTGAAAAACCGTGAAATTTTAAAACTGTCCATAGAGGTATTTGTTTGTAAGTTTTTATCTAACGGTAGTCTTTAAACCACTGATTGGATTCCGAAAATTCTTTCACTTATTGAAAACTAATATCTTTTCAGAATATTGAAAACTAATAGACACTTATTTTCAGTTTTTGTAAATCAGTGAATATTTACATAGGTAAAATGCATCAAAACTCGGGAGAGGGCCCCCCTCTCCCGAGTTTTGATGCATTTTACGTGTTTTTTGTGAGTGTTTTACGTAACGAAAGTAAAAACACGGGTCAAATACATATGATTTGATAATCTTAATGACGGACTAATTAGTTTTTTTTGTCGTTTACCCTATTATCAGGTTTTCTTAACAATAATCTTCTTCCAACATTTCCCATACCCCCTGCATCTATGTGTTTACATTACACTTAATTCTCTCCTTGTTCTCATAGGCAGGCACGTCGACGATGACTTGACTGATTTATTACGGCAGTAATTAATTAACTCATTATGTAAATATCTTGCGTCGTCTTCCGTTTATGTTTATTAAGGTACTGTTGGCATTATCGCGACTTTTATGTGTAAGCAGAGCCTTGCAGACTAAGAATGATAAAAGGGTGAATTATATGGCCAAAAAAATCAGCTGCTTCATACATTACTGGTCGAGTAACTCGAAAAAATGTAGGCAGCAGCTGATTTTTTTTCGAGATATCATAGTCGGTCCCATAGTAAAAGTTGTTCATTTTCATGAGTACTATCGACCCTTAGAGTAATTAAAACGACTAAAAATTTCGGTGTATACCGCCATTTTTGTAAACCAACCCGGTTTTGTAAATAACAAATCGTTCTAAAGTACCACATTTCCGAGATGACACTTGACAACAGCTTATATCTTACAAAACTGGTTTGTATTGATCCCCGCTATCGACTAATGTAGGTGTTGCCGATTTTTCATACAAACGTAGTCCCCTGTTTCCTCCAGGATAATGCCAGTATAACAATATTTTCATTTTCAAAAAAAAATATGACCTATGCTGGCATGTCCCTATGTTTTCTTTATTTCATAAACTATTTATTAAAAAAGTTGAGATGAACCTTCAAAAACCTGAAAATTGGCCAGATTTTCTGCTGTGTTCAAACATCCGGAAAACAAATTTGACTAGATTTTATAAAAAAAGACAGCATAGGAGCACGGCCAAAATCTTTCTTTAATAAATGGCGTGGCCACAACTTGGAAAAAAAAAATGGCGAAGGTTAAGCAGGCCAGGCTTCACACAAAAATCTTCCAAGCCTTTTGTCCACCTGGATACTGCTAGACACGCCCTTCAGAGTGAAAGGTTCATCTAAAATGTAGCTCTGATCGTACACAAAGGATTCCAATTTAAACTTTAGCTATCATTGCTTACTTTCTTTCAATATTTTGTAACGACAGCCGCTAAGTTGTGAAATTTGAATGAATTAGGATTCAGTTCTGTGACAAACAGACAGACAGCGTAAATTTGTTAGAGATTCACTTTCTTGCTTTAGATACGGAACCGACAATATTGGTGTCACTTGTTTAATTTAGTTTATTTTATTAAGTTTTCTCTTTTTAAATATTTTCTGACCTTTGTATAGATCCTTTATTTACCTATTATTTGTGAATGAGTGACCATTGTAGGCTTTGTTTCTCAGATGCTTGATAACTTTTGTTAAATATTTATCTCGTTTTACGATTTTTGTATAGTAAGCAACGATCTATTGTCGGGGCTAAGTACTAACGCTGTAACAAAATAATATTGTAATACCAAATGATTTGAAAAGAGTAACCATGCAGTTTCTTGCCGGTTCTTCTGCATGGAAACGACCAACGCGAACCGTGCTCCTTTTTCGACGTTTTATAAGTGCCCATCTAGGCCTGTGTGAAATAAAATATTTTGATTTTGAACCCTAAAAAACACGCTTATATGAACATTTTTCATCTGTCTAACCCAGTGTATATTATCGATATATCACGACTGAAACATACGTCACACTTTAGAGCTGTAGTTGACGCTGTTACTGCTCTTGACTTTGAATTGTATCGTACTGAAATGTCTCAGTTAATGTGCGCAGCTTATACAAATGTGTACATATCGAAATGAGAGAATCTATGCTTCATTTTATCAATGAAAAAAATCTGTTAAATATAATTGATGATTTAAAAAAAAAATTGTTTGCTTTTGTAGCCCCAGTTTATGCAGACGGTGCAACTTTAAAATAAATGATTTATCAAAATCAAAATCAAAGCATTTATTTCAAGTAGGCCAATAACAGGCACTTTTGAATTGTCGAAACAAAGATGAAAATTAAATGTAGCTACAGTCCCAGTCACAAGACATAAAAACTGTGAAAGTACTGTAGTTGCCCATTCCCTAGCGTAGATCTCTATGGAGAAGAACGGGCAAGAAACTCCATGGACACTCTTTTAAATCAAAATATTGTTACAAAATCTTGGTTACATCATTCATGTTGAGATGTTATATTATGTGAGAACAATGTAGCAAGATGTGCACGTTAAAAGTGTCCATAGCCAAACAAAAACAAAATACAACTCAAAAACAAAATAATTAATTCAAATAAACCATGGCGACTAAGAGATGACCAGTCACAACTGACAGCGCCCATTCACGCACATGACGCATGGATCAGCACCATTCAGCTCAACCATTTTGAAGGGAACTAAATGGTCCGACACACGCGCCATGATCAGCGAGACATTTGAGTGAGCATGACATACTCTCAACCGCCAGGGCACATTCAAGTCAAAAACTAAAGTAGGTTTCCAGTGAATGATAGCTTTCTAGTACATAGTACTCACACAATATGGGCTATGCGTTTATATAATATTAAATAGATTGAATCTATACAATGCAAAGATAGTTGTACAATCTTCAGCAGCTCCAACAATACCATTTAATGCTATCAATTTTTGAGCCCCTGTCCTTGTGGAGCAGGACCAGCATTGAGCCAAGCATTTTTATCAGCGATATAATCGCTCAACTTGTAATATGCTTGCTTACATAGTGTGCGTTTAATGCATGTTTTAAATTTAGTCTCATTCAGTTCAAGAATACTTTGTGGAATTTTATTATAGCATCTCAAACAGTACCCCATGAAAGATGAGTCTACTTTAGCGAGTCTAAAGCCAGGCTGAACTAGTTGGTCCCTATTTCTAGTACTGTAATTGTGTCTGTCGCCTCTTTTACCGAAAAGATGCAGATTTTTTCTAACGTACATTATGTTTTCGTAGATGTATTGGCAATGAACCGTCATGATGCCAATATCCTTAAAAAGTTCCCTTAGAGAATCGCGCCTACGAAGATTGTATATGGCTCGGATGGCTCTTTTCTGCAGAATAAATATAGACTCAATATCAGCAGCCCGTCCCCATAGCAAAATACCGTAAGACATTATACTATGGAAGTAACTAAAATAGACCAGTCTAGCGGTATCTACATCAGTGAATTGACGGATTTTTCTAATGGCATATGCTGCTGAACTTAAGCGCCCCGCAAGAGATGTTAAATGAGAACCCCATTGTAGCCTTGAATCAAGCGTAAGCCCCAGGAAAACCGTTTTATCTACGAATTCGAGTTTCTCTTTATTCAATATTATCTCACAATCACTACTTTTAACATTCGGTAATGAAAATCTTATGCATTTAGTTTTTTTTTCATTCAATACCAAATTGTTTGCTGTGAACCAATTTTGGACCTGAAGTAGGGCATCATTCACGTCATCTAGATTTTGGGCCCGTCTATTTATCTTAAAAATTAGAGAAGTGTCATCAGCAAACAACACCATATTTTGAGGTTGGTGTTTCAACAAATAGGGTAGATCATTTATATATACTAAAAAAAGGAAAGGACCCAATATTGAGCCTTGCGGAACCCCCATTTTTACATTCAAACCCTGTGAATTAACACCATTTATTTGAACATGTTGTTTTCTATCGCTCAAATAAGATTTTAGCAGGCTAAGTGCAAGTTTACCCAGTCCGTAATGCTCCAGTTTCAAAAGTAATGTGTCATGATTTACGCAATCAAAAGCTTTCGAGAGATCACAGAAAATTCCTATTGCGTCTTGGGACTCTTCCCACGCAGCAAATATGTGCTTTAATAGGGTTACACCGGCGTCAGTTGTACAACGTCCCTTGGTGAAACCATACTGTTGATCATGTAAGATTCTGTTGGTGTTAAAATGATAAAGCATTTGATTAAGCATTACTTTTTCAAAAACCTTGCTAAAAACTGGTAACACGGATACAGGTCTATAATTATTGGAATCTTTACTGTCCCCGGATTTGAAAAGAGGTATGACTTTACTGTATTTCATTAAATCCGGGAAAACTCCTTGGTCTACACATAAATTAAAAATTAAAGCTAAATACGGGGCTATGGTCTCAAGTATAGATGTACAAACTTTGATAGACATTCCCCATAAATCTTCGGTCAGTTTGATTTTAATTTGCCGGAAAGCTTTAATAACTGTCATAGGGTTAATGTGTTTAAATTTAAATTCAGCCAGGCAGCCAGACACATTCGCCTTTAATAAGCCAATTGAGGCTTCAGGTGAGGAATTCAGAGCCTCCGTAGTTTTTATTGGTATTTCGGTAAAAAAATTAACAAATTCTTGAGCTACTTCCTGATCAGAGCTTTTAGGACCACATGCTGTATCTAATGTAAAGCTATTATTACGTATTTTCTTTCTGTTAGTCTCGTTATTTATGACTTTCCAAACGGTCTTTATTTTATTTTCTGCTGTTTTGATCTTGTTGCTTATGTGCAGGGCTTTAGCAACCTTGCAAGTATTTCTAAAAATCTTTGAATACATAGCAACATACTTGCTAAAAGTTTCAGTGTTTATAAAAGGCTTAAGGCTATAAAGCTCAAATAGCCTTTCCCTACTTTTTCTGATACCTCTAGTTGCCCAATCACTAAATATAAATTTAGGGCAAATACTCTTTGTCTTCTTTTCAAAAGTTTTGTTGAATTCCGTGTGAACTAATGAAAAGAAACGATCATACAATTGATTTATATTAATATCCTCTTGGCTCATTACACTTAACTTGTTCTGTAGGGAAATATTATACCTATTTAATTTGCAAGAAGTTATATGTCTAAATTTAATCTGAACTTTTTGTATTGGAGTTTTACAACTAAAACTTACAGTTTGTCCGCTATGGTCAGACGGCAAACAATTTATTATGGCTTTATCTAAGTAATCACAATCGCAGAAAACATTATCTATACAAGTAGCAGAAGAAGTTGTGATTCTAGTGGGTTCAATAAAAACGTTAGTCAAGTCAAATGACTTAAAAAGATTTAATAACCGACTGCTATTTGAATTTTCTTCTAAAATATTGATATTAAAATCACCACAAATTATTGTAGCTTTATTACTGGCTGCAAGTTTTGCCAGGACATCTTCCATTATTGATTCAAATATGGAAAAGTTTTGATAGTTTGGGGGTCTGTACACACACACAATAACATGCTTATCTAGCTCAACACAGGACAGTTCGACGCAATGTTCAACCGAGAGACCTACTATGTCATTACGTTGCTTATATTTAAAACTATTTTTTATTAATATTAGGGAACCTCCACGAAGCATAGTTTTACGATTAAAGCAGCTACCCACCATATAGTTCTCATAACTCATAGTTATTGCGATGAAACAAACACAAAACCTAATGATTGGAAGGTAATTAGGCATCTTTCTAAACTGAAAATTGGATTGTATTTAATGAGGACCCCTAATAACTTCCATACAAAACGATATGTGCACATTATAAAGACTCACACTATATTATTTTTCTTTAGAATTGGTTTCTGTTGCAAAATGATATGACTATACAAACTTCCATGAATTACTTTCTTTAATATAATCTGCCTAACTTTTCTCCTATCGTTGGGGCTGACTACCTATCTAACTGAATGCAGCTAAATACCAGTATTTTACATGGAACAACTGCCTATCTGACCTCCACGATCCAGTAAGTACTGGGTAACACAATATCCGTTGGCATACCAAAATACCACAGACACCGAGTCGTAACTGATGGTCAAACTTTCGGGTCACTGACTACTCGTAACGACTGTCAAAGATCTACAAATGCGGAGACTCGGTATGTAATCTCGACGACCTGAATGGCGTAGTGGTAGTGAACCTTACGTTCTTAGGGTCCTGGGTTCGAATCCCGGTAGGAGCAAATGTTTGTGTGATGAGCATGGACATTAATTGTTTCCGAGTTATGGATGTTTATTAATAAGTATGTATGTAGTAGGTATATCAACTATCTGGTGTCCACGACACAAGCCTTGCTTAGTGTGGCACTAGATGGCGCTGTGTGTTAATGTCCAGAGATATTTATAATGGGTGGCCACCCATCGCAATGAAATGTGTATCTTTCCGTGTAGTAAATAAAGGTATATTTTGCGTCGCTCTATTAAAATGTGCGTACAGCGTCGCTTCTCGATGTGAATTGACCCTAATTCACAAGTCGTACCCATTTTCACTTAGCTGTCAATGTTCAAACCTAACTTAACAATAATAAAATAAACATCAGCACCAAAATACGCAAAATAACAATCACAACACAATATAATATTCCACACAGATTGCAAAAATTCAGTACCTCAAGGTCTGCTGGTATCACTGAATGGAACGATACACGAATTTGAATTGCAAAATGGCCGCGACGACGTTGGGGCACTGCCTGTTACTATAAATTTAGTTATCTATGTGCAGGAGCGTGAATAGACAGGAGTTTCAAGGTCTTTCTTCAATAGATGTGATACTTTTGGTATGCTAATACATTTATAAGTAGTTTGAGAATGTTGGTATATACTCGTATATACGTATCTCGTATTCGTATATTATGTATGTCAAACTTTATGAAGTTTCCTGCCCATTCTTCTCCATAGAGATCCATGCTTTGGGATGTGCAACTACAGTACTTTCTCAAATTATAATGCCTCGAGTCTGTAGCTTTGTTTTTTTCAAGTTTTTTTGACATTCAGAAGTTATATGGTTATATAATTCGTCTTATCGAGTGGTGTTTTTGAGTTTGATCTTAACTCTAACTCTCGGTTATGTTTTCATAACTCCGATTTGTATGCAAGGTTTAAACCGGACATGAAGCCGTCAACCAAGCATTCTGTACATCAAACTACTAATTTTTCACGGTAAAAGTCCTTCTTCGACTCTTATGAACTTGGAGGGTGGTATTGATGATTTTGATGATTATAATTCTGTAACTTAATACGTCTTACAGTCGCGACTGATATGTTTATCAACATAAAACTTAGCACTGCCCTGGAAATTACAAAAAACGTAAGAAAATTTCAATTTTAGCGGGCCACCCTGACGCTTTCACCTTAAAAAAAAAAACAAACTCAGTCATTTCACTTATCTGGACATTGACGGTTGCAGCTATTTTAGCTCTCTGTCCATCAAAAACCTTACTCATCACCTACCTAGCCTTTTCCCAACTATGTTGAGGTCAGCTTCCAGTCTAACCGGATTCAGCTGAATACCTGTTTTTACATGGAGCGACTGCTTATCTGACCTCCACAACCCAGTTAGTACTGGGTAATACGGTACCCCTTGGTAAGAATGGTTGTCAGACTTTTTGGGCCACTGACTACCTGTAACGGCTGTCAAAGATCTAAAAATGACAACCGGGACCAACTGCTTAACCCGGTATGTAATGGGTGGTCAACCATCCACAGACCCACCAAGGCAAGCACGGCTTAACCTAAAGATCGACCCGAGTGGCTGTTATTGTTTTGCCGATCCTCTATGGAAAAGATAACTATTATGAAATATATCAAGAAATGCAGCCAAGGATACAGTCGAGCCATTTTACCGCACACTGGCATCGTAAAGCGTTTTCTCATAGCTATTTTATGACCTGAACGATCCAACTCTCATTTTACCCGGGTTAGCACGTACGGTTAAAAGGATCGTCATTGTTTGTGTTACAAATAAAATAAATAAATATCGCTGGACATTACACACACCGCCATCTAGTGTCACACTAAGAAACGAGGCTTGTGTCGTGGACACAAGATTGTTGAGTATGTAGTATACATACTTATTATAAATATAAGCATCCATGACTCCGAAACAAATAAATAAATAAATAAAATAAAATAAATTTAATTCAGATAACATGATCCATAAAGTGCAAAATTAAAATAAAAAAAAAGGCAGCCCCACTACCGCTGCGCCATTCGGGTTGTCAATGTTATTGTGCTGTGCGGGTTTCTTTGGGATTGAAATGTTTTAAGCTTTCACGGTTCAAAACTAAACTTATATCGTGAACAGTGGGTAAAAACATTAGTTATTTTTTCGAGAAAATCAGATCACGGTATCAGTGGATACAACTCGCAGTGATTCGTGGTAAATTCAATCTGATAACGTGATCGGTGGAGACAAACCCATACTGTCACTTACAACTCAACCCTATTATGTCCACCCGCGATAATGCGTTTGCGAGAGCGTCGAAATATTGGGAGCTCAGAATAACGAACAATCACGGAAAATGTCCCTTAAGTGATAGAATATTTGTTTGAAATATCATCATCATCTGCCTAGCCTTTTCCCAACTATGTTGGGTCGGCTTCCAGTCTAACCGGATGCAGCTGAATACCAGTATTTTATATGGAGCGACTGCCTATCTGACCTCCACAACCCAGTTAGTACTGGGTAATACGATACCCCTTTGGTAACATTGGTTGTCAGACTTTATGGGTCACTGACTACCTGTAACGACTATCAAAAATCTACAAATGACAGCCGGGACCAACGGCTTAACGTGCTTTCAGAAGCACGGAGGAAACCCGGTAAGTACGTAATGTAATAAGTTTGAAATTGTAGAGCGCATAAAAACCTAGTTCTATTTACGGTTTGATGTCTCAAAAACTGGATCTAGACATGGTGTAACGCCTCTAATCATTCATCGCGATAACTTCATGAATAGACGCCCGTTCTTTGCACCGGGTTACATAAACTGCACAGCATGAGTGGTGCAAGATGGCTACTTACGATCACACTTAGGTACTTCAAACTTTTCCTTATTTCCAAAGTTAGGCTATCTTTGGTTCCTGAATTGTAAGAAACTGCTAGTAGCATTAGCTGACATTGTAGACTTACAAGATGAGACTTTATCTCTTATGCATTTGTATTACTAGGTTTGAGTTGCGATGTGTCCGCATGGAGGGCACAAATTATCAACTACGGACTATCCGTATTTCAGATATGGTCCCTATCTGATTGTTGCAAAAAGGTCACGTACACACAGAGTTACTAGTACTTCTCATCTCAACTTTTCAACTATTATTATAAAGAGGAAAGATTGGATTTTTTGTGACGATTTAACTCAAGAATTACTCATCCCCGCCTTGTAATCCGCGATTGATTAGGCAGTAGTGTACCTTTAAGATTCTAACATTTTCAACGTTATGAGCGTAAAATACAAATGCTTAAAATTACTTCTTCTAAGTTGAGGATTTCAATGTTAATTCGTTACTTGGCAGTGTAAAATATGGTACTAGCTAGAATGACGGTTGTTTGAATTCTGAATCAGGTCCTCCTCACTATAAAATAATTTGTCGTTGGAATCGTATAAATCAACCATCGCGTATCGCTTCGATTGTAAGTTGTAGCCTTAATTTCTATTCAACATCGATAGTCGAATCGAAATTGATGGCATGAATATTTTAGTCACAGTAGGTACTTATTTTGTATCGAAATGTTTTGATTTAAGGAAAATATTGTAAGAAAAGTTTTGAATATGATATGGAGAGACCAAAGAATAGATGGACTGCGTGAAAGATCATTATCCAAGGGTTCAAACCCGAAATCGCGAAAAAAAATTCAGCTGTTCAGTACTTTTATGTTCGCCTAATGTACCGAACAGCTGATTTTTTTTTCGCGATTTCAGCTTTGGTCCCATAGTAAAAGTTGTTTGTTATCATGAGCACAATCACGGGTTAAAGTATCGTACACTAATTACCAGTCACCCTATATAAACATCCATGACTCGACAAATGTTCATGCTCATCACACAAACATTTGCTGCTACCGGGATTCGAACCCGGGACCCTAAGAACGTAAGGCAGAAGTGAGGACTACCGCTGTGCCATTCGGGTAAACGAACGAAAAAACAAGAGAGGGACGTAATTTAGAGTGTCAAATTTAATTGGAAGTCATATTTCCATATATACAAATGAAGGGTGTACGTAAAACATGTCGAATCAAAACACGGTGAAGCGCAAGGCATAAACTGGTTTGACATTTCTAACTTGGTTCATAGCTATAGCCGTCCTTTTCTCGCATTGCCTTTTAGTAAAAGATAGCAATAGTCTAAATTAAGTTTAGTTTGTGCACAACAGAATCGACACCATTATCAAATAAAACGTACTTAGCAACCCTTGTTCAATAGTCCTCATAAAAAACTCTGAACTAACTCTCCTAAGTAAATGCCGTCTTGCAAACTAAAGACAATTGACACTCGCCGCCCTTTTCTTCTACAGTGATTAACATATAGATAGCTTTAATGTCCTGTACCCATTCTAGTCAATATGCTTGACCCAAATCGTTTTTATACTCATTGAAATGGTTTCCCGAGCGATTAAAGATCAGTTGGTGTTTAGGGAGAGAACACGTGACAGGGTTTCGGTTTTAATTCTGGAACTGAAAACGGTCGGTCGAACAGCTGAAAAAATAGTGTACACATGGCGACACATCAAACTGTACCGTTCCAATATAACATGGTTTTGATTTGTATAATGGGTGTAAAATAGACCCATGGCGAAGCCGAAAGTCCTTGTTCTCCCCGTCATTGCGATATTTTTTTGTTCTGGACCTTACCTGGGAACCTTGTGAAATATTGTGCTGAAAGACGCATTTAATAGTAAACGGGTGGTGGCGCGAAAGGCTAATTTAGTGGACTGTATTTTGAATGTTGGCCCAGCCAACGGAATATGGAGGTATTTAAAGTAAAGCAATGACCTTATCCAGTACTTATTGAAAAAAAAAACTTGTTAAAAGTAGGAAATTTGACCTCCAATATCTCCGTATCTAGTAAGTTCCCAAGTATGGTCTCAAACAAAAAAATGATCGCAATGACAGGGAGAACAAGTTCCTTTTGGCTTCGTTAAGGGTTTCTTTACACCCCGTATACATTCTTAAGTGTACATGGAGGGGTACGTTCCGGTGCTGCCTTCAGGCGGCTCCTGCCCAACCTTGGGGGCCAAACGCCTCCTGCCGCAGGCTCTACGTGGGGGTCGTGCGGTCCATGGCCCTTTATGGGGCCCCAGTGTGGGCGCGTTCTTTGAGGCGGCGAGCCGCCCACTATCTGAACGCGCCCCAGAAAGTGGTGGCCGTGAAAATGGTCCGTGGGTACCGCACGATCGCCCGCGAGGCGGCGGGCCTGCTTGCCGGATTGCCGCCATGGGATCTGGAGGCGATAGTCCTCGCGCGCCTGCACGACTGGCGCGCGGAGTCACTACGCCGGGGGGAAACCCCGTTGCCGCGGCAAATCGCCGTTCAGCGGACAGACCTCCGGCGTGATCTCATGGCGACATGGAGAGAGCGACTGTCGCAACCCCGTGCAGGGCACGCCACGATAGTGGCGGTAAGTCCCCTCTTTGAGGAGTGGCTTGAGAGGCGCCACTGCGCCCTCACCTTCCGCCTGACGCAGGTCCTCACCGGACACGGATGTTTCGGGAGGTACCTGCACCGAATCGGGCGGGAGGAAACGCCCGGGTGTCTCCACTGCGAGGATCGACCGGAGGACACGGTGGAGCACACGGTGGAGGTCTGCCCTGCGTGGGCGGAGCACCGCCGTGTCCTCGTAGCGGCGATCGGCGGCGGCGACCTCTCGCGTCCGGCCCTGGTTCAATCCATGGTCCGGAGCGAGACGGAATGGGAAGCCGTCACCTCCTTCTGCGAAGCAGTCATGCTAGCGAAGGAGGTGGCGGAACGAGAGAGGGAGAGATCCTCTCTTCCCGGCCGCCGCGGGAGACGCACCGGGCGTCGGGGGCCACGTGGTGGCTACCGGCCACCGCAGACGCGGGCCTGTGGACGGTTGGCTATGGGCTAGCTAGCAGTCCGTCCGTCTAACGACGACAGGCCGTGTCGACGGCGCGTTCGTGTTCCACGCGCGCCTCAAAGTGATGTCAGCATAAGGGGGGGCCCCTCCTGCAAGGGCTCGGCAAGGGCCGAAGCCTGCCGGGGTTGCGGGCCTATTCGAAAGAGATACCGCGGCCCCGGAACATAAAGGGCGAGGAAGGAACATGGATGGGTTTTAGTCAGTAAGAGTCTGACACTCCCTCCCGCTCCGCCCAGAGTGGGAGAAGTCATTTGATGATTTCCCATCCTAAAAAAAAAAGAAAAAAGTGGTACGTTCCGGTAACACGAGGTTTGGTTAAGTATCAAGTTCTATAAAGAGGCTACTTCAGTCAGTCTGACCTTCGCAGACCATTACAGGTTAACATTATAACGCTAGGTTAGGTCGATATCACACTTCTAAGAAATTACTTACTTGTTCCACCGGGCATCTAGTATAACAAAGATAGTGGTCCATATCTGGTCAGGAACGTAAAACGCATTTAGCCAGTTGAAATAGCTTGTTATTATGTAGTCAAATTAATAAGATAGGAATCGAACTCACAGCTTCTTGAAAGCCAGTCAACACGACAACCATTTGGCTACTGTTGGTTTACCTGTGGGTCAAAAGAAAAACATTATTATAACAATCAATCAATCAATTTATTTATTTCAGGCTACAATGGCCCATAGAAATACTTATTAATACTCAGATATAATTTGGTATTGAGAATTGTCAGCTAAAATGTAAGTAAACTTGTCTAAAAATGCAATCACAGTCACACGGGTAAAGGTAAAGGAATCCCTGGCTTGGTCGATCTGTGGATGGGTGACCATCATTAGAAACCGAGTTTCCTCCGTACCTCTGAAAGCACGTTAATCTTTTGATTCCAGCTAGCATTTGTAGAGTGACCCAAACGTATGACAACCAGTCTTACCAAGCATCGTATTACCCAGTACTAACTGTGAAGGTCAGATATGCAGTGGTTCCATGAAACGTAGTTTGCGGAAAACAATTGGTAGGTTTTTTCTTCGACATTTCAATTGCTAAAGAAATAGCATCCGCACCGATCAGCTAAGTTACTATGGTCCCTGCCACGAGAACCTATCAATTTTGTAAACACACATTCGAGTTCTCAACCTTTAGATCTAATTATTAAATGACAGCGTCAGAGTGATCTTATTTCAAAATGGTGGCCGAAATGTTTACGTTCCAAGATGTCAGATGCGTTCGTGTATCACAAAACATTAGGCGACAGCTCTATAAATCGACAAAATATAACCCGACCAAGTGAAAGTGCTCGTTAGTTTCATATTACACCTATGACAATTTGAGTTGATTGAATGTGGGAGTATTTGTTGTTGATTGAATTATCGCTACGTATCTTGGTAGCAATTATTTGTTTACAAAAATTATAGCTTCTCGTGGCGCGGACTATAACTGGGTTGTGAAGGTCAGATAGACAGTGGTTCCATGTAAAATACTGGGATTCTGCTGCATCTGGTAAGACTGGAAGGCGGCCCCGACGTAGTTGTGGAAAAAGCAAGGTAGATTTTTTCTACGAAATTTCAATGACTTAGGAAAGTTAGCATCCGCACCGATCATCTAAGTTAATACAATGTGTTACAAGCATTAAAGAAGTTGTTCAAGTGTGTTGAAAGTAGCGGAGGTTTTATATCCATTTTTATGGGAACTGTAAACAGTCATGGTCGATGAAGATTGAACGAGACTTCACGTAAACGGTGAGGCGTTAAGCTTCTTTTATATTTTAAGGAGGGTTAAGGAGGTTTAATTTTTAGGGTTCTGTACCCAAAAGTAACCCCGTAGTTGATCCCGTTGATAAGGAACGGGATTTTAAAGTTTGGCTAGCGAAAGCTGTCCAAGAAAACAGGCGGGAATTTCAAAAAATCAAGAGCTGTTAACCCTGGCTAAAAACTGCTTAAACGGTGTTGATACTATTTATTATTCAGGAAGTAAACATTTTTTTAAGTTTTATGAGGTCTAATTTTCGAATGTATTATTGTCGGCGACGAGAGCCTATCTCCACATCAGGGTGCAAGTAGTGGCCATACATAGAGTCGATCAATTGAATTATTATTTTGAACCTTGTGATATTAACTTAGTTATGTAATTAAGTTTTTTTTTTATATAATCTCACTAGAATCATGTTAGTTTTATGTTAACTGGGCATCATCATAGTATTAAAGTCCATTAAGAAGGAAAACACGTAGATAAAAGTTTTTGTGTCATATAATTACGTAACTTGTAATTACGATTTTTTATTTGTTGAGATATAACGTATAAATTACTGTCAAAACTTGGACTTGACTTAAAACTATTTTCTACGCAAGAACCATGTAAATCGGTCGAGTAGTTTAGGAAATAAAAGGCAAAATAAATAGTAAACATTGTGAACATCGTAAATATCACACTCATTCTGATTCAAATCACTTTTTATGTCTTTATTTGTCAATCATAGTAAATAGAAGCTTCCTCGTCGACCTTTTGATTGTTTTCGGCATTATTTTAAACAAAACCAATGTAAATATGATACACGTAAGATCAAGATGACTCAAGTACGAAACGTGTCAATTTTTACAGTCTTAAATTATTGGCATATTAAAACTTCTGAAAGTAATTCGTGGACAGCTTTCGTTGGCCAAACTCTATCACTATGCCTCCGCTGTTCGTCCGTTCGTCCGAACGTCTGTCTGTTAGCGGGCTGTATCTTATAATCCTCAATACTTAGGTGTATTTCTGTTGCCGCTATAACAATAATAAATTAAAAATTAAAGGACTACGATGGTACGGAACTCTTTGTGCGCAAGTCCAACTCGCACCGGTTTAGATCACAAAATTTGGTACAACTGTTTATACTAGAAGAACTATGAATCTGGTGTCATTAGAACTTGAAAATAGTCAATGTTTAATCTATATTTAGTTATTGAGTTTCTTCATCAGGAATTTTGCAGTAGCAGCCGCGGAGTTTGGATTTGTGCCAATTTGATGGCAATATGCTCCCCCTATGGGACTTGAAGTTAACTGTCGAAAAATGGGTGTACTAGGTACACCCGTGCTTAACTCTTTGGGGATTACAGGCGTAATGTTATGATATACAGTAATAATAGGCATGACGACAGAATAAAAAAAACAATCAATTAGAGTATTGGAAAGTAATGGACACGTAATTTTGGTTTTGTAAATCAGTGAATAATGACAAAGATGAAACGCATCAAAACTTGGGAGTGGGGGGCTCGTGACGTCAGAACTCGCTAAAAATTATACCAAGCCGTGACGTATTGCAAATTTAAAAAGCGTCGTATTTTCGTCAATTTCCGTTTATGCAACAAAAGAAAGAATACTGGTAAAATATTAAAACAACATACAAAGAAATCACAGTGTCTTGAAGACCACGAGACAACTACATAATGTATGTACTGCCAACACATTATTTATTTATGAAGAAGTTATAAAATGGCGCTCGTAAAGGTCATGTATATTTATTCTACATAATACACAACTCACTAAAAAGGGTCTTCGGGATATAATAGCATGAGATATTGTGATATTTATTTGTGGAAGAAGGTCTTTATTTTGAGTTTTTATTTTAGTTTTACTTGAGTTTATTTAACCTATGTTGTAATCAAATGACTTCTCCCACTCTGGGCGGAGCGGGAGGGAGTGTCAGACTTTTACTGACTAAAACCCATCCATGTTCCTTCCTCGCCTTTTATGTTCCGGGGCCGCGGTATCTCTTTCGAACAGGCCCGCAACCCCGTCAGGCTTCGGCCCTTGCGGGCCCCTCCCCTTATGCTGACATCTCTTTGAGGCTCGCGTGGAGCACGAACGCGCCGTCGACACGGCCTGTCGTCGTTAGACGGACGGACGGCTAGCTAGCCCATAGCTAACCGTCCACAGGCCCGCATCTACGCTAGCCGGTAGCCACCACGTGGCCCCCGACGCCAGGTGCGTCTCCCGCGGCGGCTGGGAAGAGATGCTCTCTCCCTCTCTCGTTCCGCCACCTCCTTCGCTAGCATGACTGCTTCGCAAAAGGAGGTGACGGCTTCCCATTCCGTCTCGCTCCGGACCATGGATTGAACCAGGGCCGGACGCGAGAGGTCGCCGCCGCCATGTTGTAACGACCTCAATGTGACTTTTTCAATTCGTATGTACTTTCTAAGTTCATTTTGCACATCACAGACAAAACGTCGTGAGTTGACTACCATCGCATGCATTTCACGAAAAATAATACATTTTATTGTAAGCAGTATGTTCGTTTGACAATAATTCGAGAGTTTACAATATCGCTAGAGAGATTACAATATAACGTGTTTGGCAATTTCACGGTGACATATATGCATATTATATGTAACGATGTCTATGACTTGCGTCAAGACACCGCGCGTGCATTACCCTTACGAAGACTTCGACCCTCGAAGTCGCATTAAGAACATCAAAATCAAGATCAAAGCATTTCTTTCAAATAAGCTTTTTACAAGCACTTTTAAACTGTCGAAATAAAGACTACAATGAATTGTAGCTACAGTCCCAGGCACAAGGCATATAAAACTGTGAAAGTACTGTAGTTGCCCATTCCATAACGTAGAACTCTATGCAGAAGAATGGGCACGAAACTCCATGGATACTCTTTTAAATCTGTTTTTTTTTACAAAACCTTGATTATATCATTCATGTTGATATGGTTAGTAACCCTACGTGTTTTATACTATGTAAATTTATCCCTCCTTTTGGGCTTCGCCGCAGTCAGATAGAAATAATATAGCTAAAGAATAAATTATATTTTAATAATCGATAACAAAAACTAAGTTTACAATAGAGTTAAACATTATTTTATAGAAAAATAGTTCTAAGTTATTTTGTCGTAAAATTTAATGCCAACCTACAGCAAGTCCCGATGAATATCCGAATAAATAACAATAATAAATATTTATAAAGACAAAACAGAAACTAACTTCTAAAAATACAATTAACCAATTACAATAATATTTAGCACTATTTATTATGTTTCATTGAAATACCAATTCTTCATGAACGGTTCCAGGAATAAACGTAATCTATAATAATATTATAAAGAGGAAAGATTTGTATTTATGTATGTTACGAATAAACTTAAAAACTACTGGGCCGATTTGAAAAATTCTTTCAGCCATGAATAGCTCCGTTGAAAGCGAGTAACATAGACTTTATTTTATCCCCGTACTCCCATGGGAACAGGAACTACGCGGGTGAAACCGCGTGACGTCCGCTAGTTTAAAACGACGAAAATGTCAAATACTAAGAGAATACTCATAAACATCACGTTTGATATTCTCAGAAGGGTAGACAGAGGTGGACGGTGAACGAACATATCGCCAGCCAAGGTTGGGAGGGAGTGTAAACAACCTCATCACGAAACCGTCAACCAAGCATTCTGTACATCAAAATAAGTAACTTTACGCAAAAATTATTACTGGGAAACGACTTTTTAAATCATTGTGCTAATGAATGAATTGAATAGTACGGTGGTCGTGGAGGCGTTTAAAGTAAAAATCTTACAATAAAAACTTGAAAAAAACTTGAAGAAACTTTCACCCCCAATATATCCGAAACTAGAGGGTTTCTTACTTAAGGTATTCGTTCTGTTTCTTTCTCTACTTAAGAAATGCATTTTTCCACTTTGGAAGTGTCTCTCGCGAAAACTATTCAGTTTAGAAAAAAATGATTGTACAAACCTCAATATCATTTTGAAAGACCTATCCATAGATACCACACAAGTATGGGTTTGATGAAAAAAAAAAATTTGAGTTTCAGTTCTAAGTATGGGGAACCCCAAAAATTTATTGTTTTTTTTCTATTTTTGTGGGAAAATCTTAATGCGGTTCACAGAATACATCTATTTACCAACAGCATAGCTCTTATAGTTTCGGAAAAAAGTAGCTGTGACATACGGACGGACAGACAGACAGACAGACAGACAGACATGACGAATCCATACGGGTTCCGTTTTTGCCATTTGGCTACGGAACCCTAAAAATGATCGCAATGACGGAGAGAACAAGTGCCTTTTGGCTTGGTTAAGAGATTTTTTACACGCTTTATTTAATCAGCAAGATTTACTCGTTGGTCTAGTGTGACTGCTGAGCTCATGATGTCCTGGGTTCAAATTCCAGGTGGGGCAAAATGTTACTGAGTTCAGGGATTTTTTGTAGCAGCCACGTAGCCTTTATGTGTGTCCAATTGACGACATGACCATGAAACTGAACAGCTTTTGTTCCATGACTTTTGGAAATAAAATTCATAACATGTTTTTTTCATTTGGATGAGCTGATCGCGTTAGTTCCGTGTATTATGTATGTAACACCCTGTATATATAATAGGCCGAGCCAATTGCCAGTACTGTTTATTAATGAAAAACAAAACACTTTCTGCCCTTAACGTCATTATTTTTTGTAAAGTACTAGAATCTAGACATCGAGGAGCTCGTGGCTAAGTAATAAGCCGCTCGGGCCGATCTTTAGGTTAAGCCGTGCTTGTCTAGGTTGGTCTGTGGATGGGTGACCACCCTTACATACCGAGTTTCCTCCGTGCCTCGAAAAGTACGTTAAGTCGTTGGTCCCGGCTGTCATTTGTCCATCTTTGGCAGTCGTTACAGGTATTCAGTGGCCCAAATAGTCTGACAACCAGTCTCACCAAGGGGTATTGTATTAAGAAAAAAACTTGAGAGGTGTCAAGGGACACCCGGATGGAACGAAGTTCTTTCTATTAACTAGTGAAGGAATTGTAATAAAATTTTATTTTTTTTAAGTTATAATAATATTTTTTTAATTATTAACAAATGTAATGTTCACTCAACAAAAATAATCGTCGCGACACCACACTGTTCAATGCGAAATAGAAATGAAACAAACGCATTGCAACCTTCATTTATTTTTAAAAAGTGTCGTGACAACTTTTTCGTAAGATTTTTTTCCGTCTAGCCCCCTTTCACAACGCGCGATAAAGTTTCGGTATCGTATTACCCAGTATTAACTGAGTTGTGGAGGTCAGATAGGCAGTCGCTCCATGTAAAATACTGGTATTCAGCTGCATCCGGTTAGACTGGAAGCCGACCCCAACGTAGTTGGACAAAGGCTAGGCAGATGATGACTAGAATCTAGATATCATAAACTAGCGAACGTCACGCGGTCTCACCCGCGTAGTTCCCGTTCCCGTGGGAGTACGGGGATAAAATATAGCCCATATTATAAAGACGTGGTTGTCTAATGGTGAAAGACTTTTTAAAATCGGTACAGTAGTTTTAGAGTTAAATCGCAACAAACACACAATCAAAAAAAAAATTAATTCTTTCCTCTCTATAGTGTTAGTAATAACAATTCTCAGTAAAGACAACAATTTTCCAATATTTAATACCATAAACAAAGCGAAATGGTCCAAAATGTTCAGTATATCTTGGATTTAATTAAATTCGGGTGTGTTACGTAAATAAAGTGCTCGAGCCATCCCGGGCCCATTGTTTTGTATTAAAGCTTCTGGCTCGAAACGAAAATTGACAGCAATAGGGGAAAATTTAGTAGAAAATGAGGAGGGAAACAGTAAGATTTCTAATCGTTTTACCTTATTTAGATATCATTGCTGTGTAAGTTAACTTATTTTTTTTTTCATTTATTTTATATTGATACCAATAACAGTTTTAATATTAGCACAGATTTATGTCCTAAAAAAAATACTGTTATTCCCGTTTTATTAACTTTAGTGTATATATGCACTGAATTTAATTAAAACCAACTACGGCGTAGCGCTGTCATCTTAAAAACGTAAATAATTTTGTGTTTCATTCCTCCACCGGCTTTCCAAGAAAATATATTTTTGTGAAATTAAGTTCCACCTTAATATATTTGTAAGGAAAATGGGGGAAACGAAAAGTTTTATTTTTATTTGAAATCTTCACAGTGGAAACGAGATAAGGATTTCGTAATGATAGAAAATATTTTATTCAGCATAATTGTATTTTGGTTATCTTTAGACGACCCAGGACTTCTGTTTTGTTACGGCTTACCGAACTAGTAAAACTTTTGTGAAAGTGTAACGGTCTTTTTCTTCTAAAATGGTGGGGGGGGTGAAACGGGAACAAAAAGAAATAAAAACTGTTAAAAACATTTATTGACAAAAACTTTCAAAAACTTTGTTTGTAAAAACCGTGTAAATCGAAAATAGTTAGGGCCCTGTTGGCGTTTGGCTGATCACGCACAAATAAATTCTATTCTAAATTTAAATTTAAAAAAAAGTTGAGATGTTTTTTTTTAAATAAACGATGCCGGGGGTACCTCGCTACCGTTCCCAGGCATAAAACAAACCCAATCCGCAGGATGGGATCCACAGGAACAGAACAAAACAGCTCAGCTTAAAACAGCTCCCAAACAGCCTAATACGGGTTCAAAACAGGATGTAAACAGCCTCCTGAGAATAATGAAAAATTTGGTCTTAGGAGGAAGTAAAATAAAAATGTAAGAGAGGGCACTGTGTATCAATGACAATAACACTAAAACTGTATTGAGGTGACCGAGCGTTCAACCTGCCTGAACTCACCGAGCCTCATTTCATAATATATTACTATGGATTGGAATTTCAAATTCCCTATTTATTCAAAACTAAATAATTTTATTTATTCTATAGAAAGTTTAACCCAGGTGGATTATGGGGCAATATGGAAACATAAGGGATTGAAACTTATATTCATGCTCTCGCATCACCATCAACAAAACAAAGAAAACTCACCGAGGGAGGCTGGGCGGCGAGGCCCTGGGTGACCTAATGTCAACCTGGGGGGTCAGCCTAGTCTGCTGGGGAGGATGAAGCTTCTTGGGAACCCAATTACGGTCCCGTTTAGCTCCACTACACTTGGCAGCTTAGGCTGTAAAAAACCCGTGTGTTACTACCACAGAACAACAAAGGACTCGAAATGTAACAAAAAGTTATTAAAACTTACCACCAGGGAAAATAGGTCCCGCTTGGAGGCCTGCCACTCTCCACTCGGAGGCTGCGAAGGCGGCCTACTCCAGTTTACTGCTAACGATAGGAAGTGTGCAGTATCCGTAAGCCGAAACAAAGGATGCACGTGGCTTGGTCAACGCCGGCGCAAGAAATCTAGGAAAATACGAAAAATACAACCATGATAACACTACACGGTGGAGAGGATGCGTTATGCGGCAAAATAAAACGACTTTACTTTTAAAATAACGCGAGGAACTTACAAAATTAATTCGAGGAAAAGAATTCGATGTCTCCGGCCTCAGAAAAGGAAAAAAATGCCATCTGCGTCAAAAGAAAATTCGTCTAGAAACAACTCCATGGATATCGATTGGAATATCGATTATTCGCGAATGTAACTATTATGTACTAATTTGAAAACATCAAAAATGATTATTTTATGAGGAAGTTGCAAGAAATTTCTGCGGAAGAATCGGAAACGACAATTTTAAAAGATATAAGATCTCGAGGCCAAAATATCACACAATACATAATTTCATCATTACATACTACTACGCAACGTTTCCGAACGACACAAGAACTGTCCAAAGTTCATCACCCAGCTAAATGTCATATTAAAACCAAAACAAAAGTTGCTTCCAAAGTTATTTTCAGCTAAAACTCTGTAAAATTATGAAAAGACTCCATCCTGGTATAGTAAAATGAATTCCAAGTGTCAACAAGTGCAGTGTATGACGGAATATTCGTAATTTCACCCAAATATCCTACTGAAAACCAACAAGGTTAGTGATAAAAACTAACAATATTCATCTTGAAAAAAAACGGTGTTACAGTATCCCCTTCCTCGCCAGAATTTTTCGAGGATACTGAGAAAAATTCACGCTGGACCTCCAGCATGCTACTAGGAAAAATAAACCTCCAGGAAAATAAGTTGGTTTCCTAAAGAGAATTGGTATAATTGAAAAAGAAAGACTACTTCCCTTAGAACTGGAAATAATAAAGAAAAAGAAAACGACCAAAATACAAGGACTCAGTCTACTCCCTTAATATCCTTGATGTGACATTTGGTTGTTCGACCATTTTCGTCTTCAAGCAAATATACTAATTTTGAAAACTTCTCGATCACCTTGCATTTCTCAAAACGCGGCGCTAACTTATAAGAGAAACGTTTAGCTGCATCACTCCGAAAATGAGTGCGACGCCAAACTGTATCACCTACTTCGAATTCAATATCCCTACGATGCTGGTTATAATACTTGGCATTACGGGAATGAGATTTTTTCAATTCTTGCTCTACTTTGAGGAATACTTCCTTTAACTCGCCCAATCCCTCAACATAATCCACGCGCGAGCTGCAAGTGATCTCATCCAGGTCCTCACTATCGCCATAAATTTTGCCATCCACAACGGCTTCACGACCATGCACAATCATAAAAGGGGTAAAAGAGGTAGAAATGTTCACCGCGGTATTTAAGGCGAATTGAATCTGATAAATATTAGAATCCCAGGTACGCTGATCTGTTCCTACAAGCGCAGCTATAGCCGTGACGAGAGTCCGGTTATACCGTTCCACCGTATTCACCTGGGGACAGTAGGTAGGGGTAAAATGAACTTGGGGAACATTATACTTGACAAACAAAGCCTTAACTTCGCGTCCAATAAACTGAGGGCCATTGTCCGCAATGACAGTCTGAGGAATGCCGTGGACTAGAAAAACCTTTTCCTCCAAACGTTGAGCAACTGCCTGGCTAGTAGCACGTCTCAGAGGGAACAACATACAGTACTTCGAAAAACAACACACCACTACGAGGAGATACTCATTCTGCTGTCGAGACTTCGGCAGTGGACCAACTAAATCCATGCTGATACACTGGAACGGTCTACGACAGACCTTGGGATTCCCAAGCAAACCAGGTGTGGGTTTATTAGGGTGTTTAAAAGCCCTGCAAGTTGAACAGTGGGATACAAAGTCCTCTACATCTTTGTACATTCCGGGCCAAAAATATCGAAGCCGCAACCGTTGGTATGTCTTCTCGATTCCAAAGTGAGCTCCCAGAGGGGAATCATGGTTGTCGAAAATAAGTTGCTGTCTCTTCTCTGCAGGAACAACTTCCTTCCAATCGAAATCGCCTGTTAGAGTCGACTTACTTTTAGTGAACCGAAAAAGTTGACCATCCACGATCTGATAATTAGGACACGTTTGCGGTCTATCTCTACAACGGGCATAAATATTACAAAACCAAGGGTCTTTCACAGACTCTTCAATAGAACATACAGGCACCGCACGAGAAAGAGAATCCGGAACTAAGTTTTCCCGGCCACGTCGATGCTCTATAATAAAATTATAAGGGGAAAGTCTACAGCCCCAACGCTCCAAACGACCGGTAGGATTCTTGAGGTTAAGAAACCACTTCAAACTGGCGTGATCTGTAATAATTTTAAAAGGTTTACTGCCTTCCAAATATGGTTTAAAATGTTCTACTACGTTTACGACAGCTAAGGCCTCCCGTTCAGTAGCTGAATAATTTCGCTCTTGTCGGTTAAGGGAACGACTGTAATACGCTATTGGATGCTCTTCACCCTCAAGGGTTTGCGTCAACATTCCTCCAATTCCGACATTAGATGCATCCGTATGTACTGTAAAAGGCAAGGAAAAATCTGGACACGCTAAGATAGGTGCTGATGTTAAAGCACGTTTTAATTCCTGAAACGCAAGCTCAGCTTGTTCGGACCAAGAGAAAGGAGGTCTATCCTTGCGAGTTGAGGTAAGTGAATTCAGGGGAGCAGCAATCGTGCTAAACCCTTTGATGAACCTTCGATAGTACGACGCAGTTCCTAGAAAACTTTTCACGTCCTTAGGGCAAGTAGGTGTAGGAAATTCAGTGATAGCCTGGATTTTCTCCGGATCCGTCCTTAGACCTAACCCATCAACAATATAACCAAGATACTTTAATTTTTTACGAAAAAAACAACATTTTTGTAAGTTTATAGTGAGATTAGCGGAACGCAATCTCTCTAAAATTTTCAATAAAAGGTCCAAATGCTCTTCAAACGTCCTACTTACGGCGATAATATCATCTAAGTATATAAAAACACGCCCATCAAATTCCGGGCCAAACATCTGATCCATCAGCCGCTGCTGAGTAGCGGGCGCTGAGGTCAGTCCAAAACACATCACTTTAAAATGAAACAAACCACGCGACGGTACAGTAAATGCGGTTTTCTCCTTAGAAGAGCTCGACAAAGGTATTTGCCAGAACGCGGATTTTAAATCAATTGATGAGAGAAAATGTGCATCTCGCAATTGATCGAGAATGCTATTAATATAAGGCAGAGGATAGGCATCATGCTTAGACACGGCATTCAGTTTCCGGCTGTCTAAACAAAACCGCATTTCTCCATTCGCTTTGGGGGCCATGGTGATAGGATTGTTCCAAGGGCTCTTGCTAGGTTCAACTACGTCCAATTTCAGCATGTCATCCAACTGCTTATTCAATTCGCAAAGCTTTTCCGGCGAAAGTGGGTAATAACGCTGTTTAATTGGGGCGGCATCGCCTGTATCAATGTGGTGAGTAATCAAGTGAGTCCTACCTAAACCCTTTTCTTCAGAGGAAATTCCTTTAAACATTCCACATACCGTGTCCGCCTTCCTCCGTTGCTCTTCAGTTAGAACGTCAAAAGGTTGTAAACCATTAACTGGAGAAGCAGCAGCTTCGATAGCTCCGCAGATAGAGCTAGAGTTATTGTTATCAATCAAACGTAAAACTTCAGGCGCTATATTGAACGCCTTCCAAAAATTTATACCAAACAATAAGGGAAAAGATACTCCGGGAATAACAAAAAACTTAACCTCACGCGAAACATCATTGACTGTAACCGGCAGAAACACATAGCCAGATACAGTAGAAGTCGATCCATTCGCCGTAACAACCGAAGTTATATCTTTACCATAAGAAACATTACATAATTCGGCAAGTTCAGAAAATTTTCCTATTCCGGGACCGCCTATGATTGAAATCTCTGATCCTGAATCTAAAAGACCAGAGAAAGGTAAGCCACCAATGGTAACCTTCAAATAAGGACAAGTATCCCTACAATCCGAGCGGACCATCGCTACATTAGAATTATAAGAACTAAGTAAAACACGCGAGTTATCACACCTTAAAACTTTTCCAGCATCTTTGTAACGATGGTCGCCTACGAGTTTTTTGCCTCAGTATTATTAGCTTCCACTTTAGGCGAACACTTAGAACATGTGCGAGAAGTAACACCTTTTTCACCGCAACGATAGCAAATCACGATAGGAGGAGCTTTGCACTGGGATAGATCATGGTCCTCTATGCGACACCTTACGCAGAACTTACCTTTTCCACCACGGGCACCAACAGCTTCACAACGCGAACTTAAGTTTTTATTACTACTACGACCTTTATAAGTAAGGTCAGGGGCAACAGCTGTAGAAAGATTTCGTACAGGTTCCTTAAAATTCTCAGCGCGATATTTCGCGGCTTCTAATTGACGGCAACGATGTTTGAGGTCGTCCAAAGATTTAATTTCCTCCAACGCTAGCTTGGTGGAATAAAAAGGCCTAATATTAAATTTAAAAATTTCCAATTTTTCTACTTCAGAAAGAGGTCGACGTAATAAAAGGAAGTAATTCTGCATAATACTAAAGTATTCCAAAATAGTCTCTTCAGCACCTTGAGTTCGGTTTCGAATTTCATCCAGCAAGCGGTAATCATAATCTACAGGAAGATATTCGTCCAATAAAAGATCCTTCAGCTGTTTCCAATCAGTAATACGATTTTTAATTCCGCGAAACCACAACAAGGCCTGGTCACTGAAAAGTTCGACAACGGAATTGAATAACTTTTTTTCGGATACATTACGCGAGACACAGAGTTCCTCTATCCGCTGAATAAAAGAGAGCACACTACCTTTGCCACTAAATTTGATGTTGAAAGAATGTACGTTGACAGAACGGTCACAGGTTACCACTGGTTGAATATCAGGGACCAGCTCAGAGTCAGTACCTACACTAGAGACAGCTTTGCCTTGATCGGGAGAAATCTCAGCCTCAGGTTTACTTTCGAAGCTGCTCTGGAATGTGTGTAACATGCGGTCCATGCGTTGAACGATAATGAGTAAACGGTCATCAAGGGTAGATTTCAGAATTAAGTCAGGTTCCTCAACAGGTTCCACTCTACTCAACCGGTGAAATAAATGATTGCCTAAAGCTTGTATGCGTCGTAATTTTTTAAGTAATAATGGCTTAGTGTCACATAATGATTCAAGTTCGGTGAGCTTAGAGGCGATAGTGCTCAGTTCCGCGCTAATGCTTCCTTCATACACAGATACCTCATCCGTTGGAATTTTAACACTTAATTTCCTAATTTGACCACGCAATTTTTCAACGGTACCTAGTCTCCGGTATCTCATCGCGAATAGCAACTTCGTATTGAAGTTCGTCTTTATTTAAAAGATGGAAACGAATCGGACGCTCCTCAACCATGTTTAGGTAAAATGTAACTTTAAATATAAAATGTAACCGAAATCGCAATGATCAGCCAAGCACACGTAATACAAACGTCGCAGTATACAATAAAATTAAGAGGTCATACAATTCCAAAAAGTGTGTTAAAATATTTAACAACAATACAGTAAATGGTCGACAATGAAAAAAAAAGTTTAACAATGGTTCAGTTAAACTAAACACAAAAAAAATTGTCTCAAAAAAAATGTTCTGTAAGTATGTTAAAAAATGTGTGATCAACCAACCACCACGGAGCGGAAGACCAGTGGTGGGGACAGCTCCACGGCACAACAGGGTCCCTGTTCGGGCGCCAAATTTGTAACGGTCTTTTTCTTCTAAAATGGTGGGGGGGGTGAAACGGGAACAAAAAGAAATAAAAACTGTTAAAAACATTTATTGACAAAAACTTTCAAAAACTTTGTTTGTAAAAACCGTGTAAATCGAAAATAGTTAGGGCCCTGTTGGCGTTTGGCTGATCACGCACAAATAAATTCTATTCTAAATTTAAATTTAAAAAAAAGTTGAGATGTTTTTTTTTAAATAAACGATGCCGGGGGTACCTCGCTACCGTTCCCAGGCATAAAACAAACCCAATCCGCAGGATGGGATCCACAGGAACAGAACAAAACAGCTCAGCTTAAAACAGCTCCCAAACAGCCTAATACGGGTTCAAAACAGGATGTAAACAGCCTCCTGAGAATAATGAAAAATTTGGTCTTAGGAGGAAGTAAAATAAAAATGTAAGAGAGGGCACTGTGTATCAATGACAATAACACTAAAACTGTATTGAGGTGACCGAGCGTTCAACCTGCCTGAACTCACCGAGCCTCATTTCATAATATATTACTATGGATTGGAATTTCAAATTCCCTATTTATTCAAAACTAAATAATTTTATTTATTCTATAGAAAGTTTAACCCAGGTGGATTATGGGGCAATATGGAAACATAAGGGATTGAAACTTATATTCATGCTCTCGCATCACCATCAACAAAACAAAGAAAACTCACCGAGGGAGGCTGGGCGGCGAGGCCCTGGGTGACCTAATGTCAACCTGGGGGGTCAGCCTAGTCTGCTGGGGAGGATGAAGCTTCTTGGGAACCCAATTACGGTCCCGTTTAGCTCCACTACACTTGGCAGCTTAGGCTGTAAAAAACCCGTGTGTTACTACCACAGAACAACAAAGGACTCGAAATGTAACAAAAAGTTATTAAAACTTACCACCAGGGAAAATAGGTCCCGCTTGGAGGCCTGCCACTCTCCACTCGGAGGCTGCGAAGGCGGCCTACTCCAGTTTACTGCTAACGATAGGAAGTGTGCAGTATCCGTAAGCCGAAACAAAGGATGCACGTGGCTTGGTCAACGCCGGCGCAAGAAATCTAGGAAAATACGAAAAATACAACCATGATAACACTACACGGTGGAGAGGATGCGTTATGCGGCAAAATAAAACGACTTTACTTTTAAAATAACGCGAGGAACTTACAAAATTAATTCGAGGAAAAGAATTCGATGTCTCCGGCCTCAGAAAAGGAAAAAAATGCCATCTGCGTCAAAAGAAAATTCGTCTAGAAACAACTCCATGGATATCGATTGGAATATCGATTATTCGCGAATGTAACTATTATGTACTAATTTGAAAACATCAAAAATGATTATTTTATGAGGAAGTTGCAAGAAATTTCTGCGGAAGAATCGGAAACGACAATTTTAAAAGATATAAGATCTCGAGGCCAAAATATCACACAATACATAATTTCATCATTACATACTACTACGCAACGTTTCCGAACGACACAAGAACTGTCCAAAGTTCATCACCCAGCTAAATGTCATATTAAAACCAAAACAAAAGTTGCTTCCAAAGTTATTTTCAGCTAAAACTCTGTAAAATTATGAAAAGACTCCATCCTGGTATAGTAAAATGAATTCCAAGTGTCAACAAGTGCAGTGTATGACGGAATATTCGTAATTTCACCCAAATATCCTACTGAAAACCAACAAGGTTAGTGATAAAAACTAACAATATTCATCTTGAAAAAAAACGGTGTTACAAAAGGGTGAAACTTTATTGGATTACTTTTTCTTATTGTTGGAGTCATAAAAATACAATGAGTTTATTTCTGGAACATACTCGTAAAAGGAGATGAAAATCTTAAGTATTTTAAGACTTTGATTTGGAATTAAGATAGCTCTCTGCGTAATAAGTTTCCCAATGGTATACAGACCTTCTTTCTATGGAAAGGAACCACCATTTAATATAACATTCAACGGCACGAGAGGCGCAGGGGCTGAGCGACTGGCTGCTGCGCTGAGTGTTGTGAATTCAATCCCCACAAGAACAAGTATTTGTATGGCCTACATAAATAGTTGTTCCAGTTCTGGTTGTTTGTGTATGTTAGTTGTTTTTGAACGCATCCATTACACAAGAGAACTTCATAGTAAAGGGATTTTTTTTTTTTAATTTTCTTAATTTTTACGGTTTCGTACTCAAAAGGTAAAAAAGGAACCCATAAAACATCACTCTTGTCCGTCTGTCCGGCTGTCTGTCCGTGTGTCACCACCTATTTTCTCAGGAATGGGTGGACCTGGCAAATTGAAATGTATACCAGATACTGAGATCTCCCTAGTCCCTATTAAGAGTTCCTATTAGGTGTATATAAAAATCAAGGTCCTGAGTCAACACGATAAAAAGATGTGGTCAAATTTAGATTTTTAGAAAACTGATAAGTATTAAATGCTATGAAAAATATTTAGTTTTAATACCGCTAGACAAAAATATCCAGGTCTGAAAGCAGGACACAAATCCCACCGTCATGCATATGCACATGCACATATGGGCCCACCCTCCCGCCCTCATGCATATGCACACATACAAAACAAGTGAGAAATAATTAGCATGCCATGCAACCAAACCTTTACTCGACACGTGTTTCGCCCCTCCACGGGGCATCCTCAGGAGTTGTTGACTCGTCGAGCGTTCCAACTCGAATGCCGTCATTCAGTTGAGTCGTGTGTCATTCGAGTTGGAACGCTCGACGAGTCAACAACTCCTGAGGATGCCCCGTGGAGGGGCGAAACACGTGTCGAGTAAAGGTTTGGTTGCATGGCATGCTAATTATTTCTCACTTGTTTTGTATGTGTGCATATGCATGAGGGCGGGAGGGTGGGCCCATATGTGCATGTGCATATGCATGACGGTGGGATTTGTGTCCTGCTTTCAGACCTGGATATTTTTGTCTAGCGGTATTAAAACTAAATATTTTTCATAGCATTTAATGCCATGGATTTCCGCAAAGTAACGCCTGACTCCATAACTTAAACTGATAAGTACCAAAATTTACCTTAATGGGGAAGATCGTTAAAAGCTAATTGTAGATGGCGCCACCATAGCTGATCTCAATCTGACCAAGGAGGTCAAGGTATTTTAAAATAAAAAATGACATTCTTAGATTTTCAACCAATGACGATGCTTGGAACCAGCTATGCTAGCGCCATTAGTTCCACAGTGTGCATCCCCATTTTCAACTTTTTCTTATTTTTCGTTTTTTTTTTTTGTTTTTATATTGAGTCATGCCATATGTCAATTCTTCATTTGGAGAGCAGTGGTTACGAGAAGAAAAACCATGATGCCAACTTTAAACAATAAAACTAATTACAAAGAATTCCCGTCACCCAAGGCCAAAGCCTATTCTGGCTTTTACATTGGCCGGTAGCTAAGTTTTGCCATAGAACGTGGCAACGCCGCGCCGCCAGTCTCTTGAGCACTTTACCTGCTGACAACGTTAAAGAGGAGTTTTTCGATGCCTTTTTGTAGTTTGTTTATTTATTTTAGTTGGTGTCATGGTGTTTAATCGATTATGTACATAATTTATGAATTAATACATACTTTTTCAATACACTTCCTCGAAAACTGGTTCTTTTCGCACTACGATTAGGATCAAAATCCAGTGTATTTCAAACGCGTGCATTTTTCATGTTTTTTCTACACATGTGCAAAAAAAACATGAAAAATGCACTATACTTAGTCCAAATTGGTTCATTGCATAATTAAAAAAAAAACACCTCTGACAATAGAGTCAGAGGTGAATGTTTTTTTTTTATTTCGGAAAAGCGATCTACGAACATTTTTTGAATATTCAAATAGTGTTTATAAATTCAATATCGTAGATAAACATGATTATTTATAACTAATATTTACTTTTATAAACAAATCAACATTTATTTGTGTTCTAAATTCAAAAACAAATTAAAATTTATTTTTTATATTAGGTTGTATAACGGCTTCATACCTTTGCCTCTCCCTGAACCTGGCGAAAGCACAGCGCGGAAAAAAATAAAATTTAAATCATAGTCTCGTGACATTCATGACACAAATATTTTACATTATTTTATTTTATTTCTTCAAAAGTGTTTTGAAAAACGTCGTTTGATACACGTGGATATTTGTTATTGCAGTTCTCGGCTCAAAAACACACTCGCCTACGGCTCGTGCGTTTAACCGCCTTGGACGACAATAACAAACTTTCTCCACTTGTATCAAAATGTACTATTATAACCTGTAGGGAATTTACTGGGTCCAAGCGACTCACCCGCTTCAACCTTCCCGCGGCCACGATCCGAGGGTCCTGGTTTGATAGAACGTCGGGGCTAGTCGGCAGAGCACACCACAAGAAATCTCCAGTCAATAATCCCAAACATTACGTCCATAGGTCACAATCATAGAACACTGTCTTCCAGGGTGTGACAACTGTGATTTTTTTAACTCAATCAAACGGGAAACACTAGCACTGCTGATCGAAGACGGCGCATGCTTTTGCGATGAAGTCCGTTTTTTGACTAACCATGGTGGTGGTAGTAACTTCAAACCAAACGACCATTCCTTAAGTAAACGCTGCGTTCCAATCGACGCAGTTTGTCGCCGACCGAGTGTACCAATAAAAAATTAAAAAGGACCAAGCTTATGAACCAAAATGTGAGACGAAACATAACCCGTCTTGAGCAATAGTGGTGATCAATGCTCGTGCCCTCTCTGTTGACAAAAGGCTTTTGCCCAGCAGTGGGACAGTAATAGGCTGGTACTATGATTATTATTTTTATTGCAAAGAATTGTTTTCTAGAAAAGGTATTTTAATACCTTTCCTGGCACAAGAAAGCTACCTATCAATCAATTCATAGCACTCCGTCTATCAAAGCACAAGCAATCCATCTATTTTCACTGGACTCGGTCCAACATTCGTTACGTCAACGTGTAGGACGCATTATAGGCTCATATTACTACCTGTAATAGTGGTAGTCTGTATCTGTCGCCTGCTGGAAAAATGTCAGCGCAGAAGAACTGTAGCAGACTTCGTGTTATTTTCCAGGAAGTCAGGTAGTTCAAACATAACAGTAACAGTTTGCTTCTTTAACCTGTTCTACGCTACGTTTTAGTTTTTAGATTATAAAAGATATTTAAATGATAAGTCTTCCACACATTTTACTTTTCATGTGCCCAACATGGTCCATGATTGTTTTCAAAGAAATGTTTACCACATAAGCCTACATTTTGAAATGCAATAAAGAATTGAGTACTGAGTACGCGGCAACGGAAAACTGAGGCTCTAGCAAAAACGCGTGACGTAAACGTACTTTTTTAAATCGAAAATTGCAATGCAATAGCATCCACATCATCTGCATAGCTTTTTTTAAATTATGTTAAGGTCGACTTGCAATCTAACCGAATGCAGCTAAATACATCTTACATGTAGGGACTGCCTGTCTAACCTCCACATCCAAGTTAGTACTGGGTAATACAATACCCCTTGGTGAGTCTGGTTGTCTAACTTTCAAGCCACGACTGTCAAAGAAAGTAACTCGGTATGTAATGGGTAGTCACCCATCCTCAGACCAACCTAGGCATGCGTAGCGTAACCTGAAGATTGATTCGAGCGGCTCTTCGAGATAGTTAAAACTAAAACACGAAAATTTACGTGACGTCGTAAAAAAAATCACAATCAAAAAATGTTTTATCAATATTCATGGTATTTACATCGTCACAGCTATTGACACACTTATTAGGGCTGTAAATGCTGAATGTAAACGAACTAATAAATACATTCGTTCGCCAGCAAGCGGCGGCGTGTATAGAACGATTGTTAGTGTGAAAGGGACATTATACTGCTCATTCCATATGATTAATGTTTCCATAGGAAGTGAGTTATGAGCGATAAGCGAGTTACTGCGTGAAATCAATTATTCAAGTTGTGATAATGAGAAATGAAGATTGCTAAACGTTAGGTCCTGGGATCGATCATCAGATTAAACTAAAACTAGTATTTTCAGAAGTTTAACTGAATTTCATAATACGATTCAATTCAAAACATTTATTTCAAGACTTTTCGATCCACAGAGTGTACACCAAGGTACAACGAAAGAAAAACGCATGTCAGTCATATTTGTATAATGTCATGTTCGTGAAGGGTCCGTTTACAGGGTGTAAACGGACCCTTTACGAAGCCGTCAACAAAGTTTTCTGTATATAATCATCATCATCATCATCTGCCTAGCCTTTTTCCAATTTTGTTGAGGTCGACGTAAATACACTTACATGTAGGGACTGCCTGTCTGACCTCCACAACCCAATTAGTACTGGGTAATACGATACACCTTGGTAGGACTGGTTGTCAGACTTCTTGGATCACTGACTACCTGTAACGACTGTCAAAGATGGATAAATGACAGCCAGGACCAACAACTTAACGTGCTTTCCGAGGCACGGAGGTAACCCAGTATGTAAGGGTGGATGGGTGACCACTTATCCACAGACCAACCTAGCCAAGCACGACTTAACCTAGAGACTGGCTGGAGCGGCTGTAATAATTAAGTGACGAGCTCATACACGTACTATCAACCCCGCTCATCTCTCCAAACTTAGATCCTAAACGCTTCACAGTTCATTTTATGTACTCGGTAGAACTGAAATTCTCTACCTAATTAGCGGTTTTGCCTATCTCCATACATAACGATGTGTAGTACGGCCGGGTGATCGTGTCATTACGGGTTACGCAGTCACATCTCAGGCTGCGAACGTTTTTGTTGTGGTTGACGCTTGGAGGGTGAATATGGGGATATGGGGAGATCCTGTTTGATATACGAAGAGCTTGTAAGTGTTTGAGGTTTGAAGGGGTTTTGTAATTTGTTCGTGTGTTTAGTATATGTCATAGTATACCGGGTGTAAACGGACTTTTCAAGATGCCTTCAATCAAGCATTCTGTACATCAAACAAAGGTTCTAAGGTTTATTCTACGCAAAAATGATTGATGCGAAACGTCTTTCTTTTTTGGGGTCAAAAATCAAGCTCTACGGTAAAATTCAATGTAACGCACTCAAAACATTACATTGATGGATGCATTTATAGTAAACGGGTCATAGAGGTATTTAAAATAAAGTTATGACCTTGAAAACAAGTAGGTACTTACTTAAAAAAAGCTTGTGAAAAAGTTGGAACTTTGACCTGACCACCAATACAAGCGATTCTTACTGGTCATACTAGTATGACATGCCAGTATGACCACCAAGAAACGCCGAAATATCTCCGTATCTAGTAGATACCCAAGTATGGTCTTAAATAAAAAAAAATATTGTAATGACAGAAAGAACACGACGTGCCTTTACAAAGTAGCCTGATTCCTGGTGTAATCGTCAAGCATGAAGAATAAGAGTTCCACAAGTAGCAATAAATACTCGTATTTTGACACAGTCAGGTGGTCACTGAGTTTGCTATATAAAACGGGAGAGGTCGAGTATTCTTTTTTTTTTGTGGAAACTGGTCTTCAGATTTTTAAGTGAATTTTAAAGAAGATGACTGCGTCGCTGGTCTAGTGGCAAGCGAGCGATTGCTGAGCATGAGGTCCTGGGTTCGATTCCCAGGTTTGGGCAAAGTGTCATTGAGTTTTTCTATCAAGAATTTCTCAGTAGCAGCCATGGAGTGTGGACTTACGCCCGGTTGATGGCAACAGGCTCACCCCCATTACATGGGACTATAAAAACAAAACTGCTGAAATGTGGGTGTACTATTTGGTCTGCTTAACCCTTCAGGGATTACAGTCGTGATGTTATGTTGAGAAATGATTGACAAATCTGAGACTTGATCAAGCTTACTTTTGAGCTGACATCATAATAAACAAAGGTTTACATAATAATAATAATAAGTGGACTCGGCGATCATTGTGCCGATAGTCGTGTCGGCCCATGGCTTAATTGCCAATAGCCTCGACCAATACCTGAGGAGGCTCTCGTTAGGCAGCTGGATCAAGGGCTTAATTCAGAAAGCGGTACTCCTGGACACGGCTCGTATTGTTAGGAGGTTCTTCTCTCTGGAGCCCTGACCGCTCGCTTAGACCCTGTTCCCGATACAGGTGGGCTACAATTTTTTATATTTTTAAATGTTTTTTTTTTTATTTATTTTTTTTTATTAATATTTTAAAATGTAAAGAGTTTGTTAAAAATTGAATAAAGGAAATAATAATAATAATAAATATCGCTGGACATTAACACACAGCGCCACCTAGTGCCACACTAAGCAAAGCTTGTGTCGTGGACACCAGATAGTTGATATATTACAATCATTCAAACACATCATCATCTGCCTAGCCTTTTCCCAACTATGTTGGGGTCAGCTTCCAGTCTAACCGGATGCAGCTGAATACCAATATTTTATATGGAGCAACTGCCTATCTGACCTCCACAACACAGTTAGTACTGGGTAATACGATACGCCTTGGGAAGACTGGTTGTCAGACTTTTTCGGCCACTGACTACCTGTATCGGCTGTCAAAGCTTTACAAATGACAGCCAGGACCAACGGCTTAACGTGCTTTCCGAGGCTTTGAGGAAACTCAGTACTCAGTATGTAATGAGTGGCCTCCCATCCACAGACCAACCTAGGCAAGCACGGCCCATCTAAATATCGACCCGAGCAGCTGTTTTAGCCATGAGCTCCTGAATCATTCAAGCACATATCATATAATTAATTACGTGTTTTGGGTCATTACTACACAGTTCACTAGAGTGTTTACTAAAATAACAGATCAAACGGCAATTACAGAGTTTAACATAAAACAAATAGTTTTAACTGTCGGGTAGTTGACTGACATTGTTGGCTCATTACGCGATACCACAACAATCAATTTGACGTCACGTTGTCAACAATGTGTATAACGTGGACCCTTACAATGTACACCCTCACAAATAACACAATGATTATATCATTGTGTTATTTGTGTTTTACACTTCAGCTCAGTGAGAGCAGCGGTGGCCCAGTGGTGGCGGCCCCGACTTACGAACAGGAAGTCGTGGGTTCGAACCCAGGCAGGCGCATTACTTTGTGTAATTTATTACATTACCGCTGCTCTCAAAACGGTGAAGGAAAACATCGTGAGGAAACCGGCATGTCCTAGAACCAAAAAATTCGAAGACATGTGACATCTACCAATCCGCACTGGGCCCGCGTGGTAGATTATAGCCCATTCCCTCTCATTGAGAGGAGGCCGTGTCCCAGCAGTGGGAACATTCTAGGCTGATGATGATGATGATGATGACTTCAGCTCTAAAATTGAGGAGCTCATAGCTAAATAATAAAAGCAGCCGCTCGTGACGATCTTTAGGTTAAGCCGTTTTTGCCTAGGTTGGTCTATGGATGGGTGAGGAGGAAACTTGGTATGTAAGGATTTCATACCGAGTTTCCTCCGTGCCTCGGAAAGCACGTTAATCTGTTGGTCCTGGTTGTCATTTGGTAGATCTTTGACAGTCTATACAGGTAGTCAATGGCCTAAAAAGTCTGACAATCAGTCTTACCAAAGGGTATCGTATTACCAAGTACTATCTGGGTTGTGGAGGTCAGATAGGCAGACGCTCCATGTAAAATACCTACTGGTATTCAGCTGTACCGGTTAGACTGGAAGCCGACCCCAAAATAGTTCGGAAAAGGCTAGGCAGATGAAGATTGCACTTCAGCTGTAAAATTGTTGAAGTAAAACAGTGTCAATTTCTTTTATCAAAATGACCCTGACAATGTCCACATTGATTATATTATAATCAGGCTGTTTTTGT
Source organism: Xestia ashworthii (assembly GCA_950022955.1). Taxonomy (NCBI): domain Eukaryota; kingdom Metazoa; phylum Arthropoda; class Insecta; order Lepidoptera; family Noctuidae; genus Xestia; species Xestia ashworthii. The sequence continues at coordinate 20,873,569 of OX465562.1, forward strand.
TGAATTAAACACTTTGTCAGTAGAATAAATACATTGCCTCGTGGTCCAGTGGTCGCAAACATAACTGTCGAAAATGTGGGTGTATTATTAAGTGGTCACGCCAACAATAATTAGGTCCTGAAGAGTATCAGAACCAACCTTCGATACACGCGGACGTGTTTAGTACAGTGAATCGGCAGTGACGAAAGTCGAGGCGGAAAAGAGAGGAAGAGAAAGGACATGCAGCACTCACCTGGGGCAGGCCGGCGGGATCCAATCTCCTTCGACTATCACACAGCAGAGTATCACAACGCGGGTCGCGCGACCAATTTGAATTAGGTTTTAGTTCTTATTACACTGGGTAATCAAACACAAGGGCGCATTTGGCGGAGCGGGAGTGTACTAAATATTGCAGAGAAAGGCTCGAGATGATCCTCGTCTCTTCGCGGGTGATCAGACGAAAGGGCTCGTCATGCGGTGCGGGTGGTTCAAGAGATCCGTTACACACGTGCGAACATGTGCAATTTCTTCATTGAACTGACAGCTGTCAGTCCTCGTTCTCTCGTTCTCATGTTCACTTCTTGAATGATGCTAAAAGCGCTGCATGTGTAGGTTGGGAAAAGGTGCGGGAAATACAACTGCCTCATATTTTAAAGGTGAATTTATCTAATCAGTGTTGGCGTTACCATTAAGTATATAATACCTTTGACTGACCTGCCTCTGCCTGCCTTCGGAGATAACAAGCGTAATATTACTGACCGTTAAATTTGGTAATAAATTAACCCAACACCTTATACAGTGTGGAAACAACCACATGACGACGCCGTCAACCAAGCATTCTATATATCAAACTAGTTTAAGCCAATTTTTTTTGTGGTAGAACTCAACGTAACGCACTGAAAACATTGTGCTGGTGGATGGATTGAATAGTACGGAGGTCGTGGAGGTGTTTAAAAAAACTTGTCAAAAAGTTGTAACTTTGACCCCTTATATATCCATAACTAGAAAGTTCCCAGGTATGGTGTAAAACAAAAAAATTATCACAATGACGGGAATAACAAGTGCTTTTCCGCTTCGTTAAGAGTTACCCGTTCTTCTCCATAGAGATCTACGCTAGGGAATGGGCAACTACAGTACTTTCACAGTTTTTATGTCCTGTGACTCGGACTGTAGCTACATTAAATGTTCATTTTTGTTTCGACAATTCAAAAGTGCCTGTAACTGGCCTACTTGAAATAAATGCTTTGATTTGGTTTTTTCCACCCTGTATAACACAAAACAAAATAATGATTTGGCATCGACATGTTTTAATAAAATTGCAAATCGTGGCCATATATCATTTCCACGCCAGCCTGACGCAACTTATACTGGCAATTTCCCACACCAGCCACTGTGAACCGTAAAGAATTATCTAGTCAAAAAACTCAATAAAACTTCGACCGGCCACCGATGTCGATGAATATCAATATTTCACTCTGAATGACTTCTGTCGGCCTCGGTAACGATAGATTTTTATATAGGCAGCAGTTGGGTTGGAATTTTTTGTCATATGTCTAAAACAGTGTGACGGGCTGTCGCCGATAGCGTTGATATTCGCATGGCAGTTGGAACCGACGATTTTGTACGAGTTATAGAAACGATGCGACAGCAAGCGAGTCGTTTTTGTTGAGATTGTGTTTGGAAAAGCAACGGCATTTTTTTTAAGTTTGTTTTTTAATTTTCCAGTTTGAGAGTAGGAATTGGTTCCTATGCAGCTGTCATGTTTTACAATAATTGCTTAGTTTTAAGTGGGACACCCTTGTGGTTTTAAAATAAAACATTTGCGGAATAAGCTGTTTGCGAAATAAATAGTATACGAAACGTTGGTTGTAAAATGAAAATTTGTCAATGGACTTTTGTTAAAACATTACTGAACTAGCCCAGCGCTATCGGACTACAAGTTGAAAAGATTACACTTTGTAATGTTATGCTCGAATCTGTCACATTACAAATGGCCCATTATAATGTTCGGTTTTCCTTCCTCACATTCACAAACAAGGATTAACTAACTGCTGCCGGCCATGCCCTGTCGTTAGCAATGAAAATGAAACCCACGTGTTGTAACGCAGACGCCAATTTCTCAGACAGTGTGCATATTTGTGCTCTCATTCTTAACAGTTAGTTAGGATATTGTAAAAATTTAAGCCCCTCGTTCAAATTTACCGATCCTAAGGTCAAAATCAAAGCATTTATTTCAAGTAGGCCTCATTTGAATTGTCGAAACAAAGATGAAAATTAAATGTGGTTACCGATACCGATAGTCAAAAGACATAAAAACAGTGAAAGTACTGCAGTTGCCCATTCCCTATCGTAGATCACTATGGAGAAGAACGTGCATGAGATTGAAACTTATGGTTGGCATTTGTCATTTCCTATGTAGAATAACTGGCAAGAAACTCAAAAAACATATAAAAAAAGTTGAATAAACAATGTGACCAGAGCATTCATCACAAGACAGCTCATAATTTCCCCAACAAAAACCAAACCGCCCATTACCCTTGACCACAGCCCACTCAAAAATGTTTAATTGCCTTTATGAAAAAAACCTCTCACATAATTTAGTTGATAGTACTTGGCGGCCATCCTAGCGAGGCGTGACATTAGAGAGCCAAAGAGCCAAAAAGCCAAAAAGCCAAAGAGCCAGAGACAAGAGCTTACATCACAATAGCAAGACAAGTTTGGCACACGATCAAGTTTTGAGTTATGACTGAGGAACGTCCAAAGCTCATATTATCGTAATTTTGGCAGGCTCATTTCCGTGTCATACTCCCGTTTGGGGCACCCGGTGGTAATAATGAGATGGGGACTTGTCAACTGGGTTGGATACTGCTTTCGGTTAGGTTTAAATTCTGGATTCATAATTTAGACCTAAAACCGTTCGAACACGAATTACGAACATCGTCAATGATTTTCTTTGTGATTGTTGCTATAATGTGTAAATCTGAATGTATATACGAAGCCGAATTTTTTCTCCTTGTCATTGCGCTTAGTTTTTTGTTTTGTGTTTTGACCCATACTATACTGAATAACATAAAATAAAATAAAACAACAATACCTGGGAACCTTTTAGCTACGGACATTTTGAAGGTCAAAGTCCCAACCTTTACACAAGTTTTTTTTCAAATGTGTATATGTTTTTATATAATTATGTTTATTTATATTTGTATGTTTTAGAGCAGCGGTGGCCCAGTGGTGGCGGCCCCGACTTACGAACAGTGAGTCGTAGGTTGGAACCGAGACAGGCGCATTACTTTGTGTAATTTATTTCATAACCATTGCTCTCAAAACGGTGAAGTAAAACATCGTGAGGAAACCGGCATGTCCTAGAACCAAAAAATCGAAGACATGTGACATTTACCAATCCGCACTGGGCCCTCGTGGCGGCTTATAGCCCTTTCCCTCTCAATGAGAGGAGGCCGTGTCCCAGCAGTGGGAACATTACAGGCTGATAATGCTGAAAAATGAAAAAATGTATGTTTTCTAAGTTAGATTCTTACTCTGGAAAGAGTTACAACCATCCATCCTCAAAAACTATTGTATTTATGATATTCAAGATTATGAAGATATGTAGAATTCTTCGTATCTTTTACAGATTCTATTATCCTTTCTCTATTAAAGCAATATTACACTACATACCTCCCTTAAGTGCAATAAAACATACGTCTGAAGCTCGTCGAATGCACAAGAAACTGCCATTTTATGAACATTATGTAAAATAGTATATTTTTAAATAAAGCGAACCAGCTTCATATTCATGTGCTGGATCATAATTAATGAAAGTATTTTTCAAGTAGTACTTTTAGTTTCAAATGAAGCAGCTTTTTAGTGCGAAAAAGAGTATGTACAGTTTGTACTTTTATGAAGAATCTGGAAATGTATTCGATAGTTATCAATAAATTATTATTATGGTTTTTAAAATTACCTTTAAATCGAATAGACGTCTCAGTGGGCACATCTACGCTAGTTGTCATTTGTACTATTTAAATCAACAGCAAGCAAACATTATGTTTGAATTTATTGTTTTTCAAAGACATTACAAAAAGCTAAGTATTTGCAATGATGGGGAGAACAAGTGATTTCGGCTTCGTTAACAGATGTTTTATACCCTTTACTTTAAAATTATTAAAAAACCTTTCACCATATAATATCATTACTCTAGCAAGAGCTTCATTTTCATGTCACATTCCCTTTTTATGCACAGCTGGGACTAATTACGGGCCAAAATTGTGATCATGTAATTTTAACAATATTTTTGGAGGTAAAAGAAAATTTAAATATCATCACTTTAAAAGCCAGGTTCTACAAAGTATTTTAAATTGTGTGTGAATTTTACGCAGGTGGACTAATATTGGAATAAGTACTTTTAGTTATCAGCTTTCGTTCGTTCTTTATCGGAGTACCTAACCTGGTGTCAGAGTTTTAATGTCACGATGTCTCTGACTTGGCCTTACATGCTATCGAGAAAAATCTATCAGACATGCTGGATTCCTTACGCTGTTTTCCTTCATCAAAGCTAATTTTAAAATAATTTAAATAATACCATGAAAAACGCGATTATGTTGAGGTTTAATTTATTGGTTAACGTGGGAGTACGGCGATAAATATATCGCTGATAATGTAGCTATCCAATGCTGAAAGATCTTGATTTTTAAAGTCGGTTCAGTAGTTTTTAAGTTTATTTGTTACATACAAAAATACAAATCCTTCCTCTTTATTATATTAATAAAGATATAGAATAGTGAATAATTATTGGGTTTTTTTTTAATTGAAGATAAATAGTCTTTAGTAGCATAGAGGGTGTTAAAAATGGTAGCTTATCGCTTTCAAATTGTTTTATGATGCTACAATTTAACGACCTTCAAGGATGTTAGCAACAATCTCCGCCTTTCTAGCCATATCATACTGCACACAGTCCATCCATCGTTTCTTTGTTCTTCCTCTAATCAAAGAGTAGCAATTATTGTAGGTATTATGAAGACATCGTCAGTAATAATCATTCATTTTCTTAAATATAACTATTCTAAAGGGTGTAAAACACCTCTTCACGAAGGTGAAAGGCACTTGTTCTCCCCATCATTGCGATCATTTTTTTGTGCTACACCATACCTGGGAACCTTCTAGTTAAGTACGGAGATATGGGCGGTCAAAGTTACAACTTTTTGACAAGTTTTTTTTGTAAGATTTTGAATTTTAACACCTCCACGACCCCCATTACTATTCAATCCATCCATCGGCACAATGTTGTAAGTGCGCTACATTGAGTTATACCACAAAACGTGATTTTTACCATAAAAAAAAAAGTTGTTTCCCAGCTATATTTTTAGCATAAAGTTACTTAGTTTGATGTACAGAATGCTTGGTTAACGGCTTTGTGATGAGGTGGTTTACACCCTGTATTTAAGAAAACAACCCTTCATTTCCAAAGTTACAACTTTTTGACAAGTTTTGTTTGAAATATCAGTTTTTTTTGTAAGATTTTGAATTTTAACACCTCCACGACCCCCGTACTATTCAATCCATACATCGGCACAATGTTGTAAGTGCGCTACATTGAGTTCTTTCACAAAACGTGATTTTCACCATAAAAAAAAAGTTGTTTCCCTGCAATATTTTTTGCGTAAAGTTACTTAGTTTGATGTACAGAATGCTTGGTTAACGGCTTTGTGATGAGGTGGTTTACACCCTGTATTTAAGAAAACAACCCTTAATTTCCACACAGAAAGGTGCACAAAACAATCACAACAATTCACAATCATTCCTTTTAATGTGACCTATATTTTCCGCGTATGAACAATAAAAGCCGCATCAAATAAAGGTAGGGTGATGATAATAACGGTAGTTATAGCTGGGAATCGTTTGCCGAGAGATATATTAACGTACAGAAGGTTAACTGCGTTGTGGAGGTCAGATAAAAAAAAAAAAAAAAAAACAATACAAACAAAACACAATAACAATACAATACACACAACACACACACAGCACAATACTGGTATTTAGCTGTATAAGGTAAGACTGGAGGAGCTTGTGGCTAAATAATAACAGCCGCTAGAGTTGATCTTTAGGTTAAGCCGTGGTTGCATATGTTGGTCTTTGGATGGGTGACCACCCTTACTTACCCAGTTTCCTCCGTGCCTCGGAAAGCACGTTAAGCTGTTTATCCCGGCTGTCATTTGTCCACCTTTTACAGGTAGTCCACTGACTACCTGTAAAAGATGGACAAATGACAGCCAACACACTTCCCAAAAAGCCAGAACCAATTTACCAGAGGTTATCGTATTACCCAGTAATAACTGGGTTGTGGAGGTTAGGTGGGCAGTCGCTCCACGTAAAAACTGGTTTCCAGCTGCATCCAGTTAGACTGGAAGCCGATCCCGACATAGTTGGGAAAAGGCTAGGCAGATGATGTGGTAACACTGAAAGCTAACCCAGACATAGTTTGAAAAAGGTTAGCTCCTTACAACGAGTAAACTCAGGTACTTTGTAACGATGTCGTTTCATTTACAGTCTCGTGGATGTAAAACCTCCACGACGACTAAAAAACCTCCATAGTACTTACTTGTACTCAAAGAAAGAAATGTAACAGTCCTTTCGAAATTCAAATTTAAAATTGGCTTGTCGCATTGACTGCACAGCCATTTTTATCATCAGTCCTACCAAAATTATGTAACGATATACATCTTCCTAAGTTTCTTCCTACTACCAGAGTATTGAGTGTTTGCTCTAACTAGCACAGCTGTTTTCTATTTAATGAAGTTCTAAAAAAAAACCCGACGCACGGGGTAAGTTTTTGATTATAAAATACTATCTTGTAACTGCGGCTCCTCGCCGCCTATTAAAAATTTCGTCATACTAGGACTGTTTTTTTAACCATGTATTTTTTATTTATTGTTTCAGTTTTTATTTTTAATCATACGATTTCTACAATAATAAACCATCAAGTCGCATAAGAAACGTTTATTATTTCATCATCTGCACCCATCACGTCACACTGGCTCTCCGGAAGAACTACCCCGGGATGAGGTTGTAGAAGCTTGGCGAGAAAGCGCTGACACGCCAGACGAGGCCGACACGCCAGCTACCAGAAGCGTTTTACACCATCTCCCGCTACATTCTACGTGACTGCGCCGAGGACACTGACCACCCTAATTGGATCAAAAAATGAAGATTAGGGATTATTATTAATATTTACAGCGCGTATATAACAAGGGCGTAATAGTGATTACTTTTTAGTGTTATACCATATTCTACCCTATGTAAGTACTACAGTCAAACTTCATCCCCATTTTTCATAACACAAAACAGAACGTATCACAACTATCTAAACTACAATCACTATACACACATTTTACAGACAATAACACGCTCGACGCTACTAAGGCAGGTTACAAATGTAATCGGTTCCCGATTGTCTTAGTACCGGAGGCATTCATACACAAACTAATTACCTACCTATTACTGATATACCAAATACTTACAAAACTCAATACTTATTACAACACAGCCTTACAGACATCACCTACTCACACCTACGGCTTGTCTAACGACAGCTACATAAACCCTCGAGTTCTTGGAGTTTAAACCCTCGCAGTTATTCCAAAACACGTTGGTTACCTCACCCTTGGCTTTGGGGAGTACCCTTATCCAAGTTACTACACGCTTAGCCCGTATTTCTCTAGGCCTTCGAAGCCGACTCGAGAATACGTAAGCTAAGTTCTTACAAACATTACATGCAGCTAACAGAATATATTTTTAACACTAAATACACAACTATACAATAATATAATATAATAAAATACATAATCTGAAATTATCATCATAATCTGAATATTTAAATACATAAACTGTCATACTCAGACGTTGTCACTATTTGTTTTCAACAATTTTCTTTGCTGAAAAGGTTTTATACCTTTTGTTCAATTTAAAAGCCATATAATTACAATATGGATATTTCACAACTTAACAAACCTGAAATCATACCTCAACCTCATTTTGAAGAAAATTGTATAAATTTTCATTTTTGTCATATTTATGATTAACTAGTTACTATACATAGGTAGTTGCTAGGTAACAGGCCATAGTTTTATAGTCTTTAAACTCGCTTCATGGAGTATTAGTCTTTTTGCCAGTACTAAGGTTAGTTCCGTATTTGACCACCAAAACGTTTCCAAGGTGAACGATTTTTTTAATCCTAAACATATTATCATTTAAACCCTCTCATACCCTCTTACCTCTCATACCCTCTTACCTCTCATACCCTCTTCGAGTCCTCTCTCAAACTCAATATTTAACCCTGCACGGACTATTGTACTTTTTATCACTCTTTTAAATATTTTGTATTCTTTTGCTATCATTTAATTTTACTTATTTTTTTTTTACATGGTTTTATTAAAAAAAGGCATGAACTCATACTGTATAGTATATAATTTTATTATCTATTCTTGTAAAAACCATTTAGTTGTAAATACTCCACAAGGAATACCTCATAAAACATTTGGCTTGTTAATACCATATTTTATTTCTTGATTTTGTTTTTTTTTTTTTATGGAGCGGTACACGACTCCTAAAATAAGCCATGGTGTCGAGCGGTTTTCATAACTCGTAAAATAAGCCTTTATGAACCTTACTTTTAAGTTAGATAGTAATTTTATATCCTTGAACCTGAATTTTAAGTGGGTTATTTAAAAGGTGCGGGTTACGACACCTAATTAAAAAAATAAGCCATCGTAAACCCAAAAATAATATGTACTCTTCACAAGTACCTACTTATTATAATCTCTAAGCAGATTAATATCTTTCCTGACCATTATTAGGGTTAGTAAACTTGTAAATTTTTATAACACTTAACACACACTTACACATGACATTCATCACACACAAAAACACTGAATACGATCACCAAACGCCAGCGGGTGGTGACTGGCAATAATTCAATAAGCCTGCACTAATCTGGGTTAGTTCCTTGAGAAACATCTTCTATTATATAAGATTTCTCTTCTTAACTGTTGCCTTAATTCAGACTTATTGATTAAGACTTTGTTAGATACGATGAATGTTAGTATTTGAATGGAACCGGAACCAACCTAGTGTAAATTTGTCACTGTAATTAACATTCTTACATTCAAATTCTATCATGCACTTCCATTAATTAACAAATATGTTATTACCTATATTATTATTTTTATATAAAAATGACTTGTTTTGTAACTACTTACCTACCAAATTTAATGTAATTGTGAAAATGACATCGTTATCATTCCCGTATTTATTTTAAACTTTAATTTAACTCTGACTTAATAACAACCTAACTTCAACTTAACTAATTTTTTTTTTTCTCTTTTCTAACTTTCAACTAACTTTTTCTTTAACTTTCACCTCTTCATACCAATTCTCCTTTTGCAAAAAAAAAAAAATCCTTAAAGATTTTTTTTTTTGCGCCGGCCACCCCGGTATTGTAACGATGTCGTTTCATTTACAGTCTCGTGGACGTAAAACCTCCACGACGACTAAAAAACCTCCATAGTACTTACTTGTACTCAAAGAAAGAAATGTAACAGTCCTTTCGAAATTCAAATTTAAAATTGGCTTGTCGCATTGACTGCACAGCCATTTTTATCATCAGTCCTACCAAAATTATGTAACGATATACATCTTCCTAAGTTTCTTCCTACTACCAGAGTATTGAGTGTTTGCTCTAACTAGCACAGCTGTTTTCTATTTAATGAAGTTCTAAAAAAAAACCCGACGCACGGGGTAAGTTTTTGATTATAAAATACTATCTTGTAACTGCGGCTCCTCGCCGCCTATTAAAAATTTCGTCATACTAGGACTGTTTTTTTAACCATGTATTTTTTATTTATTGTTTCAGTTTTTATTTTTAATCATACGATTTCTACAATAATAAACCATCAAGTCGCATAAGAAACGTTTATTATTTCATCATCTGCACCCATCACGTCACAACTTATGTACCTGGGCCTGTGGACGGTGAGCTATGGGCTAGCTCGCCGTCCGTTCCTCTGATGGCGAAAGGCCGTGTCGACGGCGCGTTCGTGTTCCACATGCTCCTCAAAGAGATGTCAACACATTCAAGGGCCAAAGCCTGCCGGGGCTGCGGGACTATTCGAAAGGGATACCGGGGCCCCGGAATACAAAAGTCGAGGAAGGAACATGGATGGGTTGTAGTCAGTAAAAGTCTGACACTTCCTCCCACTCCGCCGAGAGCGGGAGGAGTCATTTGATAATTTCCCATCCGACCAAATAGCTTGCTCAACCGTACGTAATGGGCCGCTATCCTCGTTGGTACTAAGCACCAGGTACGCTCAGGTTCGATTCTGAGGTCGGGCAGTGTTGTTGGATTTTCCATCAAGAGTTTCTCAGTAGCCACAAAGTCTGGATTTGTGCCTGGTTGATGGCAATAGGCTCGCCCGCTGTTACATAGGACTTAAAAGACATGTGAAATGTGGGGTACTAACAGGTACACCTCTGTTTAATTCTTTGGTCCTCTAAAGTGCATGTGTGAAGTTAAGGACGGTACTCTGAATTTTTCTATCAACAAAAAAAAATCAGAATCAAACAAACAAATCCGCAACGTTGCAAGATATTTAGTTACTCTGGTAAAGGTTTTTAAACTTTTCATACAAAATTATAGACGCTTAGCCAGAAATGCCAGTCGCGAGCCGTCAACCAAGCATTTTGTACATCAAACTAGGCAAAAATGTTTGCTAGGAAACGACTTTTTTTTGGGTTCAAATATAAAATATCAATGTAACACAAAACATTATGCTGATGGACGCATTTAATAGTAAACGGGTTATGGAGGTCATAGTGACCTTAAGAAGTAGTATTTAAAAAAAAAGTGAAAAAGTTGGAACTTTGACCTCCAATATTTCCGTAACTAGTAGGTTTTCAGATAAAATATAAACGCAATGACGGGGAGAAAAAGTACCTTTCGGCATCGTGGAGGGTCTATTTACTACTATGAAGGGTGTGTTAATTTTTGCTCGTCGTATGGAGCCAACCTTCTTTTTCTGTCCTGTACTGTACGTTTGCGGTGTGGGGATATTATCACAATTGAGGCGTCATTACCGTTTCACTCTGCAATTTAGACGATAATGACTGACGTGCGTTGCGATAATACTTTAATTTTTGAGGTTGTATTCTACGTGAACAGAAATTGTAATAATAAACGAATCTCAGATATTTGTGCATTTTTAATTATACTAAAGCAGGGACGTACTGCCTACATTTTGGTGTATGTTGGAGTCTTGATATGCGATAGTTACCCATCCACGAGCCATTCTCGACAAACATTGCTTAAACGCAAAAATCGACCCCTGCGGCTGTTATAACCTCAACACCATATTTTTGTACCGCCAAAAGAAGAAAATTTCTTTTTAAATGCTTAATTCTTATGTTCATTTGTTTTATTATTTTAAATGAAAATCTTTACTGATATTTTGTTTTTTGTTTGTTTGTAACAGATTATAATCTACCGAAAAAAATGCGTTACATTGTGAGCAGTATGTTTTGTTGACAACATTTCGACCGTTTACAATCTCGCGAGATTGTAAACTTACAATCTAACGGTTTTTACAATTTTACGGTGACGTATATCAGAAATTTATCCAATTTTCACAGCAGGTAAACACTACATCAGCATTTGTTTTACTGTTGACCTGGCTGTTATTTTAATCCCACAAATACGTAATTGAGCACCATATTCTCTCGTAATTGGGAAACTAAACCCAATACTTAACAGTATTTTAATGAGGCATTTCATACGAATATTATAATTATGAAAGCCAGCATCTATATTTTTGTTGTTGAATATCTTTTTGCCACGGTCGTTCATCAGTATTTTACAATGTAATTTGTGGGTTAAACTGGAAATCAAATACCGTGTTCAACCGTACATTGTAAAAAGAAGATTACGCAACAAAGGACTATGGGCATTTTTCTATAATCACTGGGCAAAAACCAACAAAAAAAAAATCAGATCTTAGACTTAAATCTAATCTTAATTTAATCTTTAATCTGCCTAGCCTTTTCTCAATTATGTTGGGGTCGGCTTCCAGTCTAATCGAATGCAGCTGAATACCAGTATTTTACGTGGAACGACTGCCTATCTGACCTTCATAACTTGGTTAGTATTGTGTTATTTATTTCATCACCACTGCTCTCAAAAACGGTGAAGGAATACATCTTGAGGAAACCGGTGAAGGAATACATCTTGAGGAAACCGGCATGTCCTAGAACCAAAAATTCGGAGACATGTGACATCTGCGAAACCGCACTGGGCCCGCGTAGTGGATTAATAGCCCATACGCAAAATACGCGCTTTGACGTGGAGTTGCGGATACCAGACCGTTATACAATACAATACAATACAATAGTACTGGGTAATACGATACCCCTTGGTAAGACTGGTTCTCAGACTTTCGGCCACTGACTACCTGTAACGACTGTCATAGATCTAAAAAAGACAGCCGGGACCAACTGTCCGAGGCATAGAGGAAACTTGGTATATAATGCCTTGGTGGTCAGTCGCACGGCTTAACTTATAAAAATGACCCGAGTGGTTGTTATTATTTAGCCACGAGCTTAGACTTAAAAATGTCAATCTTGTTCAATGTTTTTGTAAAAATACATAACGCTTTGAAATGTCTGGCCTGGACCAGGCCAAACATATTTAACATTTCGAGGTTACTCATATCAGAATCTAGATATTTATTAAAGCTGAAGAAATAACCCTAAGACAGGTTTTTAGTATTACATCCCCCAGATAGAACTAACAAAAACTTTTTATCATCCTTGCGATATAAAAGTTAGTGAACTTTTATACTTTCTTATCCATAACATAAAGTTACATCTGTGTGTTATATTACTTTTAAAATTGCGATAAATTTTATAGCACTCCCTAGGTTTCTGATAGTAGGTACTATTTTAAAAGCCGTAATTTTTAAGATTATCTGTATAGATTGCCCGAGGGGCCATTGGGAGATTTTATTACTTTACTTTGTTAGTTTGCAATTTTTTTTTTTTTTTTATTTACTTTAATGGGAAAGAAAATTTGTTAGAGCCGCTTATTGTTATCGTTTCATCATCATCATCATCATCATTTCAGCCGAAAGCCGACCACTGCTGGACATAGACCTAAGTGTCGCCACATTGACAGGTCCCTTGCGACTCACATCCAGCAGATTCCCGCAACCTTCACCAGGTCATCGGTCCACCTAGTGGGAGGCCTTCCAACGCAACGTCTTCTTGTTGTCTTTTAAATCAAAGAAGCTACGACGTTCGTTTAAATTCAATCGGCAGCTCTTGTCATAATGTATCGATGCATGCAATATAAAATATGAGTATGAAATAGTTACAGTGAACAAAACGGTGTCAAAATAAAATAAAAATGTTATGTCGGCCTGTATTACGCATCTGTTGTATGTTAGTTTTGTAAGTAATGTCTTATTAATTCTACTATATTATTTATCTGTGGTTTACTTAAATATAGAGCATAAGGATTATCTGTGGCATTACAAGCAGTGGTCATGGAGAGGATGAATAAACAAAACTATTTGTACTTTGCAAATGGACTTTTATTGATTTATTATTAATCTGGTTTAAGATACAACATGGTGACAGCGGAAAATTAATTTAGAGATTTGAATAGGAAATTTGCATAATGGCGGGGCTTCATACAAATGCTGGAGTGGAGAGGTTAGAGAGTGGAAGCGACATGGCGGAAAATTGGAAAAATTTCAGAGATAGTATAACCAGTTACATTGATGCATATTATGAAGAAGCGTCAGAAAAAAGAAAAGTGTCAATTTTGATGTTCCATGGAGGGGAGACTCTAAGAGAAGTAATACTATCATTGCCAAAGGTTGAGAAGGAAAAACTTTCCGAGTTGGTGAAAAGATTAGATGCTCACTTTCAGCCAAAAGTGAACATTACTTATCAAAGATATTTATTCTTAACAAGAAAACAAAACGATGAAGCCTGCGAGCAATTCATGACAGTGCTAAAGAATCTAGCAAAGAAATGTGAGTTTGGGGAATTAACTGACAGTCTTGTAAAAGATGTGTTTATTTGTGGTTTGAGGGATGTGTCTTTACAACAAGCTTTACTGAGAATGCCGGACAAGACAGGGGAAGAGGTGCTAGAATTTTGCAAAACACAGATATCAGTAATAAAGCACGTGGAAAATATCAATAGAGAAAAGAAAGGAGAAATGGAAGAAATTAATATTGATTTAGTTAGAAAAGAGAAATTGGAGAAAAAGTTAAACAATAAGGAAATAGCATGCAAATTTTGTTTTGTCAACATGAATATGGAAAATGTCCAGCTTATGGAAAGAACTGCAAAAAATGTGGAAAAATTAACCATTTTGCATCAATGTGTTTTTCAAAGGCTAAAAAAGTTCATTTGTTGGATGATGGAGTGGAAGATGAGGATTGGTTTGTAGGAGCATTGGGAGCAGGAAGAAAAGGGTGGTACACAGCGATCTTGAAGTGTCAAGGAGTGGATATGGAAATTAAAGTGGATACTGGAGCGCAGTGCAATGTCTTGAGCGCAAAACAATATTGTCAAATGAATCTGAAATTGAAAAATTTAAGACCAGTAAAGACTAGAATAACATCGTTTACTGGAGATAAATTGAATATTATTGGACAGTGTACTTTGGCTTGTTTGCATAAAGGAAAGTGTTATAATATTGACTTTATGGTAGTAGATTTGGATTGTTACAACATTTTAGGTCTAAAATCGGCTGAGGTATTAGAGCTAATTATAAGAGTCAATGAGATTTTTCAGTCTGAACAGGTTAGTAGTGTTATACCACATAAATATTTAGACTTGTTTGATGGTAAGGTAGGATTAATACAACAAGAAATTAACATTGAAATTAATTCTGAGGTTAAACCAGTAGTATCACCTTTGAGGCGTGTTCCATACTCTCTAGAAAATAAAATAAAGGCTGAGCTAGAGAGAATGCAAGAGATAGGTATTATAGAGCCAGTTGATGAGCCAACGGATTGGGTTAGTCAAATGGTAGTAATCCAAAAAAGTGATGGGACTTTAAGAATATGCCTAGATCCAAGAGCTTTGAATCAAGCCACAAAAAGAGCACACTACCCGCTACCTACCCTTGAAGATATTTCGTCAAAGTTAAGCGGTGTGAAGCATTTTTGTAAATTAGATGCACAATCTGGGTTTTGGATGCTTCCATTGTCAAAAGAGAGTTCTAGGCTTTGTACATTTCAAACAAAGTGGGGTAGATATGCATTTTTAAGATTACCATTTGGCTTGAATGTAGCTCCGGAAATTTTTCATAAAATTATAAATGAAACATTTAGAGATATTAGTAATGTGGACACATTTCAAGATGATATTTTATTGTGGGCTAATTCAAGGGAGGAGTTAAAACAAACACTTCATAAAGTATTAGAAACAGCGTTAAAAAGAGGAATTCAGTTTAATCCAAGTAAATTTGTATTTGATACTAAAGAAATTACATTTTTAGGACACAGATTCAGAAAAGAGGGAATTACAGTAGATGCAGAGAAGGTAAAGGCCATCCAGGAGATAAAAACACCGACAGATAAAAAATCTTTACAGAGAGTTTTAGGTATGTTCAATTTTTTGTCTAGATTTATTGAAATTTTTTCTGAAAAGTCAGCTCCATTAAGAGATTTGTTGAGAAAGGATTCTCAGTTTAGATGGGAACCACATCATGAAAAATCACTGCAATTATTAAAAGATTCTATTAGTAGCTCACATGTGTTAAGTTTCTTTGATCCAAATCAGGAATTGGTGTTGAGTGTTGATGCTAGTTCGGTAGGGCTAGGGGCTACTCTGTTACAGAATGGCAGGCCATTGGGTTATGCGTCAAAGTCATTGACAGAAACACAGAGGAGGTATTCCCAAATTGAAAAGGAGCTATTGGCAGTTTGTTTTGGAGCAGAAAAGTACAGGCAATATTTGTTTGGAAAGGATATAATTAAAGTTCAGACTGATCATAAACCGTTGGTAGGGATATTTAATAAACCATTACATAAAATTCCGGCTAGGTTGCAAAGGATGATGTTAAGGTTACAGCCTTACAGATTAAGTATAAGTCATACTCCTGGAAAATACATGTACTTGGCAGATGCTTTGTCAAGAGATGTAAAGATAACAGGTTGTGATAAAGAAACTAGTTTTGATGATGTGGAATACAAAATTTCAATGTTAATAGAAAATTTGCCAGTGACAAAAGAATATTGGAAGTTATTGACAAATAGTACTTTAAAAGATAAAACTTTAACATTACTTAAAACCCATTTGTTACAGGGATGGCTTTCATATAAACATTTGCCAGAAGAAATTATGCCATATTATAATTATAAGGATGATTTGACAGTAATTAAGGAGTTAGTTTTTGTGGGTGATAGGATACTGATACCTAAGGCATTGCAGTATGAAATGTTAAAAAAGTTGCACACAGGTCATCCAGGCATGAAAAGAATGGTAAACAGAAGTGAGTTGACTATGTTTTGGCTAGGAATTAATCAGGATATTAAAAAAATTGTCAAAAGTTGTAATACTTGTCAGAAATTCTCGAACAAGAACACTAAGCTGGAATTAACACCAAAACCAGTTCCTAGTATTCCATGGACTGAAGTAGGATGTGATGTGTTTGAATTGAACAATGAATATTACTTAGTGGTAGTTGATGCTCTGTCTAATTATATTGAAGTTGTAAAGTTAACAAATTTAAAATCTGCTTATATAATAGAGAGGTTTAAGTCAATTTTTGCTAGACATGGAATACCAGTGAAATTGTATTCTGATGATGCCTTGTATTTTGATTCGGAATTGTTAAACCAGTTTGCTAAAGAATGGGGTTTCCAGCATATTTTGTCAAGTCCACATTATCCTAAGTCAAATGGATTGGCAGAAAGTGCTGTGAAAACAATTAAATTGTTATTTAAAAAAGCTAGGGATTCAAATCAAGATCCACATTTAGCCTTAATAAATTTGAGGGCAACTCCTAGAGGGTCATTACCCTCTCCTGCAGCTATGCTGATGGGTAGAAATCTAAGGACGAACATTCCGTGTGCGTTTAGTAATATTGTACCAAAATATAAGATTAAAGAAGATAGAGAGTTGATTATTGAGAAAAAATTAAAAACGAAGATGTGGCATGATAGAACTGCCACAAAACGAGATAGGTATGAGACAGGACAAGATATTTTTTATAAAAAAATGCCAGATAGTTTATGGGAACCAGCTACAATTGTAGACTGCTCTGAATATCCAAATTCGTACAGTGTAATGGATAGTAATAGCGGGAGGGTATATACCAGAAACGAAATGCATATAAAACCAAAAGAAAGTAGGGTACAACAACAAGAGATTCAAAACAAAGCTGTTGCAGTAGGGGTAGGGGATAAAGAAGTACTAGAGGAAGAGGAGAAGGAGGATAGTGTACGGACCGGGTCAGGCAGACAAGTAAAGTTACCGGTTAGATTTAATGATTATTTATTAGAAAAATAGTTATGTCAAGTTGTAATTTTTAGTCTTTAGTTATTAATAGTAATTTTTAATTTTTAGTATACTTAGTTATGTCAAGTTGTTATGTTTAGTTTTCCACAGAATCTTTAAAGGGGAGATGTTGTATGTTAGTTTTGTAAGTAATGTCTTATTAATTCTACTATATTATTTATCTGTGGTTTACTTAAATATAGAGCATAAGGATTATCTGTGGCATTACAAGCAGTGGTCATGGAGAGGATGAATAAACAAAACTATTTGTACTTTGCAAATGGACTTTTATTGATTTATTATTAATCTGGTTTAAGATACAACAGCATCAAAATCGTAAATTGTATGTGGTTGGAAAATATTTCTTAAGAGACATCGAATAGTACCAATAAAACACCATTATGACCAAGTCAAGCAATGCCAGTAACGTAAAAGAAAGAATGCGGCCGAGCCGACCAACGACGGTGCTAGTACATATGCAGCTAAGGCGGTTGAAATTATGCAAGTGGATGAGGAAATCGCTTTTATATCGACTCTGCAGTACACGTATGTAGGATTCGATTGGACTAGATTAGATAAAAAAATGACAGTTATTCTCGATAAAATTAGTTTTTGACTACATAAAAACTCACTTTATCGAGAATAACTGTCAAATTTATCTAATCAAGTCCTATCGAATCCTACGTACTTGCACTGCTGGACTGTGTAGGCATCGATTGTGTACGGTCATCGATTATGAAGAAACATTGGGCAGTAGCTAGTGCACGTTTCAATACGATGTTTATCATCAATCCATTCAGGCATTTAAGTATGATGTGTGTTAAGGGGACAACTGACAGGTGCTAAATTAGCAACTCTGTTTGTGGTGGTTCAAATTTCGTTTGAAATAATGTAAGAATAAAGTTCTTGCACTACAAAGTGGTTGTTACGTCAGTTACTGCGGGCCGAATAGTGCGAAATGAATGGTTTCGATCGATTTACAAAAAAATAATTGATGGCACTAAAAAAATAAAACACTATGATGCTAATATGTTGCTTGTAGAAATATTTGCCAAAAAATCAGAATGATCGCATGTATTTTAGTATGTTTTTTGTAATTTTTAGAGATAAGTTCGTGATTTTTTTTTCTAGTAAGATTTATTCCATTATGTTTTCAAAACACTATCATACTAGCATATATCCTGAAGAATATTATATATTTTACTGGTTTTGTTTATTGTAGTGTACTTTCAGACATTATAAAACTTGCGTTTAGCTGCTGTAGTCGCCTTAACAATATAATTTCCCTGGTGAACATAATTAATAAAGTTATATCATAACACAGCAATAATTTGTTGACTTGATTTCATTCCTAAACCCATTAAAGAAAACATCACATAGCTGCCATCATAAACAAAACCTGGAATCTCGTTCAAACATGAATAAGACACACATAAATAATAATATTTTATATAGAAAATATTACCAACTACGTAAACGTTTTTTTCCCATTTGGTTTTGGTAAATTACATACAGTACAGACACAAAAGCAAAGAGGTAAAAATAAAAAATAAAAAACCATACTGTACTCTCAAGCGTTTAATACATCGTGTACCCGAGCTCTTTGCACGCCGTGTACCTACGCTCACAACGTCACTCGAAAGTGAGTCGGTTATTTGACATTCGTGTACACTGTAAGTCTAGAGTACAAGCACAACACGTGAAACAGAACTATTTGTCTTTAAATGCTAAAGTAAATACGGTACACAACACTAGGAGTTAGTCAAGTCCTTTTAAAATGTTTGGCAACAAAGTAACTCAGCTTAGCTTTTTAACTTAAAAGTTAGTGTTAGTAGTGAGTGTGTTTAGACATTTTATTGAGGTTATTAAACGTCTTTGCTGTCTTACGTCGCGTGTCTAGGTGAGCTAACAGGAGCTTGCATTAACTGAACACGTTGATTGATTCCGAAACGCACATTAAGTACATTTATATTGTTAGCATATTATCATCACGAACGTCTTTCCGAAGAGTTAGGTAGAGGAGTACATATTGCTGCTTATCCCCAACCTCATTTTACTGGTTAAAAAGGGTATAAAGAGATCGTTAACGAAACTGAAAGGCGCTTGTTCGGCCCGTCATTGCGATCACTTTTTTGTTCCAGGCCATAACTGGGAACATTCACGGAGATATTGGGGGTCAAAGTTCCAACTTTTCCACAAGATTTTTTTTATTTACGTTTTTAATGTCTTCCACAAACTCCAGCTGAATACATTGATTCGTTTACCTAACATGTCGAAACGCACATTAAGTACATTTAATGCAATACCTATCCCCTTTCACATTTTACTGGTTAAATTTAAGTTCACGTACACGCACATACCTTCTCTGAGCTAGGACAAAGGCTTCTTATCTGTTGGAGAGATTTAAATTTAACAGAGAACAAATCGAGAGATTGGTGGATTGGTGCATAGTTGATGATAATACTCGCCCCTTCTGCATCTCCATGCTGTTATTGAGTAACACTATTTAGGTTTTTTTTTTACTTTAATTAAAAAGCTTCTACAAATAGAAACTGTTTATTCTACACAGTATTCCCCACAAATGCTTTCCGGAACTCATATTAGCCGTACGGCGATTTTTTTTCTAAACACGTCGACTCGTCGACACGTCGCGTTTCTGCTGATAGTACATCGAGCAGGTATATTGATGCGGTGCAATAAAAGCTTTCACGTGAAGTCAGCGAATTTTGGACAGATAGTCCCTTTACTAAAACTACTGACTGGCAACGCAAAATGTTTTTACCCCAGCATTAAGAATTTAACGTTCTCACCCTGGGATACAAGCCTCTTTTGTCAGAATTGAATATGATCCTCCACACAGTCCAAATGCGAGTTTGGTGGGTGTCACGCGTTTTTGAATTATTGGTTCTAAGGCACACGCACCACAGTATATTCATCTTCTTCTTTATATAAAAGCGGCTGTTTGTTACTGTTTCATGCAAAAACCACTGAACCAGTTTAGATGAAATTAGGCCTACAGATAGTTTATAATCTAGATTAACACATAGAATAACTTTCGTCCCGTAGGAAAGTTACTGAAGTCCGAGTAGGCAAAACCGCGAGCAAAAACTAGATGAGCTTACAAATTTTCATTTCCTTACGTCTCTTTAAATGACGTGACACTATAGATTTATTAGAGTAGAGTAGCTTTATAAGCAAAATATCTCCGCTATCCTACAATATCGTCCAGGAATGTCATCCGGAACTTACATTAGCGGTACAGCGATCTGTTCTCTAAACACGTCGACACGTCACGTCCCGCCTGTTCGTATTGTGTTACGGTTAGAAATCGTGTTACATAGCAAGTAAATGGCATGTATGTAGGGGTTATTTGAATATTGTTTATGAAATTATCATGGTGCTATGGTTATTAAATTATATCAGAATGGCCTAGCTAGCTGATTGTATGCATGGGTCATGGGTTAGATTCCCTCTTCGAGCTGTTTTACTTCGTTGCTCCATAAAGAATTTTTCGGTAAAATCTCGGGGTTTGAATTTGTGCACTTCAAGGATTACAGGCGTGGTGTTATTTCATCATCATCATCAGCTTATAATGTTCCCACTGCTAGGACACGGCCTCCTCTCAATGAGAGGGAATGGGCTATAATCCATCATGCGGGCCCAGTGCGGATTGGTAGATGTCACTTGTGTCTTCGATTTTTTGGTTTCCTCACGATGTTTTCCTTCACCCTTTTGAGAGCAGTGGTGATGAAATAAATTACACAAAGAAATGTGCCTGTCTGGGTTCGAACCTACGACTTACTGTTCCTAAGACCCGACTTCTGCTCTTATGATGAGAGAGATGTTATGTAGTTATAGAATAATTATATTTCCAATAGGCATTATAATCATTAATTATATGGTCTGTGGCACTAGGTACGAAATACAATACCGTTCAGTTTTACCCACTGTACAACATTTTTATTAAAAACTTCAGCTGTTACTACAATATAAAATTCATACAAGAACAGCACAGATGCTTGTAAAATATAACTCCACTAATGGACATGAAAAACTTTATGGAAACTTATGAAGAATTCGCGCAAAAATT
This sequence comes from Xestia ashworthii, assembly GCA_950022955.1. Classification (NCBI taxonomy): domain Eukaryota; kingdom Metazoa; phylum Arthropoda; class Insecta; order Lepidoptera; family Noctuidae; genus Xestia; species Xestia ashworthii. The sequence goes on from OX465562.1 coordinate 20,895,197, forward strand.
CTTACTTCAATACAGTTGCAGTACCCTGTATTCTCTCGGGGTTTTTTTCATTCGATTACGGTTTTTTTTTGTATTTTATTATTGTAGCTATTTTTTAAACAACGTGAGTTCTGTTTCTATTATATATCTGGGTCATGTTATTTTGAGTATTAGGTAATAATTTTAGTAAATCCGCTAGATCCAATTACAAAATTAACACCTATGACACAATTTTGAAATATCTATTTAACTCAAGGGGTAGCGTATTACCCAGAACTAAGTGGCTTGTGGAGGTCAGGTAGGCAGTCGCTTTATGTGAAATACTGGTATCCCACTGCATTTGGTAAGACTGGAAGCCGTTCCCAATAAATTGATGAAAAAGCTAGGCAGATCATGATGATGTTTTGTTTAAATTGATGCTCACTGCTATTTGTACGCATAGATTTATCCTCTTCAGAAATTAAATTAAACTCATAAGACAACACGCTAAACTAAATTCAAGAAGCGTGACATAATACAACGCACGTTAGAAACAGTCCTTAAACTGTCTCAATTGAAACAATAAACACGCAATTCCGTCACAGCGGCAACTTGTTATGACGACATGACGTGACGCCGATACGCGTGAAGCGTGACAGTGACAAATGACGCGGGTGACATGACGCGAATGAGCGACAGCGTGATGGCTTGCGTGAAAACTTAACGTGTATAAAGGGTTGCTTTTAAAAAGTTTCGTGTTTGGTTTGTGACATTGCTTTTTGAACACGCGAAAGTTTGAGCGCTTTTCTGAAGTCTTATAATGGTTTGAAATAACCAAATACGCGTGTTGTATAATGCTCGTTCGTTCTCCAACGGGAAATGACAGGTCATACACTAAATAATACTGAAGTATCGACTTTCGTAATTTTATTCAGGTGGTTTTAGCTGGGAGTGATTGCGGATATTCCTACCTAGTATACCCACATCTCACTAGTTATGTATAAGTCCCATGTATTATGGCGCAAACCTATTGCCATCAACCGGGCACGATTCCAGTCTCCGTGGCTGCTACTGAAATAATTCTGATGGAAAACCCCAATATCACTTTGTCCGACACAGGAATCCAACCCAGGACCTTATGCTCGGCAGCCAAATTAAATGTCAATCTAAAATAGACACTTATGTAATAACTATAAATTCGAGATTCACGACTGAACACCACACTCAAATACGTGCTCAGATACTTAATATCCCTTTACCAAAAGCATTCACATATAATTATGAAAAACATCACCATCTGCCCAGCCTTTTCCCTACTATGTTGGGGTCGGCTTCCAGTCTAACCAGATGCAGTAAAATATCAAAGTTTTACATGGAGCGACTGCTTATCTGACCTTCACAACCCAGTTAGTACTGACCACTAAACCAAGGACCGTAACGGGGCAATACGAAACATTTTGAAAGCGGTCTAGACTATCTGATCTTTAAAAGTGAACGGCATAACCCACTACAGCCCGCGCTGCGAGGAGCTCTAATTTTTGTAAACAATGAATTTCTACCAAGATACGTAGCGACAATAAAATTCAATTAACAAGAAATACTCCCAAATTCAACCAACTCAAATTATCATACGTGTAATACGAAACTAACGAGCAATTCCATTTGGTCGGGTTATATGTTGGCGATTTAAAGCGCTGTCGTTCATTCGCCATTTTGAAGTAAGTTCACGCTGACGCTGTCATTTTTTAATTTGCTCCTAAGGTTGCGAATCCGAACAAGTGTGTACAAAATTTATACCTTCTTGTGGCGGGGACTATAGATTACTCATCTAAAATGACATAAGTATCATCCGTATATTCCTTCGATCGTCATAGCCTAGTTTCAAAGAAATACGGGTACTTATATCAAAGCATATTGTTTGCAAGTTTAAGGCGCAGTGAGCTCGTACTCATGATAAAACGTTCTTAGAATGCACTCGCGAGGAACGTTGCACGATAATAAAGGGATATGAATAAACGCTGCTTGTACAAGCATTTTAGAGTTTAATAGATGGTTCAACATGAATATTAGTGGAGCATGTTTCATTCGTTCATATTTGTTTGAAGAGCTTGTGGCTTTATAATAATAGCCACTCCGGTCGATTGGTATGGAGGGAAGTACAAATTATGGTAATCAGAAAGTATAGTTGAGGAAAATTCCTCCACTATACTTCCTGATTAATTTCGTTGTGGGATCCAAGACAGTTAAATTCATTCTCTGGGACTTCATCGAGGTTCATTGTCTCGGCGTTTTTCTGGTGGTCGCAACTGTTGATTCTGGCTTTCAGGAGTTACAGTGGTTTACGAATAGTGTGGCGGGCTTGTCCTAAAAATTAAAAAAAAAACTCGCACCCTAATACAACGAGACTAGCTGGGTTTTGGAGGTCAGATAGGCAGCAACTGGTTAGACTGGAAGCCGACCCAAACATAGTTAAAAAGGCTGGGTAGATGATGATACTCGCTTATAGCCACGAACCACGTTATTTTATCCCTACACTACCAACATAACATCAAACTATCTTATAAATGCATAGAATCACAACCACATTTGCCGGTCACTGGCATAATCCACAGTTGACTGCCTCTAATCCCCCTATAAAACATGACCTCTACCTATCTATTATACCTACACATCTTTATGTATAGACATGTATAATATGTATACATCTATATACATAGGGAGAGACAACTCTACCGTGGCCAAGGTTAAGAGGGAAAAGAAGCAAGAGGAATTTGAAAAATAGGTATTTGAAGAAATATTGCCATTATTTTTTATATTTTAAAACTTTTCTTATTTGTACGGTAGTGTATATTTTCTTTACTCATTTGTTGCTAAAAAGAAGGAAATGATAGGGACGTGTACACACACAGTGGACCTTGATTTTATGAAGAAAAAATATTATCTAGAGGTATAATTCAGGAAGAATAATCAACCCTTCCTTTAGGCTTCGCCGTAGTCGATTAAGAAGAAAATAGGAAAAAAAAAAAGAAAAAAAGTTGAATATATTTGTATGGAAAATCACAGCCCCAGTTCCCTCTTAAAACATTGACCTTTTAAAACTACGGAATGATTTTATGAGGAGGACTGGAGACATTAAAGTGTCGGATGAGATGTTAATGATGAAACGTGAATAGGGTAGACGACAAAGTAGTATATTTTATAACGAGGAACTAAACTAAGGCATAATATACCCGAGGTGTTTTGACTCCCGAATGTGAGAGGGAGTCAATGAAAGCGAGGGTAAATTTGCTTTTAGTCTCGAGGTGCAAACTGTACCTTTCACTTCGAGTGCGAGAAAAATAGTCATTTATAACCGAACAAATGTACACTCGACAAAAATTCTGAACTGAGCGGTTAGTTTTTTCTTCTATCAGGTCAGTCACAGATTAACAATTTAAAACATAGCACAAACTCTCAAAATTTTCGCAATGAAGATGATCCACACTCCACAGATAATTAGTACATTATTGCAGCGGCTAGCAACAGAGGCATTGTTGGACGAACGCGTAAATGTGGGCCGAGAAGATTCGTTTCTATTAGAAATTTTAACAATAATAGATCCTTAAATTAAGGAAAAAAAAACATACACCCATTTACACAGCAACAACTTACACAGAATATTTGGTTGACGGTTTTGTAAAGGGTCCGTTTAGACTCTGTATACTCGTATCAATGTTTCGTTTAATATTTAACACCTTAGGTCCATGTTCACAGAAAAGATAACGGTCTGATTATCTAAAAACCACTGTCACTGCGACATGTATTAAATGTGTTTTAAACATTTGTTTTTAGATAATCAGACCGTCATCTTTTTGGTGAACATCATGGACCAAATCACCAACACCACCAAGGCATTATAATTTAAACTAGTTATTAAAATTATAAGCTTAGGTACTCAAGAAAACTCCTCCACTTTAAAAGTCCTTAAAATCTGTTAAGCACTTTAACTACACTCAAAGTTAAAGTCTTCATGTTTACTGTATATTTTCATTTCGCGAGACAAAGTTTATAAACAGCGACAATTTGAGAGTACTTTGTTATTCAATTTACGAATTAGGAGTGTTTGTAATGTAATTTTACTGAAAGATACTTGTATGGTAGGTATAGTCTACATGCCCGGTAATATGATACATATAGGTTAAGTAAACGCTATTGGAGAAGCTCGTGACTAAATAAAAACAGCCGCTCGGGCCAATCTTTAGGTTAAGCCGTGCTTGCCTAGGCTGGTCTGTGGATGGGTGACCACCCTCACATACCGAGTTTCCTCCGTGCCTCGAAAAGCACGTTAAGCTGTTGGTCCCGGCTGTCATTTGTCCATCTTTGGCAGTCGTTACAGCAGGTAGTCAGTGGCCCAAATAGTCTGACAACCAGTCTTAGCAAGTGATATCGTATTGCCCAGTATTAACTGGGTTGTGGAGGTCAGATAGGCAGTCGCTTCATGTAAAATACTGGTACTCAGCTGCATCCGGTTAGACTGGAAGCCGACCCCAACATAGTTGGGAAAAGGCTAGGCAGATGATGGTTAAGTAAACATTCTTCAACGTTTAGGCCGGAATTTCTCCCACGCTAATGTCGGTCGCGTACGTCTGTTGCGCGTACGAGTATACATTGTCATCTATAATAATCCATACTGCGACGCTGACGTCAGTAGCGTGCACGTTGCTACTGTATTTCTCGCTGACGTACGTAACCGACCGTAGAAGAATAGAATATAATTTTTATTTGTGTAAAAACATGGTACATTTAAGGTCTTATAAAATAGGGTTGTGATCTCACATGTTTCGCCATTTAGAGGCCTATAAATATTAGAACTTAACAATTTAGGATTCATAAATCGAAATTTTAACAATTACAAATGCTTATTAAGGGGCCGGCGGAGCGTGCGTCTTTCATACAAACGTAATACCAAAATAATTTGTGAATCAAACATATTCTTAAGGTAGTGTACGTGTATTTATTTCGATTGAGTTACAGAATATCTATGTTCCCAAATATATATTTTGAAAGGATAATGATATAAAGACGAGATATGAGGAATTTAAAATTTCTATAGAAAATTTATTTTTCCCATAACTCTTGTTTAAATCAGTGTCCATTCGAAATAAATATTTGGGAACGTAGATATTGTGTAATTCAATCGAAATAAACACACAATACCTTAAGAATTTATGTTTGATTTACAAATTATTTTGGTATTACGTTTGTATGAACGACGCATGCTCCGCCGGCCCCTTAAGAAAAAAAATAAAAATAAACATTTATCACATCAACTAAGAACACTTTATAGTACTCAGTAGCCATATTTATCGGTTATTTTTTGTCAAAAAATTCTTTTAAACTATAAAAACGTACGCGACCGACATTAGCGTAGGAAAATTTCAAGCCTTACATTTTCCTAAAACATTTGGGTAAAGGCTAAGCAGATGATGATAAACGTATAATACGATAAAAGTAAGGCCTTAAATAATAAGGGATGCTCCTGACTAAAAAACTATGATTCTAAAGGGTGTAAAAAACATATTATCGAAGCCGAAATGCACTTGTTCTCCCCGTCATTGCGATATTTTTTTTGTTTTACACAATACCAGGGAATTTTCTAGTTAGGGAGATATTAGGGGTTAAAGTTACAACTTTTTGACAAGTTTTTTTTTTAATACAAAGATTTTTACTTAAAACACCTCCGTACTATTCAATCAATCCATCAGCAAAATGTTTTGAGTGCGTTACGTTGAGTTCTACCACAAAACATGATTTATAACCCCAAAAAAAAAGTTGCTTCCCAGCAATCATTTTTGCGTAAAATTGATGCGGTGATGAGGTTGTTTACACCCTGTATTTTGTTCGTTAGTTTGATTATAGAAAAATATTGGACACGTATTTTTTATTTTATCATATCAATAAAAATGACGAGGATAAAACGCACTAAAGATCATGAGTAGTACAAAGTATACAATCATGTGACGTCTCACGAGTTTTCGATGCACTGTATCGTCTTCAATGTTTGCTTACGAGAAAAAAGACACATGTCCAATATTTTTTTGCAATCTATCTGACGGACGAAATCGAATCATAGTTTTTTAAGTCAGGATTCATTCATTTTTTTAGGATTTACACCTAAACTTAACTAACACTTAGCCCGCCGGGCCCGTTGACACACGTGATCAGTGAGCCTGGCGGGCCAATTGACAGCTCATGGGTTATTGGGAAATGGTCAAGTTCGTAGTTTTCGCAACCGTTGTGCATGTATGTCCAGGCAAAAGAACATAATATACAAAGCAAAAGTTGGATCATGATTCATGTGTGTCGTAATCATCATTATTTCAGCCGAAAGACGTCCACAGCTGGACATAGGCCTCCCCCAAAGGGGCGGGGGAGGGGTTTGCCATAATCGTCACGTTTGACAGGTGGGTTAGCGATCGCAGTACGATGGTTACAAAAGCACAGAGATCGTTGATGCTCTTCTCTTGTAAGGCCCTAAGTCGCCTCTTATGGCACCCACGGGAAGATATGGAATGGTGCTATTCTTTGCATCCGACACCATGCAATACTTAATATATTATATTTATATTTAATTAATTCTTCAAGCACAAAGTACAGAGGCGAATTTAATGCCATGGGCATTTTCTACCATTCAACCTACTCAAGTATACCATACAAATGCATTCTCAATCGTGTAAGGTACATATTGCTGCTAAGATACACTGTACATGTTAAAATATCTCAACACGGCTGTTAAAACTCCGGTCTGAAAATAAAACTGTCATAACGTGCATGCCTCGTGGAACGCAATTGAAATTATAACATGTGCTAGATTTTTTTTCTACGGAACTTTAGTCCATTTTCTAAAATAAAAGCAGTCTCAGTTTCTTTTTTTGGTGTCAGCTATCTGCCATCAAAACAGGTACGTTTCGGAGCTTAGCCGGAGCAACCAAACAAAAATAAATGTTTTTTTTTTTATTATATGCATTCAGCAAACACAGACTTTAAAACATAACTACGAAATTACAAACAGACATTTAAATTTTATTCCTTTGTTTAAATAATGTGATCAATCTAACATATTGTGGGCTTAAGTAACGTTGTTATTTAACATTTATAGTCTTCTAATTATTTTTGTACACATTGTTTACATTTTTAAATATTTCAATCTAAAACAATATAAAAAACATATAAAAAATACATTATCACTGTCGCTGCCCGTTATTTTCTCCCTCTCAGCTGCTGAAACTACGTTCACTACCTTCAGTACAGTCTTTCAGATTTCCAGTAAGCGACTGCTTTGACAGCTCTCTGAACACTGTCGGCTACAGATGGCTAGCTTTAATTAAAAACTAGGCTGCAGTGGCGTCAGGTGGCAATCGGCTAGCTGGGCCGATTGGCGACCGCAGAACGTAATGCGGTCACGAATGTGCCTGTTACTGTTACACGGTTATCAAATAACAGTCGTCATTTATAATGTATTGTAGAGATATTATTGTTTTTTTTTTTTTTAATAAGTATGGCTTAAAATGGAGTCGTTTCATCATCATCATATCCGCCGAAAGACGTCCACTGCTAGACATAGGCCTTCCCCAAGTGTCCCCACATTGACCGGTCCTGTGCGATTCGCATGCAACGGATTCCCGCTGACCTCACCAGATCATCTGTCCACCTAGTGCGAGGCCATCCAACACAACGTCTTCCGGTTCGCGGTCGCCACTCCAGGTGCGGTCGCGGTCTTTGTCGTCGTTTATTCTATCACTAAACTAACTAACGTAAACAATATACTTGAAAAAACGGCGTCAAAAAGCTCATAATCAACGCTGTCAACTAGTAAAGTGCCCAAGAGACTATCGGCGTTATCACGCTGCACGCTGTATGGCAACGCCAAGCCTTTGGCCAAGGTGTCAGCCCTTGGGTCACGGGAAGTGTCAACTAAGAATTTTGAAATTTCCTTGAAAAGAATGTGAGCACTCAGACCAGACTTTCAACCCTTTACGGCTCGAAAAATGGTGTTTAATAAAATTAACTTTGATTCAATCTACATCTACACTAATATTATAAAGAGGAAAACTTTGTTTGTTTGGTTGTAATGAATAGGCTTAAAAACTACTGGACCGTTTTTAAAAATTCTTTCACCATTCGAAAGCTACATTATCCACGAGTAACATAGGATATATTTTATCCCCGTACTCCCACGGGAACGGGAACTATGCGGGTGAAACCGCGGGACGTCCGCTAGTAGTAAATAAACAAATAGCGATTGTTTTAAGCCAGAGCCATTTCACTTGGTGGTGTTATATTTTGGCGATATAAAGCGCTCTGTCGTCTAATGTTTTGTGGTACTGGAACGCATCTGACATAATGGAATGTAAACATTAGGGCCGCCATTTTGAAGTAAGATCACGCAGTCGCTATCATTTTTTAATTTCATCCAAAGGTTGCGAACCCAATTTTGTGTTTACAAAATTTACAGCTTCTCGTGGCGGAGACTATTATTATAGTCAATTAGTCTCAAGACAACCACATGACTGCCTGGTTCAAACCTCCTAGGTTGAATTGCGAGATCATCATCTGCCTAGCCTTTTCCCAACTATGTTGGGATCGGCTTCCAGTCTAACCGGATGCAGCTGAATATTAGTATTTTGTATGGAGCGACTGCCTATCTGAACTCCACAATCCAGTTAGTACTGAGTAAGGCCCTTGGTAAGACTGGTTGTCAGACTTTTTGGACCTGTAACGACTGTCAAAGATCTAGAAAAGAAAGACAGTTTGGATTGAGAGATGCCAGTCATAAAATAAAACCTTTGGGCAGTTAGGTAGTCCATCTTTGTCATGTGCAGACGAGACCTTGTTTAGTTTCATGTACCTCTAATCCCTACTAAATAATTAATTTCAGTTAGATAATTTTATGAAAGTTACCGGCACGTACCTAGCAGATAAAATTACCTTATCCTATTTCGTGTAATATGTAGATAAGAGCCTCCATATTGGAAACGTGTTTGATATTACGGAATACTTAAGTAGATATCGGTTTTATTCAGCTGATACTGGTTAAAGTGCCTATACTTCCATGATTGTATACTCTTAACAAGAGTGACAACAATACTATTCTTAAAAAAGTGTAAGTCTCAACGATTATAGTCACAAAGTGCTACAAATTATGTAGTATATCAACCATCTGGTGTCCACGATGCCTTGATTAGTGTGGCACTAGATGGCTGTCTGTGTAATGTCCAGCGATATTTATACAGCGTCTTAGGTTAATCGAGGGACATATTGCTTGGCTGAGCAGCGGTGGCCCAGTGGTGGCGGCCCCGACTTACGTTCAGTATGTCGTGGGTTCGAACACAGGCAGGCGCATTACTTTGTGTAATTTATTACATTACCGCTGCTCTCAAAACGGTGAAGGAAAACATCGTGAGGAAACCGGCATGTCCTAGAACCATAAATTCGAAGACATGTGACATCTACCAATCCGCACTGGGCCCGCGTGGTGGATTATATAGCCCATTCCCTCTCATAGAGAGGAGGCCTGTCCCAGCAGTGGGAACATTAATAGGCCGATGATGATGATGATATTGAGGGAAGGTATTCAGTATTCGATTCTCAATCCAAATAATATATGTAAAAAACCTATAACCTTAATTTTTGACATAACTGTCTAATTAAATACATTACTCATGGACACTGAGCGCGCAAGTAGGTGTCACGCGGCAAAACACGTGCCGGTCCTGAGCTCAGTGCGCAAACTCCGCCCCTTTCCTTTGTAATGTCCTCGATGCACCGACAGGGCACACCCCCGCGCCACCCCACGCTGACCTCAGTGTATGCGCGAGCGCCGTTACTTCCGCATGTCTAATATTGCGTTTCCGCGTATCGTATTTAATAAGCAACCCCGCTTACTTTGCGATATTAAGAGTGTCCTGTAAACGTGTTCTTGAATAACTAAAAATTACGTCTTATCATCATTCCAGTGAAGAATATTGCGATTATGGTTCGTGCTTAAGTGTTATCTAGTGATATTGTGCGAGGAACCGTTAATTATTATGCAAGGTGTCAATCAACGACTTCGAACATGCGGTCAGTACCTAGTTACCTAGATATTTGCCTGTCTAAAGCCAGATTTAAAGTATGAAGGGAAAATGGATTATACCTAGAAAGGTCATTGACCCGCACACATGTTCTGCGATAAGCGCATGGCGCACACGTTGCGAAACTTAGGCTAAGTTTTTGGTATGGATCTCTCTGTTATGTATTAGTGTTTATTTTTTGTTCATATGTTTATTAGTGTCATGTAAGCATGGACTATTGCGGGTTTCAATAAGTCCCTCGTTTAAACTAACATCTATACTAATATTATAAAGAGGAAAACTTTTTTTGTTTGTTTGTTTGGTTGTAATGAATAGGCTTAAAAACTACTGGACCGTTTTTAAAAATTCTTTCACCATTCGAAAGCTACATTATCCACGAGTAACATAGGATATATTTTATCCCCGTACTCCCACGGGAACGGGAACTATGCGGGTGAAACCGCGGGACGTCCGCTAGTACTGTATATTTATATTTAATGTACAAGTTATTGGTTCGATTCCCAAACCAGGCATTATACGTTTTTTGATGTGAAAAATTCTTTAGACGCATTGAGCACTTTTTGGGTGAACAAAAATCATGGAACTCGCAGTACCGTCACGTACACTTTTCAGAGCACTCACAGCACGAGTTTTTACTTTCATTGGCAAACAAAGATCCCCAAAGACTGCTCCGCACGTTTTTTTTTATTCTAACAGGTATTTCGTAACTGCCCGAAGTTTTAAATAATGGTGGCAATAGGCTAGCCTGTATTACGAAATGTGTAGGTGTCTCTGTTTAAAACTTCGCTGATTACAAACTGTGATGTTATATGGACCTATAGCAAGTTAAATAACTCCCTGTATGACCTACTTAGGTACAGTTAGCTTGTAGCCCCTCTTAGAAGCACCTATGTACGAACCCGGAGTTCTGGGGCGGGGTACAGTGGCGAAGGATCCATACAACTCGATTCCTAGCGGATTCCCTTTGAATTAAAAAAGAATAGTCAGTATTCTATAGACAAACAATATAATCATATTAAAGATACTCCAGCTTATTCCTTACAAAAATTTTCCCTTCGCTACTACTGGGGTATCCAACTGGGGACCCAATTGATGCAGCCTACCGTACCACGCTCCATAACAATAATATGTGAGAGCCTTTTTTGACTCGGTATAATTTTGTAAAATAAATAAGATCTTCATTGAAAAGGAAAGCTCTTTGAACTGAAAGGGGAGCTCTTTGAAATATAAGAGTTTCAATCATTGAATGTGCAGTCACCTGATTTTTTTTCTGTGAACGTAGAGACAGTATCAGTGCACGCGTCACGTTTGAAAGAAATCTTTTGATCATAGGCTCGTGGCATTCTTATCATTTTTTTTTTCATTAGGTAAGTATGATATCAGATTCCAAATATGTGTATGGGAACATATATATTTAAGAATATGTTTGATTTACAAATTATTTTGGTATTACGTTTGTGTGAACTTCGTATGCTCCCATGCAGGCCTCTTAAATGGCAGCAACTATATTTTAAATTTCGTAGGTCATACATAAAATAATAATATAAAGAGTGAACAAAAATATTTGTAGTAGAGTAATAGCTGGTTACGTTGAAATACAAATGAGGTGTAAATTAAATTTAGTAACTGTACTAAATTGTTACTATAATTTAATTAATTAGGGGAAGCTAATAAAATCGCTTTGACCTTGTTGGGTTGGCAGGCCCCTCGGGCTACACCCCGTTGAGTTTATTTAAATTTTAGACTACCTTTTCTGTTTTTATTTCCTCTTCAAAATAAAATTACTACAATAATGAAAAAAAGTATTTTTGTTTGGTCGTTTATTTACGAAACAGCAGTTTTTTTAGTAACGCAGATAGTTCTACAATAATATACCGAACCCATGGCTTTTATTTATGTCACGAAGTGTACGCATCTCCTCGATATATTAAGTCCCATAAAACAGTCCACGAAATTTTTCATATGAATTGATCTTAACCGCAGTACAAATAAGCAACAGTACCCGGATCTATCAGCGCGTGGTGAAAACAAAAACAAAAAATTGTTAGATCTCGATTTTAGGGTTCCGTATCTCAAAAGGTAAATAAGGAACCCTTATAAGATCACTTTCTTGTCCGTCTGTCCGTCTGTCACCACCAATTATTTTTCAAAACATCATCATCACACACAGTACTTACAACAGAAAAAAAAAAATGGGTTTCGTGCACAACAATAATTGATGACTTCTCATTACATATACCTATGTATCAGGCCCAAAACCATAGATAATACAATACTTCGCCAAAACTTAGCTAAACGAACTCCAATCGTCGATGCAGTCATATCGTCAAGTGCACAGATGCCAGTGCACAAACCAATTAAAACACATGAAATTGCTATCCAAATCCGATTCAAATAGAAAAGTAATATTTTATTAAAATTTAACGCGGACAAAGGTCCCGTGAAGCACCTAGTTTCAAATATATTTTTTTTCTTTTTTTACCATTTAACAAAAGGTACGTTAGTAAGGTACGGTCTACGTAGGTCATGTTCAATGTCAGAGCCGACGCGACCTATCTCTCAACAAGGACATACTCATTACCGATATTATTATTGAACGTGAGGGATTTCTTTCGTTATTACTATTAATAAATGATAAGGTTAGTTACGTTCGCGGAACGCAAAGGTTAGGTAAGCAATTCTGAATGACGTTCCAGTCTAGGCGCGCAGTGCAGCATACCTTTTAACATTTTGAATTAGAAGTTGAAGAACAATTTATAAGTTTAGGTGCAATCTATGCTTCGATATCTTTATGTACTTAATAAAGAGGTAAGATTTATATTTTTTTATGTAACGAATAAACTTAAAAACTGCTAGACCAATTTGAATAATTCCATTAGCAATGGATAGCTACATTATCAGCAAGTAACATAGGTTTTATTTTATCCCCGTACTCCCACGAGAACGGGAACACCGCGGGTGAAACCGCGTGATGTCCGCTAGTAATATTGTAAAAGGAAAGATTCGTTTTTTTTTGTGTGTTTTTGTTACGATTTAACTCAAAAACTAATCGACCGATTTTAAAAGTAGTTTCACCATTAAAAAGGCACATCTTTACCGAAATCAAAATCAAAATCAAAGCATTTATTTCAAGTAGGCCAATAACAGGCACTTTTGAATTGTCGAAACAAAGATGAAAATTAAATGTAGCTACAGTCCCAGTCACAAGACATAAAAACTGTGAAAGTACTGTAGTTGCCCGGAATGGGCAACTACAGTACTTTCACAGTTTCTAACGTAGATCTCTATCGAGATCGAGTAACATAAACTATACATTATAGTGATATCATGCAAATAAACCGAACTATCACAACTTTTGCAGACGAAGTGCTATTTAAAATAAGTTTCATGCAGCTTAATCTTTACATTGCACCGCATCTGGTTCATACATACATACGTTGGCATTTTTCATGAAAATGAAGAGACCGTTTTATGAATGATTTATATGCTAAAATGATCTAAGAAAAAAAGAAAATGGCGCTTTTCACAAGTGTTTTTATGACACGTAATTATATAATACTAGCTGACCCGCGCAACTTCGTCTGCGAGTGTTACTTCTTATACCTCCAAAAATATGTATTGTGTACAAAGTTTCATGATGATCGGTTGAGCAGTTTTCGCGTGAAAGCGTAACAAACAAACTTACATTCACATTTATAATAGTACTAGCGGACGTCACGCAGTTTCACCCGCGTAGTTCCCGTTCCCGTGGGAGTACGGGGATGAAATGTAGCCTATGTTACTCGTGGATAATGTAGCTTTCGAATGGTGAAAGAATTTTTAAAAGCGGTGCAGTAGTTTTTAAGCCTATTCATTACAACCAAACAAATAAAGTTTTCCTCTTTACAATATTAGTGTACTCGTAGATATAGGATAGGATACTTATTATTTCTTTAAAATGATTTCCTCGCTTTTCTTTTCCCTTTACCTTCAAGATTGTTTCAGCGTTTCAAGGAGCTTCAATTTACCAAATACAGAATGATTATTTCTTTCATTTTTCGTTCAATGTCAAACAAGGTGATCGTCCCAGTTTTCGGTAATTACTATGGCCTCGTACTATAGAATTATTAATTCTTGAATCACGTAATGACAATAAATATTTAATTCTGCCGATGAAAATTTAATTCCAAGGTTTGAATTCTCGAATTTGTCTTTAGTTTTATTTTAATCAATCGCAGAATTTCAAACTTCGCCAAAAATGTGTTTGCTCCTCATTCCTGAACTTATTATGGCACTTTGTTCCCATTTGGTATTTTCAGCAATTTGGCGAGTCTTTTCCTCATATTTTCCTTGATTAGACACGTCACACAAAAGATACCGTTTTCTCAATAAAATTGTCAGACCCAAAAATCTTGCTCAAATTAATTAAATTCAAAGTCAGGTCTTTGAATTCGAGGGTCCCAATAATTATTTAGTGAGGGGAGGCAATTTAGCCAACTTCCAAGGGTGGTTGGTGTTGTAACATCACTATTTAGTATGTTATTATTATACACATCACTATGCATTATCTGTCTTGTCTCTGGTTGTCTTCACTTGCCTAATGGCTGTCTGACTGGAAACCCCATCTGTGATACTCCTGCTATGTAACCCGTAATAAACCAAGTCTTCCCAACGGTGTCTTTGATTCAACAACCAACGAACACAACATGGTGTCGAAGTGGGTCATTTAAAAAGAAAACGGAAGAACGCACGTAAAAATGCCGAATCCTGGCAGCGCACGCGGTGGCGACGAAGATGGCGCCGACACAACAGGTCTGCGCACGAGTCTGAAACAGCTCCACATCTCGTCGGATCCAGCCAACAATAATGCGGAGGCGTGGAAGAAATGGTGGCAACAATTGGATCTGTATTTGTTAGCCACAGGCCTGGACAAGTCAACCGAAAAACGTAAGATTGCAATTCTTTTGCATTTGATCGGAGAACGTGGTTTAAATATATTTAACACATTCAACCTAAAAATTGAAGCGTGCACGCTCAATGAAGTGAAATCCAAATTTGACAATTTCTTCGAGCCTAGGCGAAATGTGACGATGTGCAGATACATGTTCTTCACACGCAAGCAGGATAAATCGGAAAACATCCACGATTTCCTCACGGAACTGGAAAAAAAAAGCAATGAATGTGAGTTTGGCACGCTCAGGGAATCGCTCATCAAGGATATTTTCATTGCAAACCTCAACATGGATTTGTCGCACGTACGTCAGAGGTTATTGCAAGAACCTGATTTGACTTATCAGAGAATGCAAGAGCTGGCGATGACACTCATAGTCGCACAGCAAGATGCCGAGAAAATCGTCAAAGGAAGCGCCGTCGCCAGTGAAAATGTCATGCATCTCAGTCGAAGGAGCCGTGGTCGAGGTGAAGGCCGACAGCGAGCTTCCAGTCGCAAGTCAGCTTCGAGCAAACGCCAGTCAGCTTCGAGCAGTCGTGGTCCAGCTCCAAGCAGCGACCACACCAGCAACTCGAAGACATGCAGCCGCTGTGGACAGTCACATCGCTACAAGTGCCCAGCTAAAGGCATGCAATGCAGGTCATGTAAATCTTTTGGTCATTTTGCTAAATATTGCTTTAAAAATAAAAAAGTCAGTCAGTTGCAATCGTTTAATTCAGATAGTAGTCAAGAATATTTTGTTGGAATGTTGAACAGTCAATTAAAGTCAAGTCAAAAACATAAAAGACACAGTCAATCAAAGTCGAGTCAAAGTCATAACAGTCATTTACATAGCAGTCAGTCAAACAGACACACCACACAGGCATACATAGTAGGGGCATCACAGACGAGGCAGTCACCGTATCCCAATGATGAGAACAGTGACAAGTCTGAGAGATCTCGTGTAGACTCCATTAGTCAAAAGTCCCAAAGTCAACGTCCCTATTCACATCATCTCTGTGATGAAAATTGTGATATGTCTGAGAGGTGTGATAAAAAAAAACCACATCTCGGTGATGAAAGCAGTCACATGTCTGAGAGATTCATCCAATCCCAAAGTCAACGTCCCTATTCACATAATCTCTGTGATGAAAACGGTGATATGTCTGAGAGATGCGATAAAGAAAAACCACATCTCAGTGATGAGAGCAGTCACACGTCTGAGAGATTCACTCCCCAATCAAACAGTCAAAATAAAAAATATCCGAGTCTGCATTTACATCTCAAAGATGAAAATGGTCACAAGTCTGAGGGATCTCAAAACAAAATACAATATCATCATCACAGGGACGGGTATCAGTATTCACAGTCACATACAAACAGTCAGAATCAAAATAAAGTCAACACTTTGGAAAGTAGTCATTCTAAACAGTCTTGGGAAATTAACTTGTCAGTAGGTAATAAACAAATCAAATGCATCATAGACTCAGGTGCAGATGTCAACATTATGTCAAAACAGACATACAATTACATTAAACGTCAAAACAATCTGTCAAAAGTATTGCTTGTCAAATGCCAAATAAATGTCACAGGATTTGGTGGAAAAGCCATTCCAATTTTAGGCGAAGTCAACTTAAATTGTAATTTGAGTATAAACAACAATAATGTTGTTGAATCTATAATGTTTATAGTAGCAAACTTAGATTGTCCAAATGTTCTTGGTCTACCAACTTGTGAAAAGTTAGGTATAATAAAACGTGTATTTTCAGTAACAAAACAAAATTTTTGTAAACAAATTCTTACACAATATAATGATGTTTTTCAGGGTCTTGGGTGTCTACCTCCAGTCTGTCATCTTAAACTCAAGCCTGAAGCAGTACCATGCGTTGATCCGCCCAGGAAAGTTCCATTCGCGTTACAAGGGAAATTACGTGAAGAGTTGGATCGCATGGAGAAGATGAATGTTATTGAGAAGGTCACAAAACCTACTGAGTGGGTTAATTCAGTCGTCGTAACTGTAAAAAGTACAGGTCAGTTAAGAATATGTCTAGATCCTAGGAATCTAAATAAAAATATTATGAGGGAATTCTATCCACTCAAGTCAATTGATGAAATTAGGTCACAGCTTGAAGGTGCTGTATGTTTTTCACATTTAGATGCTTTTTCTGGATTTTGGATGATACGTCTAGATGAATATAGTTCTGAATTGTGTACTTTTCAAACACCATTTGGCAGATATAAGTATTTAAGATTACCATATGGAATAAATGCTTCGTCAGAAATTTTTCAAAGAGTCATGATGAACTTATTTGGTGATATTGAAGGAGTTTTAATATTCATTGATGATATATTAGTCTATGGCCCAAATGAATCTGTTCATAATGAAAGATTACATAAAGTCATGCAGAGAGCACGTCAAGTCAATTTAAAATTTAATAAGTAAAAATGTAAATTTTTAGTCTCTGAAGTATGTTTCTTGGGTTATATCTTCAGTAAAGATGGTGCCAGGGCAGACAAAGAGAAAGTCAAAGCCATTGTCAATATGCCCACACCAAAAAATGTCAAAGAGTTACAGAGAATATTAGGTATGATCAATTATTTAGGACCTTTTATAAGTAACCTGTCAGAAAAAACTCAAATATTAAGAAATCTTTTGAAAAAAGATTCAGTCTGGACTTGGGATGAGAATCATAGTCAAAGTCTTAATAAATTAAAAGATGAGATTACTAACTCACCAGTTTTAGCTCATTATAATCCCAAGATTCCATTAGTCTTGTCAGTCGATTCGTCAAAGTCAGCTTTAGGTGCAGTCATTTTACAAGCAAACAAACCTATAGCATATAGTTCAAAAACATTAACAGAAACCCAGGAAAGATATGCTCAAATAGAAAAAGAACTGCTAGCTATTCAATTTGGTTGTGAAAAATTCCACCAATATGTATATGGAAATAGAGTCACAGTGCACACTGATCATAAACCTTTAGTCTATTTATTTAAAAAACCTTTACATGATGTCCCCGCTAGATTACAGCGTATGATGTTAACTTTACAAAAATATGATTTGGAAGTTATACATGTCCCAGGTAAAGAAATGTTTATATCAGACACTTTGTCAAGAGCCGCTTTAAAAGACCATTACACACCTGAAAATGAGTCAGAAATGTCATGTCATGTCAACATTATGTATGCTAATTTAGCAATCACAGAAGAATATAGCAAGAAGTTAACACAGGAAACCAAAACTGATGAATCCTTGCAATTATTGATCAAGTATTATTATGAAGGTTGGCCAAAAAACAAAAATAATGTCAGTCCACTGGTAAAACCATTTTGGAACATTCAAGGAGAAATCCATGTCATTAAAGATTTAGTATTCAAAGGTTCAAAATTAATAGTACCACAGTCTATGTATAGTGAAATGTTAGAAAAAATTCACAAAGGTCACCAAGGTATAAATAAATGCTTAACTTTAGCTAAAGAATCTTTGTATTGGCCAAATATGTCTAGTAGTATCAAGAATTTAGTAGAACAATGTTTTATATGTGCAAAGTTCAAGCCATGTAACCAAAAGGAACCACTACAAAACTTTGAAATATGTAAATATCCATGGCAACAAGTCGGTATTGATCTAATGCATTTTGATAATTTAGTTTATTTAATAGTCACAGATTATTACTCAAAATACATAGAGATTGCATTATTAAATAAAAACAGTACATCTCAAAATGTAATTACACATTTGAAATCAATTTTTGCACGTCATGGAATACCATTGTCATTGGTATCCGATGGTGGTCCTCCGTTCCAGTCAATAGAGTTTAAAAACTTTTTACAAGAATGGGACATAGAACATGTAGTTACTAGCCCATATCATTCACAGTCGAACGGACAGGCTGAATCTTCTGTCAAGATAATAAAGAATATGCTAAGGAAATGTAAAGAAAACAAAACCGATCCATATATAGCTTTATTACAGTACAGAAATACGTCAAAAAACAATTTAGCATCACCAGCACAATTGTTAATGTCTAGAAACTTAAGAGATAACATTCCAGTGTCATATAAAAAATTGAAACCAAAAGTTGTAACGTTTCAGGATTACAAAGAGTCAGTCAGGAAAAATAATAGTAACAAATCTAAGTATTATGATAGAAATACAAAGTCTTTGTCAATGTTACATTATAATGACCATGTCTATTTTAAAAGAAAATCCCAAAAGTAACTGGGAGCAAGCTATTGTCAAACAAAGAATGATGAACAATAGGTCATATGTTGTTGAGGATGTCCATGGTGTTAGGTATAGGAGAAATAGAATACACTTAAGACATAAGTATTCTAATAACTTCACAAACCCTCCTATGCAATCCAACTCGTCACAGGGGAGAGAGGAAGGTGACAGACAGGAGTCTAGGCCTCAAGAATCCTCTTCTCAAAAATCCTCAGAAGTGACAACAAGGTCAGGTCGTATTGTAAGACCAACAAGAAGGTTAATTGAAGAGATTGATTAACTTAGAATTATGAATAAAGTTAAGGTCAAATGTTAGTCTTAGTATTATTATGAATATTGTCTAGTGTTAACGTAGTTTTAAGTATCACAAAACATGTTGTCATTTATAAGTTAAGTTGTTTAGCATAGTACTTCTTTATAATTGTTTGTCAGGGGTTAAAGTTAAACTCAACAAGGGGGATGTTGTAACATCACTATTTAGTATGTTATTATTATACACATCACTATGCATTATCTGTCTTGTCTCTGGTTGTCTTCACTTGCCTAATGGCTGTCTGACTGGAAACCCCATCTGTGATACTCCTGCTATGTAACCCGTAATAAACCAAGTCTTCCCAACGGTGTCTTTGATTCAACAACCAACGAACACAACAGTTGGTTGCGTAATTATTATCCTACTAAATTACAGAGTAAACGATTATAATGAGTCTAACTAGAGGCTGTCTCAGCAAGTTTTGTCTGAAGCTCCTACTTCTAAAATTGATTTTGTTTCTTGATTAGTTGTGCTTGTGAAGTTAAGGAACTCAACTGGCAAGCAGCTTTTTGTAATTTTTTGGGTGTTTAGTCTGGGCGGACCAATATGAATGGACCGCGGTCCGTTCAGACGTAGACAAAAAATGTTTAAGTCTGAACAGACCGGTATAAAAAAATCAAACGAATAAACAATAATATGTAGAGGCAGTCGTTAACATTGTTTTTGCTAGCATGAGTTCAAGGTAGTATGTATTATCCTCGTTGCTTAGTGTGGCACTAAATGGCGCTGTGTGAAATGTCCAACGATGTTATTTATTTATTACAAACTGGCTGTAGACACCAGACTTTGACAGAATTCAGCATATTGTCTGTCAAATTCTGGTATGGCCGAAATCTGTACATACACAGTTAACGCATTCAAAGGCTAACGAAATTGGATGAAGTATGAATTTGGCACACAGACAGACCTGAGTTATGACTAGGGATTGGCTATTCGGATGTCATTTAGGTATATTTTCTAACGGTACATTTTTTTCCTGCCAAAGAGTACAAAAGTGCGGAAGCAGCGTCTTATAATACGTATTTTCCAGATTTCACGGAATTCTGTTTAAAACTAGGCAAGAAAGTGGAAGCACAAAAAAATACGAAAAATAAATTGAACTTGATATATATTTTTTTTGCTACATTGAATAAAATGGAAAATATGACTGGGCTTATAACAATGATTATTTTGATACTCGAACCCGCACTCCGTACGAATCAACACTCAAACATTAGGTAAATATGCATCCCAATATCCGATCTCTGGTTACGATATGAGAGTATTTTTATTTTATTATTTGAGATAATATCCGACCACCAGGCAAGCGAAGCTTCGTCTACTACATACTCGTATTATAAAACGAAAGTCCTTCGCCGCGTCTGTCTGTCTATTCGCGATAAACTCAAAAACTGCTGCATCGATTTTCATGCTGTTTTCACCAATGGATAGAGTGGTTCTCGAGGAAGGTTTTAATATTAAATTTGTCAAGTTTTTGTTGCGATAACTGACATACACGCGGGTGAAGACGTGGGCATCAGCTAGTCAATTATAAAGGGTGTAAAACACCTCTTCACGAAGCCGAAAGGCACTTGTTCTCCCTATCATTGCGATCATTTTTTTGTTCTGCACCATACCTGGGAACCGTTTAGTTATGGAGATATGGGGGGTCAAAGTTACAACTTTTTGGTCAAAGTTACAAGTTTTTTTTTAAATACAAGTTTTTTTTGTAAGAATTTAAATTTTAACACTTCCACGACCCCCATACCATTCAATCCATTCATCAGCACAATGTTTTAAGTGTTACATTGAGTTCTACCACAAAACCTGATTTATAACCTCAAAAAAAAAAGTTGTTTCCCAGCAATATTTTTTGCGTAAAGTTACTTAGTTTGATGTACAGAATGCTTGGTTAACGGTTTTGTGATGAGGTGGTTTACACCCTGTATTTGTTTGCGTCACATTGTATCACCCTCCCTCACCAGCGTGCGAGGTGAGTTCCGTCGCATGCATCTCACAACTTCACGGTTCGGACAGATTACATCATCTGCTTACCCTTTTCCCAACTATGTTGGGGTCGGCTTCCAGTCTTACCGGACGCAGCTGAATACCAGTATTTTAGCGATTGCCTATCTGACCTCCACAACCCAGACAATACTAGGTAATACTCGTACGATACCACTTGGTAAGACTGGTTTGTCAGGCTTTTTGGACTACTGACTACCTGTAACGACTACCAAAGATGGACAAATGACAGCCGGGGCAACAGCTTCACGTGCTTTCCGAGGCACGGAAGAAACTCGGCATATAAGGGTGGTCACCCATCCACAGACCAACCTCGGCAAGCACGGCTGAACCTAACGATCAGCTTGAGCGGCTGTTATTATTAAGCTACGAGACAGATTACAATCTACCGAGAAATAATGCGTCGTATTGTAAACAGTATGTTCAGTTGACAATATTTTGACAGTTTACAATCTCGCGGTTTTTACAATTTTACGGTGACATAATATACAACGCGGTTAGGCTTTTGTGCTTTAAGAGGAATACTCAGATTTATCTTCTCTCACGAGCAAAGTTCGCAGCGATATCCCACTTGAAAGCCTACGAGATACCTACCTACATGTCGAAGGTCAGTCAAGGCCATGTTATGTCCCTTTGGTAATAAAACTAAGTTTCTAACAATCTCGTTAATGTTCGGAACTTTTAGACTACATTAAAAGAAACACATTATTTTCTTGTCGTAAATGTGTTTTTCCTTTTACCTGATTCGTTTATTATGTTAAAAGGTACTTAAACATATTTTGTAGGTATCAGCGGAGTACAAATTGGTCGGAAAGGGTAAATTGTAAACAGGATTGGAAAGCAATGGTAAGAGGCCTTTGCCCAGCAGTGGGACAGAGTAGTCTGGCAAAAAAAAAACAGCGGATTATCTGTCGCCGCCGAGAGAGGCCTAGATTAAGAGAGTACTCTTCCAAAAACTACCCTAATCACATCAAGTGTCAACCAATCAATCCAAACTAATATTATAAATGCGAAAGTAACTCTGTCTGTCTGTCTGTCTTTCTGTCTGTCTGTCTTTGCTTCACGCCTAAACTACTGAACCGATTTGTGTGAAATTTGGTACAGACATAGTTTGGAACTTGAGAAAGGACATAGGATAGTTTTTATTACAAAAAAAAAAAAAAAAAAAAAAATTATTCCGGACATACAGCGCCATCTATTGGTCAAGAGTCGGCATCAATTCAGTACTGAAAATTCATCGGAAATCCAAACTATCCAATCCAAACTAATATTATAAATGCGAAAGTAACTCTGTCTATCTGTCTGTCTGTCTTTCTGTCTGTCTGTCTGTCTGTCTTTGCTTCACGCCTAAACTACTGAACCGATTTGTGTGAAATTTGGTACAGACATAGTTTGGAACTTGAGAAAGGACATAGGATAGTTTTTATTACAAAAAATAAAATAAAAAATAAAATTTATTCCGGACATACAGCGCCATCTATTGGTCAAGAGTCGGCATCAATTCAGTACTGAAAATTCATCGGAAATATGTAAATAAATAGTAAAAAGGTATGAAAAATATAAAATAATACAACTTTTAGTACAAAGAAAATGCTCTAACGGAGTAAAGATAATTGTGATCGCGCAATGGTGTCGATCGTTACACGAGTTCGGTTCATGTTATTGTTTTAATTCATCGGAAAAAAGTAAAGAAATAGTAAAAAGGTATGAAAAAAATAATATCAATATAATAAAACTTTTAGTACAAAGAAAATGCCCGAACGGAGTATAGATAAATAATCCGAGTTGTCACTATGCTCGATAGATGGCGTTGGGATCGAAATAGAACTCGGTATGGTTTCGTTACACGCATTTGGTTGGGTATAGGCCGAGCGCTTCGATACTGTAGTGAAGTGTAGTGGAATTGTGGATTGATCGTTTCGTAAATTCAAAATTGGCTCCGTTGTATTAGTAGATTAAAAGGTTTATTTGTTGGGTTGTCTGGTGGTTGTTTTCAAAATTGGTTCCGTTGTATTTGTCGATTAAAAGGTTTATTAATTGTTGGGTTGTCTGGTTATTGAATAATGTAAGTTTAGTCTGATCTCGATTATTAGTAGATACTAAAATATTTGTCAAGGGAGAAACAGTCTTTTTTTCTGAAATGGCAAATCAAAATAATATTTTGAAAATAAGGGAAAAATAACATTTTCGTCTTTTTCGATCGGCAATAACGGCTTTAATGCCCTAAGTGAGTATACATATCTTCAATTCAAACGCAGAGCTCATTATGTTGATTTTTGAAGAGTTCCCTAGAATATCTTCCACATTTCATTTTGAAGAGATCCCGCGAGATCAGGAACTATGTGGGTAAAACCAAAAATCTGCCGGAAGTCACTATTCCACGCGAACGAAGTCGCGGGCAAAAGCTAGTACAAAATGTTTATAAAACAAAATTTTATATGGTCTACATTTCAAATTACCCGCCTACCCATAGCAATACCTATTCAATAATAAGGTATGGATGTATAGGTACCTAAGTACGCACCTAAAGCTTTAGGGATTAGTTCAGGGGATATAGTACCAGAGGGCGACACAGTGCAGCAAAGGTGTTCAAAATTCTCAAGAGAGGGCTGTCTATTCCATATAACCTCTTTGGCTCGGACGAGACTACTAGAGAGGAGGTACGTCACCGTCACATACGAACCGGTTTTTCCCGGTTCTCAAAGACCCGGGAATTTCCGGGTTTTCCTTTGTATAATAAACCGGTTCTGCCGTATGAAAACCCGGGTCTTTGGGTCTCTTCTAAATCGATCATTATTGATCTGTGAATTTTACAGATCAAACACGCAACAACATGTCGTAGGTTGTTTAAAATGTAATAAAATATGAGTAATTAAAAACTGTCTAACTCCCGAGTTTAATAATCTTATTTATAATTTATTCTAGAAAATACGTTACAGGGTTTTTTGGGTTGTGGAATTGGTAAAATTCTCATTCGAAAGTACCCAAATATTCATTTGAATATTTTCTATCTTCCTTTTATTGTTAATTTATTCTTATGAGATATAATTTTTATTACAAAATATTATATTTATTGTTTTTAAAACAAAAGTATTTGATCACCTCGTTCCCGATGCGATCCCTCAGGGAGACTTCAAGCATTGCCCGCTCCATTGCTTCTAAGCGACTTTGAATTTATGGACTAGCCGTACCGTGAGTGTCCACGTTTCGGCCCCGTAAGTCATAATAGCCAGGATGCACTTATTGAAAACCTTAGTCTTTAGGCTCTGTAGAATACGCAACGACAAGATCCAACGAAGAATGCTGCCCAGCCCAGCTTGAGTCTTCTCAATGTTGTTCTTAACACACTGTACAGTTTGCTCGAGGTAAATTATATTCTTGAGCAACCTCGAGAGGACCACCATTGACAACAATAGGTCCTGGGGTGACGTGTTCGTGGAACCTGGGTTTTGTCTAAGTTCACCCTGAGACCAATGCGTATTGAAGAATCTACTGGGCCATCCAGCATTTCCTCCCTAAAGATTTCCACCATTTGGTCGAGCGCCTGGTCAATATTATAACCTCTGTATTAGTTCATTAATAAATGAAGCAAGAGCATTTAGTATTAATATTGTATTTGAAAAGACCATCTCAGATACTAATCTGCATAGTCCTCATGTGCATTGATCAATGTCAGGACTTTAAAAGAGACTATGACCTCTGAGTTTGTTTCGACTGTTTCTCCTTAGAGTATAGTCAGGTACGAAACACCGGCCAAATCTAGTTTAAAAAAAAAAACGTGTAAAAGTCTCTGTAAAACCTATTTGCAAAATAAACATAATTTATCATTCAATGAAAAAAAACCCGAAAACCCGGTTTTGGACAAAAAAAACCCGTAACCGATTACCCACTTTTCGATGCCCTATCGCTAGACTGTTTTGTCGTAGATGTGCGCGCCCGCATACATACAAAAGGGAAGCCGACAATCGGTAGTCAGACTTGTCGCGGTGTAGTTCTTGTAGGTATGAGACAATTTTGTCTACGAGACGTTTTGTCTCAAGTGTGCGCATCTTCATATATTTTGTAATGCAAAAGTCTGTCTTGTCTGTAGTGTGCGGTAGCCCTAAGTGAAGAAGAATTATATTTTATTTGTCGTCTACCCCTATTTTGTAACTAAAGACTATCGTCAGAAAACGATTCAAAAGTGCGTAGATTTTAATCGTGCGTGATAGTACGGTAGGTAGGTATCTACGCGTCTTGTGCCTATCGGACCACCATCGCCATTGAAATATGCTCTGACCCATTGGTGAATTGAGTTTGTCTTACTGCTTTATAAAACCAATACCTACTCAATTTAATTAATATTGACTGCATTGATTAAATTAAGTAGGTCGAATACACTCTATAATACAAGATTCTTGACTGAAGATTCGAACTTGTAACTTTGTCACAAGGCAACCGCTGTCACCGCTTTAAGTTGTCTAAAATAGCTGTTCTCGTTATGACAGTTGTAAGCTGTCAAACAATTGAAAAGTTGGTGTCTTTAAACACACAGATGGCAGCACTATATCTATGAAAATTTTGTTTAAAGCCAATGTATGGAAGTTTCACCCCCCTGGGTATGCCTCATTGGTCCAGTGGTGATAAGTGTGACTGCTGAGAATCATCATCATCATCATCATTTCAGCCGAAAGACGTCCACTGCTGGACATAGACCTCCCCCAAGTGTCGCCACATTGACCGGTCCCGTGCGACTCACATCTAGCGGATTCCCGCAACCTTCACCAAGTCATCAGACTGTTGAGAATGAGGTCCTGGCTTGATTGCTGGGTCGGACAGGTGTTATATCGTTTTGCATCAGAAATTTCGTTGGTACGGAGTCTAGAATCCGGTTGGCAGCAATAGGGTCGCCCCATTTTACATGGGATCATCATCATCTGCTTAGCGTTTTCCCAACTAGGTTTGGTGTTGGCTTCCAGTCTAACCGGATGTAGCTGATAACCAGTATTTTACATGGAGCGACTGTCTATCTGACCTCCACTACTCAGTTAATACTGGGTAATACGATACCACTGGGTAAGACTGATTGTCAGACTTTTTGGGCCACTGAGTACCTGTAACGACTGCCAAAGATGGACAAATGACAGCCAGGACCAACAGCTTAACGTACTTTCCGAGGCACGGAGGAAACTCGGTATATATGGGTGGTCACCCATCCACAGACCAACCTAGGCAAGCACGGCTTAACCTAAAGATCGGCCCGAGCGGTAGTTATTATTTAGCCAAGAGCTCCTCCATTTTACTTGGGATACAAAACATAATTGACGGAAAGTTGGGTGTTGTATCTATTTAGAAAGTTGGGTGTAGTATCTATTTAGAAAGTTGGGTGTAGTATCTATTTAGAAAGTTGGGTGTAGTATCTATTTAGAAAGTTGGGTGTAGTATCTATTTAGAAAGTTGGGTGTAGTATCTATTTAGATACACTTCTGCCAATCCCTTGAAGAATAACAGGCATGTTGTAAGTCGAACTAGTCTCAAGACTTATATGAGTTCATGTTATGTTAGTCAAAATAGTCTCAATACTTTTGTATTTTTGGAACTTATTCTCTTACCTAATAGTTCTTTTTTTGATCTACATAGTTTGTGCATACATCGAGAATAATATATTCCTAAACAGACACAACAAGACACTTTTACATTTATCGGTTTAGTTAGTACGTTTAATGCCAAAGTTTAGACGTTTAGATGTTTGTTTTGTTAAGCAGTTGAATTATTTAGAAGAACTGCTGATGTAAGATGAACTTTTTATGAAGGATTTTGGTGTCTTCTTTTAGGGAATCCGACCGTATTATTCCACCATTATGCCACTGTGGAATCGTGTGTAATAAAATAAACTACACTTTCACTACAAATATATTTAACTAGCTTTTGCCCGCGACTTCGTTCGCGTGGAATAGTGACTTCCGGCAGATTTTTGGTTTTACCCACATAGTTCCTGATCTCGCGGGATCTCTTCAAAATGAAATGTGGAAGATATTCTAGGGAACTCTTCAAAAATCAACATAATGAGCTCTGCGTTTGAATTGAAGATATGTATACTCACTTAGGGCATTAAAGCCGTTATTGCCGATCGAAAAAGACGAAAATGTTATTTTTCCCTTATTTTCAAAATATTATTTTGATTTGCCATTTCAGAAAAAAAGACTGTTTCTCCCTTGACAAATATTTTAGTATCTACTAATAATCGAGATCAGACTAAACTTACATTATTCAATAACCAGACAACCCAACAATTAATAAACCTTTTAATCGACAAATACAACGGAACCAATTTTGAAAACAACCACCAGACAACCCAACAAATAAACCTTTTAATCTACTAATACAACGGAGCCAATTTTGAATTTACGAAACGATCAATCCACAATTCCACTACACTTCACTACAGTATCGAAGCGCTCGGCCTATACCCAACCAAATGCGTGTAACGAAACCATACCGAGTTCTATTTCGATCCCAACGCCATCTATCGAGCATAGTGACAACTCGGATTATTTATCTATACTCCGTTCGGGCATTTTCTTTGTACTAAAAGTTTTATTATATTGATATTATTTTTTTCATACCTTTTTACTATTTCTTTACTTTTTTCCGATGAATTAAAACAATAACATGAACCGAACTCGTGTAACGATCGACACCATTGCGCGATCACAATTATCTTTACTCCGTTAGAGCATTTTCTTTGTACTAAAAGTTGTATTATTTTATATTTTTCATACCTTTTTACTATTTATTTACATATTTCCGATGAATTTTCAGTACTGAATTGATGCCGACTCTTGACCAATAGATGGCGCTGTATGTCCGGAATAAATTTTATTTTTTATTTTATTTTTTGTAATAAAAACTATCCTATGTCCTTTCTCAAGTTCCAAACTATGTCTGTACCAAATTTCACACAAATCGGTTCAGTAGTTTAGGCGTGAAGCAAAGACAGACAGACAGACAGACAGAAAGACAGACAGACAGATAGACAGAGTTACTTTCGCATTTATAATATTAGTTTGGATTTGTTCGACAGCATTTCGTGCTAAGTTCCTGATGAACGTATAATAAGAATTCACAAAAAAAAAGCAAATACAGCTAATGTTACAGAACGTCACAGAATAAAAACTATGATTGTGTTAATATTTAAGTCATTTATTGGTCTGGAGACGTTTATTATAATAATCTTGAGCATACATTTTTGTTTCATCCTCACCATCGAATGTAAGCTTTCCTGCTAAAATTCGATTTGTTGACTTGCATCAACTATAAATCAAGATATTTATTGTTATATCTGTAAAGTATTCTTAAATCTTTTCTTTTTGTGTTTCACATTTGAATGGATACTGCACAATTGTTTTTGTTACTGCTTTTATTTATTTTTTATTTCAGCTTTCAGCACATCAGTTTTCTATTATGAAACACATATGTCACCGTAAAATTGTCAAACATTGTTCCGTTGCATGTATTTCACAATATTACAGTTTCACTTCGATAGATTACAATCTACCGAAAAATAATGCATTGTATTGTAAGCAGAATGCTCAGTTGACAATATTTCGAGGTTTTAGGTTTTTACAATGCTACGCTGACACATATACTTTGTATACTAAGAAAACATTCTTCCAATTCTTCAGAGGGACAACGTAACAACGTTTTGTCAGGATTTTTTTTCTTTAAAGGAATTATTATCATTTTTACTGCGTATTACAGTTTTTCTGCATGCTTTGCAGTTTTTTAATATATTATTTAGAAATTTCCCCATACCATACACATAATTTCTGATAACGTTTTCTCAATGTGTTTGTTTTGCTTTCAATGGGTTACTAATAATTTAGGTAATACTGAATTGTCTTACTATTCCTATTCATTCATAAAACTTTGAATCTTTGACAGCTTAACATTGGGTAAATGAGGGAATAAACAGTTCTATGAGGATAAGGGTAAAATTCTTTGAAAATATTTACAAAAATTATTATTAATTATTATTCTTGGCTCAATTTTAATTAAAATCAACAAGGCGTTTTAAGCAAACTGGTGATGATTGGCGTAAGCACCATCTATGCCATTATTATGTACTAAATCTCAAGTTTACGCGGATATCATACAAGATGGTGGTGACTTCTTGTCAATAATTGGACGCCTACGTCAAGTAGTGCAGTGCCCCCCCCCCTTGCTTCATCGTGGTTAGGGCATGCTATCCGGACATTAATTGCATTACTATTCGGATAGTACGAATTAAACGGATATTTTTTGGTTTATTATTTTTTCGAATTTAACGTGTTCATAAAGGTCGATTGAATGACTTTTTCATGAAATAGTCATTCAATCGACCTTCATGAACTTGGAGGGTTGTATTTGAGTGTGATCAAGCAACTTCTCAGCTGCTTGAAAGGAATGAGTACAATGGGTTGGGGTCCAAAGGCGTTTGCGCTGGATCCCCTTCTGGCGTGCTCAGCAGCCTGCTGCATCGTTTTACTGTGACCTTTGATCCATTGTAGTGTCACCGTGTTGCGGTTTAGAACCGTAACTCGTTCTAGGGCATTATGGTAGTCTAGTTTTAGTCTCGAGTAGATCTGATTTCTTTTTAAGGATTGAAAATCTGAGACACTGTCGACGAGTATACGAATATGGGTATCCGTAACTTCCCTGTCCTCTATGACAAGTGTCGCTTGGAAAATACCTACGCACTTAGCTTGGTAGACAGAGTTGAGCAATATAAGGGGTCGTTGCAGAAGACTTTGACATCTGTGCCGTCGTGGGTTCTTGATCTATCAGTTCAGATCCTTAGCTATTTTGGACCTGAGTAGTCACACGTCTCCGCTATGAGTTCTATGTTGTAGTGTTTTTGAAAGCAGTGGGTTCGGTCGCTGGGTGATGCCAACATGGGCTGTTGTTTCACAGCATCCCCTTTTATGCGTGTATGTTTGATTTTGTAGTTGGGTGCCAGATACTTCGAGCCTAATAGTCGTTAGGGCCACCTCCTCTCTTATGGGGTGAAGAGGTGCTAATCCCAGCATCACGTGAAGTGCGGGAATGGGTGATGTTCTCATGCTACTGGCGATTGTCACGCAGGCAAATGTTTGTAGCTTCTTGAGGTCCTTTTTGGCCGTGCTCAGGTTGGTTCTGGGGCCACCAAACTAAAGAGCCGTATGTGATGATTGGTCGGATGAATGTAGTGTATGGCCAGTAGGTGATTTTGGAGCTTATGCCCAAATTCCTTCCGAGCAGTCTTTTGCATTACCATAGTGCTATGCTGGCTTTTGTAGTGATGTAATCGGTGTGTTTTTCCCACGTCAGCTGTTTATCCGAACAGATGCCCACTTGCCCAGGTATTTGGTTTCAATCGATCGGCTCAGGGTGGTCCCAA
This sequence comes from Xestia ashworthii, assembly GCA_950022955.1. Classification (NCBI taxonomy): domain Eukaryota; kingdom Metazoa; phylum Arthropoda; class Insecta; order Lepidoptera; family Noctuidae; genus Xestia; species Xestia ashworthii. The sequence goes on from OX465562.1 coordinate 20,926,118, forward strand.
AGAAACTTGGTGATTGTAGAGTTGCCAACTTTCTTTTATTTGTGAAAACCACGATTTCGGTTTTGGGGAAGGTTTACTGTCAGTTTATATTCCTTGCATCAGTCCTCTACAATATTTAGGGCTTTACGCATTTTATATGTTTATAATTATGTATTTATTTATTTAAACTTCATGTACAAGAGTGGTACATAGGCGGACTTCATGCCACAAGGCATTCTCTACCAGTCAACCTTTGGGTCAAATAAGACAGTATTGTGTGTGATAGAATACAATAAAATTAAAAATACCATTAATTATGTTACAAGATGTCACTCATGTTTGCTATTTTATGACTTATTTCGTTGCCTACATAGCTATGATTATTTTATTTTTGCCATGGTTCGTTATACTGATTACTGAATATCAATGATTGACAAAATTGTGGTTAAATTTTATTTTTATCTATCCTATACAATCCGCTTTATCAGTATTATCCGGATTTATCCGGATAACGTTATCCAAGTATCTGGATACTAAAATGAGCGGATAATTGCATGCCCTGGTCGTAGTAGACCAAACAGTTTCGTTCTAAGTGTGCGATGTGTCGTAGACAAGACTGTCTTGAGACAGACTTGTCTATGTGAAGCAAGTCTGTCTCAAGACAGTCTTGTCTGTAGTGTGCGGTAGCCCTTAGATTATCAAAAAACATTTGACCCGTTTTTTTGTTTCGTAAATCAAAATTGACGAAGATACGATGCTTTTAAAATTCTCAATACGTCACGCCTAGGTATAATTTTTAGAGCGTCATGAGCCCTTTTTTTTTTAGGATGGGAAATCATCAAATGACTTCTCCCACTCTGGGCGGAGCGGGAGGGAGTGTCAGACTCTTACTGACTAAAACCCATCCATGTTCCTTCCTCGCCCTTTATGTTCCGGGGCCGCGGTATCTCTTTCGAATAGGCCCGCAACCCCGGCAGGCTTCGGCCCTTGCGGGCCCCTCCCCTTATGCTGACATCTCTTTGAGGCACGTGTGGAACACGAACGCGCCGTCGACACGGCCTGTCGTCATTAGACGGACGGACGGCTAGCTAGCCCATAGCTAGCCGTCCACAGGCCCGCATCTACGGTGGCCGGTAGCCACCACGTGGCCCCCGACGCCCGGTGCGTCTCCCACGGCGGCCGGGAAGAGAGGCTCTCTCCCTCACTTGTTCCGCCACCTCCTTCGCCAGTATGACTGCTTCGCAGAAGGAGGTGACGGCTTCCCATTCCGTCTCGCTTCGGACCATGGATTGAACCAGGGCCGGACGCGAGAGGTCGCCGCCGCCGATTGCCGCTACGAGGACACGGCGGTGCTCCGCCCACGCAGGGCAGACTTCCACCGTGTGCTCCACCGTGTCCTCCGGTCGATCCTCACAGTGGAAACACCCGGGCGTTTCCTCCCGCCCGATTCGGTGCAGGTACTTCCCGAAACATCCGTGTCCGGTGAGGACCTGCGTCAGGCGGAAGGTGAGGGCGCCGTGGCGCCTCTCAAGCCACTCCTCAAAGACGGGACTTACCGCCACTATCGTGGCGTGCCCTGCACGGGGTTGCGACAGTCGTTCTGTCCATGTCGCCATGAGATCACGCCGGAGGTCTGTCCGCTGAACGGCGATTTGCCGCGGCAGCGGAGTTTCCCCCCGGCGTAGTGCCTCCGCGCGCCATTCGTGTAGGTGCGCGAGGACTTTCGCCTCCAGATCCCATGGTGGCAATCCGGCAAGCAGGCCCACCGCCTCGCGGGCGAAGCGTCATGAGCCCTCACTTCCGAGTTTTGAAGGATTTTATGTTTTTTTTTTTAACTTTCGTGTCCATTTTTTTCCCGTACTCTAACTGACGGACTAAATAGATTTGTAATTTTTTGATACTTTCGTCATGCCTATTATGGATTTCTATCTCTCAAAAATAAAATAAAAAATCACGAAATCAAAGCCGGCAGGCAAAACTTGTAATATTAACAAAATGTCAAGTGTTGTGTGTTGAAACAGACGTTAGACATTTTCTTCTTACAAATGGCACATCAACGCGTGGGTTGATATCAATTGATAAATATTTGTGCTAAGTTTCCTTCAGAGAGCGAAGTATAACATGGAAATTATTTATTGAGCCACGAGTCGTAACTAACAGAAACTGAAAATACATTACAATTATTAATTAATTTAATTTTTTTATTCTCTTTTAATTTTATTTTATTTCTTCCGCAAACTTAGTTCACGTGCAATTATTTAAAAAAAAAACTAGCTGTTGTGTGAGACTAAAAAATAGCCCATCACTTATACTCAGACCTAACAAATATACAAAAAAATATATATTAAAATCGATCAAGCCGTTTCGGAATAGTTCCATAGCAAACACTGGGACACGAGATTTTAATATTTTAAAAGATATTACTTCCCTTTTGGAATCGGAGTTTGTTACCATTTTCAAGGATTTTATATTTTTTTGCACAAAACTCTAATTATTTTTCTGAAATAAAACTTGCTAAGTTAGACCATAAAACATCAGGTATCTGACAATTGAAGTCGTAACAAACAGACAGACGGACAAAAATTGAAAAACTTACGTTTTTGTTATAAGTGCCATAATATATATTTTTATATGTATATTCAGTAAAAAGCTGTTTTTTAGATTACAAACAGACATTTTTTCGCAGTTGTATAGATAACGTGTAAGTGCTCGTTGCACAATGTTTAACTAATCATTTACTAAATGGTTCTAGCCCGATAATGAAACCCGCCTCTAAAATGTCCTTTAGATGAAAAGTCAGCAGTCCCATAAAGTAGTGTTAGAATCTAGATGTCTTCAAAGTTCGAATATACGTGTTGGAAGTGAGTTTAGTTTCTTGTAAGCAAGAGTGCTCAAACCTAATCCGCATCAGCGCTTCACAGCTAGCGAGATGCGAACAAAAGCAAGCATCATTGTATAAAAAATAGCTACGGCGTCAGAACGAGAGCAGCGGTGGTCCAGTGATGGCGACCCCGACCTACGAACAATAAGTCATGGGTTTGGACCCAGACAGGCGCATTACTTTGTGTAATCAGCGCTGTGACGTTTTTTTTATTGTTCCAGCATCATGCTGAGATCGTGAGCCTTTTGGCTGACGAGTTTCGTTTCTTTTATTTTTTATATTTTTCAGTTTAATTTATATTATTAAGTTTTAAATACGATAATTTTGATTTGTCTTGTCCTGTGCGGGCTAATAAATGCTTTTTCTTTCATTCTTTAATTTATTTAATCACCACTGCTCTCAAAACTGCTTGATGTACCCCTTCGATGTACCCTACTAGAACCAAAAATTCGAGGACATGTGCATCCACACGGTGGATTATTGCCCATTCCTTCTCATAGAGAGGAGGCCTGTCTCCCAGCAGTGGGAAAATTAATAGGCTGATGATGACGTTATCAAATGTAAGGAACTGTTCCAAGCATTTGACGTCGTAGCAATTTTTTAATGATTTTTTTAATTTTTCAAAGCGGCGAAAAATTAAATCTTATTCAAGGTGTAAACCACCTCATTACGAAGCCGTCAACCAATCATTCTGTACATCAAACTACTTATGTAACTTGGCGCAATAATTATTGCTGGAAAACAACTTCGTTTTTTTGGGGTGAAACAATGTTTTGTGGTATAACTCAATGTTTCGCACTCAAAACATTGTGCCGATTTTTGGATTGGATACTTACGGGGTTTGTGGAGGTATTTAAATTAAAAATCATTAAAAGCTTGTATTTAAAAAAAAACACGAGAGCAGCGGTGGCCCAGTGGTGGCGGCCCCGACTTACGAACAGTAAGTCGTGGGTTCGAACCCAGACAGACGCATTACTTTGTGTAATTTATTTCATCACCGCTGCTCTCAAAACGGTGAAGGAAAACATCGTGAGGAAACCGGCATGTCCTAGAACCAAAAATTCGAAGACATGTGACATCTACCAATCCGCACTGGGCCCGCGTGGTAGATTATAGCCCATTCCCTCTCATTGAAAGGAGGCCGTGTCCCAGCAGTGGGAACATTATAGGCTGATGATGATGATGATGATCTCCATAACTAAAACGTTCCCCGGTATGTGTAGAACAAAAAAATAATCGGAATGACGATGACGAGGAGAACAAGTGCCTTTCGGCTTCGTTAAGAGGTGTTGTACACCCTTTATAGTAAACTATCTGATGCCCGCGGCTTTGCCCGCTTGACAAATTATGTACTAAAACCTTCCTCTTGACTCTATCTATTAATTAAAAAAAAACCCGCATCAAAATCCGCTGCGTAGTTTTCAAGATCTAAGCGTACATAGGGACAGATAGACGCGGCGACTTTGTTTAAAATAAATGTAGTGAAGTCAGTTTCGATCGAGTTTACGGAAAATTTTGTAATGCGCTATTCTAAGCACCATTTTAATTAACAGTCTCTCTTCTTTAATTAAAGTTGCGCCAATCTAGTATCGCACCTGTATCGTAAGTGCTCAGGTTACCCAGATATTCTCCGCGAGATTGTTAGCAACATCAAGGCGCTGCTGGCCTTTCTCGGGGAGTTGGGGTGGATCGAATGAATTTTCCACCCGTACACAAAATACGCGCTTTGACGTGGAGTTGCGGACACCAGCCCGTTATTACAATACAATACAATCGTAAGTACTGTTACAAGCAGCACCACAGGGTGTACTCGTAAAAAGGGTGCTTGGCTTCGTGAAGGGTTCGTTTCCATCTTGTATACTTCTAGAACACTGTGCCAACACTATTTATCCTCTTCTGAAAATATCACTGGCCATCGTATAGCGAACCCTCCGTTCTTGTTCCTCCATTGGACACTAAGGGCGCTCGCACACTAGAGACAAGACTGTCTTAACACACGACTATTTTTCTACTAGTGCGAGCGAGACAGACTATTTATTCCCTTAAGCAATAGTCTGTCTTAAGACAGTCTAGTCTCTAGTCTGCGCAAGCCCTAAACCGACTGTGATGTGCTCGCAAACGAATGGAAGACGATCATGTCAGTTTGTCTCGAGTTTTGTGAGGTAAGACTGAGCGTAGACTTGAGTCATGACAGTTTTAAGACAGACAATTGCCCTACTAGTGCGAGCGAGACAGACCATTTATTTGTGAAGTGTTCGTAAACGAATGCAAGACGACCATGTCAGTTTGTCTCGAGTTTTATGAGGTAAGGCTGACAGTGACAGTTTTAAGACAGACTATATTGCCTTACTAGTGCGAGCGAGACAGACTATTTAATATTTATTCCTTTAGCAATAGCCTGTCTTAAAACTGTCGTGACTCAAGTCTGCGCTCATCCTAAGTGTAGGAATTTAGAAACTATTTCTGAACTTGAGTTATACAGCAAAATCAAGAAATACTATACCAATGAAGATATCAAGTTAGTAAGCTCTTACAACAACAAAATATCTGTCTCGACTCAATAAAAAACTAAATGAAAGACTCTAACCTTGACTTTGTCTGCCTAGATAAAACACACGAAAAATAGCACTGTTCCCTAAAAGCAATTTGAATCAAGCCTTATGTCAGTCGGGTTATACCATCACAACGGATAATATGAAATTTGGCTACTGATTTGAATAAATTAATTTCAGGCAACACTGGTGATTTAACATAAATTATTGACGACTTAATTTTAGAACATTTTCATTGATGAAAACGTAGTTTTCAAAGATTTTTAAGTTTGCAGTATTCTACACTTCTACACTAATATTATAAAGAGGAAAAAAAAATCTTTTTGTGTGTGTATGTTTGTAAAGAATAAACTCAAAAATTACTGTGCCGATTTCAAAAATTCTTTCACCATTGGAAAGCTACATTCACCTTGAGTAACATAGCCTACATTTGATCCCCGTACTCTTATGGGAACGGGAACTACACGGGTGAAACCGCGTGACGTCCGCTAGTTCAAATTAATTTGAATTCAACTTTGCAGCGTAGCTTTGTCTATCCAGTAGAATAATAGTATGTAAGTTTTCATCAGTCGAAAGCTTTGATGAGCGTGAAATAATAAAATGCAGTATTCTTTTGTGAATGGTTTGAAAGTAGAAACGGCTGAAATTTCGATCGCGAGCCGTGGCATGTGTTAAAACTCTGGTTTTGGAAAACAAATTAAAATATGCATCATCGAAGCAAGTTCCTCTTCGACAACGTTCAAGCAATGATGGAGATAAATGTTATGTATTGTTAAAACTAAATAGGTAAATGTCACAAAATGCATTTAGTCAAAATTTGTTTTGGAAAATAGTAACCGATCCTCAGCTTAAAAAGCCTACTCTTGCACCCGAATCTATAAAGCTTGACTCACGCAATATTGTATGAACACACTCACTGCTACGGCCGACACATCCATTGTCCGTTGCTCGGTAGCGCCTCGGAAGTGTGAGTGTGTTCATACAAAATTGCTCGGTCGACACTCGGTTCGGACCCGTCACGGTCCAACGTGCATCATCCTTAAATAAGTCAATGATGATTATTTTAGTAAAAGTAATTATTTAAGATACGATTTTATGCTGTAGTTTAGTAATTGCTTGGAGTTAGACCCATCAAAAGTTAGAATCCATAGCTTTGCTTTCTTTGGCGGTTCATACTACGTTTAAATTTTTGTCTACCGCATAAAAATGATTAAATACTTAATTATCAAATCTCAAGTTATTACTTTAATTTGTTTTCTGAAAATCGGCTTAGCAACCGACATTACAAATCAAATTAACTATTTTCAATTCGAACTCAATTTTATTTATGAATGCACACTTGAACTTGACTCATAAAATACAAATTAGTAATTTAAATGCGAAACTGTTTGCTTATTTGTTATTTTTCACGATTATACGGCTGATCTAGTCACAATGAAAAGAGATGTTCCAGAAATGTATGGAACCTGGGCCAGCACTACGTACACTATGTGTAAATATCGCGTTTTAGCACAGTAACCGTTTTATATTGTTAATTTTCTTCAATTTCACTGCATATTCAAATTAACTTGGTCAAGAAGAGCAATACAACTTAAAATAAACGTGGTGGATCAGAGCAGCAGTATGCGAACAATATCATATTGACAGTGACATTTGATTGAACACATCCAATCCAAACTCAAAGCAAAGACAGACTCAAAGACGTCACTTCTTAAAACTGTCAAAGTCGTCAAACGTCATGTCACACAACTGTCATGGCTGCCCTAAAAATAGTATTATCTTATTAAAAAACTTCATTTTTGCACGCCGCTTCTTCAAATTAATTTGTTAGTATTTTATGAAATCTCTATTACATTATATTTCTGGTACGAAGACAGATCATTATATCCTGGGCCAGGCATAGGCTCAATAGCTAGTAATAGTAATGTAAAATTGAATGTCTTAGGTCTCTAGTTCAAAAACCCATCATTGCACTACAAACCTGTGTATTCAAGTCCCCAAATGTTTTAATAAGAAAGCTTTGATTAAAGTTTAATAACGTCACAAACTGACTAGATGAAAACACTGGAACCAGTCTGTTGTAAAATTAACTTTTTGTGAATCTTTTTGAGTCGTGTTTGGATAACCAAGTACTAATTTAAAGTCACAAATAATACACATTGTCATCTACTTAGATTTTTTTTGTCGTATACCCTATTATACAACAATAACACCATCATCATCATCATCATCATCATCATCATCATCATCATCAACATCATCATGATCATCATCATCATCTGCCTAGCCTTTTCCCAACTATGTTCGGGGTCGGCTTCCAGTCTAAGCGGATGCAGCAGAATACCAGTATTTTACATGGAGCGACTGCCTATCTGACCTCCACAACCCCGTTAATACTGGGTAATACGATGACAAAAACACCCTCATCAATATATATGTATATAAAAATCAATGCCACTTTTCGTTGTAATTTTATAACTCAAGAACGGGCTCACTTATCCAGACCAAATGTTTAGGCCTTGTTCGGACTATTTAGTAGATGGTTTATGTGAAGTTTGCACAAAATCGGTCGAGTGCTTCTTCACGCAGACGCAGTTGCGCAGGTTAGCTAGTGTATTGTAAAAGTAAAAGCATTCAAAACTCTATTAAAAGAATATTTGATCACAAATAACAACCTTCCTAACATCTGAATGCATTGGATGGGTGTATTTAATATATCTAATATCATAATTGCTACAGTGACGTCTGTGACGAACATTAATTACAATTTATTTTAAGCTTTGTTCTCATGTAAGTTTGTATCTTTTTTTATGAACAAAAATGTTTTTAAACCTGGTTATAACATTGGTCTGACAATATCTGAAAATCTGAAGTCTCTTTTCCAGTGAATACAGCAATAGAAGAGAGAGCAGGTGAAAACATATCAGTTGGTCAGCTTTCCTGGACCCATTTAATTGTAAACGGGTTATGAAGGTAACTGAACTACAGTCATGACCTTAACAACTAAAAAAACATTTGAAAAAAAAACTTTTCACGTGTTTAATTTCAAATATTTTTTTAGTTGTTAGTTGGAGCTTTGACCTCCAATATCTCCGTATCTAGTAGGTTCTGAGGTATGAGTCCTGAACAAAAAATTATCGCAATGACGGAGAGAACAAGTTTAGTGCCTTTCGGATTCGTTAATAGTATTTTTGCACCCTTTAGGTGCAGTAAAATGAACATCAACGCCTAAATTGGTTCCAATTAATTAAGCACTCTTCTACTCCTGGTTGCCAATTCTGTAACTTAACGTTAAGCAACACGCCATTGACACTCTTTCGACACACTTTGCCACTGTTGCAAATTCGGTATTCTGCAAAAACTTTCAATGGCGTTTCAGCGGTGTCTCAGTAGTCAGTCGATAGTGTGGCAGTTCGATAGACACGTCGGTCAAATATACTTAAAATATTTACAGACTACCGTAACTTTGGTCATCATGATGACATTGACAGATTATAGTGGAGCGGAATACCAATTATTACAATAGTCTTTCTATGGCGTTTCAATGGCACAACAGTCGTAAGTCAATGACCATAAACAAAATGTAGAATACCAAAGGTCAATGTAATCACACTGCTGCTATTATGTGACTTGTAACTGGAACCTTGTGGAAATCTGTTGTTCTAGGGTTGAGCAATACTATCCGCTCGTGATACAGTTTTATACTAGTACGAGGGGATAGGGCGAATCAGTCTAAAGACAGCCAAACCATCTCTACACTGTACCATTTCAAATACTACGATCTGTATATTTTGTGTTTGTTATTAAGTTACTCTGTATGGTCCTGAATTTGTGAATAAATATTATTATTATTATTATTAAATAATTAGCCTATTGAGACACTAGGTACTGACACACTACCGACACACTATTGACAAGTTGGTTATTTTACAGGATTGGGCCCCAGGGTGTGTACCGAGGTCAATTAATTGTTGGTCGGAAATAAAAATGCATCATGTGTTACAAAACGTGATACCAGCACGGTAAAAATGTAGAAAAAATGTGTTCTGGTGAGTTTATTAATATCTATACTAATATTACAAAGATACAAGATTTGTATTTTTGTACGTAACGAATAAACTTAAAAACTACTGGACCGATTTGAATTTTTTTTTCAGCAATGGATAGCTACGTTATCAGCGAGTTAGGTACTTAAGCTACATTTTTTTATCTCCATACTCTCTCGGGAACGGGAACTAAGCGGGTGAAACAGCGTAACGTTCGCTAGTTAACTATAAAATGGTATTTATTTTAGCTTTAAATTTTATCTAGCCCTCTTTTTTTTTTGTTATTTTGCTTAGTAACATAAAAATAAGTAATAAACGGGCATCCTCCATGGACCAATTGCAGATACGCTTTTTAATTTTTATTATTTTGCATATAATAAACAAGTATTTGTTAGTAAATATTGTGAAATTCATGATCATCAGCAGCCTAGCCTTTTCCTAACTATGTTGGGGTCGGCTTTCAGTCTTTGCACCTGAATACTGAAACGGCTTATCCATGGAACGGCTGCTTAGTTGACCTCCACAACGTAGTTTGTGTCAAACTGATTAAAAATTAAACGTGAGTTTTATTCACCAATACTTTAATAAATTTAGTATGTGTCACAATATAATAATTATTATTTCATGTTTTGCTCATTTACTAAATAAAATCATTCAATTTACCACCATTTATAGTTAACACTCTACAATATTTTCAAACAATAAAAAACTTAAATTAGAAATATTATGTAATTAGGGCCTATTTTGAAAATCGAACTCCAAATCTCAAAGCCCTGGAATGGTGGCAGTGTTCAGTTTTTTTTCCAATCTTACGTATCTAAATATTCGTCCAATATTTAATCATTCAGCCTACAAGGAAAAAGGTGCGTACGTAATTTATTAGCTGTTACAGGGTCACACATTGACCCGCCCCTTATAAGTGTCACATAACTTACTGAGGGTAGCCTGAGGTTAAGAGAATTAACCATTAAAAAAGAATGAGGCTGTATAAAAATATTTCAAAGAGTTTTTCAGTGCTGAAAAGTTTATTCATGTTTTTTTTTAAACAGATAAGCTAAGTCTTTGCTTGGTCAAAATTTTTAAGTAACGCCGTTGTTTTATAAAACAATGTTAAATTGTTCTTCTAAAGTGTGTACTTTTTTAATTATGAGTGATTTTAATAGTTTGAAATTTAAATAATGTGTATTTTTAAACACGTGTAACTAATAAAATGTTCCGGATTTTATTATTAAAATTACGTACTAAAAGAATAATAAAAACGCACAATACCTGGCAGTAACAGTTCAAATCCTAATATCTTCAATCATTTTATCATCGCTGTGATGACATTTCTGCTACCCCACATCTGAAATGTACCACATTATTCGCGTAAACACTGGCACTCGACACTCAAATTTTTTTTCATAAAAAGTACGTTGAATTTAAGAACGCGCGTTTTTTTTTTGAATTTAGAACATCGGTAAGATGAGTTTGGATAGGGACGTGCGTGCGGTCTGGTGGCACAGGGTACACTGAGGGGGTGAGTCGAGGCGCGCGCAAAACTGTTGAATCCGTCACTGGACCAGTCTTGCGAGTAGGTATTCTTTTTTTCAAATTTTGTACTGCACTCACGTTTAGTGTTATTGTTCTTTTTGCAAACTAGTGTTTTTTTTTTTAAATTTGTTTTTTTTTCGACGTATTACCTGCTTGATTTGATATTCTTTAAGTCTATTGTTAAAAGTGAAGCGACTCGACAAAAGATATTTTGAACATCGTCTTTAGAGTCGAAAATGCATCGACAAAAATTCATAGTGCTCAGGTGTTACTATTTACTTTCCATCAGAATAGCTGACGTTTTATTTGCTTACCGTGTAAGTATGTCGTTTTTTCCTTTTTACCAATAGGTACTTACCTTTATCTTTAGATGTTTAGCAGTAAAACGTTTTTGACTCAAGTCTCAATAATTTGGCTCGAGATTTAATGTAATAAGTGTGCTAAATGTATGTAATTACCTGTTATGATTTTATTTTAGCTTTCCCTTTGAAGGTAATTAAGTGCTTATTATCGAAGGCAAAATATAAGACAAAATTAATATGAGACGTTTCTGACATGTTCTCGTTTTCTCGTAGGTTTATTTTCTAAGACTGTGTTGAAGAGTACTTTAGGCAGTTAGAATAGCGGAGTAGCAAATGTGTTATACAACTAAAATTATGAAACAAACGTTCTAAAATAATGTTTTTTATAGAGATTTTTCATGTATGAGGTTGTGGTTTCAAATCCGGGCAAGAACCAATGTGACTTTTTCTGTTCGAGAAGATGCCTTTGCCCAGCTGTGGGACAGTAACAGGCTGGTATTATTTTTTTATTATTTGTTTTGAGGTGAGCCGACTGTGATTTTGACCGACTCGCTGACTAGTCGGTTACAAAAAGGTCAATTGGTGCGGGACAAATTATTCTTGAAAAGACTTGGGGGGGAGGAGAGAGACTGGTTAAAAAAAAAACTCCCACTTTTTCGTCTTTACCACACTAGGAATTTTTTTCTGTATCGTTAGTTCAAAATAAAGCAAAAACCGAACGCAATGTTCCTGTTTTTCTTGATTTCTTTTTCGTTTCCACTATAATTTTATCATTCGTATTTTTTTCGCGGATTGATTTCCCAAAATAAACATGATGATTTCCCAAAACTCTTCTCACAATTATTTTCGTAATGAAAGTCATCGATAATTCAGCTCACCCCTAAACCAATAAAAAGCGGAATGATACAAACGTGTCTGGCAGAGATCACAGTCCGCTTAGTCTACTCCCGAGTCGGTAAGTAGTCAAATCAAAAGCTGGCACGAACTAAAATTGCTGCACAATTCAATACTAAATGTATAGAAATGTACTAGTTTCGTACAACGCGATAGAAATTTAGACGAGTATCGAATTTTATTTGAATTGAGCTTTGAATGTAGTTTTCGAAATTTGAAATGGTTCGTTGCGGAACAGTTTTTTGGCATTTGGATGGCGCTTTTTAACCGACTTCCAAAAGGAGAAGGTTCTCAATTCGTCGGTATCTTTTTTTTTTATGTATGTTCCCCGACTACTCGAAGATGGCTAGACCAATTTGAATTATTCATTTTGTTTGAAAGGGTATAATAGTACTTCACAGGTGGTCCCATAATCATCAAGTCACGATCTGATGATGGAATCCTGGAGAAATACAGATAACTCTTCTTTTATAGGCACACATGAAGCGATTTGGGTAGTTTTCGGAAGAGTACTTTCTCGGACTGGTCCCACTTCAATTTGGTGAAGATCTGATGAAGAACTTCGGAGATAGGCACCGGAACTCCACAATAAATGATAGCAAATGGACTGGGATTGCTGAAATCTTATGTATGTCTACTGTTTACACCAGTTGATAACATAACATCACGCCAGTACGCTGTGTAGGGGTAAGCGCATGTGAACCACAAAAAAGTGAAAAATAAAAACTTTTTTGCCAAAAATAAAACCGACTTCTAAAAACAATAAAAAAATGAAAATAACTTTACCTTCAAAAATCGGTGACAAAAAAACTAATCCAATCAAACAAAGGTCACCGACTTTTTTGTGTTTATAGAAGTCGGTTTTTTTTTAGTCTTTGCTATTCATTTCAGTCAGTGATTTTTGGTAGCTATTGACAAAAACTGAATTTGGATTGCTTGCCTAGGTGATTCATTGTAATTAAATGTACAGTCGCAAAGACACTGTTTGGGATAGCTGCATTACTCATTACCTTATAACGTCCATATTAACTTCTTTGAATCACGTAAGGTCCAAAAGAGAGTGAGGTGGTCTGAAAACCAATACGATCACTATGGGACCCCCTTTCGTAGATGAGCTAGTGTGAGAAACGAAACGAGAACAGAATTTAACGGTTGGCGTATAAAATACTTTTTACTAATATCGGATTGAACTGAATTGTGTGACAACGTAAACACCCGAGCAGGTGAATTTATGTTAAAATAAAATCTGTTTACTTTTTTACTAGAAAATATTCTGAAACTCTCGGATCTTTTCAATAATAATTTAGAATACACGTGATGTTGGGAGGGAAGGTGCGGGAAAAGAGTATAAAAGCGGACCGTTAAAACCACACGCGATTAAAAAAAACTTTTTGTGTCAGACATATTTGGTCCCTATTATTGTTAGGGGTACGATATTAAAAAAGAAAATGGTTCCTTGGGCACTTATGATTTCTTTAACAGTTCAACCCGTCTTGAGCTAGCGTAGTGATCAATACTCGTGCCTTCTCTGTATGAGAAGAGGCTTTTGCCCAGCGGTGGTACAGTAACAGGCTGCTATTATTGTAAGTTCAACTAGATAAGCGTGGGTGGACCCATTCCCTGTTTCAGAAAGAAGGCCTAGTCATGTCCCAGCCACGCTCCCAACATTAGCGTAGCGAAGTGATATCGACGCGATAATGTAAATTAATATCTTTACTAGTACGTTAGATCAATATTCTTATGACACATTACATATCAATTTCATTTTGCGGTTAAATTGATACCACAGAGGTAGCTCTCACAATCTCAATAATTAAAGTTATTCATGCCACATAATGTATACGAAGTGATCCGAAAAAAAAAACAAAAGTTGTCGACGTAGTGCCTAACTCACAGAATAAATATGCTGAAGTGGCAAAGGGCCGGCCATATTAGCCGTATAACCTATGAACGTTGAGGTAGACGTGTTCTTCAGTAGAGACCGCGAATCGTCTTTTCTTATTCTTATTCTTTATTGCACACAAACAACAAATAACATTTTTTTATAATTAGTTTTCTACCGCAGACGTGGGGGTCCGCGCTCTTATTTACATTTTATTAATTATTTGACAGATTTGAAAGAAAAAAATTTAAACTACGATCGTGCTCCATGGACACGTTACATTAAACTAAGCTTATTATTAGTAACTTAAGATCTACGTGAGTCCATCCAATTTTTTTTTTCTTTTTTTTTTTTAGGCTTTACAGTTGTTGATGTTTCCTTAACCACTAATTAAAATTAACAAAAATCTAGCCATTTAACTATATACATATTTTTTTTTATTTTTTTTTTCTCTTCATAACTGCATGGCAATGTGAGTCGACCGGCAGCAACCGTCGGCACCCGTTCACGGACATGACCTGCACATCCGCGCCGCTTAGCTCAACCATTTTGTAGGGAACTTAGCGACCGGATGTGCAGCGCCACCATCGGCACTGTTTTTACGTGAGTATGACAGACATATTATTAATTGCAATAATATAGCTTATGTACAAAGGCGAGCTCAACCCAGAGTTGGGTTTTCTAACAAACCTAATTTTGAAAGCGAGATTGGCAAAAGAGGACACACTTACGTATGTACATTTACATTACATGCTAAATTAAAACAACTTTCAACTTATATCGTGAAGCGTAAGATGGGATTTACTCAGGCTCGGTGGAGCGACGATCTTCGCAAACTGGCTGGTAGCAACTGGATCACAGTTGCTGACAATCGAGTTGAGTGGCGTGCCATTGAGAAATCCTATGTCCAGCAGTGGACCGCTGTGTCCTGATGATGAAACAATATTTTAGTTTATTTATTTGTAAACAACCAGGTTAGTGTAAACAACCTCATCATGAAGCCGTCAACCAAGCATTCTGTACATCAAACTAACGTCATGCAAAAATTATTGCTGGGAAACGACTTTCTTTTGGGGTGAAAAATCATGTTTTGTGGTAATTCAATGTAACGCACTTAAAACACTGTGCTGATGGATGGATTGAATAGTATGGCGGTCGTAGAGGTGTTTAAAGTAAAAATCTTACACTAAAAACTTACTACTAAAAAAAACGAAAACTTGTCAAAAAGTTGGAACTTTGACCCCCAATGTCTCCGTAACTAGAAGGTTCCCAGGTATGGTGTAGAGTAAACAAATGATCGCAATGACGGGGAGAACAAGTGCCTTTCAGCTTCGTTAAGAGGTGTTTTACACCCTTTTACCTATAACAAAATCATTTTTTATCTTTTTATGTCTGTTTGTTTGTAATATAATAATATAATATCCGAAACGGCTGGACCGATTCTGACGGAAGTTTTACTGGCAGATAGCTTATGTTATAATAATCAACTAAGGCCATGTTTAATAATAGGTACAACATTTACATACTACATCTAAAACTATATATAATTACAAAAAGGCTAACTTTTTTATACTTATTTTAAAAATAGAATTAAAATTCCGTGCAAAAAAACGATTGAAATTATTATCAAAATCCGACTTATCATCATTCTCCTGCCCTTATCCCAATCTATTTGGGGTCGGCGCAGCATGTCTTCTTCTTCCATACTGCTCTATTTTTCGTCATCTCATCAGTCACTTCTTTTCTTACCATATCCTTCTTAACACAGTCCATCCATCGTTTCTTTGGTCTTCCTCTACTCAAATACCCATCCACATTCATACCCAAAACTTTTTTCACGACATTTTCCTCATTCCTCCGCATCACATGCCCATACCACGACAACCGAGTACCACACAACTTTTCAGTCACCGGCGCCACTTTCAGACTTCCTCTAATATACTCATTCCTTACTTTATCCATTCGCGTAACACCACACATCCCCCTTAGCATTCTCATCTCCGCGACATGCAGATGCCTTTCATTCATCCCTTTTGTGGCCCAACATTCTGATCCATACAACACAGCAGGTCTAATCATTGTTTTATAAATCTTCCCCTTAAGTTTTAGGGGAACGCGGGAGTCGCAGATCGTTCCCGTGACCTGCCGCCATTTCATCCATCCCGTGTTAATTCTGTGCTTTACACTACGATCTATTTCGCCATCGCTTTGCATGAGTGAACCAAGATACCGAAAGTCGGAGCAGACAGGAAGAGACGCGCCATCTAGCGCTATGGCTCCAGAGCTGGAGAGACCGCCAAAATCGCAAAACATGTATTCAGTTTTACTTCTGCTGATTTTCAAGCCAACGTTCTCCAGTTTCTGTTGCCATTTCTCCAGTCTGCTCTGGATCTCAGGTCCATTTTCACCGACAAGAACAATGTCATCGGCAAACAGCATGCACCAGGGTGCCTCTTCTTGGATGTCCGACGTCAAAGCGTCCATGATCAACAAGAAGAGGTAAGGACTTAAAGCCGACCCTTGATGCAAACCTACAGCCACACTGAACTCATCGGTGTTGCCAGCAGCTGAGCGGACGTAGGTACAAGATTGACTGTACATAGCACGAATCAAAATCCGACTTAAACAGTGATATATTTATTTTTCGTATAGAAAATCATTATATGACTTCTCCCACTCTGGGCGGAGCGGGAGCGAGTGTCAGACTTTTACTAACTAAAACCCATCCATGTTCCTTCCTCGCCCTTCATATTCCGGGACCACGGTATCTCTTTTGAACAGTCCCGCAGCCCCGGCAGGCTTCGGCCCTTGAAGAGATGTCCGCATAAAGGACGGGCCCCCCTTCATTATGCTGCCTCATACGCGCGCCACAAAGAGGTTCTCTTTGAGGAGCACTCTTTGAGGCGCGCGTGGAATATGAACGCGCCGTCGACACGGCCTGTCGTCTTAAGACGGGCAGACAGCGAGGACACGGCGGTGTTCGGCCCACACGGGGCAAACCTCCACCTTGTGCTCCACCGTGTCTTCCTGTCGATCCTCGCTATGGAAACACCCGGGCGTTTCCTCCCGCCCGATTCGATGCAGGAACCTCCCGAAACATCCGTGTCCGGTGAGGATTTGCGTCAGGCGGAAGATGAGGATGCCGTGGCACCTCTCAAGCCACTCCTCAAAGAGGGGACTTATCACCACTATTGTGGCGACTGCTAACAGCTACTGTTACACAATTTCCACCTACAAACCTATTCTGCTTACCGCTTTGCAGATCGGCGTAATAATATACCTACCTACGACGATCATGTAAAGGAAAAATATTTATTTTTACGCCAAAAGTGAATGGATGACCTGTCAAAAACGTTTGATTGAACGTACCTTATTGTTAGTATGAAAAAAGATGAGGTAGCTAGGTAGAAATGGCGAAATAATACAATCTCCTTCCTTTTGTTTTTATACGGCACATTGCGTGGGTACCAGACTACCAGTGCGATGGTTAATTAATTGTTCTTTTGAGATCGCATGATCGACTCTGATTGGGTAGTTTATAATTGTCTTGCGTGTGTCATGCATGATACCAACTATAGGTTTTTATTTATGTTGTAATAATTTTGTTAATAGAGTAGGTTCCTGGCTATACAGGGTATAAACCACCTCATCACGAATCCGTCAACCAAGCATTATGTACATCTAACTAAGAAACTTTGTACAAAATTTATTGCTTTTTTTTGGGTGTTCAATCATGTTTTAGTGGTAAAATACAATGTAACGCGCTTAAAATACTGTGTTGTCGGGAGCCGTAAAGGTGTTTAAAATATAAAAATTAAAAAAAACCCTTGTGAAAAAGTTGGAACTTTGACCCCCAATATCTCCGTAACTAGACAGTTCCCAGGTAGGTATGGTGTAGAACAAAAAAATATTGCAATGACGGGGAGAACAAGTGCCTTTCTGCTTCGTTAAGAGGAGTTTTTCACGCTTTATAACACCCGCGATAGTAGCAAGGTCGATTTTTAAGGTTAGGTTACACTTGCCAAACTCGGAACTATCTAATATCAATAGGGCCACATCTCGACATCAATGTGTGGAGGAGTAATAGGATGCCTAAACTCATCTGGAATCGTGGCCAGAAGACTATCAGCATTATCACGTTGAATAGTAAATTTAATAATTTGGCCAAAGAAAGATTCAGCCCTCTGGTCACCGCGGGCCTGTGGACGGTGAGCTATGGGCTAGCTCGCCGTCCGACGACAGGCCGTGTCGATGGCGCATTCGTGTTTCACAGGCGCCTCAAAGACATCTCTTTTCAGCAAAAAGGAAGGGGCCCGCAAGGGCCGAAGCCTGCCGGGGCTGCGGGACTGTTCGAAATAGATACCGTGGCCCAGGAACACAAAGGGCGAGGAAGGAACATGGATGGGTTTTAGTCAGTAAAAGTCTGACACTCCCTCCCGCTCCGCCCAGAGTGGGAGAAGTCATTTGATGATTTTCCATACGAAAAAAAAAGCCGTTTGATCACCGCGAAGTGTCGACCAGTCTGTGAGAAATGTCCTTTAAAAGGAGACGAGCATTTGGACCCCATGACCCAAGCGTTTTTCCCAGGCTCAAAGCTGTAACTACTAATAAGGTTTTTTGTATTTAAAGTTAGTACGAAGCAGAAACAAATTCTATTCGTGTAAACAACCAGTCTATGACTTGAACTCGAGAATCGATATGATTGCTGCTATTAGAGATATTTCTAGCAAGAAGGTTGCGCTTGATTATTGTGAATGTGAGGACAATGTGGGCCACTGTTTAGGGTACCGTACCCAAAGGGTAAAAACGAGACCCTATTAGACTTAACTGTCCAACTGTCGGTCTGTCTGTCACCAGGCTGTATCTCATAAACCGTTATAGCTAAACAGTTGTATGATTTATTTATTTTAATTATAGAGACTATGACTCCTGAGTTTGTTTCGGCTGTTTCTTCTCAGAGTAGTCAAGGACAAAACACCGGGCCGATATAGTTTTAAAAAAATACGTGTGAAAGTGTTCCTAAAAACCTGCTTATAAAATAAAAATCATTTATCACTGGCGGATGATCTGTTGGCTTATACAAATAAAGGATAAAGTATTCATGTGCCCTTTGACTGTGGATACGGTAATCTCATACAATTTTCTTTAACGTGCCATTTATTTAAAAACTGCTTCCTGCATTTATAATCTTGTAAAAAGTACTTTTATTGAATTCTTTTTAGCATTCCGTGTTTTAAAAAGAAAACAATAGAACCCGATGTGGTCGTTGTTGACAGACAGATTGACAGAGGTCAAGAGCCATTTTCGCAGTAACGTAAGGAAGTATCAAATTTTAATTAATTAGGGCTATAATCGGTTGAGAACCAGAATTTTTACCAACCTCACTAAATAAGTAAACTGAAGTGGAAATAGGCCGGTCATATCAACCGTAGAACCGATGACCGATGGTAGACGTATTCATAGTGGAGACTGCGAATCAACAAGCGGAAGGTGTGAATCCCTCAAGCTCTGTGGAGCGACGATCTTCGCAGGGTGGCTGGTAGAAACTGGATGAGAATTGCCAGTGATCGACCTAAGCGGCGTGCAACTGAAGAGGTCTTTGTCGAGCAGTGGACTGTGGTAGTCTGATGATATTGGCCAGAGAATCTATGCAACGTTACTCGTAAGTGCTAAAATAAAAGTCAGCTGACAAAAAAAAAAACAGTTTTTGATTTCTGAGGAAATGCGCCATTGTTGTTTTCTTTTTTTTAAACATTCTTTTATTGTTCTCCCCTGTGCGAGTCAAATAAATACTAGTTATTTCATTCACTACTACTAGATCATTCATTTCTTTTGGTTAAACTTTACCGCACCACAAAACCTTCAAAAATAAACACGGCTCACTAAACAAAGCACGCGGAAAACAAAATAATTGTTCCCGCCGAACGACAATCACAATTAATAGCTTGCTCGATAGATTTTTTCGACGAACACAATAGAAAGATGTTTCGAAGAAAACAATTAAATGAAATCTTTCAGTCTGATCGCTCCTGATATCGATTGTGTTGTATCGGAGTCTGTGCTATTGTCTCAGAAGAATAGAACTGAAGGGTGTGTGGTTTGGACTTCAAAGCATGGATAGTATGAAGTATTTTCCAGGAGCTCATAGCTAAATAATAACAGCCGCTCTTGTTGACCTACAGGTTAAGCTGCACGTGCCTGGGTTGGTCTTGTGACCACCCATTACGTACCAAGTTTTCTCCGTGCCTCGTAAAGTCCCGGCTGTCATTTGTACATCTTTTAAAGTTGTTACAGGTAGTCAGGGGCCTAAAAAGTCTGACAGCCAGTCTTACCGAGGGGATTTCGTATAGTATAGTTCCAGTAATGGGTTCTGGAGGTCAGATAGGCAGTCGCTCCATGTAAAATACTGGTATTCAGCTGCATCCGGTTAGACTGGAAGCCGACCCAACATAGTTGGCGGAAGGCTAGGCAGATGATGAAGATGACTATGTATTTTCTTTATTATGAACCTTAATAACCTTATGAACCTTACCCTTACCTTAACCATATACTTATGTAAACCTGTAATAAAACTATAAACTGCCAATAACCAAAATACTTGTCATGGAGTTGGGTTTCCGCAGCATTGCAATGCTGCCGGCCGTCAGGTCAGAGGCCCACACCAGGGGGGTAACCATGACGTCTTAAAGCAAGATTGTTTTAATCTTATTCCAGAGTGGGAAAGAGACGGAGCTATAGAGAACGTCTAGCGCCATCTCTTTCTCACTCCGGAATAAGATTAAAACAATCTTGCTTTAAGACGTCATGGTACGCCACCAGGGCCCCGTACAGGGCCTTGGATCGCAAGACCCCTCTCCTACAGGTGGTGCTCGGGTCCCCAGGTTGGGAAGCACCAATCCCAGATACTTCATGGTTGACTCGACAGCGATTGGGGTCCCCACGACCACAATATGTGATTCGGGCGTCATAACCTTACCTAACCTAACGATTATTATGTGTAACATTCAAATTCACGCTATGCAAAGATCTTTTATTCATGTTAGCCTAGTACTTTTCGTAAGGTTACTAATACCCATAATTAATTGTTTTTCTAAAGAAGATATCTAGCACAAATCTAAGAAAGAATAACTGACTGTTACGAGCTGAGTATGAGATAAATTAATTACTACCGATTAAACAACACAATAACTTTATTAATCACAAAACACTTTAAACTTAATCACAAGTACACTACAATACACTACTGTTCACTATTCGCTTAGATATCGCACTTTAAGTTCACTTCGATTCGCTTCGTTGTGTAGCCAAAACAAGACTGACCGTCGTCGCGGCCCTGAGCGGTCTATTTATACTCGCCAACAGACACACCAGAATAACCACGAATATTCTAGAGGGTCATAAAAAATAGTAGGTATATATGTCACCGTAAAATTGTCAAATACGTTATATTACAATATAACGTGTATCTCTCTAGCGATATTGTAAAGTCTCGAATTATTGTCAACTGAACATGACCGAAGTATCTCTGCCCCCATAAACGGGACTTGGGGCACCCCCCCGTTAGGTTAGTTAGGTTCCTTCAAACCCTGCTTAGTTAGAAACTTTCAAACCCTGCTTAGTTAGAACTTTCTTAGTTAAAAACTGTATTAAATCTAAGTCTCGGAATGATATAGTCGACCTATCGGTCGAACACAGCATTGAATTGTCTTGTGTTGAGCTTGATAAGCATATAATAGTGTGCGTTTACAGACCCCCTAATTACTTGAACTACTCTATCTTTGAGTCAGTAATGGAAGATGCTTTGGCAAAACTTGTAACTGGTAATAAACCAATAATTATCTGTGGTGACTTCAATGTTAATATCTTAGAAAATAATGTAAATAGCAGTAGATTTTTAAGTCTTTTTAAATCATTTAATTTGTCAAACGTGTTTTCAGAACCAACTAGAATTACTACAAATACTGCTACATGTATTGATAATGTTTTTTGTTGCTGCGACTACATACATAAATCCATCGTAAATTACCTTCCTTCTGATCACAGCGGTCAGACCGTTGCTTTCGCGTCCAATATACAATTGCAAAGAATTCAGATACAAACTAGACAAATGACACCAAGCAATTTAGACAAATTTAATAATAATTTAATTAAGAAGTTAAGTATACCGGGCCCTAATTTAGAGAATGTAAATGAATTTTATGAAGAATTCTTTTCGGTTGTGCACACCGAGTTCAATAATACTTTAAAAAAGAAATCTAAAACCATTGGCCCTAAGTTTATTTTCAGTGACTGGGCAACACAGGGTATTAGGAAAAGTAGGGAACGGTTGTTTGAGCTGTACGGTCTTAAGCCTTATATCAACACAGAATCTTTTAATAAATATGTTGCTACTTACTCGAAAATTTTTAAAACCACTTGCAAGGTAGCCAAATCTTTATACATTAGCAACAAGATTAAATCAGCCGATAATAAAATAAAGACGGTTTGGAAAATAATCAACAGTGAAACAAATAGAAATAAAAAACATAGTAATGACTTCACACTAGAGACCTCACGTGGCCTCGTCAGCTCCAACAGTGAAGTTGCTCAAGAATTT
This sequence comes from Xestia ashworthii, assembly GCA_950022955.1. NCBI lineage: Eukaryota > Metazoa > Arthropoda > Insecta > Lepidoptera > Noctuidae > Xestia > Xestia ashworthii. The sequence continues at coordinate 20,948,783 of OX465562.1, forward strand.
GTAAATTTCTTTACCAGCATCCCAATTAAAACTACAGAAACCTTAAATTCCTCTCCCTTGCTCTCTATTGATTTATTGAAAGCGAACGTTTCAGCCTGTCCAAATGAATTTAAATTTCAGCATATTAACCCCATAACAGTCGTAAAAGCTTTTAAGCAAATCAAGATCAAATTAACCGAAGATCTATGGGGTTTGTCTATCAAAGCGTGTACCTCAATTATTGAGACTGTAGCACCGTATTTAGCCTTAATATTTAATTTGTGCGTGGATCAAGGGGTCTTTCCGGATCTTATGAAATTCAGTAAGGTAATACCGCTTTTTAAATCCGGGGACAGTAAGGACACTAATAACTATAGGCCCGTATCCGTGTTGCCGGTTTTCAGCAAGGTGTTTGAAAAGATAATGCTCAATCAAATGCTTAACCATTTTAACATCAATAAAATATTACACGAGCAGCAGTATGGTTTCACCAAAGGACGTTGTACAACTGACGCCGGTGTCACTTTATTAAAACACATATTTACTGCGTGGGAAGAGGCACAAGATGCCATAGGAATCTTCTGTGACCTTTCGAAGGCATTTGATTGCGTAAATCACGAAACCTGATCTTGAAACTTGAGCATTACGGTTTAGGTAAACTTGCGCTCAGTTTAATAAAATCGTATTTGAGTGATAGACAGCAGCAGGTACAAATAAATGGTGTGAATTCAATGGGTTTAAAAGTAAAAATGGGTGTACCACAAGGTTCCATATTGGGTCCCTTCCTCTTTTTAGTTTATATAAATGACCTACCCCATTTATTTAACAACCACCCGCAAATGGTGTTGTTTGCTGATGATACTTCTTTAATATTTAAGATAAACAGACGTGCCACTAATCTTGACGACGTAAATAACGCCTTACTGCAGGTCCATGATTGGTTTACCGCAAACAATTTAGTTCTAAATGGGAAAAAAACTAAGTGCATTAGATTTGCTCTACCAAATGTCAAAAGTAGTGATTGTGACATAGTATTGAATCAAGAGAAACTAGAATTTGTCGATAAAACGGTTTTCTTGGGAATCGCGCTCGATTCAAGGCTACAATGGGGCCCTCATTTAACATATTTTGCAGGACGGCTGAGCTCAGCAGCATATGCTGTTAGAAAAATCCGTCAATTTACTGATGTCGATACCGCGAGGCTAGTCTATTATAATTATTTTCACAGTATTATGTCATACGGTATTTTACTATGGGGACGGGCTGCAGACATCGAGTCTATATTTATTCTGCAAAAAAGAGCCGTCAGAGCCATATATGACTTACGTCGACGTGATTCTCTAAGAGAGCTGTTCAAGAAAATTAATATCATGACAGTACCTTGTCAATATATCTATGAAAACATCATGTACGTTAGGAAAAACCTGCATTTATTCAGTAAAAGAGGTGACAGACATCACTATAGTACTAGAAATAGGGATCAACTAGTTCAGCCAGGTTTCAGGCTTGCTAAAGTAGATTCAACTTTCATGGGGTACTGTTTAAAATGTTACAATAAAATCCCTCTCCACATTCTTCAACTGAATGAGACAAAGTTTAAATCTTGTATAAAACGCACACTATGTAGGCAAGCATATTATAAGTTGGGGGATTACATTGCTGATAAAAATGCTTGGCTCAATGCTGGTCCTGCTCCACAACCATAGGGGCAAACCAATTGATTCCCAGTTTAGTTAATGTGGAAGCTGCAGAAGATTGTAAAAAAGATCCTTGCATTGTATTGATTCCATATATTAGTATTATATAACTTCATAGCGCATGTGTGAGTACTATGCACTGTAAAGCCACCATTTACATCTAGTTATTTTATTTTTTTTGACTTGAATAAGCCTTGGCGGCTGAGAGAATGTCATGCTCACTCAAATGTCTCGGTGATGGTGGCGGGTGTGTCGGGTCATTTAGTTCCCTTCAATATGGTTGAGCTGAATGGTGCTGATACAAGCGTCATGTTCGTGAACGGGCGCTGTCAGTTGAGACTGGTCATCTCTTAGCTGCCACGGTTAATTTTAATTACTTTATTTTTATGATGTTGATTTAATCTTTTCTCTGGACGCTCTTAATGTGCACGTCTTTGTACATCGTTCTCACATATATGTTTAATCCAACATGAATGATGTAACCAAGATTTTGTAACAATATTTTGATTTAAAAGAGTGTCCATGGAGTTTCTTGCCCGTTCTTCTCCATAGAGATCTACGCTAGGGAATGGGCAACTACAGTACTTTCTCAAGTTATTATGCCTTGTGACTGTGACTGTAGCTTTGATTTTTCTTTGTATTTTTGACATTCAAAAGTGCCGTAATGGTCTAATTGAAATAAATGCTTTGAGTTTGAGTTTGAGTTTGCACTCGGAAATAGGGGCCCCGCGAAGCGGGGCTCCGTCGACTACGCTTTTTAGGGGAATATGAAGTGTTTTAAGGTTAGGTTATATTAATCGATATTTCTCAGGAATGGTACAGTATCTTTTCATGAGAGTGGTACCACTGGGCAAGAGGGAACCCTCCTTCTCTCCACACCGCGTGAGTTGACTACCATCGCATGCATTTCACGAAAAATAATGCGTTTTATTGTAAGCAGTATGTTCATTTGACAATAATTCGAGACTTTACAATATCGCTAGAGATATTACAATATAACGTATTTGACAATTTTACGGTGACATATATATAGTAGCTAGGTAATTATTATTACTAGCTACTTGTACAAAACAAACAAATATGAACCGTATGCCCTAGGCCTACGGTCGAAATTCTAATGTCTTCTTATAAAGAGGTCGCGAGTTTGTACCTACTAAACTTAAAAACTAATAATAATAGAAAGCTCTGGAAATTCCACGTACACATACTGTAATCACGTGCTTTCCCGAATGTTCTAGTAGGTCCGGTGTAACATTACATTTCATTTCAACTTTTTAACTTTTGCACCCGAATGTATTTGATGTAGTTTATAATTTGTTTTTTCTTTATCACCGGGCCATTGGGACGTAGACAATTATAGTATATTTTTGTATGGGTTTTAGGCCATTCAGACTAAAATCCAAAGTTTTGGCCTTTAAAAGGTATAGTTTGTATCTGTTGTCAAAATTGCAACAAAACAAAGCTTTTGTACCTTGCAAAAACAAAACCTCAATTAGAACTGTATGACATAGTTTTCAAAACAGGATGCAATCAAAATAAACAAAGACAAACAATAAGACCGAATACGAAAACTCTATTACTGCAAGTACTGCCAACAGCACACCGCCTTTATGTCGTGGCAATAAGAGCGGACTTCTGACGTGCGGTTGACCTTACACGTTCAGACGCGAAAATTACGTATTGTTTGTAACGCGGAAGTATGTGGAAGTGAGTGGGTCAAATAGTGACGGTGGTGTGGATTGGCCACTGTGGGTGGGATATGTGAAAAAAAGGTAAAATTGATTTGCTTAGATTAGATTAAATAAAATGTAACTACATATAATGTTGTGTTTTATTGTTACATCTTATTTTATTATGTAATGGTGAGTAACACTGAAGAAGAGTAAATTTGATTATTATATAAGTCGGTAAAAAATCAAGCGGTGATCCTCCTCTTTAGCCAGTATGAAGAAACCAGCCTAGGAAAATGTGTATAGTATGTTATTTACTAACAATAAATATGCTTCTTGTAACAATAAAAATGTACAACTATCAATTGCTACCAAAATAAATAATATTGAAGTAAAGATAAGAAAACTTTTATAATTATAAAAATAAAAAAACTCATTAAACACTAATAATCTACTGTTTAACCGCATGCAGTTAAATATCAGTAACTAACATGAATCAACTGCCTTTGTGAAGGTCATACCCATCACCTAGTCCCGGGTCATGAGGAAATGTTTAACATATTCATTCTCCTGCTCTTGCGTGTTTTCCTTCTGATCTGTTTTTTTTTTCTTTTTTATGATCCCTACTATTTATTTGTGGTAGGCACAGCATGTCTTATTTTAATTTTTATTTTATTTTATTATTTTCGGAAAACTTACAGCAAGGCAGAACAATAATTTCTATTTTTTTTTTCTATACATATATATATTTTTGTCTTCTTTCATACTTCTCTATTACTCGTTATCCACAGTCCGTCCGTTGAAGAAATAAATTATTATTTCTTCAACGGACGGACTGTGGATATAAGGTAGGTGTAAAAAAACTCATCACGAAGCCGAGAAGCACTTGTTCTCCCCGTCATTGTGATATTTTTTTTGTTCTAGACCATACGTCCAAGTTCTAAGTTCCAACTTTTCCAGAAGTTTTTTTTTTCATACATGTTTTTAATATAACATTGTTTTTTCCTATCCCCGTACTATTCAATCCATCCATCAGCACTATGTTTTAAGTGCGTTACGTTCAGTCCTACCGAAAAATGTGATTCTTCACCCCAAAAAAAAGTAGGGTTACTTTGTTTTATAAAGCTATTTGGTTTACATTTTGGAGCTCGTGGCTTAATAATATCAGCCGCTCGGGTCGATCTTTAGGTTAAGCCATGCTTGCCTAGGTTGGTCTGTGGATGGGTGACCACCCTTACATACCGAGCTTCCTCCGTGCCTCGGAAAGCACGTTAAGCTGTTGGTCCCGGCTGTCATTTGTCGATCTTTGACAGTCGTTACAGGTAGTCAATGTCCCAAAAAGTCTGACACCAGTCTTACCAAGTGGTATCGAATTTCCCAGTATTAACTGGGTTCTGGAGGTCAGATAGGCAGTCGCTCCATGTAAAATACTGGTATTCAGCTGCATCCGGTTAAACTGAAAGCCGACCCCAACGTAGTTGGGAAAACGCGAGGCAGATGATGATGGTTTACATTTCACAATGTAATTTGTGAGTTAAACAGAACTGTAAACGCTTGTTTATATAACGGAATAGCTTGTTTGACCATACAAAATGCTGGGTTAGGCTTCGTAAAGAGTCTGTTTACACCCTGTATTGTCTCAGAGGCCAATACTCACCAAACCTACTACGTTCAGAAATTCAGAGAGGCTCGGAATATTTCTCATCACCTTACCCCGTTTGATAACAGGTATAAATACCGGTCATATCATCCGGATTAGCAGGACAATGGAATGAAAGTGACGCGGACGGCAGATTAAGGGTTTCACCTGTTAATTAGGGACTGGGTAAACCTTGTCGAAAACACACTGACAACAAGTGGGATACAGGTCTTTAATACACCTACTGTTGAGTTCTCTTTGCTATGAGAGGGAGGCTGTAATTACAGACGTCTTTGTTTTTCTTGGGTTCTACAACAAGTGACACTTAGGTTTATTTTCGTCACTTGGGTAATAATCTGAGTTAGTCTCCTGATCACGAGTAAATTTAGTGTAGGTTTGAGTTTTATTTGTTATGACCGATTCGTGAATCTGAAAGTGTTGTTTGTTTTTTGAAGTGAAAACTTCTTTAGCGGCGTTGTGCACTTTTTGGGATGGGTATAAAATGTTAAAGTCGCGTCAGGAAACGCGCGTCAGGACACTTGCCCTCATCGAAAATAAGAAATAAGACGGAAGGAGAGTAGAGCGGCCGGCGCGGCGTAGGAGAGGAAGTAATATCGCCGTCACTTTCTACCGCGCGGCGAAAATGTATTCCTGCTCCTCCAAAAAAAAATACCCGGCAGTAATTTTTGCGTAGAGTTACTTAGTTTGATGTACAGAATGCTTGGTTGACGGCTTCGTGATGAGGTTATTTACACCCTGTATTACTCGTAATAGCATCACACTAAATGGTACAAAACTGATTTAAACCGGTATCCACCTTAACTTAATGTGAATTCAATATCTCAACAATTTAACGGAAATATGTTCTACAATTTCAATTAAACCCCCTTCGCTAACTGTCAGTTATTTCAAACAGTTAATCGGGGTGGAAATCAAACTTTGAACTTCTCAGTTTGAAATAACTCGTTCATGTATGATGTGTAGTAAACTTGGTACAACTCTTGTATACAACAAACACATAGTACGTATTATTAAAATTTCGCCATGAAACTTATTTATTTATTTATTTAAACAACACATACAACTATTATTACAGGTTAAGGTACCTAATACAATAGAGCAGTTATATTTAAAGTTAAATGATTGATGTAATGAATAAATTAATTAATTTGACAAGCTAAAGTAATTGCGCAAAATGCGGCCCGTGTGAATTCGCTCAGTGTACAATTGAAGCAATCAATCTGTTGTGACACCATATTGAGTGCACGCAGCGCGCGCGTCAGCGGCGCGTGCTGCAGCAAGTTGGTGCGAGCGGGCGGCACCCACAGCAGCGGCGGCCACCTCCGTCGCCCCACGTACCTATCAGGTACACACAACCCAACCGTTCTTAGAACGCCTGGGTTGTGTATTTTTCCACGCAAAATTTTAAATAAGTAAGTGGCGAGAGCTACTTCCCTTCTTACTTCTAATTTATAATAGCCTACCATGCCCAGCACAAATAGAGTGGGATATAACAGTGGATACCCTGGATATACACCATACAGCTTCAAGTACAAGAATCTGACAAACTTGTTCTGAATACGCTCTAGCATTAGTTTGTACTTGGCTTCATGTGGTGACCATACGACAGCATTGCATTCCAAATGACTTTTTACAAGCGCTTCGTACAACGATCTCAGAGCACTGATGTTCGTGAACTGGTTTCCTATCCGTAAGACCAACCCTAAATTGCGGAATGCTTTTTTACAGACATCCGTGGCATGCTTACGAAAATTCAAATCAGTTGTAAAGCGCACACCCAAGTCCTTAACTTCCGAAACACGTTGCAGTCGGACTCCATCCATGCAATATTGATAATGATCAGGGTCGCGGGCACGGGAAAATGATAACACCGAGCATTTGGCCACATTTAAATACAACTTATTGCTACGGCTCCACTCTACTACCCTATCAATATCCTGCTGCAGTATATCGTGATCAGTCTCCTGTTTTATTTCGAGAACCAATTTCAAGTCATCCGCAAATAACAATGGTTTGGCTTCATTTACCACTTCCGGCAGGTCATTAGTTGTTAAAATGAAGAGAAAAGGCCCCAAATTACTGCCTTGACTGACTCCCGATCTCGTAAAATAGGGCTCAGAGAGCTGCCCATTGCAGTCGACGTACTGACAACGGTCTCGTAAATAGCAAGCAAAAAATGACAGGGTGTGAGGGGTACAGCCTACATCAGCCAATTTAGCCAAAAGGACGTCGTTATCTACCGTGTCAAAAGCCTTCCTGAAATCGAAGTAGGCTACATCCACCTGTTGACCCGCATCCACAGACGGTACTATTTGTGTCATAAGATCCAGTAAGTTGTCCCCCGCCCAGGACGGAAACCATGCTGTGCGTCGGACAACAGAGCGCTAATCTGCGGGTACAGGCTACTGTGAATGGTCGATTCAAACACTTTAGCTGGAGTGCATAATACTGCTACAGGTCTGTAATCGCAGGGTTCTGAACCGCCCCTACCTTTAGGCACGGGTACAACCCGGGTAAGTTTCCAGCGCTCAGGAAAAGTTGCGGCCCTGATACAAACGTTGAACAAGTGTAGCAACGGCTTAACCAACACCGCCCGGCAATCCCTAAAAATGTACGCCGGAATACCATCCGGGCCGGCTGAGCGCTTAGGTGGCAAGCGTGCGAGCGCGCCCCGTACGTCCGCGGCGCTCACGCCTGCCAGGTGCACTCGGGCGCCGGGCGACGCGCCCGCCGCCGCCTCGCCCGCACTCGCCGCCGCCACGTTCAGTTCAGGAGGATCCGGATTGTACACAGACTGAAAAAACCGAGCGAACTCGATTGCACATTCGGATTCCGATAATACCCGTCCGTCTTTAATTAACTTTCGCTGATTCGAATCGCCTTTCCTAGACCTGATATACTCCCAAAACGCTCGCGGTTCCTTCGCCAGGTGCCCTTGCACGCGGTTGCGGTATTGATCATGCGCTCGAGCAATCTCGGTTTTCACTCTCGCCCTGTATCTTGCGAACTCCGCATAATCACTGCGTGATTTACTTAATTTATATTTTTTATGTAATAAATATTTAATTTTAATATTTCTAATAATGTCAGCTGTATACCAAACTGGATAAACGTATCTATTATTTAATGAATTAATATGTTTACTTTTTGAGGGAACACACTTGTCTAAAACGTCATATAACTTATTATAAAACAAATCTAAAACTATATCTGGGTCACATGAACCATAAATGTCACTCCAATCTATTTTACCTACCAAACTATACATTTGATTGAAGTCCGCTTTATTAAAATTCCAACATGCACGATTTATTAAAGATTGGGATTGCGAGTGTCGCGTAATACGCGGCGATGCAGGAGGGGTACGCGGCGCGGGGGGCGGTGGAGGCGGGCGCGCGCGCGCCGCTCGCTCGATGTGAACTGCCAGCGGAGGATGGTACGCGTCCACGGGCTGCAGACCCTCATCTGCCGCGCTCACCGACACGCCACTGCCCGCACTCAACACGAGGTCCAACTGCCTATTGTTACAGTTAGGTACAGAATTGCACTGAGCAAATTCACAGTAGGCCATAAAATATTCATAATAGTTAGCAATATTGTTGTTACACGAGTACATATTAAAGTCCCCTAATATAATTAAATTATTGTTATATTTGACACATATTTTTTCTAATATGCAAAACATTGACAAATATTCATTATCGCCAGCCCCTGGTGGAATATACACGACACAACAAGTGAATAGATAACAGTTTTGCCTGTAAACAGCCGCACACAACATTTCATACGCTTGACTATCGATATCAATGTCACCTGGCACCGACACTCGTCGCAACTCGAACCTCGGTGTGGCCACTAAAAGTACGCCTCCTTGCTTGCGACCATCCGCTCGATCGCATCGTAGTATTTGATAGCCAGGAAGCCCAAATTCCGCGTTCTGAATTGCATCATTAAGGCCCGATTCGGTAACAGCAAATAAATCAGCTCCTGATGATTCCAATAGTGTTAAAAATTGTGTTGTCTTAGTTCTAAGTCCTCTGACGTTTTGATATAAAATGTTGAAATTACTGCTTGGTTTCCGGTTGATTTGGGGTAGTATTGGAACGAAACCAAATCCATTCACTGTATTCTACATTTACAGGCCATATTTCAGGGTCACAAAGTTTTTCAAATTTGCTTAATGTAACACCAATCCTAAATGAAGCATAGTCTCGCTCGGTTTTAGGTTTTAATTTTTCGATTACGACTTCCGACTTCTACTTTTCGTGATACCCTTAAATTCTACAAAAATAAAAAATAATTCTACAGAATAGTTACAGCACTGATGACAATATTTGTGTCACTTGTTTAATTTAGTTCTTTAATTAAATATTTTTTTTTTTTATTTACTTACATTTGTATAGATGCTTTTTTACCTATTATTTTTGAGTGAGTGAACATTGTAGGCCTTTTAGATTTTCGGATGCTGTTTAACTTTTGTTAAATATTCCTTTTGTTTTACATTTTTTGTATAGCAAGCAACGACCTATTGTCGGGCCTACGCTGTTCCCCCATACTTTAGTACTAATGCTGTAATGAAACATAAAAATATTGTAATACCAAATGACTTGAAAAGAGTAACCATGGAGTTTCTTGCCGGTTCTTGTCCATGGAATCGACCAACGCGAACCGTGCACCTTTTTCGACGTTTTATAAGTGCCCATCTAGGCTTATGAAATAAAATATTTTGATTTTGATTATTTTGATTTTGAAAATAATGTCTTAAAAACATACTTCTAGTTTACCAGAGTTTATGTAATTATATTGATACAAATACACCTACCCAAACAAAATAAACTAAAAAATATTATAATAAATACCAAAATTTAAAAAAAAAATACGAGAAACCTAATAATAATGTTACTATGACTCGACTTGTAATTGAGATCAATTATAAGTCTGACTTAAATAGTGGTTACGAACTTTTCTTTTAAAAGTGAATTTGCTTTTTACTATTATTCTCTTTGTTTAAATAAAGATACATTCCAATAGTAATCCCCAGAGAGGAGGGCAGGTGTACCTAATAGTACATGCAAATTTTGCCAGTTAAGTTAAAGTCACACATAATAGGGGACGACCCTATTGCCATCAAGCGGGTACAAATCCAGACTCCGTGGCTGATACTTAGAAATTCTTGATAAAAAAACCCAATAACAGTTTGCCCGACACGGGAATTGAACCCCATACGCTCAGCATAAGCGTTCGAGACCACTGTATCTAATTGTATGAGTATTATTGTTGCAGCATAATTGTATTGCATTTGACAACCAGTCTTACCAAGAAGTATCGTATTAACCGGTACTAAATGGGTCGTGTAGGTCATATAGGCAGTCGCTCCATGTAAAGTATTCAGCTGCATCCGATAAGACTGGAAGCCGACCCCAACATAGTTGGAAAAGCCTAGTCAGATGATAATATTGTATTGCGCCCATTCAACGTACATAAATGACATATTGTACGAAACATCGAGAAATCTGCATATATCTAAAGCAGTTCACGCACCCCCGATCAAAAGCTGCTACCAAGCTATGGAGTAATTATAACCGGTTATTACCAGCTATTACTGGTTGGTGCCGGACAAAGGCGGCTCTTGGCTTCAGTGCCTGCATATGTCACATAGATTGGGGCAATTTTTGAGTGGCCATTACTAGCATTGATAGAATAATACTACATAAATGGTGTAAACAGACTGAACAGAGCCGAAAGTTCTTGTTTTCCCCGTTTTTGCGATCATTTTTTTTGCTCTAGACCATACTTACCTTAGATATTTAGGGTCCTCAATTTTTTTTATCACATGTATTAATGTTAATGTAAATTAATTCACCTTTTAAACAAAAAAAAAACCGGCCAAGAGCGTGTCGGGCCACGCTCACTGTAGGGTTCCGTAGCTTCCCAGACCATTAAAAATACCAACATTTTTCGTCAGCAAAAATAACTTTGTTTTTCATAGTATTTGTATGAAAAACAAAGTTATCATTTGCGTTTTTTTGAAAAAGTGCTATATAACTCAAAAACTATTCAACTCATCAAGTTGAAAATAATTTTCCTAGAAAGTTCATATAAAGGTCTACTTCTGTGATTTTTTTCATATTTTTTAAACTTATGGTTCAAAAGTTAGAGGGGGGGGGGGACACATTGTTTTTGACTTTCGGAGCGATTATTTCCTAAAATATTAATATTATCAAAAAATGATTTTAGAAAACCCCTATTCATTTTTAAATACCTATCCAACAATATATCACACGTCAGGGTCAAAATTAAAAAAAAAATCGCTCTCCACTTTACGTCTGGGGGAGGTACCCTAATAAAAATGTTTTTTTAAATTTTTATTTTTGCACTTTGTCGGCATGATTGATATACATATTGGTACCAAATTTCAGCTTTCTGGTGCTAACGGTCACTGAGATTATCCGCGGACAGACAGACAGACAGACATGGCGAAACTATAAGGGTTCCGTTTTTTGCCATTTGGCTACGGAACCCTAAAAAACAGAAACGAAATCGGTTCATCCCTTCGAGAGCTACGATGCCACAGACAGACACACACACGCACACACACATAGACACGTCAAACTTATAACACCCCGTTTTTCGTCGAGAGTTAAAAATAATGAAGGAATGAAATAACTTTAATTAAGTCGTTGACTGTGTCTATTTTAACTTGTAATCAGGACAACTTTTTCCAAATTTTTACGGGAAACTAAAACAATGATTTCTTCACCATCTGCCCTGATGTTTGTGGGCTAAGTCAGTGGAATCAGTCAGATTCCATGATCTTTTGATCAGTTTTGTGTATTTTTTCATGGAAAAGTTTTTGTTGGTGCTTGTACGAGTATATATGATTGTAATTACGTTTTCCCCCGTAGCACCTAAACTATTGATCCGATTTTAATGAATAAGGTATCAATCGATTAGATACAACGTAGGCTATATTTAAACCAACTTCAACAATTAGGAGGAGTCCATTTTATATTGTTAAACCTGGTTTCAATTAGAGCGTGATTTTTTAGTAGTCGGGCTTGTTACTTGTTTTATGAAATGATAACTCTGTTCATAAACTCAACTTCTTTATTCCAAACTAATATACAATTCACAGTCTTAATATCCAGTGTGCACTCGACACGTCTTAATGCTACGATAGCCAAGCACGAACTAACTACCGACTGCCGGTCTGTCCCCACTCTTACCCCCTACCATATTGGTACTCGGGCTCGTGATTGGCTACAAAAGTGACAGCTAGTGTTGCCATATTTCTAAATAAAATTATGCTACAATGCAAAATCACAACACTTGTAGCCACACACTTAGCCTACACAATTTTTTGTTGGAAATATGCGTAAATAGTTTTTTTTTCACAAATTCTTGTTGCGGTTCATTTTGTAAAGTGGCTGTCTCAACTCGAATGCTTTTTATGTAACAGTGATTTAAGACAACCTAGTAACCATAAACGCGTCAGCTTATAAATTGCTCCTCAGCAGAATTTCGTACCATTCACGATTGCGGAAAGGCTCGCAGTAGTCACGAGTTGAGTTGAAAAATTGGAATTTTAAAATGGCGAGTTTTAACTAACAGACTATGGACCTTTTAATAGTTGCATGTGAGACACCTGCGGTCGAGCTTTTAAAAATGTATCGAATATGAATTGGTCATTAGTCAACAGCGGGGTTGCGAAGGATTCGTTGCAACAAACTGGATAGATTCCGCCAGAACTTGAAGGAGTATTCGCGAAATACAGGGTGTAGACCCTTCCAAGCACCAAGCATTCTGTACATCAAACCAAGTAACTCTGTGCGAAATTGCTGGAACATGTTTTTTTTTTGAGGTGAATAATCATTGAGGGTCATCCATCTCACCGCTGGGTAAAGTCTTCCCCATTCCTTTTCAACTCTCCTGGTGTTTCGACGTCTCTGGACAAATAGTCAGGAACAAGTACAAATGGTCATATAAATAATAAAAAAAAAACTGCTTGGGGTTAAACCCACAATCTTGAAAATGTTTCCCTGGCTACTGATGACGCAATGCATTAATGTATAGTAAACTTGCTTTTGCCGTAATAAAGAGTGGCAAGAAGTGAATAAATTATACATTTTCCAATTAAAAACGTTTCCTTCGTAAAACTAATATCCCTAAGCCATAGTATTCTTTCAATTACCCTCCCTGTCACTCTTAATTAATTTGTTCGTTAAGTATTAGCTTTATTACTTGCTTCACTGTGTTTTTCCAGAATTCCATTAATTTTGTCCCATTTTGAAAGTGTTTTATGGTTGTCTTTTGGATAAAAATTCTGTTTTTTGAGAAAGCTCTGTGAGTGTTCTTGTTTATTTACTCAGTGAATATCTGAAATATTGACAAATATAGTCCATCTTTTTAGGTAGATTTCCTTTTTTTGAAAAAAAAAAAATCTACCTATTGGTCTCTCACCTACGGGGATATTTAAGAATACGTATGTATATGGGTGACAAGCAAAATTTAGCCACACTCTACAGGTCGCAATTATGAACCGATTGCTTTCAAACTTGGCCAAAAAATCGAAACGGTCAAAACTTAGGCTAAGTTCGTGAATGGGCGGAATTCGTCCATGGGGGGCGGCGGGGGGGCGGTTTTTCTAAAATCAGTTTTTTGGCCATAACTTTTTTCCTATGGAAAATTTTTGAACCGTTTCTCATTTTTATCATTCTCAGCACAAATACGGACATCTTTAAATTAAAACTTTTTTGATGCAACCCCTAAATTGGGGAGGGGGTTGAAAATTCCAAATTTTTTGCGAAAAAAAATCATATCTCCGAAACAGTAAACATTTTGACCGTCGCAAATATTTTTTTTTGAAAGCAAATTGTTTACTTTACAATTGTAGTGATAAAACTTATAGTTTTCGAAATAAAAAATTATAACTAAACATTTGAGGGCGTTTCCATGCTAAACTCTTATGAGAGAATTTAAAAAGGGTAAACTTTCCATTACAGGACAACGATTTTGAAATCATATTTTTTTTTTGTAGATTGTACACATAAGTACAACTCTTTATACAAATTTTCAATAGTCGGACGCTCCAGCACCTTCTTCGAAATCTACCTCCTCCTGCGGCCTGCCGGAGGGATTTTTATAATATTTTATATACACACCGGTAGGTCTTCGGATGCCGCGATGGTTAAAAAATAACTAAATAGTTTTAGTCGAAATAGTTACCCTATGCTTGTAAAACTAGTACACGCTGTACTAGTTTTCTACCATTTCTATTTCTTAGAGCTAATTGCAAACAATGACGAACTACTAAGCCGAACATTTTACAAACTAAAAGTGGAGGCAAGTATGCATTCTAAGGGTATTAAAATTACAGTATTATACAAAACGATTCACGTAAAATTGCACCCTAACGTGGTCGTTATACAGATCTAAATTGCTAGAGCGTCCGAAAAACGGGACGTGCTGAATACCTAAAAATACCGGATTTTTACCGTAATTTACGGACTGAAAACCGGTATCCGGTAGTGGTATCGTAAAATCCGAAACCTATCTCCGATCAGTGGATTGTTTAAATATGGGTCACAATTTACATAAAAAAGGTACGTTTTTACCCATTGAAAAAATGTGGTATTTATAAAATAAAATACTATAATTGACTTTTATGTTCATGTCAATATGTCTGGCATGAGAGTGTTAACGATTACTTAGATTTTTTTTTAAATGTATTATCTAAAGTAAAATAGAAAAGAGCAGTGTTCAATTGTTCACTCCTGCATGCTGTACAGTTTAAAAAGAAATATAACTTTTAGTGCTATGCCCACCAGCTGCTGAGCGGTTCCAGCATCAGGTAAAATTTGAGGGTTTCACCCAATTTTGTTACTCGAACATCGTAACAAGACAGCTCCCAGCAACATGGAACTATGTCACCGCTAACTTCGTTGTCTACGCTTTCGTAGCAGTTCACCACGTCGTCGCTACGCCATCTGCTACGCCGTAGCAGATACCCAAAGCATTGATTTGCATTGGACGTGAATCTTCGGAATGAATACTATAAGTTAATTCCATGAATTCCGGTTTTTGTCAGACTGAAGCTGTGCTCAAAGTGAAATATTTTTTGTGCGGGATACGATAATGAAAATTATCCATGACCATGGATATCGCCATTGCAGCATTGGTTCAATTATAGAGGAAACGACAAAAAAATAATAATTAGTGCGTCAGTTGGATTTTCAACAAAATTGTCGTTGTTGTATGGTTGTGTTTAAATTCTCATTGAATGAATGACTTGCGTCACTTTAACCGGTCTCCAAATTTATACACCACGGAATCCCCAAAGCAATTTATCGTTATTGCCGATTATGTTGTTCACAGGACATGCACACTTTTCACAATAACAATAAACTATGAAGTTCAATATTTCTTAACCCATAAACAATACATGTTTCTGAAAATATTCAATTCATGCTCTCCATACAACTTTGTTCGTAGATTTATTTTTGAATGGTCGATAACGATACATCATGTGGAGTGTCAAAAGATTTGTATACCAATGATTTTTTTATCAAGTGCTGTTATTTTATTAACTGACTTCAAAAAGGAGGAGGTTCTCAATTTGCCGGAATCTTTTTTTATTTATTAATGATTACTCGATGATGTGTTTTTTTTATTTTTTTATTTATTAATGATCGCCCTCTCATTGAGAGGAGGCCGTGTCCCAGCAGTGGGAACATTATAGGCTGATGATGATGATGTTGATGACTCGATGATGGATTTTTTTTATTTGAAAGGGTATACTTCGCGGGTGGTCCCATACTCATCAAGTCAGGATCTGATGATGGGATCTTCGAGAAACAGAGAGAACTCTTTTATCTAATATTTTATTACATATTCTTCTATTTTTAGGCACACTCGAAGCGTATTTGGTAGTTTTGGAAGAGTACTTTAACAGAGTAATCCCATTTCTATTTGGTGATCTGACGAAGAACTTCAGAGATAGGCTACGGAACTCCGGATAAATGATAGCAAATGGACTGGGATTGATGAAATCTCATATCCGTCAACTGTTTCATAACCACTAAAAAGTCAAAAATATTTTTTTTTGCAATAAATAAAACTGACTTCAAAAAACACAAAAAGTGAAAAATAACTTTAACTTCAGAAGTCGGTGACAAAAAAACTAAATCAATCAAACAAGTCACCGACTTATTGGGAACGCGAAACATCCCTCTAATATTCCCTGAAAGGGAAAGCATAGGTGAAAATAACTTTAGTGGGTTTTTCTAAGTCTTCGGTTATGGTTGAGTTGTAATTTTCCAAAAGCTTAGTTGTAGGAATATGGGTTTTTGACGATTTATCAAAAATTGACTTATATTTACCACTACTGATATTTATAACTATTCTCAATTTTGTTGCATGCATTTCACAATTTCACGGTTTCACTTCGACAGATTACAATCTACCGAAAAATTATGCGCCATATTGTAAGCAGTGCGTTCAGTTGACAATATTTCGAAAGTTTACAATCTCGCTAGACCGATTACAATATAATGCTTTTTACAATTTTTACGGTTACATAGTATACCTTGCATCTAATTCAGTTTCCAGTCATTAACAAAAACAAGGCACTGGAAAACTTTCCTCAATAATTGAAAAACATCAGTTTAGATTACATCAGAATAACAACTGAACTACCTACCCTTGTGAGTTACCGTGCTGCTTGTTATAATGTCATTTAGACACACGCAACACTTGTTTTTTTCCAAACACAGAGGGTGTTTAAAACAAAATGGTGGAATTTTAATAACATTTCAGGACATTTGAGTTATTGAGACCAATCTAATGATACCTAAATCATCGAAATCCATCCAGCCATTTGGAACATACGGGGTTATAATGGAGACGGAAACGATTATATACATTCTTAGGCCTGCATGTAAGTAGTTGAAAATGGTATCAATTAATGGATGCAGACTTAGCAGTCCCTCGCTAAAACTTCTGTAAGTTTTGATAATCTGAAAGCTGAGTTATTTAAGGTTTAGTAAAGGTGCGGTTATGTTGCAGTCTCTTTCTATGAGCTGATTACTTAAAAGATCTTTAAGCTATTACGGTATATTACGTTTAGTGGAGAATGTTTGAAAAGTCATATTATGATTGAATATCAATGACTAAAAGCCATAAATAGTTAGCAGGAAAGGATTTATCGAAAAGGCGTTCAGAATAAATAAAAAATACATTTTAATATAGTACACGGTATAATCATCTTATATTATTATTAAAATGTCGTCTAGACATAAGTGGAACAATAATTATGTTCTTGGTACCCAGCTAGGTTACATTTACTTTCAGAGTTAAGTGCGACCCACTGCCGAATCAATGGCGGAATGTTTTAGCATACAAGGGTCGTCGGCCAAGGTATTGCAGTGATCAGTTGCAATCCCACAATGGGGAAGACCGTTACAAGCTAATTGTAGATGGCGCCACCGTAGCTGGTCTCGTTCTGACCAATGAGCTCAATTTATTTTAAAATATGAAATGACATTCCTTAATTTTCAACCAATGAGCATCCCCATTATTCACACAACGATCCACATTTTCAACAACAAACAAACAAGCCGATACTAAAATAAAAAAAAACACTTCCAAATCAAACATGTGAGCGATCCTCGGTGTGTCCAGTGTGGGAACAAGTGTCGTACAAGGTAGGCAGGGTTGGAATCCGTAATAAACAAAGCAGTGGTCGTTGAAATTATTTAATAATCGGGAAATCACTCAAAACGTAACGGAAAACACGAAACGAAGAGAAATGAAGAATTAGCAATTGTCAATATCGGTCCGCTGTCAATGCTGTTACAGATTATATAATCCTAATTCTGTTATTAAAAAAATGACTGATTTTAATCGATACGAAATAAATCATCATTTAGATTTTTCAGTTTTATCTTCACATTACTTTTCTTTATTAATGTAACTGTAATTAAATGCACTAAATTGTAAACAAAGTATTTAAACTGCATTTCAATACTTTGAGTTAATTACCTAGTGCAAAGCTCTTCTTTTTTAGTAATTGTATTCTGAAAACGATCTTTTTCATTTTTCTCCTCTTCCAGATTGAGAATTGAGCTTTTTAACATTTTGCAATAGAAAAATATGACTAATTTTTTAGACCATGTCTCAACTTATTACATTTTAGTCCACCGTTTTCCATCTCCTTTACAAGAAACAAACATACAAGATACACGAGAAAAACATTAAAACCTTCCTTGACAGTCGCGTAATAACAAGTGTTGCATGTGTCTAAATGACAATATAATAAGCAGCAAGGTAGCAAGCAGCAGCAAATAACAGTTTTTTACTGAACTTACGAAAACAATATTACCTACCTACGGTTAAAACAAAAAAAAAAAACATTTTAAAAGTTTGACTGTAATTGTTCCGGCTATCTTTCGAAAAAAAAATTATGGGAATTTCACTGGCTGTTAACTGATGTTACAATGAGTAACTTAGACTTTTATTTGAGTTCCGTGAAGGTGCATCTGTAGTATATGTATGTATAGGTATAATATAAACATGAATCCCTATTTCCCTTGGTCACGGCACGGGTTCTTATGATAGGTAGTAGTAGTAGGTAATAGGTAGGTAGGTAGTAGTAGGTAGGTAATAGTAGGTAGGTAGTAGTAGGTAGGTATGCGTGGGTCGCTTGTTTCACACAAGTCACGTAAATATCTATTACATTTTTAATATGGTGTCTGACAAAAGAAATGAAACAATCAGTACAAGCGAAAAAAAAAGTTATTTGTGTATGTCACCGTTAAATTGTCAAACACGTTATATTACAATATAACGTGTATCTCTCTAGCGATATTGTAAACTCTCGAATTATTGTCAACTGAACATACGGAAGTATCTCTGCCTCCATAATCGGAATATTTCGAAAGTTTACAATCTCGCTAGACAGATTACAATAATTATAATGGTTTTTAAATTTTTTACGGTGACATATACAGTAATCTTGCATCTAATTCAGTTTCCAGTCATTAACAAAAACAAGGCACTGGAAAACTTTCCTCAATAATTGAAAAACATCCGTTTAGATTACATCAGAATAACAACTGAACTACCTACCCTTGTGAGTTACCGAGCTGCTTGTTATAATGTCATTTAGACACACGCAACACTTGTTTTTTTCCAAACACAGAGGGTGTTTAAAACAAAACGGTGGAATTTTAATAACACTTTCTAAGGACATTTGAGTTATTGAGACCAATCTAATGATACCTAAATCATCGAAATCCATCCAGCAATTTGGAACATACGGGGTTATAATGGAGACGGAAACGATTATATACATTCTTAGGCCTGCATGTAAGTAGTTGAATGTTGGTATCAATTAATAGATGCAGACTTAGCAGTCCCTCGCTAAAACTTCTGTAAGTTTTAACAATCTGAAAGTTGAGTTATTTAAGGCTTAGTAAAGGTGAGGTTATGTTGCAGTCTCTTTTTAAGAACTGATTACTTAAAAGATCTTTAAGCTGTTACTGTATATTGCGTTTAGTGGAGAATGTTTGAAAAGTCATATTATGATTGAATATCAATGACTTGAAGCCATAAATAGTTAGCAGGAAAGGATTTATCGAAAAGGCGTTCAGAATAAATAAAAAATACATTTTAATGTAGTACACGGTATAATCATCTTATATTATTATTAAAATGTCGTCTAGACATAGGTGGAACAATAATTATGTTCTTGGTACCCAGCTAGGTTATATTTACTTTCAGAGTTAGGTGCAACCCACTGCCGAATCAATGGCGGAATGTTTTAGCATACAAGGGTCGTCGGCCTAAGGTATTGCAGTGATCAGTTGCAATCCCACAATGGGGAAGACCGTTACAAGCTAATTGTAGATGGCGCCACCATAGCTGGTCTCGTTCTGACCAATGAGCTCAAGGTATTTTAAAATATGAAATGACATTCCTTAATTTTCAACCAATGACGATGCTTGGAACCAGCTATGCTAGCGCCATTAGTTCCCCAGTGTGCATCCCCATTATTCACACAACGATCCACATTTTCAACAACAAACAAACAAGCTGATAGCAAAATCCAAAAAACACTTCCAAGTCAAACGTGTGAGCGATCTTCGGTGTGTCCAGTGTAGGAACAAGTGTCGTAGAAGGTAGGCAGGGTTGGAATCCGTAATAAACAAAGCAGTGGTCGTTGAAATGATAAAATAATCGGGAAAGCACTCAAAACGTAACGGAAAACACGAAACGAAGAGAAATGATGAACTGGCAATTGTCAATGTCGGTCCGCTGTCACTGCTTTTACAGATTATATAATCCTAATTCTGTTATTAAAAATATGACTGATTTTAATCGATACGAAATAAATCATCATTTAGATTTTTCAGTTTTATCTTCACATTTTCTTTATTAATGTAACTGTAATTAAATGCACTATATTGTAAACAAAGTATTTAAACTGCATTTCAATACTTTGAGTTAATTACCTAGTGCAAAACTTGTATTGCATTGTATTCTGAAAACGATCTTTCTCATTTTTCTCCTCTTCCAGATTGAGAATTGAGCTTTTTAACATTTTGCAATAGAAAAATATGACTAATTTTTTAGACCATGTCTCAACTTATTACATTTTGGTCCACCGTTTTCCATCTCCTTTACAAGAAACAAACATACAAGATACACGAGAAAAACATTAAAACCTTCCTTGACAGTCACGTAATAACACAGACGTATAAAGAGTAGCAGACCAAACATAAATTCCTAGTTATACCTATAATATATCCATCATTCTTTATCCTTGTTCTATCAAGCAAAAACTTAATAATGGCGTCTCGTTCTTTTACGTGTAGCCACACTGCCACACACATAGACAAATTTTGACATGAAGCCTGTTTTTCTGAGCCGCCATATTGATAAGCTTATAACCTATAAGAACACTCTACGGTGTCAATCACGTTATGTGAAAAAATATTAATTGTTTGTACCAATAAAGACTTGAAACACGTAAAATAAAATGGTGAAGTGCAGTGCGTACCGGTGTGACACTGATAGCTCTAACAAAATACCTGGATTAAGCTGTCATCGGTAAGTTTTTATTTACGTTGTTGTAAACTGAAACAATTTGTCGATTTTTCGAAATTAATCAACCGTTTCGATGAAGTTTAATCGTTTTTATCATAGCCCAATTACTGCCATGCAATTTGCCCACACGCTTACTTAGAATAAACCGTACAAAAATAATAAACAAACAAAATTGTCTTATATTTACTATTAATGACAGCTCAAGTACTTGTGGAATTAACCGGGGACGGATTTAGTATTGCGAAATGCTAAATCTAATAAATATTATTATGATTGTTTACATATTGGGTTAATGCATTTATTGTAGGTGCGTAGGCTTATTAATTACTACAAAGTCGAAAAATCCAACAGGCTTAATTTTTTATAACAATATGTAACGCCTACAATGTATCAGTTTATCACAATTCAATGTTGATATGAAATAGGCATAGGTCACACACATATTATAAGCTACTCATATTTCTTTGATATTTTGGTGCTGTAAATAAAAATAATAGTAATATTTTTTGTTCCAGGTTTCCAAAACATGAAAATTTAAAGAAAGCCTGGATTGATAACATGCAGCTCCAACCTAATCCTACTGGTGAATTCTGTTCGAAGCATTTTGAAGCACACTGATAGATGCCAGCGTCTTTCAAACAAGACTACGTCTATCAATTCCTACACTGTTTACCGAATTACCTCTGGCTATGCATGTATGTAATAGTATGCTACTATAGTAACAAATTGTTTTATATTAAACTGGTCTTCATAATAATTTTGTTTGTCTTTTGTTTACAGGATAAGGAAAATGTTATTAACCTCCAAAAAACCTTGCCAATAAAACGAACTACTGCTGGGACAATTGTTTCTGGTTCTCAAAGAAGTACCACAATTTAGCAGTGGGGGTATTTTGGACATGCATGCATGTTAAGCGATGTTTACAAATTTTCTGTTACATAAATTTGAAAATTGTCTAAAAATATTAATATCCAAGCAAGCCATGTCGAAAAAATGTAACAAAAGGTGCGAATATTTTTGTGAATGAATTAATGCATGTAACTTGACTACTTTTGGGCATCAGGCGACGATGACGGATGAGAGCGTTCTGGAAAAATGTTATTGCGCGATTAGAGGAAATACATTCCGCACATTGCCAAATAAAAAATAATATAAACAACGTGTTTTTTTTTAACCTTAGAAGAAATGCAGTCAATAAAACTTGTTTCCTTTTTGGGTCCTTATCTGGGGTTAAAGTATTAATGAATGCATTGAAACTTTGCATTCCCGTAGGCGTATCTATCATCATCATCATCTCAGCCGAAAGACGCCCACTGCTGGATATAGGCCTCCCCCAAGTATCTATACTAATAATATAATATTTCAGGTCGTTAACAGCAAATGGCACTGGGTATTCCGAACACTGCTAATTACTGTTATGGTGCTACTGCGTCTGTCAGTCTCCTGTATTAGTGTGGCGTCGCAAAATTATTGATTTAATTGCGACCGTTACACAAGGTCACAGAGAATGCTTACCAACGTATATTACAAATGATAAAAGCTTGAAAATATGTAGGTACCTATAACGTCCTACAATACTTACTAATACCGGCCTTAGTCCGGCCCTGTTTAGACAATTTTTTCATATGTGTGTGTAATGACTTCACAAATTTTAGCTTATGTTTGGTCTGCTACTCTTTATACGTCTGTGCGTAATAACAAGTGTTGCATGTGTCTAAATGACAGTTATAACAAGCAGCAAGGTAGCAAGTAGCAGCAAATAACAGTTTTTTACTGAACTTACGAAAACAATATTACCTACCTACGGTTAAAACAAAAAAAAAACATTTTAACAGTTTGACTGTAATTGTTCCGGCTAATCTTCGAAAAAAAAATTAAGGGAATTTCACTGGCTGTTAACTGATGTTATAAGGAGTAACTTAGGCTTTTATTTGAGTTCCGTGAAGGTGCATCTGTAGAGTATGTATGTAAGGTATAATATAAAAATGAATCCCTATTTCTTTATCTTATGAAAAAAAAAAATATTAAGTAGGTAGTAGTAGGTAGGTAGGTAGTAGTAGGTAGGTAAGTAGTAGTAGGTAGGTAGTAGTAAGTAGGTAGTAGTAGGTAGGTAGTAGTAGGTAGTAGTAGGTAGGTAGTAGTAGGTAGGTAGTAGTAGGTAGGTAGTAGTAGGTAGTAGTAGGTAGGTATGCGTGGGTCGCTTGTTTCACACAAGTCACGTAAATATCTATTAAATTTTTAATATGGTGTCTGACAAAAGAAATGAAACAATCAGTACAAGCGAAAAAAAAGTGATTTGTATACTTGGCTACTGCTCGGCATAGGCGTCCCCCAATTCCTTCCATGAGCTCTTTTCCCGAGCCTCCTCGAACCAGTCCTCGCGGTACGCGTCCAAATTGTCTCGCCACCTCTTTCTGCTGGGCCGGCCTCGGTGGCACCGTCCGTCTTCCGGCACCCATCGTGTGGAGACTTTCACGCAAATCCCATAACGAGAAAATATACAAGCTTTCAATTTACTGATGCAAGTGTTTCAAATATTTTAACTGACAGATATTTCCGTCTTTTCAGTCATCAAACGTCCACTACTGGCTTTCCAATAGAAAGTCACAATCACACGACCGGGCAAAAAGATTAATGTTCGCAATTCTTTATCATTAACAGTAACAATCACTCTTCAGCCCCTCTTAATTGTAATTCAATTAGCATTCAATTCAATTAGTTACCGTTAATTAAAAAACACGACGGCCATCTTTCTATAGCGCGCCTCCAATCAGCGTCCGTTCCGTTGTGGCGGACATTTAATTCAAAGTATTGCTTTGTCCGCCGTGTCCCGGTCATTATTAGAACAACTGTGACCAACTGAAACAGCTGTTTTGTTGTTAATAGCTACCTATGCAAGTTATTATTAAAATAGTTGCTGTTGAAATTTGTGATAGGTTTTCGCCACCAATGAATAGGAAATATGCACGAACTTCAAAACTTTTTTTTTCTTATTAATGACGCATTTAGGCATGAAAAAAAAAATCAAAGCTACAGTCACAGACACAACATCATTTTCATACAACACTTATTTAACAATTTAATAAACGCGTCATCGCCGGTAGTGTCGTCAAACAAAGGTGTGTCAAAGAAACACTTTTAATTGAAAACTACTTTACGTTTCACTAAGATGTTGTAATAAAATTTTTATTGTAATATTTGCTTAAAGCACATAAATTTAGTAAAATGATTTTAAGGGTAAGAACTTAGATGTAAACCAGGCAGATAGGCGGAAATGGCGACAAACGCTGACGATGGTAGCGACAGTCACGGACGTTTGAAATGTCATAAAAACTCTCAAGCGACAAGCAGTCATTGAACTTAACTTTTAATCATTTTATTTGGTTGATAGTACTGTACTGTAGAGGTCCTAGGATGATAGATTGTTCTGGAGCTTGTTACTACTGGCAGCTTAGAAAAATAAATATATTAAAAAAAAAGTAAAAATGTTAATTTGTCACCAGAACAGACTAGTTAAATAGCTTACAAAGAAAATGTATGTAATTATTTATTGAATGCTTGAATACTTTCAAATTATATCGAAAAAGGAATATGATTTCGTGGTGTAGTGACCTTTACAGTACTTTATTGATTTAAGGGACCGGCGAAGCATGCGTTTTTCATACAAACGTAATACCAAAATAATATGAAAATCAAATATGTTTTTAGGTAGTGTGTATAATATTTCGATTGGATTACAGAATTCTCATAACTCTTGTTTAAATACTGATTTAAACAACAGTTATGAGAAAATCTCGTCCATTCAAAATACGTATTTGGGAACCTATATTATTCTGTAATCAAATCGAAATAAATACACAATACCTTTAGAATACGAGTATGTTTGATTCACAAATTATTTTGGTATTACGTTTGTATGAAAATCGCATGCTCCGCAGGCCTCTTAAGAAAAAAATACATGTATATTCCCAATTCGGAACGATAGACAAAACGATAGTATAGATAGTGGTAGTAGGCGCGACTGTTATGCATGAGGTCCTGGGTTAGTTTTCCGGGTCGGGCAAAGTGTTATAAGGTTATTCTATCAGGACTTTGTCAGTAACAGCCACGGCGTCTGGATTTGTGCCCGGTCATTCAGAAAGTTGGCAACCTCGCAAATACCTATCAAATATTGACCTGTTTTAATTAATTTCGACGTATTACTGTATGGAAATAAGAAATGTGGTTAACTGCCGAACTAGAATGTTGATTATGAAATGTAGTCATTAGTATCGTTACACCGAATAATCAGTGTTACATGTAAAAACAAATTTGTAAATTACTTACACAAAGTAATGTGCCTGCCTGGGTTCGAACCCACGGCTTACTGTTCGCAAGTCGGGGCCGCCACCACTGGGCCACCGCAGCTCTCCACCACCTATTTGACTGTATTATAATCAATCGGTCTTTCATTCCTAAAATGCTCTTCTACCTTATCGAGCTAGAATAAGTTGTGGTGAACACCAAAATACCCGACTCATTTTTAACTGTTTACGTTTAGCGGGCCAATTACGAAACAGTCAGTTATTTTGTTGGTGAACATGGCCCTTAATTGTCTTTTTGATATAACAACAATAAGAAATAACCGATCACATAACCAATCAGTATTCCTAGGTGAGCTGAACAAATAGTGTTTTGTTATCTATATCTATCTATATCTATATACATATAATAAAAGAGTAAAAAAGCTGTGTCTGTACATTGAATATATTTATCTATATACATATAATAAAAGAGTAAAAAAGCTGTGTCTGTACATTGAATATATTTAAAAAATAATAATTGAAGGGGATTTAGAAACAGTAATAGAGCACGAATCCAAAAAAAAAAGTCTGTCTGTTTGTCTGTTTATCTGTTTGTCTGTTTGTCTGTTTGTTTGTACACGCTAATCTTCGGAAGTACTGGACGGATTTGAATGATTTTTGTTTTGTTGTATAGATATTATGTCTGGGCAACATATAGGCTATAATTTTTCTTGGAAAACTGAACACCTGATGTAGAACCGCAATAGACCAGCTAAACTATAAGAGATACAAATATGACACCATAACAAAAAATGTTTCACGTGATGAGCATTTTCTGCTGAGAGAATAAATTTGAAGATCTGGAACACCTGATTTGGAACTCCAAGAGCCCAGTTATACCATAACACATATAGGAATGACGTCTTAGCAAAAGTTGTTCAATCTGATGAGCACTCTCTGTTGACTTATTAAAATCGAAGATCTGGGACACCTGTCGTGGAACTCCAATAGCCCAGCTACACCGTAACACATATAGGAATGACGTCTTAGCAAAAGTTGTTCAATCTGATGAGCACTCTCTGTTGATTTATAAAAATCGAAGATCTGGGACACCTGTCGTGGAACTCCAATAGCCCAGCTACACCATAACACATATAGGAATGACGTCTTAGCAAAAGTTGTTCATACTGATGAGCACTCTCTGTTGACTTATAAAAATCGAAGATCTGGGACACCTGTCGTGGAACTCCAATAGCCCAGCTACACCGTAACACATATAGGAA
The DNA here is from genome assembly GCA_950022955.1 of Xestia ashworthii. Taxonomy (NCBI): domain Eukaryota; kingdom Metazoa; phylum Arthropoda; class Insecta; order Lepidoptera; family Noctuidae; genus Xestia; species Xestia ashworthii. The sequence goes on from OX465562.1 coordinate 20,975,459, forward strand.
TTACGTGTTAGCAAAAGTTGTTCAATTTGATGAGCACTCTCTGTTGATTTATAAAAATCGAAGATCTGGAACACCTGTTGTGGAACTCTAAGAGCCCAGCTACACCATAACACATAGGAATGATGTCGTCTTAGCAAAAGTTGTTCGGTCTGATGTGCATCAAAATCAAAATCAAAGCATTTATTTCAAGTAGGCCAGTTACAGGCACTTTTGAATTGTCGAAACAAAAATGAACATTTAAAGTAGCTACAGTCCCAGTCACAAGACATAAAAACTGTGAAAGTACTGTAGTTGCCCATTCCCTAGCGTAGATCTCTATGGAGAAGAACGGGCAAGAAACTCCATGGACACTCTTTTAAATCAAAATATTGTTACAAAATCTTAGCATTTCCTGTTGACTTATAAAAATCGAAGATCAGAAACATCTGATGTGAAAATTATTGCAAAGCTATCACTAATTTCACTGTGTAATTATAAAATAACAAAAAGTGGGAGTACCTCCACGTGGTTAAGGTGGTAACAGTTTAGGACTGATTTTCGATTTTCGATGACGATGGTAGATCATTTAAAATTTGACTCTACTGGCCAAAACTCCCATTTATTATTTTTACTTTATCGAATAAATATGAATTCGAGCTTATGTTATTTGAGTGTTTTTGGCATGAAGAGCCAGAAGAAGAGCGCCGAACACGCACACAACAAAATATTCATAATCTGTTAGAAAGTGAGAGAGAAAGAATTGCTGGAGTACGGCATGAAGAGACAGAAGAAGAGCGCGAAGACTTCGACATTCTCTGAACAGAATGTCGATAACATCTGAAGAATCGGGTGTCTCAAGCAAGATATAGCCGTAGGGCATGACGACCTTCCTTGGGTTGATAAGAAACGGAGTTCATTTACGTATACTCCTATGGTTGAGTACGCCACATATTCCGCCATCGGAGGTATGGTTCAAAATTTTACTTTTTGTGAAGCTGTTAAATGGCAAAAAGAAACAAACGGTATGTGTTGCTCAGGTGGGAAAGATTATTACTATTTTCCCGTCCCCGGGCTCTTAGAATTAGACGTTTTAGATCTTCGATTTTGACGAACCCGGTGTCGCTGGCAAAAGCAACAGGATCCGCGTGCGAAGTCGCGGGCAGAAGCTAGTCATAACTAATTGGATTATTTTAGATTTAACTTAATTATGAAAATTGAGCGTGGTTTTAACACAATTTTAGTCTCCTAAATTATTAACCTATAAACGACACAACCAGTAAATAACAATTCCACAATATGCTATAACACTCAAGTACATTCAATAACAACTAATTGGACGTAAAATAAAGCGCCCAATAGTGTTCATTTGCTAATAATAAATTTATCACTTCACAAATGGCGAAGTTCCCAGCGGTCTCATGTTTGAATTATTTTGAAAATTTTGATGACAACCTACATTTTGATAATGGAATTTAATATCTGTCAGGTTTTATGAAGAAGTGAGGATAATGGGCTAATGCAAAACTTAGAAAGTGGTCCCATTAGTTTGGAACTAAAGCATTTATAGTTGCTTTATTCTGTTTTAAACTGCGAACTTGATTGAACTGCCCCGAAGATGAAGTAATTGCAAGCGCGTCTACAGAGCATAGGTTTTTTTTTTAAATTAAGGCCAGTCCGCCACACTAGTTAGTTCCCAAACCACTGCAATGACTTAAAACCAGAATCAAAAGTGGCGACCACCAGAAAAGCGCCGATACAATGAAGGTAGACAAAGTCCCAGCGAAACAATTTTACTGTCTTGGATCCCGCAAAGAAATTAATTAGAAAATAGCAGAGGAGTGGGAAAAACATTATTTTCGCTTCCCTCCATATCAGAAGAAGACAGAACAAAACAAGGCCAATAGGCACAAAGCAACGTTTACAACTGGGATAAGCCCAGTCGCCTAGTATCACGGATAAATATTGCCTTTAAGGCTGATGTTCCAGAGTAACCCGCGAAATTCAAATTTTCTTATGTTTTTTGTAATTTGCAGACGAGTGCCAGGTTGTATGTTGATGATAATATCGTTCGCACGATGAAAAGGTTGAGCAATGTCTTTGGTTTTATTTGTGACCGGGTGATGGCAATAGACTCCAAATGCTATATGAATGTAACTAATCTAGAATGGGTTCACACGTATTAATGAATCAAAGAATATTCTGGACGACATAGGATATTTCAACAATTCATATACAATATAATTATATTCTTGGAGTTTTGGTTCCCGTCTTCAGGTCAACATTTAAATAAAACAAAATATTCATTCATTCAATAAATATACTCAGAACTCTAAAAAAAACCTCAAAGTCAAAGCTAAAATAACTCAAAGAAATTAATGTAAATGGTATTTTAATACTTCGGAAGTGACGGCCGAATCCAAGTGGTATCAATACCGACCGTATAAATTATTCATATCGATTCTTTTTTAAATTGAGTTAACGCAAACAATGAACGGCCGGTCTCTTTATTGGATTCTCACAAAGACTCCGACACAGAGAAGATAGGTACAGAAGGTCGGATCTGTACAACGAATGAAAATGCACTTGCACACAGCTTTAGCACAGGCACCAAAACTCCTTTGATGATGTCCGGGCTCACCAGAGACATCACTACCACACGTGAGTGCCGTGAAATGCGACGACGATAGACTTCCCGATCTATCGCCCGCTGGCACCTCCTAGGACGGCATCAGGTCACCATGGTGTCTGAATGCGCTATAACCTTTTGAACGCCAGAATATTTGCTCGTGCCCTTCACGCCGAGCTACAATTTCACCGCAAAGACCCATGCCCTGACAACACCTGCACAAGACGGAAAGACAACGTCCCGTGTCGCCTTTATGCTCACTCTTCAAGGATACGCTGGATAGCCCCCACGGTACGAGATAGCCCCAAGGTACTGGTACCCACGTTCCTATTTTTTTTAACTAGTGAAAAGTGCCTAACGAATGCCGTGATACTAAAAAAACACCACTCCTTGTTGCCTTTACGAATGAGCCGCGAGAACTGCTACGCGTGACGTTTGCGACCCGTCCAGTGCAGATCTCCTCCGGGCACCAAACTCCTTAGGGCCGGGCTCACCTGAGACTTCGCCATCACACTCGTGAGGGCCGTGCAATGCGATGACGATAGATTCCACGATCTATCGCCTGCTGGCACCTTTTAGGGCGGCATCGGGTCACCATGGTGTCTGAATGCGCTACAACATTTTGAACACCAGAACATAAGCTCGTGCCCTCCCCGCCGAGCTACAATTTCATAGCAAATACCTAAAAATAATACGGATTTTATTTCGTGTAATAAGTATACCGCATTTTTTGTCACGTATTTTTGTACGTCACTAGCGTACAAGACACGTGCTAGCCGGTAACAAGTAACTAGTATCCAAATTTATCAGGTAGTACGAACTACCTATGAGGATGGCTTGGCATTTTCCAACGTTGACAGAAACCCCTAAGGGCTTGGAAGATTTTTTTATGATTTTTTTTTTTATGTAGTGGCCACACACCTATAATAATCAATAGCGTCCTGTTTTCGAGATTTAAGCTTTAAAAGTTTTGCTGGTAGCAATCGCAACACCATATATTTCTGAAACTTGACACTGTAGAACATTTTGTCTTGGACAAAACTTATTTGTGTTGATGCCAGCTATCGATTATCATGCACGTTTTATGCGTATCTTATCAAATCAAAGTTGTGCTGAAGATGGTATCAGTGAATGGACTTTAAACCTTGATAGCTCATACCTCGGAAACGTGAAACTTTAGAATATTTGGCGTCTCACAAAAACAAACCTTGTTTGTATTGATAACAGCTTTCGATTTAAAGGTATTATGCGTTGCCGATATTTAAAAAAAAATGGTGGAAAAAATCCGGCCCAAAAATGCAAACCCATTTACTAGACCCTATCGCATTATCGGACAGTTTGAAAATCAGATGCAATGGTGCCAACCTTGATAATGTCGGATTGAGAGAGCATAGACTACCTAGCGATCAAAAACGAGTTAGAAAACATGAATTTTACTGAAATCCTACAATCACAAGATGCAAATGAAAGTACTAATTTGTTCATTTCGCTTTTGACGTCTGTTACAGATAAATTCACACAGCTTGTCAAAGTCCTTAGAAGAAAAAGGAACATAAAGCCCTGGATCACTCCAGGACTCGTACGATGTATTGCACATCGAAGTAGACTACACAAAAAATTATCTAAGACCCCTAATAACCTAATCCTGAAGCTAACTTATTCCCGGTATCGTAATCAATTTAATCGCCTGCTGCGAAGGTTAAAGAGCGAGTACGAAAAACAACAAATTGAGACAGCAAGACGTAATCCGAAGGCCATATGGAATGTTATCAAAGACATAACCCGTACTAGAAAAATTATAACTTCGCCATCAGAACTGCTAAATATTCAAAACGATCCCAACTTAGCCATTAACCATGTATGTTCATTCTTTACAAATGTAGGTCGTAACCTAGCAAATAAAATAATCTCTGCCAATCAAAATAGACAATTAGAACACTCTCAGGACAAACCATCTTCCCCTGTCAATTCGTTTTTCCTCATGGAGACAGACGCCACGGAGGTTCAATCAGTAATACTGCAGTTGCGTAGTAACTGTGAAACAGGTTGGGATAAAATCTCTTCAAATCTGCTAAAACAGTGTAGAAACACTCTGACAACCCCCATTACAAACATATTTAACAGATCTATAAACACGGGTGTTTTTCCTCAAGCACTTAAGAAACCTACCTCTGGTACACCCAATACATAAGGGAGGGGACAGAGACTGCTTCAATAATTATAGGCCCATGTCAGTGTTGTCCGCACTGTCTAAGATACTTGAAAAAATCCTGAACTACAGACTAAACGAATTTATGGACAGCCACAACATTATTGCGGATAATCAGTATGGCTTCCGAAGTGGCATATCTACAAAGGATGCCGTACTAGATCTGACGCAATTTATTGCAAGACAACTGGATACAAAAAACAAATGTCTTGGCATCTTCTTAGATATGACGAAAGCCTTTGACACGGTCTCTGCCCCCATCCTTCTGGTCAAACTTGAGTCCATGAGTATCAGAGGTAAACCTCTTCAGATGTTTAAGGACTATTTGACTAATAGGACACAACAAGTACAAATCGGTTCCTATCTTAATGACGAACAAGTTGTGAGTTTTAGAGTGCCACAAGGCAGCGTTTTGGGCCCATCGCTTTTCAAAATTTATATAAACGACCTCTGTAAAATGTCCACACAAAGCGCAAAAATTAAACGTACGCAGATGACACTGCCATTATGGTGCATGGTTCTAGTTGGGCTCAAGTAAAGCTAATGGCTGAAGACTGCCTTGGGAGGATTATGCACTGGCTTAACTCCAATCTACTGACACTTAACTTAGATAAAACTAATTATGTAGCCTTCAAAATAAGAAATAACAACAGAACACCTGATGATTATATCATAATTGCACACACTTGTTTAGGTAAAACACAAAACTGTCATTGCAAAACTATTACACCTGCTAGTGTTGTCAGATATTTGGGCGTTCAAATTGATGAGTACCTAAGATGGGATAAACTACTTGAAAAAGTAATGTCAAAGTTGAGAAACATGATCTTCTTGTTCAAAAACTCTTAGAAAATCTGCATCACAAGAGCTACTCATAAAAATATACATTGTTCTGTGTCAATCTGTCTTATGTGACTCATTTTATCGAGAATGACTGTCAAATTTATTTTATCGAGTCCTATCGATCTCTACGTACTTGTACTGCTGGTTCGTCAAAATCAAAAATCAAAATCAAAGCATTTTTTTAAATTAGGCCCGCTACAAGCAGTTTTGAATTGTCGAAACAAAGATGAAAATTAAATCTAGCAACAGTCCCAGTCACAAGTCATAAAAACTGTGAAAGTACTATAGTTGCCCATTCCCTAGCGTAGATGTCTATGGAGAAAAATGGGCAAGAAACTCCATGGACACTCTTTGAAAGACTCTCAGAAAGAGAAAAAGTCACTAAGTAACATTGATTTGGAAGTTATGTCATGAACAGTTTTATTCTTAACATCAATTGAAAGTGTAGCTGACGTTGAGAAATGTTTATTTAGAACAATCGAGCACTGACAGACTAGAAGGTAAAATACTAGAAGAAGACTTTGTTATGCCAAGTGATTTATTTATTTATTAAAACTTTATGCAGAAGTAAAAGCTGTACAAAGGCGGACTTAATGTCTTGGGCATTTTCTACCAGTCTACCTTAGGGTGATGCAGAGACAATACATAGTAGGTGCAATAACAGAAAACAAAATATTAAAACTAATAACTAAAATACAATAATAAATACATGTATACATACATACAACAAAATATATAAAAAAAAGGTTATGAGTGATTAACAAAAAAAAACTACAAGTTAGTTCTGAGACGACTCTGCCAACTTCTTGTGAATGTGCTCTCGAGCTTTCACTTTAAAAGTGAACCGATTGGTTACCGTCCTGATATTCTGAGGGAGCGCATTCCAAAGAAAGACCGCCTGGACAAAGAACACGAGACTTGAGAAACTTTTAAATATCAGTGATTTGAGAAACTTTTAAATATCAGCCGGGGACGTTTAGATGCACTTATCTGCTTGCAGCGGTTTTTAGCTAACTAGTACAAACTCCAGTAATTCTCCTTACTGCGATCCCGTCGTCCGTAATACCTTTCAAAAATTAATCAGTTCTCTGATACATATTGCATGAAGGCGTTACATGTAAAAGTACGAACACATGCCTTCATAGAATAACAATGGCCATGTCAAATACCACGAATATAAAGAATACATTCATAATTATATGTTCAAAGGAAAATAATCATTATGATTGTTACAATAGAGCTTAAGATATAATATTTTCAGTGAACGGGATAAGAGTGAATTATTAAATTATTCGAGCCATCCGTTATGAGGCCCGTCTGGTTTAAAGATGGTTACGCGCCTTTTGATGCCTTGTTATAACATGGAAATATATTAAAGCCTTTTATGTAGAACAATCTGATTTAGTATTGTTCTTTCTTCTATTATTCCTGCAAATGATTTGTGTTGGCTGAACATTATTTTCTCATGCATGTTTCGAGGTTACGTACGTTTTATTGAATGAGGCTTTTAAAATATTCTGCTTCAATTTGTAACACGTAATTCGTACGATGTATTTCTTATTTACTGGTAAAGGTGACTTGGATAGGTGAACAACAAAATTAAAGGCATTTGCAAGTTATTTTAACACAAAAAAAAACATTATTTTATACCGCAGTTCCAATACTCCAGTCGGCAGGTAAAAATTAGGGGCCTAAGCTGGACTCAATTCCAAAGTTAACGAAATGGGATATTGTTCCGGGGTGGTGTGGGGTGTAGGATCTGAGTTTTTGACCGGAGCCTATGAAAACTTGGAGCAAAAATCTTTAAAAATTCGGACTTGTTTCGATTTTTCACTTATATCTTCTCAACAGCGCTGTTTTAGGAAAAAGTCTCCAGACAAAGTTGTTATGCATAAAATTTACTACTATTTTAGGCTGTTAAGATTAATTTTCCACCAATACTTACTGAGATACAGCAATTTAAAGAGGGAAAAGGCAAGAAAAATGAAACTTAAAATGTCACTTTTGGGATGACATTTGTCATTTGTGTGTGACATTTTAAGTTTGGATGTGAACCGTGATAGCCTTAATACTGTTTAAATTAAAAAAAAAAATGTGACGGGACTATGAATGTTGATAATTTGGATTATCAGAGGTACCGCACATTTTTTACTTACCGGACAAGCTATTTGTTTTACAGTTTTACCCACAAATAACATTGTAACATTCTAAATAGCTTGTTCGACCACGGCTGGGGGATGATGGGACTGAACGCAAAGTACCATCTGCATGGGGATGGAGTTTGACCTAACGAGGTTAGTATTAATTTAGAGCAACAGTTAAAATAGTATCAGTAGCAGTATTCGTTTACAGGTTTAATCCCTACAGTTACAACAATGGATGCTGCTCCAGAACATTTCATTAACCAGGAATAATTTAAAACAAAAATGATCGCAGTGTTAGAGAGAACAGCAAGTAGCTTTCGGATACGTTAAGAATATTAATACACTCATTATGTCAAATTCATTAGATCACATCAATACTGATCTACTTGTCACATCCAATAACGTGTAATACTACACACAGTATAATGACCATTTTCCTATAAACCATTTTCAGAACCCCATACAACATTGGTAGGGTAATTTACGGGCGAAAAAATTGAATATAACCTCCTCAATACCTCAATTTGATAAAATTACCCTTGAATGGATTCATATTGGGAACGAAAGGATACCATAAGTTCTGCGACGTGCACAAAATATAAAATTTGATGGAATAACTGCAGAAAAATAGATACCAGCTTTGTAAACGAGAGTGAAAATTCCATACCTTTTTTTGAGGAGGAAACTCCTCACTGATATCTTCCATCTGGTGCGGAGGGCTGTGGTAGACACTAACCGACTAAAAGCTAACCGTTCCTCCTGTACTATGATGCGGGGCCTCGAATGTTACAAGGGAAACCCGCGCGCCCCCGACAGGTACCAGCCCGTCATTCCCGGGCCCCATCATTAAGTGCAACCTGTTCAACGACCGCACGTTTTCTCGTTAAAAGCGCGGAGGAACCTCACATGACAAAAAAAATATGATTCTGCTTTGCCCATCAGCTAGATTATCAAAAAAATATTGGATACTTGTTTTTATGGTTCCGTACCTGAAAAGTCAAAAAAAAAGGATCCCGCGCCCTAAGGAGACCGCTCGCCGTCCGCGAGGCGTAAGCTCACAGTCGGGAGGCAGCGTTGCATTTTAGGTAGAGTTTTTATGCCGATCGGTTGCCATCTTGTTCATCAGATCTCGAATGACTGTCTTGCTCCAATATTTTTTTGCTTTTACTGGCTCAGCTGACGGTCTGTTCACCGCTACCCACGCAGTTGATTGTTGTTTTCGTACTTTTAATAATTAAAAAAAATCACTTCGTTTTTCATCCGGCGTACCATAACTTCAGTTTACTTGTTCTTTAACAAGTTCATGCGAGTGGCTGACGCATAATCCCCTCCGCCAAGCAGCTGATTTTTTACACAGCCATTCGGTAAAGTAAAATTATAATCACTCGTGAAGTAAGAAAAAACAAAAACAATAGACAATAAAAGCAGAACAAAACCAAAGATAAGGATTTCTAAAAAGTTCACATTATATCGTGAACATCTACTATGACTTAATTTTTTTTATACCACTTCCTATATCACTTCACAGCGGGGACCTGCGGGACGCGGGGGACGAGGCTGCGTCGCCATCGCTTGTCGCCGGCCGGCCGGCAGTCGCGGCGCCCGCGCCGCCATTCTGCTCGGGTCACTCAGAGCGCGTGTGCGCGTCACTTCTTACTATTTTTTATTTTACCTTGTAATTAATGTTGTTGAGCAATATATAGTTTAAAATGGAGCAGAGTCGCCTATTATTCAAGTGACCCATAAACTAACTCAACACTCTCGAATGGGACTTTTTTGCGAAAGGGACATTGTGGGTTTGGAACATCGTGCGAATGGGACTTTGCGCGAATGGGACATTCTGCGTCAACGGGACATTTTTCTAATGGAACATTCTGCGTCTGATCCTTCCAACCACCCGTACCCGCACCCACCGCTACTTGATCAGCTGACGGTTAATTCATTTATAGGTACTATAAGATCAACTTTCGATGAAAATTTTAGCCAGCTTACTAGCGCGACGACGGCGACGGTGGCGCAACGACGTAGTTTCGCGGGACACTGTGAGCAACTTGGAGTCGGCGCGCAGCAAGCATACGATCGGTGCTTGTGTAGTGTGCCATGACATGAAAGGTGTCGTTGTAAACACAAGAACCGGAACAATAAGTAGCTGATGTTGGAGTGAAACAGCCAGGCTCAAGTGGGAGTAGACTGGCCACGACGGACGAATTCACCCGGAGATATGAAGACCTTGGCCACGGTGAAGCTGGTGTGACGATCAGATCATGTTTGCGTGGCAAACGTTGCTGTTAGGGACCTAGCTAAGGACTTAACTCAAAAGGCAGTGACTGTAATTTAAAATAGTATAATCCAAAATAGATATGAAAACAATGTTGGTAAACGTAAGGAAAGTGCGCCCGCGTCGTCTTCAGAGATCGGTAGCGAAGTGGGCCGGTGACCCGCGTCCCGCACGTCGTCGCACGCCGCATCTCTCGCTGCCGCTTGCCGTCGCCCGCTGTGATCCGACAGCAGCCGAAGATTGCCGAGTGGTCGGAGGCGACCGAACAGTTGCCGAAGATCCTACATGATAAAAAATGGTATGAAAAGAGGGAGGCCTTTGCCGAGCTGTGGGACACAACTTAGGCCAGCAATGAAAGATATCGGCAAAAATATTGAGACAAAATTTGTTGTGGTGCCCAGACTGTTTGCATACCAATTCAATGTGACTGTAAACGACTTTTACATCAACATGTAATTCCAATTCAGTTGACATTATAGATACCTATCTATTACTAATGTAACCCTTGACAAAGAAAATAACAAAACATCCAGACCTCATTTCGAATCTTTCATTATTTCACTAAACCTTGTCATCCCATCTAATAATTCTACCTCTGTTCAGTTTCTGTCAGATCATGGTACCTTACACGTTAGATATAATATGAGAAATAACTTACGACTAGGTGTCATTGAACCCGGGCACCCGTGAGGCGATCATAGTCGCTCGCACTCCTGAAAACAAAAGAAAACACGTTTAATCTGTTTCTATTTGTGTTCCCAAGTAATATTGGAAGGTATTGTTTATGACAATATACATTGCTAACTTAAATTGAGTATGTTGACGATTGAAACGTAAAGCTGAGTTGTAACTTTGTAGACTAGTTTTCAGTCTTGACAGAAGTCAAGCTTCAGAATCAAAATTAAACATAATTTATCCAAATGAAGCTTAGAGTCAGCACTTTTTGAAAGTCAAAAGTTACAAAACGGCAACCCTGAAAACAATCTTGCTAGTGTTTAAGCTGATAATAAAACTTATTTAAAAAATAATAGAAAACATTGTATCGTCTTCCTCTTCCTGACGTTGTTGTCAAATTCTATTTGGGGTAGGTCTAAAAAATTAGCGATGTAAAATCAGCAGTGTGAAAAAAAAAAAACGGCAAAATTTGTTGCTTTTTTGTTGCTAATTAGTTGCCAAAAAATTTTTTTTGTTGCTGCAGCCGATCGCAAAAAAATTGCAGTAACGCTAGTTTTTCATTATGATAGCGTGGAAATCACTCGATGTGGAATTATCGGTCAAGCGAATAAGGGTTAATTTGTTGCTAATTTGTTGCTAAAAGATGCAAAAGAAAAAAATAAAAAAAATCATAAAAATAAATTTTTGTTAAATATGCCAAAATAAATAAAGTCCACGCCAGCTTAACTCTCAAGTTTTTCGTAGAAAATGCTAAATAAAAATTTGTTGCTGCTCATACTGAAGCTACTCTGAGCACAGAGAGTCAGCAACAAAATAAAAACTGAAAGTCGGATTAGTTCGGAGATCGGTTTACGAAAAAGCCGGCCACGCCAGCTTAACTCTCGAATTTTCTGTGGAAAAACTATATTAAAAATTTGTTGCTGGTTAAATTGCAGCTAATCTGAGTACAAAGAGTCAGCAACAAAATAAAAACCGAAAGTCGGATTAGTTTTCAGATCGGCTTACGAAAAAACCGGATACGCCAGCTTAACTCTCGACTTTTACGTAGTAAAACTATAGTTAAAAATTGTTGCTGTTCATATTGCAGCTAGTCTGAGTACAAAGAGACAGCAACAAATTAGAAACCGAAAGTCGGATTAGTTTGGAGATCAGTTAAAGAAGAAGCCGGCCACGCCAGCTTAACTCTCGATTTTTCTGTGGATAAAGTATATTAAAAATTTGTTGCTGGTTAAATTGCAGCTAATCTGAGTACAAAGAGTCAGCAACAAAATATAAACTGAAAGTCGGATGAATTGGGAGATCGGTTTACGAAAAAACCGGCTACGCCAGCTTCACTCACCTTTTCCGTAGTAAAACCATAGTAAAAAATTGTTGCTGCTCGTACTGCAGCTAGTCTGAGTACAAAGAGTCAGCAACAAAATAGAAACCGAAAGTCGGATTAGTTTGGAGATCAATAATAGGGGCACACTAAGCGGGGCTCCGTCGACTACGCTTTTTAGGGGACTATAAAGTGTTTTAAGGTTAGGTTATCATCATCATCATCATCATCATCTCAGCCGAAAGACGTCCACTGCTGGACATAGGCCTCCCCCAAGTGTCGCCACATTGACCGGTCCCTTGCGACTCGCATCCACCGGATTCCCGCAACCTTCACCAGGTCATCGGTCCACCTAGTGGGAGGTCTTCCAACGCATCGTCTTCCGGTTCGCGGTCGCTACTCCAGAACTTTTCGGCCCCATCGGCCATCCGTTCTGCGAGCAATGTGCCCTGCCCACTGCCACTTAAGTTTAGCAATTCTTCGGGCTACGTCGGTGACCTTGGTTCTCTTGCGGATGTCTTCATTTCTGATTCGATCACGCAAGGAAACTCCGAGCATAGCCCTCTCCATTGCCCTTTGGGTGACTTTAAGCCTTTTGATAAAGCCCATTGTGAGCGACCACGTTTCGGTCCCGTATGTAATCACTGGCAACACACACTGGTCATAGACTTTCGTCTTGAGACACTGCGGTAAGTTGGACGAGAAGATACCGCGCAGCTTCCCGAACGCTGCCCAGCCGAGTCGGATTCGACGATTGACCTCTTTCTCGAAGGTTAGGTTATATTAATCGGTATTTCTCAGAAATGGTAGAGTATCTTTTCATGAGAGTGGTACCATTGGGCAAGGGGGACCCCTCCTTCCCTCCACACCGCATGAGTTGACTACCATCGCATGCATTTCACGAAAAATAATGCGTTTTATTGTAAGCAGTATGTTCGTTTGACAATATTTCGAGAGTTTGCAATATCGCTAGAGAGAATACAATATAACGTGTTTGACAATAGGCTTGTTTCCACCATCAATAAATTGTAAATCTATTTAGTCCGTCAGTTAGAGTATTAGAAAATAATGGACACGTATTTTTTGTTTTTGTAAATCAACGAATATTGACAAAGATAAAACGCATCAAAACTCGGGAGTGGGGGCTCGTGACGTCAGTAGGTACTCACTAAGAATGATACCGAACAGTGACGTATTGGGAATTTTAAAAGCGTCGTATCCTCGTCAATTTTGGTTTATGTGACAAAAGAAAAAATACGGGTCAAATATTTTTTGATAATCTAAGTGACGGACTAATTAGATTTTTTCAGTTAACAAGCCTATTTTACGGTGACAATATTATACTGATATATATTGATTAATGTTATAAAGTTGAAGAGTTTGTTTGTTTGTTCAACGCGCTAATCTCAGGAACTACTGATTGAAACTGAAAATATCTTTTGGTGTTGGATAGTCCATTTCACGCTACAACCTACAGGAGCGGAGCATAAATGAAATTTTTTGCAAAAACGGGGAATACCTACTTATTTTCCTTTTGTGGGTTTTTTCTCTTTTATATGACGCAGACCAAGTTGCGTGGGTCAGCTAGTGTATTATAACTTAGCTAAATGCTCCTGAATTGGGGTAATTTTGTTAGGCTGGCAACTTTAATTAATGCCAAATGTCATGGAAGGTTGCTGAACTCATTGTGATTGCAAAGCCTGGGAAACCACCCCATGAAGCATCGTCATATACAGGGTGTAAACCACCTCATCACAAAGCCGTTAACCAAGCATTCTGTACATCAAACTAAGAAACTTTACGCAAAAATTATTGCTGGGAAACAACTTTTTTTTTGAGGTTATAAATCATGTTTTGTGGTAGAACTCAATGTAACGCACTTAACACATTGTGCTGATGGATGGATTGAATAGTATGGGGGTTGTGGAGATGCTAAAAGTTAAAATCTTACAAAAAAAACCTTTTATTTAAAAAAATCTTGTCAAAAACTTGTAACTTTGACCCCCAATATCTCCGTAACTAGAAGGTTCCCAGGTATGGTGTAGAACAAAAACATGATCGAAATGATGGGGAGAACAAATGCCTTTCGGCCTCGTGAAGAGGTGTTTTACACCCGTTAGACCGACAGAAATATTAAAAACAGAAGAAGTGGCGGCTATGCCGTCTTGTTCGGTGGTTTCGTGCAAAAATAGTTTTTTTTTATTTGATTAAAGGGCTTTGTCGCTTAGCGACCACATCGCCCAGTACAGAAAAGCAAATTACTTACGATCTACTTAGCACTAACTTACGATCTACTTATTACTAGTTCATATAATTCTTTTGCTTTCTCGGACACTGGAAAAGCAAGGATGGAATTACAAATGCCAATAGCATTCGTTTTATATCGTCCAAACACATATTAGGTCTACTATTTTCGTTCTGGACACACTCCATCAGGATATGAAAAACATCATCAATTACTCCACAGTCATCACAATTTGGAGACAAAACTTTCTTCATTAAATGATAGAACTTATTCGAAGGAATATGGCCGGAACGAAGTCTTAAAGCTATAGTAATTAATTTCCTGTTCAGATCACAATCAATCCACGGAGACCGAGAGATCTCTGGCTGGATAGTTCGGTACCAGATCCCCTTTTCTTTTGATCTTCCATCAAAATACTCTTGCCAAAAATCTGAACACTTTTTTTTGCCTTTCCAAAATAGTCTGAATATAGCGGAGTAATATTCGTAGGGACTCCGTCAACACACGCTTGTTTGGCGAGTAAATCAACAATATCATTTTCTTCAAATTGAATATGTGACGGAATCCATTGGAGGCGCACCGTTTTGGAATTAGCTTGAAGTTTTAAGATCAATTCATATAACGCGTAGGCTGTCGGAATACCTCGCATGTGTGAAGTGTGCCGAGCCAAGTGTTGCAGCGAGCTTTTGGAGTCTGTCAGAATCACAAAATCATCGCCATTAATTGACAGTATATAGGACAAAGCTTCCAATATAGCAATCAACTCAATGTGCTTGCAATTAGAAATATCTGAATCAGTGCAAAAATAGAAGGGAAGACAAAAACTTTAGAAGTCATTGCATCAGTTACCACAGCACAGGTAAGTAGGTGCAAGTATTTTACAATATTTGTCATAAAAATCACGAAAAACCATAATCCCTAAAATATATCTGACTTGTACTACTTTATTTAAGTTTTTTTGTATTACTTTGACTGTATTATGTTTGCATTAAATACATTGCTCTTTTACAACGACCTCAGTCTGTCACTGAGTGACTGAACAAGCAATGTACAGCGAACATAACGAAACATCATTAAGCCGTTATGTCGCATGGTGCGTCCGCTGCTCTGGTCCGCCGTATTTGAGCGTGAGCTAGTGATGTGCTCGTGGAGGTTTGACAAAGTCTATCGACAAAAAAGTGCACTGCGAATTGTTATATTACTATTTCAGATTTTTCTTCAACTTGTTAACTCTTGTAATCCATGGAAGGACGATGGTTGGAGGGACGATGGTCTATGGTAAATTTTTTTTTTGTCTTTGACAACAATAGTGCCTGTAGTCCTAACTGAAATAAATGCTTTGATTTTGTTTTTGAACTACGTGTAACTGTGTTATTTGATTTGTAATTGTTTTTAAAATATTTTTATTAATTGAAGAATGATTTATAGGTTTCATATTGTTTTCATTTACTTTATTTCCAAAACCTTTATAAAAAATTATCGATATATTTATCGAAAACTCTTCGATTTAGTCAAGCACTGTGTCATATCTGCCCTCGTCTCCCGACAACACACAATGATAATTGTTTTCGTGTGAGTAAATTATACGGAAAAGTACGCTGTGGTTAAAGAATAAGGTTTATATTTAAATGACAGAGTTAACGATGGCGCGTGTGTGCACTTGGTCGTAGTATTGTTTTGACAGAACTGTGTGTGCAATATTAATAGCGTTACGGAGGGGGAACCACGGCAACTGTTGCTTCACCAGTTTTCTATACATTTTGAACTCCACGCCATATTAATTATCTCCTTCTTTATTATATGTATGAATATACCTAGTTCTCTGTTATCAAAACTATTTAAAAACTCTTATTGAAACGGTTAAAACCAATAATAGAAGATAGAGAACTTATTCCAAATCATCAATTTGGCTTGAAAACAAGGAAGTCTGCTCCACCGTGCTTTTAGATGTCGCGCAAGCTTTTGCCAAAGTTTGCCATAAGGGTCTAATATTTAAGCTCAGACGCATGCTACCAGAATTTGCAGATATCCTAGAGTCGTATACAACTAACAGAATGTTTAGAATACGGCAGGAGGACGCATATTCCGAGCTAAAAGCTATAAAAGCTGGTGTACCTCAAGGAAGTGTGCTAGGCCCAATTTTGTACTTGTTATACACATGTGACATCCCAGAACTGGAAAACCGCACCATTGCGACCTTTGCAGATGATACTGCAATTATGGCTACTGGATCAAGCCACAGAGAAGTACTAGAAAAAGTTCAACTAGCTGGGAACAAAGTTTATGACTGGACACAAAAATGGAAGATCAAACTGAAAGAGTCAAAATCAATTCACATTGATTTTATAAACAAACACTTGGACTATCACATCTAAATGGTATGCAAGTACCTTAAGCTAATACTAACTAAAACCCATTCACGTTCCTTCCTCGCCCTTTATGTTCCGGGGCCACGGTATCTCTTTCGAACAGTCCCGCAACCCCGGCAGGCTTCGGCCCTTGCGGGCCGTTTCAATGTGCTGACATCTCTTTGAGGCGCGCGTGGAACACGAGCTCGCCCATAGCTTATGGCAAAGAGAAATGACAGGAACTCGATTAGCGATGATCTATGAGTAAGTATTGGTTACTCGGAAGGAAATCTTGTCTATCATTGATACATAATAAAATAACCCTATACGAGTACAAGCATAATTAATCTGATGCCAATTTGGACGTATGGCACCCAACTTTGGGGCTCTAATAAACAAAGCAACGTCAAAATTATTTTTGACGTTGCTTCAGAATATGCTTGTTTATGGTTATTTTATTATATTTTATAGGGTTAGTATCGTGATTTATTTGGATCCGCGATATAAATCGCATTTTTTTAACGGCATCATTACAGCGCGGGCTGAATCTAAATGAAATAATAAATGACGATTAACACCATTAAAAAACCCGGATGGTCTGGTTTTTGTATCCATTCGTTGCATCACTACTGTCAATAAAGTAAGTGCTACGGACTTGTGTAAAAGTGCAAAAGTGCTTATTAGTCTTTTAGGCTAGATCCTAATTAAGTATTAAGAATTTAGATCTTACTAATAAAGTACAAAAAAAAATGATAAATTTGCATAAAAGGCTAAGTATCAGGGCAGGAAAAAGATGACTTTTGTTATGACAGTGACAGTTGACACTGATGACAGCCCGCCGCCCGCGGTGAATGAAAACACCAAGAGTGGAGAACAAGAACAACCGGAAATTATGAATAAATGGGGGTATTAGAAGACATTTTTGAAACGTACCTACAAAAAGCATGTTGAGCATTTAACGTTTTCTCCCACAAAACAGTAAGTATACATTGTCATGAATGCACTTTGTTTACACTACTTTTCACATTAAAAAGACAGACACTTTAAGGTACGTGTTGACGATTTGACAGTGGGGCTTAGTTTCCAAGCTTTTCTAAAAGGTACAGGCCGGTTACAGAAAACCAACTCTGAGATTCAGAAAGCTGTTGAGTGACTCTAACAAAACTAATCCGACTTTCGGTTTTTATTTTGTTGCTGACTCTATGTACTCAGTTTTATCATTAGCTGCAGTTTAACCAGCCATATTTTTTTAATATACACACATCAAAAGTGTCTAGGGATCAACATATATTTTTGCAATAACTTTTCTCCTGATTGATATAAATCAAAATTTTCTTCCATCAAATAAAGTGTTTTCGTTTGTCACAGTAACGATAAACCAAGTCACCTTTGCATTAATAAAGAAATTTGCCATTTTCCTAATAAAGGGATTTTTGACATTTGAACCACTAACATTAAAGTTCGAAAAAAAGACTGAAATAACAGTTTTCTTTAAAATTTTATTGGGTAACTTAAACAATTAATAATCCGTGTTTCTACCGCGAACACGAACAACACAAGAACATCGGTTTGGCATACTCAAAATGAGTTCATCCAAATCACGCTGTGGAATGGCCGCCCATGTTCGTTGCAACAACAAAAAAAGGTCTTCTTGCGACTGGATACCCTCCATATTCGGCAGAGCTCTTCTCTGTAGCATATCCCATGCATGCTCAATCGGGTTCAAGTCTGGCGACTGAGCAGGCCAGGGCAGGACATTGATGTTAGCTGCGGCGAGAGTGTCTTACAACTCTTGCGGTGTGCAGTCGTGCATTATCATGCACGACCGCGCACACACACATTAACTGAAATAAGGGACCGATTTGCACTTGTAGAGGAACGATGACGTCTGATACAATCGTCTCAGCATAAATTTGAGCGTTGAGGTTGCCTCTGATCCAAATCAACTCAGTTCTTCCGCCGATCCAAATACCCGCCCATACCATGATGGTTCCACCACTATAAGGATGGACTTCCTGGCAGGATTTTAATCGCTGTTGGCGTCCAGGGGTTCTCCAGTGTCGTATACGTCTTGTATCCGGTCTCATACCAAAACGAGACTCATCAGAAAAGCACACGAAACGCCATTGTTCTTCTGCCCAATTTCTGTGTTCAAGAGCCCATTGATATCGAATCCTACGATTGTGCATTGCTATAGGTGGTACCCGTAGCGGTCTTCGGGAATGAAGGTTCACTTCATGCAAGCGGTTCTCAGTGCTTCGGTAACGTGTCCAAAGTCGACTGATAACACTCTGACTTGTATTCAGAGCTAAAGCCACAGTACGTTGCCGGGAACCAGCTTCTATCATTCCCACGGCTCTGAGCATTTCTTCCCTGCTTAAATGACGTCGCCGCTCCATAATAACGTTGGTTTTAATCAGTAGTAGGGAAACAGTAGCACTAATAATGTCTTCAATGCGTTGTATGTTTTTATAGGGAAAATATTGACAACTGATTTTCATCTTTTACTCGAATTTGATTGACAGTTCCTGTTTCAAATTATGAAATGCACCAAAAAGGATCCATATAAATTTATTACATCATAAATTTATTACAAAGCCACATCTCAATCTCAAGAAATCCGCATAAAAATGCTTGATCCCTAGACACTTTTGATGTGTGTAGTTTCTCCACAGAAAAGTCGAGAGTTAAGCAGGCGTGGCCGGCTTTTTCGTAAACCGATCTCCAAATTTATCCGAATTTCGGTTTCTATTTTGTTGCTGCCTCTTTGTACTCAGATTAGCTGCAGTACGAGCAGCAACAAATTTTTGCTATGGTTTTACTACGGAAAAGTCGAGTGAAGCTGGCGTAGCCGGTTTTTTCGTAAACCGATCTCCAAACTAATCGGACTTTCGGTTTTTATTTTGTTGCTGACTCTTTGTACTCAAACTAGCTGCAGCATGAGCAGCAACAAATTTATATCATAGTTTTTCTACGGAATAGTCGAGAGTGAAGCTGGCGTAGCCGGCTTTTTCGAAAACCGATCTCCAAATTTATCCGAATTTCAGTTTTTATTTTGTTGCTGACTATTTGTACTTAGACTAGCTGCAATTTACCCAGCAACAAGTTTTTAATAAAGTTTCTCCACAGAAAAGTCGACAGTTAAGCTGACGTGGCCTGGCTTTTTCATTACCCAATCTTCAAACTAATCCGACTTTCAGTTTATATTTTGTTGCTGACTCAGTGTACTCAGACTAGCTGCAATACGAACAACAACAAATTTTTACTATAGTTTTACTACGGCAAGTCGAGACTTAAGCTGGCGTAGCTGGTTTTTTCGTAAACCGATCTCCAAACTAATCCGACTTTCGGTATAATATATTTTGTTGCTGACTCTTTGTACTCAGACTAGCTGCAATTTAACCAGCAACAAGTTTATAATGTAGTTTTTCCACAGAAGTCGAGAGTTAAGCTGGCGTGGCTGGCTTTTTCGTGAACCGATCTCCAAATTAATCCGACTTTCAGTTTCTATTTTGTTGCTGACTCTTTGTACTCAGACTAGCTGCAATACGAACAGCAACAAATTTTTACTATAGTTTTACTACGGCAAGTCGAGACTTAAGCTGGCGTAGCCGATTTTTTCGAAAACCGATCTCCAAATTTATCCGAATTTCAGTTTTTATTTTGTTGCTGACTCTTTGTACTCAGACTAGCTGCAGCATGAGCAGCAACAAATTTATATCATAGTTTTTCTACGGAATAGTCGAGAGTGAAGCTGGCGTAGCCGATTTTCTCGAAAATCGATCTCCAAACTAATACGACTTTCGGTTTCTATTTTGTTGCTGACTCTTTGTACTCAGACTAGCTGCAGTACGAGCAGCAACAATTTTTTACTATGGTTTTACTACGGAAAAGGCGAGTGAAGCTGGCGTAGCCGGTTTTTTCGTAAACCGATCTCCAAACTAATCCGACTTTCAGTTTATATTTTGTTGCTGACTCTTTGTACTCAGATTAGCTGCAATTTAACCAGCAACAAATTTTTAATATAGTTTATCCACAGAAAAATCGAGAGTTAAGCTGGCGTGGCCGGCTTCTTCTTTAACCGATCTCCAAACTAATCCGACTTTCGGTTTCTAATTTGTTGCTGTCTCTTTGTACTCAGACTAGCTGCAATATGAACAGCAACAAATTTTTACTATAGTTTTACTACGTAAAAGTCGAGAGTTAAGCTGGCGTATCCGGTTTTTTCGTAAGCCGATCTGAAAACTAATCCGACCTTCGGTTTTTATTTTGTTGCTGACTCTTTGTACTCAGATTAGCTGCAATTTAACCAGCAACAAATTTTTAATATAGTTTTTCCACAGAAAATTCGAGAGTTAAGCTGGCGTGGCCGGCTTTTTCGTAAACCGATCTCCGAACTAATCCGACTTTCAGTTTTTATTTTGTTGCTGACTCTCTGTGCTCAGAGTAGCTTCAGTATGAGCAGCAACAAATTTTTATTTAGCATTTTCTACGAAAAACTTGAGAGTTAAGCTGGCGTGGACTTTATTTATTTTGGCATATTTAACAAAAATTTATTTTTATGATTTTTTTTATTTTTTTCTTTTGCATCTTTTAGCAACAAATTAGCAACAAATTAACCCTTATTCGCTTGATCGATAATTCCACATCGAGTGATTTCCACGCTATCATAATGAAAAATTAGCGTTACTGCAATTTTTTTGCGATCGGCTGCAGCAACAAAAAAAATTTTTTGGCAACTAATTAGCAACAAAAAAGCAACAAATTTTGCCGTTTTTTTTTTTTCACACTGCTGATTTTACATCGCTAATTTTTTAGACCTATTTGGGGTCGGCGTAACACGTTTTCCTCTTCCATTCTCCCCTGACGTCACGGCATCATTTACATCTCTTTCATGTAATTCCTCACACCATTCATCTATCTTTTCTTTGGCCTTCCACTCCCTCTCCATGCATCAAAATTCATGACCATCACTCTTTTAGTCACAATGACAAGATTATATTATAGCTAGCCTGTACTAACCCACTGCTGGGCAAAGGCCTCCGTCGCGCAGTATCTTAGGTGTAAAACTCACGGATCGTATTCGTAACACCACACTACGCTCTAAAACGCAAATCGTTGGCGTGGCTCAAAAGGCTGTCCTACTTAAATAAGATTTAATTGGTAAAAAAAAATGTTGCAAAATTTATGATCATGTCATTCTCTTTTTACTGAAAAATCGGTTCATTAAAAGTATACAGATATTTTCACCAAAAGAGCTAATCTTACAAACCCAACTCGACTCGAATGACCCGGAACTCTCACAGTACTGATCTGCCGACGATATTATGCAAAGATTTATAATACTATTCATTTGTATGTAAATCCTGTGGCGGCCTGCACGGTTGCATGACAAATTTCAGTTGTAACTGAATTTGACCGAAGCTAACTAAGTATAGAATATTTAACGCGTTTCGCGTCCGCGGATCCGGTGAGTTTTCAGCGAATTGTGGCAAAATTCAACGTAAAAACGACGTATTTTGATGGTTTTTCACTAGCTTGGTTTAACTAGTGGAATCTAAATTCATAGGATACTTCCCGTTGACCTAGAACTATGAAATTTGGCAAGAAGCAATGTCTTATAGTACATCCGGACAAACCTATTGAGGTTTTTGCGATGTTCCTGTATTTATATTTTGTTTTGTTCTATATTTAATACACAATAAAAAAAGAACACGTTAAGGTATAAATGAAAGCCGTCAATATGCAGTTTAATAACATAATACCTACAAGCTTATACGGAACCCTCAGTGCGCTAGTACAAATCAGTAATGGCCATTTTTTTTTAATAATTAAGGAGGATTTAAATCTGATTACTAATGTAAATATGCAAAATTTTTCATTATAAATTCCTCAAAACTAATCTTTAAGTTATATAAATTAGGGATCTGGGACTTTGGGACTCTGAGACACTTGCGCGAACCCACATGCACGAACAGACATAATATGCGCGCATGCAGGTCTTATGCACCAACGACGGAAATGTGCGCGAATGGACACTGGCGTGACTGGACTTTTGCGCGACTTAATGATCACGCCTGTTATTATTACTTAAATGTGTTTTTTTTTTGGGTTTTGGTCATGGTTGTCGTTTTCATGGTTTTCGGGGCCGTTGATAACAAAAATGAGGTCAAAATGGAAATTCATGATGACGCTGAGGAAAATGTTCGGTTTTTCCATCATGGGTGTCGTTTTCATGGTTTTCGGGGTCACTGATAAAAACAATACCTACATTCAACGGTACCTACCTTAGACGGTACTTCGACGGCGATTATCAGGCTACTAGACAGTAAGTGACGAACTTTGCCCACCTTTCCCCGTGTTTTCGCAATGCATGAATAGCCAGTCCCACTGAAATTTACACATTTTTATTCTCCAAGCTTGTTCACAATATTATTATAAACAAACAAACAACATGTTAGCACACTCTACTCCCGGCAGACTTGCCAGAATTTCAATCAACATAATCGCCCCCTGAAAATAATTTAAGCAAAAACATCTTCAGCACAAGTGCGGTTATGTAAACATGTACTGTCAACAAATTGAATAAGCAGATAGTAAGCATTTTTTTTTAATGTATGTTTTTGTGCACTCCTTTGCCGAGCAGTTGGCATCATCATCCAATTAAGGGACGGAGACCCCAGGAGCCCCATGGTTGTGAAGATATCTATGGTTAAAGATTGGAGGATAGAAAGAAAGAAGAAAGAAAAAATATTTATTCGTCGCAAAGTCATGACGTGCATACAATATTAAAAAGGTAAACATAGAACGCATTAATACAAACACAAATATTTAAACTAAAACCGAAAATTAACACAACAACATTAGCATAATTATTGTAAGACTAAACAGACCAAAAATAAAAGATTGCACGCCGTGAGTGCGACAAATAGGTTACCACTCAGCATGATGCTGTGCTATGAGGAACCCACAGAACAGCGCTGGTTTTCAGTGGTCACCTGTGAAAAACGTACGGAAGCCAATACAGCGATATTTGACTAAATGATATAACTAAAATAAAACAGATCGGACTTATTAGCATAAAAACAAAAACATTTCAATAAAAAAAAATAAAGGTACATACAATAGGATACAGACTGCAGGATAAACAAAACAAACACAATAACAAAGACATGCCGGGTTTTTTTTTGTCTCGCTCTTACCCCACCTGCGCGTCGCTGCGCGCCACCGCACCTCCGCCTGCAGCCCTGCGCGCGCGCTGCATGCATTTCTCATCTATGCCTGTTGGCGCGTTGACGTTCGTTGCGTCATACCTACGTCAGCGCAGCGCGCCGAGCCCTCAGCGGCGGCGCGGTTTCGCACGAGTTCGAGTACGTCACGTGATGCATGTCACGTGACTAGTTGCTATAGTGCTACCGATAGCTACCTTATTATGTATGTACATAGCTCAGTCGAGGTAATGTGTTTTCTTGAAAAAAAGTGATGCCGTCTCGAGCCGCCTGGATAGATATGCCTCGCCGATAGATGATTACGCTTATGTAAGTAATTATTTATATTGTATTCGCTGTTCATATTTTTGTTTTTCTAAAAGGATTCTTTTCAAATGTAACTTAAAATTTTGTTTTGTTTTTAGGGATCTTATGGGAGGTGGCAGATCATTCCAGCAGCGAGTGGCGGCATACTTGAAACAACCCCTGAAGGCAATGGTCTTATGTCGAGGCATCGAGAGTGGATTGGACGTGGAACGAGCAGAATAACTGTAGTGATCGTGCCTCCAGCTAAGTTTTTTGGACAGATATTCCGGTTTGTGTGTTTATATGATACCGAACATCAAAACTGCCAAGTGTAGTTTCCGGCGTGCAGCCATTTTAAGAATGTTGTTTTCATTTAAATACGGTGTGATATGATGCCTGCGGGGTATGTTTAAGCAGTAACGAGCACATGCATTTTGTACTCGTTGTATTAATCGTTCAGTACGTGTAAGAAGACATGGCCCGTAAACAGTATCGCAATAATTCAGTTTGGACAGTACTAGGCTATCCACCAATCTCTTCCTTATCGCGATACTAAGGAAATCCCTCACTCTGTACAAAACTTTCAGTCTATAAAAGCAGTTTTTTACTACGCCATTTATATGTTCTTCAAACCGTAGTTCCGGATCAGTAATTAACCCAAGGTTACAAGCGATTTCTACCTTTTGAATACTTTCCCCCATAATTTTGACCTCAGGTTTAGCAGAAAGGATTGATTTGATTTGATTTCTGCTCCCCATGACCATGAACTTTGACTTTTGAGGGTTCAGTACCAGAGAGTTGTCCCTAGACCACATAGCAATTTTATCAAGCTCCTCATTGAGGGTACGTACGGCGGCTGCTGTGTTACTGGCGTTAAATGAAACATATAGCTGAGTGTCATCCGCGTATACATTTCGATATCGGATAGAATAGCGCTATTTAGTTATTAGAATGAAAAGGGGTAACAATTTACTATCGTTTGGCAAGTGGGAAGGGGGAGGTGCCTCCTGTGCTCTGGCACCGCTTCCATGTTAAGGCGATGCGCCGTTTATGAGAAAAACCAATTATAGTAACCTAACCTCGAAACGTTTTATAGATGCTCAACATGTTGCAGTCGAGAGAAGCCCGGTCAATAGACTTACTTCGTACTTCTGAATTAATTGTGAAAAATAACCACGAAGGGTATGGCGAACAGATGGCTTGGCGTCGCTTCACGTTCCGTTCCACAAAACTATACAATTAAATCATTATTTTTGTGTGAAAAGCTCAATGTCAACGAAACGTGAAATGTCAACTTTGACGTCTACCATGACAATTTATTCAACCTAAAAATTTGCAAATGGCGTACTGTTTTCCAATTTGTAAGTTTAAAGAATTAAATCTCGTAAACTGTGGGCTTCCTGCAATGGAAAGTTTATCCCAAAATTAACGAATACTAAAAAAGAAAAAAAAAAAAACACTATTCATTTCATTTCCATTTTTATTCCTTTTTTTTTGTGGGTTTGCGATATTCTGTCAACTCAAGGAAGGTAAATACTTAAAAAATGATGTTCGACTACACCATGCCAATTTAAACTTTGTTTACTTCAAATACGAGTAGGTACCCTATTATTTTCTGACAAGTAACATCTAAAATATTATACTCGAGAAAGAAGAAACGGGCCATATATTATTATTGTTCACATTTACTTTAAGGCACAAGTTTTCTAAGAAACAGAGCCGTTCTATGTAGTTAGTACTTCCTGAACATGTAATCATTTTGTTCTTTATAAAGGCTCTTTTTTCTTTTGCGATAGAGAAAAAGATCGTTAGATTTAGTGGAGTGAGTACATTTGTTGAATTGGTAATGTATCGTTTTGTAGAAAATTTCTGAAAAGCTGCCTGAATCAAAATAAAATCAGATAAAATAATACACAATAACATCAGACCACAATCAAAATGAAATCACATAAAAGTAAAATAAATTAAAATATAACAAAATCAGAATAATAACCAAATAAAACCATTTAAATTATATCACAAACAACCAAATAAAGCTAAATGAAGTCAAATCAAATAATTAAATAATCAATCAATAACATTAATATTTTTTCCCCGACACTGGTACAGCAACATGTCTATCAGCACAATGTCGGATGAAGGGGCAATAAAGCCTTCCTCCAATCTTCGCTAGCATTGTGTTGTAGCTGGTCCGTATTCTGAGTACCAAGGAGGCTACGCGCTTACGCATGGTCGCGGGAAAGCAGTCGGTGTGCTGCCGGGGCTCTGGGACTGGTCGAAAGAGATACCGCGACCCTGGAACACAAAGGGCTAAGAAAGAACATGGATGGGTTTTAGTCAGTAGAAGTCTGACACTCCCTTCTGCTCCGCCCAGAGTGGGAGGAGTCATTTGATGATATCCTATCAGAAAAAAAAACCGTCGGTGTGCGCTTCTGCGAACATACCCGAGGCGCTACAGTGTCGGGGCCTTAAAAACGCTGCCTTCTTATTATTCTAATACAATTTCACACATGTCCTGTAGTTATTATACAAAACCCAAAAGAATCATGAAAAACTTCAATTAGGATAGTTGTCATAAAGCATTATTTGGAAGTTATGATCAGGCCCGTCAGACATATTGGTAACGTCTTAATCTAAATAAGAATATTATTTGCAGCGACTGAACAAATAACGAAACAAAACGCTCCTTTATTCCCTAAAAATAGAAACAGTCTGTAAGCAAAAACCGACATAAATCACTTACAAAGACAGAATACATGGAAATAACAAAGTCAAGCTACATTGACTGTTGACTTTATTCGTCAGATTTCCTCTGATCTCAGTTTCATAGACGCCCCAATCTAATTAGACTTTTGCTACGCTCGGATTCGTAGCGGCTACGACTATCGTAGCAAAGAGCTACGCGCTACGACTCTCGTAGCGGCTACGAAATGTAATTTTAGATACACGAGGCCTTGTTTCGGTTGTTTGTTGGTGCCTATAAAAGTTTGTTGGTGAATATTTAATTAAGTTTATTGAAGAGGGAGTATTGAATTAATTTCTGTTTGTGTTCGAGTTAAATAAAGGGGAAAGTACCTACTGTTTGTGGATCTATGAATTTGAAAGTGAAGCATTTTCGTATTTGTTGAGTTTAAGCAACCAGGAAAAGGAAAGAAGTACTAAAACTTTCTAAATCAATCTTCTTGTTGTTTGTTTATCAATGTATATTTTGTTAAAATTATTGTTTCACAAACGATGTGAAAATATTATTGTAATTAATTTCTTTTTAATTTTCGTTTCTGATTGTTTTTCATGATATTTAAAATCACAATAATCGTAATATTGTCATACAGTACGGAATTAACAATATAGTAATACCCACTTAAAACGCGCCAAGAAGGCGTGAAGAAAAATAAACCCATATTCCCTTTAACAATACAAAGAGAAAACAAGCTTTTTCACGGCGCATGGCATCGATTGTTCAATCAAAGGAACGATGCCAATCGTTTCACTGAGCTTAGCTACGCTGCTACGCCGTAGCAATTGTAGCTTGAGGCTTCGCCGTAGACACCGATATTATTTCTGATATCAAAGAGGGCTACGCGGTCTAAGCTTAGTTACATTTTATGGGTAGTTGGACATACTTTCTAGCATTAAACTACAGGGTGTAACCAACCTCATCACGAAGCCGGTAACCAAGCATGCTGTACATCAAAATAAGTAACTTTATGCAAAAAATATTGCTGGAAAACTACTTATTTTTTTGGTGGAAAATCATGTTCTGTGGTAGAACTCAATTTAACGTACTCAAAACATTGTGTTGATGGATGGATTTAATAGTACGGGGGTCGTGGAGGTATTTAAAGTAAAAAAAGAACAATAAAAACTTGTATTAAAAAAAAACGTGTCAAAAAGTTGGAACTGTGACCCTCAATATCTCCGTAACTAGAAGGTTCCTAGGAATGGTGTAGAACAAAAAAATGATCGCAATGACAGGGAGAACGAGTGCCTTTCGGCTTCGTTAAGAGGTTATTTACACCTTTTATTTTATCAAAGTGGTTTGTATTAAGAAAGTGTGGATCGTCCCTACTTCTTCTTTGTGGATGATTTATTATTTGTCATCATTGCAGGCCAAAGACAAAGAGCCGAGAGCCTAAAGGCTGAAGTATCCAACCAGTGCGGCCTGCCTGTTTTAATAAATAAATATCGCTAGACATTAAACACAGCGCCATCTAGTGCCACGCTAAGCATCGAGGCTTGTGTCGTGGACCCCAGATGGTTGATATACTACATAGATAATTTATGTTTTTATATACATATTACTTATTACACATAATAAACATCCATGACTCGGAAACAAATGTCCATGCTCATCACACAAACATTTGCTTCTACCGGGATTCGAACCCAGGACCCTAATAACTTGGACTTCATTGCTTGGACACTTGCACTGGGGGCACATGTATTGAACTGTAACGAAGTGATCCCACAGAGAAGCAGAGTTGTCGACATAGCTCACAGAAGAAGCAGAAGTGAAAATGGGCCGGACATATTAGCCTTAGAAACGATGACCGTTACGGTAGATGTGTTCTTGAGTGGAGACCGAGAATCGGTAAACGGAATGTAGGCTCGATGGAGCGACCATCTTCGTATGGTGGCTGGTAGCAACTTGTTGAGAGTTGCCGAGGATTGAGTGGCTGGCGTGCGATTGAGGAGGCCCATGTCCAGGGCTGTAAGCTGTTGACGATCATTTCAGACCAAAGACACACGTTTACATTTTTATTAATTAATATTCTTTATTTTAGTTCTGAAATTACAAATTAAGAGACGTTGACCGTGCGTCACTCTGATATACTATAATAATCAATATTTAATGTACCTAATGCTTAGTTACAGACCTGGAAAGACAACACAAGAATGCGGGTGGATGGAAAAAGTCCACAAAACCTGGTGATTCTGTGAGGGTGTTTCGCCGTGACTTTGTGTCGAGTTTCAGTAGTGAAAGAAGCAAAAGGCAAAGAAAAAGGTTAGACAGGTTTGTCTGCTCCTAATTGTTTTTTCCATCCACCCGCATTTTCCAGTCAATAATGCAACAGCGCGGCATCAGCGTCGAAATATCGGGAGCTCAAAATTAACAATTAAATCACGGAAGATATCCCGTAGGTGATATTTTAAGTTTAGTTAAAAACCGTGAAAGCTTACAATAGTGATTTTGAATTTAGACGAAAACAATAAAAATGTACTTTCCTTGAAACGTTTTCCTCAACTAAAAAGTTCACCTAGTTAATAGATAGCTTTTGATTCAGCAAACGATTTCTTGATACACCCTTTTGTCGAAGAGATAATAAATCCGAAGGGTTCAGTAAGCTGTTTACGAAACTCTCATTTAAAATAGATGAGATAGATATAACGAAAATTTTGCTTCATCTTTGAGCTAACCTACTCCTGTTTGAAGTCAGTGAAAAATAATAATCTACAACTATTAATTTTAAAATGTGCAAAAAATAACGAAACTCAAACGTTATATATATATATTTTTTGTACAATGTTACTTTCGATTACCATGTGGGTCTTTAAATAATTGTTTGTCACATTTAAATTCAAGGAAAATTGTTAAAACATCTGGACAAAAGTCTTCCCGTACCAGAAATCAAGAATACTACGAAACAGTATAGTGTCTAAAAAGTTAAAATGTCATAATCTAAAATCATAAACCTGAATAAAATGTAACAGTATTAGAAATTAATAGATTCAAAAAAATTGTCCATTTCTACCTTCTCAACACTTCTTTTTATTGATAGTAGCTCAATTCATTATTATGTTAATTCGTTTAAAAAAAAAACACTTTTATACGCCACTGTAAATTGTGTTTAAAATCAAGATTTCACACATAGACAGATATCTGTCTGCCTAAACAGAATGGTCACAGTCTGTTTGTAAGTCCAGTCAAGATCTTGGTCAGTTCTTATATTATGAGCCCATACATATTGTTTTAACTACTATCTCTTTTTGTTGATGTCTTTCAACTTAGTTACTCTAAATCACGCAAATCGATTTCACATACTTCCATAGGCTGCAGAACCAACTAGGATTTGATTGAAGTTCGTCTGTTATTTTCCAGTTTTCAAGCCAACTGCCGGAAATTGAACCTCGTTGGTTATTCTTTAAGATTTCCTTTTGATTGGCCTCAATTTAGTTTGAACAAGCACTGACGCGCAATTCTCAGCTTAAGGTGGAAAGCTCCAGGGCAGCCAGCGATTTTTTTTTTTACTGTTTTTGCATTGCGGGTACCGTGGAATATAATTATCTACTTTAAGGTGTAAGAACTAAATTTTTCAAGCAAAGAGTGCTTTGAGTTATACATCATTATATATTTCTGGCGAGTAGAAACTTCCACGCTTTTTGAACTTCTAGCGGTTTGGGCTTCAGCAAAAGTGCCATTTGCACAGATTTTTTAAAACCCCATAAACCCCTCTTGAACTCTCCTAGTGATTCAATTGGCAGGAAACGTGTTACTTACTTGATTTTCCTACTAGGAATACTTATTATAGCACTATAAACTAGGATCACCAGGAATGACGTCAGTATAAAAAAATTACAAATCTATTTAGTCCGACAGTTCGAGTATTGGAAAATAATGGACGCCAATTTTCTGTTTTAGTAAATCAATGAATATTGCCAAAGGTAAAACGAATCAACGTCACGCCCCCTCTTGACGTTGATTCGTTTTACCTTTGACAATATTCGTGGGGGTGTCATGACGTCAGTACGCTCTAAAAATTATACCGTGACGTATTGAGAATTTTAAAAGATTTTGATTTACATATCAAAATAAAAAATAAAGATCAAATGTTTTTTGATAAACAACTGACTGATTAATTACATTTTTTATGTCGTCTACTCTATGCTCCGTATTTTCAAATAAAGGATAAAGTAAGTAAATCTAATCATCACACCTAATCAGCCATCTGTACCATATGTTATCATGCGCAAGTACTTCGGTATCATAAGTGTAAGTAAAGATAACGTTATTCTTACATTTTATTCGCTCGAGCACCGGATATTTGATCCCTCCGCCTTATGATTCAGCTCGATTATTTCACCACCCCGTGAAGGTTTTTCTTAGTGTCTAAGATAAAGGTTTTTTTTATTGGTTTTGGCAGGTTGCAGATATTTTTTGGCAGAATAATAAATGTTATGTGATGTTTATTTTGTAAGTAGGTTTTCACAAACACTTTTACACGTAAAATTTTTTTTTAAACTAAATGGGGCCGGTGTTTCGTACCTGATTACTCTGAGAAGAAACAGCCGAAACAAACTCAGAGGTCCAGACATAATCTTGCTCAATGCACATGAGGATCATGTAGGTATTAGTTTCTGAGATGGTCTTTTGAAGAAAGGACCACACAGATTTGAGTGAACCTGTCCAGTAATGTGGTCAATCTATCTTTAAAATTAAAAAAAAAAAACTGTTGGGGTAGTTTTGTTATGTTAGTATATTTTGTTTACTTTAGTCAAAATATTTATTTAACAATAAGCGAGAATACGTAAGACGAGGACGAGGCGTAGACTGGGCGCAAAGGGGCAAGCGTCGTCCTTGCCTTTTCGCACCTTGAAGGATCCTTACGGGCGTGAGAAGGGGCCCGCGGTTAATTAAGTCCGCGTTTCGGGCGTTTCTTTGAAGACGACCTTCTGGTTATGTTTATACTGTGATCACGAGGCGCGCGCGTCGTCCGTGCCTCGTCTTTTACGATGCCCCGTCTGCGCCCTGTCCGCGGCCTGACTTCGTCCTTCGTCTTTTCTGTGTGCTTTAAATTCTCACCTAAAATTGACATAATATACAAACCTATATACAAATATTCCCTCCTAATCAGAAGGTCTAAGTAGCTAAATGTCCAATAGCGCAAAACGTCTAATGAGCAGTAAGTCTAATTAGCAATATGTCCAGTTAGTAAAACGTCGAACTATCAGAAGGTCAGTATAGCCAATCCCGGGGTGGGTTCGAACGTAGGTACTTTCAACGGAGGTACCATATCGCGAAGCTGACTGTACATTCCAAACCAACGTCAGTAACAGACACTGCAATCTTTCAGGCCTTTCTAATCCCAAAATACCTCGCAACACATCACTTCAAACAAAAAATAATCTTTCACAGAAATATTCTTCCATCCCACATCTCTAAGCAAGTGCTATCAACTCCATTATTTTAATCTTCCATTCTGAACCATTGTAGAGATTTAAATTGGACAACAATCTCGTAAAAGCGGGCTTATCTCAAAGCTCCTAAGTTCAGTCAAAAAAGACGAGGGATTCAGTCGTCGCCAAATAAAAGAATTCGGTTGGTATAGATAAAAAAAAACTGGTAAAAACACTTGTATGGAGACAAGACTGGAATTTCGAAGATAGGATAAGAAGGTTTGATAAATTGATTTGAAATTGTTTTTGTTTTTTTTTCGAGGTTTAAAATTGTTATTTTAATGAATTTTAAGAGAACTCAAAAGCTTTAGTTGTTTTAGTTGAATGTTTGGGATACGAATGTATGACATTTGCCTTCGACTAACTTAATTTTTTTTCGTTACCCTTCCTTGTCCCACTGCTGGGCAAAGGCCTCTCCCATATCCTACAGGTACTCTTCTCCTGCGCCACCTCCAACTAGCCTTCGTGATGCGCGTCTAGATCATCTCGCCACCTCTTCTAGGCCTGCCTCTGCAACGCCATAATTTTCGGGCATACGACAGGGACTTTTCGCAATTTAAAATAGGTACTCTAAACAATTCTAAACTAACTTATGTATATCATTATTATCGTCAAATAATGGGTTTAAAAAACCTCTTAACGAAGCCAAGAAGTATTTGTTTTACACATCATTGCGATAATTTTTGAAATGCATGTATTTTTTGTAAGAGCTTTTTTTACACACTTTTCCATCACTACTCCCGTCTGATTTTTAAACTATATTTAATAAAAAAAATATATGTTTTCGGGATCTTTAGCGATAATGAACTCACCTTGAAACTATGGCACGCAATTTCTTTAACACTGTATAAGTAAGTACACTGCACCGCAAAGAAAAAGGGTCGGTTAGAAAATCTTCAAATCTACTCATTTTTATTTATTTTACATTTATAATAGAATAAAAGCTAGAATTCTTTTTTTTATTATCTGTTAAGTGAATTAAAATATTTTTAATGTAGTATAACATAATTCATAGAGCTAGGCCGACTCTTTTTCTTTGCGGTCCAGTGTATTATTCTTTAGATATTTTTCATTGGTATTGATGACGGTAAGCCCGCTGACAGCGAGCTGTCTGCTAATTTGTGTTGCCAATGTAAACTATATCTAAAGAGCAATATATAAAGCGCATAGTTGAATTATATTATGTTTGCTGGGTGGGAGCAGAGTCGTTTATGTGAGCTAAGACCTTAGAGAGGCCAGGCATGCAACTACTTCTCGAAACAAATGACTGACATGAATTATGAGAACCAACAAATGGAAGACATGTGACATCCACCACACTAGCCCACGTGGTGTACCACGGTCCACACCCTTCCCCAAATAGAGGGCGTCTGTCCCAGCTTTAGGCAAGTTATAGGCTAAACTTATATTGTCACTTACTATAAGTACTACTTAATATAAGTTTAGTTTTAAACCGTGAAAGCCCAAAACAGTGTTTGAAGTTATATGCTGACTATATTATTCTCTCTAACATCCAACTTTCAAATTACCGTTTATGATTCATTGTTGTCAACGTTGTCGGATGGACAGGGAGAGATAGGCCAAAGAAAAGATATGAAAGAGAAAGAAATAAAAGATGCTGATGCGGGACAAGGGCAGGGACAATATAAATTCATATCAATATCTTCCAGCCCTTGTCCAATAAGGTAGACGACAAAAAAATCTAATTAGTCCGTCAGTTAGGTTATCAAAAAATATTTGACCCGTATTTTTTCTTTTGTTACGTAAATCTAAATTGACAAAGATACGACGCTTTTAAAATTCTCAATACGTCACACCTTGGCACATTCTCATTCGCATTTTTAGTGTGTTCTGACGTAAATCCCCCGCTCTGCTGAGTTTTGACGCGTTTTATCTTTTTCAAAACAAAAAATACGGGTCCGTTATTTTCCAATACTACAAATGAGGGACTAAATAGATTTGCATTTTTTTTGATTCGGTCGTCATGCCTATTCTACTTGGGGCATGAGTAAGTGAATTACTTACTCATGTGTTTGGGGTCTACGCAACACGTTTGCTTCTTTCATTCTACCCTCTCAGACGTCACGGCATCATTAACTTCTTTCTATTTTATATTATTCCTCAAACAATCCAGTCTATTACCAGTTACTGGTGGTAGTCTGAGTTACTCATTCAGTTGAAAACTTGACACTCAATTCAGCAGTCACTGGGCCCGCTAGTTTGAACGCGCCTGATATACCCGACACGCTATCACTGACGTCTCAAATGATTGACGTGAGTGAGTCGCATCGTATCCGCTGGTGTTTGTGTTGAAAGCGATCTGGCTCTGTAACTATGGCTTGATTTGTGTTGGTATATCAGTGGTGAAGGGGGACCGTTTATTTCGTGACTTTTAGATTTTTAATTTTAGGTTAGATAAGTTAAGTTCATTTTTAAAATAACTGACAAGATTTGCAATTAAGGAACAAATTGATGTGGATTATGTGTGATGTAATTAATTTGGTTGATACGAGTACTTTGATATTGAAACAGGTTTATAATTTTAAGTTTTTTAGTCAGTTACTTGTTTGCGTTTTGGGGAATTATTTTATGTTATTTTGACGTTTTTTTGACGCCACTATTGTTAAACGTGAAATTGGAATAAATGACATGTTTTTTTTCCCAAACGTATCAAAGTCGTATGAATGAAATTCTGTATCAAACCTCAAATAAATTATCTCACCAAGTCTTATCCATACTCTACAAATCCAAGTAAACAGCAATACAGACCGTTGCGATGGCCCATTGTCACGGACAAGCAAGATGGCGACCGCTTTTTATTTAGCCGCAAAACCCAAGAATAAGGATTTTCCGCGTTATTGTTGCGTATTGAGCTTTCAGTGGGTATGAGAGGAAAATAGCGTGCCTGCGGCCGATAGGAAACTATCCGAGAGTAAAGTGTTTGTTAGTAAAAGAGTATTGGTAATCTTTGGTTGTGAATATAGCTGAAGTTTGTATGTTAGGAACGTAGGAGGTGGTGTTCTGTGATTTTTGGTTCCGCGAATGGGAAAAGGAGACTACGAAATCTTGTTTGCAGGTATGTCAGCCATGACTGTCATCATCATCATTTTAGCCGAAAGACGTCCACTGCTGGACATAGACGTCCCCCAAGTGTCGCCAAATTGACCGGTCCCGTACGACTCGCATCCAGCGGATACCCCCCTTGCCAGGTCATCAAAAATAGCGCTATAACTGTGCAAGGATCAATTGACCGCATGCATGGAAATATGGAAAAAATTTAAGAAAAAAACTACATTCCTGAATTTTTACGCCCCAAGGGTAACATAGCATCTATAGATCCGTGTATACTAATCCTATCTATATATATAACCCTTTCTTTTGACTTTGCCGAAGTCGGGTAAAAAGGAATAAAAACAATAAGAACAAAATCAAAAGATCTATTCTTGTAGATAAATACAAAAATCTATTTTAAATTAGTGTGATACTTTTTATTTTTAAAAAAACGTTGCCCCCACTAAACATTTGTATCCTTATATTGGACATGTCTACTTACCTTTGCAAGTAGGTTGTGAAAGTAACACCTGTTGATAGTTTTGTATTAGATTCCAAAATTATGGAGATTTGATCAGAATAAATAAATTTCGATATCTATAATGATAAGATGTCGATAAGTCTAGCCAAGACAAGCACCGCACCAGCACCGCTCCAACCCAGCAATTAACTTGCCATTCAAATTAGAGCATTAAATCGTGTGTCGCATACTTAGCCTATTTTATAATGTCCACATGAAAAAGCTTACGGCGGGCGGTCAACGCGCTTGCCGCTACCATACGACTCGACTCGCGGGTGACTCGGCGTCCGCGCGCCGAAGCTAGCGGACCCCGTGCTTACAGCGCGCCGTCCGCGACTCCGAGTGGCCCGCAAAAGAACGTACAGTCACATATTTAGTTTGAGAGCCCACTACACTGAACCTAGTTTGATAAGACTGCCAGATTATATGGTCACGTTAATACTTGACGTAGTTAATTTTAACCTCATTTTCTTTATCAGCCACCCCGAAAACCATGAAAACGACACACCCATGATAAAAAATATGATAATTATGCTTTAAATTCCAAGCAGTATGTTCGGTTGAGGCGTACTATAACTGTTTTTTTTTTCATCACCTGGAGGTGGTGAAAAAAAAACAGCCTCCTCACCTCCCAATCCCACACCCACTAATTAGTCATTTGAGATCTATTGAACCAGATGGCAACCGACCGGCGTAAAAACACTCTAAAATGCAACACAATCTCCCGGACTATCACAGCCACCGCACAGACTCCGAGCTTACGCCTCGCGGACGGTACGCGGATGGCGCGCCGGCCGCGCGCCGCTTGCTTACGCCTCGTTGACGACGCGTGGTAAGCGCGCCGTAGCCTAAATTCAAGAAAACGCCGGGCAACAGTTATGCTGTTGCGGTGCTGGCTGGCTTGTCAAGTGTGCTACGACCTTTTTACAGTATTCATAGTGTATCGGCGGCGGCGTCTTCTCGCGTCTGGCCCTGGTTCAATCCATGGTCCGGAGCGATACGGAATGGGAAGCCGTCACCTCCTTCTGCGCAGCAGTTATGCTAGCAAGTAGACGCGGGCCTGTGGACGTTAGCTATGGGCTAGCTAGCCGTCTGCCGTCTAATGACGACAGGCCGTGTCGACGGCGCGTTCGTGTTCCACGCGCGGCTCAAAGAGATGTCAGCATAAAGGGAGGGGCCCGCAAGGGCCGAAGCCTGCCGGGGTTGCGGGCCGGTTCGAAAGAGATACCGCGGCCCCGGAACATAAAGGGCGAGGAAGGAACATGGATGGGTTTTAGTCAGTAAAAGTCTGACACTCCCTCCCGCTCCGCCCAGAGTGGGAGAAGTTATTTGATGAATTCCCATCCTAAAAAAAATAAAAATAATATTTTCATAGTGTATACCTAGTTATATTTATTCACCACGGCTTCGCACGGGTAGTACAGTATAATTATTCGTACAGGTTGTGTTCGTCGTAGGGATCAACTTGATGCGTACCTATAATATGTGGATTAAATTAAAATGACATAAATAATGCGGCGAGGTGGTGATTAGGCAGCGTTTTCGATGAAAGTTCCCTGACGGTTTGACTTTTTCTGATACTTCCAATAACTATCGTCATATTTCAACCAATTTATAAAAAACCTTGACAAATTATATAATTACACGCTCCTCATAAATTACTCTGAATGCTGAAAACTGCATGAACATTCATTCAGTAGTTTTTGAGTTTATCGCGAACAGACAGTTTCGGCGGAGGCCTTACATAGTGATGATTTTGTGATAGTTCTGATTTCTGATCCATTTCAACGTTATTATGTGATCTGTATCCGTTGCTTTTCGAATAAACCACTAGACTAGAACCCTGTTATGATATTACGATATAATTTGAATACAAAAATCATTTCTTGACAATTTTAACTTCACTTTTGTTAAATACTACCTAAAAATTAAAGGCTTCTCCAAATTAATGCTGTCAGAGCATTAATTTTTGAAATGTAAATGTCTCCAAAACGGGTACTTTCAGGTGGTTCTGATATTAGTACACCGATTGAACATCACAGGGTAAGCCTGAATTTACCTCTGTCTTTTCCCAACTATGGATGGGTGGGCTTTCAATTTAATGCAGCTCAATACCAGTATTTTACATGAAACGACTGACAAACATTGTCACCATTATCAGTTCCGTGATGGAACTACTGCTCTTTACTTAAATCACCTTCATAAAAGAATCTGAAAAAAAAACTGCAACTAATGTTGAATTTTGTTATCACTACTTTCACATTATTATGGTTAGACCCAAGATACCCCTTGGTAAGGCCGGTCGTCAGACTTTCAAGCTTCAGACATGAAAGCTAAGTACCTAAGTTAGTTTCAATTCTATTCCGATCCTAAATTAATAATAAGAAGACGAAGGTTAACTTTGGTAGTTTATTTCAAATGTAATACAGAAACTCTCAAGGACATTCACAAGAGCGTAAAACACAATAATTTATTGCCACTTGCTCCAGTCTTACCCATTTCACAAGTTCACCATCAGCTGCAGACAATCTAGGTCCAAATAAATTGTGAGCGAGAATTCCGTCTGCCCCGCCATTTTCATTTCCTTCTATCCAAAAATTCCTTCAATTTCGGCCTAAGCTGAAACCGGACACACCGAGAATTTCCATTTTCTTCAGACATTTAATGCGATGAGAATTTTTAGGCTAGGATATGTTAGCGTAAAATTGTAACACCCATTAGATTGTTATGTATCTAGCGAGATTGTTAACTCTCAAAAAATTGACAACCGAACATCATCATGATCCTGCTTCAAGTCCCGGTTTTGGGGGCACAGATACTTCCGTCGCATGCATTTAGAATATTACGGTTTAACTTCTATAGATAACCTATTAACCGATAGATCAATTCGATACATCTACCGAAAATTAATGCCTTAAATTGTAATCAGTACGGTTGAGAATCTTTGGAGAGTTTACAGTCTCGCTAGATAGGTGACAGATATAGCGTTATATCCTTCCTGTCCTATCACAACCTCAGTTTATGCGTTTTCTGACAAGCACGTGTGTGGCTTGTTTTCTGAGCGTACCGTTGTATCATTGTAATCGTGGCATGCTCAAAGTAATCGCTTTCATTGGTGTTCCGCGCATTCCCAGTCACAACATGCGCATCGCTTGCGCGTAGTTCGTGGCCGAGCGCTTACAGTGGATTTTGTAAACGTTGTTTAAACAAAGTGTTTCGGTCGTAGTATACAAGATGTAGGTGGATTAGACCTCGGACCTTTCGGAATTAGGATTGGAGTGACGTCATTTTGTTTTCGTGAAAGCTTTTACGTTTATTTTTAGACTTTCTTTGGGATTGAATTCCACGGAAGGTATTTTTGGTTGGAATTTCATTTGCTACCTTTTTACGACTTTTTTTGCACAGGGTCATGTTAAACTGAGTAATGAGGATGGAGTTATTTCACGATGGTTAAAGACATTTTAAATGCTTCTTTTTATTCGGCCTAAAAACAAAATGAATCGATAGTAAAAAAAAAAACATATTTGAATCGATTCAACGATGTTGAATTCCAATCGGCAAGCAAAATGAATGGTGTACTAGAAACTTTATTTGTCTGTAATTGCGCGTTTGATTTCATCTTAACATATACAGGTTTAAACAGACCCGTCACAAAACCGTCAATAAAACAGAAATTCTGTTCTGTACATTAAAATAAGTAACTTTACGCAAAAATTATTGCTGGGAAACGACTTTTTTTTTTGGGTGAAAAATCACGTTTTGCGGTAAACTCAATGTAACGCACTCGAAACATAGTGCTAATGGATGGGTTGAAAAGTATGGCCGTGGGGGTGTTTAAAATAAAATCTTACACTTAAAACATATTTAAAAAAATACTTCTGAGAAAATTGTAGTTTTGACCCCCAATATCTCCGTAACTAAAAGATTCCCGGGGATGGTTTAGAACAAAAGAAATGATCGCAATGACGGGGAAAATAAGTGCCTTTCGGCTTCGAGCTAAGAGCTTTTTTGCACCCTTCATCGCGTTGTATTCTAACAGCCGCTCTAGTCAATCTTTAGATAAAGCCGTGCTTCCCTAGGTTGGTCTGTGGATAGGTGACCACCCATTACATACCGGGTTTCCTCCGTGCATCGGAAAACACGCCAAGCCGTTGGTCCCGGCTGTCATTTGCAGATCTTTGACAGTCGTTACAGTAGCCCAAAAAGTCTGACAACCAGTCTTACCAAGGGGTATCGTATTACCCAGTACTAACTGGGTTGTGGAGGTCAGATATGCAGTCGCTCCATGAATAAAACAGGTATTCAGCTGCATCTGATGAGACTGGAAGCTGACTCCAACATAGTTGGGAAAAGGCTAGTCAGATTATGATTTCGCGTCGGATTCTAGAACCGTTCTTCAAGACAGATTCGCCATTAGTTTGTTCGTCTGCAGAGTAATTCATTTATTCGTCTATATTGTTTACAGAACTAGCATGGTAATAGGACTTTCTTTAGATACTAAAATATTATGATACCTTCTACTGGTGCGTAGTTTTTCTAACGAAATTATATCCATGTGTTTTTTTTTTAATATAAAATACCACGCTTAAATAAATATGACAGCCTGATTATCTAAAAACAGCTGTTTAAAACACATTTTTGTATTGGAATATGTCACATTGACAGCTGGTTATAGATAATCAGACTGTTATCATTTCGGTGAACATGGACCTTAATATTTTTTACGCAGGTTGGAAACGGTAAACGGGGCAATAAGGGGAGCTACCTTAACCGTTGCAGCTACACGAAAATGGTCTTGGAAAACCATCCATAATTTTTCTTGAAATTTTGAAACTCAGCCACAAATTAAAAAAAAAAAATGGTGTACGTGAATATTGCCATTTAACACAAAACATTTTTTTAATGCCAGTCGATCCTATTTCTAATGCTGATCAAAAAGTTTCGGAAGACCAACCCAGGTTGGAGTACTCAAAAAGTCAGAAATTGCAAAAAACTTTTTCCATACATTTTGTTTGAAAGTTTGAACCAATTTTTTTTGTGATGTTTATTGGTCTTGTTTATGATCAAACACTCATAAATCATAGCAGGTCCTAAGAAAAAATTTGTGAATCTGAAAAACTAAAAAATAAATAAGTGAAATGGTCTCGAAGCCAGTACCGTTACTTTACGTCTTTTGCGATTTCTGACTTTTTGAGTAATCCAACTTGGGTTGGCCTGCTAGAACTTTTTGATTCAGTATTAGAAATAGAATCGATTGGCATAAGCAAAAAATTTTTTTTTTTTAATCTGTGAATGGGGATCTAAATTTCACGAAAAAATTATGGATGGTTTTCTAAGACCATTTTCGTGTAGCTGCAACGGTTAAGGCAGCACCCCTTACTGCTCCGATTACCGTCTCCACCCAGAATCTTTATTTTTATCCTTACTGTATGGCTATCTAAATATTGATGTTGGCCTAAAACAAGGCTACGAGTTTGGCGACTTAAGTAACGTCCATTAACAGGACACACCTAGGATACGTCTTCGTCTTATCGTATTTTTTTTTTGTTGTTGTCACTAAAGAGATTTACAAAGCGGACAAAGACGAAAATTTTGATCCCTAACATTTTCTAATTTGACACATGAATGACAAGATATGACTCGAGACATAATGATTTCTTACTAGGTAGCAACAATTATTGAATTTCTTGGTCTTGTCCCGATTATCATTCGCAAATACATATTTTAATGCCATTGTTCCTTACTTTTTGCTCAATTCTACAGAACCATCAACATATTTAGACTCACCACTTATCACAAACGAACACACACAGTGTTAGATATCTCATTACCCAATACAAATAAGCTTCACGGCCCCCTATTTACTTTATTACATTGACAAAACGTTGGTCCCAAACATTGGTAGTAATTTATTCAAGGGCCAAGGGACCTTCTCCTTGCTTTTATGTACATAATAATTATGTGTGTGAGAGTTATAATCAGACTTTGATGTATGTTTTGGTGGCGAAACTATGTAAACAGTACTCAGGGTTATGTGGATACGTCTATTTTTGTTTCTGAAACTCTGTTGTTTGGAAGCGAGTTTAATTGGGTTTGATGAAGCGGAAAGATGTTTGGCTTGTGTTGTTTTTTTTCTTTTGTTTATCCTTGTTTTCAGTATCGAGTTTCTGGTAGTAGGCAGCAATTCCAAATCAAGACTGCTTAATGTTTTTCCAAGTATACAGGGTGTAAACAACCTCATCACGAAGCCGTCAACCAAGCATTCTGTACATCAAACCACTTATATTTGATGTACAGAATGCTTGGTTGGCAGTTACTGAACTGTACGCAAAAAATATTTTTGGGAAACGACTTTTTATTTTTGGGGTGGAAAATCGTCCCTTGTGGTAGAACGGGGTTCGAGGAGTAGTTTAAATTAAAAATCTTACATAAAACTTGTATTGAAAAAAAAAAAGTCAACAGCACTAGAAAGCTGAAATTTGGTACCAATATCACGCCGATCACGCCAATCACGCCGACAAAGTGGTAAAATAAAAATTGGAAAAAAATGTTTTATTAGGGTACCCCCGTAAAGTGGGAAGTGATTTTTTTTTTAATTTCAACCCTAACGTGTGATATATTGTTGGAAAGGTATTTAAAAATGAATAGGGGTTTACTGAAATATTTTTTTGATAATATCAATAATTTCGGAAATAATCGCTCCAAAAGTAAAAACCAATATGTCCCCCCCCCCCCCCTCTAACTTTTGAAGCATAAGTTTAGAAAATATGAAAAAAATCTGAAAAGTAGAACTTTATAAGGAACTTCCTAGGAAAATTATTTTAAAAGTTTTTTTAAAAGTTGTACAAAATAATCTCTGGATTAGTCCAGTTAGTTTGTAGTATAATCGTATATGCAAGCATTTTTTTTAACTTCGTTTACATATTTTATTATCCATAACGTATCTTTTTTAAACAAAAAAAGAATTATTAAAATTGGATTGGATTGAACACTTATTGTGACGGACGGGAAACTACGGAATCCTACACTGAGCGTGGCCCGACACGCTCTTGGCCGGTTTTAAGGAATAAATGAATTATTACTAAATCTTTTTCCCCAGATTTACAGTTGATCTTAAATAAAAATAAAAACAAAGATTGAAAGGCCTTAAACTCTTGATTCCTTTTTTGAAAAAAAAGAAATTCTTATTTAAATAAAGAACCACGCTTTTAACAGTACGTTAAATAGCCGACCCCTGAAAATCACAGTCGCGAGGAACTCTAAGCAAGTCCAACAAATTGTTATTATTTATTTACAGTAAGCCTGACCGGAGGTCTTAAATGTTGAGCTCTGCCATTGAAAGCTTACGTCTCCCGCTTATCGTAAATAAAATAAAAAAAATCTTATAGCTTTTTGTTGATTGCTAAAAATACGCAGTTGTTTCTGGCTTTTTCTAGAGTATTTGTGTTCTGTTTTTGACGGAAAGAAAGGTCAAGTTTTGTTTCATTGTTGCTGGATAAAGTACGTACTATAATGAAAGAGGTATTACCACAAATCTGTTGTGATTTTATTTGATATTTCATAGGATTTAGGGGTTTTTAGTTGCAGAGTATTCAATATTAATAAAATACACATTGCTGTTTTTAATACCAGAGAGAAGTCATTTATTGTTTTTTAATTTCTCCTTCCACAGACAAAGGCATAGAGTTATACAGTCTAGTCATAGAACAATCAATGTCCATAGACATACTATATCGATTATTGATTAAATAAATTACTGTTTTTATAGATTAGTATAATTCTTTCAATATTATTTAACACACCCCCGTAATCTATAAAAGCAGCAGTACAAATATATTATACATAATTATAATTTTTTATGTGATGTACTTTTAGATAGGTACTTACAAATCAAATTAGTTAAGTTTACATTTATCCATTTACTTAGTTATATAATTTACATACACAAGTATTAAAGTTTTACATTTTTCTAACTTTGTTTACAAACATTTTTTTATTTTTTGTCATATTAGTTTTACAAGTGTAGGTAGTTTTAATTATTAGGTACTAGTTTATCAACATAATAGCAATATTATATTATTATTATGTACAGTTAAGTTTGCATAATAAGATCTCTAAATTCACAAAATTTATTAGTTTTTAAAGGTTTAGTAAGGATATCTGCTAATTGCAAATTAGTAGGACAGTAAGATATTTTAATTATATCTTCAACAAACAAGTTATGTAAAAAATGATATCTTACGTCAATATGTTTTGATCTGCGATTAAACACTCCATTTTCAATTAACCTTATTGCACTCTGATTGTCAATATTTAGGTTTACTGTAATATTAGTCTCAATAAGTTCTTCAATTAATCCTTTGACATATAAAAGTTCCTTGCAACATTCTGCTGCTGAAATATATTCAGCTTCGCAGCTTGACAATGCTACTATTGGTTGTTTCCTTGTGCACCAGTGCACTGGACCTCCACA
Source organism: Xestia ashworthii (assembly GCA_950022955.1). Taxonomy (NCBI): domain Eukaryota; kingdom Metazoa; phylum Arthropoda; class Insecta; order Lepidoptera; family Noctuidae; genus Xestia; species Xestia ashworthii. The sequence goes on from OX465562.1 coordinate 21,019,857, forward strand.
ATACATCATTATGTAGCCACTGGTACTTTTTCTGGTCTCTTTGTCACCAGCATAATCTGCATCACAGTATGCATCTAAATTTGTTAAGTTTTTATCCTTATTATATTTTATTTTAGAATTTAAGGTTCCTTTCAAATATCTAATGGTTCTTTTGACATTGTTTAAATCTTGATTATTCGGATTTTCCATGCTTCTACTCTCATAATTCACAGCATATGTCAAATCAGGTCTTGTTTTATTTGATAGGTACATAAGATGACCTATAGCTTCTCTGTAGGGAAAGTTTTCTTTTGTTTGTACATTATTTTGGTTGTTTTCATTGTTTTCCAGTAATGGTGTAGGAGTTATTTTTGCCTCTGTCATGTTAAATGTTTCTATTATATTCTCAGCATTCTCTCTTTGTTTCAGATGTATAGAATCTATAGTCTTAATGATTTCTATTCCTAAAAATGTTTCAGGATTCTCAGTGTATGTCATTTCAAAATCTTCTTTTAGGTTATTTATCAGTTTCATCATACATTCCTTATTTTCTCCTAATAGTATTCCATCATCAACATGTATTCCTAGCATCATTGTACTGTCTGAGTTCTTGAATAAACATTTATCTGCTTTTAGTTGTTTTAATCCATTTTTAAGTAGAACTGATGTAAATTTTTCATTCCAGTTCAAAGGAGCTTGTTTTAAGCCATATAGACTTTTCTTGAGTTTACAAACTTTAGTATTTCTGTCGTATTCGTCATAACCTTCAGGTAGAGCCATAAAAATGTTTTCTTTTAAGTTTCCATATAAAAAAGCTGTTTTTATATCTAACGACATGATATGTAGATTTTTTGAAGCACCAATAGCCATTAATATTCTAAATGAACTATTACTCATAACTGGGCTAAATGTGTCTTCATAGTCTATTCCATATATTTGTTGACAGCCTTTTGCCACGAGTCTGGCTTTATATTTTCCATCTGGTTTTATTTTGAAAACCCACATACTAGCTATAATCTTTCTTCCTTTTGCTTCTACTTTTTCTACGATATCCCAAACTTGGTTTTGTTGTAAAGAATTCTTTTCTGAATTTATAGCTTTTATCCATTGTTTATTTTCCGGACATGTCAACGCTTCTTGAAATGTCAACATAGCATAATCTGTATATCTTATTGGAATTTTACGTTGTCTTCTAGGTCTTTGGGAACTTGCATTTTGGTTATTATTATCTGTTAGTTCCTCAGTTATTGTATTATTTGTTGTAGGTTCTTGTATATCTTCTATAATCTCTAGTATGTTTTTGTCTTCAGTGTTTACGACCTCTATTTCTTCTGGGATTTCTATCTCTTGTGTTATGGTTTCTTCTCCATTTACTTCTATTTTCATAATATTATTATATTTGTTTACTGTGTTATCTTCTTCATGTATTATAATATTTTCTACTAAATTGTCATTCGTTTTTATAGATTCTTCACAGTTTTCTTCTTTATTCTCTTTAAAATTGAATATTACATCTCTTCTGATAAATACTCTTTGTTTTTCTTTATCAAATAGTCTATAGCCTGTTGGGGCATAACCAATCATGATCATTTTGTTAGTTCTTGACTCGAGTTTTTGTAAATGTCCAAGTTTCTTACTATATGCTTCAGAACCAAATATCTCTATATTTCTAAGATCTGGTTGTTGACCAGTCCATAATTCTATAGGTGTTAGGTTATTAAGTGTTTCAACTGGTGTTCTATTTATAAGATATGCAGCAGTTTTTGCAGCTTCTCCCCATAGATAGCTTTCTTCATTAGATTCAAATAATAAAGCTCTCACTTTTTCTAGAACTGTTCTATTTAGCCTTTCTGCTTTTCCATTCAGTTGGGGACTGTATGGTATGGTGTAATCCAATATTATGCCTTTATAACGGCACCAATTTTTCATTTTATTACTGGTGTATTCACCTCCGTTGTCACATCTGATTGAACTGACTTTTAGATTTTTTTCTCTTTCTACTTCTTCGATATAGGTTTTTATCTCTTCAAAAGCTTCATTTTTATATTCTAGTAAATAAACCCGTGTATAATGAGTGTAGTCATCAAGAATGGTAAGTATGTATTTTTTATTATCATATGTATTAGGTGAAATAGGACCACATATATCTGTGTGTATTATTTGTAGCGGCCTCATTGCTTTTTGTCTTTCTGTATTAAATGGTTTTCTCACTTGTTTTGACATGATACATACCTTGCAAGTTTTATTTAAGTTTTTAATTTCTTCTTCACTCACATTCATGTTTTTAGCAACCTTTTTTAGGTTAAGCATTTTACCAATACTAGGGTGACCCATTTTCTTATGCCATTCCTCAGCTTTATTTATTTTATCCGTTAATAAGGAAGTTTCTTGTTTTAGGTTATTAATTTTTACAGTATATAGTCCATTTTCTTCTTTATTTCCTGTTAGTATTAACTCATCTTCTTTTAGTATTTTAACTTCTTGATCTTCGAATATAACTTTACCTCCATTATTTGTTATAGCGTTTACTGACATAAGATTGTTAGTCAGATCAGGTACATAGATAGTCTGTTTAAGAGTACACTCTGATCCATGTATTTCTCCATGACCTTTTGATTGCATGGCAATTCCAGCTTTTGCTATTCCAATTTTTCCATTTTCTTCTTGAAAGTTGTGTAATAAATTTTTCTTGTTGGTAAGATGGCTTGAAGACCCGGAGTCAACAATAAATGTTATAGTTTCTTTTTCATCATATCTATTGTCCTGGTATGTCATAAATGCTGTGTTGTTTTTTGGATTATTGTTATTTTTAGTATTATTGCTTTGTCTGAAGAAACATTTTTCCGTTGTGTGATTATTTTTCTTACATATGGTACATTCCATCTTCTTGATATTAGTTTTATTCTTAAAGAAACATTTTTCTGTTGGGTGATTTGTCTTTTTACATATTTCACAATTTTTTCCCTTTTTATTTTGAGTATTATTATATTTGTTCCATTTTCTTTCAGCCTTGTATGCAATAACCTCATTTTGTTCTTCTTTCATTTTGTTCTGCATTTTATATCTTTCCTCTTCTTTTAATAATCTACTTGTTAGATTTGTAGTTGTTTTCTCATGGAGCGGGGAAGATTCCCATGATGTAATAAAGTTATTGTAGTTTTCCGGTAATAATGAAAGTATTTTTGCAATGAAACTGTTGTCAGATATTTTTTCGTCATAAATATTTAATTGATATCTTAAATTTTCTAGTGTGCTGATATTTTCGGCCATATTTTTACTTTTATCATATTGATATGCATAAAATTTTTGTAGCACTTCGCATTTACGTTGTTCATTCGGCCTCTCAAACAAAGCACAAAGTTTTTCATACATTGATTTTGCATTCTCGCATGTCATGATGTGAATCATAAGTTTTTTATCAATGCTCATCATTATGATTTTTTGCGCTTTAGCATCTTTTAGCTGGTAATCGTTATTACTTTGTTCTGTAGATGGCATAGGAATTGCGTCTGTACCTGTAGTTCCATGTATGACATCCTGTAAGCCTGAGCTTTTGAATAATATGTTTACTTGGAATTTCCATAGTGGGTATTCTTTTTCACAGTACAGTTTAGATATTTTCTGTAATTCCATGAACGACTCCATTTTGTTAGTTTTTTTGCGTGTACATGTGCACTCACTTTCACTGCTTCGTAGTTATCACTTTTAGCTTGAATTTTATATTTTATCACTAGTGAGCGTTCTGGGCCCATAACCTGTTGTGATTTTATTTGATATTTCATAGGATTTAGGGGTTTTTAGTTGCAGAGTATTCAATATTAATAAAATACACATTGCTGTTTTTAATACCAGAGAGAAGTCATTTATTGTTTTTTAATTTCTCCTTCCACAGACAAAGGCATAGAGTTATACAGTCTAGTCATAGAACAATCAATGTCCATAGACATACTATATCGATTATTGATTAAATAAATTACTGTTTTTATAGATTAGTATAATTCTTTCAATATTATTTAACAAAATCGGGATGAACGACATTGGTCAAATCTATATCGCACCTTTGGGAACAAAGGGTCACTTCTGCATGTTTTCCAACTTTACAGGAAGAGCATTTTTTTTGACGTATTTCTTTAATAACTTTGTACTGTTTCAGACTATTAAGGCCATTCTTATAGTCTTAAATCGATAGTTTCTTCACGGACAATCTTGAATATAAAAAAATAAATACAAGAAGGGGTTTTTGAGAAACAAGCCTTAAACTGAGGGAAGGCTACCAAAGTGACTTTTTGTTACAAATTGGTAAATGCTATAAAGCAGAAGTGACCCTTTTTATAAAATTTAAATAAATAAATAAATAATAAATAAATAAATAAAAATAATAAAACAAGAAAGTACGTATTCTTATCTAAAGGGTGTAAAACACCTCTTCACGAAGCCGAAAGGCACTTGTTCTCCCCATCATTGCGATCATTTTTTTGTTCTACACCTTACCTGGTAACCTTCTAGTTACGGTGATATGGGGGGTCAAAGTTACAACTTTTTGACAAGTTTTTTTTGTAATATTTTAACTTTTGACACCTCCACGACCCCCGTACTATTCAATCCATCCACCAGTACAATGTTTTAAGTGCGTTACATTGAGTTCTACCACAAAACATGATTTATAACCTCAAAAAAAAAAGTTGTTTCCCAGCAAAATTTTTTGCGTAAAGTTACTTAGTTTGATGTACAGAATGCTTGGTTAACGGCTTTGTGATGAGGTGGTTTACACCCTGTATAAGTGACATTAATACTGCAAGTAATATGAAATCAAAAAGTCACTACTTATCGTAGTGCCTCTCCGTCACAAATGCGCAAGGTCACACTACTGACAGGATGAGACGTTACGTTTCAAGCAAACGGACCAATAACGCGAAATAATGTAACGTCCTCTCCTCCCTCAAAACGATGTTATTGATGCAATTTTCACCGTTTTTACTGAGATTATAAAGTCGATAATCGCGGTTATGCATATATAAGTAGTTTTTACAAAAAAATGCAGAAGTGACGCTTTGTTCTCAAAGGTGCGATATATATATTCTTCTACTAGTATTTTTAAAAAGCTATGTAGTTATAAGCAAAATCGCAATTTGTGTGTACTCGTCTTTAAGTCAAAATGTTCAAACATTCAAATTGCTTGGGAGTATAGATATTAAACCACCGTCTTCCATCACAGCCGAAACAAAATTGACCAGTCTTAGGCACCTATCTACATAAGGACGGAACGACCCTGCAAATGTCCGTTTTGAATGTTTCTATAACTCGCGCTGGTTCATTCAGGTCCATCCAAGTCCATTTGGGTCCATTACGAAGGCCATCAAATGAAATGTAATCACTGTCTTGAACGTTTCTTTGTCTTTAGTTACAGCTGAAATCTTTAAATCTTTCGCTGTAATTGTGAGTTGGATATTGCTGCCCTTCCAAGGAAATATACTGGGTATAAGACTTAATAGCAGGGTTACGGGCGCGTATCCAAAAAGTTGGCAACGTCGCAAATAGCTGTCAAATATTTACCTATTTTAATTAATTTACCAATATTACTGTATGCAAATAAAAATATAGCTAATTATTGAACTAGAATATTAATAGTCAATTGCAATTAGTAAAATACTGAATTTTATGTTGGTACTGTTTTAGTTCCAGAAAAGGCGTCTGGAAAGTTTCCAAATAGTTTTTTTTAATCTAAAACTGATTATTTGGTGTTACAATATTAGTTATTGCATTTTATAATCGTTATTTTAGTTCTCTAGTTAGCCATTATGTCTTATTCACATACAGTATTATTGCAAAATACATTAAAACAGGTACATATTTGACAGATATTTGCGAGGTTGCCAACTTTCTGAATCGGGCCTCTTAAGAATGCCTTACAAAGGATCATTGTTCAGTTGGAAGGCGAAGGCCAGAATTAATAAACCTTTGTTGACATGTTAGTGTTAGATATTATTGTGACCCTGTCTCTATATTACACTTTAATTTGATATTTTGAGATAGTGACCAGAATAATGCTCAGTGAAAACCAGTCTTAGCAAGGAGAATCTTATCATCCAATTGTTACTGGCTTGCGGAGTTCAGATAGGCAGTCGCTCTATGTAAAATACTGGTATTCAGCTGCGTTTGGTTAGACTGGAAGCCGACCCCAACATAGTTGGAAAATAGGTACTCTAGGCATATAATTTATGATGAATGATAAGAATAATGCTTCGTTAAATATCATGCTAGGTTAGGGGTTTTATCATACTCTATATAAGGTACAAACTATAGAAGCAAAAACAAAATTGTTTCAGGAGTGATTTACCCGACTGCTTTAGAGCTTATATAGCAGCCGTTAAGAGCGCGTATACAAACAGTTGGCATCGTCGCAAAAAACTGTCATTTAATTACCTATTTTAATCAAAAATGGTACCTACCAAAAAGTCTCATGCGTCAAGATTAAAATTTTATAGTAATTATTTTTATTTTCATAATTTTTACGACATTACCCGTCAGGGATTTAATTTTTAAACAGGAAAATTATTTTAAGTTATAGAAAAATGAATATTGTTTTATTCCCTTTAAATGACGTTCACAAAACCGGTCATAGAGACGTAGAATGTTATAGAAACTATTTTGATAGTTTCTAGCCAAGCCTAGTCCAAGATTCGATTTTGTACGGAAACAAGAGAATCTGAACTGTAACATTACAGGCGAATGCTCCCGGTGAGGGACCACCATAACGTAACTACTACTAGAACTAGAATATTAAGAGCGCGTATCCCAAAAGTTGGCAACGTCGCAAATAGCTGTCAAATATTAACATGTTTTAATTAATTTGGCAATTTTACTGTATGAAAATAAGAAATATGACTCTGTAGTGCACTAAAAAATTGAATATGAATTGCTATTAAAACCCTAAATTTGATGTTGTGAACGTTTCAGGTGTAAAAAATGCATTTGGCAAGTTCCCAAATACTTTTTTTACATCTAAAACTATATATTCGGTGTTACGATATTAATTATTGTATTCCCTTATCAATTTTTTAGTCCACTATAGAGCCATATTTCTTATTTTCATATAGTAAAATTGCCAAATTAATTAAAACGTGTAAATATTTGACAGCTATTTGCAACGTTGCCAACTTTTGGAATACGCGCTCTTAATAGTGAATTGTAATTAAAACACAGAATTTGATGTTGCAACCGTTTTTGGTATCGGAAAGTTTCCAAATAGTTTTTTCTCATCTAAAACTGATTATTTGGTGTCACGATAACAATAATGTTGCATTTAATTATAAATATTTTAGTTCTCTAGTTTAACATTTGACAGATATTTGCGAGGTTGCCATCTTTCTTTGCGCCTTCTTAATACTGAGCGGGTGTGATATTTACTTTCGCAGTTAACCGGTAAAAACATTGCAAAGGAATGGAATTAATCGTCTGAAGCCAAAGAACGTAATGATCCGAATCGTTCTTGCGCAGTTCCTTCTCTGTATGAGGCTAATGCCTTTTACTCTGCAGTAAAAAACGCTGATGTTATTATTACGTAGAGACTGGAAAGCTTTTACTTGCAATCATCATCAGCATAGCCTTATCTTGACTACGCTGAGGTCCGCTTCCAGTGTTACCGGATGCAGCTGAATACCAATATTTTACTTGGAGTGACTGCCTATCTGACCTAGACAACCCTTTCAGTACTGGGTAATATGATACCGCTTGATAAACATGGTTGTCAGTCTTTCAGGCCACTGAAAATGTGCCATAATCAACCTGAGAGCTTTCTTCTGCTGTGATACGGCTTCTTTTCTGGGATTAAGGCCCACTGGGGGTGTGGGCCGTAATTCTACCCAGTTCGAGTTGAATAATGACTATTGTGAGCGAATTTGTTGTTCTAGGACATGTTGGTTTCAGACCAGACAAAAATTTAAAACAAATTTTTTGTTATGAGAACCATATAGGTAATTATAGTTTAATATGCATTCAGTAAAAAGCTATTCTTGTGAAATAACAAAGCAGACACTTCAATTTTATTTATTTGCTTATGTTATAGTCAATCTTTGAAGCTCCGGTGCTTCTAATGTAACATAAATTCATAGCAATTATGGGATTTTACAACTAAAAAAGGAAAAGTAAAAATAAAACATTTTTACGAAAAATAAAATCGAATTCAAAACATCGGACGGATCAAAGTCAGAAATAAAGTTTATTTATTTATCTAAAAACCCAAAAAAGTGAAAAATAACTTTAACCAACTCAGTAGTCGAAGTTTATGTAATTTTTCACGGTTTCGCATTTTTTTTTTATATTTTTTTATTCATTATCATATGTATTTGTTTTAACAGGTAAGACGCAAGCTACCAAAAGTTGTAATAAATTGCTAGCTATCCAGTCCCAAGTAACGGGTCTAGGTAGAATCACAAATTACACCAAACCTAGGATAAACCAGTCAGTACTCGAAGAGGCTACGTATTGATTTATGACAATAAAATATAGGTAAAAACAAAAGTTCACTAAACCTGAACTGTGCGCAATGCATAAAGATAACGACTGCGTACCCGTTGGACCTCAAAGATTAGACCCTATTACAAATGTTACCCGTTCGACCTAATTTTTAGGTCCCTTTGGACCCTCTTCAAAATAAAATAATCAATGTGCCCATTGGACCTCATTTGTAGTACCCGTTGGACCTTCAAAATTAAAACAAGTAAAAAAGTAAACGTTGGACCTCTTTTTTAGTACCCTTTGGACCTTCAAAAAATATGTGTTCATTTGTTGTTCGTTCAATGTTATTTAGTTGGGAAAGGGGTACAGTTATGTTGAAAATTGTTAAATGGAAATCAAAAAAATTGACGAAACAAGTACCTAAGCAAATACACGGTATTACTATTATTATTATTTTGGTAACCTTCATGTAGAAACACCAATGAAACTTATGTATATAAAGTGTAATATGTTTTATAAGTAAAATCAAAAAAATTGACGAAACAAGTACCTAAGCAAATACACGGTATTACTATTATTATTATTTTGGTAACCTTCATGTAGAAACACCAATGAAACTTATGTATATAAAGTGTAATATGTTTTATAAGTAAAATCAAAAAAATTGACGAAACAAGTACCTAAGCAAATACACGGTATTACTATTATTATTATTTTGGTAACCTTCATGTAGAAACACCAATGAAACTTATGTATATAAAGTGTAATATGTTTTATAAGTAAAATCAAAAAAATTGACGAAACAAGTACCTAAGCAAATACACGGTATTACTATTATTATTATTTTGGTAACCTTCATGTAGAAACACCAATGAAACTTATGTATATAAAGTGTAATATGTTTTATAAGTAAAATAGACAATCGAACATTATCATTTTTTGGACATACGCAAGGCAAACTCGCGTCTAAGCTAGACCTTTCCTCGCTCTCTTCGGCGCGCGGGGGCGCAGGGAGGGGAGTAGACAAAGGGGTATGGTGCGGGGTGAGTATTAGAGGGATCGCTGGCCAGCAAAAACAAAACAGTGACATTTTGCATTACATTACAATTAGTTGGAGCTTTAAGTTGTTGACGTGTGTGCATTTGTGCAATCCGTGTGGTAAAAGGTGATAATCACAAGTAATAAGAAAACAAGGAAACGTTTAATTAAGTACCTGGTAAGTATTAAATTACTTTATCTGTTGCATGTTTAAGTGATTTTATTTGGATGTATATTTCAAATCTTCCGTGGTTTTCTTTTCTGATAATTTTGTCACTATTATTTCTATATTTAATTTGTCTCTGCTAATTATTGAACAATTATTACTTACCATACTGTGAATTTGTAAAATTAGTCATGCTAGCATTCCACCAAATTATTATACATTAATTAATTTGTTCATACACACACGACTCCAGCCGACCGTCGACTAGCCGGTGCAAAATGTGTCATTATTAGTAACATTGGTTATGATTAAAATAAAAAAAAACATAATAATACACTTTAGTCTTCTTTGGAACTTTGTTTTATGGACACTCTTCATAAGTTACCTAATTATTGTTATAGATTTTAGTCCAATTGTTTTTCTTATTTTTAATTTCTTATTTCTTTTTCTTATAGCTGAGTTTACTCAATTAGTTGTCTTTTATGTTGTGGTAAATTTACTCACTACTTATTTCGTGTAAAATAATAACTTAAATAAAACGAATATATTTAATGGCCTGTTTCAGATTAAAGAAGAATCATTGTTAATGAATAATGTCTCAAATAGAAGTAGTCCCTTCAACAAGTCGACATAATAATATAGATAAAACACAAGAACTTTGTTTCGTGACATCTAAAAGAGGTGGTGAGATTCTGCTAAATGATGGTTACCAGTACTATAAAAAAAAAGATAATAAAAATGGGTCCTCACGGTGGAATTCCAAATATAAATCGAAGTGTCGCGGCACTATAACAATTAAAGGAAATACGATTATGAACAAAGTCAGTCACAGTAACAATTGTGTACGTGATCACGCTGGCAATGAAATAAAGAAAGAAATAAGTACATGGAAAGTTGAATCTGGACAAGGAGTTCTTCCTCTGCAAACAATATATAATGAAGGCGTTAACCGGTTGAAGGATAGAGGTCTTAACCTATTGACCCGGATACCTAATTTTAATAATGTGAAGCATGGACTCTATAACAGTCGCAGAAAAGAATTTGGCATCGATAATATTAAGCCAAAAACAGTTACAGATGTCAAAGTTCCTGTAAAATACAACGACTTTTTAATGGCTGACTATCAAGAAGGTGCTCGAAGAATTTTAATATTTTCATCAAAAGAAGCAAGAGAAAAATTGAAAACGGTGAAACATTTTTTTGCAGATGGGACGTTTAAATGCGTAGTACCGCCGTTTGTACAAATGTACAGTATTCACGGAGATCTCGGTAGCACCGAAAAAAGCACAAATATTAAACCATTGATATATGCTTTGGTTACTGATAAAAAAGAAGAAACTTATCAAATTATTTTTCAATTATTACTATCGCAAAATCCATCTTGGAAGCCAGAAAAATTTACTACAGATTTTGAAACTGCGCAAATGAATGCTATTCAGTCAGTTTTTCCTGAAGTGGACATTAAGGGATGTTTTTTTCATTTTACTCAGGCTTTAAGTAAAAAAGCAAAGAGTCTGCACATCTTAAAAAATCGCGCGTGTAAGCGACATGTTGCTTTATGTGCCGCTTTAGCATTATTACCAGAACAAGCCACAGATGAAGGTTGGTTTTATATTATGGAGGACTGGTCCGAAGAAAATGAAAATTTAGTTAAATTTAATGACTATTTTACAAAACAATGGCTGCAAAAAGAAGACATGCGAAGAATCTGGTGTTTCAACTCTGAAAGACATCGTACAACTAATAGCGTGGAAGCATGGCACTCGAGTATTAATAAAAAGTTGTGTGGTAATACAAAGCCAAATATTTTACAATTTTTGAGCATAATTAAAACAGACGCATCAATGACAAGTTTAACTATAGCAAAACTAGAAAATGGACACCAAATACTAAATAAGCGCAAAGAGTACATAGAAAAAGATGAAAAAATCGCTTATATTCTAGAGCAATTAGATAACAATTATATTAATGTAGGTCATTGCTTAGAGAAGCTGCTTACATATGTATTTTAAGTGTTTGTCATTTAACAATACTTAATGTCCTTCCAAAAAATTATTTGAAAATTCTGTTACTTGAGCTTGACTTGAGATTGATGATGTTATTTTTTATGTGTAAAACCTAAGTATGGAAGCTAACTAAGCTTCCATACTTAGGTTAATTTAGGTCCAAATTTAGTCTAAGTAAATTCTAAAGACATACTGTGATTATAAATTGATCTGTGATTTAATGTTATTTTTTTTTTAACATTTATGTAATGTTATTTTTGTAAACTCACCTTATGGCAATATTGTTATTTAATTGTAATTAGAATTTGTGATCTAAAACCATGTTAATCATTATTATTATTATTTTTATATCTTTTGTCTGAACTTTGGGATAAGACTGATTTCAATATTTGATCTGTGATTTATATACTCTATTTTACTTAAAATATACAATATTTTATATTTACGAACAAAATAAACGATAATAACACTGAACAGTGATTTAGAAACATGTAAAATATATAGTTATATTTACAAATTTATTTTAAAAAAAATAACTTAATGTTGCAACATTATGAATATTACCGTCGACATTGAGTCGTCAGATTAGGTAACACTGACATGTCAGGCTACAACGTTTTAATTTTGAGAAAAGCCGCCATATTTAGGTTTTGCTTGCAAAAATGTAAGTAAATTCTATGATATACTGTGATTATAATCATTTATATGATTTGTATTCAATAATATAGGTACTTTAATTGCTTAAAAAAATAAAGATCATGTAATGGCATTACTGTTATTTAATTGTAATTAGAATTTGTGATCTTAAACCATGTATAATATAATAATTATTATTTTTATATCTTCAGTCTGTTAACTTTAGGATAAAACTGATTTTAATATTTGATCTGTGATTTATATACATTATTTTACTTATAATACACATTATTTTATATTAACAATTATCCACACCCTTCTGGTACAACCTGTAGGAATATACCAACTTAAAGATTTATAATCGGGTAAATACGTGATCTAATTGGAATAGGTGATTTTATCTATACATATAAAAATCAAAGTCCTGACTCATTCACTAAGTCACCAACGCAGGGCCCAAACCCCTGAACCTATAAAGCTGACGTTGTTGCTTTTATATCTTTGAATAAACATATTGATTTATTTATTGCATCGTGTTTTATTTTTGATAAAGTGTCTCACTTTTGTGCACGATTGTACTTTAGCTTTTCATACGAAGATGTAAAAAAATGGGTCCAACGGAACACGTTGTTTAATAGGGGGTCCAATGGGCACTAAAGTATAGGCAAAATCCAAGTTTTAAGGTCGAAACGGCACAAGGAGGTCCAAAGGGTCATGATAGTCAGTGAGGTCCAAACTTGGAGGTCCAACGGGTACGCAGTCAAGATAACCAATTACTGAAATCCACATAGCTGGAAAAGTGAGGCCACTAGACTAATCAACACCACTCAATTCCACTCACTATTGCCACAGAGCATGAGATATCAGTAAGTCCACTTCTAAAAAGGCACATAAGCATAATCAGCCTATAATTTTCCCACAGGTGGAATATAGGCCTCCTTTCTGCGAGAGGATAGACGAGAGGTATAATATTCACAAAAGTCCTTTCTGTTTTAAAAAAATATGTCGTTCAAATCGGAGATCTATTCTTTGTAAAAATAATTATAAGTGTGATCAAAAAAAAAACTAAAAAAAATCAGACAAAAAAGTCCATAGGCAAGGCAAGACAAGTGATCAATGATTATAGATAAAAAATACGAGTAGACTTGGGAACATGAAAATGTATACTAATGTTTACTAACATTTTTAACAACAGTGTGGGGGGAGCACTATCAGTAAACCTTCTGCTTTTCCCATTTTAGCAGATCAGAGGCAACTTTTTTCTAGTTAATAGCGGTGAGTGCGTTCAGTTGCACTCAGCCGGCTATTACCGACCCTAGTCGATCCCTAACAATAAACTCACCTGAATGTGTTTTTTTTTTGACTGACTGACTGGTATACTTGAATTATGTTTATTTATTAAAAACAATATGCAATATTTTAATTTTAAATCAAATTTTAAAAGGAACATTCAGAAAGAATATAAATATGATATTAATTTACCAGTTAGTAACAATATGATGTATTATAAAAGTACATATGTTACTGCTATTCGTGTGTACAATCAGCTACCACCGGCAATTAAGCAATTGAATGGAAACATGTTTAAAATAAATTGAAAAAAATGTTAATTAATAATGTGTATTATAATCTGCATGAGTTTTTTGATAAAAATAATTTGTACTTCATTTTTTTTTTAATGATAATGCATATCCGACTTGGGTAGACTGTTGAGACTTTAAATTGTAATGTTTATTAATAAAAACTATGTACACAATTACGCAATAAATAAATAATCTTTATCTTTGTTATAATTGTACCACATACGGCAAAATCTTGTAAAACGTGAATGAATACACGCGTACACAAAAGTTGACGAAACTAAAACCAAACGAGATGTAGCCATATTAAGGCCACATTGTACACTTTGTTTGCAATAAATGTATTGACTTTGACTTATCATCGCTGCACAAGACACAGGACTTTTGGTGACGTATGTTTAAGGGTGGTACCCGGTATGGACAGATTGCGGACATCAGACGTTGGAAGATACTGTATTTCATTACTTGTCCGCAGTCATCATCATCTGCCAAGCCTTTTCCCATCTATGTTGGGATCGACTTCCAGTCTTGCCGGACTCAGCTGAATACAAGAAGTGTAACCGCCACAACTCATTTAGTCCTGCATTAGACGATATCACTTATTATTTACTGCAGTCACGGCTGCATTATCCGGACATTTAGGAAGAAAGAAGAAGATGAAGAGAAAATATCGTAATTATATTTATTATCTATATTGCAGGTCCAGTGTGGATTGATGGTTCACCTCGCACCTCTTTGTCATTTGTTAATTTTGTGTCAGCAGGAGATTATTTTAAAATTGAAATTTTGTTTGACGACTTGAATTACCATATTCATGAAAAACATATAAAACGATTTAAAATTATATGCTAAATGAAAAAAGTATATTGTTAGTCTTCTCTTTTGCAAACTGTTTCTAGAATGCCATTAGAATATAAATTGACTCGTACATTTTACATTGGTTCACAAACTATTACAAAGGGCCTGGCATTACCATAATTTAAACTTATTCCATCCAGCCTTGTGTGGTTAGAACTTTTACAAATAAATGATGTGTGGGCAACTTATTGAAAAACAGAAATTGGGTAGAAAACCACTCGTGTTTTATTTAAGTACCTACCAGTTACCCATACTAATATAAGTATTGAATATATAAAAGTAACCCAGTCTGTCTGTTTTTAAGACATTTCGATTTTATTTCTTTTAAAATGATGTTTAATGTGTATGTTTGTATGTGAAAATCCGAAATTACTACACACCTCTTCGTAACCCTTCGGGGATTACAAGCATGATGTAATAAAGAAAAAAAAAAACATTTTTTATTATTAAATTATTTAAAAACAAAAACACCTGCGCGACCTCCGTGCTATTCAATCCATCCATCAGTACAATATTTTGAGTGCGTTCTGCCACAAAAAATGTTTTTTCACCCCAATAAAAAAGTCGTTTCCCAGCAATAATATTTACGTAAAGTTACTAAGTTTGATGTACAGAATGCTTGGTTGACAGCTTCGCGAAGAGTCTATTTAAGTAAATAAATAAATAATAAATATCGCTGGACATTAACACACAGCTCCACCTAGTGCCACACTAAGCAAAGCTTGTGTCGTGGACACTAGATAGTTGATATACTACATATATACTTTTTTGTTTGTAAATACATACTTATTATACATATAAACTAGGGCATGCAATATCGGAAGGTTCTCAATTCCGGAACTGAAATCCGATACTGGATAGCTAATTCCGGAATTCCGGAACTGGTTCCGGAATTGATACTTTTTTCATTTTTTTTTTAAATTGTGTCATTGTCTTCTCTCGATCCAGGTAAATACAAAAAAAAAAATCAAATCAAACAAAATTTAGAATAAATCAGTCTTTTAATAATTTTGAGTTAAAAATTACACATTCTCAATTTCTGACTATAATAAAATTAACAAGGTATATTAAACAAAATAAAGTAATTAAACAGTAATATAAACATAAAAAACCGTCTCGAAATAGTACCTCCAAAATTTTGTTACATATCTTGCACTTTGCGGACTGACCATCACTTGCGCGAAGAAAATGATTCCATATACCAGAATTTGTTCTAGTGTTGGAGAACGTTACGTATTTTTTCGGTGTCGACCTAAAACAAAAACAATGATAATAATGATGATGTAATGGTGTACAATAAAGTATATAATAAATAATAAATAAATAAATAAGCTAAGAGATCAAAAACTTTATTTCAGAACAAAAATATATCATCTGTTAAAATTTAAACTGTCCAACTATCACAGTTTGTGAGATATATATGTCACCGTAAAATTGTCAAACACGTTATATGACAATATAACGTGTTTCTCTCTAGCGATATTGTAAACTCTCGAATTATTGTCAACTGAACATACGGGAGTATCTCTGCCCCCATAATCGGGACTTGGGGCACCCCCCCGTTAGGTTAGTTAGGTTCCTTTAAACCCTGTACTCGGAAATAGGGGGCCCCGCGAAGCGGGGCTCCGTCGACTACGCTTTTTAGGGGAATTTAAGTGTTTTAAAGTTAGGTTATATTAATCGATATTTCTCAGGAATGGTACAGTATCTTTTCATGAGAGTGGTACCATTGGGCAAAGGGGATCCCTCCTTCCCTCCACACCGTGAGTTGATACCATCGCATGCATTTCACGAAAAATAATGGGGTTTATTGTAAGCAGTATGTTCGTTTGACAATAATTCGAGAGTTTACAATATCGCTAGAGAGATTACAATATAACGTGTTTGACAATTTTACGGTGACATATATATCATGTCATCTGTTATTACTTTAGCTATCTAAACGCTGATCGTTGAATGAATGTTTTAGTTTAAAATCATAAACGTAAATAATGTTGTCGATGGTTTGAAATAACAAAACTGTTTGTCAAATATACAATAAATATATGAGTCTATGGAGGAACACAAAAAGTAATATTTCGTAAATAATACTCACATTTTCCAACGTACACACGTGCGCGGGCTGCTTGTGACGCCAGTCGCCGACGACGGCAAGCGACGTGTACTCACGGTAACGTTGTTTTCGTGACTGCCAGACCCAGACCGCTGCGCGCTTATCGGTGAGTAACAGAGCGCCGCGCGCGGCAACACGCGCGCTTGCAACCCGTAATGGCCGCCCTTTCAACTATAATAGTGATTTGTGGAATATTCCACAGACGTTATATAGATTGCGTGCGTTCAGAAGAATATAATTAAAACAAAATATTAAAAAAAATGAATATCGGAATTCCGGAATTATTCCAGTCAATTCCGGAACTGAAAAATCAGTATAATTGATCCGGAATTCCGGAATTACGGCATTCCGGAATTCCGGAATTGCATGCCCTAATATAAACATCCATGACTCGGAAACAAATGTCCGTGCTCATCACACAAACATTTGCTCCTACCGGGATTCGAACCCAGGACCCTAAGAACGTAAGGCAGCGTCACTACCATTACGCCAATCAGGTCGTCACGTTATTTACACACTGTATGAGTATTTTATGAATACCAAAGTAATTTCGCTCACAGTACTTTGCATTCAAGACTGTTACAAGCGAATTTCACAAATATTCGCAACGGAATAGTTCACAATATTATACGAAGTTTGTGTATTGAGCGAGGCAAATTATAGATTCTGAACAACTGTTCCGTATAAACTTCTAGAACTTTCGTTTTGAGCACATTGATCAGCTCAGTTATTTGTATCGTATATGTGTCGATTAGCCAGTTCAATATGTACCTTATGATTAAGAGAAGAGAGTTTAAAATCGTGTGATCTGGTGTTAATAAGCGTTTCAATGTTACAGAAACTATATTGTTTTCTTTTGTTTTCCATTCTCAAGGCCTATTTATTGCTTTGGCATGAAGCTGGTCCAGTTACATATTTTACATCAGTTCATTTCTGATTCTGATTCGATGACTAAAGCCTCGTATTGATAGTAAACATTTGTTTAGCAAAAGTTGATCAACGTTGTTGATGAACGGCGAGAATGCTGCTGGAAACATTGTTTAAAGCAATATGGGTTGCCCACACACGCCAGTCTGCATTAATTAATGTTGCCCGAGGAAGTAGTGTTGTTGTTTTCTGTATCTGATGTATAAGATTTCTAATAAAAAAAGATAAAAAGATGGTGGGTGCGAAACTATCTCCTGCAAAGAGAAAATTTGATGAGTGACCTCAAAATGACAGATGGATGAATTAGTAACTAAGTTACGAGAATGTAGAAAAGTGATTTCGAACATCTTCTACAAAATATGGTTGGTCCGTCAATAAGCCAAAATAATTCTATTAATTACATAATTTTATCGTTGCTCCACACTAAAGCCATGTTTTATAAACAGTTGCAAAGATGTTCACACGTGCCAACATTTGTTGATAAAGTGATGTTTTCGCTCGCCGGGCGTCAACTCTGCAACATGGCGTGATCAACTCCGAAACACAAGTGTTGCCAGCAATATGTTGACAGCAACTCTGCAACATGTTTATGCAACCATGTTGCTAAACAAATGTTTACCATGAACACTAGGCTTCAACTGTATAAACCTATTTATACAGCTATTTGGTTTGATTTCCTACACTTTAAAACGTTGATAAGCACCATACTGTGTTTATCAGCTTCAGAAAAGGAAGTTTGGTTAATAAACGGTTTGATAATTTTGCATTGATTATGCTGTGGCTCCGAGTAATTTCCAGTGGAGGACTTTTAAGGATAAAATTAATTATAAGAAGATACTTAACAACACCATTATGCATTAACATAAACTTAACTAACTAACTTAAAATAGTCAAAGACAGGCATCGCCGATCTAGCTGAAATGGGGCCAGTCACGTCTCTAGGATGAAGCTGGGGGAAGATAGTCACACAGTGGGTGCCTGAAGACGGCCGTCGTAACCGAGGCAGGCCCAAAAAAGGGGCCAAGTGCGAGTCGGACTCGCCCATGAAGGGTTCCGTAGCAGATTGCGTGAAAAATTGCTGTTTACGATTTATGACGTATTAAAAAAAAACTACTTGCTAGATCTCGTTCAAACCAAATTTCGGTGGAAGTTTACATGGTAATGTAAATCATATATTTTTTTTAGTTTATCATTCTCTTATTTTAGAAGTTACAGGGGGGGGGACACATTTAACCACTTTGGAAGGGTCTCTCGCGCAAACTATTCAGTTTAGAAAAAAATGATGTTGGAAATCTCAATATCATTTTTGAAGACCTATCCATAGATACCCCAAACGTATGGGTTTGACGAAAAAAAAAATGTTGAGTTTCAGTTCTAAGTATGAGGAACCCCCAAAATTTATTGTTTTTTTCTATTTTTGTTTGAAAATCTTAATGCGGTTCACAGAATACATCTACTTACCAAGTTTCAATAGCATAGTTCTTATAGTTTCGGAAAAAAGTGGCTGTGACATACGGACGGACAGACAGACAGACATGACGAATCTATAAGGGTTCCGTTTTTGCCATTTGGATAGCGGAACCCTAAAAACGCTGGCGTTACGATCTGGACTCGTTCTTGATAGGTTGTCGGAGAGGACATGTTGTAAACAAGATTGGAAAGTCATAAGGGAAGCCCTTGCCCAGCAGTGCAACGCTAAGCCTTTAGCCAAGGTAAAAGCCAGCCTAGGGTCTCGAGAATTCCGGGGTTGCGGGACTGTTCGAAAGAGATACCGCGGCCTCGGAACGTAAAGGGCGAGGAAGGAACATGGATGGGTTTTAGACAGTAAAAGTCTGACACTCCCTCCCACTCCGCCCAGAGTGGGAGAAGTCACTTGATGATTTCCCTTCCGAAAAAAAAGGGTCTCGAGAATTAAAGGACAAAAGTAAAATAATTATTTTCACGACTGCCTCGTAAGTAGTTGTAAGCGCACGTGCTGACCATGAGGACCTGAGTTCGATACATCCATTCCTCCTTCCATTAAAAAATTCTCAGTAGCAGCCACGTAGTCTATATCTATGCCCGGTTGATGGCAATAGGTTTGCCCCCTAGGCTGTTACATGGGACTTGAAACATAACTGGTGAAATGTAGGTATATTACTAGGTATCTACACCTCTGCTTACCCTTCGGAGATTGCAAGCATGATGTTATGTTATGTACATACAGATGTCTGCGTGTGAAAAACTTTTCTTGAATCTGATAAAAAAAAAATTTACAGTTCCATGATGGAACAACTGTTTTTTTTTTAAATCACTAGTTCCATTTTGAAGGTTCTTTAGGCTCTTTTTAAACTCATCCCGCTCATTTGGGTCCCACGGAATTAGTTTACTGAATTATTATTTTTATATCAATAAGAATCTGAAAATAAAAAAAATCAATGATGATTTTTTTTTAACCTTGATTTTGGTTATAGACAAGTTTTGATGATCACACCAATCGTCCCTAAGTAAAATGTAATCGAAGTAAATGATAGAGCTGTGCAGGTGTCTACATACTGCTGAGTGCTGGTGTAACACAGTTTGAGTTCATCGACACGTAGAGAAAAGTCCATGAACCTCCTCAAAAGTAACTTGTATCAAACTCAAGACACCAATGAGATACCAGAATGCCATTCCGACACCTTCGCTATGGATTGTTTCAGTGAAAGACATTTATTTGCTTTATTTTTCAATTCCATGGCGAGGTTCCAAAAGGTAATTTTAACCTATTATTTATCAAAGTTTGTTCTTTCATATTTCGTCACCCACACAATCAGATCTTAGCACTAAGTGCGTGACTTGCGTGTTCACATAGCATGCGCTTTAAAAACATTTTAAGAACCTCACACTTGCTACTAAAACCACCAATTAGAATCCACCCAAAATCTAGTTAAAACGGCAATAGGTACCTAAATAGGTCACAGACTAGTCCCCGCACAGATACGTCAAGTGTCTCGTGTTTGCCACGGTAATTACTGCCACATTTCTGCCTGAGCAGTGCGGTCAACGGGTACAAGTTGCTATTCATTACTGTTAGCATAAGAGGAATTCCTGTAGTCTGTTGGCTGTGACATGACTTGATATTTGAATTTGATGTGGGAATTTTTGCGTAAATAAGGTACAGAAGGTTGGTAAAATGTATGAAATTGTTCTCTTATTCTGCTTTTAATATCGGCGTTCAAATATAATTTTTTTGCTTGTTTTCGTTTGGGTTTCTTACCAAAAGGGTAAAAAACGTGACCAAGACTCACTGTCCGTCTATCTATATGTCACCTGGGGTTCTAAAACGGCCGCTTTAGCAGAATCGTAAATGAATCACGTTAAAAAATTAAATTCTTAAAATGGTCTTTGTAACCAAAAAGAACAGTCCATTTTAAGAATTTTTAACTGTCGTGATTCATTTTATTGAACAAAATTTTAAATTGTTAAAATGGACTTTATGAAAATGGTTACAAAGACCATTTTTAGAATTTAAATTTTTTAACATGATTCATTTACGATTCTGCTAAAGCGGCCATTTTAGACCCCCAGGCTTTATCTAATGAACCGTGATAGATAGACAGTTGAAATTTTCACAGATGATGTATTTCTGTAGCTACTCTAACAACGTATAAATTAAAGAGGGCTCCCCGACTATGATAGTACGGAATCATTCATGCACGAGTCCGACTCGCATTTGGCCAGTTTTGTTAATCTACCGTATGTAAGAGAATATGTACTCTTAGACCATAATATGTACGTATTTATTTATTTACGTACACATAAAATATATACAGGAACTAAAGAGCGCAAAGGTAATTCTTGCTACGCTGACGTCGGTCGCGTACGGTCGGTCGCGTACGTCAGTAAGAAATATGTAGCAACATACGCGCCCACTGCAGTCAGCGTCGCAGTATGGTGCGCGCGACCGACATTAGCGTAGCAGGAATTCAGCCCTAACAAAAACGAAAAATACTGAATCAGCTGTGTCACTTAAAATTCGTAATCTATTGTTTTCAATGATACTCCCATTCCTTTGATTCCCATTTGAGTGGCATCTCATTGTCAAGAAAGTGATAAAAACGTAAAGAAAAATATGTTTTTATAAATTCGCTCTCAGTGCAACCAAAAGCCACACAACCGGCCGCTCAACGTGTTCGCTTCAACTCATTAAGGTCCATGTTCACCGAAAAGATAACCGTCTGTTTATCTAAAAACAGCTGTCAGTGTGACATGTTCCCATACAAAAATGCGTGCTAAACAGCTGTTTTAGATAATCAGACTGTCATCTTTTTGGTGAACGCGCTAAATGTGCCTAATGAAATATTTCCGTGACGCTCAATGACGCTCTGTTTAGTACTCAAATATCTTAGTTTTTAGTTTTAGGTAGAAAAAACCCTTTCCAACAAGTTTCATGTTTCTCGGAAATGTAATAGTAATATTTAATCATAAAGGGTGTAAAAAAACCGTTGAAAAGCCGAAAGGCACTCTACTCTATTCTCCTCGTCACTGCGATATAAATTTTTTTTTGCTCTAGGCCATACCTGGAATCTTCTCGTTACGGAGATAAGTTCCAACTTTTTCACAAGATTTTTTTTATACATTTTATAATTATTTTACTTTAAAAACCTCCCAAGTTGCTCATAATTATGAGTACTTTCAAACCTTGAAAGATTGACAGTGAATTTATAATCACAGTGTATTTGTATATTTTATGGAAATGCATCGAAACTTCCGTTTCGTACTCGAAGCCAACTCTGCTCCCACAATATAAAATCAAGTACAAACAAAATCAAAGTGTCTTGTTTGACGGCAGATTTGCCCAAGAATCATAAAATAGTGCCAACGGTATTTAAAAATCCGCCACTTGCTTTTCGAACAGCAAAAATTATAAGACAGGCTTTAAATAAATAAAAAAATATCGCTGGACATTATACACACCGCCACCTAGTGCCACACTGTAAACGTCTCTATTTTTTATCTGGCCATCATCAGATGATGCCTTGCCTTTTCCCAAATATGTTAGGGTCGACTTCCTGTATAACCAGATGCAGCTAAATACCAGTATTTTACATGAGGCGACAGTCTATCTGACCTCCACAACCCAGTTAATTCTGGCTAATACGATACCACTTGGCAAGACTGGTTGTCAGACTTTTCGGGCCACTGAACGCACTGTAACGACTGTCAAAGATGGACAAATGACAGCCAGGACCAACAGTTTAACGCGCTCTCCGAGGCACGAAGGAAACTCGGTATGTAAGTTTGGTCACCCATCCACAGACCAACCTAGGCAAGCACGGCTTAACCTAACGATCGATCCGAGTGGCTGTTATCCTTTAGCCACGATACCCTCTCTTTTACATGGTAATTTACGCTCAAGCGTCGTTGGTATCTGAGGCGTGCACAATTTTACATAAAATAATGTCCTGAAAGAAAGCTGAAGGCTGAAGTTTTATGCACGTGCGAACTTTAAATTGACTTCAGCACATGCTGGCTTTATTATGTGCAGGTTTTAAAACATTTTAAGTTATACGCTAAGTTCTAAGTTTTAGAGCGGAACTACTTTTCATTAACGAGATGGCGTCAGGTTTCGTTAGTGTAATTTTGTGAAAGCTTTTGTTAGGTGTTCTGGATTATTTTAAAGTTTTGCATTACTGAGGTCTTTCATTAACTCAACGTTTTCCAAAGAGCAATAGAACGTAGCATTTTTATTACTAGACTCTCCGATAGAATGCGTAAAGTCAGTAAGACTGTGATAGCCTACTGCCAAGTCATAGGTCTAAAGTTCGAACCCAAGACACGCACCTCTGATTATTCGGATTCATAATAGGCTTGTTAACTGAAAAAATCTAATTAGTCCGTCACTTAGATTATCAAAAAATATTTGATCCGTATTTTTTCTTTTCTCACATAAAACAAAATTGACGAAGATACGACGCTTTTAAAATTCCCAATACGTCACTGTTCGGTATGATTCTAAGTGAGTACTGACGTCACGAGCGCCCACTCCCGAGTTTTGATGCATTTTATCTTTGTCAATATTCGTTGATTTACAAAAACAAAAAATACGTGTCCATTACTTTCTAATACTCTAACTGACGGACTAAATAGATTTGCAATTTATTGATGGTGGAAACAGGCCTATTATCACTTGCTTCGGTGAAGGAATACATCGAGGGGAAACCAGCATACTTGTTTATTAAGGCACTCACACGAACAAAAATATAGAGGGTGTAAACAACCTCATCACGAAGCCGTCAACCAAGCATTCAACGACAAACGACTTTTTTTTTTGGGATGCAAAATCATGTTTTTTCACTCAATGTAACGCACTTAAAACATAGTGCTGGTGGATGGATTGAATATTACGGGGGTCGTAGAGGTGTTAAAGTAAAATTTCACAATAAAAACTTGTATTTAAAAAAAACTTGTCAAAAAGTTGGAACGTTGACCTGGAGAACAAGTGCCTTTCGGCTTCGTTGAGAGGTATTTTAAACAGAGCGACAGCCTATTTTACCCCTACGACATAGTTACTACCACAGGTTACTACCTAATAACATAAACACGTACCTTATTAACAATAAGAACTAATTACAGACTTAACTTGCATCGCTTCAACACCTACCACAAAGCGAAAGTAACCCCTAAAACTCCTAAACTTTCGCATCTATTTACACCAACCCCTGACCCCATAATTAATTTACTTACCTTCCCCATTTTTCTTTCAGAATCCGGCACCCAGATGTTAGTTATACCAACCATAAATCATTAGCACTTGGCTTGTTTGAGACTGTATAACAGAACTTTTATTTTGGTATAATATTTTCGACGCGTTTAATACTTTTTGTGTTATGTTTATGATCTATTTCTTATTGGATTAATCGATGCTAAGGTTTTGTATTCTCAGGAGAAGCTTGTGGTTAGATAATACCAGCCGCTCTTGCCTAGGTTGGTTCGTGGATGGGTGGTCGCCAATTACATACCGAGTTTTCTGCACGCCTTGGGAAGCACGTTAAGCCGTTGGTCTCGGCTGTCATTTCTAGATGTCTGACAGTCGTTAAGGTAGTCAGTGGCCCGAAAGTCTGTCAGCTAGTCTTATTAGGATATTATCCAATACTAAGTGGTTTGTGGAGGTTATATAGGCAGTCACTCCACGTTAAATACCACATCCATCCATCCATGTTTAATATGCGGTCGGACTCTGGTAACTAGATGCAGCTGCATTGGTATGCAGCTGCATCTTAGACCAGAGTCCGACCGCAACATAGTTGGAAACGTCTGGCAGAAGGACTGTTTGAAACATTTTATAGTTTTCGCGTTCTCTCATCGCGCTCAGGACAATGGAACGCAGCATTCTGGGTGTTAAATGACAAGACAGGGTTCAAAACACCACTCTGCGTTCCAAAATGGGCGTTAACATGAAGGTTGTTAGGCTAAAATGGGATTGGCCGGGTCAGGTCAGCCACATGCACGATAACAGCTGGGAAAAATTCACCACACAACAGTTATTGAAGGACCCGGCCAACCCACAATGAGGTGGCGAGGCGATCTGGACGCGTACCGTGAGGGCTGGTCCGAGGTGGCTCGAGATAAGAGCACATGGAAGGAATTAGGGGAAACCTTTGCCCAGCAGTAGGACAGTATAGGCTAAATAAAAAAAAACCTGCCTACTCAGTTAACATGTTTTCATGCTGCATACAGCTGCTGAAAAACCCACTCTGTGCTCCCATAGCATCTTTATACCTTATATATTACTGTTGAAGCTTCGTCTGCAGAATCGATTGCATTTCCCTGATGCTAGTATTTCGCAACCCTGGGATTTCGAATGAGGAAGAGAACAAAAAAACACTAACCTGGATAGACAGGATCGGAACTAGGTACCCGCTGCACTCGGGACTTTTGGGCCGGCCGGCGTAACGAGTGTCCAATCCTTATGGTTTTCCTGGATTCCACTCCACAGTATGTTTACGAACACTAAACAGTCAATCAAACTCTGGCGAAGGGTTTTTTTTTGTATTTTTACAACATTAATACCGGAGCTGTGCGGAAAAATTGTCGACCACACTTAGCGCGGGGTTTCTTCTCACTTGTTTCTTGTGTCGCCGCAGTGAGGCGCCGGCGCTGCGCGTTTTGCGCCAGAATGGCGCCAATTTTGAATTTGGAAGGGAACGAATTGGATAGGATGGTTTAAAGGAGTGGTTTAATGTTTATTCAATTACTTTTAAAATTTACTCCGAAGAATCCAGGAGCAAATGTACCATGATAACATTTTCGTACGTCATCAACAGCCGACATGATTCGTCACTTTCCGAACTTTGACGAACTTAGCCGAACTTATCCGAACATTCTACAAACTTGGACGTCGTTGACTGACTTTGCAAAGCAATTATGTGGTTCAATGACCAATGACGGGAACTGATATAAATTTTTTGCTTATGAACCTTAATACTGGGTTGAAAGGTGCTATTTTAAATGGACGGTAAAATAAAAAGTTGTATTGGCCAAATGATTAATTAATTCGATTTGGCGAAGGTGGTCTACATTCAGGGTTGTCTTTTTGAATTGGAATTTATTATTTAAATCACCGCTTATCTAAGCTCACCTATGTGTATTGAGCTCGGCTTTAAGGGCAATCAAATGCGAATGATTACTAGCAATCACCGAAGAACGGCTGCCATTAGCCTCCATATACAATTACTGGGCAATTTGAGTAGCCCTCTGTGGGTTTAACTAGTTTTAACTGCTATGTCTATAAGTAGTATCTTTTTTATGACATTCAGAAGCTGTAGCAAGGCTATATGTTTTTGTCTTATTATTATAATATTATGAGTCCCTCTTGATTTCCTATATTTTAATTTTTAAGTATCAATCAGCCCTTATCTTTTACGACGGCCATCAATGAAATATTTATTAGCGAGTGATCGGACGGGCAAGCACAGTTACAATGATTTCCCTCGAGCCCAGTAACTTTCCCGAGATATTACGTCAACTAATTTTATTGGGAGGTTTTCGATAGTGGAACTTTAAAATTAGTTTTCTGAGTTCTGTTTTCATTTAGCGCTATTTTGGGACGGTTTTGTCAAGTCGAGTAGAAAATTATTTCTTACTCTAAAGTTTGTATCAAAAAAAAATAAGGATTGTTCTAGAATAATGAAACTCAGAATAAATACTTATTATTAAAAATCGGATAATATTTTTGTGTTCACCAAAAATCTTTTCTTCCCCGAAAAATACTGATCGTGCACCAAATATTAAAGTATCTCTGCCCCCATATTCGGGACTTAGAGCACCCCCCCCTTTAGGTTAGTTAGGTTCCTTTAACCCTCCGAGTGCAGGGTACTCGGAAATAGGGGCCCCGCGAAGCGGGGCTCCGTCGACTACGCTTTAAGGAGAATATACAGTGTTTAATTGTTAAATAGATGCTCGTTATGACATATTTTAATTAACATATTTTAGTGCACATTCAGTATATTTGGTGGAACACAGGCAAAATTAGGTAAATGAAATGGGCATAAATTGAAGTACTTTTAAATACCATCCTTAAAAATCCGTTACTCATCCAGAGACGCAAAAAAGAGGGTTTTGTGTTTAAAATTAATTAACTTCATACACCTATAAAATAAAACCCAATGAAGTGTAAACCTTTAAAAGTTGCTACATATACTTCAAATCTAATACAGGTAAATATAAATTGTCAGTTTTCTTGAAATTTGATTTTTGAGGTGAATATTAAATACGCTCAAAATAGCGATTTAATGACTGATGATTTAGCTTTAGTGACTGATGGATCAACGCACAGCCTAAACCGCTGATCGTAGAGACTTACAACTAGCAGGGTGTGTTCTTTATAATGTAGGCATCCGATATAAATGATTTTTTCCGAGACTGTACCCCTTTTTTTTCGGATGGGAAATCATCAAATGACTTCTCCCACTCTGGGCGGAGCGGGAGGGAGTGTCAGACTTTTACTGACTAAAACCCATCCATGTTCCTTCCTCGCCCTTTATGTTCCGGGGCCACGGTATCTCTTTCGAACAGTCCCGCAACCCCGAGATTGTACCCCTAAGGGGGTAAAAGGTTGTATGAGACAACGTGATTCCTTGGTCCAATCTACTTGAAATTTTGCATAAAACTTTTTAACAGAATTGATGGAAGATGTGATTAGTATTTTATTTAAATTTTATAGAAAAAAGGGTAGACAATTAATTTGGTGCATTGTACTGGTGGATAGATTGAATGGAACGGGGGTTTTAGAGGTATTTAAAAATGTAAAAAAATTACAACAAAAACCTGTATTAAAAAAACTTGTTAGAGTAAATGTTGTAACATTGACTCTAAATATCTCCGTAACTACAAGGTTCCCAGGTACTCGTATGGCGTAGAACAAAAAAATGATCGCAATGACGGGGAAAACAAAACAGTGCCTTTCGGCTTCGTTAAGAGAGGTTTTACACCCTTTATAAGTTTAATTATCATCTTCATTTTTTCCACTTCATAAAAAACTCAGAGTTCAAGCTCCCTCAAAAACAAAAGTTACGTTGGTAACAACAGCCAAACACAGCGATACTTGTTATCACTTTGACACCTGTCAGATTTAAAAAGGTGTTCGATTACTGTGCCGGTGTACGGAAAAGTTTCCTCCAAAAAGTTTTATAAGGAGAGAAGTTTTCATAAGTGTTGAGTGACTTTATTTTTTGGGAGTCTCGACTTTTTTGTTGAGTAGAACATTTTTGAGGAGCTCATAGTGAAGGGCCACGTTTTGTACTGGTAATTGGGCAGGGATGTCTACAGACTCCTTGACTTGTAATAGACGACGGTCAAACATCAGGTTTCGTCGAAAAAAGAACTGAAACTTCAGTTTTTGAAGGAACCCCTTAGAAAAACCTGAGATGAGACCAAAAGACTCGTTCGGTCCAATACTAATGCAGAGCCATTAGTATTGGACCGAACGAGTTAGAAAACAGGGGTACTTTTCCAGTCAAATAATAAAATTGGCTAATAAAGTAATTTTTTTTTTAGAAATCATCGTCATCCATTGCCTAGCCTTTTCCCAACTATATTGGGGTCAGCTTTCAGTCTAACCGGATGCAGCTGAATACCAGTATTTTACATGGAGCGACTGCCTATCTGACCTCCATAACCCAGTTGGTACTGGGTATACAATACTCCTTGGAAAGACTGGTTGTCAGACTTTTTGGGACACTAGATCATTTGTAAATCTTTGATAGTCGTTACAGTAACTATTGTCAAATATTTACAAATGTTGCCGGAACCAACTGCTTAACGTGCTTTCCGAGGCACAGAGAAAACTCGGTATGTAATGGGCACGGCTTTACCTAAACATCGACCCGAGTGTCTATTATTATTTAGCCATGAGCTTTTCATTTGCAGTAATGAATTACTGTGATTCTGTCATTCCTGAAAACAAGATCTTTTCACATAGAAACTTCAAAAATGAAAGTAATCAGACACAAAAAAAAATTCACCATGTTTGATTCAAAATCCGTAGTTTTCTAACAAGCGCCTGTACAAAGACTATATCAACAACGCCATTGACAATCTCAATTACCTTAAAAAATAAAGTGCACGATAAAAAATATTGAGCTACTAAGAAAATGGCTCCCCTATGGACGATGTACTGAGATAGAAAATAATATACTGACGCTTTCTTATCTTCAAGATCATTTGTTATTTTCAAACTTTGGCAGGAATTTCTTTAGAGAATAAGGGTGTGTGTTATTTTAAAAGACTTCTTCAGTGTAAATGTACTTATGTAGGTGAATCGAGCACATTCTGACAGTCACCTTTTCAGATGACCGGGCTGCCTGTTAAATCGCTTTGCTATCAAAAAGATCAAGCGGAAAATCGGAACTAAATAATGTTGTAGAGTGAAAAATATCAAGTTTTCTTATTGCAGGGTGTAAACAGACTCCATAAAGCCGTCAACTTAGGCATTATATACATCAAACTAAGTAACTTTACGCAAAATTATCGCTGGGAAACGACTTATTTTGGGATGAAAAACTGTTTAATTGGATTTGGATTGTGCTAATGTATGAATTTAATAGTACGATAGTAAATCTTTATCTTTACGGGGGTTGTAGCGTACAATTAAAAACATGTATTAAAAAAAACCAATGAAAAAGGAACTTTGCCCACAACATTTTCGGAAGTAGAAGGTTTTAATACGATACACCTTGGTAAGACTGGTTGTCAGACTGTCAGGCCACTGATTGCCTGTAAGGCTGTCAAATGTCTACAAATGTTCACCAGGACCAACTGCTTAACTTGCTTTCCGAGGCACGGAAGAAACTCGGTATGTAATTGGTAATCACTCATCCACAAACCAATTTACGCAAGCGCGGCTCCTACATTTAAAGCTAAATATAATTATATGAAGAATAAGTCTCAGCTTTCTTCTCAGAAAATCAAATAACTTGTCAAGATTTGATGAAAAAAGCTACCTACATTGTAGTTTGACACAGTAATACCTCCCAATTGTACAATTCTGGGTAGAAGGTATCAAGTTTGAATGTCAAACAGGCTTGTTCAAATGTTTCCCAAAAGTGCTATAGGCATTAAGATAGGAAATTGGTGACACATTCGTTGGTTACAAGATGTCGCGAGAGATGTTCGTAGTTAAGAGTTTTAGAGGACCGATAGAGAGACTTGTTGTAACAAATATAAACTAATGACGTTTTCCCATGGTATAGGCACAGACTTAGAAAATGACGTATCTAAGTTCTATTATAAATGCGTAAGTTTGGATGGATATAATTATGTACAATTTAAACTAATGTTTTAAGAAAAGCTTCGTAGTTTTTGATGTTTGTAACGAATAAACTCAAAAACGACTAGACCAATTTGAAAAATCCTTTCACCGTTGGGAAGCTGTTGTGTGCTGCGTGACGTCCGCTAGTACATTATAATTATGTGTGTTACTCAAGCAACCCAGAACGGCTAAACGGATCTGGATGAAATTTGGCAAAGAGATAGATTTCAGTATTTTTATTCCGGTAGTATAATCTCGTGGGACAATTACCGAACTCCACGCGGACGAAGCTAGTCTATATATATAAAATGTTAAACTGACTGACTGACTGACTGACTGACTGACTGACTGATTGGGTGATATATCAACGCAGAGCCCAAACCGCTGGGTCTACAGATTCCAAATTTGGTATGAAGGTTCCTTATGTGGTCTAGGGGTGCACTAAGAAAGGATTTTTCAAAATTCACCCTCTAAGGGGGTGAAACGGGCCCCCAAAGTTTGTATGGGGAAACAACATTAGTTAGACTATTTTATTCGAAACTTCACAAGAGTACTCCTATTGATAAATGAGTAGAAACGGGTTTCAGGTTTTTTCAAAATTCAACCCCTAAGAGGGGTAAATAGGGTGACAAAGTCTAAATATATATAAAATGTTAAACTGACTGACTGACTGACTGACTGACTGACTGACTGATTGGGTGATATATCAACGCAGAGCCCAAACCGCTGGGTCTACAGATTCCAAATTTGGTATGAAGGTTCCTTATGTGGTCTAGGGGTGCACTAAGAAAGGATTTTTCAAAATTCACCCTCTAAGGGGGTGAAACGGGCCCCCAAAGTTTGTATGGGGAAACAACATTAGTTAGACTATTTTATTCGAAACTTCACAAGAGTACTCCTATTGATAAATGAGTAGAAACGGGTTTCAGGTTTTTTCAAAATTCAACCCCTAAGAGGGGTAAATAGGGTGACAAAGTCTAAAAATCAACGCACAGCCCAAACCGCTGGGTCTATAGATTCCAAATTTGGCAAGTAGGTTCCTTATATAGTCTAGGGGTGCACTAAGAAAGAATTTTTCAAAATTCACCCTCTAAAGGGTTGAAACAGGCCTCCAAAGTTTGTAAGGGGAAACAAGATTGGTTAGACTATTTCATTCGAAACTTCACAAGAGTACTGCTATTGATAAATGAGTAGAAACGGGTTTCAGGTTTTTTCAAAATTCAACCCCTAAGAGGGGTAAATGGGGTGACAAAGTCTAAAAATCAACGCACAGTCCAAGCCGCTGGATCTACAGATTTCAAATTCGGCAAGTAGGTTCCTTATGTGGTCTTGGGGTGCAGTAAGAAAAAATTTTTCAAAATTCACCCTCTAAAGGGGTGAAACGGGCCCCCAAAGTTTGTACGGGGAAACAAGATTAGTTAGACTATTTCATTCGAAACTTCACAAGAGTACTCCTATTGATAAATGAGTAGTAACGGGTTTTCAGGTTTTTCAAAATTTAACTCCTAAGAGGGGTAAATGGGGTGACAAAGTCTAAAAATCAACGCACAGCCCAAACCGCTGGGTCTACGGATTCCAAATTTGGCAAGTAGGTTCCTTATGTAGTCTAGGGGTGCACTAAGAATTTTTTTTCAAAATTCACCCTCCAAGGGGTGAAACGGGCCTCAAAAGTTTGTAAGGGGAAACAAGATTTGTAAGACTATTTTATTCGAAACCTCACAAGAGTACTCCCATTGATAAATACAAGATAGCGCCGAGGAAAAGTATTTGTTTTTCCATCTCGGGTGTCGTTTACATGGTTTTCGAGGTCGCTGGTTACAAAAATGAGATCGAAATGGCATTAAAGTAAATTTTTCGTCATGTGTGTCGTTTTCATGTTTTTTGGGGTCGCTGATATCGAAAATGAGGTCAAAATGATAATCCAAGATGCCGTCTAGGGTTTTTTTTTAAATATTTCCGTCATGGGTGTCGTTTGCGTGGTTTCCAGAGTCGTTGATAACAAAAATGAGGTCAAAATGAAAATCCAAGAAGACACCTAGGATTTTTTTTCGTTTTTCCTTCATGGGTGTCGTTTTCATGGTTTTCACTGAACACAAATCTAATTTTTCTTTAATTTTTGTTTGTCCTCGTAGCTACGTATCGTTATGTAATTTACCGGCCATAGTAATTCCATCCTAGACAATAATTTAAGATTTTACACAATACTTTTGCAAAGTTCCTCTGTTCTGCTTTGAAACCAACTAATTTATGAGCAACCCAGATATGTATATCTTTAAAAGTCTGCTGGATCTTGAATTTTACTTACTCTTTGTTTTGCGCAATGAAATTCTCTCATTTTTTAATTAAAAATACCCCGAATTCGACGCGAGCAAAGCCGCAGACAAAGCTATCTAATACATAAAAATCTCGTGTCTCATTGTTTGTTATCGAAGTCCTCCGAAACGACTTCACCGATTTAATATTTTTTTTGTGTATACTTGCTATGTCAGAGAATAAGTCGAAGGCTTCTTTTATACCCCTATGTGACAAGGGTGGTTTACGCGGACGAAGTCGCGGGCAACAGCTAGTATCACATAATGTTTAAGGTAATTTTTGAAGGAATATTATAGGGAGCATGTCAGGAAACTAACCACTAGTCACTTTGTGAAAAAATTACGGAATCTGGATAAAATAAGTAAAATAAATTGTCACCATGAACTACAAGTATTTAAAACTTTTTGTAAAAGTCATAGACCTTCCGGCGTGATCGAGGTCATAAACAGGCCCATTTTGTAATAAAACAAAAATAAATAAACGTTTCCATTGATTTGAGATCTTGTAATGTTCTTTTTCTTTACGTTGTCTTCTAAATCCAATGCTTAAAACACGCACCTCTGTTTTTTTTGGATTCATGTGCGTATTTTATTTTCGGTGAAGGAAAACATCGTGTGGAAATCAGCATGCTTAAGAGGTATTTCTCGAAGGCATGTAATGTCAAGTCAAAAGCCCATGTGCGGCATACAAACACCAATTTCAAGTCTGACATCAAGTAAGGTACCTATTAACCACACAATAAATAAACACATTACCCTCCTTTGCGTCGCGCAGTCGGGTAAAAAAGAAGTCAAAATAATACTAAAACAGGGTTTTACTCTGTACAGTCACGTCTAATAATATGTATACACACTTTCCTTAATGTTATAGCTATTTTCGCGAGAAATAACGATTGTAACTAGGAAATCTTTTTCATAAAAATATGAATACTATGTACGTAATAACATTAAATTTTAATCAGTACATTAGGAGAAACACAATTTAAAAAATTCTTAAGTGTTTACATATTATTATACGTGACTGTACAACGACAAAAGTGTACAATAAGTACCTTCAAGCAATTATTTGGATTAATGAAAAAAAAAAATATAAAAAAATCTTCGTTCTCACAGATCGTTCAAAGCAGTCCCTTGTGGAATCTTCATCTTATCTCTGATTGCGTGTTAATCTTTTAATTCGTTTATAAATTATTATAATGAAGGCATCTTTCATCATTCCCTTGGTTTACTCAAAAAAAAAACAACCAGAGAATTAGGTTATTTCTTATTAATATTAGGGTAGATATTTGATTTACTGACCAAATGGCTAAATAATAACAGCCACTAGGGTCGAATTAAGTCGTCGTGGTCGTGGCCGGGTTAAGCCGTATTTGCCGAGGTTGGTTTGTGGATGGGTGACCGCCCTCACATACCGAGTTTCCTCTTTACCTCGGAATGAACGTTAAACTGTTAAAGTCTTTGACAGTCGTTACAGGTAGTCAATGGCCAAAAAAGTCTGACAACAACCTTACCACATGGTATCGTATTACCTAGTACTAACTGGGTTGTGGAGGTCAGATAGGCAGTCGCTCCATGTTAAATTGTATTCAGCTGAATCTGGTTAGACTGGAAGCCGACTACAACATAGTTGGCATAAGGCTAGGCAGATGATGATATGCTAAATATTCAGATAATTTACATGCATTAATTCTAAATGCCCAATAAATTCCTAAAATTCCTGATTGTCTTCCAAAACTGAACACCTGAGCAGGAAGTAAAACAACCTTGTATTATAAAGCTAGCGTGTCAGCAAGGCCATTGTATCCAAAATCATATTTCATGTCCCATATTGTGATTTCTCGCAGGTGGTGCGAGAAACATTACGTCACGAAAACAAATTGATTCTACAATTATTGTTATACGTTTTCAGCTTTACAAGTTCAGACATAAAGATCAAAATTTACTTTAGAAGCTGCAGTTATAAGTTGGTAAGGGGGAAGCAACGGTTTTCATTGAAATATCGAATGAAACTTGACAAATGAAGGAAGTTGCTCGGCACACAAATCTTTAGGCATTGTTAGGACGACGTTAGATGGCTTAAACTTAGCGGCTAACTGTGACACCTAATTTTAAGTTCGTCTGGAAGCTTTAGAGCAGCATTTGAGCCTAGATACTTTAGTTTGTGAGTAATAACAGTTGATCCATAATAAAGGTATTTTTAACCGACTTCCAAAAAGGAGGAGGTTCTCTATTCGACTGTATGTATTTTTTTTTTTTTTTTTTTTTTTATGTATGTTCACCGTTTACTCGAAGACGCCTAAACCGATTTGAAAAATTCTTCTTTTGTTTGAAAGGGTATACTTCCAAGTTGGTCCCATAGTCGCCAAGTCGGGATCTGATGATGGAATCTTGGCGAAATCGAGGGAACTCTTCAAATTTTATAGGATAACGTACAGCAATTTTGGTATTTTCTACAACAAGTGAAGCATTTGCGTTTGATAAGAACCATTCTACCATCAGATCTGATGATGAAGCCAAGAGTCACGGAACTCCATAATGAGACAATGTATCCTAGTCGTGTTTGGGCTTGTTGTAATTGTAACGGTATGCACTTTCCATGTGAACCACTAAAAAGTGAAAAATAAAAACTTTTTTTGCAAAAAATAAAACCGACTTCAAAAAGAAAAAGTGAAAAATAACTTTAGCTTCTGAAGTCGGTGACAAAAAAATTAAATCAATCATACAAACGTCACCGACTTCAGAAGCTAAAGTTATTTTTCACTTTTTCTTTTTGAAGTCGGTTTTATTTTTTGCAAAAAAAGTTTTTTAAACAATAGCATTAGTGTGGTAGCTATTTGTGGTAGTTGTTTGTAGCGGCCAAAAACTTTAATGATATCATCCAAACTGATATTACAAAGAGGAAAGATTTGATTTTTTGTTTTTTTTTTTTGTATGAAACGAACACACTTAAAAAATACTGTACCAATTTGAAAAAATCTTTCAGCAATTGATAGCTACATTATCAGTGAGTAATAATGGTATTATTTTATCATCGTCCTCCAACAGGAGCTGGTATTGCGCAGGTGAAACCGCGTGACGCCCCCTAGTTTAGTTAGAAGAACAGAGTAGTTGGAACAGTCCCGCAGCCCATTATGGACACCTCTGCGTTACCCTTCGGGAATTGTGGGCGTGATGTCATGTTTTATGAAAACCACAACAAAAGCAGCTTAATGTTGACTACCAATCGAAAAAATAACGAAATCAAACAAATAAAACTATAAGCCACTTACAAAGTAAAACATTTTACATTTCCATAAATCCTTTGAATAAAATAAATAACAGTGATTGTTTGAAATTTTTGCTTGATATAAACCGCGAACAATTGATTGAAAGTGAAAATTTTCAAAGGCTCACGCAGGTACCAAAGAGTTGAATAATTAAACGCAGAATGGCGCAACTGTCCAACTTGTCCCGAAGTTGGTTTGTTTTGAAGTATTTCGGTTGTGGTCCAATTTAATAAGAAACGTAAGTCTTGCATCAACATACAGGGTGTAAACCACCACATCACGAAGTCAATATACAGGGTGTAAACCACCTCATCACGAAGTCAACATACAGGGTGTAAACCACCTCACACGAAGCCGTCAACCAAGCATTCTGTACATCAAACTAGGTAACATTACGCAAAAATGAATGCTGGGAAACGACTTTTTATTTTGGGGTGAAATATCACGTTTTGTGGTATAACTCAATGTAACGCACTCAAAACGTGCTGATGGATGGATTGAATAGTACGGGGTTTGTGGAGGTATTTAAAGTAAAAATCTTACAGTAAAACTTGTACTTAAAAAAAAACTCGTCAAAAAGTTGTAACTTTGACCCCCAATATCTCCATAACTAGAGGGTTCCCAGGTTTGGTGTGGATCAAAAAATGATCGCAATGACGGGAGAACAAGTGCCTTTTGGCTTCGTTAGGAGGTGATTTTCACCCTTTATGTAGTTAATAGGCTCCTTTTGGGGTAACGTGTTCCATCGTCAACCTCTTCTCTGTCGTCAATACAAAATTGAGGTCGAGAGTAGATCTATCTCAAATATTTTTTTAATGTACGCGTAGGTATAATAGTACGGTAGGCTTTGTTGCGGCTCTATACCGACGCACTGAATTAGAACCTTTAGGAATTCTTAAACCTGGAGGATCGGTCCAAAACGTTCGAAACTTATAATTGGTTAGCAGTTCGTTGTTAGCTTCTTAAGATATAAATACGGTAATCCTTTCATGATATGTTTTGGTGAATAAAAGTAGAAGTTGGTGAAAAAAATGTAGTAGCCAAAATGAAATCGATAACGCTTCAACCCATGCTTTGCAACAGAATATCGTAATCTTCCTCTTGCCATTATACATGTAAATTAGAACCTCCTCCCCTCTTAAATTCAGAGCCAAAAGCACCACATTTGCACTGTGGCGGGGGTCTTCGAGAGTTCAAGTTATACTGGTCTTAGTATTATACTCATAACCCCTTGACCACGACCTTTACGCTCAAACAACACGCGTGTTGCGACAGCAACTGTGAGGAGACTAAATTAAAGTAACTAATTGACTTAATTTATTTCCTCCGCTTACAAAATCGGGGGATAAAGTTTGGTTTTTCAGCTCATTACTACAATGAGCTAAAGATCAAAACATTTGTTACGCTAAGTGAGGACTGTAATGCATCACGTGGGGTGGAGTAGGCAGCGCCACCATTTTTTTCCTTCCTTTACAGAAAATATAACCCGTTACGTAAACGTCTTTACGTACAACACACGGCCTTATCCGACAGGCACACCCCTTTTCTGTTTTGGTATGAGGTAGTCCAAAAATCCTCCCATTACGTTTCGACGCGGTATAAAATTACTTTTCTATTATTATATTTTTACAAGTTTGAGTTGCTGTATCTTGAGATTCCCCTAATTTCCGGAACAGCTCACTCAGAGATTTTGACTGTGCTATGGTAAAACTATTACTGCATTATTATACCGGCTCACACGCACCTTCCGGACTACCAGAGAATGCCACGAATTAACGAGCCACGATTTGGGACGTAACGGTACACACGCGAAGGAATGGAGTAACACAATTGTGAGCTGTATCATCCGAGGTCGTGAACAGGTCGTAACATTGTCTGGTCAGACTGTATTTTTAGAAACTGTAAGTTTTGTTAGGGCGTGTTTGTACTAAGTGTGCCCTACAAAAGTTTTGGCTAGGTCTAAGCCGTTTCAGCTAGCATTTGTTTTGACTAAAGTTGGTCTTTAGGTACTTTTGGCTGTTAGTAGCAAGTCATGTTTACGTTTGGTTTCACTTTGGGTTAGATGGACTATTTTGTTTAGTTTTTAGTTAACATCTCATAATTGTTTTAGGTTAAACGCTTGTGGATTCTCTGGTCCAAATTATAATAAAATATGGAACTAAAATCATAATAAAAACTAGCTATGTTTCCATAATGTTCACTAATATCTTTCAACTTTTTCCCAACTATGTTGGGGTCCGCTTCCAGTCTAACCGGATGCACCTGAATACCAGTATTTTACATGGAGCGACTGCCTATCTGACCTCCACAACCCAGTTAGTACTGGGTAATACGATACTCCTTGGTAAGACTACTTGTGAGACGTTCGGGCCATTGGCTTCATTAAAGCGACTGTCAAAGATCTAGAAATGTGTCTTTATTAATGCAGTACACTTTATTTTAATAAACTTTGTTTAATCACCCACTAGACGAAAAGGCTAATCCTTATACTAGGATTAAGGTGTAAGTATATCTCTTGAATACCTATACATGCGTTTTAGTTAAGAAAATACGTGATCTATTTAGTAAGACAAATAGGTGTCTAGCTCTAAACATTGAATGTAGACCATGAATACCAATGAACTACATGCAATTGGAATATTAATTTGTATTAGTTTTTGGGAGACACAGACTCCATTGTGTTGATAATGTATAATTAAAAGTATCTTTTTAAGAGTAATAAATATTCTGAGTGAAAACATTCTATACATTAAATTACTTTACGCAAAAAAAATTGCCGGGTAATGTCTAATAGTGGGTGAAAAATTACGCTTTCAGATAGGACTCAGTGTAACGCACTTGAACATTGTGCTGGTGGATATGTTGAATAGTACGGGGGTCGTGAAGGTATTTAAAGTTAAAATCTTAGATTAAAAACATGTACAAAACAAAAAAAAAACCTGTATTTAAAAAAAACTTGTGAAAAATTTGGAATTTGGACACCTAAATATCTAAGTAACTAAAAAGTTTCCAGGAATGGTGTAGAACAAAAAAAATGATTGCAATGACGGGAAGAACAAATCTTTCGTCTTCGTTATGGGTTTTTTTACATCCTTCATGTATGGTCCAAGGAGATGTGTAAACAAAAAAGCTGTAATAGCTATTTTAGTTAGCTACGGTACCAGAAAATCCGCAAGCGAAATGGCACATAAATACAAATGAGAGAGAGACCAGAACGATGAAAATGAAAGTTGGTTTTGAATCAATAAAACAATCAATGAATATTGACAAAGTTAAAACGCATTAAAACTCGGGAGTGGGGGCTCGTGATGTCAGAACTCACTGACGGACACTAATCTAACTGACGGACTGATTATTTTTCTGTTGTCTACCCTATTTATTTAAAGCTGTTACTTTGACCTCAATTTACATAACTTCCTGTATACAGCATGATGCATGATGCTCCATCGTCTATGCTTATCTAACCCCTTACATGCTAATCCACATAATATTTTAATGAACACAATCAAGCTAACAAACATCCGTGGATATATTAATCCCTTGCTGCGGGATCTCGCCAAACACTTCCATTCCTAATTTATTAGTAGAGGAGAAACTTTCTCTATTATCCAGTTAACGTCGTCGTTTTTCATGCGGACCCGTTATGGGGTCATTAGGGGGTCTGAAGTATCTTCGGTTATCTTTGTATGGGATAAAAATAGGGCTAATACTGGTAATGGGGTTGTGGAGGGCCCTATCTGGTAGGGTGGTGTTTGGATTGAAAGATCATGGTAATATTTTGGATGTCATCAGATCTTTCGTTTTTTTTTTCGTTTTTCTTGCATTGGCATGAGGTACACGATAACTGGGCGATGTAATATTTCAACGATATACTTTTTGATGTTACGCTAAATGTACAATTTACTTTAAAAAGGTTTATAACGAAAATTACACATTATTATGAAAGTAGTTGACTGTCTTTAAATATTCAATAGGATCTACAAATTAAAGGTCCGAATCCTGAAATCAGGTTTACGTGAGTTTTTGCTTAAACGTGCATAGAGAGGATGAAAATTACTAAATAAATAAGTAGAGAAAACGAACTATTTGACGAACGGAACTATAATTTCAACGAGTAAAATTCGCAATTTCGCGTTCTTTTTGTAACAGGCAAGAAAAAATAAATGAAAAAAGGATTACCATAAAAATTGTCTGTAACATCAAGGGCAAAGGCTACGCCAAATGTACCTATGTTTAAATAAGTTAGTGTTTACACATAAATGGGTTCACGGTCGTCTGGAACATTTCAAATTACCGAACGATTTGAATAATATACGTTACATCAGCAACTAATGCAAGGTATTATATCGGTCTGCATACCTTTCTAGAAGGTATGACGTCACAACTCGAATCCCTTGGCCCCGCAAGCTCCTGACACAGAATATCTTGAGTGCAGACGGCTACCTTTTTTCTTGGAACAAAACCGCACGCTGTATTGACGCGTACGTACAGCGATCTTGAATTATGACACTGTATAATGCGTGCAATTTCACTCGTTGTATGTCTTTAGCATAGTAGGCTAATGGTAATGAGGTCTATAAAGTTCCGACTACAGGGTCGCAAGCCTCCGCTTTGTGAAAGGGAGGGGATCGTAATTCATCACAAAAACCCACTTCCATTTGGTGGATATCACATTATTTTCGATATTTTGGTACTAGGATATGCTGGTTTCTTTGCGATGTTTTCCGTCACCGTTTTGAAATCAGTAGTGGTGAAATAATGTTAAAATTCCATGTATACAAACTAGGCCCGCGTGGTGCATTATGGTTCTTTCCCAAAAAGGAAGCATATTTTTCAGCAGTTGGAATATGGGCTGCGGGACTGTTGGAAAGAGATACCGCGGCCCTGGGACACAAAGGGCGAAGAAAGAACATGGATGGGTTTTAGTCAGTAAAAGTCTGACACTCCCTCCCGCTAAGCCCAGAGCGGGAGGAGTCATTTGATGATTTCCCATCTGAAAAACCGGCCATACTTGGTACAAACACAAAGTAGTCGTCAGCACACCTCTACTCACCTTGGCCTTCTGTACCTGTATCTATTCTGTGTCCTCATACCACTGCGAGTTGGCGTGAACTATTCTAACGCTCCGTTGCAAGAATTTGGATACAATCCTCACTTAATGAGTTTGTAATCTTATTGTTCTGTGTTTTGGAGGATGGCCACTACTAATTGCGAATTTGAAGATGATTGTATATTCTGCATTTTTTTGAGGTTGATGAGTTGGTAAATGAATAAAAAGAGATTTATACAGGGTGTAAACCATCTCATCATGAAGCCGTTAACCAAGCATTCTGTACATCACACTAAGTAACTTCATGCAAAAATTATTGCTGGGTCACAACTTTTTTTTTTGGGCGAAATTCATGTGTTTTGGTAGAACTCAATGTAACGCACTTAAAACATTATGCTGGTGGATTGATTGAATAGCACGGGGGTCGTGGAGGTGTTACAAGTCAAAATCTGACAATAAAAACTTATATGTAAAAAAAAAACCCCTATATCTCCGTAACTAAAAGGTTCCCAGGTATGGTGTAGAACAAAAAAATGATTGCAATGACGGGGAGAACAAGTGCCTTTCAGCTTCGTGAAGAGGTGTTTTACACCCTTTATTTGTTTATTTCTAGTGTGGGTACTTTTTCACTGCCGAATCACTCTTAATGCTTAGTAGGTTAAAGCTTTTTATTGTAATTTCCTTTTTAATTGAATGGGAGTAAATGGGCTTATAAGATTGTATTGATAATTTTAATGATTATAATTCGCAAATCATATATTTTTTAACATACAGTCTGACGCTGATCTACAGATTGCAAATAAACTAAGAACTAAAACT
The DNA here is from genome assembly GCA_950022955.1 of Xestia ashworthii. NCBI lineage: Eukaryota > Metazoa > Arthropoda > Insecta > Lepidoptera > Noctuidae > Xestia > Xestia ashworthii. The sequence continues at coordinate 21,061,836 of OX465562.1, forward strand.
AAGAACTACTTGCAAATAAATGTAATATTAGTATTATAAATGAACTAAATTAATCTATCAATTTTATATCTTATTAATTATTCTATTGTTATTATTTTGAATGTTATTATTGCTTTATTTACATGTCGACATATGGATGAATTATGAACTAATTATTTTTAAATTGCTGATTTGTTGTTTGAATCTAGGAAAATCAAATTTTATTCAATTTATTTTAATGTGTTTAATTGTGCCTAATTGTCTTACTGTACTTGTGTTATTTCTGTGTTCAATTCAGATACAATTATTTGTTAATGAATAAATGACTATGACTATAACTTGAATTTCGCGGGCTATAGTTGCTGCCAGTAAAGTGCCTGCTGTAAAGTGAGCCAATGGTCGCTTTCGAGATCCGGCCATTGACTCACTTTACATTTATTAAAGTGTTCAACTTTAAAAATCATCTTTCGTGATCTTCTACTTTTTGTCTTATGAAAAACGTTGCATGGTTCATTGTTTTCGTTCATACGAAGAGATGTGAGAGAGGGCAATGATTGCTATTGACAAGCTAAAACGCTACAACTATACCCTGCCGCTTTATCGTTTTAAGTTGATTTTACCCAACAAAAAAAAACTAACTTTTCTTTTCAATTTCAACTTTTCTATCCAAAACAAAACACTTCAATTTCTCATCCCAAACCATTGATCCTTTCAAATAAAAGTTCATCTACGGTATAATTGGGCGAGAAATACTTTATAAGTCCATTTAATAATTTTTAACACTTTGTTAGTAATCATCATTATTATCTCAGCCAAAAGACGTCCACTGCTTCACATAGGCCTTCGTTAGTAAACAAAGGAATACATAATTTGTCCACCAAATAAACCAGGACATATCAGAAAGCAAGTCACTTAAACCTTTCCCCTATTTAATTGTTACGCCTGACGTGACATGCCCAACCGTGTTAGGTTTTTAGGGTTCCTCACCTCAAAAGGCAAAAACAGACCCCTTATAGGGAACCCTCACTTTGTTGTCTGGCTGTCTATCAAGACCCGTCATCTTGGGAACGCGTGGAGGTATCGAGTTGAAATTAAAACCATGTACTCCTGTCTACAGTTTCTTGAAGCTGTGGAAAAACCAAACTTAAGTTAACATAAAACAGAGGCCGTCCGTTTAAAACGTATATTTCAACACTCACGAGGGAATAAAAAAATATACGATACTTCCCGTTGACCTAGAATCTTTTTTTGGCAATAAGCAAAGTCTTTAAACACATGCAAAAGAAAAAATGAATAAATGAAAATGAAACCCGTAAATGTTTAGATTAATAACAAAATACCTTAAAGTTTCTATGAAACCCTCGGTGCGCGAGTACAACTCGCACTTGGCCGGTTTTTTACCCTAATCAGTATTTACTTTGTACGGGGATTTTCTTTTCAAATTAAGGTCGTTTTCTGACCGATATACGAAAGTAGGGTATAAACATTAAAGAGCTTCACAGGACAGCGTACACGATTTATTAATATTCTATTAGTCCGTTTATCAACTCTGTTTGGGATAAACCGAAATAATTAATTTTGTGAATTTGAATATTTAATGAATTTTGCACGTGTATGACAAGACAGGAGATGTCTGATAACATGATGAGTGATAGAGAAGTTTAGTATGGAAGAAGAAAACATGCTGGCCAACCCCTAAAATAAATTGGATTAATTAATGCGAATTTCATACAAACGTAATACCAAAATAATTTGTAAATCAAACATATTCTTAAGATAATGTGTATTTGTTTTGATTGGATTAAAGAATATATAGGTTCCCAAACACATATTTTGAATGTACACTGATTTAAACAAGAGATAATTATGAGAAAAATAAATTTTCTATAGAAATTTTAAATTCCTCATATCTCATCTTTATATCATTGTCCTTTTAAAGGTGACCAGTCAGATCACCAAACATTAATTCACAAACTTTTACTTGACAAGCAACGATTAGAAAACACATTATTTGTCATTTCATCAGTATACAACAACAAGTTTAACAAATAATTCACTTCGCAAAATAATTATCACATAAACTTTTATTTAATAACGTATTATTTGACAAACAATTCATTATTTTTTCGTTTTATCTCATAAAACAACGTTTGAAATAAAGACGTTACACAAATTGATTGTGCCATTTAAAAAAAAAAGAAAATAAATGAATTTGGTTTCCTCGCACAAATTTTGTGACAGAAATGAATCGCTGCAGAACCGACTCCACGTAGTCTTTTCTGCCCTGCCCTAGAGTGTAATTTAAGCCCGCGTAGGCGCGGAGGGGCGAGGCGGGCCGCGAGCTGAGGAGCAGGTGGCTTTAACACTCGCCGCCGCGGCTGAGGCTAGCAAGCCGAAGCTGCGGTGGTGAGCGTTAAAACCTTCTGCGACGATAAGCTCGCGTGTGACCGCCGGAGCCCCGCAGCACCGGAGCCGTGACAGAAACCATGCCTGCTGCATGTTTGCATACTGCATGCTTGCTGCTTGTTGGTTGCATGCTTGCTGCATGCTTGCTGCATGCTTGCTGCATGCTTGCTGCATGCTTGCTGCATGCTTGCTGCATGCTTGCTGCATGCTTGCTGCATGCTTGCTGCATGCTTGCTGCATGGTTGCTGCGTGCTTGCTGCATGCTTGCTGGCGTTGCTGCTCGTTTGCTGCATTCTTGCTGCTCGCTTGCTGCATGCTTTCTAAATGCCTGCTGCTTGCTTGCTGCTTTCTTGCTGCTTGCTTGCTGCATGCATGGAGTATGCCTGTTTGCATGTTATGAAAAACTATGCATTTCCTTATTTTTTTCTTAAAAAAGAGTAATACAAAAAATACTAGCCTGTAAATTATTTTGTTGAAACGTGATTTGTCCAAACGTATCTAAGTAAAAAATGAAAAATTTATAAATGAATAAATATCATTTGCTGCATTTGATAAAAGAAGTATTTGCCAAATAAATGTTTGTAAAACGAATATTTTTAAAAATAAAACATTTGCGGAATAAGTTGTTTGCGAAATAAATAGTATACGAAACGTTGGTTGTAAAATGAAAATTTGTCAATGGACTTTTGGTAAAACATTAGTGAACCCCTTTTAAAATATATAATTGGGAACATAGAAAGTCTGTAATCCAATCGAAATAAATACACAATACCTTAAGAATGATTTACAAATTATTTTAGTTTGTATGAAAGACGCATGCTCCGCCGGCCCCTTAAGGCAGGAAAGGAGGTGTCTGTTGGGATGACGAGTGATAGAGAAGTATGGAAGAAGAAGACATGCTGGCCAACCCCTAAAATAAATTGGATTAAGGCAGGAAAGGAGGTGTCTGTTGAAATGACGAGTGATAGATAAGTATGGAAGATGAAGATATACTGCGCCGACCCCTAAAATAAATTGGATTAAGGCAGGAAAGGAGTTGTCTGTTGTGATGGTGTGTGCTTTTTCTTTCTTTCTTTCTGATACAGAAGTATGGAAGAAGAAGACATACTGCGACGACCCCTAAAATAAATTGTATTAAGGCAGGAAAGGAGTTGTCTATTGTTATGACGAGTGATAGAGAAGTTTGGAAGAAGAAGACATGCTGGCCAACCCCTAAAATAAATTGGATTAATTAATGCAAACGTAATACCAAAATAATTTGTAAATCAAACATATTCTTAAGATAGTGTGTATTTGTTTTGATTGGATTACAGAATATATAGGTTCCCAAACACATATTTTGAATGAAGGTACACTGATTTAAACAAGAGATATGAGAAAAATATTTTTTCTGTAGAAATTTTAAATTCCTCATATCTCGTCTTTATATCATTGTCCTTTCAAAATATTTATTTGGAAACATAGATATTCTATAATACAATCGAAATAAATACACACTACTATAAGAATATGGTTGATTATCATATTATTTTGGTATTACGTTTGTATGAAAAACGCATGCTCCGCCGGCACCCTATGGCAGGAAAGGAGGTGTCTGTTGAGATGACGAGTGATAGAGAAGTATGGAAGAAGAAGTCAAACTGCGCCGACCTCCAAATAAATTTTGAAAAAGCAGGAAAGGAGGTGTCTGACGAGATGACGAGTGATAGAGAAGTATGAGAGAAGGCAAGTTGCGCCGACCTCAAATAAATTGAGATAAAGGCAGGTAAATAATGATGATGATGAATCTCTTTTGCATCTAGTTTTTCGTAAAAGTTACACGCATTTTTTTCGAATAGTTAATGAACATTGTAAGGTGGCTACTAGTTCGGTGTTTTGATACAGTTAAAATATTCTGCAATCATCTGTCAAAATGAACATCCATTAAAAATAATTCCCAGTACTTACGTGAATTTTAAAATAACTGCGTTCCGAAGTAATTTACTGTTACTGTTAACCGGCGTTATCCCACTGCTGGGCAAAGGCCTCTCCCAATGACTTCCAGTTGTTTGGATACAGGTCTAATGTGGGCCTTTTTAACCAGGTCGTCCCAACATCTTTTATAAAAGTGTGCGGCGACGCCTTCTGGCTGTGTCAGTCACTTTATAGGATTGAAAGTCTCTTCATATTAAGTAGATCAAATGGACTTAAAAGTCTGAATAAAAAGCATTTTATTTATTTACTAGCTTCTGCCGGCGACTTCGTTCGCGTGAAGTTTTGATATCGCAAAGCATCGCCTGCTCAACGGAAGCTTTTTTCCCGCTTGCAACATTTTTTATTGCTGCTCTGCTCCTATTGGTCATAGCGTGATGTTATATAGCCTCTAGCCTTCCTCGATAAATGGACTATCCAACGCAAAAATTTTCCCTCAAGAATAATATTAAAAGCATAACCAGACATCGATTTCTATTAAATGGACGTATACGAGTTTTTAAGAATGGACCGGATCTGACATGTCTCACAAGATAACCTTTTTGCGGTTATATTTAGGTTCGATACTCTTACAATGTGTAACGTTGACAGACGTTCCATTCAGCTGAAAATAGATATTGCGGTTTGTTGTGCCCAAGTATTTCTATATTGAGAAGTATTTTATGTAAAGTATAAAAAAATATATTTAAGAGTAAGCTTTTTGTATACTGTTTTGGAACTTTCCATGTAATTTACGGGTCTTTTTAAAATATACTTTACTCAAGAATTCCATCATCATTCCATGAGAGCATCGTTGGCCTAGTGGTGGCGGCTCCGACTTACGAACAGTGAACCCAGACAGGCGCATTACTTTGTGTAATTTTTATCGTCACTGCTTTCAAAACGGAGAAGGAAAACATCGTGAGAAAACCGACAAGTCTTAGAACCAAAAAATCGAAGATATGTGACTTCTACCAATGCCCGCGTGGTGGGTGTCCCAGCAGTGGGAACATTATAAGCTGATGGTGAAGAGTTGCATAAAAATACTTTTATACATAAGGTGAAGAATGATAATTCAAGTTATTAAAAGAGTCTGGCCACTACATCGTATTATAAGCGTATCATACATGTTCGTGACGGATTTGGAATAGTCAGCATACGCTCTTAAACCCTATATTGTTTATATTGAAAAGTATGAGACTATGCCCATAATACCGTTCCGTCACCGACCAACGAAGTCGTTGCCCATTACATACCGAGTTTCCTCCGTGCCTCGGAAAGCACGTTAAGCAGTTGGTCCCGGCTGTCATTTGTAGATCTTTGACAGTTGTTACAGGTAGTTGGTGTCAAAAAAGTTGGACACCTAGATTTACCGCAGATGATGACATTCAAAGCACGATCATGGTTTGGTACAGTACTAGGACAAAATAACCTAGTGATCTACAGGGTCTTTCTCTGTCTTTATCGTGTGGTTAGTGCATAACCTGGTTTCAGAGTTTTGTGCCACCCATGGACCTCTGACTTGATGTAAACATGCCGTCAAGAAATCTCTCAAGCATGCTGGTTTCCTGACGATATTTTCCTTCGTCAAAGCAAGCGATAATTATACAACACGCACATTAATCCGAAAAAATCAGAGGTGCGTATCAAGGTAGTTGTATAACACGCATGTTATTGTGCCTTTTTCATTGATTTAACACATAAAAGAAGATGTTTTCTCCAAATTTCTTAACGTCGAATACATAATTCTTCCCTAGAGCCACATTTCTCTAACATCAAATGATTTCGTATTCTTGTTTGTGCCCAAAATGATTGGTCGTAATGATTTTATAGGCGGTACCATTCCAGATATTGTAATGACGTTATGATCGTCCGGGTGCGTACCGAATTGAAGATTTATTGTTTAGTTAACTTTGTTGAATGGCGATGCTTGTGTTAGTTTTCGATTTTAATATTAGTTTTTGGTTTGAAGTAATCATAATGATAAATTTATGTCGAGACCAAGAATAACAGGCGCTGGGTCACACATTACTATTAAAGACGTCCACAAGTACAATGTTTTGAGTACGAGTATGTTACATTGAGGTCTATCACAAAACGTGATTTTTCACCCCCAAAAAAAAGTCGTTTGCCAGCAATCATTTTTTTCGAAAAGTTACTTAGTTTGATATCCAGAACGCTTGGTTGATGGCTTCATGATGATGTTGTTTACACCCTGTATTATAAAGAAGGGTGTCTGTAGTAGGAAGGTCCTGAATGTCCAGATCACCAGTCCGTAAAACTTAAAGCTATGCCAAGGTTGATCTCACTGGTCGCACTGCAAATACGGGGAGAAACCCGCATTTGCAGTATTTGGGGTATTCTGATTGGCTATTATAGCCCATCTGACATAGCAGTCTTGCAGGAATTTATTATTTAAAATGTTTATTACCTTTATAGCAAGTTGCAAGCTGTTCAATAGTTTCAGTCGAAACTTAAGCCAATTCCATCATAGTTGCAGGTGATGACGACCGTCAGTCAAAACTGCGGGTTGTGCCATTTATTGGAACAGTTAAACGAAATTCATAGCATTATTTACGTTGTTCATAACGTGGTTGATGACGACTGCCTCGACTGGTCTAGTGGTCTCAAGTACGACTGCTGAGCACGAAGTCCTGGGTTCGTTTCCCAGGTCGGCCAAAGTGTTACTGGGTTTTTCATTAGGAATTTCTCAGTAGTAGTCACGGAGTTTGGATTAGTTTGGAAACAAGAACGTTTCGAACACAGTAGAGTAAACTTACTGTAAAATACCTTATTTAAGTTGAGGGTGTACTTATATAATTTCACACCGCGCATGAAACACTTTGTCACAACACCAATTATTTATCTCGTCTGCTCGACTTCCGTATGTATAGGGATCCAGCAGAATATCAGCGTCAGGTGCACGCCTGACACATGCTGAGCTGGACTCCCATTTGGTGCAACCTTGAGACGCACCCCGCATCTTGCATACATACTTGTTTTTATTTTATTTTTTTAATTTGAAGTCTGTCACGGTTTTACTATAATTATTTTGTAAATATGTTTTTCTTTTTGTATATTGTCACTCTGCTTTTTACTCCATATCATTTTGTTTGAACTATATCATTTAAGTGTGTTGTGCTGTCTTTTGTGTGCACTAAATAAATGATTTATCTATCTATCTATCTATCTAGTGCCCGGTTGCTGGCAATAGGTTCAATCTATATTACATGGAAGTGAAACATAACTGGCAAAATGTAGGTGTACTATCAAAACCAATACACGACATGACAAACCAACGTTCCTCTATTAGTGCCGCTACTTAGCATTCACAAAGTGAACTCAAATGATTTACAGTACATAATGATTTTATGACAGCCGCGGCACTAAACATAATGGTTTCGTTTTTATAGCGCGTACGATGCGTGGCACGAATACGTACAGAATGATAGGATTCAGATTATCTCCCGTTTTTTGTTATGGATGGATCTTTCGGGTACTTTAAAATGGCGCCTGAATTTGATTAGGAAATTCAGAGTTGAATTGAGAATTGGCTAGGAATTTTCTGCTCGAAATTTGGGGGCATTGTAGCTAATTAATAATAATAGCCGGTTAAATCTTCAGGTTAAATCGTGCTTGCCTAGGTTTTTCCATGGATTGGTGACCACCGACTACATACCAAGTTTCCTCCGTGTTTCGTGTCGGAAAACACGTTAAGCCATTGATAGATCTAACAGTATAAAACATATGAAAACGGGTATTCGCGATCTAACAGTCGTTACAGGTAGCCAATGTCCAGAAAGTCTGACAACGAATTACGCCATAAGTGAGTTGTTGAGGTCAGATAGGCAATCGCTCCATTATAAAGCACTGATCTGTATCCAGGTAGACTGGACGCCCGATCCCAAAATAGTTGAGAAAAAGTTAGACATGCTGAAAATGATGAGATGCTGAAAACTTTTAAGTGACAGCAATAAATTTCAAAGGCTATTTATTACATACGGTGCATCGATATTTTAGGCTTCGGAGATCAGTAACACATTCTTGGCAACCAGTCTTATCAAGTGGTATCGTATTATCCAGTACTAAATGGGTTGTGGAGGACAGGTAGGCAGTCGCTCCATGTAAAATACTGGTATTTTAGACCGCATCCCATTAGACTGGAAGCCGATCCCAACGAAGTTGGGAAAAGATCAGGCAAATGATGAAATAAAGAAAGAAAGAAATGTATTTGGCACACACAAAAAAATAAAAAGAAAACTTAAACGAAAAAATAAAGGAAAATAAATAATATTGTGTGTCTCACGGCTGCAAATAGGCCCAGTTCAGCAAACCAGCCCGATGCTGGTTGCATTGTATAACGGGCTGGTGTCCGCCAACTCCACGTCAAACCACGTATTTTGCGAATGGGCCCACCACAATCCACCACGCGAGCCTAGTGTGGTAAACGTCACATGTCTTTGAATTTTTGGTTCTAGGACATGCCGGTTTCCTTACGATGTTTTCCCGTTTTTGAGAGCGGTGGTGATGAAATAAACTAGACAAAGTCATGCGCCTGTCTGGGTGCGAACCCCCGACTTACTGTTTGCAAGTCGGGGCCACCACCACAGGGACACTGCTAGACACGCCGGTTTTTAATTGGACCTGAGATTGTGATGTCACGGATATAAAACAGTTTTAGGATGTGTGTGTTCTAATGATATTACATATAAAGAAAAAAAAACCTTATTTAAGTTTATAGCTGTGAATAGTGAATGTTTATTCAGCGTAAAGCTTGCTTGGAATGAATTATTCATGGCCTTAAGGCGAGTCTACAATGAAATCTACCCTTAAGGTAGCGGGACTGTAATGAGTTTTAGCGTGGCGTAGTTTTGTTAAAGGCCTGTCACAATGAACTGGAAGATTCCAGATTTATCTGGTGTAGACTTGGACTACTTGTGATTCCTCATCTGATTTCTCATTTACTGGCTTTGTAATCTAAGAGTAAGAGTTTTGGAAAACTACTAGGATTCGCCACTTTGATTGGATAAAACGACTTTTTTTTGGAGTGAAAAAAAAAAGTTTTGTGGTAGAACTCAATGTAACACACTTAAAACATTGTGCTGATGGATGCATTAAATATTAAGGGTGTTGTAGAGGTGTTTAAAGTGAAGATCAAAACTTGTATTAAAAAAAAACATATCAAAAAGTTGGAACTTTGATCCCCAGTATCTCCGTAACTAGAAGGTTCTCAGTTAGGGCGTAAAAAAAAACGGGGAAAACAAGTGCCTTTCGGCTTCGGAAGTTTTTTACACCAATTATATTCTAATATTTATTAGACACATACTTTTGACAATAACTAATGTAAAAAATAAAATGTTAAAACTGTGTAGGTACCTAATACACATTTTTTACATTAATCAATTTAGTATGTATTAACCCATTGCTTTTACAGACCTTCTCCGCTCTTTTTTTAAAGAATTTTATTACTAGCTGCCTCGTAGGTCGAGGGGTCTCGTGCGTCTGCTGAGTCTGAGGTCCTGGGTTCGATTCCTGGGGTGGGCAAGTATTATGGGGTTTATCTACCAGGAATTTCTCTTTAATGGTAAAAGGTTCGCTCCATATTACAAGGGTGCTATGTTGCTTATGTTTAATTAAGTTTATAGGTTTCTAGACTGCGTTTTCGGCCAGCCTATCACGAACATCCTACTACAGTCTGTTATTTGCGAGCATTTTACTTTGGGGTCCCCATAATTTCTGTCTTCCATTCTCCCGAATTCCTCATTTCATATTAGAACTGTTATTGAACGTTCCCATTTCTCTCACATGTCATCGAGGAACTAGTACGTACTTTGTTCAATTTACTCGTATGTCATTTGTCAACTTTGTATCAATTCTGGGCAAAGTTACAGGTATTCGTGCGTAGTTCGTTGATATTGGATGGTTGACCTAGTTTGTGCAGTTGTCAAGTGATCTAGCAAATATATGCTGTTCTATTTACTGTTCACTAATGAATTTGAATCAGTGACAATATTTTATATTGTTGGTTATGGTGGTACATGTACAATTTAATTAATGTGTAAATCATGTAACGTCTTGTATTCGGTGAACTTGTATTGACATTGTTCTGAAATTTTAGCTATAGCTGACATTGTAATGTAATTTAAAAATTGTTATTTGGTGATTTCAATTACTTAGTGAATCAAATTGTATTGTCATTTATTGATTTTAAATTAAATTTTATGTAGTTTGAGAAACTCGTATTGTATACAATGTTTAACAGAAAGGATATAGTCATATGAAAGGGTGTGCTACAGACCATCAAACTGAACAATTTTCTCCATGAGACCACCATCGTAATCGCGAAAAAATATTCAGCAGTTTCATAAATTTGGTCGAGTAGGTATTGGAATTTTGTATGGGGGCCGTTGATTATTTTCTAGCTATTACGGTAGTGGTTCCATGGAGAAAGTTGTTCAGTTTGATGGTCTGTAGCACACCCTTCCATATGACTATACCCTTTCTGTTACACGTTGTATCTAGTTCATAATAAAGTATTGCTACTCGTACTTTGAGCCCTAAAATTTCCCGCTTCTCGCTCACTCCGCATAAGCCATCACGCCATAGTATAAATTGTTTTATAAGCTGTAGTTTCACTTCAAACAAACGCTCGAAACGCTGACGTAATTAAACGAGCGCCCCTTCCCCCACCCGTAAGGATAGTTCAATGTGCAAACAGACTGACAAAAGCGCTATTTTTTTAACCTATGCAATTTGAGGACACGTCCAAATCACACTACTGCTTATACTGTGATCATACCCTTACCATGCGGTTCTGAAATAAAATCTACCGGTAAACCCTTTGCTCAGAATATACGTAAAGCATAATATTTAGAGGTCCATATTTGTTTGTACATTTGTATTATAACTCCAAATGAAGAGTCAAAGGATTAATTTGACTTAATTAAATACTTATAAAGTGGATAAGAGCTAGCTGCCACTGTTAATCCAGTTTTTGTATTATTTCGTTATTTTTAGGGAATCGTGAGCGTGTTAACGGTTTCGTGGTTGTTTTGGGTTAACTTAGAAATACTGAAAGTGGTTATTTTTTTGAAGTGAAACCTTTTTAAGGCGCGATGAGCATTTTTCGGTGAACAAATATCATGGAACTCACGTGACCGTCACCTAACGCTTCGTAGCACTCGTAGCCGATCCACTACGTAGCACCACTTAGTCGTGCGCTGGGCACAGCCCGTAGCAGATAAATGTATTACTTAGTTTTCACTTCCATCTACAGTCCCCAAAGACTGTCACGCAGGTTTTTTTTTTGAGGAAAAACACTTAATAACATACATAAATATAACATAACACCTGTAATCCCCGAAGGGTTAGGCAGAGGTTTACCAAATAATACGTCTCCATTTTGCCAGTATTCCATGTAATAGGGAGAGCATATCGCCATCAACCGGTCACGGATCCAGAATCTGTGGCTGCAACTTCCTGAAAAATCCCTAACAAAAAAGCCCATGACACTTTGCCCGATGCGGGAATTGCGCCCAGGACCACATGCTTAACAGTCTCGCTAGCAACCAATCGATCAAAGAGGCAATCCTTGACGAAAAGGTTACATTAAACTTAAAACGAAATAGAGTATATATTTATAACGGAGTCCTCTATATTTTTTGGAGTGGATTAAGAGTTAGATTCGAACTGTTTGCCTTTAAAACCCTATTGCTTTCAAGTTAGTTAAAAATCAATTAGCAAACTAACTGTATTTTTCAACGGTGTTTTCAACTAGAAAAACCACAGTCTTAACTAGCATTCATCAAAATAAAATAAAACAGTAACAAAACAAACGCCCTCTTGACCTCTTCGTAACATTAGAGCTTAATGAGGAAGTACTTGATCCTAATGAGAGGGAGTGATATTCCTCCCATTGTGTAAATAGCTGGGACTCACTGAATGAGGGCCACGGAATTAACTTTTACTTTACTTTTTAGAGAGCACGATACGATAGTTTTGAAGTAGAGTGGTTTGTTTTGATGAAATAGGAATAATAATGAAGAATCGAATTGAAAGTTGAGTTCCTTGGGTTATGAGTTGAGCTTCACGATCACTGACAAATGCTTGCAATAGGCTTGTGTACTGAAAAATCTAACTAGTTAGTCATGATTTGACTACCGTCAAGTCACCGTCAGTTAAATTGACAAAAAAGTATTTTCTCTTTTGATACGTAAACCAAAATAGACGAAGATACGACAATTTTAAAATTTGCAATACGTCACGTCTTGGTATTAAAGTTCTGAACTCCCGAGTTTTGATGCGTATTATCTTTGTCAATATTCATTGTTTTACAAAAACCAAAAAATACGTGTGTAATATTTTCCAATACTCTAACTGATGGACCAAATAGATTTGTATGTTATTGATGGTGGAAACTAGCTTAGTTACTGGAAACACACTGAAATCTGTGTGGTTCTTTCTTAAAAAGGCCATCTCGGACACTAATCTGCATAGTCCTCATGTGAATTGAGCAAGATTGTCTGGACTTCAAAAGAGACTATGACCTCGGACTTTGTTTCGGCTGTTTTTTCTCAGAGGTAGTCAGGTATACAAAACATCGGCCTCATCTAGTTTTAAAACGAAACATTAAGTAAATGACGTGCAAAAGTGTTTTGTAAAACCAATTAACATAAATAAATATGATTTAAGGAAATTGACTGTCTTGGTATGGAATGGTTGGTATGAATGTCGTGGAAAATGAAGAAGCACAACATACATACAGCTCCACCTTCGCTAGAGTTACCATAGCTGACCTGGAAGTATTTAAATAGACTCCGAACCCAGGTTGGCCGCAGCAAAGAAAACCTGCTCAGGTGGAGAATCATTTATGACTCTGCCCTGGAGTGTAAATGTGGTGCTGTTCCACTAACGATGGGGCACTTAAAATCGTGTCCTGCGTGTCCTGTTGGTTTTTCGCTACAGGATCTGATGGCTGCTACCGAACGCGCCAAACTAGAGGCGCAGTTCTGGGACGACACAATTTAGATTCTTTTGACACGCTAAGAGGAAGACTTTCGCTAGAGGTGCTTAAACAAAAGGGTACCATCCAGATGCACTTAAACTAAAATGAGGATATTACTATGTATCTGGAATTCGCAACACCAAAATGCTCATTACTAAATCTCACTCAACCAATCGGGATATTTACGTAGTTGAGACGCTGTTCTGCGACAGGAAGATCTTTAGTATTCCATTGTAGGGGTGTATCGACACACGAGGAAGAGCAACGACAAATAATTAGAAGCTTACGTTCGTTCCGCTGTGTAAATGACACGATCTTGAGTCAACGCAGCCTTGTTACTGAATGGATTTACTAAATTAGCTTTACTTCACCTTTAGACGTCACGACACGAATACGACACGAGTAGATAAACAAACAGTTTGTTTGTAGAAATTTTGGTCACATGTTTTTAATGGGTCGGCTTATGATAATAATAAATCCGAAAAACGGCTAGTCTGCAGGATCAAAGACATCATGAGCTATTTCGATGAATAAAATTGCTTGGTTGGTTGCAAAAGACACGCTTTCTAAAAAAGTAGAGGCTATGAAGATATTGTGTTTAAATATGTAGTTTCCCGCAACCTTCACCAGCTCATCGGTCCACCTAGTGGGAGGTAAGATAAGATAAGATTTATTTGCTCAAACATGTGTACACATACAATAATACCTAGGTCTTCCAACGCAACGTCTTCCGGTTCGCGGTCGCCACTCCAGAACTTTTCGGCCCTATGGGCCATCCGTTCTGTGAGCAATGTGCCCTGCCCACTGCCACTTAAGTTTGGCGATTCTTTGGGCTACGTCGGTGACCTTGGTTCTTTTGCGAGTGTCTTCATTTCTGATTCGATCACGCAAGGAAACTCCGAGCAAAGCCCTCTCCATTGCCCTTTGGGTGACTTAAGCCTTTTGATCAGGCCCATTGTGAGCGACTACGTTTCGGTCCCGTATGTAATCACTGGCAACACACACTGGTCATAGACTTTCGTCTTGAGACACTGCGGTAATTTGGACGAGAAGATACCGCGAAGCTTTCCGAACGCTGCCCAGTTAATCAATACATATTATGAAACCAAATCGCCCGCTGCATCTGTCCCTATATATGCTTAGATCTGTAAAACTACGCAACGGATGCGGGTTTTTTTAATAGATATAGTGATTCAATAGGATGGTTTCAGTATGGAATTAGCGGGCGGGCGCAGCCGCGGGCATCAGCTAGTGGTAATATATTATTGCCACTAGCTTATTTTAGCTATGTGTGCGTTTCGACAGCAAGCTTAATAATAATCTAATTATATAGTTTTGTGTTTAAACTGGTTTTTAATATTCAGAAATATACCCAAAAGCTTTCCCTGCAATAGGCACGTCGAAAGTATCAAAAAAATTACAAATCTATTTAGTCCGTCAGTTAGAGTATTGCAAAATAATGGATTAATTTTCGTTTTTGTAAATCAATGAATATTGGCAAAAATAAAACGCATCGAAACTCAGGTTCATGACATTACAACTTACTCAAAATTATACCACGGTGTGACGTAATGCGAATTTTAAAAGCGTCGTATATTCGTCAATTTTGGTTTATGTAACAAAAGAAAAAATACAGGTCAAATAATTTTTGATAATTTAACTGACGAACTAATTAGATATTTTTTTTTCGTCAATCCCATTGCGTAATAGTATATTAATATTGTCGCATACTGTAAAGATGTTAATTAATTGTTTCAATGCCACGGTTTCTCAGAGGCACGTCAAAGGGTGCCTTGTAATAAAATTACTCGCAATAAGGTTTTACGTCACGTCAATTCATCGATAGTCATGTAATATAGCGGTTACTAATAGTATCTTTCATTAGATCAGTGTTTAATATAGCACCAAAGGCTTCGTGAGAAGGACAATTAGCTACGCTGACGTCGGCTGCGTAGCTAATTGTCCTTCGTTCGCGTCGGTCGCGCTTACGAGTAAACATTGTGTTCTATGGTGTTAAAAAAATTAACTGCAAGAAACTTGAGGAGCTTTTTGGAATCACAAATAAAAAAAACAGGAAAAAATGTTTTAAAAGTAACGCTCCGTTTCAAAGATATGCAATATTTTCACTGCGCACAAAATTATTAAATATGCGCACTTGACTGTACTGTGACTGCACCGTGCTGAGCGCCGCACGCGTGGTCGTTCACCCCTGCGACAGTGCAAACGTAGACAGCTGATCCTAACTTTTCCATCACATTTTGCAGACTTTGGACTGGCAATGTTTTTTTTTTATGTAAAAACTAAGAATGCTTGAAAAACGTTTTTTTTTTTGATTATATTTGTTTTTTGATACTGAGTACGTACACGAAATTCTTGCAGTTAATTTTTTAACACCTTATATAGCACCATACTGCGACGCTGACGCGGCGCGTGTGGCGCTACATATTTTTCGCAGACGTACGCAACCGACCGTGCGCGACCAACGTCAATGTAGCAGGAATTCAGGTCTAAGGAAATACACACATCATACAACGTTACATCGCGGCCCGACTTCTTCTATTTCTTGAACCCATGACTCAGATTTTATTAGTCCATTCATTGTAGTCAGATCTGAGATAAAAAAATTCTAAAAATGCACTTTATTGTCTTAACATAAAGTCCATTTTAGGAATTTTAAATTTTTAACGTGATTCATATTATGTTCTGCAAAAGTTTATTATTTTAGGGCCCGCTGTTGTTTACCTCATTCAAGTCCTGGAAGGCGCAGTTAGTTGTGCATGACGGTCAGGTTAGAGAGTGTGGTGTATCCGGTGTTGGGGCTCCAAACTTGCATTGTGTTCGAGATGGGTCGATTATGTATCATACCATACGTATGGGTTTTGTATGGATAAACTGAGTAGGTACTCCCTTGATTGTCCCAATTTTTTTTGTCCGAAAATCATTATCCATAACACGTTTGCTATAAACTTCAGTAACCATAATGTTCAAAACACCGAAATTATGTTTTACATAACTAACTTTACTTCTAATACTATTTTGTCATAATATCGAATACTATTATAATTGAATCTCCTAATTTTACATGACATAAAGTCGTATGTCCTAAGTATTGTATCACATAATGTGTATGATTCCGAATGGTCATTTATAAACCTAACTTTTAGGGATTTTTTAGGGACTAACAGTCGCTAAAAAATCCCTAAAAGTTAGGTTTTAGAGACAGAAACGAATTGCTGTAAATCCGACCCCACGCAGTCTTGTCTGCCCTACCCCAAGAGTGTTATTTAAAATCGCGTAGGCGCGGAGGGGCGAGGCGGGCCGCGAGGTGAGGAGCAGGTGACTGTAACACTCGCCGCCGCGGCTGAGGCTGGCCGGCGAAGCCGGCCAGCAAGCCGAAGCTGCGGTGGTGAGCGTTAAACCCATCTGCGACGGTAAGCTCGCGTGAGGCCGCCGGAGCCCCGCAGCGCCGGAGCCGTGACAGAAACCATGCCTGCTGCATGATGCTTGCTTGTTTGCATGCTACATGCTTGCTTGCATACTGTATGCTTGCTTGCATGCTGCACGCTTGCATGCATGCTTGCTTGCTGTATGCTTGCTTGTTGCATGCTTGCTTGCTTCCTTGCTGTATGCTTGCTTGTTGCATGCTTGCTTGCTTCCTTGCTGTATGCTTGCCGCATGCTTGCTGCATGATTGCTGCATGCTTGCTTGCTGTATGCTTGCCGCATGCTTGCTACAGGCGTGCCGCATGCTTGCTGCATGCTTGCTTGCATTGCAGGTCAACGCTTACATACGATTAAACATTTACTTAGAATAGGACATATGACTTTTATTGAAAACGATTTTATGTCTTTTGTATATTATTGATTGTAATACTTATGACAAACGGAGTTAGGGCTTATTGTATTTAGGGATTTCAACTTTATGGCATATGATATTATGTGATTTAAAGTTCGGGTAAATTATCATTCGGACGAATGATGATTATGACAAAAAAAATTATGTCATTTTAGATTATGGATAAAAAAGTTAGGTAATACGATAGAGAACCACTGAGTAACGTCATCAAAAACATTACATTCCTCATGCCGAGTAGTATCCGAAAATACCCCATGTAGGTCTGTTCTGCAATTCTTGATACTGGGCATGAGGAACCAATTTTTTTTTTAATATGTCAGTGTTTGGGCCACTCACGCTGTCGTACCAAAATACTTATACGATAGCGTGTCCTTGTGGTACCATCTGAAAATCGTCACGCTATAATTTACTCCTTTTTCATTCATATTGTAGTATATGCACTTTTAACAACACTAGTTGACTCACCAACGCGCCACCGAACCGGCCGATAGTCTGACAACGACTGACCGCCCCACCTTTTTTTTTTTTTTTTTAAGGAATGACCACTCGTAGTTGCAACTCTACAAGGTTGCTTGACTAATTTACCGAACGATCCTGTGGGTGGCCAAAAATTACTTTAAGGCCCCCAGCCAGGGCTTACAAACTAAAAATATTTACATTTAAATGACGATCACTAAGGGCACCCCCTGTGGGGTTCGGGCCTCGACTTAGTGCGTCATTATCGGGAGGGCAGCAAGGGTCAGGCTGGGTCGGAATATTAATTGGGGAATTTATCGTTACATGCTCAGCGTCGCGGACTGGCTCGTCGAGCAAGGGTCGGGGAGTAATGATATTACTGGGAGGTCGCGGCGTGCCTCGGCGGCGAGACCGGATTCGCGGTTTGTATGTGTGTCGTCTTGTGTGACCGCCCCACCACTCGGACCGGTACTTATAACCGACGTGCGCGCCTGAGGAAACTTATAGTGTGATATCTACATACACTACACATATCATTCCTCACACAATCAATCTATCTTCTAATATATTTAGTCTTCCACTCCCTCTCCATCAATCAAAATTTATATTCATCAATCTTTTAGTCACTAAAGTGGGGTAAGCTCATTACTTCTACAATACAGTACACCCACACTCCGCCTCATCATCATGTGCCTAGCCCTTTCTCAACTGTGTTGGAGTCTGCTTCAAGTCTAACCGGATGCAGCTGAATACCATTGTTTTACATGGAGCGACTGCCTATCTGACCTCTACAACCCATTTAGTACTGGATAGTACGATACGGTAGAGCAGCGGTGGCCCAGTGGTGGCGGCCCCGACTTACGAACAGTAAGTCGTGGGTTCGAACCCAGGCAGGCGCATTACTTTGTGTAATTTATTTCATCACCGCTGCTCTCAAAACGGTGAAGGAAAACATCGTGAGGAAACCGGCATGTCCTAGAACCAAAAATTCGAAGACATGTGACATCTACCAATCCGCACTGGGCCCGCGTGGTAGATTATAGCCCATTCCCTCTCATTGAGAGGAGGCCGTGTCCCAGCAGTGGGAACATTATAGGCTGATGATGATGATGATGATGAGTACGATACCCCTTGGTTAGACTGGTTGTCAGACTTTTTGAGCCCCTGCAGCCTACTTGTAACGTGCTTTCCAAGGCACGGAGAAAGCTCGGAATGTAATGGGTGGTCACCCATCTACAGACCAACCTAGGCAAGCACGGATTAACCTAAATATCGACCTGAGTGGATGTTAGTACTTACCCACATTCCGCCTTGTACAATATTAGTGTTCACAGGCATTATCCTGTTATTCACTATAGAATTCAACCGCAGACATTTATAGTCTTCGTCTAACTCAGTTCTTGCCTAAACATCCAGATAATGAAATATTTCACTCCGTATTACATTGTAAACTATGCGAATAATGACGTTTTCGTATTACGGGTTATAACTGACGCTTTGGTACCGAGTTTCTACGGATATTTGGAAGTACATAAAAGACTTAAGAGCAATTCGATTTTATGAAAAGTCGGTCGTATTGACTTTGGCAGATATCAGAAAACAAAGTTATGTAACACTGCTAAGATGCGTCATATTATGAAGCGTGATATTTTATTTATTTCATTTTAAACTCAATTCTGCCACTACCCGGCCGACTTTGTGTGGTCGAAAAAATCTACGCCAGACATTAAATTGAACGTAAACTTACACCATTTCATTCATCTGAATTTTAAATACAATCATGGTGTAAACAAACACTTTTACAATCCCGTCAAGCAATCAATCAATCGTGTATATCAGATAAGTAGCACTACGAGTACGCAAAAATTATCACCAAACTATAAGCAAAAACTACTTCAACTCACTAGCTCACAAAGCACATCTCAATCTTAATAAGTACTTAGAAGTATGACACGAACTGAAAATGTGTCATGAAATCTGACGCTCTTTGAGTCTGGTTTTTAGGTCACGAAAAAGGATCTTAGCTCGTTTGAAGGCTTTCATGGACTAGTGCACTTACAGTTTACCTAGTTATGTACTTTTAATGCTCCGTTTCAAAGGAAAACTCACCGTACTATATCAAAATAAAAGGTGTAAAAAACCTCACAACGAAGCAAAAGGGCGCTTGTTTTCCCCGTATACATCTATCATATCATATATCTGGGA
Source organism: Xestia ashworthii (assembly GCA_950022955.1). Lineage (NCBI taxonomy): Eukaryota > Metazoa > Arthropoda > Insecta > Lepidoptera > Noctuidae > Xestia > Xestia ashworthii. Next base: position 21,081,691 of record OX465562.1, read on the forward strand.
ACCTTCTTTCTAGTTACGGAGATATTGGGGGTTATAGTTCCATCTTTTTGACACTAATGTAAAAATGATTTCGGGGAAACGACTTTTTTTTGAGGTTAAAAATCACTTGACGTTAAAACTCAATGTTGCACTCTCAAAACTTTGTGCTGATGGAAGCTTTGAATAGTCAATGGGTTGTGAAGGTGTTTAAAGTAAAAATCTTACCATGCCAACATGTATTAAAAAAAAAAACAGATGAAAAAGAAAGTGACGGAATCCTAAAAACATGTGAAGACGTTAGAACTTTGACCGGCTCGTATATCTTCGTAACTAGAAGGTTTTTAGGTAAGTATCATCATCATCATTTCAACCGAAAGACGTCCACTGCTAGGCCTCCCATTGACCGGTCCCGTGCAATTCTCATCCAGCGAATTCCCGCAGCCCCCACCAGATCATCTGTTCACCCAGTGGGAGGCCCTCCAACACAACGTCTTCCGGTTTGCGGTCGCCACTCCAAAACTTTTCGGCCTCATCGACCATCCGTTCAGCGAGCAATGTGCCCTGCCCATTGCCAAATAAGGGGCCGGCGTGTGTTTGGGAACCTATATAAATTCTGTAATCCCATCAAAATAAATACACACTACCTTAAGAATATGTTTGATTTTCATATAATTTTGGTATTACGTTTGTATGAAAAACGCATGCTCCGCAGGCCACTTAAGCAATTCTGATTTTTGTCGTACAGATAAGTACAAAAAAAAATATCGCAAGGAGAACAAAATAGTGCCTTTCAGCATCGTTAAAACCTATTTACACCTTTCATGTCTGAATCTTTCACATAAGAAACTCTTCTATCCTTAAGAACCTAATCTGTATCTTGGCCTTGGCACAGTGATTCGCACTAGTTGCAATGTCAGTCTAGTCGTAGGCATCACTCGAGCAATCGCGCTAAAAGCCGCACGAGACGCATCTGACCTGAGCTCGCTATTTATACTAAAAAAAAACCACCATAGGTGCGGATTGGTAGATGCCACATGTTTATGAATTCTTTGGTTCTAGGACATGCCGGTTTCTTTGATGTTTTCTTTCACCGTTTTGAGAGCAGTGGCGATGAAGTAAATGACACAAAGGTAAGATACACCTCTACCTGATCGTTCAGAGATTTATTATGTGAAATCCTAAATGCATAAGGAAACGGAGTTCTGGTGTGGTTGACCTTGAATTTATACGACTCATGTATATTCTACCAACTACTACTACTACAGCAATATCATGCTTATGTCACTTCATGATACTCGTCCGGAACTGCCGTAAACCAAACTTTACACCATTGACCTGCATATTAGTGTGACATCATAACACCTCATGTGATGATATAATGAAAATTGTAAAGTGCAATCAACATTTTACTGGCTGTAAGGTTTCCGTCGTAAAACGAGTGTTCTAAACTGTGTTATGACTGTTCAGTTAATTAAACTAATGCTTAATTCTATGAAAATGAAACTTGTATGAGCTAACTGTGGAACGTATGGAGTAACAATATCGCTGGATATTACACACACCGCCATCTAGTGCCACACTAAGAAATGAGGCTTGTGTCGTGTACACCAGATAGTTGTTATACTGTATAGATCCTTTTTTTTGTAAGTATGTACTTAGTATAAATATACACATCCATGACCCGGAAACAAATGTCCATACTCATCCCTCAAACATTTGCCCCTGCTGGGTTTCGAACTCCGGCTTCTTCTTCTACTGGTATTCATATAAAGACTTAGTATTTATTTCTTTGGGAACTTAAATTTTTAAATAAAGATTGATATGATATCAATTAATTTAGGCTAAAAGGCTGCTAGTATTACTAATGACTAAAGTTATGTTTAATTGTGTTCTACCTATCATCGCGTTATGGATTAGGATATCATCATCATCATCTCAGCCGAAAGACGCCCACTGCTGGACATAGGCCTCCCCCAAGTGTCGCCACATTGACCGGTCCCTTGCGACTCACATCCACCGGATTCCCGCAACCTTCACCAGGTCATCGGATTAGGATATGGCCCTTACTCAAAACAGGTAATTTTTTAAAGACCAACTACAGTATTTTACACTTTATATGAGTATTTGCATTGAATTGGTTAGTGGCGCTGGTCCCGGCTGTCGTTTCTGTTTCTTTGGCAGTCGTAACGGGTAATCAGTGGCCGAATGTCTAACTACTAGTATAACGACTAATCTAACGAGTAGTATCGTATGACCCAGTACTAACTGGGTTGTGGAGGTCAGATAGGCAGTCGCTCCATGTAAAATTCTGGTATTCAGCTGCATCCGGTTCGACTGAAAGTCGAACCTAACATTCAACAGGGAAAAGTCAAGGCAGATGATGATATTTGCATCGAATTGTAGGTTTTATTGCACATTCTTATACTATGTCCTCGAACTTCCAATCATTAAGGTTTTTATAATTTTTTTCGGGAAATGTCCTGCCAATCAAACCAGCACTTAAAGTAATTACCGTCTTGGCTGGTCACTGAGCCAAGAGTCCATACTAATTACCTACCTCAGTAACTTTTCTCTCACCTACAATAGGGTAGGCTTTCAGTCTAACCAGAGGCAGCTAAATAACAGTATTTTATATAGAGCGACCGCCTATCTGATCTCCACAACCCGGTTAGAACTGCATGACACTATGCTAATTAACGGCCTAAACGATGATGGAATTTTTAAACAGTTTACTTCAAAAACAGTTGCCTAGGTAAATCCAGGTTGCAAAAACTTTTTCTATTAATATAAGTACTCAGGTGTTCATGCTTCATTATCCCGCGCAGCGTCGTAAAATGCCGGGTCCACGTTCATCAACGTATATTAGTATTCAGAGGTCCAAACTTCGGGCAAGTGGCAACCATCACTCAATGGTTAATGCTTTCCGACCTTAAATTAAAGTAGGGGCTCGTCCACCATTATTAAGTAGAACAATCGCATGTCCCGAGCGAGCGATGCGACCAAAAAGTTTCTGCCATAAAGGTATCTGTCGTCTACGGTCGTTAGCACAGAAAATGTGTTTTAATTTACACAAATCGACCACCAAGGACTGGCCACCCTTTGGCATGAGACTTTTAATGGGTTGCCAGAGTAAATAAATTAAAAATGTCCGGTATCATGCAGTTTATTTATGAGTAATGTGGAGGTGTCAGGCCTTTCTCGCGAACACGGTTCGTACATTATGGTTTGTTGAAGTTATGGCAAGTTTCGACCGTGATCATGCAAATGGAAGTTTTCGTATTTTTTGGATCTTAGGTGTCTGTTATTTTGGGCACGCCACGATAGTGGCGGTAAGTCCCCTCTTTGAGGAGTGGCTAGAGAGGCGCCACGGCGTCCTCACCTTCCGCCTGACGCAGGTCCTCACCGGACACGGATGTTTCGGGAGGTACCTGCACCGAATCGGGCGGGAGGACACGCCCGGGTGTCTCCACTGCGAGGATCGACCGGAGGACACGGTGGAGCACACGGTGGAAGTCTGCCCTGCGTGGGCGGAGCACCGCCGTGTCCTCGTAGCGGCGATCGGCGGCGGCGACCTCTCGCGTCCGGCCCTGGTTCAATCCATGGTCCGGAGCGAGACGGAATGGGAAGCCGTCACCTCCTTCTGCGAAGCAGTCATGCTAGCGAAGGAGGTGGCGGAACGAGAGAGGGAGAGATCCTCTCTTCCCGGCCGCCGTGGGAGACGCACCGGGCGTCGGGGGCCACGTGGTGGCTACCGGCCACCGTAGACGCGGGCCTGTGGATGGTTGGCTATGGGCTAGCTAGCCGTCCGTCCGTCTAAAGACGACAGGCCGTGTCGACGGCGCGTTCGTGTTCCACGCGCGCCTCAAAGAGATGTCAGCATAAGAGAGGGGCCCGCAAGGGCCGAAGCCTGCCGGGGTTGCGGGCCTATTCGAAAGAGATACCGCGGCCCCGGAACATAAAGGGCGAGGAAGGAACATGGATGGGTTTTAGTCAGTAAGAGTCTGACACTCCCTCCCGCTCCGCCCAGAGTGGGAGAAGTCATTTGATGATTTCCCATCCTAAAAAAAAAAAAAAAAAAAAAAAAAGGTGTCTGTTATTTTGATGTGGGTTTTCAGGGTTTTTGGGACAGAGTTTTTAAGTTACAAACGTAATTCTTTTCTGAATTTCAAGAAGGACAGAGAAATCTGCGATTTACAAAACAAAAAAACCTTTTTCGTTTTTGACATCGAGGTTTGTCAGCTTTATAATACCTTTTATTCAAACAGATGACTTATTCCAAGACGTTATTTTCATTGTCTTAAAATGCTAATTGGCAAAATTGATCGTGGTCTTTATAGAACCCTTGTCAAATGGTGTCAACACCACTTTTTAAAACTTTTTTTTTTTGTGAAATTCAAAATTATTAAAATTAGCCTCGCGAATGTATGTTATAGCTTTGTATATGTTTCACCCTGTAGTGGATTAATTAAATCAGTCATAGTTCCGTCGTTGGCTCATAGTTCAATGAGCTCAGAGCATGTTAAATTATTTAGTTTTCGGTCATAACTAATCCTTGATTGTAACTCCGATAAAGTTATCATTTTTAACCGACTTCCAAAAAGGAGGAGGTTCTCTATTCGACTGTATGTATTTTTTTTTTTTTTTTTTTTTTTATGTATGTTACCCGATTACTCGAAGACGCCTAAACCGATTTGAAAAATTCTTTTTTTATTTGAAAGGGTATACTTCCAAGTTGGTCTCATAGTCGCCAAGTCGGGATCTGATGATGGAATCTTGGCGAAATCGAGGGAACTCTTCAAATTTTATAGGATAACGTACAGCAATTTTTATATTTTCTACAACAAGTGAAGCATTTGCGTTTGATAAGAACCATTCTACCATCAGATCTGATGATGAAGCCAAGAGTCACGGAACTCCATAATGAGACAATGTATCCTAGTCGTGTTTGGGCTTGTTGTAATTGTAACGGTATGCACTTTCCATGTGAACCACTAAAAAGTGAAAAATAAAAACTTTTTTGCAAAAAAATAAAACCGACTTCAAAAAGAAAAAGTGAAAAATAACTTTAGCTTCTGAAGTCGGTGACAAAAAAATTAAATCAATCATACAAACGTCACCGACTTCAGAAGCTAAAGTTATTTTTCACTTTTTCTTTTTGAAGTCGGTTTTATTTTTTTTTTACATGTGTTTTTTATCAGATCGTTATGAAGCTACAGGAAGTTTTTCATCATATACGAGTACAAAAACACACAGTCTAAAAACGATACAACGACTTCTTATCCTGTTTTCCCTATGTTGTTCTCGTGTAACTTTTTACCAGAATTTCCTTAACTTTTCTTGACGTTTCTGTGTTTTCTCAAATACATGTTTTACAGATCCTTCTCAGTCAATTTAAATTCAAAACCATTTCCTTGTTGTTTCCGTTGGTTTCTTTTTTTATTGATCTTAATTGGATGGAAAAAATGAAAATTATATGATATTGAATTGAAAAATCAATTTAAAAAAAATTACTGGCGCGTTCTAAAAAATAAATCACAAAACCAGTTTTACACCCGGTTATATCCCGTCGAAACCAGAACAATCTGGATTGAGCTCGTCATATAAAATGTCAACATCATTATCTTTTTCTGTTTTGCTGTCGCTACAAGTGGTGGCGTCATTTAGTCGTATTGTTGGAGCTATCGACGTCCCGATATCTAAGCCGTGTGTATGTGGGTATTATCCTGGTATTCGGAAACTTGCTGAGTTTTCTGTTGGTAATACCTAGTTATCACTTTGAAGAATTCAAAGAGGAAAATGCCTGATTTTTTGTGGTTTCATTTAGGATATTTGCTGAAAATTTGTTGTTCCTAAGCAAAGGCTCGTCGTCGTTAAAGCGTCGTGTTTAATTTAAAAAGCTTTCATCGAGTTTTATTTTCTAACGTTTTTGATGTCTTTTCATAAAATAATCAACAAATTTACTCCAAGTTTTTACCCCTCGAGGTTATTCATTGCTGTTAAAGGATATTCTCTATCATCTGTGTAATTTGAATTTCGCGCCTTACAGTTAATTTCCCTTGTTATATTTTTTATCTATATTTACTCTACTCTGTGGAACATCGAAATAAGTTGTTGTCTAATTTAAGTAATCTAATTAAAAAGTATTATTTAACTATCTAAAGTTATTTAATTCCAACAGGTTATGGGCCCAGTAAGCCCTAGTAATAACAAAAGTTTATAAAGTTCGTAAAAAAAAAAAAAAAAATTACAACAAGCCGGCAAATTCCTAACCTAAAAGTGAACACGCGGCCTACGGAAAATTTCAAAGTCGTCGTCAACATAACTTCACAATGTCGTCTAACAATCCGTTGGCATTAATTGAAAAATTAACCGGCCGAGACAACTACTCAACGTGGAGATTTGCAGTAAAAACATATCTTCAGCACGAGGAACTGTGGGATTGTGTGGAGGGCGACAGCGAAACAGACCCAAAACGTGATATAAAAGCAAAGTCTAAGTTAATATTGCTTGTTGACTCGACAAATTATGTTCATATCCAAGAGGCTAGTACTGCTAAGGAAGTATGGGAGAACCTGGCCAAAGCGTTTGACGATACAGGGCTGACACGCCGTGTTGGATTACTTCGGGAACTGTGTACAACATCACTCACCGGTTGCCAAAATGTAGAGGAGTACGTCAGTAAAATTATGACGACAGCTCACAAATTGAGAAATATTGGGTTTAAAGTAGATGATGAGTGGTTGGGAACCCTACTACTCTCAGGTCTACCAGAGTCATATCAACCCATGATAATTGCGATGGAAAGTTCGGGATTAAAAATCAGTGCAGATTCAGTGAAATCGAAAATCCTGCAAGATGTTAAAATGAACGAGAGTCAAACTTCAGCATTTGCAATTAATCAAAATTTCAAAAAGAAAGGAAATAAAAAGTCTGTTCAAAAAGGACCCCGATGCTATTGCTGTAACAAGTACGGTCATATTAGCACTGAGTGCAAGTCAAAGAAGAAAGGTAAAGTGGAAAGTTCAAGTTATGCTGCCGCATTTATTGCCTCTGATAGCAACAGTGATGCATGGTATGTTGACTCAGGAGCTTCTGCCCACATGACCAGGCACAATGGCTTATTATCACACCAAAAAGAGTCACTAATCAAGACAATCAAAGTTGCTAATGACAAACCTTTGTTGGTGAAATGTTCCGGGCAATTAAGTCTCAATGTCTGTGATGAAACAGGTCAGTGCAGTAAAGTGTTACTCCAAAATGTACTGTATGTACCAGAGCTGGCTACTAATCTTATATCAGTTAGCCAAATAATAAAATATGGTGGCCAAGTCAAATTCAATAGCAAGGGATGTGTTATTCTGAACAAATATAACACCATAGTGGCAACAGCTGTTTTAGTGAATAATATGTATCGACTAAATATGTACAATGAACATGCTTACATATCTGATGTTGAAGAAAATGATGCATATCTGTGGCACCAGCGTATGGGTCATCTGAATTTTAATGACCTGAATAAAATGTCGGAAAACACTGAAGGAATAAAAATTCTGAAGAAAAAGGATAATTTAACATGCATAACATGCCTAGAAGCAAAACAGACACGTTTACCCTTTAAAAATAAAGGAACAAGAGCTACCAAACTCCTTGAACTAGTGCATTCTGATGTGTGTGGACCTATGGAGACAGAATCCCTTGGCGGAGCTAAGTATTTCCTCACCTTTACCGATGACTACTCTAAAAAGGTATTTGTTTATTTTTTACAGAAGAAATCAGAAGTGATAGATAAATTGAAGGAATTTAAAAGACTTGTAGAAAACCAACTAGAATGCAAAATGAAGTGCCTCCGCACTGACAATGGCCTGGAATTCATTAACAAGAATATCTCTGATCTTCTAAAAGGTAATGGAATCGTGCATCAAACAACTGTACCTTATACTCCTCAGCAAAACGGGGTAGCCGAACGTCTTAATAGGACTTTAGTGGAAAAAGCAAATTGCATGTTGCTTAATGCTAAATTACCTAAAAAGTACTGGGCAGAAGCCATACAAACTGCTGCTTATTTACTTAATAGAATTCCAACAAAATCATTGTCTTACAAAACTCCTGAAGAAATATGGTCTGGAATCAAACCAAGTGTTAATCATCTCCGTGTATTTGGGTGCGAAGCTATGATACACCTACCGAAAGAGAAAACAAAGAAATGGGATCCGAAAGCAAATAAAGCTATATTCATTGGTTACTGTAGTAATACCAAAGGTTACAGGTTTATTATTCCTACTTCTGGATTGGTTGTGAAAAGCAGAGATGCAGTTTTTCTCGAGTCAACCGTTGTCAGAAACTATGTTCCGGTGGAATTGACTAAACCAAATGACGAGCCTATTAGTGAAGAGCTCCCTAGTGAAGGTCCAGAGTCAATTTCCACAAACTCAGTTACTAGTTCTGATGAATTTGAATCACCAAACAGCAGTATCTATGTACCAGACAGGAAAATTGAAGATGATCTGACAGTTTCAAACATAACATTAAGACCAAGACGCAAACAGGTATATTCTAAAACAGAAGATCTTGAAACTTACTTATGCTATAATGAAGGAATTCTAGATGTACCTCTGACCTACAACGATGCGATTGCATCAGCTGATTCTGAAAAGTGGAAAATGTCAATAAGTGAAGAACTGCAATCTCATAGTGAAAACAAGACATGGACATTGGTTGAGAAGCCGCAAACTGCCAAAGTAATTGGATGTAAGTGGGTTTTTAGAGTTAAAGATGAACCAACAGGTCCACGATACAAGTCACGTCTGTGTGCAAAAGGCTACGCACAAACCAAAGGAATAGACTATGATGAAACCTTCTCACCAACAGTCAGGTATGATTCCATACGTTCACTTTTATCAATAGCTGCTGAACAAAACCTAGAAATAATACAATTTGACATAAAAACAGCCTTTCTGTATGGAGAATTGAAAGAACAGATATTTATGGCCCCACCTGAAGGCTTAGAATGTGCACCTAATACTGTATGTAAACTTAATAAATCTCTTTATGGTCTCAAACAAGCCCCACGGTGCTGGAACACTAAATTTAGCACAGTACTGGAAAAGTTTGGTTTTGTTAAAAGCTTAGCTGATCAGTGTGTCTATGTTGGTCAAGTTAATGGAATGAAGTGCTATCTATGCCTTTATGTAGATGATGGGCTTTTAATTTCGAAAGAAAACTTTGTCTTAAAAGAAGTAATTGATGAATTAAAATTAAGCTTTGACATTAAGACTTGTCCTCCTTCTAATTATGTTGGTATGCAAATAGAGAAAAATAAAAGTCATATTTTTATTCATCAAACTAGGTACATAGAGAAACTCTTGCAAAAATTTAACATGAGTAGTGCTAACCCAAACAGTATTCCAGCTGACCCTCATGTAAAGTTACAGAAAAGTGAGACGGTACCTGTGAAAAACTTGCCATACCGAGAAGCAGTTGGATCACTCATTCACCTAGCAACTGTAACCAGACCTGACATAATGTATGCAGTTAGTATGGTAAGTCAGTTTTTACACTGTTACAATGAGTCTCACTGGAATGCAGTAAAGAAAATATTAAAGTATCTGAGAGGAACCATGGAATTTGGCTTATGTTACCAATACAAGCCCCAGACAACCGACTTGACTGGCTACAGTGATGCTGATTATGCCAACGACACCACAACAAGGCGGTCCATAACAGGATATGTATTCACAAAAAGTGGTGCCGCTATAACTTGGTCCAGTCAACGCCAGCAAAGTGTGGCACTATCAACAACCGAGGCTGAATTCATGGCTGCATGTGCGGCTACCAAGGAAGTTATGTGGTTAAAACAATTATTGTGTGATGTTGGAGAGTATAAACAAAGCTCTGTGTGCCTGAACATTGACAATCAAAGTGCGATAAATGTAATAAAAAATAGTGAATTTCATAAACGTTGTAAGCACATAGATATTAAGTATAATTTTGTAAAAGAGAAATATTATGAAAAACTTATCTCTCTAAATTATGTAAGCACAGATCACCAATTTGCAGATATTCTCACAAAAGCTTTGCCTCGTGATAGATTTAAGGTATTAAGGAAGTGTATTGGTATGTTAAATTTAAACACTTAAGATTTATTTTGTAATTTATTTATCATTGATGAAGGAAGGCTTGAATTTGAAGGGAGTGTTAAAGGATATTCTCTATCATCTGTGTAATTTGAATTTCGCGCCTTACAGTTAATTTCCCTTGTTATATTTTTTATCTATATTTACTCTACTCTGTGGAACATCGAAATAAGTTGTTGTCTAATTTAAGTAATCTAATTAAAAAGTATTATTTAACTATCTAAAGTTATTTAATTCCAACAATTGCAACGATATTCAAAGCAGAACTGTATAATTTATGTACAAATACTTGAAAATGTACTTAAAGTTCTAATGCTCATTACATGAACATCCACTTTACCAAAGTTATTTTAACATGAATTAACAGTAATATAACGTTAATAATAATAGATCTCAAACTTTTATCTATTCAAAGACACTTAATATTAGAAGTAAGCACCTCAGTAAGTGCTTAATGCAAGCCGGTCTAAATGAAATTAAAGTCTGTCTGACACCGAAACTTTGGTCTTTGTATTGTGCTGGTGTAGTTATCGGCTTCTGACTCCACCTTTTCGAAGTTAACCATCAATTTATTTTAGTACTCCATTTTGTATTGCCCCTTTTCTGTAGAATGTCATATTATTACCCTAGTAATTACCTTTAGACTCGTTGAGAAATATTTCAAAATGGACCAGAGTCAATCGGTGGGTGAGTTGTCCCACCCCATAAAAGACAAGGAAGATTATTTGGAGTTACATTACAGCCTAAGTATGGTATGTCAGGATTGGTGCCCTGAAATAGTGACACGGGGTCGCGGCAGACCACTGGATGTCTTCCTTAAGAATTGGAAAGAGGTAGCACAGAATCGTGACCGTTGGAAGAAATAGAAAGAAGAAAGAAATAAAAAGTATTTATTTGCCGTCTGTACATGAAGCACACACACAATAATATTAAAAAAGTTCAAAAAAGAATAGAAAAAATACAAAGTATATGTACCGTGTGCCTCTCGGCTGCGCCAAAAAGGTCCATTTCAGCATTCAAGTTAGACAGGTGATGCTGTCTGACGCTGATCTTCCAATTATCCTTGACGGTAAGTGACGGAATAGAGGGAGGCTTTTGCGAAACAGTGCTACAATATAGTCTAGTATTCAATCAAACGTATAGACTTAAAGCGGCACTAAATGAAGAAAACTTTTCCAAACCAGCATGCCTGAGAGATATTTCTTGACGGCTTGTAAAGCCAAGTCAGAGACCTAGGGCGGCATAAAAACTCCGACAGCAGGTAAGGCAACACGAAAAAGAAGAGGAAGGCTAAAAGAAGAACGCTGACATTGTTTTTTTTTTGGAACCGAAATTTGGATAATGGTAGTAGTAGTTAGTAGTAAGGCTAAGTTACTTGTTTATGCCGAAATACGGAGACGAACGAGACTCACGGACATACCGGAATCGATAGCAAAAAGAAATAGGAAGAGGGCGGGTTTATATGCCGTAGACTGGATGGAAAATGGGAAGAAAATGCTGCAGTGTAGACTACGGACGGGCGGAGGAATGTGGGAAAACAACCAACTAGGTAGGACAGACGATCTCAATAAAGTGGCCTTAAGGAACTGGATAACCAGGACACAAAAGCGCCAAAAGTGGAAATATTTGGAAGAGACCTTCACTCAGCATCGGGTGGCCAAGGGTTGAAGTAGAAGAAGACTGGTTTAATTGTGACGTCTAATAATCTGATTTCAGAGACGATATTTTTGTCCCACCAGCAATTAAAGTGGTATCTAGGTTGATCACGCTACGCTAGTGTTGTGCAATAAGCATGTGATAATTTTTAAACATCCCAAAAGTATTCATTAATATAATACTTGAATAATTGTCTCGTTGATCTTGGGTTAGATTCCTTTCGGGAAAAATGTATTTAAACACTGTTTTAAGCTTTCACGGTTCAAAACTAAACTTATATTGTCATTTACGGGATATCTTATCTCTTCTTTTGTCTTCTTTTTTTTTCTTATCTTTCTTTCTTCTTATCTTATTTTTTCAGAAATTTGTCTTGATTTGTGTCCGGTTGGTGACAATAGGCTTGCCCCCTATTACATGGGACTTAAACATAAGTGGCGAAATGTGTGTGTACTATTATATATAGGGTACACGTCTGGCTAACCCTTCGGCGATTACAAGCGTGATGTTATATTTTAATAATAAAAGCAAAGGAGCGGCTGCTTAACGTAATATAAATCTTGATGCACCTTGTAGCAAAAATGTTTTAGTTTTAGAAAAAGGTGCAGACAGAAATTGCAATGCCGTCACCTTCAGGTATAAAATAACATTTTCTTGGCGTGTCGGAAATTCTTTGAGGAAGAATCTTGTAGAGGTATTAAAAGGTTCCTAACGTAACATCGTTTTTAGTTAAAAATATCGTTAATGATGTGTTAAAAATAGATGAATTTTATGTTTTGATCAAGATTCCCTAATATCCAATTAAATTATTAAAAAGGAGAATGAACAAAAGTATATGGAACTTGGTCCAAATGTCCAACACTATGCTATAAATAGTCTACAAAATATTGATACATTATAACTAGACCGCAATCAAAAATATGCAACCCAGTAAAAAGTTATGACTGAATGAAAAGTAAATCTACGCATGTTACGCTTCAAATAGGGAAATAATATTTATTTGTTTATTAATTTAAGGAGAATGGGTTTCGAAGTATAAGCATCTGCCGCAAGGTCCAATAGCCATAAGATAAACATAATTGAAAAGAACTTTTAAGGAGAACCTTATTCTGTTTTGTCTCATACTGAAAGTTACTCTCTATGTAGTGAACATTAAGTCAAAAGAGGTCTCGTTAGTGTTGGATATTTTGATCACTTTAATTCATCCTCATTTAAACTTCAACTGTCACTTACGGGATATCTTCGGAGATTGTTTTTCATTTTGAACTCCTGATATTTCGACGCTGCCGCTGCCGCTGGTGCAAGCGCCATGATTGCGGGTAGATGGATTGCGTAAGCTTAGTTATAAACCGTGAAAGCTTAAAACAGTGTTTATTAAAATTAATTGTAGAGTTGCCACTGATATTTGGTTCCAGAACATAAAAATAATGAGTAAGCTATTTCAGAAAATATTAATTTTCTGTACATTTATAGAAAGGTCAGGTGTGTAGTACTCGCAACCTACTTGCGTGTATGGCCAAACGTATGACCGGCAATGACCGCAGACGAAGGTAAAAAGGCGTGTACCTATGGACTATAGCTAGTAACGTTCTTTAGTTTTTGCATTCCTCCGTTATAAGAAGCGTGAGTTGATGTATGTATTGGTCTGACTACTTTGTTGGTCTAGTGGTAGCAGTCGCGACTGCTAAGCATGAAGTCCTGAGTTCGATTCCCAGGTCAGGCGAATTTTTATTGAGTTTTTTTTTTTGAGAAAATCCTCAGTGAAAGAGATTTAAGGTAGGCCCTATTGCTATCAACCGAGCGGTTGATAGCAATAGGGTAACTGTCGAAATGTGGATATACTATTAGTATATCTATGGCAGAGGTGCATACCTCTGCCAAACCCTTCAGGCATTACTAGTGTTGTGATTTCCTATATTCGATTAAACATTTTTAGATTTTACTATAGAATTATCATATTCACTATGGCAACACTGTCAGAATTTGAATTATAATTGTAACTGTAACTTTTTACACTAATTCTTTAATGCAATTTCAATTGAGACAGAATATATTTTTACTTTGACAACACTTTGAAGTGACATCATCGTTATTTATAGGTGGGGTGAATGTCATTTGAATTTGTAAGCTCTAATGCAGAGACAGTCGTTGTTCGATCGTCAAACAGTGCAGTTGTGCGAATAAAAAGTACCTATAAGCAAGCAAAAGGTGTTTTCTTTATACTAGCTTGCTGTTATGCACATCAGGCAAACATTATTAAAAATCCAGACTAAATTATAGGCCAAAACTCTACATTTTTCTTAATTCTCGCAACGCTCATAAAAAATGGCCGTCCACCTTACAAGATAATAAGCTCCAATGCAAATAAGGAGTCTACCTTAAATCTCTTTAACACAAAACTTTGCCGCGCAAACAAAGCCAGTCTCAGGAGACTTAGGGCGCACTTCTATTAAGGCAGTTAATAAGGAGAGATAAGCAAACAAATAAGGCCCCTTGGAATAAGGACCCCAGAATTCGATTCGGAGTAAAAAAAGGAATTAATGCGATTCTCGGCAGTCCCCTTTGTTTTTCTAACGCTTTGCGCTTCTTACCAATTATGCTTTTATTCGGAAAGACAATAGAGCTTGATTTTTTGTTTTTGTGGAGTGACTTGCGAGGTTTTGTCGCTGGTATTATTTTCCCAATTCAACTTGTTCACGGTTTTGTTTAAGTACCTGTAGCGTAGTTCTTGTTTAAACAGTAAATAAATAAATATCGCTAGACATTACACACATCGCCATCTAGTGCCACACTAAGTAGTAAATGGGCAGTTTAAGGTAGACCAGATTGAAATAGGATCCCACATAAAAACACATTTATTAGCTTAGAGCAAATAATGCCAGCGTGGAGCCCCCTCTGCCGATCTCCTTTTTTGCCCATTCTGCACAGCCACCTACACTTTCCAGGATTTAAACGAAGCCAACCACAGAGTTGTGCATGGATGTACTCGTATATTGGTCGGGTATTTTTTGAGTATATCGACACGCAAAGAAGAAGAGGCTTAGAGCACGAGTGCAGAATCACTGGAAGTAAATTAACTTGCCTACTTACATCAATAAATTCAAGTACAATATTGGGTTGCATTATACCTCATTATTGCACCTATATGTTCGACTTCGACCTGATGATGTCCAGCCAGGGTCTTCTCAGGGCTTCGGATGGAACTAGGTACATTTTAGTAAAACACAGTAACTAACAACTTGTTCCATTGGTATATTCGCAGAAAGAGAAAGAATTTTAGGTTATCGGGTCCTTTATACTAATCAGCGGACAATCTTTATTAGAAAGAATGAATTTCGACAACACAGGGTTTAAACGGGCCCTTCATATATCTACCAAACGTATGTACATCAAACTAAGTAACTTTTTTTATTTGTGGTGAAAAGTCATGGGACTCATTGTAATGTACTCAAAACATCGCGCTGATGGATTAATTAGTACGCGGGTCACGGAGGTGTTAATATTAAAAATAATACATTAAAACATGTATTAAAAAAAAAAAACTTGTGAAAATGTTGGAATTTTGACCTCCAATATCTCCGTAACTAGAAGGTTCCCAGGTATGATGTAGAACAAAAACATGATCACAATGACGGGGACACTAGTGACTTTCGGCTTTATTAAGGGTCTTGTAACACTTTTTATGTATATTTTTGCGGAAGTTTGGGCAGTGTTCAATTCTGAAACACAAGCCTGGATCTTGTTCTAGCGGAATAAAACTAAATACTGATGCATAACATTTACCGGTACGAATTTCCGCAAAATAACGATTCTGATTACAACACAAAAGTTTGCTAAGAAAAACAAATTATTTAACAACGTGCGGTACTTGTTACACAAAAACCGCTTAATTTATCATATAATTGTAACACCGAAAATAACGTTTACATGCTCAATATAACAAAGTAAATTATCTTCAACGAGTTTCTCAAATAATTCAACTTCAAGCGAAATTTAACAAAACCCATACAAATTACGAACATATTTGTGCTGAACAAATCCTGCATATTTACCAATCTCATTTTCGGTGTGATTGCAAACCGTACGCACAATGTAACGCTTTCAAGCCTGCTTGTCAGTCAAGGCGTCTTGAGATAAAACGCTTGTATTAGAGATAAAATAAACGACTGAGGAATGACTCCCCTTAGGGGTTACGTCGGCCTGATTGGTACAAGTCATGAGAGGTTTCTTGTAAATCCCTACCACTAAATTATAATAGTCAAATGATAGATTATCGACAGATAATCCAAATCTATCGATTTGGAAGTCACGGGGATTGGGGAAAGGTCTGTGCCCAGCAGTAGTAACAGTAGTAACATAATATCAAAAGCAGATCAGGTTCAATATCCTATATTGTACTATAGCAGCTTGAATAGAGAAAAGACAAAACATCATGCACGTAATAGAAATGTTTGCCAGAGTACACCTACATTTAGCCAGTTATCTTAGAGCCCTACGTAATAGGCGAGTCTATTCAAAAGACAAAAATACATGGAAAATACAGTAAAGACGTGAACGCCTAAGAAATAAATAAAAATTGATAATAGAATTTAAGAATGAAACTTCTTGCTGGAAGAACCCCGTGTTATTTTATGACGGCTCGGAAATTACTCCTAGCTACGAGTAACGGTCTGCGTAGGTATGCATAGCGGTACAAACTTTATCGCGGCTCAGAAAATCTACCGAGACACAGAGGACGCATCGTCTTGATTGTACAATGCGCTGACAAAGAGTATGTCACTCGCGGCTAACTACGAGACTGGCCATAAAGTTTAAACAGAACTGTACCAGAATTGACGCTGAAGGAAAACATCGTGAGGAAACTGGCATGTCCTAGAACTAAAAATTCGAAGACATGTGACATGAACCAATAAATGCACTGGGCCCGCGTTGTGGATTATAGCCCATTCCCTCTCATAGAGAGGAGGCCTGTGTCCCAGCAGTGGGAACATTAATAGGCTGATGATGATGATACCAGAATTAAAAACAAACATCGCAATCAGAATCACATTATCAGTGTCACGTGAATGTATACGTAAATTGAAAATTTATAAAACGAGATTTGAAGTATTTTAATTTGTGATTAAGCAAAGTCTACAGTGTAGACTAGAACGGAGTGAGATGATGAATAATACAGAAGTATGGAAAAAGAAGACATGCTGCGCCGACCTCAAATAAGGGTTCTTATAGACGAGCGGCAGATAAACTGAAGCCATCACCACCGCTGCCGTTAACGCGTAGGTGGCTTGCAGTTGCAGTGTTGGCGGCAATCGTCGACACACATTTACGCGGTATGCACAACTGCAAGCGTCATCACCAGTCGACGGCAGTCGTCGACGCTTCCGACGGCTGCAGTTTATCTGCTGTTGACAAGAACGCTTGTGAATTGTGATAAGGGCAGGGAAATGTCGATGATGAGATCTCTTGTAACTTACACCAAATTATGGGAGGTGTGAAACGTTACGATCCGAAAGACTTCTTACAAATGGTTCCCAGTAACTCCGGATTTACCATTGCAATGCTCTCAACTCGTAATACATTTCAAAAATATCCCTCTAAACGTATCGAAAATGTTTCAGGAACCAGCAATTTTATTTTATTGCGATCGAGACTTCGCGATGTTAATTCGTGTTTGAACATTGTCGGCCATTTTTGTGTACATTTTTGTGTAGCCCTTTTTGTGTATTGTCAGAATTTATTTTTAATTAATTGTGTGTATATTGGGCTTTATGTCAGCGCTTTCTTTTTAATTGCCTGAGTAATGGGTTTTGTGAGCTTTTTGGGGTAGATTCCTTAGGTTTTTACATGGTAATTTTCCTGGTCCTAATCCTAGTATTATCTAAAACCTCAGTTTTAGATAATACTTAAAATATCAAGACATGGTGAGCCATCTCTTGATATTTTTATTCTTACAAAATTTTCATGATGGGATTTCACATAAATATAAATATCGCTGGACATAAATATTCAGTTAATGTAGGTATATAGACATGTATATTATTATAAAGATTTATGAACGAATTACCGGCTTATCTAATCTTTGGATACAAGTGACGAGGGCGCGAACGATAATCGATAGGACGAAAGAAGGGCAGAGAAAATGTTGAAGAGAATGAAGAAAAGCTGTCGTTAGGTAGGTTGAGAGTAGATAGGAAATTAAGACATCGGGAAATCGATTGAGGAGAATCAGACTAGCATGTTAACAGAAACTTTTAATGTTTCCAGTAGGGTTGATGACAAAAAAATCTAATTAGTACGTCAGGTAGATTATTAAAAATTTTTGACCCGTATTTTTTCTTTTGTTACGTAAATCAAAATTGAAGAATATACAAAGCTTTTAAATACCCAATACGTCACGTCTAGGTATAATTTTTAGCTAGTATTTTTAGCTAGTTCTGACGTCGTACGTCTTTGTCAATATTCATTGATGTATTATTAGTATGTAGGTACCCATTTATTGTGTTTTATTTTAGGCTTAAGTACAAGATGGTACGTTTATTTTTATTTTTATTGTACTCTATCACAATGCTGTCATATTTGACCCAATGGTTGACTGGTAGAGAATGCCTTGTGGAATTAAGTCCGCCTATGTACCACTATTGTACATGAAGTTTAAAGAAATAAATACAAACAAAAAATACGTGTCCATTATTTTTCAATAATCTAACAGACGGACTAGATTTGTAATTTTTGATACTGTCGTCATGCCTATTCTAACAGTTTATTCTTAACGTTAGGAGGAGCAGGTCGTGGCTAAATAATAACAGCCTCTCAAACTCAAACTCAAAGCATTTATTTCAACTAGACCATTAAGGCACTTTTGAATATCAAAATACAAATATAATCAAAGCTACAGTCCCGGTCACAAGACATAAAAACTGTGAAAGTACTGTAGTTGCCCATTCCCTATCGTAGATCTCTATGGAGAAGAACAGGCAAGAAACTCCATGGACACTCTTTTAAATCAATACATTTTTACAAAATCTTGGTTACATCATTCATAATACATAATAATATATGTGAGAACGATGCAGAAAGACGTGCACATTAAGAGCGTCCAGAGAATATGTAGAATATAAAATCAACAAAATAAAAAAAAAGAAATTAAAATTAACCGTGGCAGCTAAGAGATGACCTCTCGACCTCTCGGGTCGATATTTAGGTTAAGCCGTGCTTGCCTAGGTTGGTCTGTGGATGTGTGACCACCCTTACATAGCGAGTTTCCTCCGTGCCTCGGACAACACGTTAAGTTGTTGGTCTCGGTTGTCATTTGTAGCTCTTTGACAGCCACGAGCTCCGTGAGTTTTGTGCTTGCAAATAGCTACAACCGTGAGGTTGTAGCCAATTGCAAGCACAAAACTTTTCAACTTAATCTGTAAGTGGTTATGTTACTATGTAGTTTATGCCCACGGCTTCGCCCACACGTAGTTCTGTAACTGTCGGGATTTTATTACCGTGTTAAAAAGTAGTTTATATGCTATGTCTGTGCCAAATTTCATCCAGATCCATTCAGCCGTTCTGACGTGATTGAGTATCAAACATCGATTCATCCATCCAAACTTTCGAATTTATAATTGAAGTAAGATTTCGTATCAAGTACATTATCAGATAAAATCACCAGATCCATCAGTGAGTTCTTCACTTATTAAAAGCAAAATATCAACACCACTCACAACACTAAAGACGTACCCTCGCGTCTTTTGGCACTCCAAACCAAAGCAAGCCAATCACTCCTCGTAATCTTACTCTGTTCAAAAATACGAGACGGCCAATTAACTCGGCGAGAGGTCTCAAAACGAATAGCGAGTTGGCCATAAGGCAGGAAATAACAGAAGGTACACTTAATCAAAATCAAAGCATTTATTTCAAGTAGGCCAATAACGGGCACTTTTGAATTGTCGAAACAAAGATGAAAATTAAATGTAGCTACAGTCCCAGTCACAAGACATAAAAACTGTGAAAGTACTGTAGTTGCCCATTCCCTAGCGTAGATCTCTATGGAGAAGAACGGGCAAGAAACTCCATGGACACTCTTTTAAATCAAAATAATGTTACAAAATCTTGGATACATCATACATGTTGAGATGGTATATTATGTGAGAACAATGTAGCAAGATGTGCACGTTAAGTGTCTATAGCAAAACCAAAACAAAATACAACTCAAAAACAAAATAATTAATTCAAATAAACCATGGCGACTAAGAGACTTACTCCTAACAAGACCGAGCGCGGAAGGAATCAAGTATTACATAACTTTGCAATGTGTATAATTAAAATGATAAAAAGACACGTTGTCTGAGAGACCACTATCTACTGTAGGACCATGGGGGTCCGAGTGTACACAGCCTTTTCAAGGAAACTTCAAAACGCTTAGTTGACACCTCCCGTGACCGACTGCTTTTCCCTTGGCCAAAGGCTTAGCGTTACCAGACAGCGTGGTAACTCTGCTAGTCTCTTGGGGACATTACCAGTTGACAGCGTTGAGGAGTTTTTAAGTTTTTAGTTTATTTTCATAGTTATTTCAACTGTAAATTATAATGTTAATGGTATTGATGATAGCAATAAAACGTAAAAAACTTTTCGACGTTGCCGAGGTTGACGTAGAAAGACGTGGGAATACTACGTATCACGAAAACTGGCTCAAAGTGGTGCAGGAGAAGAGTGCCTAGAAGGATATGGGGGAGGCCTTTGCCCAGCAGTGGGACATATAGGGCTACGAAAAAAAATGTGTTATCTATCGACAACGATATACATATTTATACAAATATCTTGGCGGATCTATATGTATACATGATAGTTATTTAGGAAGTATTTGCCAAATACCCAGTTTGTATGTTTAACTTTAGCTTGACATACATAATAAAGTAGAATTTCGGTAGTTTTTGCACTACGTTATTGTAGCGATGATGGGAGATATCGTTTATTATAATTTACAACGAAATAAAAATATTGCGCGCCTAGAGTACGTACTACGCGTGCCTAAAGCCGGTAAATAAGAAAGATGGGGTCTAATTAAAGGGGATCCCGAAAGCTGTAACGGAGTTGTTACATAACAAACGTTCAATCTGTTGGAATGGTACCTTAAGAGGCGTTACTCGCAAGTTAATAGATTAAAATAGAGTCTATAGGACTAAACAGAAATTAGGCTGCGTAACTAAAGCTATATACTATATACTATAACTAAGCAAATTTGGCTGTAATGGTTTTTAAATACACTTCGTGCCAAAAATAATTTACAGTGATTATAAAATACCTACATCTTAACCGTGCCTAGGACTCATCGTTTTCATTGTGTCCATATTAATAAATATAAATAATAAATAGGAAATTTGATTTTTATTTGTATTTTTGTATGTTACGAATAAACTTAAAACTACTGGATCGATTTGTAAAATTCTTTCAGCAATGCAAAGCTGTATTATCAGCAAGTAACATAGGCTATAATATGGACGACCCGAATAGCGTAGTGGTAGTGAGGCTGCCTTACGTTCTTAGGGTCCTGGGTTCGAATCCCGGTAGGACCAAATGTTTGTGTGATGAGCATGGACATTTTTTTCTGAGTCGTGGATGTTTATACATACTTATGTATGATAAGTATGTATTTACAAACAAAAAAGGTATAAAGTTGTAATTATCAGCTATCTGGTGTCCACGTCACAAGCCTTGCTTAGTGTGGCACTAGAGGGCGCTGTGTTAATATCCAGCGATATTTATATTTTATTACTTAAAACTTCTCACTTAAATCCGGATACATTACAAGGACTTCTAGGGTTAGACCCTGCAGCAAGAAACTGACTTGGTACTAATTAGTGAGTGGGTTGGGAATTAAGGGTCGGGGGCAGGCAACATTATAAAAAAAAATGTTGATATTAAGTAGTATAGTATTATTAGTAGTATTACCATTCAACGTGATTTTCCTCTCAAAAAAAAAAACGTGGTTTCCCAGCCATAATATTTGCCTAGACTTACTTAGTTTGATGTACAAAATGCTTGGTTACAGCTTCGTGAAGGTCTGTTTACACCCTGGATGTACCTCAAAAGAAGCCAAGTGCGAGTCGGAATCACCCATGAAGGGCTCCGTACCCCATCGCAGTAGAGGAGCCCCCTTAAAAAGTTCATTTTAAATAATAGTTGTTGCAGTGGCAACAAAGAAAAACATTCTGTGTATATTTCGACCATCCACCAGTTACGGATAATAGGTTTGTGTCCTAAAAAAATCTAATTAGTCCGTCAGTAGATTATCAAAAAAAAATTGACCCGTATTTTTTCTTTTGTTACTTAAATCAAAATTGACGAAGACACGACGTTTTTAAAATTCGAAATATGTCACGCCATGGTATAAGTTTTTGTGCGTTGTGACGTCATGAGCCCCCACTCCCGAGTTTTGATGCGTTTTATCTTTGTCAGTATTGATTGATTTACAAAAACAAAAAATACGTGTGCATTATTTTCCAATACTCTAACTGACGGACTAATTAGATTTGCAATTTATTGATAGTGGAAACTAGCCTATTAGGTACAGAACGCTGACAGACAGATGGACGAACAGCTATAGCTTAGTATAAGGGTTCCGTTGGTTTCCCCATGGGTACTGAACCCTAAGAAAAGACATCAGCATTTCTGCTGTAGCTTTTAATATTAAACTCAGCAAAAACCAATCTATCACTAGAGGCTTAAACTTACAAAAAACGCTTAAAGAAACAATGCGAGAACAACAGTAATTCAAAGAGAAGATTTGTTGAAATTTGTTTAAAAAATCACTTCGCTCCTGAGTCCCGATTGATTTTTAAATTGGATGGTTGAGTTAGACAGGCGACGGGTGGAAGGCGCTAATTTGTCACTTTGTTCGAGTTTCTTGATAGATGGGGACGGTTAATGTTTTTAGGGATTTTCATTGATCTATTGGTTTAGTAATTAGCGAGCGTTTGATTGACGTTTTAGCTATTGTTCTTTGTTTTTTTTTACTACGGCGAAGGCAAAAGAGAGTTATGATTTTAGCAGTCTATGTTTGTATTGTATGTGAGTATGTTCCACCGTAACGCCTAAACTATTTATCCGATTTTGATGAATACGTTGTCACAACAGCTTAGGACTCATTAATATTAATAAAGGGTGTAAAAAACCTCTTAACGAATCCGAAAGGCATTTATTTTCCCTGTCATCGCGATCCCTTTTTTGTTCTACGCCAAACCTGGGAACTTTCTAGTTACGGAGATATTGGGGTCAAAGTTCAAACTTTTGACAAGTTTTTTTTTTTTTTTTATATAAGTTTTTATTGTAAGATTTTTACATTAATCACCTCCACGACCCTCCATACATCTATCAATCCATTTATCAGCACAATGATTTGAGTGCGTTACATTGAGATCTACCACAAAATATGATTTTACACCCCAAAACGTCGTTTCCCAGCAATAATTTTTACGTAAAGTTACTTAGTTTGATGTACAGAATGCTTGGTTGACGGCTTCGTGATGAAGTTGAAAAAAAAAAAAAACTTGTCAAAAGTTTGAACTTTGACCAAGTTCAAACTTTTGACAAGTTTTTTTTTTTTTTTTTTATATAAGTTTTTATTGTAAGATTTTTACATTAATCACCTCCACGACCCTCCATACATCTATCAATCCATTTATCAGCACAATGATTTGAGTGCGTTACATTGAGATCTACCACAAAATATGATTTTACACCCCAAAACGTCGTTTCCCAGCAATAATTTTTACGTAAAGTTACTTAGTTTGATGTACAGAATGCTTGGTTGACGGCTTCGTGATGAAGTTGTTTGCACCCTGTATTTATCCGTGATGCAACTGGGCCTATCTCAGTTGTAAACGTCCCTTTGTGCCTATTGGCCTTGTTTCGTTCTGTCTCCTGCTGATATGGAGGGAAGTGGAAATTACGGCTTTTTCTACTCCTCTGCTATAATTTTTGATTATTTTCGTTGCGGGATCCAAGAGAGTTAAGTTCTTTCTCTGGGACTTCGTCGAGCTTCATTGTCTCGGTGCTTTTCTGGTGGTCGCCACTGTTGATTCTAGTTTCCAAAAGTTACAGTGGTTAGGGAATAGTGTGAAGTACTTATCACAATTAAAAAAAACAAGATGCATCTTAAAAAAGGGACTGTTTGAGCAAACTCTTAACTCAAATCATCACATTTGAAAACTCAAAGCATTTATTTTAGCGTAGTCAAAAATAAGCTATCTGCAGTCCAGCTACAATGATAACTATGAATGGACTCTAGTTGCCTATTTTAAAGTGCAGATCTCATAGACAAGAATGGGCATGAACTCCATATACTCTCTTTTCAAATCAAGTTCATCATCATAATCTTTTTCAGCTGAAATACGTTCACGGCTGGACATAGGCCTCCCCCAAGTGTCGCCTCATTGACCGGTCCCGTGCAACTCCGCACCCAGCGGATTTCCGCAACCTTCACCAGATCAACGGTATATCTTAAGTTAGATAAACAAAATACGTAGCAAGGAAAACGCAATGCAGATATCGATACTCATCTGGCTTCTCCGATTTATCAACCATTCCAATCCACACTTGCATATCACGTACCACCGAATCCAGAAAGTAATCGCCAAGAACATCGATACTTTAGTACTATCGATAATCGTGTCACGTCCCTAGTACTCCTTAGAGGAGGACGTGTGACTTGGCGTGCCCTATTTACTGAGATTCACTTAATGTACTTACTTGAGAGCCTTACTTTGAGAGTGTTTTTGTTAATTTATTTGGGCTATCTATGTAGGGATAGTAATAAAATTGGGATGTGTAACGCGCACCGTCTCAAAACCCATGTACTCTTTTAGGGAAATATAGTGCCGTTAGGTTGGTTAGCGTGGGTGCCGCCAACGGACGTGCGTCCTGCCCCCCGCGCCTCATACACCCTGTTCGATGAAGCCGAGACCGACATCAACAATGGTGCAAGTTTCTCATCAGGACAAGTGGCCGCCATGATGGCCGCCATGCAGCAATCCCAAACGGAAGCGTTCGAGCGCCTGTTGGAGAAAGTCATCAGTCGTCAACCGCCATCTCCAGTTCCTAACTCTGCGTCTCCATCACAGGCCGTCGGCAGCGGCACCTTCACGCACTGCACCGCCCGGTTCGGCGGTGACGCCGACGAGTCCGTTGATGCCTTCATAGACGCCATCCAGAGCTACAAGGACTGCGCTAACGTCTCTGAGGAAAACGCCCTCAGGGGTCTCTCAATGGTGCTTACTAATAACGCCGCAATTTGGTACCAAGGTGTGAATAAGGAAATTAAAACATGGGATGATGCCATTGAATCACTTATCAATACATACGGTGACAAAAGACCTCCGCACCGTATATATATTGAACTGTTTCAACAGAGACAAGGCGATCAAAATACGGACGTGTTCGTTGCTAAATGCCGTGCGTTGCTGTCAAAAATTCCCGCCAACGAACTATCTGACAAAGCGCAAGTCGATATGGTGTACGGCCTACTTGACGCACGGATAAGAAAACACCTGAGGAGGGAAGACTTCACGAACTTCTCGGGCATGCTTCGCCTCGCCCGTTCCATTGACATCGAAGTTTCCGAAACACGTTATCAGACGCAGCTGCAGCCCGGTCCGCCATCCAGCGGCCGCTTCACAAAGTCGACGAGCAACGGCGCAGGCCCCGCTAACCGCAACAACAGCATGGCGCGGCTACCCGCGCCGCAGCCGCACCGCACCGCAGCGCCACCGACGGCGACGTCGAGCGCGGACAACGGAGCACCAGCAGCGTCGCCGAATACGGTTTCTAACTATAGTGCAGTGAAACAACATGCGAAACCTAGATGTGTGTATTGTAAACAATATGGACACGTGCGTGACGAGTGTAATAAATTAAGTAATAAGAGCGGTGGTAATGATAAGTCCTTATGTTGTTATGGTTGCGGAGCAAAAGGAGTTATGAGGTCGCAATGTGCTAAATGTAACGATAACTTGTCATTTTCATCTGTCACGATCGAAACTTATTCGTCAGATTTGGTAAGTGATGAACACATTATTCCTCCGACAGTCTCTGTTATTAACACTGCAAGTCATAATATTGCCCGAGATTGTAGTAATAGGGTTCATCTATGTAAACAAAAGAGCGAAGCAAATTCTAAAAGTTATTGTTCATCGCTGTGTTTACAAACTTTACAGTCGCAACCATGTGAATGCAATAAAAATATTTGTTGTTGCGACTGTCAAACCTTTAATGGTTCAAGTAACTCAGGTAGTTTTGTCGACCCATCTGATAGGGTAGATGTGCCGGTTATTGTTCACAATAATGATAGTCACTCACCTGTTAGGGTAAACTCACCTGTTATCGTCTCGACTCGTGGATTGTGCAGCTCAAACGTTGACCAAGTTAACACGCCTTCAGTAGTTTCTTCATTTTGCGCCGACACTACGGCGACTACTATCTGTGGTGGTGTTACCTCAACGGTCCCTCTCTCTGCGTCACATGTTCTGCCGACCACGACCGCACGTTCAGAGCAGCAGAGGCCAGTACTCAGTATTCAGGTTCTTGGTTTACGGGGTACGGCTCTCATCGATACAGCCGCTAAGTGCTCCATAGCGGGACACAAACTTTATAAAATATTTATAGAAAAGGGACTTACCTTTGATTCCAAGCAGGTTAACGTGAAGCTGGCTGATGGAGTCGTCCGTTCACGTGAAGTCTTGGTGGTAAGTGTTGATGTCATCATCACTGTGGACAAAAGTGTTCGAACGGACTTCCTGATTTTTCCGGATGCTGCTAACAATCAAACTCTTCTTGGTATCGACTTCCTCAATGCTACAGGTATGGTTATTGATTTTTCTACTTCTTCCTGGCACTTTTCTGGGTGTACGCAGACTTACCCGCTGGAGTATGAGGGTGAACCATTGTCACAGCCCTATTCAATCTCTGTGTCTTCTACGAGTATGTCGTTAAGAGCTGACGAAGGTTTGTTGCTTACCGGTGATCAACGCCAGCAGCTCACTGATTTACTTCAACGTCATGAAGATGCCTTCCGTCTAGGAGGAGAGGCTACTCCCTATGCCGAGCATTATAGTGATACGGAAGTTCACGCGCCTATTGCCGTGCCACCTTACCGCCTTACGCCCGTGAAGAGGGCCGCAATGGAGGCCGAGATCAACAAGATGCTGAAGGATGGCGTTATTGAGGAATGTAAGTCGGCGTGGGCCGCGCGAGCTCTACTCATCCCTAAGAAGGATGATTCGACTAGGTTCTGCGTTGAGTGTCGTCGACTTAATGCCGTCACTAAAAGCGACGCTTACCCTTTGCCGGTCATTGAGAGACGCCAAGACTTTAGAAAAGGGTATGCTGACGCTTCCCGACGCCAATCTCCAGTTTTTCAGGTAGGTGACCAAGTTCTATTAACAACTCATTCTCTAAGTAATGCGCCAAAAGGTTTAACCCGAAAGTTTATGCCTCAGAGAGATGGAACGTACACCATTAGTAAGACCATTAGCCCCACGACTTACGAGTTGGTCGATAGTCAGGGTCAGTTGTTAGGCCGCTACCATGTTTCAGACCTTACATCACTAATTAGTAACCAAACTGACACTATAGAGCCGATTCAACCTCGCCGCCCACGAGGTCGGCCGCCTAAAGCGAAAAGGAAGGTCCGCTCTTAGTTTTTGTACCAAATCACTCTCGGGTCGATGTCGTGACTTGGAGGAGGAGGATGTAACGCGCACCGTCTCAAAACCCATGTACTCTTTTAGGGAAATATAGTGCCGTTAGGTTGGTTAGCGTGGGTGCCGCCAACGGACGTGCGTCCAGCCCCCCGCGCCTCATACACCTTGTTCGGCCGGCAACTAACAACAACACATTTGCGCGCGCTCTTGATCGCGTCCCGCCAGAATTGTCTTAGCCGGTCACCGGCGCTAGAACATCGGAAATTCCCCAAGGCTAACGGCACCTGATCACGTGACCATGACGTAATGCGACACACAACAGATGTCCGCGCTATCGTAAACGTTTTTTGTTTACTCGTTGGGAACGGTTGTAATCTCAAGTGTTGTTTTTGTTAGAGCTTATGAATGTCCCATTCAGTTGGGGATAAGTGTTTGTTGACATTTCGTCTCTAATTTATTACATTAAGTGGTAAATATTGACTATGGTTGAAAATAAACATTATGTGAACTTTAAACATTATTATTTCGAAAAGTAAATCGATACCATATATATTTTATGGCTTTTATTGGTGGAAGGGTTCTATCTTCATAGGAAAAAAAAATAAATACATACCTCATAGTAAAAAAATACTTATTTACAGGCATAAAACTGGCAAAAAACACACTTTACGACGGTGAAAAAAAAAAAACAAAAATTAAATAAATTATTACGACTACACAGTTTCACGAAACTTAAAAATATAGTTACTATCTGAAAGCTACATTCATAGAGGAACTTATGCGTAATTATTAAGTGCATAGGTCTATTCAATATTAGAAATACATGGGATTGATTGAAGGAATTCCCACTCACGTAAAAGCGTACCTACCATTTCTTGTCTTTTTTTGTTTTGTTCAGTGAAGTTTGAGTAAAGAAAATACAATAAATCTAACTATATTCGATAATAAATTACCTATATTATCATCATATTGTAATTAACCAATAAATCAGTGATTTACTCAAAAATACTCAAACAATAAACTTTTTTTCGTTGCACATGTAAACAAAACAATGGAAATTCACAGATTATCTTTGACAATTTATTTCTTAACCACAGATACATTTTTGACGGCCAGTGTTGCATGTTTCTAAGGCGGATATTCTCGATAGTTCAATTAAAAAATAGACAACCGACCCAAAACACAGAGGTATAAAGCAAGAAGCATTAGTATGACGACACAGTAAAAATGTCACGTGATCACCACTATAGTGGTGATGCGCCGACAACGGGTAAAAAATGTTTCACCACTATAGTGGTGATGCGCCGTTGAGCGGTTAGCTGTAATTGTATATAACTTCCTGTTTCTGTGTTCATATATATGTTCCTTCTGTGCCATCATAACGATTTACATTAAAATAAGTTTTAACCAGTGTACGAGTGTATTTTATAGAACCCCTACAGATGTTAAATATAATACCGCTACGTTATACGAGTAGTTAAGCTAGTTTTGGTTATATTTTTCTTTTAATTTGTATAAACTACGTCATCAACTTTTTCAAACAACATAATACTCAAGGTTGGTGCAAGTTTTATCCTATTATTTAATAGATTTGCGCGCGTCTTCGCTCACATGTCAATCATTTCGGGTTGCTCTCAACTTAAAAATATATAATTTAATCATGATTCGAAAGACATATGGTGGAGTTTATTATCATTAGATAGTTATTGTTGTTGTCTTCGGAAACAGTAGTGTTATTCGGGATGAGAGGTATACTAATCTCTTTGTACACACCTAACAATGAATATGCGAAATTTCAGGAGGATCGATTTAGTGGTTCAAGTGTTAAAAGGTAGCAAACAAACAAACTTACTTGGGTTGACGTTCCTAATAACAAAGGGTGTAAATAACCTCTTCACGAAGCCGAAAGGCACTTATTTTCCCCGTCATTGCGATCATTTTTTTGTTCTTCACCATACCTGAGAATCTTCTAGTTACGGAGATATTGGGGTTAGAAGTTCCAAATTTTTGTCGATTTTTTTTAAATACCTACTTGTTTTTATTGTAAGGTTTGTATTTTAAACACCTCCAGGACCCCTGTACTATTCTTCCATCAGCAGATATTTTGAGTGCGTTACATTGAGTTCTACCACAAAACATGATACATTTAACCCCAAAAAAAGAAAATCGTTTCTCAGCAATAATGTTTGCATAAAGTTACTTAGTTTGATGTACAGAATGCTTGGTTGACGGTTTCGTGATGAGGTTGTTTACACCCTGTATAGTAAACCGACAAACCTAGTACGACTTACTTACCTACCAAAACAGCCCATTCCAATTAACTTTCATGCATAAATTAGCGACTTCAAATAAAATAATTGCGGTGAAATTAACTCATTTTCTTGGTCCAAATAATTTCTAGTGAAATGAATTTTAGTAAAAGGTCGTTCAACTGATTTTCAATCTAAACTAAAATAATTTATGAATTGTGATTAAGTATTTAATTTAGTCTCTAGAAATACCAACATTAGTAGTAAGTATTGGCGAAACCCGAAACAAGTGTCCAGTATTTTATGTATAGTAGTATTTTAGGTACATAATTTCAAAACAGTTTTATGAAAAATCACAAAGTTTTAAGCTTATTTTGTTATCTGATTGTCCGTAGAAAACGTGGTCATTACGCATTCATTCATTTAATTATTCATAAATATTTAACATTTTGTTGAACATTACATAATAAATAAAATAATAACATGCGCGCCGCTCGTGATGTGCGCCCGCGCCTATTGCCGCTACGACCTGTCAGTTGTGCGCGTATGATAGCGGATAGGTGACCAGCTTGTATCCTTAATTCAAAATATTTTGGGACAACATAGTGTAACTATTATTGGAATGGATTCAGTTGCTTATTCTCTAACGAACTATATTTAAGTTTTGCATATTGTTCTATAATTAATGTTGTATAGAAATATATAGGTACTACTAAAATTGAGAAAGTAAAATTTTTGCCTACTTTCTAGACTGATAATCATATACATTATTTAGCAAATTTTTGTCTCATGAATTAATAAAATTCAAAAAAAAGACTGAAATTCTTATAACAAAATCCCCAAAAGCTGAACTTCCAAAGGAAAGGACTACGCATAAATAATTGTCGCCCGCCGACTTACACCCGAAGAATTTGTTTTAATTTACAAGTAATTAACGGAATGTTCTCCAGCTAGTTATCTCGGCTTTCAGCTGATGACCATAATTATTCGGATCGGAAATTAAACGTCCCGTTTTGTCGTTATAAGATCTTCATTTTTGGATTTTCTTTAGAATTTATGAAATGGAAATGATAAATGATAATCTTTGCAGATTTGTATTTAGTTCGTAATTGAGCAATAATTCATTAAATTTCAGAATAAATGTTTACGATTGTAGCTGTGTACCAAATATACTAAAGTGTGATGCCATTGGGTCTATATACTTCAGGGTCTAGACAAAATATTGTTCTATTAGTGAAGCGATAATAAAGAGCTCGTCGATAAATAATAACAGCCGCTCGGGCCTATTTTAGATTAAGCCGTGCCTGCCTAGCTTGGTCTATGAATGGGTGACCACCCTTACATACCGAGTTTCCTCTGTGCCTCAAAAAGCACGTTAAGCTGTAGGTCTGGGCTGTCATTTTTCCATCTTCGATAGTCGTTACAGGTAGTCAGTGGCCCAAGAAGTCTGACAATCAGTCTTACCAAGTGGTATCGTATTACCCAGTATTAACTGGGTTGTAGAGGTCAGGGAGGCAGTCGCTCCATGTATTCAGCTACATCCGGTTAGACTGGAAACCAACCCTAACAAGTTGAAAAAAGGCTAGGCAGATGATGATTGTAGCTGTGTACCAAAAGTAAATACTGAATCATGATGCCATTGGGTCTATATCCATTAGGGGAGCCTAGACAAAATAATATTCTATTAATAAAAGCGATGATAAAAAGTTACAAAAGTATTGAATTGACACAAGCAATGCACGAAAAGTGAGCCATTTTAGAACGTCCTTTGGTTTCTTAAAAGATCTTCCGTCAAATGTGATTGTTTTTTAATCAAATTATTATTTGTTCATTGGCCAATCAACTATGACAACTTTTCAGTACGTAGATTCTACTTAATGCTGTTAATTGCTAGATAGTGTTGTCAAAAACCTAACTTTATGAAAGATTACAATAACAATCTATCTTTTCGTTACAATAACAGTCATGTTAATCAACTTAATGCATCCAAATATCCGATCTCGTAAAAGCTGGCAGCTGAAACTGAATCCAATATAAACCACACAGAGAGCTGCTCTTTAATTAACACATACTTCATTAACTTACTGTAATCTTACTACCCGAAAGTTAAGCAGAACTTATGCATCTCTCAATGCATAAATTGCGCCGAGAACACAGAGTGCCTGTCAAGGCAGAGACACCAGCATTTTCGTTTTGTATCAGAGTCCGGCCGGATCATTCCCACTAGTTCTACTTTACAGTTCTACGGTAGAACTAGTGGGAATGATCCGCCTGGCTGCGCTACTGAAAGTGCCAAATTCGTCGCCAATTTTGGGTTGACTAATCACTTCCATCCGCCAGGTGGCGCTGTCAAGTAAACATTGCAATCAGCTGTGCTCTCACTAAAAAATCATTTTAAAATATAAAGTTTAAGTCTACAACTGTAAACAGTATGTAAAAGTTAAGCCTAGTGTACTAAACAACAGTGACAGTGTTATTAGCGATAATTAGTGTCAGACAACAACAATAAAAACAATTTTTAAAATCAGTGGACAGTGACTTTCAAAACCGTGACATACTGTTATTTAGACCTTGGGTGATTTAAATTGGATCCCTGTGCATAATATTCAAGTTTAAGTGGAATAACACAGAACGTCCATAATATAAATAGCTGCGGGCGATTCTCTTCAAACATTAGCCGAGAAAAAAAACGTTTTTTTTTCATCACAACATTTGAAAAGGTGTTGTGTACAACACCATCTACCACAAGTCAGGCAAACTAATATGACAACTGGTGTTACCAAAATTCTGATGGTGTTGTCATATCAATATATTGATTGACTTGTTTTTAATAATGATGAAACTGACATCTGTTGTCTGAATAATGAACTAACATCGCTTTGACGATACAGATCACTACTTTCGTTCGATCAGCAACTGCACGGTTGGCCTCGCGGCGTACATAAGCGCCTGCAATCTGATTAGTAGCGGGTTCGAATCCCACAAAGTGAAAATTCTTTGCGGATTTATTTTGACCAAATTATAATTCTAAACACCAAACAATATTATGAACTTCTTGGAAAACATTACATTCCGACGAGCACGTACTCAGTCGGAATCAAATGATGATAACAGCAATGTAGTATCGCAAACGTTAGACTGTACCTCAAATTCCCTGCCAGAAATGTCTGAAGACGACGATGGAGAACAAATATGCATTTTAAAGAAAGAGATACAAAGTCTTAAAACTAAATTACAAAGCGCGCATGAAGAAATAGATCTTCTATCTTTAGAAAAGAGTAAACTACAGCAAAGTAATGCAGAATTATTAAAAAAAAATCAAACCTATGAAGCCGTTTATAATAGTCCAGCCAGACAAAAAGTCAGAACTCCAAAGAAGAATACAAATATTCATCTAAAAGAAAAACAGACACAGACTTCGGACGTTGTGAGTAATACACAGCGCCCACCTCAAATTGATATTGATATTGGAAGCTCCGGAGAAACTCAAAACATCACAACACAAAGCTGTGACAAAAAGAACTTTTGTAAATTGTCTCCACTTGTAAAACATAAAATATGTGTCATAAGCAGTGAAACTTCCAACAGAATATATACAATGAGTGAAGACACTCATCTGCTAAACTATAACCATATGTGTCACTATCGTATGCCGAGATGTGGAATAGAACAAATTTTAAAGAATATTGAAGACAAAGTTCGAAATTTTACGTATTCAGATTATTGTATTATCTTTATTGGTGAGGAGGATTTCAAAACAACGAATAAGTATATAGAACTAGTGACATTAATCCGTCAGAAATTGGTACCATTGAATCACACAAATTTTATTATATGTCTACCTACTTTTAAATATATGGATAATTCTAATATTATGTTTAATAGTCGTATAGACACTTTTAATAACTTAATTTATATGGATGTTCAGACCTACAACTATGCGTTTATCTTAGATTCGAATCTAAATCTCCCATACACACATGACACTTACAACCAGTGGTCTGGTATTCTTAACAACAAAGGCTTCAATATCGTTATATCTGACTTGCAAGACCTTATCCTAGACCTAGCTAGCTTAAACACCATGCAACAAAAAGTTGATTGCTCTCAGAAGAAACAAACTGATATCCAACAAAACCCATCTCAGTTTTTTCTATAATAATTACCTCAACATTCTTCATCAGAACATTGCAGGACTCATGAATAAAGCAGATTTGTTGATTGTTAAATTAGAAGAGCTTTATAGTAAGGGAACTAGCATAGATGTTATCTGCGTAACGGAGCACTTTATTGAGACGGGCTGCGAGAATATATTACATATACCTAATTTCTGCCCAGCTGCTTTCTTCACCAGAAATGTTAAACGTGGTGGCACATGCATTTTTGTTAGAGCAGGACTACATTATCGAGAATTGTCGGATGTTGCTAAACAATCAGTGTCAGGCGTTTTTGAGTGTTGCGGTATAGAAATGGTTTCTTCAAATATAATTATTATATGTATTTATAGAATACCTAAATATAATTATAGAATATTTTATGAAAAAATGGATAATATTTTAAAAAAGATCTGCTCATTCGGAAGAAAAAATATTGTTTTAGCCGGAGACTTCAATATAGATGTGTTAAAAAGAAATAAAATAACATTAGAATTTGAACACTTTCTATTGCAATATAACCTACAATTAGAACTTAATAAACCGACAAGATTAAGTAGCAATTCCTGCATAGATAATTTTGCACACTCTTACCGTAAAGATTGTCAAGCTGAAATAATAGACCTAGTTCTTTCAGACCATACATCTCAATTACTCAAAGTTCCTATTAAAAAAACCTGTACACTAAAATTTTGGAAAACGAGAAAACAGGATATCTCAAAGGACAACTTAGATACATTCAAAAATCACCTAAAATGCTTGTCTTTCTCGCAAGTATACGAAGCCAAAGATGCGAATGAATCCTTTGAAAGTTTTATGGATGATTTCTCATTATTATACAAATTATGCTTTCCTAATAAAATTGTGACTATACATACTAGTAAAAAAACTAAATGGATATCTCGTGGAGTAAAAATATGTAGTCAAAAGCAAAGACAGTTACTATGGGCGTATAGATTCAATCCTGATACAAAAAATAGACTTGCTTTTAAAAAATACTCTGCACTTTATAGAAAAATAATAAAGTTAACTCAAAAAGCCCAAAATAACTACTATATTGAATCTTCAAAAAACAAGTCTAAAGCTGCTTGGCAAGTCTTTAATAAATCAAAATTCAATTTGCCACAAGAATCAGTACTATCGATAAACAGAGATAATCTAAGTTTTACTGATCCTATGGATATTGCAAATGAATTCAATAACTATTTTATAGAAGCCATCGAAAATAATATTAAAACTCACGATACGTCTATTAATAATTACGTTGTTGACCATTTTAATTCACAATCATTGTTTATGTTACCCGTTTCAGATTCCGATATAATAAAAATAATTAGCAGCCTAAAAAATACGAATACTGTAGGATATGATGGCATATCAACGAAGGTATTAAAATATGTAAAGGAACTTATAGCACCACTACTGTCACATATAATTAATATTTGTATTTCTGATGGCGTGTTCCCAACTCGCCTAAAGAAAGTCATCATAAAACCACTTTTCAAGAAGAATGATAAAACTGATCTCCAAAATTACAGACCCATTGCAAAAATATCAGTAATCTCAAAAATTTTTGAAAAGGTCATTTATAATTCAATATATTCATATTTTGAAAAATTCAAACTTTTTTGCAATGAACAGAAGGGGTTTAGGAAAAATACGAATATTAACATGGCTCTATTTGATTTGCTATCCAGTATAATGACATCTGTAGATAAAGGCAATCCTGTGTGTGCTATACTGACAGATATGACAAAAGCATTTGATTTTGTGGATCATAAGATATTGCTACAAAAATTATATGGGTACGGCATTAGAGGAAACATCCTCAAACTCCTGGAATCATATTTGAGTGATAGAATCCAGTGCACAGAAATCACTAGAATTTGTCCTATTAGCAAAATGGAAACTAAATATATATCAGAACCAAGGCACATAAAATATGGTGTGCCTCAAGGTAGTGTATTAGGGCCACCACTTTTCTTAATATACATTAATGATCTCCCAAAAACCATACATCATAAAATGGTACTGTTTGCAGATGACAGCACGGCTATTGTGGAATACAATAATCGTAATAATTATGAAAATGACATAAATAGTACTCTTAGTGACATTATAAATTGGCTTGACAAAAATAATCTTGTAATTAATTTAAATAAAACAAAAGTAATCCATTTCCATCAACGACGTAAGAATCCACCTGTTAACATTGCGTATAATAACTGTATAGTAGAAGAAGTTACAAATGCAAAATTCTTAGGTATAAATATAGATTGTAAATTGACCTGGAAACCTCACTTAGAGGAAATTGGTAAGCGTCTGAGCAAATCGGCATATTTACTATTCCAGTTATCAAAGAGAGTGAATACTGAGACACTATTAACAGCCTATCATGGAATGGTCGCATCAACTTTAAGATATGGTATTGTTTTTTGGGGGCAGTCAACTAATAGGGAGCTTATTTTCAGGATGCAGAAAAGATGCATAAGGTCAATGTGTGGTCTGAGAACAACGGATAGTTGTGCTCCTCATTTTAAAAAATTAAAAATATTAACCTTGCCATCTCTGTACATATTGGAAACTGCGTTATTTGTAAAATCGAATCAACATTTGTTTAAAAAATATTCATCCGTTAAAAGAAATCCAATTCGTGCCCAATATGAGAATGTATTATGTCCGATCAAGTGCAAAACAGCACTATTGACGAAGAGCTTATTTGGTATTGCTCCGAAAATTTATAATAGACTACCAGATAGAATTAAATGTTTGCCTTTATATAGATTTAAGAAGTCCCTTCAGGGGATACTACTAGACAAATGTTACTACAGTGTTGATGAATTTTTAAATGATAATTTTTTGGTATGAATTATTCTGACGTGTGTTTTTACGATTTTTAATTAACATTTTATTACGGTTTTCTTTTTATGATTTTTAATTGTACTGGCATTTTATTATTTATATTATTGACTTTTAGTATTTGTGATTTTTTTATTTTTTATTTTAATTGACGTTTTATAATTGTAATCATCTATTTCAGTTGACATTTTATTTGTAATTTTAATTGTTTACTGTTTCTTCTTTTTTTATTCAAATTTGTATGTCAGAACGGCAAAACATAGCAAGAGCATCACTATTTATAAGATCTATAATATTTATACCTATGTTTAACAAATAAATAATTCTGATTCTGATTCTGATTCTGATTCTAAATTCAACTCTTAATTCAAGTCAATTCTTAATTGGGGAGATGATCATTTGGATGATTATAAAACATATGAAAACGGGTATTTATCGCGAATTTACCTTTAATTTAAGCCAAAAATTAAATTAAACTTGGGCTTGGGGAGATTGCCACTAACGAGATATCTTCCGTGATTGTTCTTTATATTGAGGTCCCGATATAAGAAGTTGTGAACCGTGATAGCTGCAAACTGTTTCAGTATCTTATTACCAAGTAACTGGACTGTGAAGGCAAGATAGGTATTCGATCTCGTCTTGTCTTGGTTAGACTGGAAGTCAACCCCAACATAGTTGGAAAAAGGCTTGAGAGATGATCATTAATATGACCAATTTCTTGCGTGGAAGCAAATTGCACCAACAGTTCTTTAATAGCACCAATAAAAAAATGAAAAATACCGTCCGAAATGACCTCTCTGACTACATTCAATGCTCTGTAACTAAGACAGAAGGAAGTTTTAATTTAAGCGCATCTACTGTTTATAATACTGTGGTTAAGCCATCCTTAAAGTGGTTATAAAGTCTTAGTTACGCTGGTTAAGGGTGTGTTGTAGTATATGTCGGCGGCATCATGGCCGTCGTCGTCGAGAGAAACACAACATATTGGTTGGCACCAATTTATTTACACAGTCACACAATTACTCAGCAAATAAAAGGAAATATCAGCACAATTAAAGAAATACCTTACTCTAGTTTAGAGTGTTTATTCCATGATTAGCGAACTAGGAATCTCCAAGAATAATAATGATCTTCGTTTTACATTACAACGGCTTTTATACACAGAAATTAAAACTGAGGTTGGTAGCGATGGGTAGAATAAAAATAACAATATTTAATTTTGCAAGGCGGGAGACATCAAAATAACTACTTAATAATCTTCGTCTTAGGCTAGACTTTTAAATAATTCTAGCGGACATATTAAAATAACTTCGTATTAAAATAAACA
Organism: Xestia ashworthii; assembly: GCA_950022955.1. NCBI lineage: Eukaryota > Metazoa > Arthropoda > Insecta > Lepidoptera > Noctuidae > Xestia > Xestia ashworthii. The sequence goes on from OX465562.1 coordinate 21,119,731, forward strand.
GAAGTAACTATATTTTAGATACATCAATCATCAATCCTTATTGTTGAAGCAAACGGAAATAACGATTACTTTTAAATTAAATAAACGGAAATACAAATATTAGTTCAGTAATTCAATACATGTCAAATAAAAAACTCACTACCCTACAATACAACTATTAATTCAATAAACTTGCATAAGTCAAAATAATAATGTAACTACCCTCAAATTACAAACTAACTTAAAATTAAAATCAAATGATGGTTTAGCGCCCATATATACTTCGAATTATTTATCCTTTGTTTGCTCTATTTCAAAAATGGTCAGAAAACAATCGAAGACTTCTACGAACCAGCACAGGCCCACGTGTTTAGGTTTAGCGTTGACTCTCACCGAGAGACGTTCTAAGGCTCTGGGAATGATATGACACAAATTTTTGCAAACATTTTTGAAAAAACAAAAAAAAAATGGTGGCGTGTTGCATTGCTATGGATCAGAATTGACGTCAAAAGGTGTTCCTTTTTGGAGAAAAAACCTGTCTTGTAAACTGTCTATAGAGTAAGTTATCACACATCAAAAGCACACATAAAATACAGCAACAAAATTAAAATATCTCCACACCCACTCATAAAACACATTTCTTAATGAGAGGGGGTATCATAAACTAAGCCTTAAACACTTAATTCTAATAATTTAATCATGCCCTTAATAAACTAAAAACAAGAAGGGTAAGAACTGCCATGTCGCTCACCGCATCTATAGTGGAAACCACCATTTTAACCTGACCCCGCCTCCCGTTCCTTTGTAATACAAGTGAGAGTGTTAAAGGGGGTGAGGCATAGAAGTTGGAAGATCTTGGCTGGTTGGCTGAAGTGTATGGAGTATATCATGCGTGCCGAGAAATGCGCTGTTGCGGTTTACCAGCGGAATTTCGGTTCAAGTAATGATGTTTTGGTGCAAGTGTTAAGCGGGTGGTAGGGATTGGTGACTATTGCATAGTTTTGCCCATGAAGTATTTGTGAGCTGTTGATCGTGAGGTTGTATGTGAATAGCGCTGGACTTATTTCTAGCATTCAGTGATCTTTTACTTTAAATAGGGACAGGAGGTCCACACTCAAAGCACGAAATTCGTAGTTTTGGCCGTTTTCTATTCCTTAGAACTTACAGACATACGTAAGATTAGTTAGGGACCCAAACTAAAAATAAATGACAACACGATAGATTATCTGTCTTTCATGAATCCGAAAATACCCTAGTATTTTCGGATTAGAGTAGGGTTCATTTAAAATTATAAGCTACTTTTGGAAGGACCGTATCTCCGTTGATAGACTTAGAGAGTAGACCCCCTGATTCCACAATTTGCCTTTTCGGTTGGAGTGTAGCCTTATGGGAGCTACGGCGCGAAGACAGAAAAAAATAGCCAAAAAGTGTTATATTCGCAAATAGTTTATTTTCTTGATTGTATCGTATAAAACACCTAAATATAAGGCTAAAAGTGTTTTGGTGTTTTTTGTCTCCAACTAACCGTTTGTCGTGAAAACGATGTAGAAAGGATCCATAGGTTAGGTTAGAACTGTGACCGAGAACGCGCGAGCCAAGCGAGCGAAGCGAGTGGTGTCGCGGCAGCGCCCGGTGAAAGCTACCTCGAAGTTGATTGCTGAATTTTTCTATGTATTTTTTTACGACGACCCACTGGACTACCTTTTTGAATGCCTATTTCTTATTTTGAAAAAATAATGATACAATTTTATTCTGAAGGTTCTAAATGCTATGAAAAATATTTAGTTTTAATACCGCTAGACAAAAATATCCAGGTCTGAAAGCAGAACACAAATCCCACCGTCATGCATATGCACATGCACATATGGGCCCACCCTCCCGCCCTCATGCATATGCACACATACAAAACAAGTGAGAAATAATTAGCATGCCATGCAACCAAACCTTTACTCGACACGTGTTTCGCCCCTCCACGGGGCATCCTCAGGAGTTGTTGACTCGTCGAGCGTTCGAGCTCGAACGCTCGACGAGTCAACCTGGATATTTTTGTCTAGCGGTATTAAAACTAAATATTTTTCATAGCATGGATTTCCGCAAAGTAACGCCTGATTCCATAACTTATCTGAAGGTTCTCTATTAGAGGGAATGGGCTACAATCCACCATGCGGGCCCAGTGCGGAATGGTAGATGTCACATGTCTTCGAATTTTTGGTTCTAGGACATGCCGGTTTCCTCACGATGTTTTCCTTCTCCGTTTTCGAGAGCAGTGGTGATGAAAGTAAATTACACGAAGTAATGCGCCTGTCTGGGTTAAAAATACCTATTTAAAAAATTCAATGGGCAGACATGTTGCCATTCATTGTACGGAAGCATTTCAGGCGGATTTATGTTTATTAGTTGTTATTAAATAAACACAGTGATGTTCCTGAACTCGCCACGGTTAGCCTACACAATGTAAACCACAGACATCGAAAAAAAAACGAATTTGGAAAGGAAGAAGCTTGAACCTTTATAACTTCACTCTTGCAATAGTACATTTTGATACAAGTGGAGAAAGTTTGTTATTGTATTCGAGGAAGTGTATTGAAAATATAAAAACCTTAGCTTCACTCGAAAGTGCAAAAACATAAACTTTCCATACTAAAAGAAACATACAATCGCATCCCGGGATAAGTTTAGATAAAATACGAAACAAAATGTTCGCGTACATGAACAAAATACAATGGAGTCTCCTTCAAAAAGTTTTGCACGCTTCATAATAACTCATTAACGTAAGCATACGTTTTGTAAAACAAAATGTCAACAGATGGCGCCAACTGACACCTGTCAGGTGAAACAAATGAATAACGGTTGTTCTAAATTCAAATGTTTAGAGAGAGAGTATTTTTCCTTGAGAATATTTTTTGAAGACAAAAAAGATGGGGACCAAGTTTTCCATGCCCAAAGCACAGAATTATTTTTGATACGAACTCTATTACTGGGTAAATCTATACCTACTTATATGATAAAGCTCTAACAATTGTTTGTATGCAGGGGGAAATCTTCGGAACTTCTGATCCGATTCCAAAAAATTCACTAACGGCAAGCTACATTATCTCCGAGTGTCATAGGCTACATTTAAAACTTTCTGGTGGGATTTCCGTACATAACGGAAGCGAACCCGCGAGGCAAAAGTTAGTATTTAAAATTTTTTGAACTTAAGCCTTTTCCTGTTTCATGAACAACATGTGACTGCTTACGGATAGTGTTTAATATTTAACTCGAAAATATCCCTTTTATACTTCTCTTTTCACTTCAATATCAATAAAAAATGCGTAAGAGTTTACCTCATGCAAAACATTATTTAAAAATGAAAGAATATTTTCATATAAACGTGCAAATACCAGCTATATTTTCCAACAAACACGTTAAGACCCTTCTCAAGAAAATAAAATGGCGCGAACACATTAAAAACACCAACATTTTTTCTCGAACGATCGATACACGTGTCTCGACTCTAGCATAATCAAAATTAACGTTCCTCTGTCAGTGGGACCACTCTAGTCTTCATATATCACGCATAATACACAGTAACGACACCATCTACTACTCTATAGCACTAAATTGCTACTTGTCTTGACTAAAATTATTGCGTCGTAAGTCTGAGGCGGCCATTTTGGTGAGATTAAACGCCAAATGATAATAGTTGAGAAGGAGTTTAGCTTGGTTTGTTATTAGTAACGGACGTTTAACTAATTGGAGGTAGTAATAGTTTTCTTAACCCATCAGCTGGGGATCAGCCTCTGTATTCGTAAATGCTGCGATTCGATAAATTGCATATCTATCTTTTTTGGCATTACCTTACTGGCAGTCTTTACAAACTAAAAAAAAGCATTTTGTGTATTTTTTTTCCTGTCAGTTTCGAGTCTAATAAGACGTGAATTTGGAAACATACAGGGTGTAAACAACGTCATCACGAAGCCGTCAACCAAGCATTCTGTACCTCAAAATGAATGATTTGTAGTAGATCTCAATATAACGCACTCAAAACATTGCACTGATGAATGGATTGAATAGTACGGGGTCGTGGAGGTGTTTTAAGTAAAAATCTTACACTAAAAACTTGTCAAAAAGTTGGAACTTTGACCCCTAATATCTTCAGAACTAGTAGGTTCCCAGTTGGCACAAAAAAATGATCGCAATGAATGAGAACAAGTGCCTTTCGGCTTCGTTAAGAGGTTTTTTCCTTGAACTTTCATCCAAACGGATGCAAGTTTTAATGTTACAAGTGATCGAGATATTTTGGTATTAGGTTGTGTAAATATATCATCATTTTCCTACCCATATCCCAATTTATATGGGGTTGGTGCATCATGTCTTCTTCTTGCGTACTCTCTATTAAAGTGGAAATTACAGTTTTTTTCCTACTCCTCCGCTATACTTTCTGATTAATTTCGTTGCGGGTTCCAAGACAGTTAAATTCATTCTCTGGGACTTCGTCGAGCTTCATTGTCTCGGCGCTTTTCTGGTGGTCGCCACTGTTGATTCTGGCTTTCAGGAGTTACAGTGGTTTGGGGGTGTGTGGCGGGCTTGTCCCAAAAAAAAAAAAAAACTCTATTAATCATCATCTTATCAGACCCCTTTTTTGCCACATCAGGCTTCACGTCCAAGTCAGAAGTGTATTCATAGTGTTTTTGATTTGCCTAAATGTGTATCCGTAGAAATTCTAATAGTCTTCGAAGTGCTCTAGTTTCACAGATATCTATCTATACTAATATTATAAAGAGGAAAAATTTGTATGTTTTTATTCTTGTATGTAACGAATAAACTTAAAAACTACTGGACCTATTTGAAAAATTCTTAGAAAGCTACGTTATCATTCAGCGAGTAACATAGGCTATATTTTATTCCCATACTCCCACGGGAACCGCGTGACGTATACGACGCTAGTGTGTATGTAAAACAGTGATACCTACTGGTTCTGCTTCCAAGGTTAACTAAACAAACCTATTTGCAATCTTTCTCTATACTACACAGTTGTCTAGGCAGCAAAACCCATCTCCATCAGTTTGGACCATTGACCTGTTAGCCATCCCATAAAATAAAATGTTAACGCTAACCTAGACCTTCCATTTCATTGGAAATCAACCAATTTATCCTCTATTGGACATTTAGGACCCAAGGCTGCCAATAGCGTAGATTAAATGCCTTAATACATCAGGCCCAACGATTATGATTATGGGCATCGGAATTGAACTCGGGACATTTAGCTTTGTGCTAGTGTGATTGTCTTTCAAACCTTAGCATTTAGAAAGTTTTTATCAAACGTAATTTGAAAATAAAGAACTGTTTGAGATTCTTATCAAAAGGTTGAGTGAAGAAAAAACTTCATAGAAAAAAGAATAGGAAGTGCGCAATTGCTTTGAAAGACTTTATTTTTTCTAGAATTCTCTGATCGCAGAAGGAAAATAAAGACTCAATTGACACTACAAGTGTTGGTATCTTGGAAACGGATAGAATAGGGGTAGACAATACGATTTTATTCTCACGAACGATCTTTTATCGCTCCCATATCAATACTATCTCGTTGTTACAAGTTTTACGGGCGAAGAAACAATAATAAAAGAATCGGTAAAGATTTTGTCTCGATACGAAACGATACGATGTCTACTTGTCGATGATCCTAGGCATTTTCTTCAAGGGTTCTTTACGTGTCAAAAGGCCTGGCCTGGAATAGTATCATCCCTTTTTCTGTGTCAAAATAGTGTTATTGTTTTAGACTTAAGGTTTATTTCAGAGCGCGACCACTGCTATGTATATATGTGCTGAAGACCGGTCATGACTTGCTTTCACAGTGTGAACGCGCGGCTACTTTGTTGATATAGTGTATGGCGATCTATTCGCCACTAAGCGAAGGCCACACTACCAGCTAGCGAGTGAACTGGGTGAGCATCATTTCGCTTCTTTTATACTTCGGTTCACACCGCGAACTACCGAAAGTGCCAAACCGAAGTTTGAAAAGGGGGGGAAAAATGCTCGCCCGGCCCTCGCGACTGGCACATATCTTGGCTTCGATCACTGAACGTTTAGCGGCGTCCGACTGCCGTATTTTGTTCTCACTGTATGACGTCACAACCAACCGTCAGTGTGACAAAAATCCAGGCCTAAACCTTTAGGGCCGAATAGGCCATGGCTCCTGATTCTTAAATCCCAGTATATAATAAAGTGGCACATTCAAAGTGTTTCAATCCGTCCGCATTAACTTTCATTCAGAATTTATAGTATTAAATCATACATTTTCTCATTAAATTCATTTAACTTTAATCCAGGTAACATTGAAACTAAAACATTTTAATTAGCCGCTTTTGGCCTTAACTCCGAACAAAACTAATGACACCACATTTGTGTGAATCGGTTACAAAGTTTTGTTTCCAGAATAGTTTTCTCACTTTTCCTAGTTAGCCAACAGGCTGATTATAATTAGTAGACCTTTTTACCTTGCTATTGGAGGGTTTGAATATGGTTGTATATTTGAATAATTTATTATAACGTTCAGGGTGCTCTTGGGGCTGCCTCCCTTCTGTAGCTCGTCGAGGATGTTTGCCGAGGTGCCTGTGGATTGTTTCCACACAATCATTTGCAAGCGGTGCACATCCCTGGTGCGTAGGATGCGGGCCAGCTGCAATAGTATTCCGACCGCTTTTGCTAAACGATTCAGACATATCTTTAGGGTAGTCAGTGACCCGAAAGTCTGACAACCAGTCTTACCAAGAGTTATCGTATTACCCAGTACTAACTGGGTTGTGAAGGTCAGTTAAGCAATCTCTTCGTGTAAAATACTGGTACTCAGCTGCATCCGCTTAGACTAAAAGCCGACTCCAACATGGTCGGGGAAAGGCCGTTAAGTATTGATGATTATGATGATGATTTTGTTAGAAAAAAATGCTTGAATAGGATAAATATTTCAGTGTTTCAAGTAGAATTACCCCCCCAGTATACGGAAAAGCAAATAAAACCTCCAAATCAATAGCACGATCAAACACAATAATCGCATCGCAGCATGAACAAATGGTGGCCCATCTCAGATTATTGGATTCCGATACCGTGGCCCATCAATCCGAGATGGCGAATACAGATCTTGTCGCGAGTCTTCAATCAGCCCGTATAATTAATGTATTGATGATATAAATAAGATATAAGATTTATAAGCCGCTCGGGTCAATCTATAGGTTAAGCAGTGCTTGCCTAGGTGACTCTGTGGATGGGTGACTATCCATTACATACCAAGTTCCCTCCGTGCCTCGTAAAGCACGTTAAGCAGTTGGTCCCGGCTGTCATTTGAAGATCTTTGACAGTCGTTACAGTAGCTCTAAAAGTCTGACAACCAGTCTTAATAGGGTATCGTATTACCCAGTACTAACTGGGTTGTGGAGGTCAGACAGGCAGTCGCTTCATGTGAAATATTGATATTCAGTTGCATCCGCTTAGACTGGGAGCCGAACCGACCACAGTTGAGAAAAGGCGTAACCTAATTTATTTGGGGTCGGCGTAGTATGTCGTTCTCATCAGACCCCTTTCTTGCCTTATCATACTCCACACCGTCTAACCATCGTATCTTTGGTCTTCAGATTCATATACTATGTGCTATGGGAATCAAGAAGGGTTTTGGAAAATTTAAAGTGGTCTTAGGCCCGTTTTCATAACTTACGTGTGGTAGGGGCTTGCGTCATACCAAGCTGGCGCGACAAAATAAACGCAGTGGTGCGTTGCAAACATGTCTATAAACTGAGACATCCGGTTATTCCCGCAGAGTGCTATGTCGGAACTATAAATGTAAACTGAAATATTAAAGCTGTATGTAACTTCTCTGATTTTCAATAATCTTCCCCCACGCAAGGCTACACCGCATCAAGGACACATAAACCATCACACCACCACCAAGGGACTCTACACGTGTAACTGTTAATATGCCACGTCTCGCAGCTTCTATAAACAAAGTTACCGTAGGGCCAAGTTAATTGATCACATTTGACACTTCATCAAAATACAACAACGTAACCTTGTAACGGCGGGCATAAAATAATTATTTATTTTTTCGAAGTTAGAACTGCACAATTGCGTAACTTTTTTCAATTACGATTCCACATAATTATAATGTAGTCATGGCAAAAGAAGGTAACATTTAGGTACTGACAGATGTCAAATGTGATCTATTAAATTGGCCCTCCGTATAGCTTGAAATATCCTAATACGTCACCTGCCTCTGATTCATAGAAAAATCAAAGAAAGATTTTCTGTAACTTTTTGTTTACAAGCAAAATTTCAAACGGACAGAGATAGCTTCCTACCGAAACCGGACGTTAAGTTATTGAAAATGGCCGTTAACGGTCACGAGTTTAGTAGGTAATCGCTATAAGCTTAAAAAGGTACTATAAGGTTGATTATCCATCATAAGTCAGCCTGCTTGGATAATTTGCTCCTGGTATGTTCTAGAACCAATAATAATCTCGAATATAATGGCAAAAATGTATTAATACTTTTACTTTCCAACAACTGGCAAAATGAAAATACCTTACCCTTCGGAGATTTCCTTTCTAAACTATTTCACGTTTTCTAGCTCTGGGTGCTAAAATAACACAAATGAAATAGTATGAGTTCTATAAGAACAAATAAAAGCGGTTCCATTTTAATAAAATAAAATGCCTTCAAGATCTTTTCCCTCGCCCACAATTTCCGTGTCTTCCTTCAATCTTCATTATGAAGATTGCCATCAAGTTATTTTAATTATGATCTCAATCAATTATGATTATCCTTATTTTTTCTTACAGTTGGTTGTACAAGTGTAACCATTTGTTAGGAACTCGTTTAATACATTCCCAAAGGCGTATAGTATTCACATTTATCCAATTATGCTTAAATTTCATTTATTAGTAGGCGACAATTGTTAATTATTTAAGTAGAGTTAATACATTTTAGTTTTTAGGCCTTGAAATTAACGGATAGTATACCGTAAATTTATTAGCATAGGTTGTATTGGCCCATATACATTATCCAATGAACTTATTCCCAAAATAAAACCCTAAACATAAATCTTATGACATCAATTCTAATAACATCACATCACACCTATTTCTTTTTTCTAAAGAGACAATCGAATGTTCCTTTACAGTATACACCCACATACCTACTAAAAATACTAACAGGAAAACTCAAAAACACTGTTCTTGGCGTGGATTTCGATATCAGGACTTTTGGGATGTAAACTTTTGTTCAGCAGAAGCGCATACGAAAACAACACTAACATCATCATCATCATCATCATTTTAGCCGAAAGACGTCCACTGCTGGACATAGGCCTCCCCCAAGTGTCGCCACTTTGACCGGTCCCGTGCGATCCGCATCACCTGCACCACATCATCTGTCCACCTAGTGACCAGTAACGTAGTTAGATAATAAATTTATTTTTTAATTTTGCCTGTACTGTCCCACAGCTCAGCAAAGGCCTCCCCCAATTTCTTCCATGTGCATACCGGGCCTCCTCGGAGTAGCCGTCATGGTACTCCCCCAGATCGTCAGACTTTTGCCCAGCGGTCATCGTGCATGCGTCTGGCATGACCCGCCCAATCCCATAACATGATAATAAAGGGTGTAAATAACGAAGCCGAAAGACGTCTTGTTCTCCTCGTCATTGCGATGTCTTTTTGTTCTGGAAACTTTCTAACCTGGGAATCTTCTAGTTACGGAGAATTTCGAGGTCAAAGTCCTAACTTTTTCTCAAGTTTTTGTTATTATAATACTAATTTACAAAATAATACCTCTTTGATCCGTTTCTATTCAATGCATCCCAACAGAATGTTTTGAGTGCGTTATATTGAGTTTTACCGTTTTTCACCGCAAGAAACAAGGTTGTTTCCCAGCAACAATGTTTGCAAAGGTAACTTAGTTACCTACATAATGATTGGTTGGCGGCTCATAAATGGTTCGTTTACACTTTGTATTAACTGACCTCATTGATAACATAATACGTTCATAAATTCATCAATAAAACATCCCAAATTATCATCATCTGACTAGCCTTTTCACAACTATGTTGGGGTTATCTTCCAGTCTAACCGAATTCAGCTGAATACCAGTGTTTTACATGGAGCGACTGTCTATCTGACCTCCACAACCCAGTTAGTACTAGGTTATACGACACTCCTTGGTAGGGACTGGTTTTCAGACTCTATGGGTTACTGACTTCTAACAACTGTCAAAGATCTACAAATGACAGCCGTGACCAACGGCTTAACGTGCTTTCCGAGGCACGGAGAAACCCCGGAATGTAATGGGTGGTCACCCATCCACAGACCAACCTCAGCAAGCACGGCTTATCCTAAACATTGACCCGAGCGGCTGTTATTATTTAGCCACGGACTTCTCAAATTCAAATCCATCAGTAAAACATCCCTGCAGATCATTAATACAATGTAACGCGCAGTTAAGCGTATAACGCAACCATTGTCCAGAAAATGGCCGCGCCATACTGCAGCCATGATAAATGATCGCCATATTTTAGCAATTCGATTCGGAGATGTTTTTCTTGTTTCGTAACTTAGTTATGTTCACGCTCTGGTTCCTTTCGTTTTGGAGCAGCTTCCCCAATTGTATTTTTTTCCGAAGCTTGGTTATTTTTCGTATGGCGAAGCAATTATTATCTTTTGTTGCAATTTTTTAATTAAATTTCTGGTGAGCTTGAAAACTCAATAATATGCAGTGCTCTTATTTATTTATTTAGTTCATTGATTACTAGCGAACGTCACGCGGTTTCACCCGCGTAGTTCTCGTTCCCGTGGGAGTACGGGGATAAAAATAATGTAGCCTATGTTTCTTAGGGTGAATGTAGCTTTCCAATGGTGAAAGATTTTTTGAAATCGGCACAGTAGTTTTTGAGTTTATTCATTACACACAAAAATACAAATTTTTCCTCTGTATAATATTAGCGTAGATTAATAACACACAGTTACTCTATTAAAGTATATATTCGTAAACACATATCTAATTAGAACACACACAGCACAAAACAAAACTGTTTTATGTCCGTCACATCACCATCTCCGGTCCAGTATAAAAAAAGAAAAAAAAAGTATATAACTACTGTATCAACTATCTGGTGTCCACGACACAAGCCTTGCTTATTGTGGCACTAGATGGCGCTGTGTGTATCCAGCGATATTTATTTATTTACTAATTAATTTGGTGGAAAACCAGAGTCGGGCACTGGGGCGTTCGGTAGTTAGCTGAACTGGGCCTACTTATTTGGCGAAGTCGGTGTGACACACAATGTTTTCTGTTCAGTTTTTTTTTTTTTTACTTTTATATTAAGTATGTCGTTTTAAGTTTTTTTATTTATTTTATTCTTATTTTTGTTTGATTGTTAGTACTTACGGCATTTGTCAAAATAAATATATTTTCTTTCTTTCTTTGTTTTTGGAATATTTTTCCAGCGTGACCACCAACTATCACTACTACTATTCTTAAATTTTGTGCTGAACTAAAAGGTATGCATGACTAATAAATGGCTGTAGCTACTGATAAAATCATCTCTTCTAAAAATATTTATTTTCATGTTTGCTGTTCCAGTTGGAAAAAAGAGCTTATTCGTGAAACCACTACTGTTTTATGTTTAGTTTAAAATTAAAACGTTTTGTAAATGTATTGTATGTTTTGGATTGTAATCGTACACCGCATCGTTTTCTAACTTAAAAAAAAAAACAATGATGTTTTCAGTTCAATTCACCCATAAATAAAAAAAAACTAACTAAAGTCTTCTAGCAAAACGAATTGCTTACATTCTGTTTTCAAAAACCACTTCAAAAATATAAAACGCATACTTTTACTCAAAACAAGCTAATGAAAAATTCTTCAACAGTCTCTTCCCATTATTTTCAACCCGGCTTCGTCATATACCGCCATCATTTATCATTCTGAGGACAGAGCGCCATTACTTAACCTCTTCTGCCGACCCCATACGTCATAGCAACCGCTATGCAACCATTATGTCCCGTGCGGGGCAAATTTAAACGAATTTATTACCTATAAGTTACGCTTGTGGTTTTCTCTGCGATGTATTGGGAATTATTCGGTACTGGCACAGAGTAGATAGTAATACAGAAGGCTAACTGTACTAATGAGAGCAGTAAGTGGTAGCCCAACGTTAATAGACCCGTTGAATCAGTTTTAGGTCGTCGGTTCAAACTCAGTCAAACACTTCATTTTGTGTAATTTACTCTTAGTTCATTGGGCACATTGCTCGCAGAACGGATGGCCGATGGGACCGAAAGGTTCTGGAGTGGTGACCGCGAACTGGAAGACGTTGCGTTGGAAGACCTCCCACTAGGTGGACCGATGACCTGGTGAAGGTTGCAGGAATCAACTGAATGTGAGTCGCACGCGACCGGTCAATGTGGCGACACTTGGACGTCTTTCGGCTGAAATAATGATGATGATGACTCTGATAGTTCTTTTCTAATAAGAGCTTCGTCACACTAGTCCACCATGTAGCAGAAGGTCGTCCTCTACCTCTCTTATATTCAGATAGTTGCAAAGACTTCTTCGTTACATATTTCTAGTCTCTCCGCATCACGTGACCATGTTATTGGGGCCTTATCACTGTGCCACGAAAAAAAATCTATAAAACCACTGAAAGTAGACGCACGCACACATAGACGCATACGTACAACGATCTCAAACAAATGACAGCTGCAAGTGAGCTTGCACTCGCTGTACGTTCAGCGTGTCTAATGTGTGCGTGTGTTTTAAATCGTTGTAGACGGGAACTGACCTTCTGACCTTATCTGTTTATTCTCTGGTATTGGTTCTGCGTAGTTCAGTAATCTAGGAGAGAAACTTTTGGCGGTTAATTAGGTTATCTAATTATATAGTTTTGGTTTGTATTGATTTATTGGTTACAAGGATTTTGGGTTGGTTATGGTCCCGATTAATATTTACTATTCGTTTCATAAAATATATGGTTAAAAATCACTGTCGAAGTCTAAACACAGTTTTTATGGTTCTGTACTCAAAGGGTTAAAACGATATATTACCCTGAGATAACTTTACTTAAGTTTCAAACTTTACCAGTACATCCACTGAAAGTAACAACATCAAACTAAATATAATTAAAAAATAAACTCTCTGAAAACTCTCTATTTGACTTGCTTGCCGTATAAAGGTGCCATTCACACTGCAGTTAACTTTTGTGTAGCAACACTGTGCAACACGGTAACATTAGGAAAATATCTGAAACTTTTGTTGTGTGTCATCATCAGCCAATAATGTTCCCACTGCTGGGACACGGCCTCCTCTCAATGAGAGGGAATGGACTATATTCCACCACGCGGGCCCAGTGCGGATTGGTAGATGACACATGTCCTCGAATTTTCGGTTTTAAGACATGCCGGTTTCCTAACGAAGTTTTCCTTCACCGTTTTGAGAGGGTGACGAAATAAATTACAAATCACACAAAGTAATGCGCCGTGTTTGAAACCACGACTTACTGTTCGTACGTTGGGGCCGCCACCGCCTGGGCCACTGCTGTCGTGTGTACTTGTTATTATTTGTTGAGTATTAGTCATCGTACCCATACTGCCAATAACATAAATCAACAAAGAGTAACTTTGAGCAAGAAGCCAGTTGCACGGCATTTGTTCTATGTTATACGTAACATTTTCTAACAATGTTATCAATTGCTACGACAATATTGACTGTTTTCGAAAGTTAAGCAACATTACTTAACAAAATAGGTATGACGACAGTATTAAAAATTTCAAATCTATTAAGGTCCGTGTTCACCGAGAAGATAACAGCCTGATTATCGAAAAACAGCTGTCAATGTGACATGTTCCCATACAAAAATGTGTTTTAAACAGCTGTTTTAGATAATCAGACTGTTATCTTCTCGGTGAACATGGACCTAAGTCTAGTCCGTCAGGCAAATAATAGACAGGTATTTTTTGTTTTTGTAAATCAATGAATATTGACAAAGATAAAACGCATCAAAACTCGGGAGTGAGGGCTCGTGACGTCAGAACTCGCTAAAAGTTATACCAAGGCGTGACGTATTGCGAATTTTAAAAGCTTCGTATCTTCGTCAAGTTAGGTTTATGTAGGTCAAATATTTGTTGCTAATCATATTAATATTAACAACTTTTTGATATCGAGTGTTACTCAGTCATACTTGGAGACGCTGTTTAAAAAAAAGTAACTGTGGTGTGGATGCACCCTAACAGAGGTTCGGACTTCATAATTAAAACTCCAAAATCTCCACAAGTTTTTTTGACACTCGTATCTAACGGCTTACTTTAATTAATCTTTATTAAGCTTCAAAGACTGGAGTGTTAATTAATTTGTATCCTACTTATTATAACTTCGTAATGCTTTACGCAATTTTCTGGTTGTGAAGTAAGAAATTAATTGTACAGGTATTAAGGAAAATGTTTTTGAGAACGTTTCATTTATTCGTTGTTAGTATTTATGGAATGATATTTAACTAACATAACGTGTAATCTTTGTGTTTTTGTACTTACGTTTTTGACTATTGTAATCCAAAATTTTATCATACGTTTCTTTCCGAACAACTGCATGGCCCTTATGCGGAGGCTTAGCATACCTTTTCTCCTTTTAATTCGTATTATTTAAAGCTTTCTGTATATTTTAGTCTTTTCAAACTTTGTTTACTCTTGTGATGTCAGATACACAGAGTATTCACTACGTTTAAGTCAGATAATGACAATGACAAGCTAGTTTTCTTTTTAATTTATTGCTGTAACTAGGAGTTGTAGGTTGTATACATTTGATGTTAGACCTTCTTTGTAACCATTTTATTCTTCTATGTTCTAGAACATTATAAAATTCATAATTTCATGATGACGGGAAGCCGAGCCTGAAAATTCAGTCTGCCTATGGTCCTCGAGCCGGAAAGAAGCTGGAAATTACTCTAAACTATTTGATGTGGTCGCTAAGCCGGCGAGATCTAGCCCTGGCGTCTTATTGAAGACTTGACATCCATGAAAAGCTGCTACTACTACTGCTACATCTACTACTACTGCTACATCTATTATACTACTACTGAGAATCTGGACACTGATGGCGAGTAACCCTCGGCCCTCGAACCCTCCAAGATTGGTGTCTGCGGGCGAGCCTGACACATAGGCGAGCGGCTTTGCTGCAATCCGCAATGCAATCTGCACTTTGAAAGTCGTTGCAGGTTGTCAATGGCCCAAAAAGTCTGACAACCAGTCTTACCAAGTGGTATAGTATTTCCCAATATTAACTGTGATGTAGAGGTCAGATAGACAGTTGCTCCATGTAAAATACTGGTATTCACTGCATCCGGTTAGACTGGAAGCCGACCTCCTCAAGTAACCAGATGATGATATAATTGGGGGTAAAAAAATTGCGATCAACCGGGCATAAATCCACTATTACTTGTCCTGGGATTCGAACCAAGCTCAGCAATCGTGCTTGCTATGAAGTAATGATTTAAAATAAAACTTTCTTTGTAACTACGCATATTCTGTTACAAAAGCTCTAGTTCATTCATCATCTGCCTAGCCTTTTCCCTATTTTGAGGTCAGCTTCCATTCTAACCGGATGCAGCTGAATATCAGTGTTTTACATGGAGCGACCACCACGTGGTAAGACTGGTTATTAAACTTGTTGGCTCTCTGACCATCTGTATCGACTGTCAAAAATCTACAAATGACGGCTGGGATCAACTGCTTAACACATTCACTGTCCACGAAAAGACACAATAGTTAAACAATCGCTCTGAACCATATGTGGCTCATGGGACTGGAAATGGGTTAACGTGCTTTCCGAGGCACAGAGCGGGGATTAATCTAACTTCATTATCTTTTTAAATAACTTGAATAATCATCTCTAGTATCAACCTTGTTTCTTTTATTCTACATTGTTATCAACCAGACACAAATCCAGGTTCCGTGGCTGTTACTGGGAAAATTCCGAATGGAAAAACCCATAACACTTTGCCCGACCGGGAATCGAACTCAGGACCTCATGTTCAGCAGTCGCATTAGCGATCACTTGACATACGACATAATGGAAGAAGATAAAAAAATTAGCCCGTCAGTTAGATTATCAAAAAATATTTGACTCGAATTTTTTCTTTTGTTACGTAAACCAAAATTGACGAAGATACGACGCTTATAAAATTCTCAAGACGTCACGCCTTGGTATAATTTTTAGTGCGTTCTGACGTCACAAGCCCCCACTACCAAGTTTTGATACGTTTTATTGCCAATATTCATTGATTTGCAAAAACAAAAAATATGCGTCCATTATTTTCCAATACTCTGACGGACTAAACATATTTGCAATTTTTTGATATTGTAGTCATGCCTAGTATGGGTATATAATCAGCATACAATGCTTGAACGATTGGTACACACAGTCTTCTCTCTGTGACAGGGTATGGATAAATTAAGAGACAAAAACTGAAACAAACATTTTCAGTAACAAATCATGTTTATTTAAACTTCAAAACCATACAAAGTGTTCTCATTGTCAACATTTAGTTGTTCTTAAAACTATCAAGTACATGTTGTATGTACATAAATCTTCATTTATTTATTTCGTATTTTTATTAAAACGTAAGCAAAGCTGTGCAATTTGTTAATTACAATTTTATATTGATCTACATATTATTATGATAAATATTAAAACTGCCTTTTAAAATTTATTCCGTACCAATAACTGGTAAATAAAAGTAAAGTTAAAGTATACGAACACGTGCTTTCTATCTTGTAACGCACAGTCGCCAGCCCACAAGTTACCACAAACTGTTCAAACTCCAAATTATTTCAAACCATAAAATGTTTCCGTTTCATTCGATTTTAAGTTCAAAATCGAATGAAAAAATTAGACAATCGTCACTTGATGCGCAGGCGACTTTACATCATTTGTTTG
The DNA here is from genome assembly GCA_950022955.1 of Xestia ashworthii. Lineage (NCBI taxonomy): Eukaryota > Metazoa > Arthropoda > Insecta > Lepidoptera > Noctuidae > Xestia > Xestia ashworthii. The sequence continues at coordinate 21,136,657 of OX465562.1, forward strand.
ATTATAAAATAGCACCTTATAGAAAAAATATATATATTATGTAAGTAAGGTCGGTACAACCGACCACAAACATTGTATTATTCAGCCGACCCTAAGGTCTAAAGTAAGTAACTAAAATGCTAAACGCAAAAGCGATTTCAAAATCTTAAAAAAAATAAACAAGACTGCAGATGCTTTTGCATGGCAATTTATTGAAAAATAATCCACTGAATTTAAAAGCGAAAATACACTTTATTAAAACCATCGATGTTAAATTGCCACGCCACAAAAATCTAACAAGTATCTTCAACAACAGAACCATTATTATCGTGTTCATATAAAACTAAAAAGTTACAGATTATTCAGTATTTTCTATGACACACTGATGTCGCAAGTCGAAAACTACCATAGAATCTCGAGTATTTTCACTGACAGAAACTTATGACAAATGTCGAAAATAAATCTGGTATACATTATACCGTTTCATTTTCTAGCATTGGCACGGAATAATAAGGGTGGCCACACGTTGAAAGCGGGAGCGATTTACTTTAGCAAATGGTTAGCTAGGAGTAGTGATAGAGGTTTTTTTTTATAACAAAAGAATAGAACAGGTAATGATGATCACGAAACATGAACTGAAGTTGTGTACTTATATTTACTTAAAATTAAAGCTGAAAAAGATATCGATATGTGTGCTGAATGTAACATAATTAAACAAAAAGGGTTTTGCAAAGACTATTTTTACACTTGCCAGAGCGCATTATCTGACTATTTTTCTAAAAGTAGGTTGCTACTTCAAAACAACTTATTTTATTTATTCAGAAATGTAGAACAGAATAGAATAGAATACTCTTTATTATGTACACCATAAAATGAACGTACACGTCCGTTCGCACGTACGTGTTCGTCGCCATAAAATGTACTTTTTACATTATTAATAGTTGTGAAATAATGTATATATAAATCGCGCCGGCTATCACTATGTTCTTCACCCATAAGACACTTCTTTTTTTGGCACAAATTTATTATTTTGGATACCTTATTTCGTAAGCATTACATTTCGTAGGGAAATTATTTACTGCTAGGACTAGACGTAGGTACTATTCAGAATTTGAGACATATTATAATGTATAGAATATCCACTAGAATTCTATTGTGAGGATCTGCTTTATATTATATAAAATAAGTTATGTTAAATTAAATTATAATTTTATATCATATAATTCGTATAAAACGAGGATTTTGTTATTCCTGAATTTTATTTTTTATTTGGTTTTCTTTGTGTTACAAATGTAATTTTAGGTATTGAAAAGTATGACTTTTAGTCACATAAAGGCACAAAAACATTACAGTAATATGACAAATTACAATACATTTATTTGAAATCGACTAGTAAGATTTATTATTAGGAAAAAATTTACTAAAGCTAATGAATATGGCAACATTTTTTTGGTTTGTTTTATATTATCTACCGTTCAGTTCATATCGAGTATATCATATTTACATTTGTTTATGTTTTATTTGAATAAAGTATTTATTTAAAACTTGATAGATTATTTGAATAAAACATTGCAATTCAACTCAATATCATAAACGCTTAAGAGTATTTTATTTAAAGAAACATTCTTAAGTTAACAATTTATTATTTTAAATGCTTTTTTTATTTTTTGTTTGGTTTTAAACTTTTGAGCTTCGTTTTGAAGAAGATTGATGTAAACTATGTAGGTTTTTTGTGTAGTTATAACGTAATGGATTGAAAAAAATCCCTCCGGCAAGCCGCAGGAGGAGGTAGATTTCGAAGAAGGTGCTGGAGCGTCCGACTATTGAAAATTTGTATAAAGAGTTGTACTTATGTGTACAATCTACAAAAAAAAAAAATGATTTCAAAATCGTTGTCCTGTAATGGAAAGTTTACCCTTTTTAAATTCTCTCATAAGAGTTTAGCATGGAAACGCCCTCAAATGTTTAGTTATAATTTTTTATTTCGAAAACTATAAGTTTTATCGCTAAACTTTGAAGGTAACAATTGTAAAGTAAACAATTTGCTTTCAAAAAAAAATATTTGCGACGTTCAAAATGTTTACTGTTTCGGAGATATAATTTTTTTTCGCAAAAAATTTGGAATTTTCAACCCCCTCCCCAATTTAGGGGTTGCATCAAAATAGTTTTGATTTAAAGATGTCCGTATTTGTGCTCAGAATGATAAAAATGAGAAACGGTTCAAAAATATTCCATAGGAAAAAAGTTATGGCCAAAAAACTGATTTTAGAAAAACCGCCCCCCCGCCGCCCCCCATGGACGAATTCCGCCCATTCACGAACTTAGCCTAAGTTTTGACCGTTTCGATTTTTTGGCCAAGTTTGAAAGCAATCGGTTCATAATTGCGACCTGTAGAGTGTGGCTAAATTTTGCTTGTCACCCATATACATACGTATTCATATATATCCCCGTAGGTGAGAGACCAATAGGTAGATTTTTTTTTTTTTCAAAAAAAGGAAATCTACCTAAAAGGGTATTGTTACAAGTAATAACTTTGTATTATCACCCAGACTCGAATAACTGGATTGAGAGCATAAAACTCTGTACAGCCATACTTTGTTACTCGATTACTTTGAGTAAAGTGCTGCGGATCGGAATATCGCTTTACTGTATTTGTTTCCGACTAAAGAAATATTCTCTCAAATCTTTCAGCTGTTTTACATACAAAAAGTTCTTTTAAACATCGCAAATCGTTATGGAAATTGCAGCTAGGTAACTAAGTATACAGAAAGTTGTAACTAATCTTCGAATTATCAATAATAATAACAAACAGTCTCTATTTACCCAATCGTCGTCTCAGAATTTAAAATTCAACACAAAAGATGGCTACCGCTGATGTCTGACCTCTCGGCCAATCGACACCGAGAGATAGGCCGGAGGGAAATCACTGCGTCCATCTTTAGACCATCTGTCTTTTAGCGATAACAATTGAGACACTGATCGACTGACCTACCGATATTTAAGATTTGGATCAAATAGAAAGTAGATAGATTCAATCAATCCAGCCGTTCCTTTAGATTGTTTGTCAATCTTTCAATCTGGTCAAAGTCCACACGTATCATTTGTTTAGATACCGTGTTTTTCTTCGAAGCTCTTTAAACAGAGTGTAAACCACCTCATCACAAAGCCGTTAACCAAGCATTCTATACATTCAACTAAGTAACTTTACGCAAAAATTATTGCTGGGAAACAACTTTTTTTTTTGAGGTTATAAATCATGTTTTCTGGTAGAACTCAATGTAACACACTTAAAACATTGTGCTGATGGATGGATTGAATAGTACGGGGGTTGTGGAGGTGTTAAAAGTCAAAATCTTATAAAAAAACTTGTATTTAAAAAAAAACTTGTCAAAAAGTTGTAAGTTTGACCCCCCATATCTCCGTAACTAGACGGTATGGTGTAGAACAAAAAAAATATCGAATGATGGGGAGAACAAGTGCCTTTCGGCTTCGTGCAGAGGTGTTTTACACCCTTTATAATTGAATAAGTTTATTTTTGGAGAGTTTATTTATGTTAGCCGTTTTAAATGTTCTGGATAACATTGTTGTTTGAAATTCCAATGAATTGAAACTGGCAATTTGGAAAAAAAGCTCGTTTATTTTTAAATAAAAAATATGGTTTTACACTTTGAATTATATTTTGCAAAGAAAACATCATGATTTGGTATGAAATAGAAAACGATCATCGTATTGATAACTTTTGCTGATAATGCTGTTTATCTGAAAATAAAAAAAAAACTATTAGTGTTAAACAAACAATTTATTAGATCAAGAAAAAAGTTGGCAAAACAGCAAAAAGAAAAAACAAATAAAATTATGTAAACGAAGACTTAAATTATTACTTTTAGGAGTTTCATTCCAAGGAAACAGTTAGTCACGTTTTGGAACAGAATTTGTCTCATATTATTCAAGTCGAAACAATCTTCTAAAATGTATTTATTATTTTTATTATATTCTTACCTTAAAACACTTGTACCCTATGGTTCTCCCGATCGCAGACAATAATATTGCCTCCAGACATGACTGCAATGCCTTCAAGACCCTTGAACTCCCCATCACCAGATCCCCAAGAACCGAAGGCTCTGAGGAAGTTGCCATCAGGGTGGAAGATCTGGATACGGTTGTTGCCTGAATCTGCGACCACGATGTAGCCTTGGTCATCTACTGCTACACCCCTGAAGAGAGAAAGAGAGAGAATGAGTAACTGAGTTATGGCAGAGAGAGAGGGACAGAGTATTTCTTCTTTGACTATGTTGACAAATGTATAATGTTTAGTTCATCCATAAAAGATAAACCAGACCAATGGTGTTATTCGAATATTATCTTTGTTGAACCGGTATAAGAACTTTATTCGTGATAATACTGTAATAATATGAATGATCGCCCAACTGAACTTATCGATTATGTTAATGATGAGACCATTTGCAAACGTGGCCTGCCAAGGTTATATTATATTCTTAGAAAAACCCATTCGCAACCTTAAGTGCATTTTCATGTAGTCTCCTCTTATAAAATGGCCAGTATTTTAGATCATAGGCCTTTTAGGTCACTACAAAATCCGACGGAAACTACGAAACTAAAAACGCCATATTTCATAAGCTAGTAAATGTCACACACATTTTCAGTGTACGCTCTCGGAATTAATAAAGTTATCACATCTAACTTTTGTAACAATAAAATGTGAACTTACAAGTAACTGGGTAGGATATAAAAATAGCAATAATGTAAGTCATTTTGTTCTTGAGACGAAAGCTGTAAAACATCGCTCGGCCACGTATTCCGGTCATATTTTAGTATTGCGAACAGAATTCGGTCAAGGTACGTCTGGACTCAGGTTGGAAATATTGGCATCATAGCAACGAAGGTTGGCACTGAATTTTATCGTTGGACAGTGATTTGAAAGAGTACTTTGTTAGACAAGGTTTGTTCATGTATTTTTGATTGTGACCGCGATTCCAGATCACGGAGGAGCTCATCGCTAAATGATAACAGGCCTAAGTTGGTCTGTGGATAGGGGACCAACCTTACATACTGAGTTTCCTCCGTGTCTCGGAAAGCACGTTAAACTGTTGGTCCCGACTGTCATTTGTAAATCTTTGACAGTCGTTGTAGGTAGTCAGTGGCCTAAAAAGTCTGACAACCAATCATATCAGAGGGTACCGTATTAGCTAGTACTAACTGGGTTATGGAGGTCAGATAAGCAGTCGCTCCATGTAACATACTGACATTCAGCTGCTCCCGGTAAGACTGGAAGCCGACCCCAACATAGTTGGGAAAAGGCTAGGTAGATGATGATGACCACGATTCCAGATGCGAATGTTTTTGGTAACTAGAAATTTTATTCCTGTTCGAACCAATCTCAACATTTTTTGCGAATACTTTGTGGCAAAGTATTTTATTATTGTTGAAACGTTAAACATGATGTTTTGCAGTATAGTTTTAGGTTGAGAAAAGACTTCTTTATTATTAAACGTAGATGGTAATTATTTCCGATGTACAGAATTACCCATTTGCCCTTGTCCCATTATATTTGGGGTCGGTGCAACACGTTTTCTTCTTCCAGTTCTCCCCTGTCAGACGCCACGGCATCATTTACTTATTTCTCTTTCAATAATTCCTCGCACAATCCATCCATCTATTCTTTGTCCTTCCTTTCCTACTTCATCCATCAACATTTAATATAGACATCGTGCCCAGTAATTTAGAACATCCATACAATCTCATTACCTATATTATTAGATTTGATTATAACATAAGATTATTAGATTAATTCGACTTTTATTAAATTAGGTAAAATTTAACAAATAACAAATCAATCAACAATGTAACAAATCAAATCAAATAATTATGAGCAAAAACCCCTTTCAGGTGAAGGCCTCCTCCAGAGAATGCCAAATGTCCCTATTACTTGCTACCGAAACCCAGTCTCGACGAGCAATATAATGAATAAAAATAATCTAAAAACAATGCATGAAATAATAAAATCTAACAATGTAATTTATAATTCAAGTTAATGTAATTAATCTAACTGGCAAGAAATAAAAGGCTTTTTTTTATTTTTATTTTATTTTATTTATACAATCTCAGGGGTCACAGATTGGCGGCGGCGACCTCTCGCGTCCGGCCCTGGTTCAATCCATGGTCCGGAGCGAGACGGAATGGGAAGCCGTCACCTCCTTCTGCGAAGCAGTCATGCTGGCGAAGGAGGTGGCGGAACAAGAGAGGGAGAGAGCCTCTCTTCCCGGCCGCCGCGGGAGACGCACCGGGCGTCGGGGGCCACGTGGTGGCTACCGGCCACCGTAGATGCGGGCCTGTGGACGGTTAGCTATGGGCTAGCTAGCCGTCCGTCCGTCTAGTGACGACAGGCCGTGTCGACGGCGCGTTCGTGTTCCACGCGCGCCTCAAAGAGATGTCAGCAGTAGAGAGGGGCCCGCAAGGGCCGAAGCCTGCCGGGGTTGCGGGACTGTTCGAAAGAGATACCGCGGCCCCGGAACGTAAAGGGCGAGGAAGGAACATGGATGGGTTTTAGTCAGTACGAGTCTGACACTCCCTCCCGCTCCACCCAGAGTGGGAGAAGTCATTTGATGATTTCCCATCCCAAAAAAAAAAAAAAAAAAAAAAAAGGGGTCACAGATTGCTTTCGAACTACAAACTAGTCAAGTTACCATCGATATCTCCCCCAAAGCCTTTAAACTAACAACTCTGCACTTATTGTCTTAGAACAGCTCTTCAAGTAAATATTTGGTACAACTTCAGGATTTAAGGGCCCGTAAAGCTAAATTAGAAGACCAACGGACCGCACTTTATAGAGCCATTGGAAACACACGTTAAGACCAATTCGGCTTCAGTTTCAAAAGCTTGATTTAAGGATGTGAGGTTTATGAGCTAATTTTGGAAGTAATTAGGTAAGTAAATGACCTCGTTTTGTTGGAATTTGTTGAAGGAAGTAGAAATAAAGAAACTTAATAAGGTGGAAGTGGTTCTTGCGTTTTATTTTATGTCTTCCACTTAAGTTTAACTAAAGTGTAACCCACAGATTTTTTGAGACTTCGCGAAAATTTAACCTCACATGCATTGATTCCGCTTTTTTATTCATTTAATCTTATACTCATCACACCATAATCTAATAACAATCATAAAATAATCAGGTGGAGATTCATTAATGACTCTGCCCTTTTGGGAAATCAATGACCTTCCTTTCTGGGCGTAGCGGAAGGGAGTGTCAGACTTTACTGACTAAAACCCATCCATGTTCCTTCCTCGCCCTTTATGATCCAGGGCCACGGTATCTCTTTCGAACAATCCCGCAGCCCCGGAAACGCGCGTGGAACACGAACGCGCCGTCGACACGGCCTATCGTCATAAGACGGACGGACAGCGAGCTAGCCCATAGCTTACCGTCCACAGGCCCGCGCCTACGGTTGGCGGTGCATCTCCCGCGGGGAGTGTAAATATGGTGATGTTCTACAAACGATAGGGCACTTAATATCGTGCGTGTCCTGTTGTTTGTTCACTACAGGAACTGATGGATGCAACCGTAAGCGCCAAACTAGTAGCTCAGTTCTGGGTCGACACAATTAAGATTGCCATCGCCACGCTAAAAAACAGAATCCAATAACAAAAGTTTGAGTTTTAAACTTCTAAAATATTTGATCCTTGTTAACTTTTATTCCACCTACTAAGACCGCATAAAGAGCACTTGAAAAGTACTTGAATGTGGCGTAATTAATAGAAACAAGAATTCTTGTAATATTATCATCTTGCCTTTTGCTGCCTTGTTAGAGTCAGATTCTAGCCTACTTCTATGCAACTGAGTATCGATATGTTGCGTGGAGCTACTGCATATCTGATTTCCAAAATCCCGTCACATATAGATAACACGAAATCCCTTGGAAAGATTGGTTGTCAGACTTTACATGACTTACCTCGGGAACTTGAACTGTCCATCTTCAGAGCCCTCCTCTCCGAACGACGAAAGGACCCTTCCATTGACATCGAAGACCTGTATCCTATGGTTGTTGGAGTCTGACACCAGGACCCTGTTGGTGCTGGAGACGGCGATGTAGTGGGGATGTTCTAGCTGGCCAAGCTTGGAACCAAAGGAACCGAACTTGCCGACGAACGTGCCATCGGATTGGAACACCTGAGAAAGACGGTGAATAGGATCAGTTTGGTTGAGAAAAACCTTGACCGTACTTAGAACCATGTCAAACTGGGTTTTGATTTAAATAAATAATGCCGTGGTAAGTGATTCATCTAATGACAAACAACAAGTTTAATATGACAAGGTGCGAAAGTGAATAGCATTTTCATGATATGATTTTGCATTTCATTGTGCAAAATAAAGAAACAAAGCAAACTTTGGATGAGCAGCAAAGACGTTATTTTAAATAGGGACAAAGTGAGATAATTTCTTCAGATGTTCTAATTACTATTTCGAAATTCCAATTTTGTCTTTGTAGGTAATGGCTCGCCTTATTTATAAGTTAGCTACAACTAATTGGTGAAACTTTACTATAAACTAAGTAATTATAGCTCAAGGTAGACGAGGTAGAGTTAGTTGAGTCGAACATTAATTATAGCGACTAAATTCTTTGAGTATAAGTCAATTTAAGAAAAATAATGTGCATAATTGCAGGACTTTTTTAAAGACGCTAAATTGAAATTGCACTAAGTTGTATGGCAATTGAAAGTATTTATCCTGTAGCACACTCAGAGATTGTTTATGTATTGAATTTCTACATTTATCTATTCTAGATTATTTCTACTATTTACATACCTACTGTCTTGTTGAATACAGATCAATATTTTGTAGAAATAATAATCAGCAAGCATTTACTTATGTACTTTTGTAACAGTAACAATAATTACTTAAACTTAAATTGTGGAACTAGAAATAATATAATTATCTTCAGCTAATTGGTCCTCTTGTACTAGAAATAAAATAAACATACCTGCACTCTATGGTTTTCCTTGTCACAGACATATATGAATCCGAGCGCGTCCGTAGTGATGCCCCACGGGTAATTGAACTTGCCGTCGCCAGTACCCTGGCTGCCGAACGCCCTCAGGAAACGACCTTGAGGGTCAAATACCTATGACAAGGAGACAGATATTAATTTACTGGTTTCGTCGCCTTTCGTGAAGTTCTTAACCAAGGAGTCCCGAAGTACCAAAGCGTCTTATACTAGTGAAGGGAAAGGACCAGTTCTTTTTTGTTGTTTGGTCATAGTATGTCGACCTTTGATACCGTATTTCTTAAATTATGTATATAGTTTTCGTGGACGTAATATCAATCCATTTTTTAATTGTTTTCTTCCGTGATATTTGACTCTAAAATAACTGTTGAATCAATATTTTACAGTTTCATGTTTAAATAACATCTCAAATTCCATTTGTACATCCGACTTTATGTTTCTGACGTCGAGAGATATTATGACAGTTTTTTTGACGTGGACAGATGTAATTATAATCTCGTCAATACGGGAGCAATGGCCAGAGAAGTAATAGACCTGTAATGCACTTTAAAGTTCTTTAAACCTACACATACTTGCACTAAGCAGTTAAACGTGCACCAAACACGTGTTAGAATTTGGACGCCAGCCAATCCGTGAGACGAAGATTGTCAAAATACCCAAACGACTATTTCCACGTTAATATTCTGGCTAAAGTACCTGACGACGCCAAATTCTGGATAATATTGTTTAATGTGACAGTGAGTTTGTTTTTGGCATTTTCATAGCTATTACCAGTACATTTCGAATAAGTATCACCATAGAAACCTATATAAAGTCCCATTAAAATAGATGAACTAATTTTAACACAGCGTCGTACATCTAAACAAAGAAATCCAAACAAAAAAACGCTGACGTAACAAAGACATGAATGTGTTCATGCATTGGGTAACCAACATTTTTAGTGTATTTTCGTATGATTTGTTTTTCTTCTAAGTATTTTCTAATGCGTTTTCCTATTATTATTTTTTACCATTGTCCATATTTTGGTGATCTGAATGATTCCTAAAAGTTTGTTCACCTATTTTAATGTGACCTTATACAATACCATTACAAACGTGAAAGTTTGTGAGGATTAATGTATGTATATGTCACCGTAAAATTGTCAAACACGTTATATTGTAATATAACGTGTTTGACAATTTTACGGTGACATATATATTACGTATATTACTCTTTCACGCAAAAACTACTGAACGGATTTTGATGAAATTTAACACTTAAAAATTTAATAATCTGCAGTAAATAACATAACAAATAGGATACTATTCAATCTGGTAGTAAAATTCCGTAAGACAATTACCAAACTCCACGCAAGCAATGCCGCGACATAAAATAGTAAATAATACTCGTTGTAAAAGAGTTCTGTTCTAATTTTGGTGCACACCCTCAACAATGTCTTCATTCTCCTTCCTTCCCTAATAATTACTACATTACCTCTTAAAAAACAGACAAAGATTATTTTTCATTCCGCTACAATCGTAAGAAACAAAAACATATCCCTGAAGCACCACTAAATCATCTTTATTGGTACTATCAGTAACATTAGCAAAAAATGTTGTCATATTATACTTATAGCCTAATAAAGTAGGATAGATGGCTACCAAAAAAAGTGCAATTTGTCCTCACCATCCACCATAATAGCCATTTCCGCAAAGTAACGTCTTAGACACTATCCTGGTCCTTTGAGACGGTCAGCAGTATGACTGACACTAATGAATTAAGACCAGGACAAATAGACGAATGGAATACAAATTCAAACCTCCCGGGAAATATGCTGAGATGGGATCACTTCAGTTTGAGTTGTTTCGCTTCGCCAAGACCGTGTCTGAATATACCTTTACAGTTAGATCCCTAGTGACTATAGGTGCGTAGACTGTTTGAAGCTAAATATTAATACGAGTAATAATGACAAAGGAAAAGATCTGAGAAACAGAACTTGAACGTCGTCAATTCATCGATTAATGAAACTTTATTTGAAGGACGAGCTTTGTTCTAAGAACTAAAGGGAGCTTTAAATAGCGAGATTACATAACAAACATCACGCCTGCTATTTAGAAGGGTTTCACAGAAGTAAATCTAATAGGACATCCACATTTTGCCAGTTATGTTTATCATCATCATCTGCTTATAATGTTCCCACTGCTGGGACATGGCCTTCACTCAAAGAGAGGAATCCGTAGCTGATATTGAGATTTTCCTGATTGAAAAACTCAATAACACGTTAAGCAGTTGGTCCCGGCTGTCATTTGTAGATCCATTACAGGTAGTCAGTGGCCCAAAAAGTCTGACAACCAGTCTTACCAGGTGGGGTCGTATTAGCTAGTACTAACTGGGTTGTGGAGGTCAGATAGGCAGTCGCTCCATGTAAAATATTGGTATTCAGCTGCATCTGGTTATACTGGAAGCCGACCTCAACATAGTTGGGAAAAGGCTTGGCAGATGATGACTTTGCCCGGACCGAGAATCAAAACCAGAATGCTCAGCAGTTTTACTTGCGACCAAATCTCTGTAATTACAAAAAGACGTAAAAAACATGTTTCTAAATCTGCGCTTATATTTTTTACAAGAAAAAATAAAGCATACAACGCCCCACAAAATGAAAATGATGACACATAAACATAAGCCTATATTTGTTAAGGTAAACATCGTCCCAAATGGTACCCTGTTTTTGAAGCCAAGTGTGGCAAAAATATGTTGACATTAATGGTTTACGGCGAGAATAAAAAGATGTATGGAATTTAAATTCTTTCTTTCAGCGAGAAAAGAGAAGAAAATCCAAGAAACACAATTTCGAAGTTGCAAATCTGTATTAGTTCTGAGATCATGATGGAAAATATTTGAGAACGTTTGATAAATTGATGATAGGGTAAATCTGATTTCTGGTAATGCCGTAATCAAAAGTGGTATTGGAATTTTATCCATATCTTCTTGTTACGGAGATATTGGGGGACAAATTTCCAACTTTTGACAAACCCACCGGTAGGGATTTGTCGGTGGGGATTTCTGGAATAATCCGTTTTTTTTTTTAATACAAGTTTGTAGTGTTAGATTTTTATTTTAAACCCCTCCACGACCCCCGTACTATTCAATCCATCCATCAGCACAATGTTTTAAATGGGTTACATTGAGTTCTACCACAAAATATGATTTTTCGACCCAAAAAAAGTTGTTTCCTAGCAATAATTTTTGCATATGAAGTTACTTAGTTTGATGTACAGAATGCTTGACGGCTTCGATTGTTTACACGCTGTACCTATACGAGCTGTCATAGGTGATCGTCACATTACACATTCAAATATTTACGATGTGTTTGTGAAAATTCATTGAACTAAAATGAAAGATGATAAACGAATCTTCAAACCATAAATATTGTTTTAACGTTCATTCTTATAACGGTTTCAAGATAAAGATTCTTTGACCTTGCTTTTTTAATACAAAGTGCTCTGGATGCATCGCAGACTGCCAAAATACTTTTTAGTTCAAGTACAGATATTCTGAATACTTTAAGTACCATGTCAGTTTAATTTATAGTCCTTGGTAAATATAAAGGCTTAAAAAGTTCAAAAGATGTAAAATTGTTTGGTAGTTTACAAAGAATTTGAGAGTCAATTCTTATGTCAAACTTTAATTTACCAAATTATAATACCGGTGAAGTTTTTGATCTTGGTTTTGACCTTAAACCCGGTCATACACACACATACATACCCGGTCGTTTATGATTGAAGGCTTTTGGATCTCAAAGTAAGTACCTCTAGTTATAATATTCTTATATGAAGTAAATCAGGGATTTACTCTCAACTAGCTTTTGGTCCAGGCTTCTCTCGTAAACTTTGAAAATAATGTAGATATCTTTCATACATAACATCACGCCTATAATCCACGGAGGGTAAGGCAGAGTTGTACCTTATAGTACACCCACATTTCGCCAGTTATGTTTAAGTACCATGTAATAGGGGCAAGCCTATTGCCATCAAACGGGCATAAATCCAGACTCCTTGACTGCTATTAAGAAATTCCTGATCGAAAAGCCTAATAATACTTTTCCCCACCCGGGAATCGAACTTAAGACTAAGCAGTCTCGCTTGCGACTACTTAACCGACTTAACAGTTTCTGAGGTCCATGTTCACCAAAAAGATGACGCTCTGATTATCTAAACACAGCTGTTTAAAACACATTTTTGCATGGGAACATGTCACAGTGACAGCTGTTTTTAGATAATCAAACTGTTATCTTTTCGGTGAACATGGACCTTAGTCAGTTTTTTCAGCTACTTAAGAATAGGTATGACGACAGTCTCAAAAAAAATTAAATCTATTTAGTCCGTCAGTTATATTGGAAAATAATGGACACGTATTTTTTGTTTTTGTAAATCAATGAATATTGACAAAGATAAAACGCATCAAACCTCGGGAGTGGGGGCTAGTGACGTCAGAACTCGCTAAAAATTATACCAAGGCGTGACGTATTGAGAATTTTAAAAGCGTTGTATCTTCGCCATTTTTGGTTTATGTAACAAAAGAAAAAATACATACATTTGTTGATAATCTAACTTACGGACTAATTTTTTTTTGTGCCGTTTACGGTCCCTATTATCGAAATCGGTACAGCCGTTAAAGTGTGACAAATTAACAACCAAACATTCAGAGCTACATTCGAATTTAAATTTTTAAGTACGGTTTTAGTCTGAATTGCTAACTAAGTCTTTGTTATTTTAAGTACCTAAATAATAAACGAAATATTAACAAGATTCAACATCTTTGTATTGTGAATTTATAATGAGCGGCACTTTGAATTTTAAATTTTAATACTATTCATATTTGCGAACTGGCACTTAACTGGTACTTGTTCATTCTCTTTTGTTTTAAATAAATATACTAGTACTTACTGGTTGCAATGAATTATTACTCAGATAAGGAAATAGTGCATACTATTATTTGAGAATGCAGATAGTAAATTGGCGCTTTGTCAAATATGTTGAGGTTGTAAGAAAACTCATTATAGGATGTGAATTTTATTCGTTTTAGCATTTGACTTTAATATTGTGTCTGTGGATCTTTTTAGACACATGAAATTCATTAAGAGGGATCAAAGAGATTAAATATTAGTATAATTTAATGTCTTTGGGAGGGATGAATCGCAGGTGACTAACAGATGTCAAATGAATATAAGTGTTGATACATTTATAGAGAATGACATAAAGGAAAAAGGAGTAAATGATAGTGAGACGATTGATAGGGGAGAATTAAAGAAAAAAACGTGTTGCACCAAATAACATGGGACAATGGCAGGAAGATAATGATGGGTTTTGTTACTAAATAAACTACTAGAGCTTTGTTTTAAATACGCAAAATGTAGCAAGAGAATTGAGATGTTCATTCATAAATATTTAATGTCCATAAACATAATGTACTAAGTACAAGTTACAGAACCTAAACTATTCAAGTCTTACATTTTAAATACTTATCTTTCACTAAAGAACTACAGAATTCACTCATCTTCTCTATTTATTATCATGGTTGCGCTCTGAGGAATAAATATAATGTTTTTAATTTGAATTTTTGAGCGCAACAAATGATTGCGCTTCGAAGAATGATTTAGTTGCGCTCAGCTGGTTGCGCTTAGAAATAGGTGCGCTCTGAGAAATACCTCATAATTCTATGTACAGTAAAATAATTGACTTCAAATATCTTTTGTTTGTAGAAACAAAACAAGTTACATTTTCAACCAATACTTATTTACGTTTTGGTTTACATATAAAGTATGTCTAATATTTACAGGAAAATCCTGCATTTGTTTTATACAAAACAAATACATAAAACCTTTATCTAACAGTACCGGATAAAAATGTAATATGATTTAGAAAATAAGTTTTCCATATTTACGTACGTATGGAATACGGTTTGTCTCGTAAATATTTTGTTTGTTTTCTTGTGCTTGTAAAATATACCTTTTTATTTGGCCCAAAGATAGTATCAATAAATAAGTGCGTTGTGCTAAAATAAAGATAGCAACCAAACATCAGTTTTACTAACATAACTTATGAAGATTTTTAAAAGCAATAATTTGTCAATGCATTGTTGCAATGGATGTGTGAAGTGACAAGAATGAATTTAGTAATATATTAGAGGAAGTTTGAATAGCGCCAATTACAAAAAAAAAATAAAGGCAGTGAATATGACAGCCGGGACCAACTGCCTAAGGGGCCAACGGACCATGCGTCTTTCATACAAACGTAATACCAAAATCATTTGTAAATCAAACATATTCATAAGGTAGTGTGTGAGAGCATCGGTGGCCCAGTGGTGGCGGCCCCGACTTACGAACAGTTAGTCGTAGATTCGAAACCAGGCAGGCACATTACTTTGAGTAATTTATTTCATCACCACTACTCTCAAAAACGGTGAAGGAACACATCGTGAGGAAACCGGCATGTCCTAGAACCAAAAATTCGAAGACATGTGATGTGACATCTACCAATCCGCAGTGGGCCCGCGTGGTAGAGTATAGCCCATACGCAAAATATGCGTTTTGACGTGGAGTTGCGGACACCAGCCCGTTATACAATACAATACAATACAAGGTAGTGTGTATTTATTTAGATTGGATTTCAGAATATCTATGTTCCCAAATATATATTTTGATACATACAATGATACAAAGACGAGTAAGAGGAATTTAAAATTTCTATAGAAATTTTTTTTCTCATAACTCTTGTTTACATCAGTGTCCATTCAAAATGTTTATTTGGGAACCTAGATATTTTGTAATCCGATCTAAATAAATACACACTACCTTAAGAATATGTTTGATTTACAAATTATTTTGGTATTACGTTTGTATGAACTACGCTTACTCCGCGGGCCTCTACGTTTTTCTTAGGCACGGCGGAAACTCGGTATGTATTGTGTCACCCATCCACAGACCAACCTAGGCAAGAACGGCTTAACCTAAAAATCGACCGACAATCCGTGACTGCTACTGAAAAAAATTCTAAAGGGAAATCCCAATATTCAAACCGGAAAACGAAATCATCAAACCGATATAATATTTAACTGTGCTACAGTTTGCCTTCAATGCAAACATTAAACAGATAAGTTATAACAGCTGCTTGACTACCGTTATTAATGGCAGTTATTGGTAAGTCGCGGTGAATATTAATTGCCATTGGTTTGAGACTGGGTAATTTGTTTTGAAGTTTATTAATAGTTTTAGTGTTAATCTCTTGCTGTCTCATAGGAGAGCTAGGTATACTAATTAATGTAAAGCAAAATAACTTTGACTGCCTCGTTGGTCTGGTGGTTGCAAGCACGACTGCTTACCATGAGGTCCTGGGTTCGATTCTCAGGTCGGGCAACGTGTTTTTGGGTTTTTCCATCAGGAATTTCTCAGTACCTAGCAGCCACGGAGCGGAGTTTGAAATTGTGCCCGGTTAGTGGCAATATGCTCGCTTCCTATTTATTAAATGGGACGTAAACATACTTATGCTGGCGAAATGTGGTTATACTATTAAAATAAAGAAAATAAATATCGTTGGACATTACACACAGCGCCATCTAGTGCCACACTAAGCATGGCTTGTGTCGTGGTCACCAGACAGTTGATATACTACATTATACTTTTTGTTTGTAAATACATACTTATTATTCATTTAGACATCCATGACTCGGAAACAAATTAATGTCCATGCTCATCACACAAACATCTGCTCCTACCGGGATTTGAACCCGGGACCCTAAGAACGTAAGGCAGCCTCACTACCGCTGCGCCATTTGGGTCGTCAATTAGGTACGCCTCTGCCTATCCCTACGGGGATAACAGGCGTGATGTTATGTTATGTTATGTAAGGCAAAATAATAAATAAATACATGTCGAAAATATTTAAAATTATGACTGTGCTAGAAAACTCTTCGATCTCGACTTGGCTAAATGTCACAAATACGTAAAAACCTACAAAGTTGCGCTTAGAAAAAGGTGCGCTTTGAGGACACTCGTAACTTGAGGATAACTCGTAAACACACAACACCACTTGGCCCCGCTTAAAAAAAGAAGAGGTGAAGAGAACTCAGGTCACAAAATGTGAGTAGGTGAAGTACCTTCACAATTTTTGATATTAATAAAACAGCTGATGAATACACGGAACTGAAAGAAGACTTGACAATTGGCGGTTGACCAATTTTCAACCCTAACGTTAAAGGCATAAGAGTTAGTAGTGGGTAACCGCCAATTTTGTCGAGTATACGCATTATTACGCATGCCTACAGGCTGAAAATTAGACACAAAAATATCCCTCTTCTAGTATGTAGCGGACGGCTGAAAAAAAAACTAAATAAAAATCGTCAACTCACTTGTATACGATGATTGTATCTATCAGCAATTATGTATTGGCCAATCCTGTTGACAGCAACACCGGCGAGGCAGTCAAACTCGCCCTCACCGCTGCCGTACTGGCCGAACTCCTTTACGAAAATACCGTTGGAATCGAACACCTGCAGAAAAAAAGGGCCATTAGCATCTCACTCGCTGAAAAAGATCGTTAGGATATTTCGTATCTGTTTTTAGAAAGTATGTTACACATGTGTACATCCTCACATGTACGTGTTTCTTAGGCTCGTGTTATTTAATGACTATTGTCAGTTGTTTTTAAGAACAATTTTATTTTTTGGTTCGCAGATAATATTTTTCATTTTTCAACTACGCTGTTATTTTTTATTGAGTGCGAAAGCACATAATTGTGATCGCGATAAAAGTAAAAGACTTATCTACATGTACATTATTGCGACTAGCCCGTACCCTGCTCAGTGCTCAGCATTGACGCGGTAGCGTAGAAGCAAAAACTAAACCGGCCTTGTTTACATATTGATGCTCAAGTAATACTGGTGCATTTTCGTGAAACAGCAATACTATCTAAGCAAGGCTAGCTTTCTTCAATAAATCGGGATACGAAAGAGAAATATAGATATTCCCTTTTGCTTTTGTAGCGATTACTTTCATACAGCATCAATTCAAAATGCATAAGCAGCAGATATCGAGTGTCCTTTGCAGATACTCGTAATATTATATTCCATTTGAAGGAGCTTATGAGCATTTTGCATTCAAAAAATAAATTCTCAAAGTTATTACCTTTGAAAATGTATTTCTTGGATTATGACTTGGTGTATGTAAATAGTTCCCTGTTAAAGGGTGTCGCTTTGCAACCTAGTCAAATGCAAGTAGATATCTATGCTAATGCTTCTCGACACGAATCGATACTAAAATACTTAGTTTTTTTCTCTTTTTTAAGGAAATCGGTAAGTGTAAACCACCACTATGTAAACGCAGCCTGTCTGTAATTAGCCCTATAACCGTGCCTTTACAAACACAAATAAACACATACAGTGACGATGGGTCGATCGCAATGGGTGGTTCTGTTAAATATTTTCGCATTAAATACTATCAAATTGAAACCATTTAAAATAGCAGCTTCATTAATTATTGACTGGGTAACGTAATTTATATTGATTATTTGTGTGTGTCTTTTGTGACAAGCTCCTAAATTTTGACTAAGTCGCAAAACTGAACCTTGAGACCTAACTCGTCCAAAACAAAATTTTGTTTTATATTTTCACGCTCCAGAAGCTTCTCCTTTTCTTTATTATTAAATTTCACCCGTGTTAAGTCGGTAGGGACTAGTCACTAATTTCAAATACAAGTCTTTGAAGTCATCATCATTCTCTTGCGTTTGTCTCAATTAATTTGAGACCGGCGCAGCATGTCTCCTTCTTGCTTATTAAACTTCTGTATTACTCATACTCGTCGTCTCATCAAACACCTCCTTCCTTATCCTCTACTCTTGTTTGTACAATGGGCTGGTGTCCGCAACTCCACGTCAAAGCGCGTATTTTGCGTATGGTTCCTCTACTCTTATACCCCCCTCCACATTCATACTCAAAATTTTCCTCATTCTTACGCATCTCATGCCCACGACAAAGTATTTGAAGTATTTTGTTTTATTATCTATAGGTAATGAACGCTCTGTCTCGAAAGTCTGCGTCTATTTTTAGACCTTTAAAATACTTCTCTAGCTTAAAATACTTATGTAATTAAACGAGCGACGTTTACGTCCCCATTCAAATTGGAATAGTTCAAAATTTTCGTGTTGACCTTGTGCCAAAATGGAGAGTATGCGGCCAACATCACTTCGTCATGTATATTTGGAGCAGCGGTCATCGAGTAACGTTTATAACAAGAAGTTATGACGCTTTCTTCAGTGCAACAAATCGAATTGAAATTGCAGAATTTATTTGGATTCTGATATTCAGAGTTTATTTTAAATAATAAATATTCTGGATTTGCATGTTTGAGTTGATTTTGTGGTGGAAACGAATTTTCTAGTTTTACATAACAATAATATTATTATGCTATTTATCAGTAAATTCCGAGACTTGGGATCCAACTTGTATTTATGTAGGTAGTAGACGTCTGCTTAGAATTTCAAATTCAAAGTTTTGTACAAAGTGCTAATGTAATAACTTCTTTTAAAGCAATAGTACGAAGTTTCATAATATTTTTTTATCTTCTACGTTTCATGTGTAATACTAGAAATTCTCACCTGCACTCTGTGGTTAGATGAATCAGCCACGACCATTGTGTTGTCGGGCCCTACAGCGATACCACGAGGCCAAGTAAAGCATCCGGGTTCGCTCCCCCGACTCCCCACGCTGAATTGTAAACGGCGTTTCTGCATGTACTGGCTCCTAGGGGAGGAACCGGCTGCTGCGAAACCTACCATCAGAAAAATAGATTAGAATACACGAATATTACTAGAGCAAACCATCTGTCAAACCAAACCTAAGCACTCAATCTATGTACACGCCACGTTTCTCTTTCTAACCTGCTACCGCTGCTGTAGCCGCCGTAGGGGAGATGGGGGAGCCTGCCGCGTTTTTTGAATCGTCATCAGAACTGGCAAGCTCGTTTGCCGAGCGTAATGGTAGCCCGAGAGACAGGCGACGCGATGTGCTCGAGGTGGTACTAGCAGGATCGCGGTCCTTGCCCCGCGATCCGTACTTGTTCTTTAAATATCTCGCCCAGGAACTAAGGGCCGCTCCGTCTTTTTCACCGGGAGGAGGCCGTTCAGGTGAGCTCTCTCGAGATTTCAGTGCGTGTGAAGATCGGCTGCGAGACAACTCCGAACCACCAGTGCCGGAGCCGTATCGAGCCGCAAGGTACGCAGAGGGTGAGGCTGTCGTGGGTGACACCGGATCGTCCTGATCGTCGTCGTCTCCTGCTCCGAAACCGGTGTGACTGCTTTTACTTCTAGCGAGACGGTTGCGGCGCTCTTTCAGGGCGAGGTATCTCGATCTAGCCGTGGGATATTTCGTCTCATCATCCAGAGACGATGCCGGTTCTTCTTCTCTTGGCTTGCTTCCGTATCTGTTGCTTAGCGAAGATGCGGCGCTGTACCTAGGCGCGGGCTCTTCTTCTGTCTGCGACGTCTGTCTCGTGCGGTATCGCGACTGTGTTGGTGTCTCTTTTGTTTTGTCGACGGCGTCATTACGGGCATTCGTGCTACGCGCGAGAAGTGGACCGATGTCACTTCGAGCCATCGCCTGGCTCTCGGGCTTTCTTTGCGTGACAGGCTCCTCGTCACTCTCCTCCGACGAGTCAGTTTCTTCCTCGGAGCTCGTGTCGGAGTCAACGTGTGCCGGCTCGGCGGGTGCGGGTGCGGGTGTGGGCCGCTGCGAGCCAACAAAGCGGCTCTGGACCCGTTGCGCGCCACCGGCTGTACCGTTTGTTGCCGGAGCTGGAGCTGTTCTCTCGTTGCCTGCGGAAGAGAAACGAGATCCAGGAGTTGTTGTATGCGCGTTTGGGCTGTACTTTGCTTTTAATTCTGCGATGCTTAAAATGGCACCTGTGTGTTTCACCGCCGAGCCGGAGCTTTCAGTGGACGCACTTGATTCCGTGCTGGGAGCACGAGCGGCTGCCCGATGTGGTGCGGGTGCTTCAGTGGCCGACGGTCTTCTTGCCGTTGTTACCGGCTTTTGTGGTGCAGGTACATTTTTACGCTGATTACGCTGCAGAGATCCAACAGATTCATCGGATTCACCGTCACTGGACGCCTGAGAAATTACACGTAAATCGATATTGACACCAAAACGGTAGGTATATATATTTTTTTGTAGTGTTTGTGTATGTGTATATAAATGAGTTAGATGTGTACGGAGTGTATTTTATGGAATGCCGTTAGTTGTTGCGTTTTTTTCTTGTTAGTATCGATGATTTCCTTAAAATCTACGTTGTACTGCTGGCTTAGTGTTCACTCTCTATCTTCCTCCCAACTCACCTCCCGCGCCGGTGTAGGTGGTTTACGGTTTATTGTGGTGCGTTCTTCTTCCGCTGGACGAACAGGTGCGCGCTCAGGTTCTTGAGAAGAGGCAGCTGCGCCGGCTTTGTTTTGTCTTTTGAGGCGCGTTATCTCGTCATCTTCACTTTGCTGCCTCTGGGCAGGTGGCGGACGACGCGGCTGAGGTGTGGGCTGAACTGGTTTAGGAGGTGGGGGAGGTTCTTTTTTTTCTTTCTTCTTTCCGCTGTCAACATCTAATATCCTTTGCATAACACGCGGACAGTCGCTCAATCGGAATATGCCACTAAGGGGTCCTCGAGTAGCATCTTCAGTATCAGTGACCTTCTCCTTTTCTTTCGGTTGTTCCGTCTTAGCAGCGCGAGTGGTTTGTTCTGAATCAGAGTCGTTGTCTAAGTGACTCTTGACGAAACGAGAACGGAACCTAGATCTAGTTGGTCTATGTTCAGACTCATAGCCGCTGTAGTCATCAGTAGCCCCATAGTCTCTCGTGTGCTTTTCGGGTGGCGGAGGACGACGTTCACCGAATTTGCGACCGCCTAAGACTGGCTCATCATTTTCTTGCCAACCCTTTGCCTCTTCCTGTGTGCGGAACTGCGTAGCTAATCGATGATCACTCTTAGACCTGGTCAGACCTTGGTTTTGTGGCATTCCCGGAGAATACGCGTTCGGCTGAGTGATGTTTAGCTCACCATAGCTTGCGACATGCATGACCAGTTGGTTCGGGTCATGAGTCATAATAAACCGTACTCTACGGTTATAATCACCAGCTTCATAATCAAAGTTTCTGAGAAACTCGACCGTTTTGAGGAAAATTTCTTTAGTGTCTACTAACTCCGTATCTTCCCATTCTACGTCGTCGTTCATATATTTATCGGCGAGATCACAATTACTTTGTATATTACCTAATTCTAACTCTAGGTTATCTTTCAAATTAGTGAGGTTTCTAAGTTCAGTAGCTAAGTAGCGATCAACTTCGTTTCTTAAGAAATCGGTTCTATCTTTCAATGCCTTGGCTAGTCTTTTATGTATTTCGTCAACTTCTCCGGCCACTGCTCCGCAGTTTGTCTGGAGGTTTGTTGTATTACGTTCAACAACTCCAAGGATATCTTGAAGCCTGTTAAGACCGCGGCGAATTTGATTGTTGATTCTTGAAATTTCTCTGCGTAAGACCTCCATGTGTGCTGACTTACAGTCTTCGCAGACTTTTTTGTCGCAGTGGGCACATGGTGCGCAGTATGCTTTCTCTGAGCATACGTTGCATCTTTCCATGACCTGCCCAGCAGTTGGGTCTGGGAGTTCTCCAGCAATATTGGCATGAAGCTCCAAGAATCGCTGGAGAGTGACATTTGTGGGGAATCCCTGAACTCCTTGGTATGGGATTCGGTGCTCGGCACGGCATTCTGGACATTTGACCTGTAAAGGAATATAATTTGAAGTTGGATGATTACTGTTCTTATAATATCCTATTTTAGAAAAAACTTTCACACAGAATTTAATTTTATGTACATATTTACAAAAACATAAATATAACGCTCTTTACCTTCCAACTTGTTTTCGTCCCAAAAAGCATATTTTTACATAAAAAGCGGAATTAGTAAACTTACATCATAAGTTATTAGTAAACTACATCTAACTAAAGTATCTTTGAACAGGCGGTATCTAAATAAACAGAATATCGTTCCATACCTGTCGCCTGACGTAGTCGACGAGGCCGTCCATACACGGCTCCATGCAGAAGCTGTGCTGGCATGGCAACAGCTTTGGATTCCGGTACCGGTCGAGGCAGACGCAGCACGTCAATAGTGACTCGAACTGCTCCATAGTTGCTCAGTGCTGTTTACGTACCTGGTGAAGAAAATTTTAATATTTAAAATAGCGGAAAGAAATAGTGAACTGCATCAGTCCTGAATGAAAAGAACTGGAAGTCATGAGCTACTGCGTAGTTGTGAGGTGGCGCAGGCTTACAGTAACAGTTAGTTAGATTTTATTCAAAATATATGTGGTAATTCAGGTGCAAGGGGTTGGCAAGAGGGTATGCAAAAAATTGAATTAATTAGTATCATAATTATCGGGATCAGGTTGCAAAATTATTGCACAATATTTTTAAGTAGATCAATGCAAGGAATTTTAAATGATCAAATAAATTCCCATCTAGCACAGAGAAGGTTTCATACCAAACGAATAAAACGTTCTTGTTACCAAGCAAACATTACTCTTGACAATATTTGGGCCATAACAGAGAAACCTTACAATATTGCACTGTTTTAGACTTTCACGGTTTTTCACTACACTTACAATACTTACGGGATTATATCCGTGATTTTGTTTTGGTTTTTCGAGCACCCGATATTTCGACGCTGTTGCAAGCATCATGATCGCGGGAATACTGAAGAGGTATGCGGGTGGGACGAAAATTATTAATTATGAGCAGACAAATCTGTCTACCCTCTTCCTTAGTCTTTTCCCACCCGCATACCTCTTCAGTATTCCCGCGATCATGATGCTTGCAACAGCGTCGAAATATCGGGTGCTCGAAAAACCAAAACAAAATCACGGATATAATCCCGTAAGTATTGTAAGTGTACCTTACAATATTACCAGTAAAAAGGCACAAAGAATATTACATAAAACATACTGCGATACTAACAGGACAGAAACTCGATATCGAGACATTGAAAACCTAAACGGTTGCTAATGTGTTTTTGAAATATCTATACCTATATCATTTATCAATGGCTTCTTAGAATGAGGGAAAACATCGTGAGAAAACCAACACGTTCATAATGGAGTCTAATGTATCTGTAAGGTGTGATGCTTTCGAAATGGCGGCAGTAAGTGAATTACTGGCGGTTTTATCTATTGATATTACTTTGAGGAATCTGGTTTAAAAGATGCAATGTGGCTTATTTTAGTACTTATTGGTATGTAAGGCCGTATTAACTAACAGTTAATGATACCTTTATTTGCTACTAACGGACGTTACGCGGTTTCACCCGCATAGTTCCCGTTCTCGTGAGAGTACGGGGATAAAATATAGCCTATGTTACTCAGTAAAGACGGAGGTTTCTTATGGTGAAAATATTTTTAAAATAGTTTGAGTGGTTATAGAGTAACATTGTAACAAACAAACTTTATAATAATATATTTAGTTTAGATAACGTAAGATTAGATTATGTAACAATATTTTGATTTAAAAGAGTTTCTATACTGTCAATGATGTCTCTTGCCCATTTTTCTCTATAAAATGCTTTGAAACTGTCAACTACAGTACTTTTACAAGTTATTATGCACTGTGACTGTGACTAGCTTCGCTTTCTTTGTTATTTTGACATCCGAAAGTCCGTGTAATGGTATTTGAAATAAATACTTTGAGTTTGCGTTTAATGAGTGCGATATTGAATGTTCAACGTTTGGCTCAGAGTCGAGTCTTAATAATTATTCAACATTGCAATAATTTTTAATGAAATTGATGGTTGCCTTTTTTCCCGTGTTGCTATTAAGATTATTTTGCTATTGCACAATTTTTGTAAATGTTACGGAACATATTTTGTTTGGTTTATATTTGCACGACATTATTAGAAATATACGCATGGGAAGCCATCCGTTCTCCTTTTATCTGCCTCTTCCACCCACACAAAACTGTGATGCGTATTCTATTTTTACACAAAATCACAGGAAATCGATAAATTCTCTTAAAACACCACTCACTTCCCGTCGATTCTCGCACTTTATAAAATACAGATCTTAATCTAAAACTGAAATCTCGAACAGGAAAGATTTCGATGAGATTTGCATTAATATACGATTTGGCGACGAAGACAGAGATCCAATATTGATCAAAGACGTATTTCTTTAGAAGGTGAATTTCTGCTTTAAAATTCAGATGGCAAGTCGAGTGACATTGGACGCTCAGAATATTCAAAGGACTATAAGGAAGTGACTATTAAGGAAGAAGCAACAGAAATAAAGTTGTTGATCCAACTTGTTATTAGAAAAAAGCCAAGATTTTCTCCACAAAATAACCTTTCGAAGTCAAACGACCTTCACTAAAAATATAGAGTTTTATGGCATCAAATACGTAGCTAACGTTATGGAAGCTGAGTTAAATTTGGTGTTCGCACAAGGCACATCCTCTGAGATCCGGCTGCCGATATAAATAGAAGTGTTTGGTATTTCACGCGCCTGTTTGACTGGACTTATAGTTAGTTTCGGCAAATGATTTTCAATCTTATGCTAAAAGAAATAAAACAACCATTCCAAGAAAGACAGAGTTTGAAATTTAGCGGATACATCAGGATATTATTGAGAATAGTGGTTTTGAATCTTATGGCATGGAATATAAAGTGGAAATTAAGTGTGATGTTAAGTTTTGTCGAATCATTTTGGTAGTTTCGAACAAATGTTTTCAAGTGCATAGTTACAGTTATTACGAGCTTTGTAACATGGATTAAAAAGTGTAAATTACATCAGAATTTGCGAAGTCAAGACTAGCTTTAAAGCTTCGCTACAGTTTCCACAGTTTTGAACTTTTTAGTTAAGCACATAGAGTGGAATTTACAATAAGAGAAAGTTATTTTCTGTACCTTTGGAATTTATAGAATTTTAAATCATCCCGTTTGCAAATAATCGGGGACGGTTCTATTAATATTTTAATGTATGACAGCACCTCATTTATTCAGTGAGATTGTAATTTGTAGATGGGGACATTAGTGACTTATTACTGAGTTTTTCAAGTTTATACCTTCGTTAGTAATAAATAGTGAGACAACAATTTTGCGTTGGTAGACAAAGTGTATCATTGTAGGCAAAAATAGCCTTCTTTCTATTTATTTTCTAGAATATTTTGTTTCTAGGGCTAATGTTACGTTGGAGTGTTAGATAATAATTAGTTGGAAAGTGTTGATAGGTGTCTTGGCTCTGTTTGACTCGTTCCTGAGTCACTGCATGTCGTAACTCAATGGGGTCTGGGTTATTTGTGAATAGTGACAATATCTTTGTGTTCAGAATCTTTTTGGGGATACATATAACTTTTGTGGATAAATTCTTATCTTTACAAATTATGAGTATGGTCAAGTTTTGTGGGACAGCAAGTTTTTTTGTTGATGTTGTATTCTCATTATCATCAAGATTATTATCGAAATTTATTTAGGGTTGGCGCATGTCTTCTTTTTCCATACTTATAACTCGCAAATCAGCAGTCACCTCATTTCTAGCTACATTACCTTTCACACAGTCCATCCATCGTTTCTTTGGTCTTCCTCTACTCTTATCTTGTATTCTTATCTCTATTTTATCATTCTTATTCTTAATCATATCATCAAACCATTTCTAATTACTAGTCGCTCCTGCAATACTTTGTGATGAAGACTGAGAATCACATCCGTCCAAAGTTTCCTTATCATTATTAAAATCACGGCTATTTTTACCAAATCCTGATTCTTCTCCAACGAAGGGAATATATTTAGAATCGCATCACATTCTACGTCACAAGGCAAATAGAACTCGGCTCTGACGTACAAGACTACATCATGAAGTCATGGACCAAAACAGACTGTTTGAGATCTTATCTATCTTCGTGTTCTATCTTCATTTCTGAAGACAGATTGGTAACCGTTTCATTTTATTCTAGTGTCAGATTTTCTGAGTTTCTATTGTCTGATTATTATAAGACAAAATATGTTTTATTTGATTTTGTCAGCAGAATTTCTGATTGATTTGGTGGTTAACTTATTGCTGAGGTTTTAAAGTGGTTCAAGATAAAATAATACAGTTAGGGGGATTGATGGTTGCATTTTAGCTTTGTGCCAGACAAACGAGCTTTCATGAAAAGTTTTCAAGAGATCAAAGCATACGCTTGAAAGTATTTAAGTATATCTTTATCAAACATTTTTCAGCTGTCGTGTAATTTCATTTTGGATAAGAATCAGAGTGTCATCATATTAAATCAGAATCATCAGAGAACGTCGCAAATACATACCATCACGCCTGTTATGTCCGAAGCGTTAGGCAGAGGTGTACCAAATAGGACACTCAAATTTCGTCACTCAAAGCCGATTACCATCAACCGGGCAGAAATTCAGGCTCCGGGAATTGAGAAATTCCTAATGGAAATACCCAGTAACACTTAGCCCGACCCGAGAATCGACCCCAGAACATCATGGTCATCAGTCACGCTTGCGACCACTAGACCAAGTCTTCTGAGTACATTAACTAGTTAAGCTTTATAAATAGTAGTTATTCTGAATTCCGCATACGTCTCACCTAATAATACTTTCTGGAAAAACAAAACATTTGTATCATTATAAAATTCGAACACCGATGTTTTGCTTACATTAATTTCCAACGCGTGGGATGTTATGAATACGTCTTACAGCTTCCCTTGTAGGCGAGAAATGGAAACGTCATTATTATTTTAGTCCTTTGGCAGACAGTTTATTTTTTTACTTTCCATTGAACATTTCGAATCACTTCTACGTATTTGGCTTGTACACAAAGAAGCTTTTGTGCGTATTTTGCACGTTTTCTTTTAAAAAACTGCGTTAAGCATTGTTTTATTTGTTTCCGGGTTATTTTTTTTCTCGGTGTTATTAAAGTTTTATTTATATCTGGTTATAAACATGCTTTCTGTGGTTTAAGCCTAACCCCATGAAAAAAGGCGTTAATTTATGTATTTAAATATGTATGATAAGTTACTTTTAGCAAAAACAGGAAAACAAAAATAGGATAAACAATGAATGTAGTTTGGTTTTTGATTTCTATTCTCATGAGTACAAGAGTGACAGTAAACGACACCAACAGGACGGGAGAAATATTGTCATAATCCCTTTCTTGGCAAGCAATGTTTGTGATCATAGACCAAGGAGTATGTTATAATATAAATAATATTATCATTATTTTGCCATTTCTCTAGCTCAGTATATAGGTATTTGATAAATTTTCGTTTGCTTGTCTTTCAAATTATTTCTGTTCTGTTCTTTAATTGTGAAAAGTAATTCGTTTTCATAAATTCATCAAGACTCCACATATTTTCTACTCCAAATCTTATCCAGTACAAATCTAAATATTTCCCATGTATTTGTTTACATAAAAGCTTGCGTAAAAACACGTAAAAAAGGCTGGTAAAATACGTTTTTGTACTGAATAATATACATGAAATTATTCCGCAGAAATCTATCGTATTGTTGACAGTACATCGGAATAATGTTAGCTTGGAGTACTGCGAAAGGTAAATGATGAAATCTTTTTATATTACTGTGACGTTTTGAAATATGGCTTGCAAGGCTTTTAGGGAAGACATGCTTTGAAGAAGGTTTTGGGGTCAGATTAACATAGCTTTTTGTGGGAGTAATAAAATGTAGGACATGAACTGGGATCTCGCCCTTATAATGATATACTGGGTTATCATTTTCTGCCTTTTTTCATGAACAGAATGAAGTATGAGTATGTATTTTTTCTATCACTTAAACAGGGTGTAAACCACCTCATCACGAAGCCGTTTAAGTAACTTTACGCAAAAAATATTGCTGGCAACTGTTACGCACTCAAAACATTGTGCTGATGCATGAATTAAAGAAAAACCTTACATAAAAACTTGGATTAAAAAAAAAAGTTGTGAAATGTTGGAACTTCAACCCCCAATATCTCCGTAACTAGTAGGATCCTAGTTATGGTGTAGAACAAAAAAAAATGATCTCAATGACGGGGAGAATATAAGTGCCTTTCGGATTAGTTAAGAGTTTTACACCATTTATTCTGTCTGTATACAGACTCAGAACGTAGGTTGGTCTTTTCAAGAAGAACCTATTCTTCTAGACTTTTAAAGATGATTCCTGTCTACAGTGCGTACATTTCGTTCTGTTCCACAAATGATGGGACCACTAATTATACCGTGTTTTGCGTGCCCTGATGCAAGCAGACTTCAAGAATTGATTGATGCTAGTGATTATTCCACTCTACACGCCTACCTAAATTATGGTATAACTTCACAAAGATTGTCATCAACACGATAAAAAGGCAACCATTGTCGTAGGGCATTTTTTTTTTGCTGAAATCGATATTTATTGTGTCCCGGCGTTGTGGCCCGGTTGTTTGTGTGTTGTGTGTGTGTGTGTGTGTTTTTGCTTGCGTTATGTTCGAAAACGGGAAAGTTTTAAATAATTATAATGAAATGATTTTCGGAATCGGATCAATACATCCGAAAATTACTCTCTACATCTAAACATACAAACTTTGCCTCTTTGTTATATTAGTCTACATTGAATTGTATATGTCACCGTAAAATTGTCAAACACGTTAGATTTTAATCTCACTAGCGAGATTGTAAACTCTCGAAATATTGTCAACTGAACAGCTTACAATATAACGCATTATTTTTCGGTAGATTGTAATATATCGAAGTGAAACCGTAATATTGTGAAATGCATACGACGTAAGTATCTCTGCCCCCATAATCGGGACTTTTGGCGCACCCCCACGTTAGGTTAGGTAAGTTCCTTTAAACCCTGCAGTCAGAAATAGGGGCCCGCGTAGCGAGGCTCCGTCGACTACGCATTTTAGGGAAAATAATTATAAAGTGTTTTGAGGTTAGGTTATATTAATCGATGTTTCTCAGGAATGGTACATTATCTTTTAATGAGAGTGGTACCATGAGGCAAGGGTGACCCCTCCTCCCCCCCCCCCTCTTCCACACCGTGCGAGTTGACTTCAGAAGCAGAGCTGTTGAAGCAGAGAGTTTGCAATATCTCTAGTTATATTACAATCTAACGTGTTTGACAATTTTACGGTGACATATACAAGTAAACAATTACAAACAAAAATCTTCAATTTCTAGTTGTTAATTGTTGTTTGAAAACAGTCACTGAAGCTTTAGTTGGTTCTTAAGTAAATACAAGAAACAATAGAACTCGTTTCATACTTCAAAGTTTTAGGACTAATAATTAATAATTTTGAAACTAAAGTATATTGGTAATCTAGTTTTAAAATTGACGCAGCTTCATGGCAGAATATTACTTTTTGTAAGTTTTATTACCTGTTATGTATTGAATATTTGTAAGGGTATTTTTTCAGTTTTGTTTTACTCTTTAAAATCTATAGTAGATTAAATTTTAATAACAAAAACATATAGAAAAATGCTACAAAACATGTTTGTTTTGTTAGAATTAGATTTTATTACTATAGTTCATCTGTTTTCAATGACTGTGAATTTTTAACTGACTGAGTAATCTTTTGAATCATTTGCTGAATCATGTTTTCCTTCACGCGAAGCTGGAATGTTCTTGTTTTTTTTAGTCTTTAAATATCATGTAAATATTTTAAGATTTCAGAGTTGCAAACAAGCAGGTGGCACATGTAAAATATGACCTGGTACTCAGCTGCATTCGGTTAGACTGGACTGGACCCCAATATGGTTGGGAAAAGGCTAGGCAGATGATGGAAACAAGCAAGCGCCTATCAACATCTGAAATACGTCACCGGAATCGTGTCTTAAAAAGGTATTTTGACGAACCGAATGGCGTAGTGGTAGTGAGGCTGCCTTACGTTCTTAGGGTCCTGGGTTCGAATCCCGGTAGGATAGATTTTTACATGTATAATAAGTATGTATTTACAAACAAAAAAGGATATATGTAGTATATCAGCTATCTGGTGTCCACAACACAAGCCTTGCTTAGTGGGGCACTAGGTGGCACTGTGTGTTAATGTCCAGCGATATTTAGTTTATTCATTTATTTATTGCCGACATATTTTTCACAACAACTTTGCATTTTAGTTTTATTTAAAAAGTAAAAAAACGAGCTTTTACTCATCCTCAGTTTTCGCCTACCATTATTCTAATCCAGTTGGGGTCAGCGCAGCATGCCTTCCATACTTCTTTCATATATATCTCGTCATACACATCTTTCCTGGCACATCCTTCACACAGTCAACCCACCATATCTTTTATCTTCCTTTACTCTTATACCCATCCACATTCATAAAAAAAACTTACCTCACGACATTTCCCTCATTTCTCCGCATCACACACAAAAACAACCAACTATCTATAACACTAAACAACTTTTTAGTCACCGGTGCCGCTATCAAAATTTCTTAACTTTTCCCACTGAATCGAACCTTTATTGAAATCTCTCTTCTTGTCCATTTTTTTTTATATCTGGCTTTTGTCTTTTATGTCTACTGATATGATTTTTTATTTCAGTCAATTAATCAGAAAAGCTTACAGGAGATTTGCTACCTTCATAGATTTCCACCCAATACGAATATTTCGTCGATATTGAAAGTTATTTTTTCTAGCGTTCTAATTGGCGTCAGCCAGGAGAGTATCAGTGTATCGGTTCCAGCTAAACTCAGTAAAAATAACGTATTGGTCAGACAGTCAGATCGCATTACCTCTTTCCATCTCGCTTTATCGTATAAGTCGGTTAAACCAATTTATATCCCGCCATCATTGTCAGACAAATATTTATCTTGGCAAACCTTTGTTATTGTTTGTGAAAATTGTAGGTAATGAACATTTAATTTTTCAAGGGTATTACGAGTATGTATCAAATAAAGATGTTTTATTCTAGATAATTAAAGTTAAATGATTCTTCTATTAACAAGGAATAAATAAATGACTATCGGTCTAGTTCAATCACTTACCCATAATGTAAACGTACCTATGAATAGAGAGCTAACATAGTCATAAATAGTCTCAGAGGATAATCTTAGTTTGTTAAACAATGTTCAAAATGACGCAGTTTTATAACACGTGCTAAAACACGTCTCGTTTTGTGACGTCATGCAGAAAACGCGCTTATTTTTGTCAATGACAGGTGAGAAAGGGGTAACGCAGTGGGTTGGGTAAGTACAACCTCTTTGTTTAAGGTAAAGTGCAAAGTCACTTGTTAATTTTATTAAATATTTTCATTATTCATAAAATTGTGTGCCATTCCATAGTTTGGAAGTTCAGTGTATTATTTTTAAACAAACCCACGGCTTTGCATCGTACTAAAATTAACCAGCCAAGTGATTGTTCAAACTTTTTGTTACTAAATTCATTGTCACAATTAAGTGTCAGTGTGAAGCGAAATTTAATTGATTCAACGTAATTAAGAATTAAAAAAACAAAGCGGATACTTACAGCAAAATTATAGCCACATAAAAAAACACTGGGGTAATCCAATCACACAAGACGGGTTATTGGGGTAATGCAATAGGTTTACAGCACTTTACTTGTCATATTGTTGCAGCTTGAGACACTATGGAGGGTTTGTACGACTAGAGATATATCACAGGCTTAAGGTGTGCCTTCTAGCACACGCTAGTTGAAACTGAGGGGAACTCGATACCTCGTGCGCCTGACTTTATTTCGGGACGTTCTCTGCGCTTGCGCCGCGTTGAGATTTATTTTCTTCCCGTCACAGTTTACTTTTGGTCGTTGAAAGGTCATTGGACAGGTTAAGAATCATTTGAGGAAGATCCTTTTCACTTACTAAACATAATATGTTAAGGCGCTACCCCAGGCAAAAGCCGTTTTTTGTGCAGTTTTTTGGAGCCAACTCCTCTTTATCCAAAAGAAATACCAAGTAATAAAAATACATTAAATTTCTACATATTCTTAGACTGCAAAGTGGTAGTTTTATTTTTTATTTTAAGTCTCATAATGTGTAATAAATCCCCTCACAATGAAACCACAAAAATGAGAAAAAAATATTTATAACATGCTTCTTCTCGTAAAGTTAACATTATTTTGATTTGCTTCTTATACTAATGGATAGACAATTTAATAATGAACATAATGCTAGTTTTTTTTTTTTCAAAAGACGGAAATTTGATTTTATAAAGAATAAAAATCACTAATTTCGCACTATTCGACCCGCAGTGACTGACGTAAAAACCACTTTGTAGTGCAAGCTGATTAGAACTTTATTCTAATAGTATTTCAAACGAAGTTTGAATCACCACAAATAGAGTTGCTAATTTTGCCTGGGGTAGCGCCTTAATAGATACACAATGTTAACTGTGTTGTGATTTGTGGGGGGTAATTAAGTTCAACTATTAGCGTAATTATTGGATTGTTCACCAAAAAGTTGTTGTTTAAGTTCTTTGTTAGTTATAATGTTTCCTGGTTGTTGAATGATAATGAGTGTGTTGACATTTTGGCTGACTGAAAATAACAAACAATAAAATGCGCGCCGTAGTGAGAGTTCGTACGAAAGCTTTGGTAAAATTATAATTTGCAAACATTGGACAGATTACTTGAAATCACACAATGTTATCGTTAAAATAATTTATTTTGCGGATAAGGAATTTTTTCCCTCGAGAACTTGCAAAAGGTGTGAAACAATGGTAGGAATTGAACGCAGACTAAATTAATGGGGCAGGGATTCTGAATGACACGATTTCCGTATTGTCCTAGATACTTCACCGGGAAAGTGTGTTGATTGCCCAATTCCTCTTAAAAACCACCACAGAGCTTTTCTGCTCACTGTGAATGTGATTTTTATTACATACTATTTCAAATAAAATATCTTCTTGTCACATCAATGAGATTAATTTCATCCTACTTCTCATATATAGGTGCTATTAAACTAATTTTAATATTAAGAGTATCAAGGGTGTAAAACACCTCTTAACGAAGCCGAAAGGCACTTGTTCTCCCTGTCATTGCGATCATTTTTTTGTTTCACACCATACCTGGGAACCTTCTAGTTACGGAAATATTGGGGGTCAAAGTTCCAACTTTTCGACAAGTTTGTTTTAAATACAAGTTTTATTGTAAGATTTTTACTTTAAACACCTCTAGGACCCCCGTACTATTCAATCCATCCTTCAGAACAATGTTTTAGGTGCGTTATATGGAGTTCTATGACAAAACATAATTTTTCACCCCAAAAAAAAACTCGTTTCCCAGCAATAATTTTTGCATAAAGTTTCTTAGTTTGATGTACAGAATGCTTGGTTGACGGCTTCGTGACGAGGTGGTTTACACCCTGTATTACAAAAGCGTTCATAATGAATGATGTATTTGTAAAATTAAATAAGATTGTGGGATAGACTGTCTTGATGGTCTAGTGATCGGAATTGCGGCTGCATAGCTGATGGTCCTGAGTTCGAACCCCGGATCGGGCCAATTTTTAATAGGTTTTTAGTTACTAGCAGGCTAGCCATTGAACCTGGATATGCGCCCGGTTGATGGCAATAGGCTCGCCCCTATTAATTTGACTTAAACATAACTAGGCTTGATGTTATGTGTGGAATTGGAAAAAACAAGTTTTCATTATTCCCCATGATCTTGAATACATAAATAACTAGTAAATGCGAATAATACCCACACAAAGAAGACCGCACTTGACCGTTTTTTGAACAAGTGGGTGGATTTAATGTGTATTTTCTGGTTACGAGTGAAATGTATGAAATGCAACGTCATCGCGTTTTCTTTCTTCCTGTTGTTATTTAATCGTATTTGGTTTTGTATTCATCTTAGTTTATGTTTAGAAAATTACTAAAATAGAATTACTAAACTAGAAAATTCCTAAAATTAGAAGTAACGTCTCTGTGTTAAATATGGTACAGTGTAAATACAGCTAGTACTTCAGAGTCACTAATCACACTAATTATTATAAAGGCGAAAGTTTCTATGTGAGTTTGTGTGTATATTTGTTATTTTTTCACGCAAAAACTACTGAACGGATTTGGATGGAATTTTGCACACAAATAGATTACAACTTAGATTAACTTATAGGATAATTTTTAGCCTTGTAGTAAGATCCCATGGGACAATTAGTGTAGTAAGTGATAATGATGATCTTGTTTCAATAGTCTTCCCCTTATAACCAGGATGTTCAAAAGTTCTCTCACGATATAATTTTCATCATTATAATCTAGTTCCGCATAATATGTCTGCAGACACCGAGGCCAGTTTTAAACTTCTTCTCATGTAGTCATTTCCTATTCTAAAAGTCTCTTAACGAAGCTGAAAGGTACTTATTCTCCCCGTCATTGCGATCATTTTTTTGTTCCAGACCATATCTGGGAACCTACTCGTTACGAAATTATTGGGGGTCAAAGTTCCAACACAGTTTTTTTTTTCAAAAATTTTTTTTGCAAACATTTTTTTTTTCAAATATCTACTGGTTTTTAAGGTCATAACTTTATTTTAAAACCTTTCTCCTCCATAACTTGTTTACTATTAAATGCGTTATATTGAGTTTCACCGTAAAACATGATTTCCCACCAAAAAAAAGTCGTTTCTCAGCAATATTTTTTTGCGTAAAGTTACTTAGTTTGATGTACAGAATACCTGGTTGACGGCTTTGTAAAGGTTCGGTTTACACCCTGATATGTTGTACCAAGAAGCATGCTAGCTCGAACAAGAAGAATTACATCTGTCTATGCGCGTGCACAACGCACAAACCACATCTTCTGAACACAACGTGATGAAACACATACGTCACGCGCGCACAAAGCACGAGAACTGCTTCGATTCAATTCGTCCTTTCTCCGTCGTGTTTACACGCTGCGTTTTATTTTAAGACATGAGCGTTTTATTTCTGTAAACAAAGCGTATCATGGCCTTTCTTGTTTATTGTTTGACCGCTACCGTGATTAGCTTGTTTGTGAATTTGTGACCTTTGTGGGAATTTTGGTAAATATTGGATTGTGTTTTCTGTGTTTACCTAAATGGAGTCAGTTTTTTTTTACCTACTAGCGGTTACACGCGATCTTCGTTCGCGTAAAATTATTATTAAAGAGTTAGTTTTTTTGCATTAAGCCAGTTAGTAGCCTCGGTTAGACCACATACCATCAACTATCGGGTTAGGGGGCAAGTCGTCCTATTCGAAACTGGTACCAGGGACCAGTTGCCCCTTTTAAAAATTGATAATGGTTAACTAGACCCACATCTGTTTATCTTTTTATGAAAGCAAAGACAAGTAGAAGATGACAAGCCACTATAATAAAGTCTCACAAACTACCAGGAAGCCAGAATCATGAAGGAGGTTGATCGGTGAAGGAAAACATCGTGAGGAAATCACCATGCCTGAGAGATATTAGTTGACGGTAGAGTAGAGGTAGGTAGAGCCAAGTCAGAGGCCCAAACTCGCCACCAGGCAGGCACTTACCACTTACCACACGAAAAGGAAAATAATTGTATTAGACAAAGTAAGTTTCTAAATAGCCAGAATCGTTCTAAAATCTAGGCAAACCTCGCTTGGCTAATTTTGCAGCGCTCCATATGTTACATTTCAAAACTAGTCTGACCTAAATATAAGACAAATTCTTGGCTCCTTGTATTTGATATTTTGTATGGCAGTAACGCAGGAAGAGCGGTGGCCCAGCGAAAAGTCGTGGGTTCGAACCCCAGACCGGCGCATTAGTTTGTGTAATTTATTTCATCACTAGGTACTGCTCTCAAAACGGTAAAGGAAAACATCGTGAGGAAACAGGCATGTCCTGGAACAAAATACGAAGACATGTGACACATGTGTGAGGAGACCGTGTCCCAGCTGTGGGAACATTATAGACTGATGATGATGATGACGATGGCAGTAACGAATTCAGTGCTTCAAAAATGGACACGGTCCAGTTTAAAATTAAAAATAAATGATAAGATGAAAATAGGGGATTTACTTTATGCTCAGTTCCTACATCCGGTAGCTTTATTGTTATTTATTTTATCAACGTTGCTTCTGGCAATATTGCAGCATTGCAAAACGTAACATTTCTAAACTCCTTCTTTAGAAATGTATAATCAAATTTCCTACTTAGCATCATCAGCCTAAATTGCTGCTGAGACACGAACTCCTCTCAATGAGAGGAAATGGGCTATAATCCACCACGCGGGCCCTGTGCGGATTGGTAGATGTCACAAGTCTTTAATTTTTAGGATGATGATCCTCACGATGTTTTCCTTCACCGTTTTGAGAGCAATATCCTATTTATAATATATCATAATATCACGCTTGTTATCCTAGTAGAGTTGGGCAAAGGAATACCTATAGTACACCAACATTTT
The DNA here is from genome assembly GCA_950022955.1 of Xestia ashworthii. Taxonomy (NCBI): domain Eukaryota; kingdom Metazoa; phylum Arthropoda; class Insecta; order Lepidoptera; family Noctuidae; genus Xestia; species Xestia ashworthii. The sequence continues at coordinate 21,174,030 of OX465562.1, forward strand.
GCCAGTTATGTTCAAAAAAATCAATCCTTAATTCGACAATATCCATTATACTGTACACCTTTATTTTTCGTAAATTTACATGCAATTTTTAAAAATCTAGATATACTCGATATTTTTCTATTCTTTTTCCTGGTTTTTAGAACATCTAATGATACAAAAAATGTACACAGATTTCGATGTTTCAATGTTTTTTCCTCTTGCCAAATTAAGGGTTAAGTCCCATGTAACAGCGAGCGTGCGAGCATATTACCATCAACCAGGCACAAATCCAGACGCCGTGGTTGCTATTTAAAAATTCCTGGTAGAAAAACCCAATAACAATTTGAGACCCGAGAATCGAGCCCAGAGATAGCGAAAAAATTGCTAACTTTTGATCGCTGATTACTAACGAATATTCGGTTGCAATAATTATACTTACAAGAAACGCATCTTTGATGTAGAGACTTTCATTACTCGTAGGCAGCATTATTGCAACAGAATTTTTTAGTTAGTAATTAGGGATCGAAAGTTAAAGATTTTGTCGTTATCTCTGTCGAGACTGCCGGCACAGGACCAGCACTCGCTGTTGCGACCACTCAACCAATGAGGCATTCCATAAAGTTCTAATATTGCACCAATCAATCTAAATGTCAAACGCAGTGATTATAGAACTTTGTGTATGACTGCAATCAACCAACTAGATTGATAGGCTGACTTGCTTCTCATTAATCGTCTGCAAGCAAATCTGAATTTATTAAACGAATTGATAATAGTAATGGCTGCCTAAATGCCTAGATTAATATACTAGCTTCTATTTCTCACCTCAAATAATGGAATAATGATGAGTAGGCGCTTATTAATAACGACTTTCAAGATAACCTGGGAGTGACCGAGTGATCTTATAGGGCATAGACCTCTGGATTAATTGTCTAAATGCCGATTGGATCCATGTAAGTCTTATGGAGTGAATGGAGGCATTTTACCGCGAAATAGATGTGTATTCATTTGATTGATTCGAGCTGTTTATCGTGTTTGTTTCAGAGTAAAACGTTGAATAAAGCCCGGACGGTTTGTTTAAATAAGATATATATGGCTTTTGAATTCATTAGTTGTCGAGTTTTGCAAATACAGGGGGTAAATGATCCCTTCACGACGCCGTCAACCAAGCATTCTGTACATCAAATTAAGTATCTCCATTCAAAAAATTTTGCTAGGCCACGACTTTTTTTTGATGTGAAAATTCGATTTAAGGTAAAACTCCATGTACTGCACTAAAACATTGCATTGTGCTGATGAACGCATTTATGAGTAAACAGGTTATGGATGCATTTAAAGTAAAGTTATGATCTTAAGAACTAGTATTAAAAAAAAAAACTTGTGAAAAAGTTGGAACTTTGACCTCCAAAATCTTCGTAACTAGTTAGGTTCCCAGCGAAAACATTATGGCTTTGATGAAAAAAAAAGTTCTAAGTATTAATTCCCAAAATTTTTGTGTGAAAATCTTAATGCGGTTTACAGAATACATCTAATTACCAAGTTTCAACAGCATAGTTCTTATAGTTTCGGCAAAAAGTGGCTGTGACATACTGCGGCCAGACAGACAAACAGACATGACGAATAAGTAAGGGTTCCGTTTTTGCAAGTGTTTAGAACCGTCGCGAAAAAAAAAACACTAAATTAACTTTCAAAAAAAACCTCATGAAATTAATTAAGTTGCTATAAAAGTATTTAATTACCAAGACTTCTTTCACAATTATCACATAATTAATAGTTCAGAAAATAAAATCTCATAAGTTCTTATTTTTAATTCATCGTAGAAAAACTTTTCACCGAAACGTTGCCAACTAGAAAAAATCTTCGAATTTCGATCGAGGTGCACATTTCACCTAAATTACTATCCAATCTATAAATACATCGATCGGCTGTCTATCTGTCCTGTTCGTTGCAAATGCCAATGACTTCATTACAATATAAATAGACACTGCTGATGCCAAAATTACATGCGATGGAATTCAACTCTTTGAAGTTGGTACGGATTTAGTGAGAAGTAGTTCTGGGGTCGTTTTAAGCCCGAGAGAATGGACTTGGGTTCCTAGTAGTCATGCAATACTGGGAAGGATACCTATTACAGTTGGTTTAAATGTTTGGCGGACAAACTGTGATCGGCTCGGGATATCGGCCTCTGGAAGATATTTCAGTACATAATCTGCCACGTTCACAATAGGTTTCGAATTACCCAAATGTTTAAAGGTGCGCTCAAACTTACACCGACCGGACCACACGTACAACGGGACTCTGGACACCGGACTTGACAGATAATCTAAGGCTATCTGTCAAAGTCCAATGTTCACGTGAACAAAATCAGATCAGTTTGACAGCACCTATAACCGTCAGCCTTATGGTTGACGAAATGGTATTCAATGTATGAATATTAAAACATTTACGAGTTGGCATACTTTTGAACTGGTTTTGCACGTCTTTTGTTTAGTTGTCGAAATGGGAAAGTTAAAAGATGGGACGACCCGTGATCAAAAGCGGTCATAAAATAAATGACAATCAGATTTCAATACGCAGATTTTTTTATATAAAATTGAGTCTGGACTGTTTTTACCGAACTCAAATGGAGTAATGCAAGACACCTAGCAAGGCGCAGTGATGACAGGTGGAATGAGGCGGTCACCGAATGGCGTCCAAGATGGGAAAAGCAGTGTGAGTCGTGCGGCGGGCGGCGAGATGTGCAGACAAAATTGTAGTTGCCATCCTGGATGAGGCTGTCAAAGAAATGTGGAGATTGGTACAAGAAAAGAGGTCTCCAGCAATGGTTGATTTCAGTCTGTGTCTGATGATGCTGAACTGTTTTTGATAAAGCCTATCCAGAGTTGTCCTAAATAATTTTACTTTAAAGATTTATTTCTATGATCAGTTTGTGACATCAACTTTCTGTCAAAATTCTACTAGTTAGGCCCTGTTTCCACTTTGTCGTGACGACAGATAATCGTGTAGTTTTAAGTGTCGTGTATTGTGTATTTAAATGGAGGTGTTCACATAATAATATAGGACGACGTCCATGACGTTCCAACTAAAAACCAACAATAAAATTAATCGCCACGACATCGTGGGAACGGGCCCTAACAGCAATTGGATTTAAGTCTAGTAGTCTAATGAAATGTCATTTTTCGTTTCTCGCGAAAACTGAAAGCAATGTCAAAAATCTTTGAGACGAAATTATAAAATGATAGATTCGTCTATTATAATTTAAATCTGAAAGAAGAATCTTTATTGAATTCATAATCTTACCATTTCAAGCAGTGTCTCTCAAGACATAAATTCTTAAATCGCTGAAAAATTTCTGATGCTATATTCAGACGTACCTGAAATTTATGAATAGCTTGAGACAAATGTTGCACGTTTTACAAAGTCACTGAAACATGGAATACATTGAACTTTAAATATTCAGAATTCACATTTTAGTGACAATGATGAAGTAAATACTCATTTCAAAGTAATGCTGATTGTGTTCAGAGAGTGTTTTAGCATTAAAACTATTTTGAAAATGTCTGTTTAGCTAAATTCGTTACATTGTTTTGTTTATAAAACACCAGCATTTTCACGCCTGTGCTCGCGCTGGGGTCGAAAAATATCCCACGGGATCTTACACTGAACCCTCTATCCTGAACCAGGTGATGGTCTACCTGAATGCCAAATTTCATTGTAATCTGTTCACCCACTATCCTGTGAAAAAGCAACAGACAGACTAACATACAGTGTATGTGTATTGTATAAATGATTTCAGGAATATTTTGTTTATCATTTAATATTGTGAAATATGTGGTTTATCTACACAGTATTCCAGCTAACCACTAAATTCCACAGTGCATGTGTGTACTTTACAACGCCATACTTTTAGTACCATGTCTATCCCAGCTGTGTACTGCGGTAAGCTAAATAAATAACGCAAGTCATGTTTCCGAGTTTATGAATTGCTGCAGCTTTAGTTTCACATAATTAGGGTACGGGAGTACGGGGATAAAATATAGCCTATGTTACTTGCTGATAACGTAGCTACCCATTGCTGAAATAATTTTTCAAATCGGTCCAGTATAGTTTTTAAGTTAATTCGTTACATATAAAAATACAAATTTATCAGCCTGTGATTATTAAAAATATAAGACTTGTTTGTTCAAATTTATGGTTAAAGCTCGCGTACACTTAATTTAGAAGTTGGCAGACTCATCCCACAATTAATTTGTTGGTTTTCTCCAACTGTGTTTTTTTTTTATTTACTTTGTACATTTTGTTGTATGTCTGTGTGCATGTTATTTCATTTTATTCTTCAAATTATTGTATTTGTGTGACATTTCTCTAATTTTTGTGTTTGTATTTGTGTCTATCTATTTTTATTTTTGCTTAAATGGGTCTCGGACTTGAAATAAACGATTTTATTTTATTTATTTTTATTATTGCACCTACTATTTTGTCTCTGCATTACCCTAAGGTTGACAGGTAGAAAATGCCCAAGCCATTTAGTCCGCCATTGTACATCATGTGCACAAAGTTTTAATAAATAAATAAATGAAAATTAAAGGTCCATGATTACCTATAAGCTGATTCACTGTGTGTCCCATCCGCGGATCTTGTAATGGTAGCGAAAATCAAGAAGTCTCCGCCTTCCGATCTTTGCTCTCAAAGCTGCAGCTGAAGAGACACCAGTATTTTACATAGAGTGACCATACTTATCTGACCTTCACAACCCAGTTAGTACCGATTAATAAGATACCCTAGACCTACCACTACGTGGACCGATGACCTGGTGAAGGTTGCGGGAATCCGTTGGATGCGAGTCGCACGGGACCAGTCAATGTGGCGACACTCGGGGGAGGCCTATGTCCAGCAGTGGACATCTTTAGGCTGAAAATTATGAATACGATACCCTGCATAAATGAGGCACGGAGGATACTTGGTATGTAATGGGTGGTCGTTCGTTCATTTTAAATACTCGCTAGGCTCTTGGCGCTAAGCAAACCATATGTCAGTAAGTACATAACCTTAGTCAATGCAAGTGTTTGACTTAAACTTGAAAAGAAAATTTACCCAAAATAATCACTTCATTTTTTTATTATTTAACACTTCAAGCACAAAGTACAGAGGCGGACTTAATGCCATAGGCGTTCTCTACCACTTATCTATTTATTACTCACTAGCGGACGTCACGCGGTTTCACCCGCGTAGTGCGGGGATAAAAGAAGCCTATGTTACTCAGGGTAAAAATCGGCACAATAGTTTTTGAGTTTTGAATAAACTCAAAAACTATTGTGCCGATTTTTACAAACATACAAAAATACAAATTTTTCCTCTTTATAATATTAGTCATGATTAGAAACAGAGGCGTCAAGTGGTGTTACTCTATTTCATAATGTCAATTTTATTTTCCAATCTGCATCGGTGACGCTATGCAGGTGACATTTATTATTATTAGACCAATCTCTAAATGAAAATTTATGACCAAATCCATCATTTAGTTCTAAAATAAGTCACGATGTATTGTCATAAGTGTAAAGATTCTTGGCAGGTATTTCGGTACGTGTAGAATTTTAATTAATATTGATCTAGTATGTTTAAACTGTTGATTGGAGCGGTTCTAAGTGTAGCCATCTGTTTTGTATCTCCCCAAAATTGTAATGATAAGATATGCTCTTTAGGTCGCAATAAAGTAGATTAGATAGATAGATAGATTCATTTATTTGCCTGAAATATGGTGCTATTTTGGTATTCCATTGCACTGTATTCAATAAAATCCTGGCGAAAACTATATGAAACTTTTGCTTGTCAAGTGTGCCACGACGCGCGTGGACGCCGAGTGGCCCGCGAGGCGAGTCGTATGGTAGCGGCAAGCGCGTTGACCACCCGCCGTAAGCTTTTTCATATGGACATTATAAAATAGGCTATGCGACACACGATTTAGTGCTCTAATTTGAATGGCAAGTTAATTGCTGGGTTGGAGCGGTGCCGGTGCGGTGCTTGTCAAGTGAGCCACGACCTTAAGAACGTAAGGCAGCGTCACTACCACTTCGCCATTCGGGTCGCCAAACAAATGACAGACGGGACTAACTGCAACCACGGCTTGACCTAAAGATCGTCCCGAGCCGGTTATTTATCCACGACCTAATAACATTTAATTAAATAGTATACATTCATACATAGTACCAACTCTATCAATCTTATTCTGCTGGAAATAGCAACAAAGTATATAGGTACTAATGTAAGTTGAGCACTCACCTCTAAGTTAGTGGAATCAAAACAATTTATTCTTAAAGCCCCCAAAAGGTCTATTTATTTGAAGAAGTACTCCGAATTCCAAAATTAGAACCACTAAAAATACTTACTTCTAACGACCACCAAATTATGTTAATTGGGGGTCGAAAAAAAACATTATAAGGGCTATTATGAGACTTTCTGAAGCCAAACCACAGACAAACATACGGAATTAAAGGAACTTGACGCAGTGATTTTCATAAACAATGGGTAGACTGGGAGCATTTGAAGAAATTAATTTTTCTTTCGCCACCTCCCCTTTTTTGCCACCCCTGGCATTAAGGTGAGCGGTTTGTTCCCAACAAGGTCCATTTTATTTGAGTAAGGTACAGAATGAGTAAGGCATAGTTTTAATTTTTAAATATTCAATTTTTAAGATTTTTATACGACACTCGCGGACAAAGAACGAAATACTTAAATTACTCTTAAAATAATACCACAATCGACTTGAATGCAACTGTATGTGGTACATAATTGCCTTGTTAATAAAACAACACTAATTATTTGGAACATCAAAATCAGTTTAATTGTCAAAATTACTTAAAAAAAAACAATAAGCAATTTTTACTTTGAAAAATAATAGTTAGTACCTCAAATAACATAAAAAATAATATTAATATTTTTTATAAGTAGTCAAAGTATTAATTTTATATTTCTGTGTCGACGTACCTGCTTTAATAAATTGCGAAAGGCAAAACAACCATAAAATTCTCACACAGACTAATAAATAACAATTTTACAACAAAAACCTCTTGAAAATACGTATGATGAAATTTTTTACACAAACTGAATTTATTACTTTAAGTATAGCAGCAGCATTTTGCTCAAGAACTCCATTTTATTACAGCTAAAACGTTTAACTGAGAGAGACAAAACAGAAAATAAAAACACAAGTAGAAAAACCTTTCATTCCTATGCATTGACATCTTTCAATTTAAACCGAAGCGTTTCTGATTTTTTCTTTATTAGAAAAAAACGCGGTAAATGGTGAATTGCGAATTGGAAGGAGACCCAGGCGAAGTCTTTGTTCAATTCTTGTGAGAAAATGGAATGGCCGCTAAGGTTTGTAAATGAGGCAACGGCGGGATTGTCTGCATTTGGTTGATGAGAGTAGACGCTTCTAAAGACTTCAAAGTCCTTTGCGTACTTCGTTTAGTGATTTGGTGGGTGTTATCAAAAATAGAATAGTTTTAGGCTAGTTTTAGTTAAGAGGGTTATCACATTTTTTTTGTATTTGAGTGTTTGACTCTACAAACACTCAAATGTAAGAAAAAGTATTGTTACGAGCTGGGTATGAGATAAATTAATTACTACCGATTAAACAACACAATAACTTTATTAATCACAAAACAATTTAAACTTAATCACAAGTACACTACAATACACTATTCACTTAGATATCGCACTTCAAGTTCACTTCGATTCGCTTCGTTGTGTAGCCAAAACAAGACTGACTGTCGCGGCCCTGAGCGGTCTATTTATACTCGCCCACAGACACACCAGAATAACCTCGAATATTCTAGAGGGTCATAGAAAACACTAACAAAAGAGTAGGTAGGTAGGTAGGTAATTATTATTACTAGCTACTTGTACAACACAAACAAATATGAACCGTATGCCCTAGGCGTACGGTCGAAATTCTAATGTCTTTTTATAAAGAGGTCGCGAGTTTGTAGGTACCTACCCAACTTTGAAAGTAATAATAATAGAAATCTCTCGAAATTCCAACGTACACATACTGTAATCACGTGCTTTCTCGAATGTTCTAGTAGGTCCGATGTAACAGTATGATATTTAACTAGAACAATCCCGAGATAAATAATCGAACTTTCTTGGGCATGTTTTTTTTTAATTTTGTGGCCATATCTAAACTATAATCATCTATTATCATCATTAGTTTAGATGTGCGATTATGGTTTAGATAATGGCCACAAAATAAAAAAAAATGCTTATGCCCGGTAAAGTTTGATTGATTCCGGCCTGTGTAGGTTTTTGAGAACTGGTTTCATAAGTTTTGTAGCTTTGCATTATATACATAATTATGGAATAATGGTTATTGGTAATAAAATGGTTCCTTATCTGTGTATACATATTTTTGGGGCTGACTGTCCCAAACATATACACTAGATCAAACTTTTCTTGAATCAGTATTAAAACTTGACTGTAAAGGGACCTAGTTTAGGGAATTTTATAGGTTTCTTTTTTTTCTGAATTTTTCAATATCAGATTTCGTCATATAATACACATAAATCACGAATTCATATACTTTGTGCGTTAAAATAGAGTGCAAAATTCAATACACGTACCCTACAATGTCAAAGGTCACGGCCACAACATAAAAGCACAATACATCAAACATTGACAGGTTCACTCTGCCACACTACATCAACTGATTATACGAAAAAAACATAAACATATAATCACGGCTGTAATCCTTGAAAAGGTAGACAGAGATGTACCTAAAGTACAGTCACGTGCACCAATATGTATCACTTTCCTAAATTTAAAAGCAATTTTCGCGAGAAATAACGATTGTAACTTGGAGATAGGATCGTTTTCATAAAAATATGAGTTCCAAAACACTATGGTCGTAACAACATGCAATTTTAATCAGAACAGTAGGAGAAAAACACTTTTAAAAGTTGTTAAGTGTTTACATGTTGGTGGTCGTGACTGTACACCCATATTTCCCCAGTTAGGTTTAAGTTCCATGTTATAAGGGGCACAGATCCAGACGCTGCCGTGGCTCATCATCATCATCATCATTTCAGTTGAAAGACGTCCACTGCTGGACATAGGCCTCCCCAAAGTGTGACCACATTGAAAGGTTCCGTGCGACTCGCATCCAGCGGATTCCCGCAACCTTCACCAGGTCATCGGTCCACCAAGTGGGAGGTCTTCCAAAGCAACCAGTTCCATCCGGTCATCCGTTCTGCGAGCAATGTGCCCTGCCCACTGCCACTTAAGTTTGACAATTCTTCGGACTACGTCGGTACGCCATGGTTGCTACTGGGAAATTCCTAATGAAAAACCCAATCATTTTGACCGACCAGAGAATCGTAATCAGGACCTCATGCCCAGTGTTTGCGTTCAATTGACTGATGAGGCAACACGATTAAATACAGAAGAAAACACTGTTATTCCATCTGGAAGTATTTTCAGGCCGCACTAATAAAATATTCTGAAATATTCACCGTTCTGGGCATGAAAAACAGCTATGAATCCAACGTGGTACGGAATAAAATCTAGGACGTGTATGAACGCTTTTGGTCTGAAACACTGTCATCTATCACTGTGCGTATAAAACTGGTGAAGACCTAGTCTGTCACGAGCATCGAGGGTTCCGCTTCTTTGAAAGAATGGTATAATATTTAACATTGTCAACATTTATCATTTTTTGTGGGCTTAATTGTGGTATTTGTGTTAAGACATCGAGTCAGCCTATAAGTATAACTTTAAAACTACGCAGCGTCAATGAAAAATTGTCAAATGAAGCTTATTTTGGATAATTATAATAAATGGCGGTAACCTATTTGATAAAGTGAAGCTTGTGGCAATAAAGCTTACGCAATTATTCCAATTATGGGTGTACAAGCATTGTTTAATAATTATACCGATGCTGAAATATAAGAACTTGTATCAGACATAAAAAGTTGCACCATAATTCTTCCTTTTCACCCATCTACGGCGGAGGGTGAGTATATAATTTCAGCCCGTATTTACCATTTCAGTACGGAACCCCAAAACCGGGGTGAAACGGGTATATACGGAATGGTAAAGTTCATTGCGATATTGTCACCGTAAGTAATTCTGGATTCTTTATGAGTGCGAGTTCTGCTATGTCAGGTATTTTTTCGGGGATAATACTTTATTTCTATGTGAACAGTTGGGGTGTATTGCTACTTGTTATTCTGTAAGTTGTGATTTAGACGCAAGAAAGAAATTTTGGGAATTACGGTGGAAGAATTTATCAATCTTGTTTTAGTTCCTTTATCTTTATGGTAAGACTGTTGGTATAGTGGTTCCAGGAGGCCATGTCCGACATCTGTGACGTGGCAATGCCCCGAGTTCGGCCAGGAAGCGCCCGACGTCAGGTGTACTGGTGGTCGCGCGAAATAACATTTCTGCGCGAGGCGTGTGTCGATGCGCGGCGCCTGTACGCCAGGCATCGCAGGCTCCGCATTCGGCCGCCGAATGCGGCAGCCATTGAGGCGGAGCTGTACGAGGGATACAGAGCGGCGAAGACCGCCCTCCGGGACGCTGTCCTGCGGGCCAGGGAACTGGCCCGCTTGGAGATGCTGGAGACTCTCGACAGAGACCCGTGGGGGCGCCCTTACAAGATGGTGCGGAATAAACTCCGCACCTGGGCCCCCCCGCTGACGCAGAGTCTCCGGCCTCACCTCGTGGAGGACGTGGTGAGCGCTCTGTTCCCCTCGCGGGGGGAACATCCGCCCCCGCCTATGGCTCCGCCACCTGCGGTGCCGGAAGAGGACCCAAGCGACGACGACGACACTCCGGAAGTGACTGGGGTAGACCTGAGAGTGGCGGTAGGTAGGCTCAAGGCCAAAAATACCGCCCCGGGACCCGATGGCTTGCCTGGCAAAGCCTGGGTCCTGGCCTCGGATGAGGAGGCTCTCGGGCCCCGACTAAAAGGGCTCTTAAGCGCATGCTTGGAGAGAGGCCAGTTCCCGCTTCGTTGGAAGACGGGGAAACTGGTCCTCATCCAAAAGCCGGGGCGCCCTGCGGACTCTCCGTCCGCATTTCGGCCCATTGTGTTGCTCGACGAGGTGGGCAAGCTCTTTGAGAGAGTGATTGCAAACCGCCTCGCCGAGCACCTTGAGGGGATGGGGCCGAATCTTGCGGAGAACCAGTTTGGTTTCCGCAAGGGGCGCTCCACAGTGGACGCAATCATGCGCGTGAGAGCCCTCACGACGGGGAATGCGATATCCCGGGGCGGAGTCGTCTTGGCGGTGTCTCTCGACATCGCCAACGCCTTCAACTCCCTGCCCTGGAGCTGCATCAGGGAGGCACTCCGGTATCACCGGGTGCCGACCTACCTCCGTCGTGTGATCGGGGACTACCTGACGGACAGGGCCGTCATATACCCCAGTCGCTGCGGAGAATGGAACCGGCGAGAGATGTCGTGCGGTGTCCCACAGGGATCGGTTCTGGGACCGCCCCTGTGGAACATCGGTTACGACTGGGTGCTGCGCGCGGACCTCCCTAGTGGTGTCAGCGTCGTTTGCTACGCAGACGACACCCTGGTGCTGGCACAGGGGAGGTCGCACGAGGCGGCGGCCGAAATTATGACACGCGGGGTTGCGATAGTCGTTGAGAGGATCCGGCAACTGGGTCTCGAGGTGGCATTGCACAAGTCCGAGGCCATGTGCTTTCATGGGCCTCGGAATGCGCCACCATCGGGATCCACGCTGACGGTGGGAGGGGTATCCATCGGCGTCGAGCCAACGTTGAAGTACCTGGGACTCGTACTCGACAGCCGATGGAACTTCGTGGAACATTTCCGACGTTTGGCCCCCAGGCTGGAACGGACCGGGGCCGCCTTCAGGCGGCTCCTGCCCAACCTTGGGGGGCCAAACGCCTCCTGCCGCAGGCTATACGCGGGGGTCGTGCGGTCCATGGCCCTCTACGGGGCCCCAGTGTGGGCGCGTTCCTTGAGGCGGCGAGCCGCCCATTATCTGAACGCGCCCCAAAAAGTGGTGGCCGTAAAGATGGTCCGTGGGTACCGCACGATCTCCCGCGAGGCGGCGGGCCTGCTTGCCGGATTGCCGCCATGGGATCTGGAGGCGATAGTACTCGCGCGCCTGCACGACTGGCGCGCGGAGGCACTACGTCGGGGGGAAACTCCGCTGCCGCGGCAAATTGCCGCTCAGCGGACAGACCTCCGGCGCGATCTCATGGCGACATGGAGAGAGCGACTGTCGCAACCCCGTGCAGGGCACGCCACGATAGTGGCGGTAAGTCCCCTCTTTGAGGAGTGGCTAGAGAGGCGCCACGGCGTCCTCACCTTCCGCCTGACGCAGGTCCTCACCGGACACGGATGTTTCGGGAGGTACCTGCACCGAATCGGGCGGGAGGACACGCCCGGGTGTCTCCACTGCGAGGATCGACCGGAGGACACGGTGGAGCACACGGTGGAAGTCTGCCCTGCGTGGGCGGAGCACCGCCGTGTCCTCGTAGCGGCGATCGGCGGCGGCGACCTCTCGCGTCCGGCCCTGGTTCAATCCATGGTCCGGAGCGAGACGGAATGGGAAGCCGTCACCTCCTTCTGCGAAGCAGTCATGCTAGCGAAGGAGGTGGCGGAACGAGAGAGGGAGAGATCCTCTCCTCCCGGCCGCCGCGGGAGACGCACGGGGCGTCGGGGGCCACGTGGTGGCTACCGGCCACCGTAGACGCGGGCCTGTGGACGGTTGGCTATGGGCTAGGTAGCCGTCCGTCCGTCTAAAGACGACAGGCCGTGTCGACGGCGCGTTCGTGTTCCACGCGCGCCTCAAAGAGATGTCAGCATAAGAGAGGGGCCCGCAAGGGCCGAAGCCTGCCGGGGTTGCGGGCCTATTCGAAAGAGATACCGCGGCCCCGGAACATAAAGGGCGAGGAAGGAACATGGATGGGTTTTAGTCAGTAAAAGTCTGACACTCCCTCCCGCTCCGCCCAGAGTGGGAGAAGTCATTTGATGATTTCCCATCTTAAAAAAAAAAAAAAAAAAAAAAGGACTGTTGGTATGAAAAGATATAACTTTCCGACACTGGCCTGAACACTTGGATAGAGTGTCATTTTATCAGCTACTAGCGGACGTGACGCGGTTTCACTCGCGTTTTTCCCGTTCCCGTGGGAGTACAGTGATAAAATGAAGCCTATGTTACTTGCTGATAATGTAGCTATCCATTGCTGAAAGGATTTTTAATTTATTCATTAAATTACACACAAAAATACTAATCTTTCCTCTTTATACTATTAGTATTGACAGCGACTGTCAAGAAATAGCTTGGTCCTTAGAAACTGGAAGACATTTCAGTAACTTATGCATGTCTTATACATCATCATTCCTGCATATCTAGTTCTTCCATAGCTCTCCATTACTCTCTTCTCTATTATATTGAGGTCATCCTGTAAAGATAGTGTGTAAGTGTAATGTAGGGTATTTCTAAGTTGTGTTCCGATATAAACACTGTGGACCACCCGCGGCGCTTTAGTCAATAAATGTCTAGCGAACGAACAACTTGTTTCTATTCACAATACTACATTGGCGACGAGGATGACTAAATTCGGTGAATTTGACATGAAGACGGGAAGCTGGCAGTCATACTGTGATAGACTGGACATGTATTTTGTGGTTAATACAGTGAAGGAAGACCTAAAACTACCGACGCTAATAGCATACATGGGTGAAGCGGCATACGAACTATTAGTGAATTTGTGTAGTCCAAAGAAGCCGGCGAACATGACCTTTACCGAGGTTGTGAAGGTCATGCAAGAACATTTGCAACCAAATCCATCTATTTTGGCAGAACGTTATAAATTTCGACAAAGAAGACAACAAGCCGGTGAAAGTATTTCGGATTATGTGGCGGAGTTGAAGAAAATCACGCGGTATTGTGAATTCGGCACAAGTTTGGACGATAATTTGAGAGACCAATTCGTGTGCGGCATTTTGAGTGACCTAATTAGACAACGATTGTTTGCGGAAGGAAACATAAAATTCGTAAAAGCGGTATCAGTGGCGGGCGCCCTGGAGGCGGCGGAGCGGGATGCAGCCGCTGTAGACGGGCGGGGCAACGTCAGCGGGCCGGCGGCGGCTGCGGCCGGCGCGAGCGCTGTCGCGGCAGTGCTCGAAAGTTCGAGAACGAACACAGTGTCACGGCGTAGTTCGGCAGCATTTGATCAAGATGGTGACGTGCATCGAATGCAAGTGGGAGGATGCGCTGCATGCGGGGATTACAGACACACGAAAATGGAATGCAGATTTTCAAAATATCAGTGTAGTAAATGTAAGGAAGTTGGGCACTTGCGTCGGATGTGCCAGGAGAATGGTGCACGTGATATCGGTGACCATCGAGACCGCGGCCAACGGAGCGGTGGCGGCGGAGCAGGCAGGACGGGGCGCGGCGCCGGTACGGGCGCTGGGGGGTCCCGCACGGCCAGCCGGGGCAACGGGCAGACCGGGAAGGCGCGGCCGGGTGCAAATGGGCGGCCAGCCATGCACACGTTTGAGGCGCATTGGGAGGAAGAGGCGGAAGACTTTGTGGAGGAAGAGGAACCCATTTATCAAATGTCGTTAAGCCAATATAGGCCGGTGAGCATGAACATTCTTGTACATAATGTATTATTAACAATGGAAATTGATACCGGGTCTCCTCTATCTTGTATCTCGAGTAATACTTATGAGGATTATTTTTCTGATATACTGTTGTTACCGTGTAAGTTATCAGTAAGATTTTATAATGGAAGCAAAGTTCAGCCCACGGGGTATATAGAAGTAACTGTAACCTATAAAAACCAGAAAAAGAAGTTAGATTTATATGTGTTTAAAACGGGAAGTACTACACTTTTAGGAAGACAATGGTTATCGGAATTAAATATCAGTATACCCCCTATAACAATAAATAATGCGAGTTTAACAGAGCAAGAGTTAAGAGTTAAACAAAGAAATAATATTGTATGTAATATCTATTCTAGGTACTATGAGTTATTTGATGGCGGACTGGGGTGTTTCACGGGCGGTCGAGCCACGTTACATTTACGTGAGGGAGCCGTGCCGGTATTCTGCCGCGCGCGGCCGCTGCCGTACGCACTGCGCTCGCGCGTCGACGCCGAGCTCGAGGCCATGCTGCGCGCGGGCATCATCGAACCTGTTCACACCTCCGACTGGGCCACACCTCTGGTAATTGTACACAAGCCGGATGGCGCTTTACGTTTATGTGCTGACTATAAGGTTACAGTGAATCCTATGTTAAGGGTTGATAAGTATCCTGTGCCTAAGATAGACGACTTATTTACTAAGTTAAGTGGTAGTAGGTATTTCACGAAACTAGACTTATCTCAAGCGTACAACCAAATAATGTTAGACGAATCCAAGGAATTTACAGTTATCAATACACATAAGGGTCTTTTTAGATACAATAGATTAGTGTATGGACTCGCGTCGAGTCCAGGAATTTTCCAAAGAATAATGACACAATTGTTTGATAAAATACCAAATGTGACGATTTTTTTAGATGACATATTGATCACAGGAAATACGATTGATGTACATGTAGATACAATAAACAAGGTTCTTAAAATATTACAAGAAAATGGTTTAAAAATAAAAAAGGAAAAGTGTGATTTTTTGAGTAAAGAAGCCAAATATTTAGGGTTTATAATTAGCAGAGAGGGCGTCAGGGTTGATCCAGAAAAAATTAAACCCATAATTAAACTATCATCTCCGACCAACGTATCCGAACTGAAATCCTTTTTAGGTATGGTGAATTTTTACGGCAAATTTATAAAAAATCTAAGTTTCTATTTATCACCATTTTACGAATTATTGAAAAAGGGTAAACATTGGGTATGGGGTAATACGCAATCTCAGGCATTTAATCAAATAAAAAAGTTATTAATTAGTTCAGAAATATTATCACACTACGATGAGTCACGGCCCGTAATATTGACGTGTGATGCGAGCTCGCGGGGCATCGGCGCTGTGCTTGCGCAGCGAGCGCCCGACGGCCGCGAGTACCCTATAGCGTACGCATCAAGGACGCTCACCTCCGCGGAATATCATTACAGTCAAATACATAAAGAGGCATTAGCCATAGTATTCGCCGTGAAGAAATTTCATCAATATTTATATGGCAGACCATTTGTTTTAAAAACAGATCATAAACCTTTAGTTAGTATATTTGGATCGGAATTAGGAATTCCAAACATGACAGCTAGTAGGTTACAGAGATGGGCGTTAATATTATCAGCTTATGATTTTAAAATTGAATATGTGAATACAAATTCAAACACAGCTGACGTTTTGTCTCGATTAGTAGAAAGTTATAAAGCTATTAGCGAGACAGGCATGGACGAAGTTCCGGAGCAAACGTATCTCCACTTTGCCTCAGATGCCTTGTTACTTAAATATGAAGATATTAGAAAGGATACAAAAAGAGATCCAATGTTAACGCGTATATTGAGCTATGTTAGGGATGGTTGGCCTAAGGAAGTCGAGATAAAGGAACTTAGACCTTATTTTAATAGACGTAGTGAAATATATACTGAGTTAGGGTGTCTTATGTGGGGTCATAGGTTAATCGTGCCCAGATCTTGTCAAGATAGGGTATTAATGGAGCTACATGACACTCATATGGGGATAGTTAAGACAAAATGTATAGCTAGAAGTTATGTGTGGTGGCCGGGAATTGATGAAATGTTGGAAAACCTATGTAGAAACTGCACAATCTGCGCAGAAATGGCCGAGGCGCCAGTACACCACGCACCACAGCCGTGGAACTGGCCATCTCGTCCATGGACTAGGATACATGTGGATTTTTTAGGGCCTATACACGGACACAAGTATTTAATCATGGTCGATGCCACCTCGAAATGGATCGAAGCATGTCCGGTCGCTTCGACTACGGCCAAAGCAATAATAGGAAAAATAAGAGAAATTTGGTCACGTTTTGGTATACCGAAACAATTAGTCTCCGATAACGGGCCACCCTTTAGTAGTGAAGAATTTAATACATTTTTAGAAAATAACGGAGTAGAACATGTATTTTCCGCACCGTACCACCCAGCTTCCAATGGGTTGGCAGAGAATGCGGTCAGACAGTGCAAAAGAGTTATAAAAAAGGCTATTATTCAAAATATAGATGTAGAACTTGCCCTTCAGCGGTTTTTACTAGTGCATAGAACCACTGAACATAGTACCACAAAAGAAAGTCCGTCACAAATATTACAGGGTAGGACATTAAGAACTCGGTTGGATCGGCTGAAACCATCGCGCGAGAAGCAGGTGGCCGACGCGCAGCTCCGACAGTCAAATGGGGCAGGCGGAACGCACCGCGCTCTCGGTACGGGGGACGAGGTTTGGTGCCGGGTGTACCAAGGATTTAAGAAGTGGGTAAGTGGTACAGTCATTGAGCGCTTGAGTACTACAGATTATCAAATAAGATTATTAGATGGCACAGAGATACATAGGCACATTGATCAGTTAAAGTTAAAATGCAATGCAAATCAATCACAGCCGACTGATAGAGTAATAGTCAGCACAGAAGTAGCGCCCAAAGACTCTAACCGGCCGTTAGGAAATTCACTGGTTTGCCCAACAGTACCGGTTACGAAAATACCCACCGAGGTGTGCTTAGGTGGAGGTGTGGGAGGTTCGGGATGCGGTAGGGATGAGGAGCAGTCGGAACCGGGGGTGATAATGCCGGATTTATCTAAAGGGCTGGTTGATGGACCCAGCAAAGTAGCCTCGACCGCCGGTGAATCTCGTTCCGTTAGAATTAGGAAACCTCCCCAAAGATATGGTCAGCCCTAAGTATAGTTAGTTAAGATTAAGTACTAGCTTTAAGTTTTGAATGTTATGTAGGTATAATAGTATTATTATGTAAGTAGATTATAAGTAACTCTGTATGTTTATCTGGTTATATAGTAATAGTGGTAGGTAAATAGTATTCTTATATACCTAGATTGTAAGTAACTTTGTATGTTTATTTTAAGTTAGTTAATAAGGGTGGAGGTGTAATGTAGGGTATTTCTAAGTTGTGTTCCGATATAAACACTGTGGACCACCCGCGGCGCTTTAGTCAATAAATGTCTAGCGAACGAACAACTTGTTTCTATTCACAATACTACAGTAAGTTTAATAAATAAATAAAAATAATAAATAAATAAATAACATGGTACTCATCATCTCGGCATACACCTCTTTTCTATTTATCCATCTTCTGCAGTCGGTCCAAGTAGTCAGTGGCCCAAAAAGTCTGACAACCAGTCTTACTACGTGGAAATGTATTACCCAGAATTAACTGGGTTTCACAACCCAGTTAATTCTGGGTAGGTAGGCAGTTGCTCCATGTAAAATACTCGTATTCAGTTGCATACGGTTAGACTGGAAGCCAACCCTAACATAGTTGGGAAAAGGCTAGGCACATAGATATAATAAAGTATTTCTGTGGCTAGGCAGATGATATTCGATCCCATACATTTTTCGATTATTGATTCGCGTGATTAATACCCCTCTTACGTCTGTGCGATTCCCTGATGGATGCTCGATAGTAAAAAAAAAAAAAAAATGTGTACTAGACACATTTTTTTTTGTTTGTAATACAAAATTATTCTCGTTCTATTTTATCCAAGTCCTGGTTGCTTCCGTAAAACTTATAAATATGTTTTTTTATTATACACTGTGATCGTTTATCTTCTAGATATACAGTTTTGCCCAATTTAATTCTAAACACACAATGGAACTGAGGTATTCCGTAGCCGTAAGCAGTTTTTCTCACGATTGTCTGGCAGTTTGAGTACTATAAGCGACCTACCCAAATGTGCTTTCTTTGGTAATTTTCGTCGTGTCGTTGAGCTCCTTGAGTCGAGCTACACGATAACTAACAAATGCTTGCACTGACTGGACAGGTCCACTCAAAACTGTGTGGGTGCTTTCTTTAAAACACCATCTCAGACACTAATCTGCATATGAGTTTTTAGACTGACATGGTCACTAACACAAACATTAGAATTAAGAACGGGATATTTACCATGTTGGTGTTCATCCGTGACCATGGCGCTTGTAACAGTGCCGAAATATCGGAACTCAAAACAAACAATAAACATGGTAAATATCCCGTTCTTAATTCTAATGTTTGTACTAATCTGCATAGTCCTCATGTGATGAGCAAGATTATGTCGGAACTATAAAAGAGACTATGACCTCTGAGTTTGTTTCGGCTGTTTTTTTCTCTTGTATCGTTAATGTAATGTCCTATGAAGTATTTTGTGTGTACATAAATAAATAAATAAATAAACACGGCCCCACCTAGTTTACAAAAAATACGTGTTAAAGTGTTTGTAAAAACCTACTTAAAACTTAAAACCTACAAAATAAACATAACTTATATTTTACCATTTACTTCATTGTGCTCTCTCTCTCCTTTATATTACGAGAACCATAAACAGTGTAACTATAAATAAAACAATATATAAGATCCGTAAGCAATAAAATAGGGTACCTTAATCTAAAATTACAGACGGCGCCGGGTGAATCAGTAGCCTAATAAAACACAAACAAGGCCCAAATAAAAAATAAGCCGCCGCTTCCACGAAAAGTGGGAACCCAAACACGATACGTTGGGCACAGAAAATCTACGGATTTAAGCATACTGGCTTCTCATATACTTGGAATGAATGCTGGTATTTTAAGCTATAGACTCTATATCCATCATTTCTGTATGCCCATTTGGATGGGCGAGCCTATTACATAAGGACAAATCCAGACTGCAGTCTGAATCAGCCACAGGACTGTCACAGAGAAATACATGATGGAACAACCAAATAACAGTGACCGACCTGGGAATTGCATCTGGGACCTCGTGCTTTGCAGTCGCATTAGCGACCACTAACGAAAACCAGTATTTGAGTGAAAAATTACGCTCTATTTTTTTACAAAGTAAAATCGCGCGTATCTTGTATCATTAAATAGGTAAATAGCAAACATTTTTTAAAATTGAAATATGGTCATGATATTATACCATTTTGAAATCCTCATGATGTACCCTTTTATTTGATACCCTTATTGCAGTGTCCATTTTTTTTTTTTACTAGCCTATGTTCACACGGAACTGGTCCAGGTGTTTAGAAGTTATGGTGGAATAAATAAAATACACAAACATACATACATACATGAACCCTTTTTTTTTTTTTTTTTAGGATGGGAAATCATCAAATGACTTCTCCCACTCTGGGCGGAGCGGGAGGGAGTGTCAGACTCTTACTGACTAAAACCCATCCATGTTCCTTCCTCGCCCTTTACGTTCCGGGGCCGCGGTATCTCTTTCGAACAGTCCCGCAACCCCGGCAGGACATACATGAACCCTGAGAACATGACACTCCTTTTTTTGGGCAGTCGTCTTGGGACAAAATAATGTCCAAGCAGTTATTCGGAAGTTTCTTACAGTACCACACAAACCTACTTAACCTATTTCCCCATCCTTGGTCTTCCTCGCCCTTTACGTTCCGGGGCCGCGGTATCTCTTTCGAACAGTCCCGCAACCCCGGCAGGACATACATGAACCCTGAGAACATGACACTCCTTTTTTTGGGCAGTCGTCTAGGGACAAAATAATGTCCAAGCAGTTATTCGGAAGTTTCTTACAGTACCACACAAACCTACTTAACCTATTTCCCCATCCTTGGTCCTTTCTTCAAATATTAATCGAATGACCTTGACTCTTGGCATACGTCTCCCATTACG
The DNA here is from genome assembly GCA_950022955.1 of Xestia ashworthii. NCBI lineage: Eukaryota > Metazoa > Arthropoda > Insecta > Lepidoptera > Noctuidae > Xestia > Xestia ashworthii. The sequence continues at coordinate 21,194,782 of OX465562.1, forward strand.
TACAGTGGAGGCATGGCATACTGGGCTCTGAGGATATGGTGAAAACTTATGCGGTAGGAATTTTAGATGAATTTGTTTGCAAGGTTAATGCTGAGATTTTTGCTCGTTATGGTTGTAAAGTTGCAAGTTTTAAGACATCACACAAATACACAAATCCCATGATGCCAGATCCAGTAGAAAACCAGCGTCGGATAGTTGTCCGTTTTGCTGAACTGGGCCTATTTGGCGCAGCCGCGAGGCCACATTGTCATATTTTTTTTTTCATTTTGTTTAGTTTTAAATTTTTACTATTGTTTTTGTTTCCATTTTTTTATTTATTTTGTTTTTTTTTTATACTGTGTGTACTTGTGGCGTGTGCCAAATAAATGTTTTTTCTTTTTTTCTTTCTTTTTGATATTTATACAGGGTGTAAACGGACTCGTGACGCAGCCGTCAACCAAGCATTCTTTACATCAAAAAAGTTACTTTATAAAAATTGTTGCTGAGAAACGATTTTTTTTTACGGTAAGACTCAATGTAACACACGTAAACATCATGCTGTTGGATGGATTGAATAGTACGGGTGGTGAAGATGTTAAAAAGTAAACAAACATTTAAAATAAGTATGCCTGTAACTGGCCTACTTGAAATAAATGCTTTAATTTTGATGTTTGATTTTGAATATATTATGTATTTTCAAAATCTTGTGAAAAAGTTGGAACTGGGTAATAAAAAAATATCGCAATGACGGGCAGAACTAGTGCCTCGCTTAACTTTTACACCCTGTATACAATCTATAAAATACATCGGTGAATGGGCCTCTGCTTGGCGCGTCATATCCACACGATGCAGACCTTGCAGAACCGATTCCTCCGTAAGATCACCGGTGCCCCCCCGTACGTCCGTAACGACAGTCTACACGTAGACCTTAGAATCCCTACCGTTAAGCAGTTCATGAAACGCCTTTCCAAGCGTTACTTCGACACTGCCATCAAACATAGGAACCCCCTAATCGCATCGGCCGCCCGGTACGACCCATCGCGTATTAGCTCAGTCCAACGTCCGCGTCACACCTTAGTCACCCCCGACGATCCGATCACTATCTTGCAAGAGAGTAGGAAAGATACCAGTACAGTTCGTAGATTGTACAAATACAAACCGAAGACCTTCCGACCTCGCCGCCGAGGTCCGGCGCGTAATCCCAAGTCAATCCCTCCCCGACCCTTGCCTGAGCCAGCCCGCGATGCTGAGCCTTTAGCAATAAAACAGTCCCTAAATAAAGACAATCAGATCCAGCCTGTCCCTTTGCTGCCCCCAGCGACGCCCTAAGCCGAGGTCCGTACCCCTCAGGGGGTGCCCTTAGAGCGCTGTCGCTTAGTTTTTAGTCATTTTTGCCCTGGCTGGAGGCCTTAAATTCAAGGCATCCACAGGACTTGCCCGGTTAAGTAGAAGCCAGTCTTCGTAGACTGAACTGCGAGATGCCCTATCCAAAAAAAAAAAAAAAAAAAAAAAGGCCTCTGCTTGGGTTTAGATGCCGACCAAAAATTAAACATCTCTCACCATCAGGCATGCTGATTACCTCACAATGTTTTCCTTCAATACGCACATGAATCCGAACTTGAGACCTATATCAGTCCGATGGTCCAAACACAACTGACCGTTTTAAATTTTTAACTATAATAATAAATTCAATAAAGTATCTTGACGTGGCTCACGAGGTTGTCGACATGTGGGATGTGGACTCAGCAATCATTGTGCCGATAGTCGTGTCAGGCCATGGCTTAATTCCCAATTTCCTCGATCTCTCGTTAGGTAGCTGGATCAAGGGCTTGATTCAGAAAGCGGTACTCCTGGACATGGCTCGTATTGTTAGGAAGTTCCTCTCTCTGGAGCCTTGACCGCCGTAGCTTGGACACTGTTCCCGATACCGATGGGCTACAATTGATTTTTTAACGTTTTTATATATTTTTTATTTCATTTTAAAATGTAATCAATTTGTGAAAAGATGATTAAAGGAAATAATAACTGAAAAAAAGTTGTGAAAGTCCTTTTTAGTTCTACAGAAAGAAACATTGTCAAAGCAAAATTATTTATTTCTAAGGCTTATATTGTTGCGGTACACAAAAAGGTTTTCTGAGCGGCTTTGAAAAACATTTGTTTGGTCAACCGCAAGACACCTTAAATATGATGGTGGTGAATTAAAGCCAGACCTTTTTAAAAAGTTTAAGTATTTTGTAGTATAATTCTGTATTTGTTTTCTGTTCCATGTTTATTTTAGTAATCCTAATTTACTATCTAATATTACAAATACGAAAGTAAGATTTTAATTAACAGTATTTTTTTTTGGGATGAAAGGTAACAAACAAAGGTAGGCTAGGCAGATGATAATGGTTTCCACGGACAAAACTGTCCAATTATCTACGTGCTCGCAAAACTCAGTAGTGCAGACAAAAGCGGAACAAACTACAAATGAACTGTAATGCATTGTCCCAATGTTCCCAGCCACAGTAATACGCCAAGAATTATTATAGTCGCACACAGTAATCACGATATAAATACGGGAGTTGCACTGGGTATTAAAGGCATTAAATGACGGAACTAATTTTATTTAGTACCTCAAATAAAGAAAGACATATTGCTTCCGCAGTTTATTGTAGAAAATGTTGTTGTACTGAAAGTATGTTCATGTTCAATGTTTTCTTACTTTGAAAGCTTGTTAAAATTGGACGGCTGTAAATCTCATGATACATGTTATCATTTATGTTTAACTTTTTTCCAAATACGTTGGGTTCGGTTCATGACATCGACTGCATCGACAATCGATTTGGTTTACTGTCGATGTAGAGTACGTAGAGTACCGTCGACTTGAGGTACTGGCGATACATTAACCCGTCGATGGAATGTTGTCGATGTAGTGACCGTCGGTCGCTGTTATGAGCCGAACCCAATATATTGAAGTCGGCTTCCATGCCTTACTGGATGCGCCTGCCTATCTGACCTCCACAACTCAGTTAGTACTGCGCAAACTGTGTTACGTAATCCCACGCACTGTCAATATACGTAGTACCCGTGCACTTACCATATTTGTTGTTAATTCCTGTCGAACTAATTCTGGTTTGCGCTGCCCTGTCCGGCGAATGGTTGGTTGATCAATAAATTTCAGAACTAATTAGTCCGTCAGTTGGAGTATTGGAAAATAATGGATACGTATTTTTTGTTTTTGTAAATCACTGAGTACTGACAAAGATAAAACACATCAAAACTCGGGAGTGGGGGCTCGTGACGTCACAACGCTCTAAAAACTATAGCACGGCGTGACGTATTGCGAATTTTAAAAGCGTCGTATCTTCGTCAATTTTGGTTTATGTAACAAAAGAAAAAATACGGGTCAAATATTTTTTTATAATCTAACTGACGGACTAATTAGATTTTTTTAGGACACAAGCCTATTGTAATTTTGTTGATATTGATATTTTTATTTGTTCAAAATCCAAATTGAAATCCAATGTCATGAAAATTATTTTGAACCAATAATGTAATTACGTAATTAGGAATGTAAGCTTGTTTGTGTTTTATTGTTTATTTGTTTTTAGTGTTTATTGTTACCCTGTAGGCAGGCAATTAAATTATATCAATTTGAACATCTAATTTGCATGATGTAATTAAGGTTTCGTTAAGTTTATTGTTAAATGTTTATTAATTACTAAATTATTTAATGTTTAATAATTACTAAATTATTTAATTTTTAATAATTACTAATTAAGTGATCTTTCTTGAATTATTCGGTATTTCTATCATTATTTATTATTTATTTGATGTAAGTTATATTATTATTATCTCCTTTATTCATTCAACATCTTACTTTATTTTTTTAAATATTTCTTCAAAATCATATAACAACATTTAAAAATATAAAAAATAAGGATCCGCCGGTGTCGGGAGCAGGGTCCAAGTCACGGGTGGTTAGGTTTGCAGAGACAGGAACCTCCTCACAATGCGAGCCGTATCGAGGAGTACTACCTTCTGAATCAGGCCCTTGATCCAACCGCCTAAAGAGAGCTTCGACAGATGTTCTTATTATTATCTCCTTTATTTACTTAGCATCTTACTTCATACATTTTTAAATATTTCTTAAAAAACATATAAAAACATTTAAAAATATAAAAAATAGGGATCCACCGGTGTCGGGAGCAGGGTCCAAGTCACCGGTGGTTAGGGTTGCAGAGACAGGAACCTCCTCACAATGCGAGCCGTATCGAGGAGTACTGCCTTCTGAATCAGGCCCTTGATCCAACCGCCTAAAGAAAGCTTCGACAGATGTTCGTCGAGGCTCTTGGCTATCAAGCCATTGGCCGTCACGACAATCGGCACAATGATAACCGAGTTCATATTCCACATGTCGCGAACCTCGTGTGCCAAGTCGAGATATTTTATTTGTTTCTCTTTCTCAGCTTTCACGAGGTTCTCGTCATGCGGAATGGTAACATCGATTGTCATTACGCGGCGCGCTGATCGGTCTATCACCACTATGTCAGGCTTATTGGCGACAATAGTCCTGTCAGTAATGATAGACTGATCCCAGTACAACGTAACATGGTCTTTCACGAGAACTGGGTCGGGCACATACTTGTAGTACGGTACCTCTGATTCCACAAGATTAAATTTCAAGGCAAGTTGCTGGTGAATAAGCCTGGCTACTTGATTGTGCCTGTGCAAATACTCGCCGTTAGCCAGACGAGAACAACCAGAAATAATATGTCTGATGGACTCACCCGGAAGGTGGCATGCCCGACACACGTCAACCGTCCCGTCCCTCATAATATATTTCCGGTAGTTGTTCGTCAACATAACTTCGTCCATAATCGCACAGACAAAACCTTCAGTTTCCCCAAAGAGGTCGCCAAAACGTAGCCAGGACACGGACGCTAGAAAATCTACATCGGGCCCATGAAGAGCCCGGTAGAAGCGCCCGTGAAGCTCCTTGCCCTGCCATTCTTTCTTGCGGTCATCAGTAGTAAGTACCACAGGTTTGCGCCAGTTCTCTTTAGCCATGGACAACGGGGTGAGTCCCATGTCCACTGTGACCACATCCTGATGCATACCCACCTCGACTTTTAAAAAATATTCTCTGAGGCTGCACACCTCGCGGTTGTGGAGGGTCTTCGCATTTAAAAAGCCTCGACCCCCGCATTTCCGCGGGATGTACAGTCTCATCATCGATGACCGTGGGTGATGCATCCGGTTTTCGGTCAGCAGTGTACGAACTCTTCTATCCAGGGCGTCGAGCTCGGTCTGAGTCCATTTGAGTATGCCGAAAGAGTACATTAAAACCGGCATGACCCAACCGTTGAAGGCGCGCACCTTGTTCCCACCTGAAAGAAGGCTATTTAATACCTTCTTTAGGCGACCGAAGAAGCGCTCCCTCAACGATTGCTTCATGTCAGTTACGTTAATGCCTAACGCTTCCGACATACCCAAATACTTATAGCTCTCGGATGAGGAAAGGGATCTTAGGTGTATGGAATCCGAGAGCTGAAGTCCCTCGGATTCCATAATCTCCCCTCGCTTTACATACATGACTGCACATTTGTCCACACCGAATTCCATCCTGATGGCGTTACTAAATGTTTCAGTTACTTTTAGTAGCTCCATCAGTTGCAATTTGTTGGGGGCAAAGAGTTTCAGATCATCCATGTAAAGCAGGTGAGATATGACCTGACCATCTTTCCTCAACCGGTAGCCTAACCCTGAATTCTCCAGCAATGTGCTTAGAGGATTCAGGGCTAAACAGAACCAAAGTGGACTCAGGCTGTCGCCCTGGAATATTCCCCGTTTAATCCATACAGGTTCATCGTTCCCCTGGATCTGTCGACATCCTGGATATCGAAGGACCGTCCTCCATTGCCCCATACATGACTCAAGGAAGGCGCGTAGAGTTGCATCGATCTTGTACAACTCCAGCACCCTCATGAGCCATGAATGTGGCACCGAGTCGTAGGCCTTCTTGTAATCTATCCAGCATGTTGACAGATCCTTGCGGGATCGACGGACCTGTTGGCTAATGGCCATGTCGATGAGGAGTAGCTCCTTAGTACCGCGGGACCCATTCCTACATCCATTTTGAGAGGCAGACATAATAGAGTTATTGTCAATGTGTGTATTAATTTTCGTTCTCAAAATGGATGTAAGAAGTTTATAGACCGTCGACAAACACGTGATCGGTCTGTAGTTCTTGGGTTCCGCGGGACTACCTGACTTATGGAGCAGGTGGGTAACGCCTGTTGTTAGAAACTGTGGTAGGGACCCAGACTCTAAGGATGACTGGAATTGGGATGCCAGGCAAGTGTGTGAACTACTAAGCCACTTGAGCCAGAAATTGTGCAGTCCATCCGGTCCTGGTGACTTCCAGTTCGGTAACGGACGAACTGCTCTGGCTATATCTAAGGGTGTTATTAGAATTGGTGCCATTTCTGAAATAGGTTCACACACTCGCTCGACATCGCGCATCCAATCAGCCTCAGTATGACAGACGGGCACTGACCAGATGCTGCGCCAGAAGGAACTCGTGACGGCATCACCCGGGCGGCACACGTCTGTCATATTTTGCTCAGGTCGCTCCCAAGCTCTGTATACCCACCTTTCATCGCTCTGGAACATGCGATTCTGCGAATACCGATCAACCCGCCGCTTATACCGCCGAATACGGCTAGCCCATGCATAAACTTTCTGCTTCAGGAAGTCGATGCGCTCTGTGACACGGGACATATATTCTTGAGGACAGATTTCAGTCCCCGAGAATGCCCGCCTCACAAAACGCATCACACGTGGTCGTGTATTGCCCTCCCTGAAGCAGTGTAGTTTGCCGATGAGTACCCTGGCCCCGTCGATACGGCGCTCAATCCTGCGTTGCCAGGCTGGTACGGCTGGTTTTGGTCGAGTAGCTAAGTCACAATTCGGGAACTTGACATTAGCTAAACGACATGCCGCAACAGCCCCGCAGAACAGGATCGAGTGTGTATCAACGAGGTCCTCGCTACTCTCGAATACATTCTTGAGTTGCGAGTCCAGGGCACACACCAACGCCCTATTTTTCTTATGCATGGGTAACCGTGGTAATCGGGGCCTAAGTTCAGCAGCAGTTGATCGATACTCATGAAGTGCATCCTCCAGTGCGCTCCTCAATCGGTCGTTGCACTGGCTACTTACCGTGGCAACCCTATCATCTTCCTCTACAACAGCAGGGTTGGACCGCGGTGGGTTTGCAGCAATAGCTGAGGCTTGTACCGCGGTTTGTGCCGGAGTTAAGATGATACGGTTGCTCAGTACCTCTGAGCGCAGCCTATCAAGCGCGTCGTCGTTCAACAGGTGATTGCGTTGGATGACCCGCACTTGATCCGACAGTCGTTGAGCTGAGGCGTTGACAGTTGGTTCAAGATCCTGAAACAGAGACAGCATCCTAACACGGTACGCAGTGAGGTTAGTCCCCCCCTCTGTAGACCCGTAGTATGCGCGCATGACGTTCTCGTTCATTAGTTGAGTCCATTTCATGCGCTGCACACAACCACCGGTAGCGGGGACCCGGCTCGGGGCCTGTTGGCCCCTAAGTCCCAAGCTCTTCGGTGGCCGGCCTCTCCCCGCACGACGTACAGGTGTTGGCGACGTCGGCGGAGAGAAATATTCGTCACTCGAGCTCGACGCAACTGCCGCAACCGGTGACACTGGTGATCCGGGGTCCGGTGGCGGCGAGGCGGAGCTGAGCGACGAGTCCGGGGATGGAAGAAGTGCGCGTCGGGAGGCAGCTCTCGTGATCATTTTTTTAAATCATCTCATTATTCATCGTTTTTCCATGGTTTTTCCAAATGTTTGATTGACGTCTTTGACAGACGTCATTGGTCGTAGTAAAACAGATTTTCATATTTTCGATGTTTTGGTTTGCTTATCGGTTTTTTTTTTCAATTAATTAATATTTGAGTGGTTTCAGAACTTTATAAGAACTATTTTGCGTTTAAAAGCGTTTTGTATAAAAACCAATAAAATATATGAAAATAAAATGAAGATGATTTTTTTAAGCGATAAGCTCACGATGTTGCCAGTTGTTTGTTATTATTATTATTATTTACCTATCTAGTGGCACTCATTATTTTATTCGTTCTTGTCAATATGCGGATAATGTAGTGGGCTGCAATGTTATTAATGTTTTGTACTATCTTTACTCTGTTCCAACACATATTGTAGCTGTTTATTGTCCCTGAATAAAAAAAATATAATAAAATACGGTACGCCCTTACTATGACTGATTGTCGGACTTCCGTGCCACTGACTACCTGAACTGTCAAAGATCTACAAATGACAGCCGGGACCAAAATCTCGGTATGCAATAAGTGGTCACCTATGCACGGACCAAATACCCTCAAAGATCGTCCCAAAAGGCTGCGATAGTTGTCACGTCCTTAATAACAACAATTAACCGTTTGTTGACATTTAGCAAAGGATTTTAGGATTTACTTTTAATCCTTAACTGGATTTAAATTTCTCCCATGAAATAATATTGTAAAGCCGCCAGCACAACGAATGACCACAAGCTGTATCTATATTATAGCTTTTAATGAAAAAAGGTATTTATTTTATTAATTTATTACAACGATTGGACATTTAATTTTTAATTACATTAATTCCAAAACTAAATAAGTTGTCCGTAGTAAAATTGTGTAATTGTTGTTATCTATACATATACTTAATAATCTTTCTTATTCTTATTCGTTATTGCACACAAAATAACAAGTATACATATAAATTGCAATAATAATAGTTCCTGTACAGACGCGAGCTTAACCCAGAATTGGGTTTTCTTACAGCAAACCTTCTTCTCAATCTTCTCCTATTCGAATCATCTTCTTCTTCTTCTATCATTTCTTTATAAGTTTTGACATTCTCTATCTGTATTATAATTTACCTACTTACTCGTAGCATCTAGTGTATTTTGTTCTTTTGCATGCGCTCTGATAAAATATGGCTGTTGCTAATTATACTTTTATGTCACCGTGTAGGTATGTACCCATATTTGCAAAATAAATACCTTTTCTTAACTGTCTCCCCAAATGATTTTAAACCATAAAATGTTGCAGGTTAAGTTCAAAATCGCTAGTGTTATACAAGTACACAAGTGAGCACGTAAACACAAGTACAAAATTTCCCTCACTCTTATTATCTTCTTATTACTCGGGATTACTACGAGTATCTGTGTCTCTTAAAGGATCAATGAAGGAAGTAAATCAAAAGAGGTCTATTTACTTTACGCAGTCCGCTGCTTCAGTCAATTTCTTGCTTCGGTTTGCGCTACGTGAACCGTGTACCAATGAAAGATATCCCTTTTGGCACGATTTAGTGCGTGCCAGTAGTTCTGTAATATCCTGAAATCTGTTTCTTACGATACCATTGGGAAGAGAATTACGACTGTTTTTAGGGTTCCGTGGCCAAAGGGCACCCATCGGGACTCTATTACTAAGCCTGCGCTGTCCGTCCGTCTGTATGTTTGTCAATGGGCTGGATCTGTAATAGGGAGACAGTTGAAATTTTCACATTAAGTTGTTTGTTGCCTTTTCAACATCATCTACCTAGCTTTTTCCCAACTATGTTCGGATTGGCGTCCAGTCTAACCGGATGCAGCTGAATACCTCCACAACCCAGTTAATGCTGGGTAATACGATACCACTTGGTAAGACTGGTTGTCAGACTTTTCGGGCCACTGACTACCTGTAACGACTACCAAAGATGGACAAATGACAGCCGGGACCAACAGTTTAACGTACTTTTCGAGGCACGGAGCAACTCGGTATGTAAGGGTGATCACCCATCCACAGACCAACTTAGGCAAGCTGTTGTGCCTTGCTGTGCTGTGCTCATGTTGCCTTTTTAACAAGACTAGTTTAAAAATAAATTAGAAAAATGAAGAGAGAGTTCCCTTATTACGATGATCCGGAACCTTTCATGCACGATCCGACACTCACATGACCGGTTTTTTCCTACACGGAACCACAACAGAATCATTCACGTCACACAAGCTTCTTCAAATTGCATTTTACGTGTATGGGACCAAACACACAATTGCAAATTACATTAGCAATTTCGCATGATCCTCTAACCCAATGCAATGTACTTTTCACACCCCATGGGAAATAACTAAGGGGAAACACAGAGCAAACGCGAATCCACTAGAGAATTCAAACCGTAACATACGATATCGGAATGAATAATTCCCATTACGGTTCTTCAGGAAACTTGATACGAAATCAGGAACTTTGCACAAAACTCCTGTTTGGAGCACAAAGGCCTCACGATGTATGGTAATTACCAAACGCGTGGCAACTGACAATTTCATTTACTACCCCCATATTCAAGCAACTTTACGTCTATCAACATAACGTTCAAAATGGTTGATCAGACAATTGGATAGTTAAAAGGAAAAGTAAATGGGATTAAAATAACGCAATTCAATTTTAATTTGTTAGTATCGAATTCGTAGCATTGATGTTAATTTTTTTGTTAAAATATATCGTTGAAAAGAAGCATGTTCAGCTAAAGATGAGATGTTGATGAATGATGCGACGAGAATCTAATTAATAATAAGTATCGTGTCACAGTTATTATTATTTTTTATTATTATTTATTTTATTTCGGACACTAAAAGATCCATAGAGTGTTAGTAACATAATATTAAATAACTTATTATCTAGTGTTAGTAAAAATTACTCTCTGCACAAGAAATCTTACAATTGGAGAGCCGTAGCTCTCCGCTACAGTTCTCAGGATGCTGTTGCGACTATCTCTCACTCTCCTGAGTATTGAGGCACTTTTTTTGCGAACTATCGCGTGAAACCCGTCGGTACGAGCTAGCGCGAACATCCCCGACGCACTGCAGAAGCGAGGTAGTCTCAACAACATCCTGAAGGCATTAATAAACTGGACGCGCAGGGCATCTAGCGACCTTTTGGTGTAATTGACACATAGATTACCCGTGTACAGACTCTGGCAGTAGGCCTTGAAAAGAGTGATTTTAACTAGGTCCGTACAACGAGCAAATCTACGGATCAACATGTTGCACCGGACAGCTAGTGCCCTGCGCTCCCTTTCTATATCTACATCGTCTTTAAGGTCGTCGGACAGAAAATGACCCAAGTATTTAAAAGTTGATACTCTACGGATCACTGACCCGTTTATAAGCAGCTCGGGTCCTTCTTCCCGGCATTTGCCGCCGACCTTAAAGACCATGTACTCACATTTTTTAACATTGTATATTAAACCGTGTGCGGCAGCGTAGGCTTCACAAGTCCCAAGCAATTTCCCTACTGACCCCGCAGACGGACCCAGCAGCACCATATCGTCCGCATAGCTGATGTTGTTAATGCTAACACCACCAACACTGCATCCGACACGCATGCTGCTGAGTCCCACTATGAGGTCATCTACGTAGAGATTGAAGAGCCTGGGAGACGACAGACCTCCTTGTCTCACACCACACTCCAAACTATACGGCTCAGAGAGCGTACCGTCCCACTTCACGTGATTGGTCTGGTTGCCGTACCAATACTAGAATAGCCCACATATTTCCGCGGGTATACCCCTGCTTGCCATTTTCTCCCAGAGTGTGTCACAGTGTTTGTTATCGAACTCCTCCGAAATGGCTAGACCGATTTTTGTATGAAGGTCTGAGAATAGGTCGTTGACTATCTTTTAGTTTCTACCACACATACTAATCGAAATTTCCACCCGAACGAAGTCGCGGGCAACAGCTAGTAGATTTATAGTGAAGGATTATAATATATCTCTTGGCATTTTGTCATTCTATTAGTTTCTACACTTATATATGTTAATCAAACTTTTTTTATTAATTTAATTTGTTCGTACCTGACCGTAGCATCACTTGACCCTATCAGAATACCAGCGCTGTGACATTTTTTTGTTCAAATCTTTATGCACCATTTTGAGAGATGGAGGCCTTTCGGCCTCGTAAAGAATTAATTTAATTTAACGTGTTTTGTATTTTGGTTGGATTCTTTTTTTTTTTGTCCTGTGCGATTCAATTGTTTTTTAAACTTGAGAGAGAGCAAGAGTGATAGAAAGTGACAAAAAGATCCAGGAATTATAACTAGGGTCTGTAGCAAAGCTGATTGTCCATAACCCATTTGATGTAGTAAGCACTAAACTATCCCAAATTATATCATCTACTAGCGGACGTCACGCGGTTTCGCCCGCGTATTTCCCTTTCCCGTGGGAGTATGGTGATAAAAAATAAGCCTATATTACTCACTGATAATGTAGCTGTCCATTGCTGAAATAATTTTTCAAATCGGTCCAGCAGTCCGAGTGTATGTTTATTCGTTAATTAAAAAAAAAAACTTTACTCTATAAATATTTTTATAGTTTTCGTAGCTACTGTTACATCATTCTTTTTACTTACTGAATTTGCAGACCAGAAAGTATTAATTAGATCTAAGCGCTTAAGAAAGGAAAATTCTTCGCTATCGTCTTATTAGCACTTCTCTATAATTGCATTCTCCCCGCTGGGACAGTTTTGCATAAAGGCTGCAACTCCTTTATCTGCGCTATCGCTATGTCCAAGTTTTATACGGAGTTAGGTATTTCGTCTTGCAATAGGAACCTGTATTTTATTTTCTTCTAACTCCATTCTATTCAGTTAAAAAGAAAAGTTAATAACATTCAACGAGTATAATTAAATTCACTGTTTTAGACTTTCACGGTTTTTCACTACACTTAAAGTACTTATCCGTGATTTTCAATATTTTTTAAGCTATTGCATAGCTTCTATCGCGGGCCTTGAGCGTGGAGACCGAATCCAGAAATTCCGTAACGAAAATAACCTAACACCCCATGTCACCCCATGCCGGATAATGACAAAGACAAGCTAGTTTTCTTTTTAATACCTATATTGCCGTAACTAGGAGTTGTAGGTTGTATCCATTTGATGTTAGACCTTCTTTGTAACCATTCTTCTGTGTTCTAGAACCATCATTATAAAATTCATTTCATCGTGATGGGAAGCCGCTTTCTTTCTTTCTTTTTCTTTATATGCAATAGCTTTACCGCGGCAGTCCCCGAGTGCCACACGTCTTTTTTTTTTAGTAAATTTCGTCCCACCCGCATACCTCTTGAGTATTCCCGCGATCATGATGCTTGCAACAGCTAAACGTAGTGATTATATACTCTGTGGCAACAGCGTCGAAATATCGGGTGCTCGAAACAAAAGAAAATCACGGATATAATCCGGTTTTTCAATCGCCAGTTAACTTTTATCCGAGGAATAAGTTTCATAATTTGACAGTTTTTGTATGGACTCTCTGTCAAAACGTCAGATTTACTCTTCTGATGAAAATTTTCAAATTATTAAAAAATCAGCCCTAAGTATAATTAAATTAGTTATTTCTCATAATATTAAGAAGTGTTTATTGCTCGCAAGCGCGACTGCTAAGCATAAGGTACCTGGGTTTGTTTTCCGGGTCGGGCAAATTGTTATTGGGTTTTTCTATCAGGAATTTCGCAGTAGCTGGATTTGTGACCGGTTAATGGCAATAGGCTCACCCTCAAAAAAAAAAAAGAATGTTAGTGGCGGCATGTGGGTAAACTATTAGATACAGCTCTGCCTTAGCCTTCAGGGACTACAGGCGACATCTTATGTTATAAAACCAGTCAACCCGCGATCATGGCGCTTGCAACAGCGTCGGAATATCGGGAGCTCAAAACAATAAATAATCACGGAAGATATCCCGTAAGTGACAATATAAGTTTAGTTTTAAACCGTGAAGGCCTTTTTTTTTTTAGGATGGGAAATCATCAAATGACTTCCCCCACTCTGGGCGGAGCGGGAGGGAGTCTCAGACTCGTACTGACTAAAACCCATCCATGTTACTTCCTCGCCCTTTACGTTCCGGGGCCGCGGTATCTCTTTCGAACAGTCCCGCAACCCCGGCAAACCGTGAAAGCCTAAAACAGTGATCTTATGTTATATTAAGAAGTATGGTGATGACCAGCTCATATCTATCCAAAATTATAATATATATTTATGACTAGTTGATGCCCGTGGCTTCGCTCGCGTACAAATTATATACTTAAACCTTCCTCAAGAACCACTCTATCCATTGGTGAAAACAGCATGAACATTGGTGCAGTCGTTTTTGAGTTTATCGCGAACAGACGTCGCGGAGTACTTTGTTTTATATTATGTTGTGATACATGTATTATCTACTAAAGAAAATGAGATGTTTTCATACAGCAAGGGAGACAGGAAATCTAATTACATCAGAAGTAGATCACAAACTTGAGTGGAATAATAAAATCATCCAAGTATATAAAGAAAATAACAGTAGGTTTATATCTGTAACTTGTCCCAACTAGGCTCATTACGATTCAGAGTCAGAAAGAGATATACTTTGTACGAAGTTGAGTAAGTATCGCACGGGCCATCTACTTCCTTGTCGAAGTTTTATGAGCTCAAAGCTTTATCGCTATCTGGTGAAACTTCAAAGCCGTATCAATAACTGGTAACGGATGGAGAGGACTAAATTATTAAAGAATCTAACGCACGTACTATACTAATATAATATCAGCATATTACTGTCCCACTGCTGGGCAAAGGTATCTTCTCAAACAGATACCTTATTATAAATTACTTGGGAATTACAGCAAACATTTCTAAGCAATAACATGAAATTAAAGAAACCTCAAGATTTGAAGACATCCGCAAGAGAACCAAGGTCACCGACGTAGCCCGAAGAATTGTCAAACTTAAGTGGCAGTGGGCAGGGCACATTGCTCGCAGAACGGATGGCCGATGGGGCCGAAAAGTTCTGGAGTGGCAACCGCAAACCGGAAGACGATGACTTGGAAGGCCTCCCACTAGGTGGACAGATGACCTGGTGAATGTTGCGGGATACCGCTGGATGCGAGTCGCACGGGACCAGTCAATGTGGCGACACTTGGGGGAGGCCTGTGTCCAGCAGTGGACGTCTTTCGGCTGAAATGCTGATGATGATGATGATGAAGATTTGAATTTCTTACGGTTTTTGCTATTTGCAGTTCAGTGTTAGATTGTATGTTGATGAAAATATCATATTTTGTGGACGTATCTAAATACTTACAGAATAATCATCAATAGAACCCTGATTGACTTTTTCTCGAAATATGTAGTTATTGACGTAAGGACATAATATAACTGAAACTACAATAAAAAATAAGCGGCGCGTAGTGAATTTCGTTTTTTTAAACTGCACCAAAGAATGTCAAAGAAATACTAAAGTTTCTGCAATAAAATGTTAATGTTAAGAAATCTCTAAACATTTATGTGGGTACCTTGCGATTCTTTCGTCGCGTTCTGTTTATACTGTTCGTACATATTCATTCGTTTTACTGCAAGTGTGGCTTTCATTAAACTTAACTAGATCTGTCCAATAGTTTCAAAGTAAAATAGGTGTAAACAAGCTTTTAACGAAGCACGAAAAGCACTTATTTTCCCCGTCATTGCGATATTTTTTTGGTTCTACACACCTTCTAGTTACGGAGATATTGGGGGCAAACTTTCAACTTTTTGACAAGTTTTTTCTTAACAGGTGCAAGTTTAAATATCAGATTTTTACTTTGGACACCTCCACGTACTATTCAATCCATCCACCAGCACAATGTTTTGAGTGCGTTGCATTGATTTCTACTGCAAAACATAATTTTTCAACAAAACAAAACAAAAGTGGTTTACCAGCAATAATTATCAAGCCCGTTATCATTTTAGATGAGTGTGATCCATCACGTACCAAGCTTCCTTCGTGCCTATGAAAGCTCCTCCTTGACATCACGACATGAAGATCTTTGACAGTCGTAACTGGTAGAAAGTCCACTAACGGGAATCGTATTTGCCAGTACTAACTGGGTTGTGGAGGTCAGGTAGGCAGCCACTCCTTGTAAAATACTGGTATTCAGCTGGATCTGATTTGACTGGAAGCCGACCCCACTAAAAGAAAAGGCTATGGTTACAATACGCATACAAATACACTTAGAGAATTATAAGTAGGTATAACAAAACTGCAGGAAACAGAAAGTAGATATTTTAATACTAATCCTCGAAAAGAAATCAAAATTTTACAAAACATTGCAACTGTCATATCCAGAACAACATTAAACCACAGACGATGCCAAGCGGCTCGCATTAAGAAATATCCGAGGTGAAGAAATGAAAGAGGAAATTTAAATGGCAGCAATTCTACGGATGCACCGGTTTATTTATAACTAGCTGTGACCTGCGACTTCGTTCGCGTGAAAATTTTGATGTGTCATGTGTGAGACACGTTGGTCGAGTGGTCGCAAACGCTACTACTGAGCATGCGGTCCTGGATTCAATTCCGGGACGGGCAAAGTGGTCCCCGCACCTTTTAACTTCCTACGGCACAACAGGGCGCCGTGGTGCACACTTTGGGAATCCCTGAAAATCCACCAGTACGCTACCTACTGAGTAGCCTCCAATCGCAATCTGGTCTTCAATCGCTCCAATCGTAATCTATTTTCAGTAACTCTCATAAAGCTGCGAAAACTGTCACGTTAAATTGGGGATGCAATATATTAAAGTCTCGACAAAAAACGTAATGTATTGTGACAAACAAAACATGTAACAAACACAAACTTAAATGAAATTTTACCAGACAAAACAAAATAACAATATTTTGTTTATACAAGTTAATTATGTCGGTCGGGCAGACAGGTTGCAAGAAAACTCGATGTACTGGAACAGGTCTAATGAAGGAATTACAATTTTGATCTAAAAATAGGGTGATGGTGACAATCGTTCGATGTATGAAGCGAAAGTGAACTTCGTGGAGCGTGGCGCCGCCGTCCGCCGTCGATGCACGTCACGTTGCGCCGACTCAGCACTAGACGTTGTGTCGCCAGGCTGATGCAATGGTTGCGAGGATTCGGGTCAATTCCGGTGGAATGCGTGGTTCGTGGGTTATTGGCAGGTAGCCTTAACATCTCCCCCCTGAAGATCAGCGACTATTAGAGGGTTGGTTCGAGAATAGCGCTGATAATCTTGGTTGAGTACTTGCGGTGTGGTGGTTAACCTCTGTATATATATCACCATGGTCTGTTTCGTCGTTAGTTCGTTCTGGTGCTGTTTCCAGAGTGCGCCGTCTCATGTATCTTCGTAACGCGTAGGCGATTCCCAGTACGCTTGTACCTAATAGTACTAGGTAGAGCGGTGTGATAGTGTAGTACACGCCATGAATGTCAGCTGTATTCAGGGTCAATGGCGGTTCCATGGTTATCTCCTTATTAGCAGTATGGAGGCTGTGGAGGTTGACAGAGTTGAGTGTTAATTTCCTATCTTCAGTGTTGTAGTTGGTTCCGTTGCTGAGTGGGATGTTCATAATTTTCAGTACCTGTCCTTTTAATCGGTCGTCCTTGTTTGCCAGGATTAGGTCCGGGGTTTGCACATCGCAGCCTTTCGGGATTGTGATGAGGTAGCTTCCTTGTACTGTGGTGTATTGAGTATCGGTGCAGGACAAGCGAATGTTTGTAGGCGCAGGAAAGCTCGCTACATAGTGTCGGTCGTCGAGGGCTTCCACGGCTTCAGTTTTTAATTTGGCTACGGTGAATTGGCAGGATTTGTCGACTTGCTGGGTAGAGATGAGATGGTGGATGCAGTCGCCTTGATTTTTGTAGTGTTGATTGATGCTGTCCTCGCAGAGATAGTATTGGCTGGACTTCGGGCATTCTGCCTCTATGTACATAAAATCTTTATCGTGAATTGCTAGGAAGGGGTAGGATGGGATTAGCACTTTGTCATCTTGATTGGGAACTGCGGATAATTTGTAAAGGTTATAGGTGTGGGGAAGGACAACCGGGAATTTAAATACCAATACTAAATTCTGACTATTGTAATAGTAGCCTAACTTAATTATGTCGAAATATTCCCTAAAACTAAGGTTTAATATATGTTCTCTACCATAGAGGGCATTTAATTGTTCTTTCATTCCGTTGAATGTATTTAATTTAAACATGAGAAAATGTGTGCTCTTGGCACGTATAAAAGCTAATAAGTTTTCTAGTTTGAGCATTTCGGCGGATAATGATTCGATGTTGTCCGCTAGCATTATCATATATTGAGCCAGATGGGCATACTTAACTATGTCTTTTTCGTGACGTAAATCACTAATCATGATTTCATCTACTACTTCCTTGATTTTGTTCTGATTCTGGAGTAATTTGCCGAAAATTTTGGAATTTTCAGACATCCAGTGCTTATTTAAACTAACTCGATTATTTAATTCTGTGACCATCTTATTTTCATTCTCCTGCAGGGTTTTAATTGCGTTATCATAGCGGATAGCGTCCGTATAATCCAAATTTCCGGAAATGCTCTTAACAACTGAGCCTAGCCCATCAATAAGGCCTCTCTTGACGCGGTTAGACTGGAACAATTCTAACTGGTCGGACAGCTCCGTGATATTGTTGCGAAGATGTTCGATATGTGGTTGGTATAAAGAGAGCGTTTTATTGTGGAACTCAGGTGAAATATTATCTAATTGTTTCCTTACTAAATCTATATTACTACGAATAATATCTAGGTTAACCGGTTGGACAAACGAGTGGTAATGGGAGATAACTTTTGTTTTCCCTAGCATAAAAGGTAAGATGCCCGGTCCATTGTCCAGACTACTTAGCGTAATGTCCTCCGCTTGTGTCAGGCCCAGGGTCAGGAAGATGATCCTGTAACAAGTGGTTGCTGTTAGGGACCCGTTTCAGGCGCGACTTAGCAATGGGACCACGTTTCTTTTTGGTGTAAATGTGGATCGGTAAGTTGGCTAGGACCGTGTCGCAAGTAAATCTAGGGGCCAGTTTTTGGCGGCTGGCCATTGGGTTCTGTACAAAAATCTGCTGATCTGCAGAATATTCTTGTTCGGGTTCCCTATCTTTGTTGATATTTTCGATGATTCGTGTTCGATCGTGCAGAGATGAACTATTAATCATCTCGAAAACTCTTTGCATCTTAGTGCGATGTTCTTGTGTATATGACTGTAGCATGTTTTCTGACAGGTCAATATCTAATGGGTCGCGGGGATCTAGGTGGCCAGTAATTATATCCAAAGGTCTGCATTTGGTAAAACTATGAACAGAACTATTGTAACCTAGAATTGCATATGGCATTAAGTTCATGGCGGAGTCTCCACGGTGCCCTAATTTTAAAATACGCAAGTGTTCTAGAAGTGTGGAATGCAGCCTCTCCACCATGCCATTTTCATTTGGTGTGCATGCTGAAATTTTGTGGTGTTGTACTTTGTGAGTTTTGACAAATTCCGAGAATAGCTGATTTGTGAATTCTGGGCCTCTGTCTGTGACAATAGTTAAGGGGAACCCATGGTGAGTACTAAATGTTAGAAGAGCCTGTACGACGCTGATTGCTGTCGCGTGAGCATATTTTGAGAATGAGTCGATGATTGTAAGATATTTTTGCGTTTCGACGCTCAGTAAGTCAAGATGTACTATTTCAAACGGTTTGGTTGGAGGTGGTACTATATTAAACTTTTGTTTCACGGGGTTTCTATCGTATTTGGCTTGACCGCACACGTCGCATTCGTTTATATATTTTGTTATGTGTTCTTTCATTTTCGGCCAGTAAAATTTATTGGATAAGGACGTGTAGCACTCATTAATTCCACGGTGATTGGTTTTACCCTCGTGGTACTTGCGAATTATCTCCTGCTGCTTTAAATAATCCTTGACATTTTCTAACTCTACTTTTGTTAAGACTAGGTCCATAGATGAACTTTTAAATTTACTTTGGATAATGGGAATAATTTCGTACATGGCTAATGGGGGTTTAATGAGAATACCGGTCCTTACCTTGGGGTTAATATACTCTTTCACAGCGTTCACGACATCCTCTTCGAGATTACTCTTAGAAATCTGAATATGTGTTTTAACGTGTGACTCAAACGGTTTTGAAACTGAAGGGCGGCTTCTTACGTCATCGACCAACGTGAAAATGATTTGTTTATGGTACTTGTTAAGTGGGAAATCAGTTATAGGAACTTCTAATATCGGATTCTCGGCGTCAGTGTGAACTGTATCAGTCTTTGAATTATTTAATAATGAGGATGGTCCTTCAGTAGGGTTGGCTATAAGAGAGTTAGTCTCTTCGTTATGTAGTTCGATACGGGATAATGCGTCGGCGTTAGTGTTGGACTTTCCTTGCTTGTAAACTACGGAAAAGTCAAATTCACTTAGTTTTAGTCGCCATCGAGTAAGACGCGAGTTAGGTTCTTTGATGTTCATTACCCATTGAAGTGGCCTATGGTCTGTAACAATTTTGAATTTTCTGCCGAATAAATATGGTCTAAAATACTTGGTGGCCCAAACTATCGCGAGCAGTTCCTTCTCGATGGTGCTGTAGTTGATCTCACTACTATTCAATGTCCTTGAGGCGTAAGCAATAGGCTTATCCGTACCTATGGTCCCCTGAGACAAGACAGCTCCTATGGCTAAATTCGACGCGTCCGTCGTTAAGACAAATTCTTTAGAAAAATCAGGATATTGTAAGATGGGGTCATTAATTAAGAGTGTCTTACACTTCTCGAAACAACTTATGTAATTTTGGTCTAACGTAATTTTCGAGCCTTTTTTCAAGCATTGCGTCATAGGTTTCGTCACCTTTGCAAAATCGGGTATGAATTTTCTATAGTAACCAAGAAGACCCAGGAACCTTTTAATCTCGGTGGGAGTTCTTGGAAGTGGATAATTCTTTATTGCGGATATTTTGTCGGGGTTTGGCTTAATGCCGTCTTTGCTAATGACATGTCCTAAGTAGGCTGTTTCCAGTTTGAGGAACTCTGACTTGTCCATTTGAATTTTAAAATTGGACTCACGTAATCTGTTGAATACTTTTTCCAAATTGACCATATGTTCCTGTAATGACGTAGAAAAGACTATGACGTCATCTAAATAAACGAGGCATATGGTGTTTTGTAGGTCTCTGAGAACGTTATCCATTACGCGTTGGAAAGTGGATGGACTATTTTTCAAACCCATGGGCATTCTCAAAAACTCAAAATGGCCATGTTCTACTGTGAATGCTGTTTTGGGAATGTTTGCGGGGCTCATTTCCACCTGGTAGAAGCCACTGGCTAGGTCTAAGGTCGTAAAATAGTTACAGTTGCCTAATTTATCCAAAATATCTGCGATATTTGGAATGGGGTATTTATCATCCAAGGTTTTCTCGTTTAACTTCCGAAAATCTACCACTAATCGCCATTTAGTCTTACCTGAAGCGTCCGCCTTTTTAGGGACAACCCATATAGGAGAACTCCATGCAGACTCTGATGGTTGAATAATTTGCTGGTCTAGCATCTTGCTAATCTGATCCTGTACCTCTTGTCTGTGCACAAAAGGATACCTATAGCTTTTGGTATATATAGGGATTTCGTCACTAGTTTTAATTGAGTGTTTTATTTTATTGGTAAAACTCAATTTCTCCCCTTCTAAATAAAATACGTCGGCATGGCGCGCGCATAACAACTCCAAGTTAACGCGTTCCTCGTCGTTCAAATGATCCGTACGTAAGCGCGATAGCACTTCCTGTACGCGTCGAGGCGCTTGCTCGGTGCGCGTGCACTCAGTATTATAAAGCTGCGCACACACCGGGCGGTCCATAGAAAAAATAACGTCGCTACGATTTGGGTTATGAATTTCTAATATGCCCCTCTGGTTTTTTACAGTCGTTAAACACTCGCTAATATGACAGTTAGATATAATCTGTTCCGGGATAATTACTTCTCCGTTTCGGATATTAATTGGTAATTTCACTAATTTTGAAGAACCGGCGGGTATGATATCTTCGTATAAGTTAGCGTTTCGTGAATCATAAACCCATATAGGATTTACCGCATTTTTTGTTACTAACGACTTTGTCTTGAAGTCAATGACGGCCTCCCACTTGTCTAGTAAATCTGACCCTATCAATCCGTCGAAATAGTCGTGAAAGTTATAAACAAAAAGTGTAACGCAATCCTTATCATTCAATTCAGAGAAGCAAGGTAGTGTTATCGAGTAATCGCTACGTGTCACAGCGTGTACATTACAAACTTCGAAGGGGTCATAGTTCAACTGTATGTTGTTAAAATAAGCTTCGACCGCATTAGGGCTAATGAAAGATTGGTTAGCGCCCGTATCTATTAGAAGTTTTAGAGGAGGATCTTGGATTTGCAAGTAGGGAAGCTGGCGTTGCGTTTGAAGGTTGACCTCTATTTTGGTTTGTCTAATTTTCGAGGGCTCTGAAAATCCTCGTTTGGACAAGCCGGTTTAGCTGGCTCATCTTTTACCGTTTCGTTACCTACTTCCAGCTGTGGGTGACACATTTGATCATCATCGATGTAATAGTAACCTTCATAATACTCGTTAGGTTCGTAAAACATATAGCTGTCGGTATCATAATCTCCGTAACCGTAATAAGCGGAACAATCGTTGAAATTCATCTCCTTACTTCCGAAATTGTGATTAGCCGGGGAACTACCAAATTTAGTCCAGTCATGTCCTTTTGTTGCGTTACTGGGCGGTAAAAGTCTAGGCACAAAATGGCTGACGCCACTCATTGGTCTAGGCTGTTGAAAGTTACTCTGCGGTACGATGTTACGCGGCACGAATTTAAATGCATTATTTTGGTTTTGGTTGTAATTAGGAGGAGGAGCACGAAACATCTGTTGCGTGCGCGATGGTCCGGCCTGATTTTGACTATTGAAATTAGGTCGCCATGGTAGGGGCGCATGTGGCATCATCGGGTGACCGAATGGACTCCTAGAGGGTCCAGGCATATTAAAGGGAAACAGTCTAGGCTGCGGTATATTAAAACCCGTTGGTGAAGGCAGAGGTCTAGGTGGTACGACTTGAGGTAACGATTTCTTATCCGAACCTTGACTACTACGCTGCTGTAAGTACACTACGTTTTGTTCCTCATGAACAAACTCTAAGGCCTTCTCAATGCTTTCGGGGCGCATACACCTAATCCGTGAACCTAGTGGGTCCTTGAGCCCACGTACAAATGCCTGCAAGGTCAATTTTTTATACAGATCCCTTTTCGCATTGATAGTAGTTGCTACTTCTTCATGTAGAGAGACATAAGTCATTAACGTGCTGAACAGGTTTTGGCACTTTTCATAAAACTCCTGAGGGCTGTCAGACCCCTGTGACAATAACGCTAAGTCATTATATAATGCCGTCTCATCGCGTTGATCTGAGAAATTATTTACGAGAGATTTCCGTATACCTGTCCAATCAGAAGGGATGCCGTTCGAATTGATCAATCGGGCCGCGGGACCAGTTATTTTGTTTAAAATACCGTTAATAAGAGCAACTTCCGAAAGTCTGTTAGGCGGGCTTTGTTTTTTCACAAATTCGTCCACCAGCTCGTCACATAACTGTATGAACCTAGTTAATACATTAACGTTACCATCGAACTCGGGCACCAAACGAAGGGCCTTAAAAATACCATCTAAATCTGCCATCCTATTCTGTGGACTATCTAACCTAGAGTCTAAGCCAAGTTCTCTGTGTAAATCTAGAGCACTATACCTACTACTATGCCTACTCTCTAACCCTACACTCCGTGATTCTCGTGGATGGAAAATCTTGGAAAATTCGTGGGTACAGGAAACTTAGGGACTAGGGTGAGCAATTCACTTAAAAGATTTTAATGTACTCACATGAACTGCATATCTCGTCTTCTCGCTGTATCGATGGCTGGATACCCCTGCTGCAAGCCACGACGTGTAGATTCGGGTCCTCGAACGGCCTTGATGACGCCACGCCAACTCACAGGTGCGTGAAGTTGATTCCCGAGGATCCTACCGACTGCGCCAATTATGTCGGTCGGGCAGACAGGTTGCAAGAAAACTCGATGTACTGGAACAGGTTTAATGAAGGAATTACAATTTTGATCTAAAAATAGGGTGATGGTGACAATCGTTCGATGTATGAAGCGAAAGTGAACTTCGTGGAGCGTGGCGCCGCCGTCCGCCGTCGATGCACGTCACGTTGCGCCGACTCAGCACTAGACGTTGTGTCGCCAGGCTGATGCAATGGTTGCGAGGATTGGGGTCAATTCCGGTGGAATGCGTGGTTCGTGGGTTATTGGCAGGTAGCCTTAACAAGTTAACAAACAAACTAAATCCATCTGTATCTGTCTGAACACTAAACAGTTAACCACAACAAGAAAGAAACTAGTGCTAATACCCGTTTTCACTAACACAAAATGACACCTAAATCTTATTGTGCTCCAGGAATTTCAATTTTAAAAGCTGAGCTAAGCGTTGTACTCGTAAATCCAATAGTGAACTTTTATGTAGTTAGGTATCTTTTAGTCTCAGTGCAAAATGACCATGAATACAAGACTAAAAATTTTCCGGAAATTTGCAGTTTCCAAATCAGTCTCGTTTTTCCGGCTTCGTCTAGATGTAAACAGTTCCATATTAATTGCATTGCCACTTACATTCCCGGGTGTTTAGACGGGTAAGAGAAACTCGTTTAGTAAATTAGCGAAATAACTTTGTATTGTAGAACGTTTTGTGTTTCAGTTGTTGCGTTTCATGATGACGTGCAACGTGACTTGCAACTTTTATAAGTTGAGTGATATTACTTTGATAATATAATGCAATTGGTACTGTGTTAATTTTTTACATGAGTTTAAGTGTTTACGTGTCAGTGTCACATTGTAAAAACCGTTAGATTGTAATATAACTAGCGGGATTGTGAACTGTAGAAATATTGTCAACTGTACATACTGCTTACAATTTATCGCATTATATTTTTCGGTAGACTATAATCTATCGAAGTGAAACCGTAGGTACAATTGTGAATTTATAAACCAAAAAATTTGCGGTATAAGTTGTTTCACAAACAACTCATTCCGCAAATATTTTGTTTAATATATAAATAGTCTTTAAGAAACATTGGTTGAAAATAAAATACTGCAAATAATAATTTATTCTTCCCGGAAACCAGAAGCGATCGTTGTTTAATCTCTCGATTCCATGAACTAGATACACGAACAATTTACCGACAAACAAATAAGAAAAAAATCCAAAACAGTTCCCCAAGGAAAGTCCCAAAAGGAATAAAAATGCCCGTCTCTAAGTGTTTTTGTTAACAAAAGTAATTTCTCCGAAGATATTGATCCGAAAGTTGGAGAGTAATTTGTCTTCTCCAGACAAACCTTAATTTGTCTCATGTCTAGTTATCGTGGCTTAAGAGCAATATGTATGTGAAATTAATGTTATCGATTACTAATTGCGATTCATTCGGTTTTGGCTCAAATGCTATACGTATAAGAATTGATAGATTGATCTAAAGGAATTTCCTTTTCTGTTAGTTTTCTTAATCTGCACTATTATTACAAAGACGAAAAATTTGTTTTTTTGTTACTTTGTTTGTTGGTTTGTTACGACTTAACTCAAGAACTACTCAACCCATTTAAAAATATATTTTACCATAAGGAAGCTACATTTTTACCAAGTACTGTCACAATTTTCGCGGACGAAGTCGAATTTTAAAATCGATTGAATAGTTCTTGAGTTAAATCGTAACAAACACACAAACAAAAAATCAATTCTTTCCTCTTTATAATATTATTATAAATGCTGTGCTGTGCTGTGGCGGTACCTCCAACACTTCAGTCTCCCCGCGAACACGGCTGGTGCAATCCGGTCGAAACGTCGGGATTAAATTAAAGGTAAATTCGCGATAAATACCGGTTCTCATATGTTTTATATTATTATAAATGTTCTTATAGTATGAATTTAAGCTCTAATTTTGCTTTTAGAAAATATATTATCTTGAGCCTATTTCCTTAGCTCTGACTCCCGATTTAGCAGAGGTAACTGCCATTAATTCAAGAGGAGTATCATTAGCAATTGAAACGTATTAAAGTGACAGACAGGTGGGAAGTTATGAACGCATCAATTATTTATACAAACCTCTTGATTTAGATCTAAAGCAAAGGTGGTTGGTGGAGGTATATACACCACAATCATAGGGTATATTCAATTCTTGCTAATGGGGGTAATGACAGTGATGTTATGTCTTGTACTGAATAGTGATAACTACACTCCTAAAGAAGAAAGATTTGATTTTTTGTTTGCTTGTTCGATTTAAGTCTAAATTACTAAACCAATTTTAAAAAAAATTTTCAGTATCAGAAAGCCACGTCTTTACTGAGTAGGTAATAAATGTTATATTTTACCATTATTTTGGTTTTTTTTTCCGTTCTCGCACGGGAACGGGAAATACATGGGGATGAGAAATTGCAAAAATGTTTAAGTGGTCTAAGGACAACTACAATTTCGTCAACTTTCTGTCTGCCTCTTTGCTCTAGTGGTCGCAAAAGCGACTGCTGAGCATGAGTCCCTGGGTTCAATTCCCCGATCATGCAAAGTTTTGTGAAGTTTATCATTTAGAAATTTCTCAGAATCAGCCACGTATTTTGGATCTGTGCCGGTTTGGTGGCAATAGGCTCGTCCGTAACGTAGTTCACTACAGAACCATTATGTAGCACACCTCTGCCTAACCCTTCGAGAATTCCAGGCGTAGTGTTATGTTTATGTACATAGGCAATAAATGAGAAATTACTGCAAATTTTCAGAACAATTTTCAGTAAGTCAGTCACTATTTTTTATATATTTTATTTACTATGTCATTAAAAAATGTTGATCAACGGAATCGTGTTTGTGGCATATTTTGCGACATGACCCAGGCGTTCGACTATGTACATCATGCTACTCTTTTAAATAAACTCGAAGCCTACGGGATTAGGAGCAATGTCCTTAATTTACTAAATTCTTACTTACAAAACAGAAAACTTTTACCTGCCTGCTTCACTTAATTTCGAAATATTACTGTATGGAAATAGTAAATGTGGCTAAGAAACTATCTAGAATATTGATTATAAAATGTACTCATTAATATTGTAACACCGCATAATCAATGTTAGATGTAATAAAAATGCCTTTTTTACACTTAAAACTAATCATTCGGTGTCAAAATATTAATTATTGCATTACATAACTAATATTCTCGTTAGTTTAGTAGATACGAGTAGGTTAGCCATATTTCTCATTTCAATACAGTAATATTGCCAAATTATTTAAAACAGCAAAATATTTGACCGCTATTTGCGACGTTGCACACTTTCTGTATGTGCGCTCTTAAAACACAAATTAACTCAAATTAAATACTCATCTTTGTCAATTCAACCAATTTGTTAATTCAAATTCCAGAGGCGGTTTGTACCAGCCCCAATATGTTTTTGCTTGACAACGTGACCCGACTATTATAACGATTAACAGAGACCCTTTAGCAGATAAGCGACGGAAAGCCTCAGGAATTAATAATAGTGGTCCTGGTCCTCGTGAATTTGTCGTAGTGGATTTATCGATACATTTTGATCACGTGGACCAATTAAATTGGACCGTAGAAACAAGTCAGGCGTATATTTTGTTAAGTGATAATAATGATCCTCTTGACAGAATTTGTGTTATGGCGTCCAATTTTAGCAGAGACTATTATAACTATCTGAACTACTAGCAGCGGTGGCCCAGTAGTGGCGGCCTTGACTTACGAACAGTAGGTAAGTCGTGGGTTCGAACCCAGACAGGCGCATTTCTTTGTGCAATTTATTTCATCACCACTGCTCTCAATATGGTAAAGGGAAACCTCATGAGGAAACAGGCATGCCCTAGAACCAAAAAATCGAAGACATGTGACATCTGCCAATGTGCACTGGGCCCGCGTGGAGGATTATAGCCTCTCATTGAGAGGAGGCCTGTATCCCAGCAGTGGGAACTGTAATAGACTGATGATGATGATGATGTTGATAGCTATCCAAAAGCAGAGTATACCGTGAAAGTTTTGTTTTTACTACCTCCTCCAATATTCTTTTCTGAATAATATCGTTATGGGATCCAAGACAGCTTCATTGTCTAGGTGGGTTTCTAGTGGTCGTCTCTGTGCATTCTGGCTTTAAGGAGTAGCAGTGGTTTGGGAATAGGTTAGCGGTCTTTTCCTAAATGTCAATGCTACTTAAATTATGGTGCCCTTTTTTCTTTTTTTTTT
The DNA here is from genome assembly GCA_950022955.1 of Xestia ashworthii. Lineage (NCBI taxonomy): Eukaryota > Metazoa > Arthropoda > Insecta > Lepidoptera > Noctuidae > Xestia > Xestia ashworthii. The sequence continues at coordinate 21,222,913 of OX465562.1, forward strand.
TTGGGATGGGAAATCATCAAATGATTTCTCCCACTCTGGGCGGAGCGGGAGGGAGTGTCAGACTCTTACTGACTAAAACCCATCCATGTTCCTTCCTCGCCCTTTACTTTCCGGGGCCGCGGTATCTCTTTCGAATAGTCCCGCAACCCCGGCAGGCTTCGGCCCTTGCGGGCCCCTCTCTTATGCTGACATCTCTTTGAGGCGCGCGTGGAACACGAACGCGCCGTCGACACGGCCTGTCGTCGTTAGACGGACGGACGGCTAGCTAGCCCATAGCCAACCGTCCACAGGCCCGCATCTACGGTGGCCGGTAGCCACCACGTGGCCCCCGACGCCCGGTGCGTCTCCCGCGGCGGCCGGGAAGTGAGGATCTCTCCCTCTCTCGTTCCGCCACCTCCTTCGCTAGCATGACTGCTTCGCAGAAGGAGGTGACGGCTTCCCATTCCGTCTCGCTCCGGACCATGGATTGAACCAGGGCCGGACGCGAGAGGTCGCCGCCGCCGATCGCCGCTACGAGGACACGGCGGTGCTCCGCCCACGCGGGGCAGACCTCCACCGTGTGCTCCACCGTGTCCTCCGGAAATTATGGTGCCCTAATGTATGAACAGGCTCAAAAGTACGCTCTTTTCCTGTGGGCTGGCAATCCAACACGACCTGAGACCTGAGTGACTAGGCATAGAATCAACGGCTTTGATTTTGTAGCACGAAATCAAACTGCTATCTTTGAAACTCCGGACTACTCTTAAACTCCTAATGGAATAACCAACTAACCCTGGAAATCAAAGGCAAAAACTCCAGGCTCAACAATCACGTTTATAGACCAGACCCTTAAAGTGGTAAAGTAAGTCAGTCTCGTGGCTAAATAATAACAGCCGCTCGGGTCGATATATGGGTTAACCCGTACTTGCCTAGGTTAGTCTGTGGATGACCACCCATTACATACCGATTTTCCTCCGTGACTCGGAAAACACGTTAAGCTGTTGGTCCCGGCTATCATTTGTAGATCTTTGACAGTCGTCACAAGAAGTCAGTGGCCCAAAAAATCTGATAACTAGTATTACCCATGGGTGTTGTCCAGTGTTAACTGGGTTGTGGAGGTCAAATAGGCAGTCGCTCCAAGTAAAATACTGGTGTTCAGCTGCATCCGGTTAGACTGGAAGCCGAGCCAAACGTAACTGGGAAAAGTCTGATGATGAGTCAATCGAGAAAGTTTTCACCTAACGTAAAACATCGTCCTTGACAAAAAAACATTTAATGAGTCAGGACACCTATATATTTTCCTAGAAACATAAATAAACCCAACAAATATTAAAGATGTCTAGACTTACTTAACCGGACGTTTCCTAGAAAACTCGGCATTGTAGTATTAGCAAAATAAGATTGTTAATAAAAGTAAACATTCAGAGGGAATGATTTATAGTGAGTAAATTGACTTTCTTCGTGCCAGCTATAATCCACCATCCACTGAGATTGCAGACTTAGCTGTATTCATCTTCTTGTAAACTGATGTACGGGTTTTGAAGGTAGAAACGAAATGTGTGAGATTAGAGTAATACGTTGATCTGAAAGTCATATTAATTTTAATTATCAAAATAATTAAACTTTCTTCTTAAGAAAACTCTGCACTTTTGTGTATACTCTCCACTTTTTATAAAAGAGTAGTCTTTCATAAAAAGTGGAATTATTTTCATAATTTTTGACAGCACGCAGTAGAATTATTTGTAAAAGCTGTGATTTTGTCTGTTTCCCCTTTTAAGCGGCGTCTCCACTAGGGCTTTGTGGCAAAGCCTCGTGAGCAATTTTTTATTACACATTTGCCCACACTCATGAGGTTGGGCCGCGCGGCTCGGCCTCACGGACCTGCCCTAGTGGGGACGCCGCTTATCGCGGTGATACTACATAAGTTGGTGTATAAATAGTATAAAACTTGGCTATCAAATTATGGCAAAGATAATATATGCAATTCACTATTACTCGTACGGTGGGTGCTACAGGGTAACCTGCGAATTTCAAATTTTCTTTCGTTTTTCGAAATTTTTAGGCCAGTGCTAGGTTTTATGTTGATTAAAATATTGTTCCCGACTGTAAGACGTATGTAGAATTATAATCATCAAAATCATCAATACAAACATCCAAGTTCATAACAGTGTAGGAACGATTTTGCGATCAAACGATTTATAAGAAAGAAAAAAAAAGCATTTATTAGCTCGACAAGACAAAACACAAAAAAATAAAAATAAAAATCGTCGAATTATCTACACTATTAATATTATAAAGAGGAAAAAAAAATGTGTGTATGTTTGTAATGAATAAACTCAAAAACTACTGCACCGATATCAAAAGTTATTTCACCATTGGAAAGCTACATTCACCTTGAGTAACATAACCTATATTTTATTCCCGTACTCCCACGAGAACAGGAACTATGGGGGTGAAAACGCGTGACGTCCACTAGTAACCAATAAAAAGTAACACAATGAGAAAAATCACAAAAAAATACAAACAAGATTTGTCCTAAATGAAACCAAAAGGCTCCTATTTCAGCATGGTGCTGTAATATTTGCAATCTAATTAACTAGTAAAAAATCTCAATGGATGCTAGATTACAAGGTAAATTACTTAAATGAAGACAAAGACTAACCGTATAGTGACAAAATGGTCGACCTTGAGGCGCTCCTTAATCTTGGTTTAAAACTGTATAGCTGGGCTTGACGTTAAGTGTTCTGCTCAAGTACTTGGATCAACATTCTGGCAATGTGGGTTCAAGTCTGGCTGTAAGAAATTGTAATTGTTATTTGTCTGAGAGCAAGTTTGCCTAACGTGTTTTGGAGTTTAAATCGACAACACTGTTGCATAAGTTTATAGTGACGTGACCTCTGCAAAACATATAATAAAGAACTAGCAATCGTCACGCGGTTTCACCGCCGTAGTTCGCGCTCCCGTGGGGGAGTACGGGGATAAAATATATGTTACTCGCTGATAATGAAGCTATCTTTTGCAGAAAGATTTTTTTCAATTCGTCCAGTAGTTTTTAGGTTTGTTCGTTACATACAAAAATGCAAATCTTTTCTCTTTATAATATTATTATTGATTAATATTGGTTATTGATTAATACCTCGGCCTACAAAAATGCGCGCAAAAACGAAACGTAAATTTTAAAATTGGAAAGACTCGGTTCAAACAAATCAAAATGATTTATTTATGTTTATTATAACTGCCTCGTTGGTCTTGATCAGTGTGTAATTTCTTGTTGGTCTGAACATGACGTCTTAGAGTTCGATTCACATTAAAGCCTGAATTCCTGACACGGTAAACTCGGTCGCCCACGGTCGGTCAGCAGGAAAAACAGTAGCAACATGCGCGCCGCTGACGTCAGCTTCGCAGTATGGTGCTATATAGAGTGACTGGCAATTAGTGTACGATACTTAAACACGTGATTGTGCTCATGATAACAAACAACTTTTAGTATGAAACAAAACCTGAAATCGCCAAAAAAAAAATCAGCTGCTCAGTACATTATGTTCGCCTAATTGGTCACAACAGCTGATTTATTTTCGCGTTTTGAGGTTTGATCCCATAGTAAAAGTTATTTGTTATCATGAACATAATCACGTGTTTAAGTTTCGTACACTAATTACCAGTCACTCTATATAGAACACAATGTATCCTCGTCCGCGCGACCGACGCACGCAACTGACGTCAGCGCAGGAGGAATCCAAGCCTTATACTGATCTAAAGGCATGAAGGCATCATACACTCCCAAGACACCAAAACGCCACTTATTCGTAATGTCGGTATAAGGGAAGTTTGACACGGTACGTTTAAGGGTTTATGACACGTGAACGTTAAGGGGTTATTTCGAAACGTAACGGGTGGTTACATCCCCTCTCGTGTGATGATAAATTGGTTTTTGTTGATAGAAATGTTAAGGGTAGATTGAGGAAAAATTTTATGTTTATTCATCATGTGTAATTTTTTGGTATATTTACCCTTATGGTTGTGCTGGATAGAAATTATAGTGCAATATGGTTACTACCTACCTAAACATCCTTGTAGCAAATAGTTTGCCGTAAATATTTCCGATAGTTACACTTAGTTTTTTTTATTTTTATTAATTATATATTCATATTTTTGGTAAATTCCGCACAAAAATCTTATGTGTGTGGCGGTAAATGGTTAGATTTCTACTTCCGTCACAAATTATGGTTTTTATTTGAATTTAGTACGTACGTTATTTAAAAAACTTCAAATAGATCTAAAATGATAATAAAAAATTGTGCAAAATATATAAAAATGACAGGCACATGTTAAACAAATTAAAAAAAAGACTTAACTTATGGCGTCAAATATTCGTCCATTCAAATTACAGTTCCACTAGCTGTTGCCCGCCACTTCGTTCGTGTGGAAATTTTGATTTGTAAGTGAGAGATAAAACATACACATAAAAAACCTAAAAGCGGTCCAGCCGTTTCGGAAGAGTTCGATAAAAAACACTGTGACACGAGATTTGTAACTTCAAACATAACATCTCATTATCAAGGCTTCAATGTATATTCATCGACGTAAAAAAAATCGCAGAATGTTCTTTCGCTCTGACATAGGGAACCCGTATATATTACTAGCTGATGCCCACGGCTTTGTCCGCGTACAAATTATACACTAAAACCTTCCTCGAGAACCACTCCATCCATTGGTGAAAACAACATGAAAATCGCTGCAGCTGTTTTTGATTTTATCGTGAACAGACAGACAAACTCGGCGGTGGACTTTGTTTTATAATATGTAGCGATAAGATTTACATTTCACCTGCTCCTCAATAAAATACCTACAGCCCTGTAGTGTTACCTATAAAATCATCATTCTAAACACGTAGCCTAGAGCGATAGATATCGCGAGCTGTCATGTCGGACATGAATTATCGCTAACACGGGCATAAATTGAGCCTATTCAGGCTATGATTAACAGCCGATGAAGCGTAATCATGATAGCATGAGATGATTAAAATTTTAGTTTCGTTCATTATCTACTGCATTATCTACCGGCTACGTTTCAAATGTGAGAGATTTATTAATAAAAGTCATGTATAAGAGTTAAGAGTGTTACATAATTATGCAACAAGGCATTCTTCACCAATGAACCTTTGCGTTAAATACGACAACACTGTGAAAAGCTACAAAAATAATGATACAAAATACTAGATTAGAAATATTAAAACACTAATATATTAGAAAATATTAAATCATGAACATAAAAATTAAAAAAAAAAACTAATAAAAAAAAGAACTTGACAATAATTATTTTTCTTTGGTGATTCGAAAAGATTGAAATTGTGACTTACATCTGACACACAAATATTTAATAAATGAAAACCTACATAATACATTTTTGGTTGACGTTGTGCTAACCAGAAAGAAGAAAAATATAAAAAAATACAACACTTCTCAATCATAAAGGAAATACAATAAAGTACAAATCAAAACAATCAATACAGTATTTTACGACAATGCCATACGCAAGACAGACTTGACTTTATTTATAGAGTAAGACAAAACAATGTCAACATTAGGTGAACGAGACTGGCGACTAAATTGAACCTGTATTCTGTTACTGTGTGAAACATAGAAGGAACTAGACCAAATTTAGGCCGTCAGTGTACGAAATGCCTGCGTGGGTAGAAATAGGTCTGAACATTATTCAAGTCAAACACTAAACTCCATACATCGTCTAAAACAGAAGATAATATTCAGGCACCCAAAATAAACACGTACAACATAGCTTCATAGTTCTAGCTGTCAATTTACTTTCATTGTGTTAACAGACCCGCGTTCACAAAGTGTTGATTTGACACCGTTTAGAACAACCTCCTATAGGACAGGAGTTCTCAAGTCGAACTACTATTACTTTGAGTAGAACTCAAGTTTGTAGTGTTTGGTACAAATTGTAGGAGTGGAGCTCGTCGCTACATAATAACAGCCATTGGGTCGATCTTCGAAAATGGTTGGCTTAGAAGAGTGCACTAGGTAGATATGGTAAAATAAAAATCCATCTTTTAATTTTTAGAAGATAATTTAACACTCCTGAAGAAGACCTTAAAAGTTCCTAAGGCAGTTAAGGAAAAAGATTTTAAAAAGATAGCCTTGCGATGTTAATCAGTTAGATGTCTCTTGCATCTTATATAAACACAACTTCCAATAACTTGAACTATGTTGGGGTCGGCTTCCAGTTTTACTGGATGCAGCTGAATATCAGTATTTTACATGAAGCGACTGCCTATCTGACCTCCACAATATAAGTAGTTAGTACTGGGTAATACGATACCCTTTGTGAAAACTGGTTGTCAGACGTATAATCATCATGTCTAGTTTTCCCAACTATGTTGGAGTCGACTTTCAGTTTAACTGACTGCAGCAGAATTTCAAATACAAATACAAATACAAATCATTTATTTGCATAACACAGGTTTAGAGGATGTTACAAAAAGTTCGTAAGGTACACTGTATTATAACCATGCTAGGTGCGCAAATATGTAAGGACACAGGAGATAAGAATTTATTAATATGAGTATGTCAGAGATTATTAAATTACAATGTCAAAAAATAAAGATGGTCAATATTCACATAATTAAACAAATTTTAATAATCAAACTTAGTAATTTACAAGTAATGATGAGGGAATAAGGAAATTAAATTAAATTAATAATGTCATAATAATGTCATAGTAAATATCCATCGTAATTATGTACTGAACAAATAAATTCTACTATTAAAATACAATATCTTTTTCTTCTAGATATTCCTTTACATTGTAATAACATTTTTTAATTAAGAAGGTATATAATTTTTTCTTAAATAGAGGAGTAGGTAACTGTTTAATCTCATCGGGCAATTTGTTATAAATCAGTGGTGCCATACAAATGATACTTTTATTGAGTAGTGCCGTTTCCCCATACGGTATTTCTACTTCTAACTTTTTTTTGTCTCGTAACTGTCTATAGTAGCTTTTCGCTTAGCTGAAGCGACTGCCTACACATATATATGTCACCGTAAAATTGTCAAACACGTTATATTGTAATCTCTCTAGCGATATTGTAAACTCTCGAAATATTCCCAAGCGGCCACGAGCTCCTCAGACATATAATCTGTATACCTCAATAATACTCATCTAATACATTCCGCTTTACTCTTTCAACTTATAGTGTAGTGCAAAGTTTGTAACTCAAGCACCGCTCCGTTGTGCTACCTCGGTCCGAAGCTTCGTCTATACTGTAATGAAGATTTAAACAGGACCTACCACAGGAATGAATTTAAGTTTTCATGGCAGAACGTTGTATGTGTGCTTTACACGTGTTTAGAATACGATGCATATTGAAATATGTAACTTTGTATTTACTGTGTTTCTAAAACTACCCACAGTTGTTGAAGGTGTTATTTCTGCTCAATTTTTGTAATTTTATTTTCGTTTTAATTTTGCTTTTTTTTGCATGCTGTGTCTATAGCATCATATTGTACACTATGATTGTATCATATTGCTTGTATTATTAAGATAAACAGAGTAACATTATATAACATTATAATTATATTATGTTTCGACCGGTTTTTTTTATTATTTTATTTTGTATTTTGACCACCACTGTCATTGTATTGCATGTTGAACCTTATCGTAGTGCGATAAGAAACCGTGTTCAAGGAATTGTATTGAAAAAAAAATCTTTTCATTTAATTTATAAAACATTTGTACAATCTTTAATCGAAAACTTGCTTCAATCAAATTGCGTAAATACTCAGAATCAATAAATGTTGCGTTGAATTTTTAGCTAAAATCGAAAACTTTCTACAATCATCTTATACGTATGAGTAATTGAATTTTCTTCTTAATTGTTTATTGATTTTTGTTTGATTTTTCATTTTACCTTTCAAAACGTTTGTTTAATCTTTAGATGTAGTCAGTAGTGTTAAACCATGCCTAAATCAGTGTTATCGACGAATCTTTTTAGGGTTCCGTAGCCAAATGGCAAAAAACGGAACCCTTATAGTTTCGCCATGTCTGTCTGTCTGTCTGTCCGCGGATAATCTCAGTGACCGTTAGCACCAGAAAGCTGAAATTTGGTACCAATATGTATATCAATCATGCCGACAAAGTGCAAAAATAAAAATTAAAAAAAACATTTTTATTAGGGTACCTCCCCCAGACGTAAAGTGGGGAGCGATTTTTTTTTTAATTTTGACCCTGACGTGTGATATATTGTTGGATAGGTATTTAAAAATGAATAGGGGTTTTCTAAAATCATTTTTTGATAATATTAATATTTTAGGAAATAATCGCTCCGAAAGTCAAAAACAATGTGTCCCCCCCCCTCTAACTTTTGAACCATAAGTTTAAAAAATATGAAAAAAATCACAGAAGTAGACCTTTATATGAACTTTCTAGGAAAATTATTTTCAACTTGATGAGTTGAATAGTTTTTGAGTTATATAGCACTTTTTCAAAAAAACGCAAATGATAACTTTGTTTTTCATACAAATACTATGAAAAACAAAGTTATTTTTGCTGACGAAAAATGTTGGTATTTTTAATGGTCTGGGAAGCTACGGAACCCTACAGTGAGCGTGGCCCGACACGCTCTTGGCCGGTTTTTTTGGTGAAAGATTCTGTCGTCGATTCACTTATGAATTATTCGTTCTGTCGGTGAAACGTTCGTAGCGGAAAGGTTCTGTCTATAAAAAAATATCTCAATGACGGGGAGAACAAGTGCCTTCTTCATTTGTATTACAAAATGGGCTTGCTCTTGACCTTGATCACGGCTGATGCGCGGAGGGCTATGGATAAGGTCTATGATGGAACGAGCTTGCTCAGAAGACCGTGAGACTGTTCACTCTTGCTTTGAAGGCACACAGGTTGAATGTGGGTCGGAACAAAGATGTCGGCACAGAGTTCCACAATTTACCAGTGCGCATAATAATGGTGAAGGAGAAGCGCTTAGTACGACTCGTCGGGATATCTACTAAGTACCTTTCGGGTTTGTTTAGGGTCGTTACACCCTTTATTGTTCAACAGACGGCGCCTTTTTATATATTATTATTAAGAACAAACTCTATAAAATTAAAGTCCCATGCCTTCATACAATTCAAGGCAACGTTTCCCTTGCAAAAGATATTTACCATAACGAAGCTTGCTGGAAAAGTTACCTACATTAAGCTGATGGAAGTTGTAAATCAACTCACATAATTAACTCAGTGTAACTGACTGTATACAGTACTTGTACAAGTATACTTGAGTTACTTTAAGTATAAATAGCAACATATTCTTGAGTTTGTAAGTTGTTATGGGGTACTTGATTCTTGGTGAACGACGAATTTGTTGTTTACAAAAGTAGGCAACTCCACATTTACAGATTTGTAACATAAAACGTAATGAGGATGATGGCAGTTGGCTGTGCTTCTAAGAAAGCTACTACAATTTTATTGTGTAAAAGCTTTATTACACCTAATTCCCCAAATTACCACCATTATTGGTTTTTATGTGAAAACTAACTGCTGCACCACCTGATGGTAAATGAAACAGTCAACAATCAAACTAGAAACTGGCAACTGGTTTACAAAAACCTGGCCAGTCGACGGTGAGCTATGGGCTAGCTCGCCGTCCACTGGCCAGGTTTTTCTAAACCTACGCTTAAAGCTAACAACTTTCATGTTCTTAGATTATTTTAGAAATATTTTTGCGTAGGTGAACATCTAAACATGTTATCTGTCGTAATGTTACGTCTCAGAATTCTGTTCTTATTACGCAGCTAACTTTCAGAATAACTATTAAAAGTTCTATTTTCAAAATAGATGTAGGTACAGAAATAGAAGAATTGTACAGGCTGAAAATAACTGATGGACAGTATTTTTACACAAGTACCGTTTAAGGCGATTACACGAGCTAAACGCGAGTTTTATAATTACTAAAAGTATATGATTCACCGCTATGAACAAGACCAGAAAAATATATGATATTCTTCAGGATATATGCTAGCATGATACTCTTTTGAAAACATAATACAATTAATTTGGCTCGATAAAAAGAAATCACGAACTTACCTCTAAAAATATCTTTCAAACAATAAAAAACATACTAATATGCATGCGATCATTCTGATTTTTTGGCAAAATAATTCTACAAGCAATATATTAGCATGATATTGATTTAGTTTTTTAATCCAATCAATAGTTTTTTTGTAAATCGATCGAAACCACTCATTTCGCGCTATTTGGCCCGCAGTGGCTGAACAACCACTTTGTAGTGCAAGCTGATTAGAACTTTATTCTAACAGCATTTCAAACGAAGTTTGAACCACCACAAATAGAGTTGCTAATTTAGCTCGTCTAAGCGCCTTAAAGCAATGATTTGTTTTAAAAAATGCTACATTTTGTTTCATTCACCCACGTTGATTTAAAAATAGAAGGTTTTATTTTCTAGTTCGGCAAAAAAGCAAAATAAATTGTAATTAGAGATTTTTGATTATCAAATGAGAATGTGTTGCTCTATTTTTCTATCACAACAATTAAAAAAGAGCTGTGAATAACTTTAGATGGTAGATAAAATATTTATACCTATGTGCAGTCATGACATTATTACCATTACGAAAGAAAACATGTCTGAGGATGTCGCAGGTAAGTACATGGAGGCGCCATCCTAAAACTGTCTAATTTATTGTCTCTTAACCCATTCTGTCGCCATCTTTACCAGACTTATTATAATATTAATTGTCGTGTTGCTCGCGTCATTTCCCTCGCTAACAGTAAATTACGTTACAAACTAGCGGAGCAGGCGCCACCTTGTGTGTAGACACAGCTTATTATGGTAGAGTTAAGTACAGGAATTGGGATCATAATGACACGTTATGTTTTAAAGCTAAAGTCCGGTCGCGGAGCAGAAAGAATTTCGTACAATGACCTGTTATTACCTGTCTCTGTCACTCCCACGTAAATATAATGAGTATCGCTCGCACAGATTCAATGGCCGCCGTCCTCAGGGATTGTAAACCTTTTGAGGTTTAAGATCATTTATTCTCATAAGAATTACACTATTCACTTACGTGAGAATATAAACACTTAAAGAGAACAAAAAGTTGGGGTGTTACAAAAAATCAGACGTCGATTTTATAAATATTTATAAGGTAGATTACATCATTCATCATTGCGGCCAAAATGTTCGTTCGATACATGTAAACAAGTATCTGTGAAACACAGATAAACGGTTACTGGATGTGGCTTTTACCTAACACTGTAAGGTTTGTTCTTGTTTGCATGTGGTTTTTTGGTTGGCCTTAAGTCACGACAAATAATCCAGACAAAAGTAATTTTCATTTCTGCCGAGTGCAGAATTAGTAATTGTAACTCGATTTTTATAACTTATACTTACAATAACATCTAAATAAATAATTTACATATTAAAAATAATTTATTTAATTAGTTGGTAAATTTTCTTTCTCCTTCAAATATTTCATGTAAACCGCACTTAATAGGAAAATGTTTGAGACCACTGTCAGTAGGTAAAGAGGTCATTGTACGAAATTCTTCCTGCTCCGCGACCGGACTTTAGCAGGCAGTTGGGCCTAGGAAGTGCATTTACGAAAAAATGAGTTTGTTTACTCGTGCTTCATGAAGGTTTAATTTAATTTGGGGAATTATGAGGTATATTGTATCCAGCTATGGTTGAGTCGACTTTCAGTGGAACTGGAATAAATCGGTAAGGTATGAAATAGTCGTTGATTTAATCCAGAAATAAAATATGTTGTTGTTCTTCATTATTCTACACGATAGTTATTACTTCTCTCACTCATAAAACATGCAAAGAAAGGGAAGTTAATGACTATTTGTCAAGTTTAACTTAAAGATTACCAACAGTAAAAATAAAAAAAGTACACAGAAAAATAAGAAATAACATTGTAGTCTACATTATTCTGAGGCTAAATTTTTAATTTGGTTTTTAGGACCGCGGGGGGTGACGCAGCGCTAAGTACATAAATCAAAGATCCTGCCGCTAACAATGCAGGAGGAATATTTACCAAGTTTATATTTGTGTTTGTTCCATGTTTTTTTTTATGTTATCAAATAATCAAATAACTATTGTCTTTAAATACCTTTGAAATTAAGCAGAAAATGGTGTCACTTACTTCCTGAAACAAATAGAAAAATAAATTAAAGGATGAAGAAAACTCTCTCACAGTTTACTCAAATTAAATAAGAAACATTGGATAAACAAATAGACGAAGCCTGCTCAGTGAGAGAATATCTCAAGGTGTTCGTCCGTAGCCGGCTGACATAACCCATCGACATCCCCGGTAGGCCATTAGGATTAATTCAAGTGGAAAACGAAAATTACAAAGGTGTGCAAAATCGAAAGCCTCTTGCAGGATATACGGGAACGCAAACTTTTTCTCACATCGAAATCCTAATTTGCACATAATTTTCAACAAATCATTCAATATTTTTTTCTTATTTCTTTTATATATCTTCCTACATCCGATCTTGTCAACGTTAGGGCCATTTCCTTTTCTGTTTATATGAAGTAAAATACTTCTTTATTTATTTCTGTCGTTAGATCTATCGGAGAAGAGATATTAGTTACTGACAGGGGTGGCGAACAATCAACATTTTTAAACGCTTTTTTACTTTGTTACTATAACGACGCGCCATCAAGGCATTTTTAATTAAAGTCGAGGCATTTTTTTAATTAACTTTGTTCAAGTATTGAACTTTTGAAGAAAACATTAAGTCGCTGTACTGATAAACTTGGTTTTCAAAATATGCTAATTACGCGTTATTTTTAAAGCCATTGTATCAACATCATGTAACATTTTAACAAGATGATGTTTTTTTAACAATAAAATTAAATTTTATGTTGTTAATTTTAAAATGACAGCTTTTTACTGCATGCATATGCAAGCATAGTGTACTATATAACAAAAACACATTTATTTTAATAATTTTGGTCTGCCTGTTTGTCCGTTTGTTCCAGCCGATTTTGGAAACGGGTGAACCGATTTTGACGGAATTTTTAATGGTACATAGTTGATTTTATAAGGAGTAACATATGTTTTTATAAAAAAGTAACTCAATAAAATAAAAATGTCACATTTGAGTACATTTTTCACCGGAAAGTGACGTCACAAGCCCCCACTGATGATGATCTTTGACGCGTTTTATTTTCGTAAATTTTTACAAATATAATAAAAACAAAAACTCGTATCCAACATTTTTTGATTATCTAACTGACGGACGAAACAGAAGCTTATTTTTTTTCAAAAGTAATCCCTATGGGTTTGATACCCCTGGCCGTGGACCTCCGTTAACTAAGCACATTCAACATTTACACTCCGCTGAACATATACATGTCGTAAAGTATAGTAAAGTAAGGAAGGAACAACGACTGCCAATAGAAACTCTTTGACTTCTTATAGTATCGGTTCATTGCTCTTTTTAGGGTTCCGTAGTCCCGACAAGGAACACTCTTATAGTTTCGTCATGTCCGCCTATCCGTCCGTGCATCCAAGGTTTTGCTCAAAGATTGTTAGTACTAGAATGCTGCTATTTTGTGGAGTTGTGTATGCTTATAGCTCTAGGTATCAATTACGTCGACAAAATGGTAAAATAAAACTTTGGTAAATATTTCTTTTTAGGGTAGTTGCCGTAGTTGTGAAGTGGGGATGATTTTTTATTCGTCGTCTATCCCATCGTGTGGGCTATCGTTGTATAGGTCTTTTAAAATGACTTAATGGATTTTTTTATTATTTTTCGATGTAATAATACTCCATTAATTACGAAATATTAAACTTGAAAATGCAAAATAAAATTATTTAGTAGGGCCGGAGGGATCCTCTGAAAGCTAAACTGCTGGTTTGAAAAATCTGGAAAAGTTCACGATGATAGTACATTTCATGAACTTTGAAGGAAAATGACAGCAGTTAAGATAACCCGATACATGCGTCATGTTCGTGAACGGGCGCTGTCAGTTGAGACTGGTCATCTCTTAGCTGCCACGGTTAATTTTAATTACTTTATTTTTATGATTTTGATTTAATCTTTTCTCTGGACGCTCTTAATGTGCACGTCTTTGTACATCGTTCTCACATATATGTTTAATCACAACATGAATGATGTAACCAAGATTTTGTAACAATATTTTGATTTAAAAGAGTGTCCATGGAGTTTCTTGCCCGTTCTTCTCCATAGAGATCTACGCTAGGAAATGGGCAACTACAGTACTTTCTCAAGTTATTATGCCTTGTGTCTGTGACTGTAGCTTTGATTTTTCTTTGTATTTTTGACATTCAAAAGTGCCGTAATGGTCTAATTGAAATAAATGCTTTGAGTTTGAGTTTGAGTTTAACTTTATTAGTTTAGCAGTGACAGTCGTTGAACTTGGGTGTTGGATTATTTTGTACAAAATACACAATCCTTAGAATAAATCGTCCTATATTGTGATAACGGGCTACTACGGAACCCTACACTGCGCGTGGCGCGACACGCACTTGGACGGTTGTATTAGTAATAGTTAAGCTATGGGTGTTAGGGTAGTAAATTGTACTGCTACATGTTTTTGTAGTAAAGATTTACTGTATCGTCAGACTAGTCCGTAAATATTTCGTGGCCTTATGTTTTTGTTTACCATAGAGATCTTTACGGATTGCTACAGTGGGGTTTCGACATTGACTTTTTTTATCCAGTCTTCTTGAAGTTTTGTCATGGAATTTTGATGTTTTCTCCGATCTTGACTAATGGATTGACAATCAATGTTATTTATTATTCGCGCAAAGAAAGAGCAACGTCTGCCTGCTTCCTTTGTCTTACCAAATGTATGCACGTCATGTCCTTGCGACAAATAAATATGTTATCTGTCTTTGTTTTGTGAACAACAGCAAATTTTTGCTTTCATAGTCCAATCGACTCGGCTTTCACAGGCTCCGGACATTGGTTGCTCACACGTTGCGTTACAACACACTGTCCTTTTTTCCGCATCCTAACCACTTAACCTATTATAGCAGGAGTATTGACAATACTATTTTGGCTTTAATAAACCTCTAAACCTACTGTTCTTCTTCTTTTTTCGTGTCGATGGTACACAATCATTATCATTTCAGCCAAAAGACGTCCACTGCTGGATATAGGCATCCCAATTAAATAGTGTCACTACAATTACCGGTCCCGTGCGATTCGAATCATCGGTCATCGGTCCACCTAGTAGGACATCTTCCAACGCATCGTCTTCTGGCTCGCGGTCGCCACTCTAGAACTTTTCGGCCCCATCAGCAGTGCGTTCTGCGAGCAATGTGCCCTGTGATCGATGCTACGTCTTCACAAAATCTACTGTTAATAATATTACACGTAATATTACGTTGGGACTAAGACAGTCAACACTTCAACACATTGCAATCGTATCAATTTACTGTTACCACCAAACGCTGAACTAACTGAACTTTAACTCCCCACAAAGTGAGAATCTGATGCCCTGTCCACGGCTTCAGGCGATGCGATTTTCTTAACTTGTGCAATGCGAAACGCGCGAGCGTCATTTATATACTTCGCGTGAGTACTGTCGCTCCGCAAGTCACCTCGTGATGACACGTGGTTTGCCTTAAGGTTCTTTTCCAAGACGGACTGCAGGCTGCAACCGCAGGCGACACTGCGTCTGCGGTTGGACCGCTTCCATTCCAAGCGCGGCAGCTTGCTGCCGCTGCGGCTGCGGTTCGAGACACCACCTCGGCACTGCAGCCTATAGTCGAAGCGCGCCGCGGCCACAGGCCGCATTGTCGCTGCGCTCGGAGGCCGCATTGTAGTCACGCTCAGAATAAATTTCATAGAGATTCACAGAAACCAGTGGTGTCACTTGCAGTTCGCGGTCTGCAGCCGGTCTCGGAAAGACACCTTTGGTAGAAACTCAAGGGTAGTCCACAAAAAAAAAACAATTTGCCGGACAGTGTCAGACTATGATGTTGAAGAAAATATGATTTGCGGCCGTAATACGTTTGTATTTACTGAATTTTAATCATTAAATTAAAATCATCAATACGAATTATATTCAATACAACCCGAATTAATGATTTTAACAGTATATTGTATGTTGATTGAAATTTAATTCGCGAGCATTAATACATTCAGATCATTAAAATATTTAATACAACCCTCTAAGTTCATTTCAACCTATTTAATGTTTTCTTAATGAAATAGTCATTCAATGGGATAAATAAGATACTCTTAAATATCTCTAGAGCCTGCAGCTTCTAGCCGACGGGTAACCTCCACAAAGTACTGATAAAGTGAGAATCCAAAGCGGGATGTCAGTATTACCAAGTTAACTAACTCATATTAAGACGACTGCGTTTCAACCTAGACCGAGTAATGAAGACGGGCACAAACTTAGTATCCGGACTACCAATTGAATCTGCTACGGTCAAGGAAGGTCCCAAGTTAATAAATCTTCGTTGGATGGCTGCTTTGAAGATTTTCTTTGGCCACGGAGAGTTTTCTTTTTTACCACAACATTTTACAACGTGACGATTCTTCTTTTCAACCGACTTCTAAAAAGAGGAGGTTCTCAATTCGTCTGTATTTTTTTTTTTTGTGTTTGTTACCTCAGAACTTTCGACTGGGTGAACCGATTTTGATGATTCTTTTTTTATTTGAAAGCTGGTGCTTCCCGTGTGGTTCCATGTCAATTTGGTTAAGATCTTACGCTGATCTTCAGAGATATATATGGAACTCTTCAAAAATACACGGCAAAGCTGCAGTAATTGCTGCAATCGCTTGGTTGTTTATTGTTTATACAACATCATGACCTAACATCACACCTGTATGCTCTGAGGGAGTACGCAGAAGTATACAATACACCCAGATTTCGACAGTTAGACGTGTAAAGTTCCATTCAATGGGATCCCGGAGAAATAGAGGTAACTCCTTAACTTTATAGGCACACCAGAAGCGGTTTGGATAGTTTTAGGCAGAATACTTTCTCGGAGTGATCCCATTTCGATTTGATAAAGATCTGGTGACTTCGGAAGATAGGCAACTGAACTCCTTAATAAATGATAGCAAATGTACTGGGATCGCTGAAGACTCACGTCTGTCTATTGTTTACACCAGTTCATAACAAAAAATCACACCGATACGCTGTGAAAGGGTAAGCACATGTGAACCACTAAAAAGTGAAAAATAAAAACTTTTTTGCAAAAAATATAACCGACTTCACACAAAAAAGTGAAAAATAACTTTAGTTTCAGAAGTCGGTGACAAAAAAACTAAATCAATCAACAAAGGTCAAGGTCTAAAGTTATTTTTCACTTTTTTGTGTGAAGTCGGTTATATTTTTTGCAAAAAAGTTTTTTTAGTGAATAAATGAATGGTGTAAAAATACTCTTAATGAAGCCGAAAGGCATTGGTTTTACCCGTCCTTGCGGCGTAGTTATGGAGATCTGGGGGGTCAAAGTTCCAACTTTTACACAAGGTTTTTTTTTAAACACATGTTTTCAATGTAAGGTCTTACTGTAAATCCTGCCGGTGTCGTGGGACTGTTCGAAAGAGATACCGCGGCCCCGGAACGTAAAGGGCGAGGAAGGAACATGGATGGGTTTTAGTCAGTAAAAGTCTGACAATCCCGCTCCGCACAGAGTGGGAGAAGTTATTTGATGATTTCCCATCCTTTAAAAAAAGGTCTTGCTTTAAACACCTCCACGATACTATGCAATCCATTCATCAACACAACATTTTAAGTGCGTTAAACTAAGTTCTACCACAAAACATGATTTTTCACCCCCAAAAAAAAAGTAGTTTCCCAGCAATATTTTTTGAGAAAGTAACTTAGTTTGATATTGTACAGAATGCTTGGTTGACGGCTTCATGATGAGGTTGTTTACACCCTGTATAGTCCAAAACGATGTTAAATTTTTCTTTTCAATGGTGGAGCGACGTAAAATATTTTCGTCGAGGCGTGTCACAATATTTGAGATCTATCCCTCTTCCAATTTAAGATGCCGTGTCGCAGCATGTGACGGTTATGTACACCTGAATGTTGTAGGTAAAGTGTGTTAAAACGTTCTTGAAATTGTCTGAAAAAACCAATTTCAAGAACCCTTTGTAGTTATTTGTTAGTTGATAATGCTAATAATAATGAATAATATGAACTAGTATGTTATAGACAGTGTGTTAACCATAAATTAAAAATTATTTGTTTCTTCTCTAGTTTTAAGATTAGTGTCTTAACATCCGGACAAAACTATTTAGGTTCTTGTGATGTTTTTTTGTTTTTATTTAGTTATTCTTGACTTCAATAAACAATAAAAAATGTGTTATTTCACTTAAAGTAGGTTATCTGCAAATATTATGGTGAAATAAAGCAGTAAAGTTATAGTTATTGCAAATGATAATTAATCAGTCGTCATGTATCAAACATTTTTGTTTTCTTTTTAGATTACAATTTTAAATCTATCAGTTCCATAATCGTCATACGTCATTTTCCGTTATAAAACATAGGTAACGGGTTTTTATCTCGAACTTTACCATTAATTATTTAAGCCCGATTTTTTGACCGGATTGCACCAGCCGTGGTCGCGGGGACTGAAGTATTGGACGTACCGCAACAGCAAAGCGAAGGCGTTTATTCAACTACCCTCACTTGATCTTCATAAATGTTATTTAGGGCCGGTTCACACTAGGACAGCACACTACACTAACAGTGTTCGTATATTGAGACCAGGGGGGTGAAACTTCCATACATTGTTTTCAAACCAAATTTTCATAGATAGTGCTGCCATCTGTGTGTTTAAGGACACAAACTTTTCAACTGTTTGACAGCTTACAACTGTCATAAAGAGAACAGCTATTTTAGACTACTTGTCAGTGAAGTAGATAGCCTAGCGGTGACAGCGGTTGCCTTGTGATAAATAGTTCCCAAGCTCGAATCCTGAGTCAAGAAATTACTTTTTGTATTTATTTGGTTGAACAGAAACTAACAGCGCCATCTAACAGTTTAGGTAAACAGTTTTAAAAACGAAAACCAGAGTTGCGCATCTATCTTGTATTATATAATGTATTATCTATGATTGAAACGTGTACACTAAGTGATCACCGAATTCCAACCGGAAGAGAGTCTGAGTCTGAAGTCATTTGTCTTTTGTTCTTGAAAATATTTGCTTTATCAATTCTTAAATGACATGGGGCTTTAGCAAAACTACCCAGTATTTTCTATCTAACAGTAACTTGCGAAAGTAAGTAAAAACTCACAAGATATGAGCACGCAAACGTCGGGTAAAGCGAGACTTAATGCCACTTATTCCTTTTGATGCGTTTTTTATATTCCCGTATCCGATAGATATTCTGTTTTGCTCTGGAGTGTCATAAGAAATTGCGACCTTAAATCTTATATCATAAACTGTAGTTTATAATAGTAATACTCGAGAGGTAATAGTTAGCGCCGTGCATCGGATCCTAAAATAATATAATTATGAATCATCATCAATATCTTGTCCATATCTTAATTAATTTGGGGTAATTATGCTTAATGCATTAAGAATAATCTTCTAATATTTTACTGCTCTATCAAAAATAAATGCAAATATCTTTCATATTTCAGATACGTACATCAATCAACCTAACCTATCAAAAAACAAGTAAGAAGCTATATGATAATAAGAAGGTACCTTTTTCCGACCTTCAGATAAATAGAGGCATGCCTAGGCCAAAACTTCGGAGGAAACAGTCGGCCGTTTGTCCATACAAACGTAGTGCCCTGTTTCCTCCCTGAATAGTGCCAAAAAATAACTGTTTTATTTTTTTTCTTAAATCAATTATTTTAAGAGACCTTCAAAAAAATTAAAAATGCCCAGATTTTCTGCTGTGTTGAAACATCCAGAAATCAAATTTGACTAAATAATATAAAAACGACAACATAGGAACACTTTTCTTTAAATTTTAATTAAAAAACTGGGGACTATGAAACGTTAATTTTGTGTACCTACTTTTAATTGGTATTTTCTGCTGTTGTTTCTTTCGCGCTCTAAGCGCGGACGTTTGGACATTGCGCGACTGCAATACATTTTACCAATATCTATTTTTCAATTCTCTCGCCCTCAGTGTTTCCTCTATGAAAAAAAGGTAAACTTTATGACTTATAAAAATTCAGCACTCGACTTTATGACGAGTGATTTCCTTCAAATTTAGAGCAATTGATTTTTTTGTTGATGCTACAGGTTTTTATTGGTCTTACCTGCGGTGGTCGGTTAGCCATCATAATTTATAGGTCCCGGTAAAACGAATAAGTGATATAATTTTAATGCACTAAATGTAATAGGGTTTGCACAAGAAGATAATTACTGACAGGCTTATAATTTTAACAGCTAAAAGATTAGATCGTTTTTTAAATTGGAACCATATTGTTTTTTTTTGACTGCCTCGTTTGTTCAGTGGTCGCAAGCAAGTGGACTGCGGAGCATGAAGTCCTGTATTCGATTGCCGGGTCGGGCAAAGTGTCATTGGGTTTAACCATCTGGAATTTCTCAGGAGCAGCCGCGGAGTCTGTGTTCGATTGATGGCAATTGGCTTGCCCCCATTTGGACTTAAACATAACTGGCGAAATGTCAATGTTCTATTACGTACGTACAACTCTGAACTACCAATGTTAAAATTAGTTTTCACCAATGTATAGAGTGGTTCTCGAGGAAGGTTTTAGTATATAATTTGTATGCGTATGAAGCCACGGGCAACAGCTAGATAATAATAAAAATGGGTTAAACAACACACACCTATACAAGTCAACTAATATGACCGATTTTATATTTTTATAATGTATATTGTTGCCCTTGACTGAAGCTTCTACCAACAACGGTTTAAAAATTACGAATTTATTTCACAGCAAATATTTTTGTTTGTTGTTAATTATTCATTTCTCTATTTCTAGTCTTAAATCAACCTATTTTTTATCTTGTTT
Organism: Xestia ashworthii; assembly: GCA_950022955.1. Lineage (NCBI taxonomy): Eukaryota > Metazoa > Arthropoda > Insecta > Lepidoptera > Noctuidae > Xestia > Xestia ashworthii. The sequence continues at coordinate 21,243,874 of OX465562.1, forward strand.
TTTTTTTTTTTTTTATTACAAATCCGCACTGTGCCCGCGTGGTGGATTATAGACCATTCCCTCTCATAGAGAGGAGCCTTGTGTCCCAGCAGTGGGAACATTAATAGGCTGATGATGATGATGTAAGTTCGTTAATCATACTTTAGTTATATTTAAATTAATTACATTATCTTTTATGTGGTTAACTTCCAGCAGTTTCATTTTTAAACGCCATAAGTGGTACCTTACAAACGACCTGGTCAACTTAACTGCCATTAATATAAACTAACATTGTATATACCAGGGCCTTTAAGACTTTAGTGGAAATTGCGGTCATATATACTAGTATCATAGAGAAGAAGGTATTTATTTGTAATTATGTATGTACCTAGTGGGTAATCTCCAAAACTAATTATCTAATTCTAAAATTTCTTTTACTGCCAGAAAGCTACATAATTTGTGGGTACTGCTATAAATAATATTTATATCATGCATAATAAGCTAAGCTAAAACATTTTTTTCAGACGAAGTCGCGAGCGATGTTGTAGTCTTAAATGTAGTTAATATACTTAGAATCAAATCAATGTAAATATAAATAGAATCGTTTCCATCTAGCCAAGCCTAATGGAACCCGAAACCTATTCGGCAAATTAAAAATGGTAGTCCTCATCAATTTACCGTAAATGTGGTCACTAAAGCGACCAAAATGCATTATCATCAACTACCCTATATTCTATTATCTGGTCCATAATCGATTTCCCTCCGATTTAATCATAATCGACTCAGTGACTTTATCCCGACATTAAACGACTTTAACAATTACCGTCTAGTAATAAAAGCTATGAAGCGATTTTATAGCGTAATAAAATCGTGTATAAGTGCCTTTAATAACTTGGCAACCCTAGAGTAATGAGATTTCATACATTATGGGGATATAGTTAATAGATGGCGCTGTTACAAACATATGTTGGCTATTGAAATTCTGAATTCCACACGTCATAAACGGATTGGTTGTGAATTTTAATGGACTTTTAACAACTTTCAATATAGTTTCAGCTTGGTATAAATGGCTTCTGCCTAAGCATGAATTCAGTATAACATCAAGCCTGTAATCGGTAAAGAGGTGAACAGAGATGTTCCTTACAGTAACACTCGTTATGCCGGTTCTGTTTAAGGGCCCGTATAACCCAAAATCGTGATTTTTGAACCCGTCTCGTGTTAATATAACTAAAGCATTGACCTTGGGATTAATATATGGCAAAGTTGAGGACTGCTTCTAAGGTTCATACGTTTCGGAAACACGATTCCATAAAATTTTCTCGATAGAAAACTACCTTAAAGTTACCTCTAAAATAAATTTCAAATCTAAGTATTAACAAACAAACAAATTAACAAACAATCTAAGTATTAGTACAAACTTAATACCAAAATAATTTGTAAATCAAACATTTTCACAATGGTAGTGTGTTTTTATTTGGATTGGATTACAGAATACCTATGTTCCCAAATAAATGTTTTGAAAGGACAATTCTAAAAAGACGAGATACGAGCAATTTTTTTTTTTTGTAGACTACTTATTTTTCTCATAACTCTTGTTTAAATCAATGTTTATTCCAAATATATATTTAGGAACCTAAATATTATGTAATCCAATCGAAATAAATACACACTACCTTAAGAATACGTTTGATTTACAAATTATTTTACCATCATGCTCCGCGGGCCTCTGAAGTCCCATATAATGGGGACTGCCTGGTTTTTCAATCAGAAAGTTTTCAATAGAAGCCAGAGAGTTTGGACTGTACTCGGATTCCTCGTGGAAAATCCCCATAAAGCCTTGCCCGTTCTGGACCAAATCCTAGACCCCATGCTCAGTGGTCACGCTTGCGACGCTTGCGATACAGGCATAATGTCTGTGAGAAAGCGTGGACCGTAATCCACCACAAGAGGCCAGTGTGGATTGGAAATAACCTTAGGTACTACTATAAACTTGTAGTGAAGTTAATAGACGAAAAAAAAAACAAATTTGGAATGTTTTCTTCTCTTGAGAGAGCCAGAGAGAGAAATCATCAAACACAGTATGAATATACAGTGTTTTTTTCTCGTCTACAATGACAGCCTACTTCATGTATCTTATGAGTACTGAACATTCATTAAAACATGGCATTTTAAAGACTTGAAAAATTATGATGCGCGTGACGAAAAACACCCTGTTACGAGCGATGATCTACTCGACTCGACCGCTGGGTAGGTATTTTCTATAGTTTGACACGTAAACATTATTAACAGGCTGTTTCATAATTCTAACAAAAAAATCTAATACCACTATTTTTCTTTGTATTTTTGTTTGGTAGGTACCAAACAAAAATACAAAGAAAAATTGTCTAAATTAATGGTAAAATAGAAATAATCGTGCCTAGAGGTGTTTTATGTTGGATACATTGAGTGGGTCACCTTTGAGAGACGACTAAAAAGTCCAGGTGTATATGTTACCAGCCAAACCCATTTTCAGCATCCAAGTTGATGGACTGGGAAGTCGACGGAGCCCCGCTCCTACTTCTGAATGGTTTATAAACTAATAACCACTATTTGTATCTCTTCTTCTCTTCTTCAGCCAAGACCAACAGCCACCAATTCCTATTCAGTAAACAGCTCACACACACACAATCCATTTAGTATTTATATATTTACACAGATGCAAATGTTCCCATCGATATGGTTGTCAAATTGTTAATACCATTGCTGTTGTTTCAGTAAACAATTGAGTGACAAAGTGATGTTGGTTTATTCAAGGGCTTAGCTGACGATTGCCTGCGCTAGAATAATATATCGTTGTTTTTATTATGGAGCTGCCATTTGCAGAAAGGGCTTTAGAGTTAATTAAAGTTGTGACGCTCCCCTTCTACTTTCGTGTAGATACTGGTGTTGAACCAGGGCCTCTCCAGGACCTCTTAGTATGGTCTATCATTGATTTCATAATTGTTGATTTTGAAAAGTTTGGTAATCTACTAATTTAATGGCGTCATTATGACTTTCCAATGGTCAGCCAATGACACTCCATTGAAAGAAATGGCATAGAATGGTCATCTTGTACCATAATGACCAATTAATAACTGGTGCTACTAACGAACTTCTTACTTTTTCAGATTGCTTATAACTCTGAAGTAGTAAGAAGTTCGTTAATAGCACCAGTCGTAAAAATATATATAAATGAAATCTGGCGGGTTTTCTAATAATGGCAATACAAAAATGACATGTAACACAATTCTACTACGAGACTTTGACCAACCAATGATCAATCATTAGGAATTTAGCAAATTACGAACTTTTTCGGAAAATGACAATGGGATGAGGATGGATAATGAGGATCGTGCTAGAATGACAAATTTATAAAAATAGCAGACTTGGGCCCCAGTTCATCTCCTTAGTCGCGACAGTCTTGACAGGTAGGTCGTCGTCATTACTTGAGGGATGTTGGTTTACTTCACAAGCCCTAGCCATCCCTCATACACCGCTGCCTTCCTGGTACATTCGTCTCACGGATCTTTTAATGCAGCTTTGATTTGGTTCGTCCAGTGCATAGGTTATCTGCCGCGTCATCAAGCTTCCCTTGTACCGCCAGCCACTCCAGACTTGTACTGACCACGCTTATCCAGGAAGCCGAAAACAAGAAAATAAATAAGTCATACTAGACAAATATCACGCATATAGTAAGGCTTACTTTCTTTATGTTGCAAAAGTCCAGTAACAAAATAGGAACACAAAGCATAATCCTCTTGATTTTTCTCCTATCATAAATGTACGTAACACATTTAACGCGTTAATTTCCACAATACCCACAAGCGTCAAAACTAATCCGATGTACGCAAATCTAATTTCAGACAACCAATACGAACCGCACAAAACAAATATTTGTACTAAATACACCACACCAGTCACTAACTAACAAAACGTGTGTTTGTTCGTTACCGAGAGCAAATATAATACATTAAACTAAGGCCGTTAGCAGAATCGTCACAAAGGACTTGGTCGGTGAGAAAATGAATTAGATACGAGTATACTTGAATTGTTGTGAGAGAAAAGACAATTTTGGGAATAGGTGTTAGGTTATAGTGAACAGTTTTGTAAATAAAAATGATAATGTTATGAAATAGCAAATCAATGGTAACGAAAAAAAGAAAGATGAAGATAATGAGGTAGGTTCTATTATATATCAACGGATTTAAGTAGTTGCAGTCATACTCATTTGAAGTATGCATTTGAATGGGTACGTTGTCAGGCCTGGATTTATTCAACCCTGATGCGAAGTGCAGAATGTAAGTTTTGCTAAAGCCTTTATTAAAACTGAGACTGCAATCAGTTTTATTCACTGTTGGACATGTTCAACACTGTTGGTTGGACATCCATCGTCCAACTGTGTGGCGTTTCACGCTGCCAAAGGCATGGCAAAAGATGTTATTTTTATCAACATAGCGCATGAACTACAACAATTTCACACATAGCAAACTGCACTAGTGACCAAAGTTAATGAGTTTGCGTGATACACAAATAAAATGCTCAATCAATCTAGGCGTATGACTGCAAACAACGCCGCCCCAGTCATTAAACAGAATTAGAGAAACACGATTGAGCACGTTTCCCTTCCATTTTCATTTAATCCAAACATGTTTGCACAAATTAAATAATCATTTCAAGAATTTCTGTTTTGTATTTGGACGTAATGACTTCATTAATTTTAGTGGTGAATCTAGTTTTAGATGTGCCTGGTAATTGGAATTCGGTGCCCATTTTAGGTGCACACTTTAAAAATGCTAACATGAAATTGTGTCTGCAGTACAAAGAAATTAATTGCTTTTGTTGTTATAATTTTTTTTTTTCACCCAAAAGAAATCTCTACGATTTTGAACTTTAGTTTTACTTTGCTCTCAAAATTCAGAAAACAAATTGAAATTCAGGATCAACTTGTGATACGATTCAAGTCACCAATGTAGTTATTCTCATTGGTTCTACACCAGTACTTGAACTTACAACTACTATTTTCTTTCACATAGAAATCATATCTACAAAATATGTATTGGTATCATTTGATGTGAAATAAACCATTAGTTTACTGAGCATAAAATATCCAATACCGTGGTTATGACAGCTTATTATCTCATCACGGACTAGCTCGTAATATGAAAAGCTGTAGAGCTATTTTAATCACCTAATTCTAATCTTCAATACAGAAGAATTTCTATACCGAGATATTCACTTGAGAATTTTCATTAACTTCTCGAGTGTTGAAATTGCTTTCATGATAATACTGCCCTCTACATCTTTTAGTAAAACATGTACATAGGATAAACTACTACAAATATTGAGAATAAAATCAACACAGCGGTACACTTAGGACGAGGGTCTAGTCTCAAGTACCTTTAATCAAATGAGGTGCATCTACAACCCACCAACCCTCAACCCTTTTTGATTGAATTGGCCCTACCCATCGGTTAATACACAGTAAACTTTTTGTTTTCATACACAAAGTAAACTTAATATTTAGGTCTTTCTTTGCTTACGGTCGCGGCATTCACTAGAATAAAATGTCCACCCTCTCGTTAAAATTCACTTCGTCTATTCGAATTCTGTCCACTGCAATATATTATGTGCGAATGGACATTGATTACAGTACACCCAACTCACATCAAAGAGTCAACATCAAAAACGCGAAGAATCCAATAAAAGTCTGACTATGTAATTTAATAGGATCAGACGTCTCGAACGTCGGAATGACCTTCTACGCCGCTCTACAACTCCGTCGAGGCTTTTCTGACTTTATAGAGTTTGTAATTTGCATTTGCCACCCTCTTATTACAGATCGGTTACGTTTTAAATACGGTTGAGGGGACGTCTTGAATTTCAGTCCTTGTAATTAGTTTTTGACAAGTTTGTTGTATATTATTGTTATAATTTTGCTTCGGTAGAATATTTGGATTTATATTATTTTAATAATTATTGTTTGTCTTCTAAAATCTTTTGACCCAAGTGGGCGCCAATAAGGTAGCAACAATCCTATTGGCGCCCAGCACGGGACTGACGTTTACCTTTTTACTATAATAACATACATAACATTTGTCGATCCATCATAAAAAAATTAAATAACAATACAAGAATAGAACAAATTAAAGCAATGAAATATCTTTCTTTGCTTCAATACGTTTTTAATATTAAGATAGCACCAACTAAAAGCTTTATAAAATCTAATTGAAAGTATTTTTATCCAGACCTTGTTATCTTGCTTTCATTTTGTTTCAGTCGTTCCCGAAATTACTTGGATGAAGTACCCACTTAAAATAAGTATCTTTATTTACAATAGATTTACCTACACAGATGAAAATTCTTGCTCCCTAAATAACCAGTTGAGTAGTCTACATAATGAAATAGTTTTGTGAAAAGGATGTGTTATTTATGTTAATTTAAATGGTGTTCTTATAATTAATTTATAGATTCTGTTTATTAATTATGTTTTTCGCTTGAGTTTATTTTCTGAGTATATGATAAATACATAGGTACATACATACGTTAACTCACGTGCGCGGTTAGGAAAAGCAACGAAGTAAATGATGTTAAAGTTTAGTGCTATTTTTTGATTATACTAATAGAACTAGACTAAAATTGACTATTAATTGACCACAAATAGTTGTTCGCCACCTTCCCTTAGTCAACGATTATTCACAGGCTGATTTGCGGTTGTATATAAGTTCTTATTAGTATTCAGTAGGACGTTATTCTCCATCCCTTGCTATAATCCTATAATACCTCTTACGCTACCCAAGTGTAAAGAAAGGACAGCCTTTTTCACACATTTGAGTCCAACTGAGGATTTAGTCCTAATCGGGGATTGGCAGCAGCGTCTTAGGTGCTTTCACTTGACGAAAGAGGTAAATAGGTACCGAACAAGGGTGCGGTTCTACCGAGTGGACCAGACAGCGTACTGACGGCGTACCTAGGACTTAGAACGATACTCAAGTATATTGCACTTCCTCTAAAAAACCGTCGTAATAACACATAATATGTAGGTTTTTAGATAGTACCCCACTCAACTTCAATAGGGAATACGCAAGAAATTCAAAACTTTTTTTATTCCTTAATAATGCCTTGGGCACATATTAACATTGTGGTATAAGTATTTGTTTATTAATCTTCCTAATGCAACACTTATTTTATATTTTACGTAGCTTGTTTTTGGTGAAACGGAACGCAAATTCAAAACGAATCGTCACCGGTAGTAACGTCAAACGCTATGCGTCAAAGATACACTTTTTTTTTTTTTTAGGATGGGAAATCATCAAATGACTTCTCCCACTCTGGGCGGAGCGGGAGGGAGTGTCAGACTTTTACTGACTAAAACCCATCCATGTTCCTTCCTCGCCCTTTCTGTTCCGAGGCCGCGGTATCTCTTTCGAACAGGCCCGCAACCCCGGAAGATACACTTTCATTTGAAAACTACTTAAAGTTTCACAAAGATGTTGGTTTAATATTGTTATTGGAATATTTGCTTAAATAAGGCAAATAGAGGGAAATGACGTTAAACGCTATGACAGGAATTGCTGTGACAGTTTAGGACATTTGAACTGCCGTAGAAAACTGTAGAAGTGTAATATTTTTTGAGTGCCATGCAGTCGTTAACTTAACTTTTAATTATTTTCTTGGGTTGACAGTACTGTCATTTATTGATTTAAGTGATGAAAAAAATTCATGTTTATTTCCTATTTGTTGTCCTTGCTCCATAATTGATAGAAAAAATAGCCATAATTGTACAAAAATAAGTCGCCGAGTAAAACAAGGGAAAATTTACGCAAAGCATCGTTATAAGAAACTACATTTTTTGCATAAAGGCTGTTTTTTAGCGGACGTGCGATATCATCCGTCAAAATCAGAGCACTTTAAATTAATCATAATAGGCTAAAAATATGAATCAATTTGAAATTCTTGAAATGGTCACAGACTCAGTTAATATTATGAACTGTCACTTTGTGACCTTTAAACGAATTGTAACGTTAAAGCCGCCACGTCAGGCCCCTAGGTTTTACTGTAGACCGGCCCACTCTGCAGTTTGGTTGGATCCCACATTTAGAGTAGTGTTATGTAGTATTTAGGGATCAAATTATAGTCCCACAATAATCCACAATAAACAAAATAAAACAGTACTGTCAAAACGGATATCTATGTTTTACAAACGATCCAAGATAGTGCACTCAATAAAACTATTTCCAGAAAAGAAGGAAGGACGGTAAATGTTTATACCACCCTTTTTACAACGACTTTTTACTACTTTCTTTTTATTTCACATCAAGATCTGTATGGGAATTTATAGCGAAGCTCATTTTCTCTTATGTCCCCATAAACTATTTACATCCCATCAGATAAAACGACGTTGAGGATATAAAATACACATATATCTATAAGTCGCAAAAGTAGGTCTGTAATCCAAAATATTTCGAAAGACTCCATGTTTTAATTGACATACTGAACCTTTGAAATTGGCTAGATGACGAAAAAAATCTAATTAGTCCGTCAGTAAGATTATCAAAAAATGTCAAACCCGTATTTTTTCTTTTGTTACGTAAACCAAAATTGACGAAGATAGGACGCTTTTAAAATTCTCAATACGGCACGTCTAGGTATAATTTTTAGCTAGTTCTGACATCACGAGCCCCCACTCCCGAGTTTTGATGCGTTTTATCTTTGTCAAAATTCATTGATTTACAAAAACAAAAAATACGTGTACATTATTTTCCAATACTCTAACCGACAGACTGAATAGATTTGCAATTTTTTGATACTGTCGTGATCGTCATGCCTGAGTGTCAGAAGAGTGTAACTAAGCTGTTATTGTTAAGGGGCCGGCGGAGCATGCGTCTTTCATACAAACGTAATACCAAAATAATTTGAGTTTTGAAGTTTGATTTACAAATTATTTTGGTATTCCGTTTGTATGAAATACGCATGCTCCGCCGGCCCCTTAACTTATGAGCTAAGTAATATTAAGTTTCCAGTACATTTTATTACGCAGTTGCAGCAATAGGAATACTCTAATCTTTATTAAATTGCATAAGATTCCTGGATAGTGTTGAATTTTGATAGTCTTATTCCCAACTTTGCTGCAATAAAACGAAATTAAGAAAACTTTTTAGTTAAAAAAAGCATTACCCTTTTCTAAATGCAGAAACTTTCAAAAAAGTAAGTATTTAAGTGTACTAGTTCGTTCAAAAGCCGTTACCGTTTGCATATTTGCACTAATGTAGGATTAGTGCAAATATGCAAACGGTAATGACAATTAGTTTTCATTGTGGTTCCACGCACCAGGCTTTTAACAATAAATGTTTCTGGAATAGGCGTATTATTTTAGTCAAGGAGTTCGAGAGTGAAATCGAAGTTGCCGACTTTCGCTGGGAAGTAAACAGGCTTAAGATTTTGGAAACATATTTTTTCATGTCTTAGGGACATGATTATACATAGGTACCATTTTAAAATTGTCATCTATACTAATATTATAAAGCAGAAGAGTTTGTTTGTTTGTTTGTTTGGTTGAACGCGCTAATCTCAGGAACTACCGGCTCGAATTGAAAAATTCTTTTTGCGTTGGATAGTCCATTTATCGAGGAAGGCTATAGGCTATATAACATCACGCAATGACCAATAGGAGCGGAGCAGCAATAAGAAATGTTGCGAGCGGGAAATTCACGCGAACGAAGTCGCGGGCAGAAGCTAGTATTTTTATAAAGTCGCAATAAACAAAGATTGAATGAGCGCAAATTTGATTTATCTGGCTCAAAATAACTGCATTGTATTAGTTTAAATTTCAAATAATCCAGGAGATCTCGTGTTATAATAATGAATGTGTTCTTGTGCATGCATCTCAAAATTATTATTTATTGATCAGATGAATTAGCAGATTCCTTTTGGCAGAATGTATTTGTATTATGGAATAGGTAGGTTTTATTTTAAACCAGAAAGTGTTACTGCACACATCTATGCTACCTCATTGCAATATTGAGCAAAATTATCTTCTATTAACTAATAATTATAAAGGGGATAGCATAGTATATCTTTGAAATTCTGACAACCATTCTTACCAATGGGTATCGTATTACCCAGTATTGACTGGGTTGTGGTGGTCAGATAAGCAGTCGCTCCATGTAAAATACTGATATTCAGCTGCATCCCATTAAACTAGAAACCGACCCCAACATAGTTGGAAAAAGGCTTGGTATCTTGATATCTACTGAACTTAGAGTTTAATACAAAGGCAGCAAACATATTTTTATTTGTTCAAAAATATATAGCAAATTTGGCAGCATTTCTAAAATTTTATACGGTTGTCTGCATTTAAAGCTTTCCGCTTACAGCGCTTCATGCAGCGGATTAATTTCACGCCGACCTATCTACCGCATTGAAACAAATGAACGAGATTACGCGCTGGATCCTTGCTTTAAATGCGGTCATTTCTGGACATTGTAATGCAGAATATTCTGGAAATATAACATGGAACTGAACACAATGGAGTCTGGATCTGTTGCATACTGAAAATGTAAAATCCTAGCTCTATCTGCCGGAAATATTCAACCGAAATGAAAATACTCGTACAAGGGATTTTTGTTTTCGAACTCTTAGAAAATCTTTATAGTTTCAAAATGGAAGCCGTCGTTTACTCTGCAGGTTTTAGGATTAAAGTTAGTACATAAGTTTTTTTTTTTGTTTGTTTTTTAGGATGGGAAATCGTCAAATGACTTCTAAGCTCCCACTCTGGGCGGAGCGGGAGGGAGTGTCAGACTTTTACTGACTAAAACCCATCCATGTTCCTTCCTCGCCCTTTATGTTCCGGGGCCGCGGTATCTCTTTCGAACAGGCCCGCAACCCCGGGAAAGTTAGTATGTTCATGTTTACTTTTTATCTATTTATTTTTAAACATTTGTTTATATATATTATGTTTGAAACTGTTTTTTCCGTCACTCAAGGTTCATTGGGAGACCAGCGTCAGACAGCATCACCTGTACAGCACATACCTACTATGTAAAAAAAGATCTATATGATTGTATTATTGTGTTTGTGCTTTAGTAACTGACGCCCAATAAATTATTTTCTTTCTTACGTTCTTTCTATCATCATACTATACTGTTTTCAAATACCATGGGATTGACATTTCCAATCATTCATGTCGATATAAAACATAAATAATAAAAATGGTTCAAGTTTTCGGCTAATTAGAAATGTTTCTTTAAGAGTATTTGGGTCATCATTCTCTTGACCTTATCCTGGGCATCCTGGGTCTGAATTTGTTATTTCTTTATCGTGTGGTTAGTGTCTAACCTGGTGTCAGTGAAATTTTCTGGATTAGTAATATATAAATCTAGTTAAAATTTTCAGATTGTGAACAGTAAAACAGTGAGTTTTGACGGCAGTTAAACCTTATTGTATTTGGACTTCCATTGTAAATTATGTGACTATACATATTTGTTAGGTACTCTTTCACGCAAAAACTACTGAAGGAATTGGATGATATTTGGTTTTATATAGATAGTTTATAACCTAGATTAATAAACTGGGTACTTTTATCCCGGTAGTATACGATGCCGGGGATCAAACACCATACTCCACGTGGGTGAAACCGCGGGCTTAAGCTATTTCATAGCAATCTTCATCTGCCTAGCCTTTTCCCAACTATGTTGAGGTCGGCTTCCAGTCTAACCAGATGCAGCTGAATACCAGTATTTTACATGGAGCGACTGCCTATCTGACCTCCACAACCCAGATAATCTGGGTAATACGATACCACTTGTTTAGACTGATTGTAACCCGTCCGACTGTTGGTCGACTCGAGCAGCTGGTATTATTTAGCCACGAACTAGATCTAATATATATATAAGAGAGATTTAATAAGATACCTATGTACACAATCATAACTTATTGTTTATTGTTTACAGTAGATCTTACACGTAGATTCTTAGGCTTGTTTATGTTTACCCTAAAAACATTAATATTAAACTTACATAACAACATACACACATTATTTAAACAAACAATTTTGTAACTAAGAGAGCCCATTAACTGAGTGGAGTGCATAATACAAGATGTTGCCAAAATTGATATTGCTCGCAACGTATACGTAATAACCGTAGGCTTTTATTATTATTGCTCAGATTTACATAATACCTGCTTTTGGGGTCTATTCGATACAGCGAGCGTTCAGATTGGTGTGAACCACACAGTTTTAAGAAAAAATAATATTGGGTGAAGCTAAACAAAAACACGGATCCTATGTTACCAAACAGTACCTACCAGTAATTTAAAACTGTATGTTTTTGTAAACTGGGATCACATGTCATGTAGGTTTGTACCGAATTAACTACCTCATCATATCTTGATCATTATATTCATCGCAGCCTATTAATGTTCCAACTGCTGAGACACATATGCCTTCTCTCTATGAGAGGGAATGGGCTAGGCTCGCGTGGTGGATTATAATCCACCACGCGAGCCTAGTGCGGGTTGGTAGATGTCACGTCACATGTATTGGAGGTTGCATATTTGTATGCACTGGCCTGTGAGAATAATCATATTTAACACATGTCTGACACTGATTTGAAATTAGTATAGTTACGGTTTGTTGTTTATGTTCTTATACATAGTAACCTGCTCTTGTAACTTGCGTGTAAAAATATTGACCACGAATGAATATAATCTACCATCCTACTACTGCTCTTATCATTATTCCAATAACATGTATTCGATTTTTTTGGTTCCAGGACATGCCGGTTTCTTCACGATGTTTTCCTTCATCGCTATCATGACTAGGTATGTACTTGTAGAATCTCTAAGTTACTCGCTGAAAATCCCAAAGCACGCTTTAAAGATTAAACTGGACACTTTTCCTCATGTTGTTTTAAGTGCAGTTGAACGAGCTTTACAAAGAACAGTATTCTTGAATGGGAAAACTGCAGACTGCTAAAGTAAAGTGGGACACCCTGCAGCCAAATGCACTAAGAACGATCACCTGAAGGAAATGGCTACTCGCTAGAGAAAAAGGGAAAAACCAAGTGTTTTAATGTAAATGTGGCCGGGCAAGGATAAATTCGGATGTTTTGTAAGCAAATGCGTCAGTAAAAATTGGTTTAAAAAAATGAGAATTTAACAAGACATGTACCTATAGAAGGAGGTTCATTTATAAAGTAACTAGCGGATGCCCTCGGTTTCACCCGCGTACTAATATTATACTAAAACCTTTCTCGAGAACCACTCTATCCATTAGTGAAAACAGCATGAAAATCAGTTCAGTAGTTTTTGAGTTTATCGCAAACAGACAGAGAGACAGACGCGGCGAAGGACTTTGTTTTATAATAATTATGTAGTGATGAAAGTAACAGCTGCACTTGACGAAACAATAGTGATCAAATAGTGACTAAGGCATATTATATGAACCCTGTTTCGCCTTGAAAGGTAGACAGGAGTTGTACCGATCACAAAACTAGAGCTGCTTTACAAAAACTCCTCACAACAGTTTGCTCGACCTATAAATCGAACCCACTTCCATCAATAACACTTCCAACTGCTACACCAACGACGCATCAAAAACTATATAAACAAAATGAAAACAATAACAACAAACAGACTAATTGAATGACTATAATTAGGTCTTGTTACGAAAAGTACGAAAAACAACGAGAAAACAAATGAAGATCACAGCTATTCCGAAAAAAGGACCAAAGCCCAACAATTACCGCGAATGTGCCAACTCGATTACTACACAGAGTAGCAATTATAGTACCACCACAACCATTATATTAAGTAATCTACCAAATCACTTACAACTTTATCGAGTAATCTAATTATCTGACTAACACTTTTTTCCCCTTATTCTCTTATTTCCCGCCTCCCAATTTCTAGGTCCCTTTTTTGCGCAAATGTTTTCGTACTAAAATATTGGTTCTGAAAAGAATTGTTTATGCTACACTTTGGAGCGTATGAAAACGTATTATTTTTTTGGGAATTAAGTTTTTTGGTAGAAAAATATGGTTTGGAGTCTAAGAGAATAACGTGTTATGTTATTTTAAGAGAGAATACTATTTTTGCATTGCCACACGTTGTTTTTTTACTGTTCACATTACTAAAGATGAATCATGAAAACTTGCAGATAAATTAAAATTTTAATTTTAAATTTAGTAGAATAACATGTTTTCGTCAGTTTCACCGACTCCGTTTTTTTATGGTGAAGGTGCTTTCAGATAGTTAAATTAATTTTTAGAATATTAAAACCGGGAACTGGTTTTATAGGTAAAATACATCCATAAACCTTTTTTTTTTTTGTAAAACATTTTAAAATGTATTTAACATTGAATTAGTTCCTTAATTTATATCCAATGGTAGGATTTTAGAAAGATCTTTTAAAAAATAAACGTTCTTTTATTCTATTACTGCAAATCTTGATCCGCTTAAGAAGAAATTGTTACAATCAGACTAGCGACGGAGTCTACCTTTATTTCAGTCCTATTATCACCATTGAGTTTGAATTTGTCTCTAGTGGGCAAAGCAAAAGCAGCATTCGTTCGCAAATTTAAAATGTCTTTTTAAACCCCACAATTTTCTTGTAGACCTCTCTACCTCTAACCAGCTCAACATAAAATTAAAATATAATAGGCATGAAAAATTACAAATCAATTATATCCGTCAGTTAGAGTATTGGAAAATAATGGACAATTATTTTTTGTTTTTGTAAATCAATGAATATTGACAAAGATAAAAACGCATCAAAACTCGGGAGTGGGGGCTCATGACGTCAGTACGCTCTAAAAATTATACCTAGGCGTGACGTATTTAAACTTTTAAAAGCGTCGTCTACCCTATTTATGCACATCACGCCTGTATCCCGCGAAGGGTAAAGCAAAGTTGTACTTTATAGTACACCCATATTTAACCAGTTATGTTTAAGGCCAGTGTAACTGGGAGCTAATTATTTTGGTCACAAACCTTTAGGCCAGATTGTGGTACGCCTATCATGGATCCGGGACTACATGATCTTGAGAAATGTCAAAGATGTGCGTAAATAATACGCACGTCCATAAACTCACGTCTCATTTCCTTGAATGCGTCGTAGAATAATCACAATTTATTGACCGTAGAAAAAAATTTGATGTTCATTTCCATAGAAATCTTCATTATTATTTTCATAAAGCTACTCATTTTAAATCAGTCGGCGTCCTAAATATTCCAACTCAGCGAACAGGCTCTTTATACTTACCTCTTTACTAAGCAAATTCATAGTGTTTGCTGATTCACGTACCATTTCAACTGAGCGTGAAAACCTCTGTTTTATACGCAAGAAAACCTTTTTGTTCAACTCAAAGAATATCTTGGAAAAAAAAGAATCATCTCGAAAGTATTTGAAGTATTTCCAGTTTAATAATTCCTGTAGGATGTTCAAAGAATACTGTTCAAAATGATATTATAATTTACTTACTTTTATAGTTTTTATTTTGTCTTTGGAATTACTATCGCTGAACACTTCCGTTTTATTGTGCACGTTAAAATGATAAATGTTTTTTTTTACCAATATTATTTGTACTTTTTGGTTTTACACCCTGAAAACACATTTTGCTTTTTTTCACTTTTTTAAATAAATCAAAATCAAAACTTTATTCAAGTAAGCAGTTACTGGGCACTTTTGAATTGTCGAAACAAATACAACAATGAATTGTAGCTACAATCCAAGCTACAAGGCATAAAACTGTGCAAGTACTGTAGTTGCCCATTCCAAAGCGTAGATTCTATGAAGAAGAATGGGTTAGAAATCCTACAAACAGTCTTTTTAAGGGGCCGGCGGAGCATGCGTTTTTCATACAAACGTAATACCAAAATAATATGAAAATCAAACATATTCTTAAGGTAGTGTGTATATATTTCGATGGTATTATAGAATATCTATGTTCCCAAATAAATGTTTTGAAAGGACAATGATATAAAGACGAGATATGAGGAATTTAAAATTTCTATAGAAAATTTATTTTTCTCATAACTCTTGTTTAAATCAGTGTACATTCAAAATATGTGTTTGGGAACCCATATATTCTGTAATCCAATCAAAATAAATACACACTTCTTTAATAATGTGTTTGATTTACAAATTATTTTGGTATATACGTTTATATGAAATTCGCATGCTCCGCAGGCCTCTAAATAGTCAAAATATCGCTTCAAGCAAGAAAGAAAATGAAACAATTCGTCTGCCCCAATCTTCCTAATAACCAGAACCAGGAATCTGACATCAGACGACAATATAAACTTTGAACAATAACCATCAATCGCCAAAGTTGTATACCGCGTTATCAATTAGAATAGTCCCGTTTATCGTATTGTGGGCGAAAGGGTGCCATTAATAGTTTAGAATGGGCAACCAAGATGCTTAAATGGTTTTGGTATTCATTTAGTGGGTTTTCATGCTCGATAGTTTTACAAGATTTTGTGTAGCCAGTGGTCCACATTGGCCCTGAATCGAATCAACTGAAAGTCACGTGAAAGCCTTTGCCAAGCAGTGGTGAAGATTAACAGTATCTGTATCTCTAGGCTCACAAACCACTTACATAATTTATAACACATGTACAATGACGATCGCCTATGTAAACATTTAACAACTTTTGAAAGTGTTTTTCTCAGACTGTTCTGATAAAAAGTCCATCTTGAACATAGTATTCTGAAACTCATTTTTTTTATGAATAAGATCCTATCTCTAAGTTACAATCGTTCTTTCTCGCGAAAATTGCTTCTAAATTTAGGAAAGAGTACTTAAACATATTGGCGCTCGTGACTGCACGTTTTCTCCAAAAACATTCTGATAAGGAAAGACTTTCTGTTTATTAATCAAACTACGAGTATTTCACGTTAACAGCGAACTCATGTAGTGACTGTAAAATTACTAGTGCTGAAGCAAAATGGTTGAGTGCCTATTTTGTATTCATGCCCGCTTTTGTTGTTTTGGTTAATGAAAGTCTGAGAGTCATTTGTTTTTGAAGGGCAGGTATTAAACGCTTCACTATTCTTTGTAACACGTTTTTTGGCCTTAACGCAAAATTATTCATAAAGAAATTAGCTTTAGTCTATGGCTTTGCTCTGGCCAATTTCGTTAATTATCTGTCTGTATTTAGGAGCTCGTGGCTAAATAATAACAGCCACTCGGCCCGATCTTTAGGTTAAGCCGTGCTTGCCTAGGTTGGTCTGTGGATGGGTGACCACCTTTACATACTGAGTTTCCTCCGTGCCTCGGAAAGCGCGTTAAGCTGTTGGTCCCGGCTGTCATTTGTCCGTCTTTGGTAGTCGTTACAGGAAGTCAGTGGCCCATAAAGTCTGACAACCAGTCTTACCAAGTGTTATCGTGTGGAGGTCAGATAATCAGCCGCTCCATGTAAAATACTGGTATTCAGCTGCATGCGGTTAGACTAGAAACCGACCCCAGCATAGTTGGGAAAAGGCTAGGCAGATGATGATCTGTCTGTATTTACTCATAATTCTCTTGCCTGTATTCTAAGTCATTTGGGGTCGGCGCAGCATGTCTTGTTCTTCCAAACTTCTATAATATCGTCAACTCACCAGAAATCTCCTTTCTACCACCCGCAACAGTATACTTCTGTATTTCAATACGTTCGCATTAACTCGACAAAATGTATGGAACTGCTGATTTTTTTTTGCGATTGTGGATTTGGTTTCATCCGTGGGAGACGCACTGGGCGAGATGTCAGTCAAAAAGAAGGGGCCGACAAGGGCCAAAGCCTGCCGGGACTGCGGGACTGTTTGAAACAGACAACGCGTGGCCACGGAACATAAAGGGCGAGGAAGGAACATGGATGGGTTTTAGTCAGTAAAAGTCTGACACTCCCTCCCGCTCCGCCCAGAGTGGGAGGAGTCATTTAATGATGTCCCATCCGAGAAAAAATAAGAAGGGTTGTTCCCATACTAAAAGTTGTTCATGTGGTCGAAGTTTATGGATTTCGTTAGAAAACACTGTTTTTTTACGATTTTAGTAAAAAAAGTATGTATTCATCGTAATGCTAATACTGATTCAGTAATAGTGCAGGGATGAACTCAAGTTAGAAATAGGTCGTCACTGATCCATTTAACTTTTTTTTCTACAATAATGTAATATGACATTTAATTTAATATACAATACTGCTAACCACTAGTTCATGGAATGTAATAGAAACGATTGGTATACAACGAATTCTATTGGCTTCCAAACAGTCTGCGTCAGGTGAAAAACAATTTAAACAATTTGCATACAAAGGAGCCTAAGTAGAATCTTAAGTAAAAAAAAAACTACGTTACGAGATTCTATAAAACCTAACTGACTAGAAATTTCGCTGCCCCAAATAGTATTTATTACTTGTTTTCCACCTTTGAAAATAAAATTTGGGTAAGAAGAGCTTGTGTTTTATAATAATTTGGATCTCATTACATTACATCTTTGCTGTAATACCCGAAGAGTTAGACAGAGGTGTACAGTCACGTGCACCAATATATAAACACTTTCCTAAATTTAAAAGCAATTTTCGCGAGAAAGAACGATTGTAACTCGGAGATAGGATCGTTTTCATGAAAATATGAGTATCAAAATACTATGGTCGTAACAACATGTAATTTTAATCAGAACAGTAGGAGAAAAACACTTTTAAAACTTGTTAAGTGTTTACATGTTGGTGCTCGTGACTGCACCTAATTGTTGAAGGTAGATACTCCTTGTGGCCCTCGCTGGCCACTCATAATCTGACACATGTTCTGGCAGCTTTTATATATTATGCTGATGTCAATCGTATAAGTAAAGTCGTTGAATGTAGTTCTTTATTAATATACGTATAATTACTGGTACACTGTGCATCTCTTTATTTCCAATTGGTTATGGGCCCAGATAATGCCCAGTAAATACCCAGGTATTGCCCAGATAATGCCCAGTTGATGCCAGTCAAATAATTGTGATTTTTTCGATGATGTTGACGGATGACGTAAACGGTTCGTCAGGTTCCATTTTTGGAATTAAAAAGCTTGACGGAGCTGCAGGATTCCAGGTTTGGAAGTTTCACGTAAAAAACTATTTGGAATGTAAAAACTGGTGGGAGGCTGTGGAAGCCGAGGAGATTAGTCCTGCTCTCAAGGAAGCTGATCGAAAAGCACGAACTACCATATGTCTGCTGTTAGAGCCTTCATGTTTTGCCCACGTGTACAACGTGAAGACCGCGCGTGAGGCATGGCGCAATCTGTGTGGCGCATATGAGGATAAAGGCTGGGGCAGACGAATAGCACTACAGCGTCAGTTATGGTCATGTAAGTTGGAAAACTTTTCATGTATGGAGAATTACGTGTCAAAAGTAATATCCATAGCACAACAATTAGCTGCAATAGACGCGAAAGTATCAGACGACTGGATCATTTCCATTTTACTTGCTGGATTAACATCAGACTACAACCCGATGATAATGGCAATAGATAATAGTGGAAAGGAAATTAGCTTAGAGCAGATCAAAACTAAACTGCTGCAAGAAGCTAACAGACAAGCTGAAGATAAAGCTGGAGCTGGTGAGCAAGCATTTCTTTCTGAACAGAAAAAGGCATCGAAAAACAATGCTCGGAAACCAGTCCGCAAATGTTTTAAATGCCATAAACCAGGACACAAGGCAGCTGAGTGCAAGCAGTTTCATGCCGGTGTGTGCCTGAGTACGGCAGATACAAGTGCCACAAAGAGAAGTGGCTGGTATGTGGATAGTGGCTGCTCAAACCATATGACCTGGAATGTCGAAAAGTTATGTAACTTGGAAAAAGTAAAGAGTGACTTGAAGATTAAAGTGGCCAATGGAGAAGAAATACCAGTTGAAGGTAGAGGAGATGTTAAAGTGAGCGGAAGTTCAGATTTCACACTGAAAAAGGTTCTACATGTTCCTCGACTATCCA
The DNA here is from genome assembly GCA_950022955.1 of Xestia ashworthii. Lineage (NCBI taxonomy): Eukaryota > Metazoa > Arthropoda > Insecta > Lepidoptera > Noctuidae > Xestia > Xestia ashworthii. The sequence goes on from OX465562.1 coordinate 21,263,821, forward strand.
TGAACTTGATATCAGTGAGCGATCTTGTAAAGAAAGATTTCGCGGTTAATTTTGATAAAAGAGGTTGCACTATCAAAAATAAAACCGACCAAATAGTTGCGACTTGCAATGAGGTTGATGGAATTTTCAAATTAAATGAAAAAGAACAATACGTCAACGCGACATTGTCAGATAAACCTCTGTCAAACCTATGGCACAAAAGGTTAGCGCATTTAGGTAAAAATTACATGCTGAAATTAAAAGATATGGTGACTGGTATGGATTTCGACAGTAAACAACACATTGAGCCATGTATTCCATGCATTAAAGGTAAAACGTGCAAAAGCCCATTCAGAAACAAAGGCACACGAGCAGAACAGATTCTAGAGTTAGTACATTCGGATATCTGCGGTCCGATGGAAGAGCCATCATTTGCTGGTTCCATATACATGTTGCTATTTATCGATGATTATACGCGCAAGACGTATGTTTATTTCTTAAGAAGTAGGCGGAAGTAGAGAAAGAGACTGGTAAATCGATAAAATGCCTTAGATCTGATAATGGTACTGAATTTTGCAACCATGTTTTCGACAGGTTCTTCAAGTCAGCTGGTATAAAGCACCAAACGACAGTTCCTTATACGCCTGAGCAAAATGGCGTAGCTGAGAGGGCGAACAGATCAATTATAGAAAAAGCAAGAACGTTGCTTTGTGAGGCGAATTTAAGCAAGAAATTTTGGGCTGAGGCAGTACGTACTGTAGTTTATTTAAAGAATCGAAGCCCCACAAAGGCTGTTTTGAATAAAGTACCTGAAGAACTTTGGTCCGGCAAGAAAGTAAACTTGAGTCATTTAAAAATCTTTGGATGTTTGGCGTTTGCATTAAAACCGAAGCAGAAAAGGAAAAAGTTAGACATGAAAACCGAAGCCTTGATTTTTATTGGCTATACCGATCTTACAAAAGGTTACCGACTCATGCACCCACAGACTGGTAAGATAACAGTTGCGAGGGATGTGAAGTTCTTGGAAAATGTGTTTCCTGGTACAAATGTAATGAAGAACGCAGTTGTTCCTTTGTCCATTGAGGAGGAACGAATTGAACCTGCGATTTTGGATGCACCTCCTGATGTCCATACAAATGTTGAGGAAGATTTTCAGGATGCAGATACAGGAAGTACCGAATCCGCTACGAATGAAGAAGTGAGTACAGAGACGAGTATAGAACCGAGATACAACTTGCGCTCGCGGAAACTGGTTGTCTATACGAACACGTGCATCAACGTTCTCGCAGAAATTGTCGGCGATCCGACGACTGTAAAGGAGGCCCTTGCTAGACCTGATCGTGCACTGTGGCAGAAGGCCATGGACGATGAACTACAATCGTTGAAGGAGAATCAGACGTGGACACTTGTTGACTTACCACGTGATAAGAAGCCGATTCAATGTAAATGGGTCTTTAAGATTAAGCGAGATAGTGATGGTAAGATCTCAAAGTACAAAGCTAGGCTGGTAGCGAAAGGATTTACACAGGTACGTGGGGTAGACTATAACGAAACATATTCTCCCGTAGTGAGGAGCTCGACTTTGCGACTTTTATTCTCATTAGCTGTAGAATATGATTGGGACATAGATCAGTGGGACGTGACGACTGCTTTCCTCTATGGTAAATTAAAGGAAGACATTTATATGTTGCAACCTGTAGGTGCCATCACCAAAGGTCAAGAGACTAAGGTATGCAAGTTAAAAAGGTCGTTATATGGTCTCAAGCAAGCATCGAATGCTTGGTTCAATGAACTTGACCGGGAGATGCTTAGTCTAGGTTTCACGCAATCGAAAATAGAGCCGTGTTTATACCAGATATATATATATAGATAGGGATAGGGATAGAATAGTTATAGTTATTTACGTAGACGATATTTTTATTTTTTGTAGTGATATACACAAAAAGGAAAAAGAAAAATTGAAAACCGAGTTATTAAAAAAATTCAAAGTCAAGGATCTAGGTCATGCTAGACATGTCTTAGGTATGCGACTTAGGAGAGACGAAAACAACATTTATCTCGATCAGGAACAATATGTTATTAATGTTTTAAAGGATTTTGAAATGACGGACTGTAAACCAGTCAACACCCCCATGGAAACGGGTATCAGACTAGAAAAAGCTTCAGACTCTGATAATAGGTTACCCTATCAAAATCTGATAGGATGTCTGAACTATTTAGCTCAAAATAGTAGGCCAGATATCGCGCACGCTGTTAGTGTTTTATCACAATTTAATAATTGTTATGATGAAATACATTATAAGTGTGCAAAACGAGTGTTAAGATATCTAAAAGGGACATCAGATTTTGCCCTAACCTTCCGAAAGTCAGGTAAATTAGAACTTCTTGGCTACGTGGACGCGGATTGGGGTGGGTCATATGACAGAAAATCTTTTACGGGTCTATTGTTTATATAAGGCGAAAATTTAATAACGTGGGAGAGTCGTAAACAACGGTGTGTAGCTTTGTCGTCAACTGAGGCGGAGTACATAGGTCTCAGCCAAGCTTCAAAGGAAGCGATTTATTTACGGAGTTTGTTAAATAGTATAACAAATAATACTTGTGCTAAACCTGTTGTTATTTATAACGATAATCAGTCTGCACATCACATAGCGAGAAACAAGATGAACCATAATAGAACGAAGCATATCGATATTAGGTTTCACTTTATTCGCGAAGCAATATTGAATGAGTCAGTAGAGGTGACGTATGTGTCTTCACAAGACATGCTGGCAGATATGTTAACTAAGTCTCTGCCAGGCCCCAAATTCAAAAACGCTTTAACGAGATTACCCATTAAGAGGGCGGGTAACGAAAGTGTGACTTAAGTTTGATATGTACTTTGTTTAATTTTTTATATTTATTAGTAATGGTTTTAATCTCTTGTTTTTGTGTCATTTTATGATGTCTTGGTATTTGAAGACGGTGTGTGGACATGTGGCAGATTAAGGGGGCATGTTGAAGGTAGATACTCCTTGTGGCCCTCGCTGGCCACTCATAATCTGACACATGTTCTGGCAGCTTTTATATATGCTGATGTCAATCGTATAAGTAAAGTCGTTGAATGTAGTTCTTTATTAATATACGTATAATTACTGGTACACTGTGCATCTCTTTATTTCCAATTCTAATAGTACATTAGTAAGACAGTACAGTAGTATATTTCGCCAGTTATGTTTAACTTATAGTACACCTAGGTATATTTCGCCAGTTATGTATAACTAATAGTACACCTAGGTATATTTCGCCAGTTATGTTTAACTTATAATACACCTAGGTATATTTCGCCAGTTATGTATAACTAATAGTACACCTAGGTATCTTTCACCAGTTATGTTTAAGTCCTTTGTTATAGGGAGCGAACCTATTGTTGTCGACGTGTCTGATGACCCGAATGGCAGTAGTGAGGCTGCCTTACGTTCTTAGGGTCCCGGATTCGAATACTGGTAGAAGCCAATGTTTGTGTGATGAGCATGGACATTAATTGTTTCCAAGTCATGGATGTTTATTTGTATAATAAGTATGTATTTACAAACAAAAAGTATTTATTTTGTAGTTTTCAACTGTCTGGTGACCACGACACAAGCCTTGTTCAGTGTGGCACTAGATAGCGCTGTGTGTAATGTCCAGCGAAATTTATTAATTTATTTACTGTCATCATCATCATCATTTCAGCCGAAAAACGGCCACTACCGGACATAGGCCTTTCTCAAGTGCCACCACATTGACCAGTTCCGTGCGACTCGCATCCAGCGGATACCCACATCCTTCGCCAGGTCATCGGTACACCATCAACCGACTTCGTGACCGCTACTGAGCAATTCCTGATAGAACAAGCTAATAACACTTTGCAAGACCCGGAACCCAGAATCTCATGCTTGCGAACACTAGACCAACGAAGCCGTTCGGATCTCACCATCTGCCGGGCCTTTACCCAACTATCTTTAAGTCGGCTTCCAGTCTAACCGAATGCAGCTGAATACCAGTATTTTACATGGAGCGACTGCCTATCTGACCTCCACAACCCAGTTAGTACTGGGTAATACGATACGCCTTGGTAAGACTGGTTGTCAATCTTTTCGGATCTCATTTACTTTAATAAAGTTGAAATCATGTGGAGGATATCTTGGGTACTTGGGACCCCTCGTTTCATTTAATAAGGGTCCATAATTGGGGTTCTTCCAAATTTCGTTCTTTTTTCTCGCAAAAATGTAAAGTCGTTATTCGCATAAATGGACGATACAGTTGGTTTAATGTTTCGGATATGAAAATGAATTGTAAAATTAAATTTAATGGATCGTTCAAAATGATAGGCGTAGGGAAACAAAGAGATTTTACGAGTTAATTAGCGGGAGAAATATTCGTGCGAAAGCTTGAACAGAGCTGGCATAAAATAAAAATATACCAACCAAATTTTGACTGGTGTCAGTCAAAACCCTTTGGAGGTTAAAGTGCGTTTTCTGCATTAAAAATATGTTATTTTAGAACGCCTCATTTGTAATTACCTTGTCCTAGAATAACATGATGTTTTTCAAAGGGTCACATAAAATAAACCAGCCTATGAACCTAATAAGTTTCTAAGTAAATGTTTGGTAATGATAAAATCGTTCTCGTATATACTTAGTTCAAATAGTAAATATTGAGAAAGGAGGTTTCTGACGAGTTGGCGATAATATAGAAGTACGGAAGAAGAAGAAATGTTGCGCAGATACCCCAAATGAATTGGAATATAGGCAAGAGAATGTAATTTTGTCTCTTCTTTCTATACTTTTTATTAGTTTTCGTATACTATCGTGTACGATGGATCTAAAATATTTAAGAAGTTACCGAGAGACCTCAAAGAATCTACATCTAAAACCACTTTAAAGCTACTCAAACATTTTATAGTAAAAAATTACATTCCATATAATAGTGTCGAGCCACATCAAGTCAACGTTTATCTGTGTTACACAGATACTTGCTTACATGTATCGAACGAACATTTTGCCCGCAATGATTTGTAATCTGCCTTCAACACATTCATAAAATCGACGTCCAAGTTTTTGTAATACCCCAATTTTTTGTTCTTTGTTTGTTCTTTTTAAGTGTTCAGTATTAAGAGGCCTGCGAAGCATGCGAGTTTCATACAAACGTAATACCAAAATAATTTGTAAATCAAACATATTCTCAAGGTAGTGTGTATTTATTTTGATTGGATTACATAACATCTAGGTTCCCAAATAAATATTTTGAATGGAAATTGATTTAAACAAGAGTTATAAGAAAAATAAGTTTTCTATAGAAATTTTAAATTCCTCATATCTCGTCTAAATAGCATTGTCCTTTCAAAATATTTATTTGGGAACCTAGATATTATGTAATCCAATCGAAATAAATACACACTTCCTTAAGAAAATGTTTGGTTTACGAATAATTTTGGTATTACGTTTGTATGAACGACGCACGCTCCGACGGCCCCTTAATATTCTCGAGCTTCGTGGAGAGCCATGCAAGAGGCATATGTCCAGCAGTGGACTATGAGATGCTGAGAAGAAGAAGAAGATTAATATTATCATGTAAGTGAATAGTATAATTCTTATAGTTTTGCCCTAATTATACAATTGTTTAAGTAATAACACTACTGCACCTAAATGTAAACTATTGTTATATCTACTTTTAAATAAATTATTCTTATGTAATTGAGTTAATATACTATGTTTGAGTAAATGAATCGAGACTGTGCAATATACATTTTATTACGTAATTTTTATGACGCTGAGACCGAAATTCAGTCAAAAGGACATTATTATAGTTTGAAAAGACTTACAATTACAGAAGCTTGATGCAATGGTGGGCCCTACCAGTCGGCGGGCCCACCTGGCCTCGCTTTGTGAAGCCCTGCTAGCAGTCGGGGGCGGCACCTGGAATTGAGAAACATGACATATTAATTAAAAATATATTTATAAATAAAGAGGAATGAAAGGGAAAGCTGAGGATGTTGTCATATCATAAGAGAGGTTTAATACGGGCTGCAAGAGGCTACGCTTTAATAATCACATGTTAAGGTGAAAGCGTCAGGGTTGCTCGCGAAATTCAAATTTAGAAAATTTTAATTTCGCCAGCGTTTTTTTACAATTTGAAGGCCAGTGATAGGTTAAAATATTTTTCGCGACTGTAAGACGTATGAAGATCGTACGTGTAAGGTTCTATTTTTTTATTTTTTTAAATTTCATGTACAAGAGTGGTACATATTCGGACTAAATGCCACAAGGCATTCTCTACCAGTCAACTTTTTGGTCAAATAGGACAGTATTGTGTGTGATAGAGTACAATAAAAATAAAAATACAATTTTTTAGCACAAAATTGAAACACATAAATGGGTATGGGTGTGTGTGAGTGTATGGGTGGTAGGTAGGGGTATGGGTAATGGACATTTACTAGCTTAAAGATTTGTTATGCATTATTTAAAAAAAAAAATAGCATTTTGCACTCTTCCTCGCAAAATTTCATATTCCTCCGTCCGCGCAATTTTCGTAAAAAAGGGTACAATGCTTTTTTTACACGTATTAATACTGTGTATATTATTATGTGAATCACTTCATGTTGATAACAACATTCTGTGATTTTATTTTAATTAAATTCAAAGCAAAATGTAAAGAAACATCATTTCCATATTTAAAACCCAACGAAATGAATATACCGCTCTCGACACATAAAAAGAAAAAATGACAACGTTACGAAGCGAGCACGGAACGTAAATGAACAACAGAATAACTAAATGATCTAAAACAAACATTTCACGACTGTGTAACGTTTGTGGATATAGCCTCTCTTATGTGGATATAGTCACCAGGTTTTTTGGTCACAGATAGAAGATTCATCAAAAATTGTCAAATAGCAATCCTAATTCATTTGATTTTACTCACTTAACTTACAGTAAAAAAGCTAGAAATAGACAAAAACTAGAAAATATCGCTGTCAAAATAGGAAAAGTTTAGGGTTACCTACCCAAAAATCGAATTATTTCAAGTTACTCCTTATTTAATGTCGGAACAATAATTGACAGACCATTATAGTATTGAGAGGACAAGCTTAGAATATAAGTTTTGTTTTATTTTAGGTTATAATGATGTATGATGATGACTCCCACGGGAACGGGAACCACGCGAGTGAAACCGCGTGACGTCCGCAAGTGAATGCTAAAGGAGTGAATGATAGTGTGACGATAGAGGAGAATGGAAGAAAAACCTTGTAGCGCCGACCCCAAGTAACACAGGACAAGGGCAAGAAGATGATGATGATGATGATAATGGTGATGGTGATGGTGATGATGATGGTGATGATGATGGTGGTGATGGCGATGATGATGATGGTGGTGATGGTGATGATGATGATGATGATGTATGACATTCTATGAGGAGCTCGTGGCTAAATATTAAAATCCGCTCGAGTCGATCTTTAGGTCTTGCTTGCCTTGGTTGGTCCTCCGATGCCATGTTTGATCACCCGAAAAGCACGTTAAATCGTTGTTCTCAGCTGTCATACGTAAATCATTGACAGTCGTTACAGGTAGGCAGTGGCCCGAAAGCCTGACAACCAGTCTTAACCAAGGGGTATCGTATTGCCCAGTTACTAGGTTGTGGAGGTCAGATAGGCAGTCGCTTAACGTATAATACTAGTTTTCATCTGCATCCGGTTAGACTTTATGCCGACTCCAACATAGTTTGGGAACACTATAATCAGATAATTTCGCCGAAATCAGTATAATCAGTATAATTTAATGACCATTTCTACAGAAACAGCAAAGAATTTGACAAATAGCTTTGTTCAAATCGACAAACCCCTAGATTTTGCAGGTGTCCTCAGTTGGCAGCTACCCCTTTCCATTAATCGACCACGACTGCCAAAAATCCATAGAAAATTGAATATCCCCAGAAATAGCTGGCACCTAGTCCACCTACGGCTGACTGTCTCGCTTTATTTCTTTTGTCGTCTATCTCGGCTTCCGCAGGCTGCGGCAACTGGCAGAATGCCAGCCAAATGTAACAGCTTAAGTTGTAGGCAGCAGCGAATTAAGCTAAGCTAATTGCGTAGAGCTCGCGACATCTGACGGCGGTCAAGAGGACTTTTTTAAATTGAAATGTTTTAGACTTTTAATTCGATAAGCTGCGTAAGTTTTGCTGGTTATTTTGTGAGTTGGTTTATCGATAGGTATTTAAGTCAGTTATAGTTTCAGATTATTCAGCTGCACCTGTTATTTTCCATGGAGCAACCGCCTTTCTGACTTCCACATCCCAGTAACTGGTCCTCTTATTTTTATTTTTTAATATCCCCTAGTAACGTTCTAAATTCTATGGGGTTCCTGACGTCATAGAAATAACAAAACCATAATAATATCAAGGTAAAATTACAGTAATCGCTTTATCTTTTCAACTTGAGAGTTCATATTCATTTAGTTAATATAATCGTGTTAAATTAGTTCTCGTGTGAATTACGCGGGAGGATGAAATGGCGGCTGGCCCACATTGGCCATGTTTGTTTTTTGTTTCGACTCCATCTTACTTTTAACAAATACCCGTTGTTTAAAAAAGTCACGACTTCTGTGAAAATTTTCTTCTTTTATGCCTCAAATTAATCCACTGAAACAGGATGTTATGTAGACAATAAAGGTGGATGTAGCTCAGACTTTTAGAAGGCTTATTAATATTTATAGGTAATATTAAGTAAAAAAATAAAGGGAGTAAAACACCTCTTCACGAATCCGAAAGACACTTGTTCTCCCCATCATTGCGATATTTTTTTTGTTCTACACCATACCTGGGAACCTTCTAGTTACGAAGATATGGGGGGTCAAAGTTACAACTTTTATACAAGTTTTTTTTAAATACAAGTTTTTTTGTAAGATCTTGACTTTTAACACCTCTACAACCCCCGTACTATTCAATCCATCCACCAGCACAATGTTTTAAGTGCGTTACATTGAGTTCTACCACAAAACATGATTTATAACCTCAAAAAAAAAAGTAGTTTCCCAGCAATATTTTTTGCGTAAAGTTACTTAGTTTGATGTACAGAATGCTTGGTTAACGGCTTTCTGATGAGGTGGTTTACACCCTGTATATTATACAGGATGTAAACGAACCCTTAACGATGCCATCAACCAAGCATTTGGTACACCAAACTAAGTAACTCTACGCAAAAAATGATTGCTGGAAGCCACTTTTTTTGGGTGAAAAATCACGTTTGTGGTAAAACTCAATGTTACATACTCAAGACATTGTGCTAATGCATGCGTCGAATAGTAAACACGTCGTGAAGGTACTTACAGTAAAGTTATACCGGGTCGTCAAGGTGTTTACATTAAAAACTTGTATTTAAAAATAAACTTGTCAAAAAGTAGGTTTCTTAACTCAGAATATCTCCGTAACTAGAAGGTTCACAGGATTTAGCAAAATAAATAAATAAATATCGCTGGACAAAACACCCAGCGCCATTTAGTGCTACACTAAATAACGAGGCTTGTGTCGTGGACACCAGATAGTTGATATACTACTTAGATACTTTTTGTTTGTAATTATATACTTGTTATACATATAAAAGGCTCATCACACAAACTTTTACTCCTACCGGTATTAGAACCCGGGACCCTACAAACGTAAGGCAGCTTCACTATTACCGCGCAATTTGGGTCGTCAAGCCGAAGTCTATATTGGTCGTCCGGCGTCGAAATGGGCAGACGACATTGTCACCACCGCGGGAATATCCTGGATGAGGCTGGCCTTTAAACTTAGGGCTCGGCACAAGCTAAAGGAGGCCACCCAGCTATGACCAGCTACGATGATGTATAAAGGACGCGATGACGTTGAATTTTCGTCACGCGGTCGTCCCGCGGTTTCAGCCGCGTAGTTTAGGATAAAATGTATGCCTATGTTATTCAGTAAAGACGTGGCTTACTAATGGTGAAAAACGTTTCAAAATCGGTTGAGCAGTTTTAGAATTAAATCGTCACACACAAAAAAAAAAAACTTGAGAGGTGTCAAGGGACACCCGGATGGAACGAAGTTCTTTCGATTAACTAGTGAAGGAATTGTAATATTTTTTTTTTTTTTTAATAATATTTTTTTTATTATTAACAAATATAATGTTCACTCAACAAAAATAATCGTCGCGACACCACACTGTTCAATGCGAAATATAAATGAAACAAACGCATTGCAACCTTCATTTATTTTTAAAAGTGTCGTGACAACTTTTTCGTAAGAATTTTTTCCGTCTAGCCCCCTTTCACAACGCGCGATAAGGAACTTCGTTCCAAAAAAACAAAAAAAAAACAATTCTTTCCTCTGTATACTATTATTAAAGATATACGAGTAGACAAAGTTTATATTGAGCTGCAGGTACGTATTATTACGATACATAAACAGTGTGTACCGAAGACATTAAGAAACTGAAATTGAATCAGCGTCTTAACAAATCCTTTAAGAATTTGGATGGACGCGTGAAACGAAAAATCTTAGGAATACTCAACAAACGACTAAAAAACCCAGACGCCAGAGTGACCCAGAGCCAACACGAATGAGACATATCTCAGTTTTTTTGTTACTTTAAACATGGCTAAAATATATATTTTTTATAGTCGAAATCAATGACTAACACCAAAATTTTGCCTTATGTTTTGTTTTGTTCAGGAGACTTAAAAAAACATCGTAATTGTATGTAACTCACAATACAATAACTATGGAATTATCCAGGTGATCTAGTTATCTAGCTAGATTATGTATTTTTAATAATAAGTACTAATCATTATATGTTTATAATTATGTATTATAATATTTTTTTGTAATATTTATTCTACGACGACACTAGAAAAACTGAGCTATGTTCCATTTGTGTCGGGCCTGGGTAAATTTTTTATCGGTCGTGACCATTCTTCCTAAAAGAACCAGCTACAATCCACATAGGTATTACTTGGACTAGAAACCAGCAATATTCCCTGTCTAATTTTATATTTTTTTTAAATCCCAAATAACAACGAGAAGCATTGAAAACTGACCGCAAAAGCTTGCGGTAATAAGCTGTAAGAAACAATAGCACAGGGAAGTTTTTCTATAAGTGCATGCTGGGCGCTGCTGGATACTCCTGGCATGGAGCCAAACATGCCTTGAAACTTCTATGTGACCTTTTGTAAACGTATTGTGCAGTTTAGAAAAATCTACGCTATCTAGGTCTTTTAATGTTAGGTTAAAATAATACCTAGTTCTATATGAGGTTGTCTTTTCAATTGGAAATGCTCCAAATGTAAGCATTACATTAAGAAGTTTGTGGTTGAATAGTAACAGCCGCTCGGGTCGATCTTAAGGGGCCGGCGGAGCATGCGTTTTTCATACAAACGTAATACCAAAATAATATGAAAATCAAACATATTCTTAAGGTAGTGTGTATATATTTCGAATGTATTATAGAATACCTATCTATGTTCCCAAATGCTGTTTTCACTTATGGATAGAGTGGTTCACGAGGAATGTTTTCTTGTAATATGAAGAAGGATTCCATGGGACAAATTATCTAACTTCATGCGAGCAAAGACGCGGGCAGAAGCTACTAAATTACAATAGCTTGGGGTTTCCGAAACTTTTGTGTACTTTTGTTGTTACGAGTATGATCAGAAATAATGTGGTGTTTTAATTTTAACTCTATTAAAAGTTGTAACTTTTGTGTTTTTGTTGCGACTAAGGGCTAATCTTTAGAACTATGAAAGAAGTTCGAGAGATTATGGGATTTACAAACAAAGAAAGTGGCGAAAGTCTGCTCATAGAGTAAATAAGGATTAAGTAAGATACACCAAAACTAAACTAATTTAACAAGAATTAAATAATTAGGAATAAAAATTAAATACATAACAACATCACGTCCTGTAATCCCCTAAAGGATAGGCAAAGTTGTACCAAATAGTTCACCCCCATTTCGTCAGTTATGTTTAAGTCGTATGGTATAGGGGGAGCGCCTATTGTCATAACTTTAAAAAACCGCGTTCCCTATTTATTGAACACTGCCTGCTGACATCAGACAAGAAGGTAATAAAGTAAAATTCGCACGCAAACTAAAAAGATATTTATTACATAATATGTAAGTACAGGTATTAAGAATGTGAAATGTGTATAGGTTATAGATGTACGGTCGAACAAGCTATTTGGTTTACAGTTTAACGAACAAATTACATTGTAAAGTGTAAACCAAATAGCTTGTGCGACCGTACCTACTTGATATTAAGGTTATTGTAGAAGAGACTCGGCGATCTCACAGTTAAACACAGTTTTAAGATTTTTTCAGTAAATAAATCATTAATTCATTCATACATTCATTCATTCATCAACCCAGCACAAATAACGACTCCGTGGCTGCTATTGAGAAATTTCTGACCATTAATTTGCCCGACCTTGGAACTGAACCTAAAATCTCATGCTCAGTAGTTGCGACCAACGAGGCAGTCAACTACAAATAGCAGTGTAGTGACATTCTAGCGACTCATTCTTTATGTTTTTAGATTTTGGATTTAATTTGTTTAATTTTAATTTATTTCTATTTTATTGACTTTGTTTATTTATTTAATTTGTTTTTTTTTTTTTTATTTATTTTAGTTTAAGTCTAATTGATTGAGTTTGATTTTTATTTTATTGTATTGTATTGTATTGGATGTTATTTTATGTTAATTTTTGTTTGGCAACGGGTGTAATTTACCTAAAAAAAATATAAAGGCTTGAACTGGTTTACTTTCGTTGACGAACATTCCTTAGAATAAACTGTCAAACATTTCAATAGATTAACAACTTTATCGCTAAAGCATTAGGTTCAAGTTTGGCAGTTGCAAAAAATGTCAGTTTGAGTGGCTTAAAGTGCTGTGGTCTGTACCTACTTTTAAACCCACGGGATGCAAACTGGTGTCGTCTTCATTAAGAAGACATTATGAAGTCCGTTTGTACGTCTTTGTTCCTCTACAGAAAGATGGAAAAAGCCTTAAAAAAGAAGCGTTGAAATGAATAATGTCGCATATATTCCAGTAATAATCTTGTATAGATCATTACTGAAATATGTTTTAAATATTGAAATAACCGCTTGTTACTAAGTGAATATGGATGTATACACGGTACATATAGGTACCAAAACAACAACACAAAACACAATACATACAATTTTTGTCTGTCTGCCTGTCTGTATGTTCCGGCTAATCTCTGAAATAGCTGTACCAATTTTCCCAGGACTTTCACTAGCAGATAGCTGATATTAAATACCACGCGGATGAAGGGGTAGCAGCTAGTTATTCTTACAACAAAAACTACTGAAATAGGATACGATATAATGGGTGTAAAAATACATAAAGAGCATTTGATTATGTTGTCCCCATAATAGGGTAGAAGACAGAAAAATTATAATTAGTCCGTCAGTTAGATTATCAACAAACATTTGACCTGTATTTTTACTTTTGTTACATAAGTAAATCAAAATTAACGAAGATACGACGCTTTTAAAATATTTAATACGTCACGTCACACTTTTTCGCAACTTGAAAAGTTTTTTCACCCCTCTTGCTAAAAATGACCGTCATAATAGCATACCAGAGGGGGCGTAAAATTGCTCATTATAGCCCTAGGGAAAATAAGCTCTTTTTTTTGAATTTCGTCGTCGGTGTTGGAAAACGCAGTCTTTACTCATAATTCATAAAGAATTGACTTACTTATTACTGTTCCATAAAAAAAAAACATTTTATTTTAAAACTGGAACCAAACGCGCCGAACGCCAAACTCTTTGGCAGGATGTGTGCGTTGCATTCCAGCTACAGAAGAAATAAAAAAAAAAAAGCATTGGCGCGAAATTTTAAGATTTTTTCTGTATTATTTATTTGAATTTCTTTTTATCTCCTACGTTTTACTACCTCGCTAAAGCTCGCACTTTCAACCACTAGACCAGGCAGTGTTAGTAGCAAGCATATTTAATAAGACTTAACAAATACAATAAATACTTTACCTACTTCCAAAAAAAAATATTATTCTTTAATTAACTATCATTATCTACCTAGCCTTTTCGCAACTATGTTGGGGTTGGCTTTCAGTCTAACCAGATGCATCTGAATACCAGTATTTAACACGGAGCGACTGCCTATCTGACCTCCACAACCCAGTTAGTACTGGGTAATACGATACCCCTTTGTAAGACTGGTTGTTTTGGGCCTTGTAACGACTGCCAAAAATCTCCAAATGACAGTCGGGACCAACAGCTTAACGTGTTTCCCGAGTCACGGAGGAAACTCGATATGTAAGGGTGGTCACCCATCCACAGACCTAGGTAAACACTGCTTAACCTAAAGATCGAACCGAGGGTCTGTTATTATTTAGCCACGAGTTTCTTTCAATAGTTAACCATGTTTATCTATAATGTTTTTGGCGAGTCAGACTATAATATTATTCAAACAAATTGCAAGGTATCGTAATATGGTAGCTTAGGTAAGGTAATAAGGACCTGAATTAGGTTTCTTCAAGGTCACGTAGAGCAATTTACCCAAGGTGACATACCTTTTGTTCTAAATTACTGAGGTGAAGGTTGGACGCATCATTTACGTGAAAAAAGCCCGAATACTTCGGCATGTCAATATTACGCACGTCGGAAGGAATGCCTAAAAAACTGGCTGTTTTTACCTTCAGAGATAGATAAATGGACCTGCGTTAATTGTGTTGCCTTTATTTGAGCTGCCAATTTGGTGTAAATGCAAGACAGAAAAGTAAAATATAATAAAAACGTATTACCAATATTTAACCGACTTCGTAAAGAAGGAGGTTGTGAATTTGTCTGACTTTCTTTGTGTGTGTATTATCAGCGATATCTTCGTCAATCGTGAACCGATTTTGATCATTCATTAAAAAAAAATTAAACATCGCGTGAAGATAAACAAGGTTATGTGTACAGGTATTTTAAATAAATAAAAAGTAGCTATACGACATTATCCTCGAAATAAAAATTTGAAGTCTTCTGACATCTACCAACCCACAGTGGGCCCGCGTGGTGGATTAATATGGCCCATTCCCTGTCTTCTTTTTTTTCAAGGAAGCGTTGGCGGTAGCCCAGTAGTGGGAACAATATAGACTGATCCTTCTATGCTATAGATTGTTTTGCCATTGAACTATAAAACTAAGCGAGCGTGTTTACTGGTGTTTTCCAGTTTAATCTTGTGCATTTTATTGAAGTTTCCAGTCAAGTGAGTTGATTGACAAATTGTGTGTTCGAAAATTGAATGTTTTCTTCTAACCCTGAACTTTTACTGAATTTATCGTTTGCACTTCATGAATCATAGCAGAGAAATGAAAAACATTCGCTCGTTTTCACAAACATTCAGTTAAAGCTAAACTAATGCCTATTGGTTCACTGAGCCGGGTTTAGAAATCAAACAGGGTGCTTTTGACTAAAAAACTCATGCATATGAATATTGATACAGGGAGAAGGAGAGGAAGGCCGAAGAAGAAATAAACGGTTTATGTGAGGAATGATAAGAAAAAGAAAGAAGTAAATTATGTCTGACAGGACAGAATTGAAGAAGAAGACGTGTTGCGCCGACGTATGCCCACGACCCCAAGTAGAATGGGATAAAGGCAGAAAGAAAAAAATAAATAAATATCACTAGACGTTACACACAGCGCCATCTCGTGCCACACGAAGCAACGAGGCTAGTGTCGTGTACACAAGATAATTGATACACTACATATATACTTTTTGTTTGTAAATACATAGTTATTATGATGATTAAGATGTCGCTTGATAGTGTCAGAATCAGAATCAGAATCTTTATTTGTTAAACTTAAGTATGTATTTACATAAAGGTGTTAGGTTAAACATATTTGAGCGCGATGTGTGTGATTATGATTTGCCGCGAAGGTATACTAATTTTAAATAAAAATGTATTGTATTGTATTGTACAACGGGCTGGTTTCCGCAACTCCACGTCAAAGCGCGTATTTTGCGTATGGGCTATAATCCACCACGCGGGCCCAGTGCGGGTTGGTAGATGTCAATTATAAAAACTAAAATGAAACACTTAAAAAACTAATTGTTACAAAACAATAAAACAAAACGAAGCATTAACTAAAAAAAGTTAAAAATTATCATTTATAAAATCTGCAACAGTATAATAACATTTTTCTATTAATAGAGAGCTTTCTTAAATTTTGATAGGGGCAATGTAAAGCAAGCAAGTAATAAGAACGTTGTGATTGTAAAATACTATTCTAATAACGGAAAATAAAGTTCAACAAATACAAATAATTTTAAACAAAAACAAATATATGGTAGTATCCCTTTTGTTTTATGTTAGTTGGCGCGATTCCACACAATGTCACATGTTGCCCTTTATGTCACAACTAATTCAGTATTCTAACATTAAAATTATAAGCACTGTTAAAACAACAAACAAAAACAGAAACCAAAAGCACTACCTACACCGAGAACTAATGCTAATTACTTTAGGGACAAAATTCATCCACTAACCTAGACACGGATAAAGCTCGTTTAGACGAAGACTGAGTACTTCGTCTCTAGTAGTTGATTATTGCAAGAGATGTAGTATATAGATATCATACAGCACAAAAGCGAGAACTGTCTTGACCTCGATTTGAATACACTTTTGACTACTTCTTCATCGGTGTCTCTGATAGAAAATGACTTTTTCTAAGCCCTCTTGCCATTTTTAATACAGATTTCGCCAGTTAAACCTGTAGCCACCATGTCGTTTAGGCATGATAATCGAGTTCTTCTTTGGATAATTAGAAGACCTAAACCTACCAACGTAAAGCTGGTGATTCTTGCATTACTTAACTCTCATGAACATTTTCACCTCTTGCCTGGCAAGACACTCTCCTCGTGTAAACCAGCCTTATGTCCCAACTATCAAGGCTAGTACATATGTGAGCAATAATGGCCGTGCCAGACCGGACGCGGTGTCCCATGTTGCCTCATTAATAGAGAAGATTGTGCCGAATTGTGTTGTTGTTACGTAAGTTTCTTGTATTGATTGTTGTGTTTATTTTTCTAGTTGTAAAAAATGGTTGTATGAAGAGCTCGTGATTAAATAGTAACAGCCGCTTGAGCTGATCTTTTGGTTAAACCGTGCTCGCCTTAGTTGGTCTGTCCCTTACATACCGAGTTTCCTCCGTGCCTCGGAAAGCACGTTAAGCTGTTGGTCCCGGCTGTCATTTATCCGTCTTTGGCAGTCGTTACGTGCCTCAAAAAGTCTGACAACCATTCTTACCAAGGGCTATCATAAATTAGCCAGTACTAACAGGGTTATGGAGGCCAGATAGGCAGTCGCACCATGTAAAATACTGGTATTCAGCTGCATCCGGTTAGACTGGAAGCTGATCCACACATAGTTGGGAAAGGCTTGTGTCCTGAAAAAATCTAATTTGTCCGTCACTTAGATTACCAAAAAATATTTGACACGTATTTTTTCTTTTGTTACGTAAACCAAAATTGACGAAGATACGGTGCTTTTAAAATTCTTAATACGTCACGCCGTGCTATAATTTACAGTGCGTTGTGACGTCACGAGCCCCCACTCCCGAGTTTTGATGCGTTTTATCTTTGTCAATATTTATTGATTTACAAAAACAAAAAATATGTGTCCATTATTTTCCTACACTCTAACTGACGGACTTAATGGATTTGCAATTTATTGATGGTGGAAACTAGCCTGTCAGTTGTGTGTCATTATACAACGTGTAACAGAAAAGATATAGTCATATGGAAGGGTGTGCTAGAGACCATCAATCTGAACAACTTTCTCCACGGAACCACCATCCTAATCACGAAAAAATAATCGAAGGCCCCATGCAAAATTCCAATACCTACTCGACCAAACGTATGAGACAGCTGATTATTTTTTACGATTATGATCAAATGAAAGTTGTTCAGATTGATGGTCTGTAGCACAGTACCCTACCATATGACTATACCCTTTCTGTTACACGTTATATAGAATGACATAGTAGGTCGTGGTTCGTTGAGGATAAAATATCATCATCAACTCCCTGCTCATGTCCCATTCTATATGGGGTCGGCGCAACACGTTTCTTCCTTCCATTCTCCCCTGTCAGACGTCACGGCATCATTTACTCCTTCCTCTTTCATATCATTCCTCATACAATCCATCGCTTTTTTCTTTGGCCTTCCTCTCCCTCTCCATCCATAAACATTCATGTCCATAACTCTTTTAGTCACATGCGTTTCATCCCTCCTCATTACATGTCTATACTAACATGAATGATGTAACCAAGATTTTGTAACAACATTATGATTTAAAAGAGTGTCCATGGAGTTTCTTGCCCGTTCTTCTCCATAGAGATCTACGCTAGGGAATGGGCAACTACAGTACTTTCACAGTTTTATGTCTTGTGACGGGGATATTATATTATTATAGCTACATTTAATTTTCATCTTTGTTTCGACAATTCAAAAGCGCCTGTAACTGGCCTTCTTGAAATAAATGCTTTGATTTTGATTTTGATACTAAGACAAACGACTTCCTTTAATTTTTTTCTGTGAAAGGTGCTACTTTCGAACGCCCTCTAATATACTCATTCCTTACATTATTCATTCATGTCATTGAGGATGAAAATGTGGCAGTGTAAAATTCTCAGTCTTTTGCAATAACCGTAGTCATCTTCGGCTTTTGTAGAATGTTGTAGAAAACTAGGTAAATTTCGAGCGCCGAGTCGAATGCTACCTATCTGGTGGCGTTGATACATAGATAAGAATTGTCTAAATAAATAGAATAGTCATTGGGATGCAGAAGTTTGATGGTTATCATTCGGAGAAGACTATTTTCTACCGAATCATCCAATTATAATCAATTTTAAGAGACACGCTTTAAAATAAGAAACAAGCTGGTTTTCCAAGTGTCAACAAACAATCACTTTCCAAAGATAAAATATCTAAAAACAAGTTAACCTTCTTAACGGTTTAACTGAATTAATTCTGGGCGACTTAACATACTTACATAGTCGCCGGACCAGAAAAAAATCTTATGGAATTTCCAATTACGTTGCTCCTGAAGTTAAGTGTATTCACAAGAATTGACGTTTAATAGGCCTTCGTGAGGGTAGGCGCCCAGGGGTCGTGAAATGCCGCCTAGCAGGCGAGTGAAATGAGAAAATGTTTGTGACCTCTGTTTTAAGAAAGTACTCGTATAATTTCATAAGGTGTTTGAGTTTTAGCTGGTATTAGAGTTTAAAATTATTTCTTGGTTAGTAAAACTTCATAACTTTCTCAATATGCGAGTGAGTGTACAAGCACACCAACATGTAAAAAAAAACGAGTAACCTATGTGTCTAATTATATAATTATTAGACACATAACTTTAGGGTGAACTATTTTGTCTTTTATTTAGACTTAACTAGGTACTTTACTATTTGCTATTTTATAAATTCAGTTTCTTAAATGCTTTGAAGTCTTGAACGTCTCAATGTAAACTACAACCTATTGCTAATTTAGTTAAGTTTATTTTTAAGTGAACTGTAATAATTTGATCTTTGAAAACTACTTTCAATGTAACTCTACTTTTTATTTCAGAGAATTATCAACTGCGCCAAAAGGTAGAGTTATTCATGGATTCAATTTATCCAATGTTGGCACAAAAATCTTAACAAACTGTATTATCAACTCTTACTGCAGTAGCAAAATTACAAAGACAGAAGTTACCTCAAAACTTTGAATATCAGCCGATTAATTATTGATCTATAGAAAATGTCGTAGCCAATCGAAGGACTACCGAGGAGGACCATGTTCGATTCTGGTCACGTACAATCAGCTTGGCACTCACCAACGTCGGATAACTAAGTTTTATGCCCGACTTTACTCGTTAATGCCTTTACGCCACTTTGGAGGGGCACTGGTATTTGATTTAAGGCAAGCCCAACTTATTTAAGCTTATCTTTTTTTTTGGGTTAAGGCAAGTTTATAGGTAATGATATATTACTGGGCTTCTTGGTATCTAAGTAACTTCAAGACAGTGGTTAAAATTAGAATGGAACGATTTGTCTAAAGCATTATCTTATAAACAGAGATCTCTAGGAAAGAACCCAGTTATGAAACGTATCTGTCTGCGCAAAGAAATATATAATCGAAATATCTGTTTTTAATTTTAAAATAACAGCTTTTTATTGAATGCATATGAAAGTAAAATATACTGATACTTAGTTTTTTATTTTTATTTTGTGTGTCTGTCTGTTCACTTACTGTGCGCTAATCTTCGAAACGGCTTAACCGATTTTGACGAGACTTTCACAAACTGACAGCTGATGTTATAAAAGGTAACTCAGGCTACTTTTATTTAAGAAAACACTTTAAATTGTTACCAGTTAATAACATCTGTAGCAATCCGAAAGATTTGAAAAGTTTGTAATCCATTGCTTGATGTGCGACAAATTCGTCATCATCATCATAATGTCAGCCGAAAGACGTCCACTGCTGGACATAAGCATCCCCCAAGAGTCGCCACATTGACCGATCCCGTGCCACTCGTATCCAGCGGATTCCCGCAACCTTCACCAGGTCATCAGTCGACCTAGTAAGAGGCCTTCGTCAGCTCGGCAAATATTGTTGTCTCTTCAAATATTGAATATCGTTGGGGTTGTGATTGCGTAACGCCATTACCCCGAAGCTTTTTGCTAATATTTACTTCTAAGTGTGTTCCGGTGCTCTTAAACAGTCTCAAACAGTATTTACTCTCAATTTATTTACAAGAAATGTACCTTAGTAAACACAAATATAATATCATGCCTGTAACCCCGAAGGGTGAGGCAGACGCGTACGTAATAGGGCATCCCCATTTTGCCAGTTATGTTTAATTCCCATGTCACAGGAGACGAGCCTATTGCCATCAACCGGGCGAATCCAGGCTCCGTGGCTGCTACTGAGAAAATTCTGATGGAAAAACCCAATAACAATTTGCCCAACCCAGAAATCGAACTCAGGACCTCATGCGACCACTAGACCAAGGCATTCCATCACAGTTTACCTTTCTAAAAATAGCCACCAAATCAAAAAATAAAACCGGTTGACTTTCAGGTAATTTTCCTAGAAAAAAAAGGCCAAATACCTAACTCGATTAAACCCTTTTCTTACACCAACACGTACCGGAATACAAACTTATTTAGCTTTCAATTCAATCCGCAGCCCGTTTACACGTAAACGTCGTGAAAAAAACCGCTTCTCAAAGTCTTAGACGCCATTTTTCAAAGTCTTTGAAACCTGACCGTCAGGGGTGCAACCATTTGTCTTATTCTCATATTTCCCTCGAGAGGGCCTTTATGCGATTTTTTTAGCACGATGATAAATTTAGATACAGCCCTGCGCGACTGTTGCAAGATAAAATGGTATGAATGTGTATGGTTATTTTTTCGCTCTGCAAAATGCTTTTGTTTTATGAACATTCTTCATAGTATCGTTACTCCTGATCCTTTAGGATTCAAGCATAGAATTAACCGCCTTGGATAACGTAGAAATCTGTAAACAGACTCCGGACCAAAGTTGGCCGATACGTAAGAAAAACATGCTCAATAAGAATAGACACCTGCTTGGCTGGACTGGTTTCTCTGAACCTCGATGAAAACAGACATCACGCCATCTCCATGCATAGTGCCTATAAAAGTGTAATTTAAACTGGTCACGACAAAACTCTTCCGTAAGTGATTTCGAAATAGGTTTTATAGACAACAGTTTCTTTAAAAAAATATTTTAAAATAGAGGGTACTCCTATTCAATCGCTATTTCTGTAAGTTCCTTACATGAAAAGAAAACATTTTTTCCATCCCTATTTACCTCATAACACATTAAAAAAAAATAAAACCGACTTCAAAAAAAAAACAAAAAAGTGAAAAATAACTTTAGCTTCTGAAGTCGGTGACCTTTGTTTGATTGATTTAGTTTTTTTGTCACCGACTTCAGAAGCTAAAGTTATTTTTCACTTTTTTGTTTTTTTTTTGAAGTCGGTTTTATTTTTTGCAAAAAAGTTTTTATTTTTCACTTTTTAGTGGTTATCATGTGCTTGATATACATGAAAAGTGCATACCGTTACAATTACATCAAGCCCAAACACGACTAGGGTACATTGTCTCATTATGGAGTTCCGTGACTCTTGGCTTCATCATCAGATCTGATGGTAGAATGGTTCTTATCAAACGCAAATGCTTCACTTGTTGTAGAAAATACCAAAATCGCAACACATTTTCATATAAAATTTGAAGAGTTCCCTCGATTTCGCCAAGATTCCATCATCAGATCCCGACTTGGTGGCTATGGGACCATTTGGAAAGAAAACACTTTCCAACAAAAAAAGAATTTTCCAAATCGGTTGGCAAACGATGGAGTTATGCCCGAACAAACATAAAAAAAAAAAAAAAAAAAAAAAAAAAAATAGAAACATCCGAATTGAGAACCTCCTCCTTTTTTAGAAGTCGGTTAAAAATAAGGCAATAGAGACACAAGTACAGATTAGGTTTACGTCCTGTTTATGTCAGCACAAAGAGATCTCTCACATAAATCTCGGAATAAGCGTGTAAATGGATAATGTTGAAATTACAATGTTGCTCATTTTGCGACCAATCTACCGAGCAATGGTCGTGGGAAAAATAAAATCGTATGAGAGAACGAATGAGGCGTTAAGGGGTGCTTCCCTTAGAATGCGTAGGTTTTTATCCATACTTATATTGTAAAGAGAAAAGATTTGTGTATTTGTATTTTTGAATTATGTAATTATTAAACTTAAAAACTACTGGACCGATTTGAAAAATTCCGTTAAGTTTCCGTTGGTTACCCTTCGGGTACGGAACCACAGAAAGTATGTGCTGTTAAAAAAAAATATAAAATTATTCGAACAAAATTCTCCATCCCAAAATTATTAATACTTATTTTGTTCCATGAATCCTAAACCAACAAAAATAATCTGAACCACCCCGAAACGCTCAGTAGTTTAAAAACTATGATATAGATGAGAAAGTTTTTGAAATTTCACGTTCCAAAGTTTGTTATTCGGAGTAAAAACCGCCACGCTTCGTTTCATTTAGTGAACAGATTAAAATTTTATTATTATAAAGGTTCCGTATGAAAAGTTTGTTATTGTTTTCCTAGAACTTTGGCCTTCATGAGTTTTGGGTAAATAAAGTATTGTTTGATGAATGAATGGGTTACTCGTTCTTCGTTTTGTTTGCTCTGAACATTTCAAGGACTGAATATGTTTTAGGGAATATAATTATGGATATAATTTTAGTTAGATGATGATTAAATTAATTAATAGACAGTGGTGTCGATTCGTTGTGCACAATCTAAACTTAATGTAGGATATTGCTATCTTTTACTAAAAGGCAGTGCGCGAAAAGGACGGCTATAGCTATGAACTAAGTTAGAGATGTCAAACTAGTTTATGCCTTGCGCTTCCCCGTGTTTTTAGTCGACATGTTTTTACGTGCACCCTTCATTTGTATGGATATATTAGTTCTTAGTTAAATTTGACAGCTCTAAATGACGTCCGTCTCTTTCTCGTTTTATTAGAGAGAAAAAGATAGCAATAGCCTAAATTAAGTTTAGTTTGTGCACAACAGAATCGACACCAATGACAGTCTAGACTAAACGTTAATTTTGAGTCACGAAGCAAACATAATTTCTTTTGTCTAATAATTAATCATAATTAGCTTAACTTAACTTAAGAAAGGCTTATGTTACAAATGTTTATGTGAAGCAGAGAATTATTTTAAAATATTTAAATGAGTTTATCTACAGTAACGGTTGCAGGGAACGATTGGCGGAATATTGCAAAGGACAGGGACAAATGGAAGAAACTGGGGAGGCCTTCACCCGTGGAGGGGCCCATACCCCGGAGACATACTAACTTAGATTATAAGAAAAATAAAACTACTAACAAAAGAAACTAAATATTGTAAACATTAAAAACGTAATTTTAAGGGTAATGGGAAATAAAGGATTTTTATTTTTTATTTATTTTATTTATCTACAGTAAGGCCAATTACATAGATCACATTTGACATTTCATCAAAATACAACAACGTAAGCTTGTGACGGCTGGCATAAAATATTATTAAGGGGGATGCGCCAAGGTAGCCCGCGAAATTAAATTTTTCTTACGTTTTTTGCAATTTCCAGGGCAGTGCTAAGTTGTATGTTGATAAACATATCGGTCGCGACTGTAAGACGTATTAAGTTACAGAATAATAATCATCAAAATCATCAATACAACCCTCCAAGTTCGTAAGAGTCGATGAACGAATTTTTCACGGTCAAGGTCCTTCTTCGACTCATTTGATTGATTGATTGGAATTTCGCGGGCCACCCTGACGCTTTCACCTTAATTTATATGAAGTTAGAACTTCACAATGGCTTAACTATTTTCAATAACGGTTACATGTTTATTGTTATAATAGCAAAAGAAGGTAACCTATAAAACTGACAGCTGTCAAAATAATGTGATCTATTAACTAGCATTTACTAGCATTTACTGCATAACTAGCATTTCGCCCGCGACTTTGTATGCGAAAATTGTGATGGCTCGGTTAACTTGCAAGATATCAATGTAATTTATAAGTATAATGTTACTTGGTAAAGATGTAGCTTTTTAATGGTGAAAGATTTTTATAAATTGGTTGAGCAGTTCTTGACTTAAATCGTAACAAACAAAAAATTACCTCTTTAAAATATTAGTGTAGATAGGTGGATTGAGAAATCTATAAATGAAGTTTATCTAATAATTGAGTTTATTTTCATGTAATAAATTAGTACATCAGACATAGAGACTTGGTCAATTTTACAGCTAAAATTATGGGTTTTGTTCATCAAAAGTTTCTTTATATCAGCCTTTTTTATTCGGATGGGTAATCATCATATGACTCCTCCCGCTCTGGGCGGAGTGTCAGACTTTTACTGACTAAAACCCATCCATGTTACTTCCTCGTCCTTTATGTTCCAGGGCCACGGATATTTCTTTCGAACAGTCCCGCAGCCCCGGCAGGCATCGGCCCTTGCGGACCCCTTCTTTTCTTCTGACATCTATTTGAGGCGCGCGTGAAACACGAACGCGCCATCGACACGGCGCGGCGCCTGTCGTCATAAGACGGACGGACCGCGAGCTAGCCCATAGCTCACCGTCCACAGGCCCGCTCTTACGGTGGCCGGGGGCCATCACGTAAAACGATACCCCTTGGTAAGACTGGTTGTCAGACTTTCGGACCACTGACTACCTGTTACGTCTGCCAAACATCTACGATTGACATAACTGGCAAAATATGTTCCGTGACTTCCGTGACTACAGGCAGGCATGAAGTGTGCCCAAAAAAAACCTTTTTCAATTATTCGACTACAAACCCAACAAATGGTATATACGAAAACATCTACGATTGACATAACTGGCAAAATATGTTCCGTGACTTCCGTGACTACAGGCAGGCATGAAGTGTGCCCAAAAAAAACCTTTTTCAATTATTTGACTACAAACCCAACAAATGGTATATACGAAAAGGAACAGTTTATCACCCTTGTAGATGTTTATCGGCTCGGAAAATGGTATGTGGCCTTCAGACTTCGAGATAACAAACACACGTTTTCTTTTGTAACGGTTTTGTAAGATGAACATACAAGTATTTGATATGCTTGTGTTTTGATATCTTGTAAGGGTTGATGCTAGTTTTGAGGGGATGATTATCTACCTAGCACCTAGTTACAGGGGATAAAAATACCCTTAACGAAGCCAAAAGGCACTTTTTCTCTGTGCCATTGTGATGACTTTTTTATTCTAGACCATACCCGGGAACTTTCTAGTTATGGAGATATTAACGGGGTCAACGTTCTAACTTTCTTAGAGTTCTTAGTTTGATTTACAGAATACTTGGTTGACGGATTCGTGATGGATTATGCAATAAGTCTCGAGTCGTATCTTCGATCATAAGAAAACAAATGTTTTTTTACGGTTCGTCCAATGGTTGTCGCTATGAAACCAATATTCTCCCGAAGAAAACTAACCTAAAAGAACATTCACATCACAGTCATAACGGCATCTTAAGGCGCTACCCCAGGCAAAAGCCGTTTTTTGTGCAGTTTTTTGGAGCCAACTCCTCTTTATCCAAAAGAAATACCAAGTAATAAAAATACATTAAATTTCTACATATTCTTAGACTGCAAAGTGGTAGTTTTATTTTTTATTTTAAGTCTCATAATGTGTAATAAATCCCCTCACAATGAAACCACAAAAATGAGAAAAAAATATTTATAACATGCTTCTTCTCGTAAAGTTAACATTATTTTGATTTGCTTCTTATACTAATGGATAGACAATTTAATAATGAACATAATGCTAGTTTTTTTTTTTCAAAAGACGGAAATTTGATTTTATAAAGAATAAAAATCACTAATTTCGCACTATTCGACCCGCAGTGACTGACGTAAAAACCACTTTGTAGTGCAAGCTGATTAGAACTTTATTCTAATAGTATTTCAAACGAAGTTTGAATCACCACAAATAGAGTTGCTAATTTTGCCTGGGGTAGCGCCTTAATACAATTTACTTACAGTCATTGCCAGCAGCAGTTTCACAAGATCATCATTGAAAGATCCTTAAGGGCGCTCAGAATGCCAGCAATTTTTTACCTAAATATCAGATTTTTAATATTGTGGGTGCATTCTTGGCAAGAATTTTCATTGTTTTAATATTGCTTTATAAGAGAATGTATGTCATAGTTTTTTTTTAATAACAGTGAGGTCTACAATTTTTTACGAATAAAATTGCCATATTATTTATTTCTTTATTGCAGACTATTTCCAAAAAACATTTCCGTGCAATATTATTAGTACGGTCAGTTTATTTACAACAAAATATTGAATTGGTCATGGTTAACAGCTAGAGACTGACTCCATAATATATTTAAACTTAAGTCCCATATTGGGAATTAACGGGGTGAAATTTTTTAGCGTTGTAGTACCTAAATATTTTCCATCGGAACCACTTTCACTCTCAACAAACCTTTTCCTTTTATTCCTCACCTGTTTTTATCTTAAACTAACAAAAAATAACACTAACAATAAACTCGTTCGGCTCTTTCTGTCAGAATGTAATGCAAATGGTCCGTGAACCGACTCTGCGATTCTCCGTAACGCTGCGATCAATTGTGGGACGGCTGTAACAGTAAAACGTAACTGCTTTTCAGTTATACTGTAGTGTAGTCTAGATAAATGTATTGTTGATTTGTGTAGTACGTACAGAGTGTTTGTGTCTTACAGTGTCTGTTGTAATGAATAGCGTAGCGGTAGTGAGGCTGCCTTAGGTTCTTAGGGTCCCGGTTCCGTATCCCGGTAGGAGAAAATGTTTGTGTGATGAGCATGGACATTTGTTACCGAGACATTAATGTTTAAACTATATGTAATCGTAGTATCTGTGTGGCCTGTGTCCCAGTGGGAACATTAATAGTCTGATGATGATGATGATGTAATTTATAGCAACAAAGGCTTGTGTCGTGGACACCAGATAGTTATCTGGTGTCCACGATACAAGCCTTTTTGCTTAGTTTGGTATTAGATGGCGCTGTGTGTAATGTCCAGCGATATTTATTTATTATGGTGTTTTTCTTGAATCGATAGTTAATTATACGACTCTTCATTTAAATATACTATCAAGAAGGAGCTAGTGGCTAAATTATAATAGCCATTCGGGTCGCTCTTCAGGTTAAGCTGCGATTCCTTCGGCGGGTCCGTGGATGGGTGACGGTTTCTTCCAGCTGTTATTTGTAGATCCATGGCATTTGTTACAGGTGGTCAGTGGCACGAAAGTCTGACAACCAGTCTTACCAAGGTATTCCGTATTACCTAGTACTAACTGGGTTGTTGAGGTCAAATAGGCAGACGCTCTATGTAAAATACTGATAGTCAGCTGTTAAGCTGGAAGCCGTCGTTGTTGGGAAAAGGCTAGTCAGATAATGATAAAAAATCACAAGTTTTTTCCAGATTTAGGTAAGTGGTTACTGTAATTTTGAAATGAAAATTTTAGAGCATAGAGATTCTTTCTACTCACAAAAAGTGGAGTCATTTTTTTTGCTCGCCAGTGTACACATTAACACTTCACACGAAATGTTTGAAGTCCAATAGATCGTTAGTTCTGAAACTCACACTTACGTAGTTTTTTGCTTCACTTTTACTTTTTGTTGTAAACGTCCCTTCTAATGATCGTCTCTGATGTAAGTATACTCTCAAAAAGGACAAAAGAAGGCTTCGTTAATTTTTGTGAAAAGGCTCTATTTTTGCACTTTTTATTAACTGACTTCCAAAAAGGAGGAGGTTCTCTATTCGACTGTATGTATTTTTTTTTTTTTTTTTTTTTTTTATGTATGTTACCCGATTACTCGAAGACGCCTAAACCGATTTGAAAAATTCTTTTTTTATTTGAAAGGATATACTTCCAAGTTGGTCCCATAGTCGCCAAGTCGGGATCTGATCATGGAATCTTGGCGAAATCGAGGGAACTCTTCAAATTTTATAGGATAACGTACAGCAATTTTGGTATTTTCTACAACAAGTGAAGCATTTGCGTTTGATAAGAACCATTCTACCATCAGATCTGATGATGAAGCCAAGAGTCACGGAACTCCATAATGAGACAATGTATCCTAGTCGTGTTTGGGCTTGTTGTAATTGTAACGGTATGCACTTTCCATGTGAACCATTAAAAAGTGAAAAATAAAAACTTTTTTGCAAAAAATAAAACCGACTTCAAAAAGAAAAAGTGAAAAATAACTTTAGCTTCTGAAGTCGGTGACAAAAAAATTAAATCAATCATACAAACGTCACCGACTTCAGAAGCTAAAGTTATTTTTCACTTTTTCTTTTTGAAGTCGGTTTTATTTTTTTTTTGAAGTAATTTTGACAAGATGGCACTAAACGCTACAGAAAAGGTTCGGTAATGTGGCAAGGACAGGTTGTGAAGGCAGCCTCGGACATCGAACTCTGGCTCATACTGAGATATCTGATCCATAGGTGAACTGCTACTTGTTCCTAAAGGTGGCACATACTATAAGGTTTAATAATCTTAACGACTATAAATATAAATTGGTTTTATAAAACATGTCATAGTTAATTCCTAATTTCATATCAAGTAATATTTATATTATATTAATGGGGACTTTGCATTATTACTGGACTAAAACTTGGCCACTTTGTAAGTAAATTTTAATATTTCTACACCGGCCATAGTAGTGTGTGTGAAACTATCAAATATTATTTATATAGGTACTCTGAAATAAAATAAATCTTAATATTACCTTGCCGGTATCCAAAACTCTCACCAATGTTTTCAGAAAATAACCCAAGTATATTTTACTGTCAGATCTACTTAAGACATTTACTTTTTTCAGGTGGAAAATCATCAAATGACCCCTCCCGTTCTGGATGGAACGGAAGGGAATGTCAGAGTTTTACTGTCTAAAACCTAACCATGTTCCTTCGTGTTAGAGGAATTATGTACGAGTCAAATTCAATATTGTGAAAATCTAAATATTAATAACTTCAATATGATTGATGTTCGATAGATTTTAAAGTATATATTTATAAGTTATTTGATACATTTAAAAAAATTCATTCACTTCGGTCATCGATTAGGTCGGTCACATCATTTAAATTGTCAATTTTATCAATCAAATTACTAAGTAACCGCTGATAACCAAACAAACCCCACTCAAACTCTAATCAGCATCAAATAAGATAAAAAAAAAAAAAAAAAAAAAATGATTGGCCACTTACTTATTAACTTAACTATAACATTAAAAGAGCCGCAGAACTATCATGTAACTTTGTGTTTGTGGTCCGTCTTTATTACGATGTCTGTTCATTGTTTTCTCGGAAACTTTCACCAAGTATTTAAATACCGAGGAATGAAATAACAATAAGAACTAACGACTTCAGGACATTAATTAGTCTGTTATAGAAATATTGCAATTTAGTTCTTACAGTTCTGAGAAAGAGTAAGTTTTTGATTGTTGTGATACTTTACAATAAAATGTTGAGGAAAACAATTCAAAATTTTTTTAATAACAAATTTTTTTTCGTTTCTCAAAATGTGACTTTGAAATTCCATACCGACTTAAACCATGAGGTTGACAATAGATATAACTCTCAGGAAAACAGTTTCGAGAGTCAAAGCTATCTATTATCTATTATTTACATGCCTAAAAATGTTTCTCAAAATGATCTTGCGAATTGATAAAAAACTAGTTCACAACCCATTTTACTGGGTAACAAAATGGCCGCATAAAAAATTACTTCAAATATCCTGTACGCGGTATTTTAGTAACAAAAGCTCGATGGCGGTATTTTTATATCGGTACCAGGGTGTAATACGAGATACCGCCTTTCGGCCCAATAAAACGAATGTGTGGATTTATACCCAGATTATTGGAATAACTTCCTTCCGAGACCTCTTTTTATCGAAAGTGTGCCGCAGCCATTTGCAAATTTTATGATGAGTACCGAATTTTCGACAGTATTTTGGAATATTTTAAGGACTACAGTACTTTGGGGTTATTTTGGCAGTCTTTGACTGCCTCATTAGTCTAGTTGTCTGAAGCATTCCTGTTGAGATTGAGGTTCTAGGTTCGATTCCCAACTCTTCTGCTTTATAATATATGAAGAAGAAGAAGAAGAAAAGATATTTATTTGGCTTATGCCGCAAGTGAACACAACACAACAAAAATAGTAATTAAATAAAGTAAAAACTTAAAACTAAACAATAAAAAGTAAATACTTAAAACTGTACAGAAAACAAAGAGATTATTGTGTGTCTCACGGCTGCGCCAAAAAGGCCCAGTTCAGCATTATTGCCGAGCAGCTAGTGCCCGACGCTGGTTTTCAACTGGACCTGAGATGGTGATGTCACGGACATAAAACAGTTTTGTGGTGTGAGTGTTCAAATTAGATTTGTGTATGCGTGAATAGATACTAAAATAAAATGACAGATAAACTACTTATGAATAAAACATTAAGAAAAGTGCAAGATAAAACAAACAGCCCAAAGAACTTAAATAAATGAAACGGACGCATGGCAACATAAACCTGTTTCGCACGATCCCAACCATTAGACGCATAATATTATGTCATCGATCCGTGCACTTCGTCGTTCAATACGCTGCAAGCAGCCGAGCGCGATGGAGTGATAATGTAATAATATAACTAAATGGGAAGTGAACGGAAAAGTTTGCAAATGCGATGACTATTGTGTGGGTACATAGATAAGTACGGCAAAAAATATTGCGTTTCCGAAGGAAAATGGAGCAAAGTACAAAAAATAAAATTAAAAATGGTGGTATATATAATTTATATATATTTATATTTATTATTATAAAGCAGAAGAGTTTGTTTGTTTGTTTGGTTGAACGCGCTAATCTTAGGAACTACCGGCTTGAATTGAAAAATTCTTTTTGCGTTGGATAGTCCATTTATCGAGGAAGGCTATAGGCTATATAACATCACGCTATGACCAATACGAGCGGAGCAGCAATAAGAAATGTTGCAAGCGGGAAATTCACGCGAACGAAGTCTCGGGCAGAAGCTAGTAACAATATAATGTACTTATAAGTGTCGTGACTTGTGCATTTAATGGAGGTGTTCACATAGGACGACGCGATTACTGCCGTCCACGACTTTTACCACCTTAAAACCCACGATAAATTAATCGTTAAGATATAGTCGACGACTCGAATGGCGTAGTGGTAGTGAGGCTGCCTTACGTTCATAGGGTCCTGGGTTCGAATCCCGGTAGGAGCAAATGTTTGTGTGATGAGCATGGACATTTGTTTCCGAGTCATGGATGTTTATATGTATAATAAGTATGTATTTACAAACAAAAAAGTATATATGTAGTATATCAACTATCTGGTGTCCACGACACAAGCCTTGCTTAGTGTGGCACTAGATGGCGCTGTGTGTTAATGTCCAGCGATATTTATTTATATATAGTGGGAACGGGACCTATCATATGAGACTTAAATGTAACCCTTGTAACCCTTGTACAATTTGATGTACTATTATGCAACGGTCCATTTCACTTTACTTTTATCTCGGTATGGAACTGCTTACGTAATTCATTAGGTATTTCTAAAACTAAACAATCATTAGGTACTTATAACACTAAAGCCAACTTAAGCAACGCTTGGTAGCGTTGCTTAAGTTGGCTTTAGTGAAAATCGTAACTTTGAGTCTTGTTCCCTTCACTACGTTATTTTATTACGAGTATCCAGAGAGTAATAAAGTAAAATCTGTATTATTATGAAGCTTGTTCTTGTAAAGTATCACTTGGGGAATATTTTCTGTACGTGGATGGGGGGATAAGGGGGTATGTAACTATCATATGACTTGCAATCCTGGATTTGCGAACGGTTGACAAGTTATTGGCTCTCCCCCTTTTACTTGGTATTTAAACATAACTGTCCAAATATGGGTGTGCTATTGCTTGCCCCAGGTGGAGAAAATCCTCATGGATGTGGAATCCATGAGGATTTCCTCACTCGAAAAAAAAAGAAGGTTCCTCTGCCTTACCCTTAGGAGAGTACAGGCCTAATGTTATGTTTATGTAAATGTCCTGCAATTAAACAAAAAAGGTAACATCGAGTGCCTTGGCTGTGCCAAACAGGCCCACTTCAGCAAAATGCCGGACAACTATAAGTGCCCAAGGCTGGTTTACAAGTTAATATTGATTATGCCAAACAAAAATATCTGCATAGGTTATCTGAAAGGTACAGAGTACATAAACTCCTCCTCATTTCTTCAAAATTCAACCGTAGAATAACAATCTAAAATAAAACATTACTCTTTTACGCAAAATATTTACATAGAAATATACTTCCAAAAGATTTTAAGTTCATAAACTTGTATCCGAAACATTTGTTCTCCGATCCGACAATTCGACCGAATAGCCACTTAAAGAGTTTAAACATCGCATCGAAACGTATCAAACCTCGTTTGGTAGCAAACGCAGCGAGATTCAAACTTCAGAAAGTCGATGAAACTCTGAATTACTTTAGAAAGTCCGGCTATAAATTTTGTTGAAACACTTCAAAGTATTTCATAAGGAAAATTGTAAATAAATTCGGATGGGTATAGGGTTGACAAGGTTATTAAAAATAATATTTAAAATAGCAAAATACTGCATAAAATACCATAAAAATACCCAGAATCAATTAACTAGTTTAATAAAAAAATGACGTGAAAAATTGTTTTAAAAAAACCTAATTGCTGAATAAACATCATTTATCATTTAACCTAATTCCATGCTGTAGTAGCTTGAGAGGGTAGAAAGCAACAGTATTACTTTCTACGCACTCAATAGGTACTACTACAAATCAATCAACTTAGCTTTATCACGGTCCGTTGCAGAATATAAGCTTTTCCTAATAGCGTCACAATATCCTCCCTTCCGCCTTCCTCGTCTAGTCTCACCCAGACACTATTGAAGTATTTTAAATCCCAGAGATTCAAGAATACCAACACATTTAGTATTCAAATCTACAATAATGTGAGACTAATTCCTTATGGCTGATGCTCCAGGGTAGAAAAAAAGAAAGAAAAATCATTTATTAACCCGTACAGGACAAAACACATTAAAAATTAACATTATTTACAGCTATTGAAAACTAAACATAGATAAAAAATAAAAAGAAACGAGAGGTCCTGAACGAAGGCAAAAGGCCTCCTATCTCAGCGTGGTGGTGTATCATTAAAAAACGTCACAACTCTGGTATTCTGATAAGGCCCAAAGTGAAAGTGATGCCACGGTCAGAAATTCAAATTTTCTTACGTTTTTTTTGCTATTTGCAGACCAGTACCAGGTTGTATTTTGATAAAAATATCGTTCACGACTGTAAGGCAGTCAAACAGTGGAGTTACAGAATTTTAATCATCAAAATCATGAATACAACCCTTTAAGTTCACAAAGATCGAGGAACGACTTTAACCTTGAAAAAATCGTTCATCGACCTCGATACTGACGCTTTCACCTTAACTCTACGATATAACTGAATCCAGATACTAAAACAACTTAATAAAAGGTCTAGAAAATGAATACAAAGGAGAGAAAAATAACAATATTCGTCCACAACCAGCCCTATAAAAGAATTCAAGCAACTCCGCCAGTAATCTCCAAGACTGGGGGGAGCGATATCGTACTATTTACTTTCCCTTTGCCTGATATTTATAATGTCGCTAACGTTATGAATCAATTAAGATAAACTCTGGAGAGGCTGTTTGATGTAGATTAAGTTAAGTTGAAGCTGAGAAGATTACCTACTTATTTTGTAATGGAACAGAGTCAATATAGAAGAGTTTGGTGAACTTTTAAGGAGTAAACAATGAATTAGTGGGCTGTTTACTTTCTTGACTAAGACTGACGAGAAATGAGAAATGAGGGCACATATTATCCACCACACGAGCACAATGTAGATGGTGAACTCACATGTCTTCGTATTTTTTACGGTCACGCAAAGCAAAACGCATGACAGGTAGGCAAACCATGGCCAAAATTCTATTAATTATGCAATTAGTGATGGAAGCTTCTAGAAGTCAATTCAGAAATGCTTAGGTTATTATAGGCTTTAAAGATTATCCCACCTTTCTCTATATCAGTCTTCGAGTCAAATTATACATAGGGTTTAAAAAACCTCTAAACGAAGCCGAAAGTCAGTCATTCTCCTTATCATTGCGATATTTTTTTTGTTCTAGACCCTATCTGAAAAACTTTAGTTACGAAGATATTGGTGGTCACAGTTCCAACTTTTTGACAAGTTTTTTTTTTATTTTTATTGTAAGATTTTTACTTTAAACACCTCCTCGAACCACGTACTATTCAATTCATCCATAAACACAATGTTTTGAGTGCGTTACATTGAGTTCTACCACAAAACATGATTTTTCACCCCAAAAAAATGTCGTATCCGTAGACGTACATTTTTGCGTAGCCTTACTTAGTTTTTATTTACAGAATGTTTGGTTGACGGCTTCGTGATGTTTACACCCTGAATGCAATACCATAAAAATCTCCTCAATAACGAGACAAACCGTGACAAAAGTCACAGCTTGTTACCGAAGGTATCGACAATATCCCATAAGGGTACTTATGTTACAAAAAGTCCCGGGGGCCACGTACGCAAATCTCTACAATGCGCTGACTTGGTGCCGCCGTAACCACTTGCAAATAAGTAGGGGGATACGGGGATATAGTTGGGGTGGGCACGTAGTGGGTAAGTGGTTATGAAAAGCACAGCTTCTTATAAAAGCTGCTAAGAAATACTTTCTACAAAGAGTAAATTGCTAGAGAGTGATGTCTGGGAGCCTCATGTAATTTTGACGTTTAAAAATCTCGAACAATCGATTTCTAAGAATGATTTAACCCGGTGTCTGCTACTTGCCAATGATATGCAAGAGATTGTTGTCAACTACGCCCTGGTTTAATTTTCGTTAGCGCGACTACTGTGTCTCATACACACACGGTCTGTGTCTCTTACGGTCCCGGTTCAATTCATAGGTCGGGCAAAGTGTTATTGCCAAAAATCTCTGTTGGAAGTAGCAACCACGAAGTTTGGTTTTGTGCCCGATTGATGGCATTACAAGGTACTTGTCTTATGTGTAGAAATACCACAGAACAGATAACAGAGGTTTGAAGGGCCTTATGGGCGGAGAAGGCGCACCGCTCATATAAATGAACGCTCATATTATGTCAATCGACCAACAATCGTGCTCTTATTGTGTGCGTGTGTGAGTGCACGCCAAGAACAGTGTTTGCGTTAATGTCAAAATAAATAGCAAGATTGCGAGATGATCTAAGTGTTAGTAGTTTATTTGTGTGCGTAATACACGTACGTATGGGGTCTCTTGCTTGTAGTGGGAGACAAGCGGCTACACGCGTTCTAGTACAAATCAGGAACTATTTCCTTTCTTACTTCTTTTATCTATTCTGTGCGGAATATGCTTAAAGAAATAGGGTGGTTAAAAAGCAATTAGAGAGTACACCATCTCAGATATTGAACAAAAAAGTAAAATTATTATGACCCAGTAAGTATGCATTTTACCTTTTCTTACTCAAATATTTGCCACCAGCATCCGGCCAAACCCAACCACCGTATATTTTTACCGCAGGAGAGGTCTTGGCATTATTTCGGGCTTATACCGTTTTATAAACGAGATAAAACCTTCGGACGGACCCATGAAAGAGATTATAATATTATCCTGAGATATGAAATTTTCCACAAATGGTTTTGAAACAGAAAGTGTCATAGCCCATTGGGCTTAAGTTGGAAAGAAAAAATAAGTGTGACAATGAGTGGAAAAAAAACGTGTATCTTAGTACGACGAAATTTATTATTTTCACACAATTTAACGCTAGTGGTAAAAATACCGAAGAGAATATAGAACGAAATACATAGACTCATATTCTAGGGTTAAGTTCCTTTTTTTCGTAATAGAGAATTTCTTGGAAGTTCATGAAAGTATTTTCTATGTAAAAATAGCTGTTCCATCAGCTTAGTATGTGATGTAACTGAGTGAATTGTTTTTATTTCCAGAGAGAAGGCTTTGCTAAATAAAGGCGGTTTCAGATAGCGTTGCTTGGCGAGTACAACCTTGTTTTTAGAAGCGCGTGTAGGCCCGTTTTTTACCACACGCACAACTTGAACGAGCGTTGACGCGTTTATTATCGCGAGTAACGAGAGACGCCTCTCTGCGTGCCCATTTACACCGCGCAAACACGTGAGAATGAGCGTTTAGTACGCGTGTAAACGCGATAGCAAAACGAGCTTATACGCGCTAAATAACACGCTAGTCTGAAACCGCTTTAATACTACAATGGCTTCATGGCAAATGATAGAATAGAATGAAATCAAGCCTATACGAAGACTCTTCAATATAAAAAATAAGATAGGGAATAGATTAGGAATTACTCAGAAGCATCACGGAGTCTAGATTAAGATGGTGGCAATATAGGACTGAAACAAAACTGGTAAAATGTGACAGTGCTTAACTTAACGCTTTACACCATAATATTATGATCAAAAACGTTAAATTATGTTTTAAAGTATTAAAATTCCTGAGAATATTGAAATCATGAGATACCAACAGCAATACGCTTTCTATAATGCAAATTTATCTCCAGCTTTTCTCAGTCGACCAGGCAATTCCGTAGGTACTTCTACCCACCCATTCCGCTCAACAACTCGAATTGATGTGATGGTCAATTTCCAGCAGAAACAAAGCCATACATTCCGGTAAACGTTTACAGTAACGAAAACCAATTTCGTTTAAAATGAACCATTTTGAAACGTCACCAGCGTATTGTACAATTTAGCACCTTAATAATAAATACAAATGTAGGAAGAATGTACGTAATATGCAATAACACCACACAACGTAGGTACACGGAGTAAGCAATGCGCGGCCATTTTGAATTTTTAATTTTCCTGTGCAAGAATTTTACAGTACACCGGATAGCAACGAAAACCTTTATGTAGGTTGTATGTTGAAAAAATTAAACAATAATCGTTAAATTATATGGGGTTTCATCAGGTATTGTTTTAAAAGGGTTTTACATTGAGTTAATAAAATATTTGATTAGGGCTTACCAGTGAAAAGCGGCTATTCTTTTTGCGAATAATGAACTCCATTGCCGCTGATTGTTGAATTTTATGTGGGAATAATCTGAAGATTAATTTTTCATAGGCTAATCAAATGAATGCCAGTGGTTATAAAAAACATGTAGTAGGTACAACAGGCCCACCGGTACCCAAGGTAACTTCATGGTGTAGGAGAAGTGTTGATCACTGAACCAATGACAGAATGCTCGCGAGACAATCATCGTCTACCTCAGGTACCGCCTAAGTTGCCGTGTCGACGGCGCGTTCGTGTTCCACGCGCGCCTTAAAGAGATGTCAGCACAAAGGGAAGGGCCCCAAGAGCCGAAGCCTGCCGGGGCTGCGGGACTGTTTGAAAGAGATACCGCGGCCCCGGAACGTAAAGGGCGAGAAAGGAACATGGATGGTTTTTAGTCAGTAAAAGTCTGACACTCCCTCCCGCTCCGCCCAGAGTGGGAGGGGTCAATAGATGATTTCCCATCCGAAAAAAAAAGGTACCACCTTAGTTAGCGATAGGCCTGTGGAAGTTGAATTTGAGTTTAATTAAATCTGCTACTACAAATTCTAACAGTTTTTAATATATCTATAACACAAGAAATTTACAATTGATTCATTAAAAAAAAATACTACAAGAATCTTGTTGAACAACATACTCCCATTCATAATCTACAAAAACTAACATACGCCACGCCATCGCCTGACGTCTATACAAGTAAACCGGTGTTCGTGAGTAAACAGTACAATGGCAATGGTTAGACAGAATTGCCATTGATTATGAAAGGGGTATGACAGTCATTGAATATTGATTCGTTTCGAACGGGTTGTGTACTGTTGTGGCGAATGTGGATTTGCCAGTATATTAAAAAAATTGTTTATTGAACAATAAAAGAGTGGCTGAAATATAAATGCACTGAAGTAGTGGAGTGTTTTTTTTGTTTTAATTTGGGAAGGTTTGTTGTTAAAATAAGACAAAAAAAAGGGCGTGGAGTCCCTCCGCGCGGAAGAAGTGAAACTTCGTAATGAAGAAATGAAAATAGGAAGGGGTAGGGTGGGGGCATGGGGGAGCTCCATAGTAGCGTTAAACGCTTAACGCAACCTTGTTGGAAGTCACATTAGAAGTTTCACTTCAATACACATTATGTGCTGCAGATTTTTATCATGTTAAATGTGCTGCAGATTCTGATTTAATAAAAAAATACTCAGTAATCTTTCCGTGGCAACTCGCTATGCAATTAATGGTCACCTATCCAATTCCTGACCTTAGCAAGCGCGATGTTCAGGTTACATCGACCCGTACCGGCTATTATTTAAGTATTTATTAACAAAACAAATATATACTTATATATTTCATTCTACAACACTATTCTCACCACCAGTACACAAAACTCAACCAAATATCGAGAGAAGTAGAAACTAATCGCGTTCCACTATCGTCTTGATTGACAATAGACGCAAATGTGTTCAAGTTTATATTATTCTATTCTATTGGAGATAAGAAGTTTACATACTCCCGCTATCAATAATAGTTGTATTTCATTAATATTATTTGTGCCTTTGAGGTTATGAGAGTAGAATTAGGAGAGATGGCCCAGTATTTTCGGCTGATATGGTTAAAATTTAGATTTGTGTGCTAACAATGGCCTATTTGGCGCAGCCGTGAGACATACAATATTACTCGTATCTCTT
Source organism: Xestia ashworthii (assembly GCA_950022955.1). Lineage (NCBI taxonomy): Eukaryota > Metazoa > Arthropoda > Insecta > Lepidoptera > Noctuidae > Xestia > Xestia ashworthii. The sequence goes on from OX465562.1 coordinate 21,303,199, forward strand.
TTTACTGTCGAGATTTAAGTTTTTATTGTGTCGATTTAAGGTTTTTTGAAGTGGAAACTTCTTTACACACTCTTTGAGTGAACAAAAATCATGGAACTCGCGTGACCGTCACCTAACGTTTCGTAGCACTCGTAGCCAATCGGCTACGAGTTTTCACTTGTATGTTCGCATGTTTTTTTTTTGTTTGTACTTATGGCATGTGCCAAATAAATATGTTTTCTTTCTTTCTTTTTAATGTTCACAAGTGAGTTTGAGCATGAGGTATTATTTTGAGTAAGCCAAAATTGTCGTCAGCTGTCTTAGTTTTATCAATGAAATGTTACGCTAAATACCAACCAGACTGAAAAATAACACAAAATATCACGTCTTGTAATATTTGAAGGCTTAGTCAAAAGTGCACTACTGTTCAATGGCACATCCACAATCTCATGTAATACTGCGAGCCTTTCTCATCTACTGAGCACAAAACCAGTCTCCGTGGCTGGTACTGAGAACACATTTCCAGACCCGGGAATCGAACCCAGGACTTTCATGATTAGCAGTCGCGCTTGTGACCACTAGAACAACGATTCATGTCCGAAATGTACGGTTATCCAGCAATTGTTCATATTAATTTTGATTTTCTTACCACCATCTCGATCGCTAGTATCAACTAGCAAAATAATTTTCTATTCAACGCTACAATAAATCATTTTAAAACTGTAACAGCGTTACAAAACATAGGAACAATAAACAACTACGAATGTAGTGTGAACACCTGAGAGGCGCGGGCACGGACGTCCGCTGTCGTCGGTGGTCAACGCATGACTGCGCTAATTGCGCTACTTTGTGACACCATGTGCATTGTGCTGGCAACACCTCCGCGTGTGTTTCATTTTTTTTTTGTTGGTTGGCAGTTTTCGTAGCAGTGTTGCTAGTTGTTGCAATGTATATGTATTGTGTTGGTAGTTTGATTTTGTAGTGTAGGTACATTAATACTTTAAAGATAGAATCAAGGTAGAGATGAAGAGGTTCTCAATTTTAAAAGGACTTTGACATAAATCAAATAATTTAAACAAAACGTTAGTCCGGCGTTATGGTCTATTGATGGATTATGCTCGTGCCCTATAAATGAGACTTTCACCTAACTAGGACAAACGCGGTGAATTTTAGTTTGGAGGTATTTCATCCGGATAGACTGGATGCTAACCAAATCGAATCATAATTGGGAAAAAGCTAGATAGATAATAACACTAAAACAGACAAAATGATGTATTTCGCATATGGTTGTTTTTTAAGGCTTTGAAATTCGAGTACGAAACGAAATAATCGTAAGTGCCCCCGCTACATGAACGCACTCCACCGGAAGTAGAAGCCTCTAACAAGCAAGGTGCTCGTCACTTTCCACTCAACTGAAAGCCTATAGCTTTGGACTTTACGATGTGTTCCATAACACGCGCACGCGCACGTTTTTTTTGTACACTTTTTTAGTTATCTCCTAATCTTTACGAGTTAAAGTAGTTTTATAAATTCATGTTTTGTTTTCAAATTGCTGTAGAAAATATTAAACTGCGGGGACATAATTTTTTAGTAAGTTGTATTTTGTCTTTCGAGTTACCAGAAGAGCGTCGAGACAATAGGTAAACCTTAGTCGGTCCCAGGGAAATGTCTGAACCGTCATGAAACTTCTAACGAATAAAATTCACGAGAAAAGAAAATAGCTTCAAGAAATAAATAGATATGGTTCCCATACATATCAAGTTGAACGACAGCTCACCATGAATCTATATTAAAACTCATCATCATCTTTCATCTGTTTGCCTTTTCCCAGCTATGTTGGAGTCGGCTTCTAGTCTAACCTGTATTTTACATGGATCATCTGCCTGTCTGACCCTGAAAGTACTGGGTAATACGAAACTCCTCAATGGGAAGGAGAAGTGAGGTTGCTAGACCTTCGGGCCGCTGACTGCCTGTAACGACTGTCAAAGACCTATAATTGACAGCTGGAACTAACGCCTTCAAATGCTTTCCGAGCAATTACAATTATGGATGCAAAATCTAAATGGCTAAGGTCTTTGCATGAAAACCATAACATTTGAATACTGAATAGTATCGAAATCGGCTATTGCTTTCATCATCTACCTTGCCTTTTTTTTTATTCTTGAAACCAACAGTCTTTAAATAATGTTCTAGTGTAACGTAATGATTGGTTTGTCATTTAAATCATCATCATCTACCTGCTCTTTACATGTTCCTAGTTATTTGTGGTCGCGTCGGTGCAACACGTTTTTTATTCCATTGTCCCCTGTCAACCGTTACACTATATTATTATCATCTACTCCTTTCATTATCATACTCATTTCAGCCGAAAGACGTCCACTGCTGGAGGTAGGCCTCCCACAAATGTCACCACATTGACCGGTCCCGTGCGACTCACAGTCATTGGTCCACCTAGTGAGAGGTCTTCCAATGCAACGTCTTCCGGTTCGCGGACGCCACTCTAGAACTGTTTAGTCTGTTCAAAATATTAATCGACTACTATACTTGCAGCTTGCATTTTCATTAGGTACGTCCTCTGAAAAATGAAAGTCGTTTTCCGAACACATTTATGCAATACCATAATTTGCGATCACCACTTTACAACAATGCAAATACTCAGAACTGAACATTCCCTACCTTCATCAAAAGCTACTGTTCCTTGAAACTTAGAGCATATTTAAACAACATTAGTAGGTTATATGCAGTAAGTTATCCACTAACCAAATATTTGTGGAAGCGAAACTGAGCGAGTAAGAGGCAGGAGATTTGCTCAAATCGTTGAGCAAATTTGCTGTCTCTTACATACTCGGTTAGTTTTCTGTATGTTGTATGTTTAAAAACGACGTTTGTCGCCAAGATTCACGCAAAAACTACTGAAAGGATTTAGATAAAATTTTGCACAAAGATAGTGTATAACCTGGATTAAAACACAGGATACTTTTTATCTCGGTATTAAGACCCCCATGGATAATTATCATAGGTACTTCACGCGAGAGAAGCCGTTGACAGTAGCTAGTCATGAAAAAACAATAATAATATTTGTGATAGATGTACTATACTAGGACAGAGCAAGGAGTAATTCAATATGGGTATTCTTTCAAAAGGATGAAATTACAGAAATGAGAATTGGTGTTTTAACTCCTTGAACCTAATTTCTTCTATTGTGAAGTACCTAGTTAAATAAAACCGTCTTTACACTTCAGTAAATCACGTGCCTGTTTAAAAAAGAAACCTATAAGATTTCATTGAAAATCTTCAACCCTTTCAATTGTTATTGTAAGTACTATAAGTTCGTCCATTATGGAACTAAAGATACTACAAACTTAAAAGGAAGACAGTAAGGGGCGCTACACACCCGGTTTGGTTCGGCTCCATTCGGTAAGCGACAGAATCTGTAGATTTAATATACAGGGTATTTAGTCTGAACGATAAAAGGCGCTTTTGACAAAACCATCTTTCATAGCATCAACGCAGCCCTCGAGAAACACGGTGTGTGCTGTTTACCAAGCAGAGAGTGCAGGTATTATCCAAGCAGCACACGCTATAGAGGCCAGGGAGGTTACGGATACCAACAGTCGAATGCTCTCCGACAGTGCCTCAGTTCTTCAATCCCTAAAGAGTAACCAGAACACGTCGAGACTAACACTAAAATGCCACAAGGCCCTAGAACGAATCACGGTGCTAAATCACGACACGGTAACGCTGCAATAAATTAGAGGTCATAGTGGATCACCTGGCAACGATGCGGCTGACGAACTTGCTAGAAAAGGATCCAACAAAAAACCCTACGGACCCGAACCCATTGTGCTCATTCCCTTCAAGCAGCTAAGAAGCTGGTTAAAGGATCACACCCGAATACAAGTGGAGAAATGGAGGACCTTGACACCAGGATGTAGGCAATCCAAGGAAGCTATGCCATCCCTTTTTTTTTTTTTAGGATGTGAAATCATCAAATGACTTCTCTCACTCTGGGCGGAGCGGGAGGGAGTGTCAGGCTTTTACTGACTAAAACCCATCCATGTTCCTTCCTCGCCCTTTATGTTCCGGAGCCGCGGTATCTCTTGCGAACAGGCCCGCAACCCCGGCAGGCTTCGGCCCTTGCGGGCCCCTCCCCTTATGCTGACATCTCTTTGAACACGAACGCGCCGTCGACACGGCCTGTCGTCATTAGACGGACGGACGGCTAGCTAGCCCATAGCTAACCGTCCACAGGCCCGCATCTGCGGTGGCCGGTAGCCACCACGTGGCCCCCGACGCCCGGTGCGTCTCCCGCGGCGGCTGGGAAGAGAGGCTCTCTCCCTCTCTCGTTCCGCCACCTCCTTCGCTAGCATGACTGCTTCGCAGAAGGAGGTGACGGCTTCCCATTCCGTCTCGCTCCGGACCATGGATTGAACCAGGGCCGGACGCGAGAGGTCGATCCTCACAGTGGAGCCATGCCATCCCTGGATTACTTAAACAAAGTGAAAGAAGGCGTTTGTAAAAAAAGAAACATAAAATAATGGACAACCGTAACACCTTATCTGTATACAAGTTTTAAGTGTATCCCTATAAAACGAATCGTAAACCTTTGGAGAAGTATTGTGCTTCAACTTTATCGTTCTTAGATCGAATCGAGATGGAAACGGTATCGTTTTTAATGTGATTCGACGATTTTCCTGTTTATGTCAGTTTTGTGAAGATTTTCCTTATTGCTGTGAAGGGCTGTTGATAATGTCAGAGTCCGTTTTTGAAGGCTATTACAAGGAAAAGGTTTTCATTTCTGGATGTTATTATGTTTTTATTTCAGACCAAATAAAAAAGTTGAGACGGAACTCTGCGAACAGAAAAGTGAGGCTGGTTTTGTAAACATGTGTGTATCTATTGAGACGTAGTTTCATTGTAGTTTGATATGAATGTGTGCGTGTACAGTATGCACAGAGCGAGACGTAGTTTTGCGCTGGCCTCACTTTATTGTTCGCAGCGCTATGTTTTAGTTTTTTCATTTGGTGTGAGGTTTTTATTAACTGTTTCTTTGGTCTAATGGTCGCAAGTGCTAGTAGGGAAGCATGTTATGAGGTCTTTGGATCACTTTTGGAATTTCCCATTATCAGTTTGATGTCAAGAATGCCCGGTTGATGGCCTTAAACTCGCCCACATTTTATGGGACTAAAAATAATTGTTGAAAGGACATGATATAAATGATAAATGATGTTTATTTTGTAAGTTGGTTTTCACATTAAACACTTTTCACGTCTTTTTTTTAATTTATGGGGCCGGTGTTTCGTACCTGACTACTATGAGAAGAAACAGCCGAAACAAACTCAGAGGTTATAGTCTCTTTTGAAGTCCAGACGTAATCTTGCTCAATTCACATGAGGATAATGCAGATATTATTATTATAGGTACTTCGCTGACTAATTTATTTATTTATTTATTTAACACTTCAAGCACATAGTACAGAGGCGGACTTAATGCCATAGGCATTCTCTACCAGTCAACCTTTGGGTGATGCAGAGACAAGCAGTGGTAGGTGTACATCTGAAACTAATCTAACAGGGATAACAGGCGTAGTGGTTTATTGGATGAAAAATGATTTGATTTTGTGTGTGACGTGTTTTAATAGCAGTCAGTTAGCGTTTAATATTTTACGACACACGAGGCTGTTTTAGTTAACGCTACAGATTATTAATATTTAAAACAAAGAATGAACTTGACCGTGGTTAGATCACCGCTATTGTTCTGATTTATCGATATTTTACGTGATTCTCGAATTCTGAACTAACCTTTCTGAAATTATGCTGAATTTTAAACCGTAAATGTAAAAGGGTATTAAATTATATTTAGGGTATTTTAAGTACCTACGTTGCCAAAATAAGTAAGTGCCTAGTCAATATTTAAGAGTTATTTTATTAACAGAATATGAAAATTTGCTGAAACGTGAGAGTTTTGTGGAAGAGCATGGAATATTTCTTGATAACTATTGAAAATAAAATGAAGTCATTTAAAGTTTGCTAACAAGAAACGACAAAGGACTGTTTTGAATTGTTATGAGACAGAAAAAAACTTGTAAGTATAGATAATTTCGCACTGAATTTTATTTTCAAACGATTATTTTGCATTTTTTACATGTGAGTGACATTGCCGGGAGGGAACCCCCTATAAGAACATACACTGACCTTATTAGTAAGGAGCTCGTGGCTAAGTAAAAACAGCCGCTCGGGTCGATCTTTAGGTTAAACCGGGCTTGCCTAGGTTGGTCTGTGGATTGGTGGCCACCCTTACATACCGAGTTTCCTCCATGCCTCGCATTGTTAAGCTGTTGGTCCCGGCTGTCTTTTGTCGACAGTCGTTTTGATAGTCAGGGGCAAAAAAGCTTACAATCAGTCTTACCAAGTGGTATCGTATCACCCAGTACTAACTGGGTTGTGGAGGTCAGATAGGCAGTCGCTCCATGTAAAAAACTGGTATTCAGCTGCATCGCGTTAGTCTGGAAGTCGACTTAATAAAACAAATCTTATTTTTTTCCTGACGAAACCAATACGGAAGTACGAAGATAAAATAAACAAGGTTCCGCTATACTTAATATTTATGCAAATAAATATTGCTCTCTAACTTGGACCTCACTTTCGATAACTTTTATGATATCTTTGGGCTTCATAATTTTATCAGAAATTTCTTCCTCATTTATTTTCCTATCGTATCGTCCACAGAGTTATAAATAATTAAGTAGAAGTTTCATGTTTGCGTTAACCAAGTATTTTGACACAGTCATGTGTTATTGCGGACAAGATCAGTGCCTTATATTATGATTTTGCGCAGAACTCTATTTTTCTTTTCTAAAATAAAATAACTTAAGTTACTCTTTGTAGCATCAGCTATCTGCCAGTAAAAGTAGTCCCGGCAAAATCGGTTTAGCTGTTTCGGTGATTAGCAGGAGTAAACAGACAGATAGATAAACCGTCCGACGTTTACAGACGCATACAGTGTAGCGAGCAGTCTCCTTTATTTTCAAAATTTCGTCTGCTCGACCACGTCATGCTGCAGTGAATATTCTTGAATTGTCGAAACGAAATACATAGCAATCGTAAGTTTGTAAAGTAATAAACCCGCGGTATGCAATAAACTTGAACATAAAAAAAAATACGAGTAAGTTCGTTTACTAGCATCGAGTTTCTGTAGAATTTGACACCCAAACACAAAGAGTAGCTAGTTTGGCTTAGGTTAATAGCGCATTTAGATAAACAAAATAATATTTTTATGTGTAAATCAAACATACAAGTCATTCTAATATCCTCTCCATTTCAATAATCTATTCACAATTTCAACAACCCGCTGCCATTTTGTTTTTACATCTGTCACTTTCGAAACGCGAGTTTCGTTAATTGCATAGAAATAGAATCATCACGACTAACAGAGTTTGTTCGCAGCTCGGCAGAGTTTTGTTCCGAATATAATGTAACAACGTTTGTCGTTAACTAGATCAGATAATGCAATAAGGAAAGGAAGATGAAAACTGGAACTTGTTAAGGCAACTTCGAAAGAACGGATGTGGTTTGTGTTTCAAAAATGTTTTCGATTCATTCCTTTTTAAATTGCATTATTGAATGAGTGAAATGAATGTAGCAGAAGTATTGAGGTGTAGTGTAAAGTTCATTGATGGTGCAATAGTTAATGGAGATTTTGGTAATAAAATAATAATCATTTGAAACAGCGTTGTGGTCGGATTCAATGCCATCATACGCTGAGATTTCTACGGTATGGCTTGGCTTATCAAGCTAATGGTTTGTCAAGCAAAACTAAATGTTGTCCCTAAGGCAAAAAATACCAAATAAGATTTCACTATCGACTTTTCAAGTCACAAGTTTAACTTAAGTCCCTAGCCACGAACGATCACCTTACATCACTAGACATTTCCTAACATAAAGGAATTGTTTCACTACAGTTTAAACGACTTGACCTTTGACCAAATTGTAAAGCAAATAGCCCAACAACCAATACACGTGTCCTCGAACAATACCGAAACAGAGTTTACACACACACATACACGTATACCTAGGTATCCACATCAACAACTAGCCGACTCCCATGCCAAGTCAATTGCAGTCGACCGTGCCGAGAATCGCGAAGTTCATTATTCCCATTGAAAACTGGCATCAAACACCGCACAGCTCACTTTAAACAGTAGTTGGTTTGGTCTTGGGTAGGTTTGGATTCAATTGTTGGCGCCTAACGTTAAAGACAATTTCGCAGTGAAAAGCGCCAGGAAGTCGTATTGGAAGACTTTTGTTTGAAATGAATTACAGTTTTATGGGATGTTGAATTAGTGGCTGTTATAATAGGAATGGTTATCTGATTTTGTGGGTACCTTGAGCATATGTGTTAAATAGTGATTGGTTTGTCTGCATATTAGGTGTGACTCTAAAGTGTTATTTTAGGATAGAATAAATATTTTTATCTTGGTTACAGCGCATAGTTTGGGGCTAGTTGATGGCAATAAATCCCTATCCCATTTCGTCACTATGTTTAGGTTAGACGAAATGAACAAAACGGGAGAAATTTGAGTGCCCTATAGGTACAACTCTGCCTAGCCGTTCGAGAATTGGGGCATGATGTTATGTTAACTTTTATATGGATTGTTTGTGGATACAAAAATTCCAATGGGTAGCTGACGAGGTGACAGAAATGTGCAACATGTATTTTCGCCAAAATAGGCTAGTTTCCACCATCAATAAATTGCAAATCTATTTAGCCCGTCAGTTGGAGGGTTGGAAAATAATGGACATGTATTTTTGTTTTTGTAAATCAATGAATATTGACAAAGAAAAAACGCATCAAAATTTAGGAGTGGGGGGGGGGGGGGGGCTCGTAACGTCAGAACGCACTAAAAATTATATCATGGCGCGGCGGCGTGACGTACTGAGAATTTTAAAAGCATCGTGTGTTCGTCAATTTAGGTTTACGTAACAAAAGCAAAAATACGGGTCAAATATTTTTTGATAATCTAACTGATGGACTAATTAGATTTTTTTCCCTATTGTTTCAACAAGTAGCGTACGAAATAATTTCGTAGGTCAGAAGCTTTATCTTGGAGTAATTTAAGCGGGTCAAGTGATTCCTTAAGTAGTTTAGGACATGGGTCTATCTCAAGTTATTTCACAGTTTAAGCTTAAGCCTAAAGGAATTCCCAACATCTAAGTACGTTTAAATTAATTTGTTTAATCGGCGCATTAGTGAAAGCGGTGTTTTAGAACGAAATGAAATGTTCAGGATCTTAAAGAGCACTCCATTTGTATTATACAGAGAATAGTAACTTTTAACGAAATCAAATGTTTGAAGTTACAATCATACAATCCTCGTTTTTCAAAGTAATTGTCTAATTAAAATAAATGCTTTGAGTTTGGGTTGAGTCACTAATTTGTGCGAAAAATATCAGCGACACCACTCCCTCTCGTGTTCGCAGGACAATCAAGTTTGTTACAACTTTGAAGTGCTTTCCGAGGCACGGAGGAAACTCGGTATCTAAGAGTGGACCGATGAATGGCAAGTCGCAAAGAACCGGTCAATGTGCCGACACTTAGAGGAGTCTATGTCCAGCATTGGACGTCTTTCGTCCGTCGTCGTTAGCAGATGATGAACACGTGGACTATTTGTTGTTAATCTACACTTCCAATGGAATTGATAAAATATCTACTCATGTTTTAAACAATTTATACAAAAAGAAAAAACGATGACCTTTAAAAATAACGCAACCAACGGAACAGTCAATCGACTAACCAATTGATTAAGTGGGAAAAGTTGAAATGGCGTATCAATTAATAAACCTTTCAGGATTATTACTTTGTGCTCTGTTTCGAAGAACATTGTACAAAATAAAATAAAATGTAAATAAAATTGTGTTTGGGACCAACACAACTCCAGAATTCAACAAATCGGAGATTTTTGGTGGTATTTATAATTTGACTTTTGTCTTTATTGTTCGGTAGTTGTTTTCATATCATGTGGGTTTTTGGCTAAATGATAACAGCCACTCTGGTCGATCTTTAGGATAGCCGCGCTTGCCTAGGTTGGTCTGTGGATGGGTGGCCACGTGCGATGGGTGGTTAAGCCGTTGGTCCCGAGTTGCATTCATTTGTAGATCATACTTGATACAAGTAGGCAGCTTGGCATCCATTCTTAGCAAGGGGTCCCATTCACAATTCTAATAAAATAAGACGACGGCCCATCTCGTAACTTTCCCATTTCGACAACTACCTAAACAAAATAGCATCACAAAAATTCCATTTCGTAACTATTTTGATCTTCAATACACCAAGAAAACAATTGTAAGTATTTTCTTCAAAACACAACGGTACTACCAATTGCCAAAAAAAACCTTGACACATAACAATAACGAAGAACAAAAAACAAAAAAGTGTGAACGTACCCAAGCCTACCGTTTTAACAGAGTAAAATAATATTAACTGAAGTTGTTGGTAACAATACAATTTGTATGTTAACTGCTAGTTACTTTATCCAAGAAGAAAGTTGTTAAAGCGAAGTGAACCGTATTTAATGTGAAATAGGACACAACAAGGGAACTATTGCTTTCACACACTTGTGGGTAGGGTGACTAGGGTTTTTGTATTATGAGAATGTACTTGTTTAAAATGTTCATTTGTATTTTGATAAAATTCCAATCACGTCGAGTACTAAATAACATTGGATTCGGTCACGTTCTAAAGTAATATTCTCTTTTGTAAATATAATATTACTTTTGGTGATAATACTAGTATTATATAATGATGGCAGTATTTGTGAATATAATAATGATAGTATCTCTTGGTAATTTGTGTTATTTATAAAATATTAAAGAAGTTACTTCATAGCCAGACCACCCCATAAGCACCGTGTTGGCTATATACCTATACAAGGGTAGTTTTGTATCCTAGTCAAAATTCAGGAGCTTGTCACAAAATATACAAACAATCAATATAAATTTTTGACACAGAATTACGCATCGCGCGACATGTCCCCGTGTGCGTTTATTTGTGTGTGTGAAAGCGTCTCTCTCAACGTTTTCTAAGACCATAACACTCCTCTTTTTGTCGGGGTCAAAAACGGTCCTTCGACTTATTCTATGTATGAGATGTTATCTACTTGCGTGTAGAGATGTATCTATGACTAGTACTTCGCTCGCGACTTCGTCCACAACAATTGTGATAGCTCGGCTAATATGCATGATCTAAATATAATTAATAGCCTGTATCACCAACGAATAATATACATGATCTAAATACAAGTATAATTAATGGCCTGTATCACCAACGAATAATATACATGATCTAAATATAATTAATAGCCTGTATCACCAACGAATAATATACATGATCTAAATATAATTAATAGCATGTATCACCAAAGAATAATGTAGCTTTCTGTTAATGTAATAAATTTTAGAGTTCGATCATTATTTCTGGATTACCCCCTACATACAAACTCAAGTTACGATGAAGTAGAGAATTTTTTACTAATATAAGGTAAAACTCTTTCCGTTTACTACAACCACACACATCATACATACACACACATACACACACACATACATACACACACTCATAAACACGCACACACGCACACATGTTCACACACACCAAGAGACTAAAAAAATATATATATATATAAAAAAAATCTTTTAACTTTTAACTTTTTTTTTAACTTTAACTTTTGTTTAATAACATGTTACACTAATAGAAAGATATAAAGGAGCGGCGCCTCCTGGCACAGGCATCTATATGCTTAAAAGGAGACGCCACCAACTGTATAATGTATAACGTGTATTAATGGAATAAAACATTTTTGTATTTGTATTTATATTTTGTAAGTTATCCGTAAATGAAGGCAAACCCTTCTGTACAACAAACTAAGACACTCAACGCATCTTTTTTTCTGGGAAATTACTTATTAGTGGCGTGAAAAATTACGATTTACGGTATGGACTCAATGTAATGCACTCAAAACACTGTGCTGATGTATGGATTGAATAGTAAGGGTGTCGTGGAGGTGTTTAAAAATCAAACAATAAAATATGTACCTATCTAAAAAATTGACAAAAAGTTGGAACTTTGCCCCCAATATCTCCGTAACTAGACGGTTCCCAGGTGTGGTGTGGAAAAAAAGAAGACCGCAATGACGAGGAGAACAAGTGCCTTTTTAGGGTTCCGTAGCCAAATGGCAAAAATGGAACCCTTATAGATTCGTCATGTCTGTCTGTCTGTCTGTCGGTCTGTCTGTCTGTCTGTCTGTCCGTCCGTCCGTATGTCACAGCCACTTTTTTCCGAAACTATAAGAACTATGCTGTTGAAACTTGGTTAGTAGATGTATTCTGTGAACCGCATTAAGATTTTCACACAAAAATAGAAAAAAAAAACAGTAAATTTTGGGGGTTCCCCAAACTTAGAACTGAAACTCAATTTTTTTTTTTTTCATCAAACCCATACGTGTGGGGTATCTATGGATAGGTCTTCAAAAATGATATTGAGGTTTCTTATATTTTTTTTTTCTAAACTGAATAATAGTTTGCGCTAGAGACACTTCCAAAGTGGGAAAATGTGCCCCCCCCCCCTGTAACTTCTAAAATAAGAGAATGATAAAACTAAAAAAAAAATATATGATGTACATTGTCATGTAAACATCCACCGAAAATTGGTTTGAACGAAATCTAGTTAGTAGTTTTTTTAAATACGTTATAATTCGTAAACAGCAATTTACCTTTCATTCAATCTACTACGGAACCCTTCATGGGAGAGTCCGACTCGCACTTGGCCGCTTTTTTGAGCTTGTTTTAAGTCTTTTTACTCCCTTTAGATATGGCATTCTAGCGCAAACCGTCTATGATCAGGTCTTTATCCAAAGATCGTCTACAAAAAGGTCTACAAACGTATTCTAACTTCTTCTATTTCATTTTCTAACTTCAACTTGGTCGCCCTACATACAGACAATAATACAATTACCTCTCACAAACTCAGTTGCAAGTTAAATGCTCAAAGGCGGCAGATGGTAACTTGATGCGCGATACGTTTCACTTAATTCGCCCAAGTTCGGGGTGTAGCTGGATATTGCGTTTTTCTTTGACGGTGCGAGTTTCATTTGGTTGGTATTAGGTTTTTAGGTGTGTAATTTCAGATAAATGTCGAGTCGAGGACTTTAATTAACAAGGCACTTTCACAACTTTCCAATTTTTCACTTTTATACATTTACGAGTACGAATATTACCGAGTAAACCCGATTTGTATTTCACGGCTAAAATACAAATAGTGGCAAGTGGCTCATCAAAGTCCTCGACTGTACTTAGAGTATTTATTCTTTATAAGATGAAGATTCAGCATTGTGTACTAACTTGATAACGATAATGTGGATTTGAAATCATCATCATCATCTGCTTAGCCTTTTCCCAACTATGTTGGGGTAAGCTTCCACATTTTTTTTTTCACGACGTGGAAATCCTCAATGGATGTCCTCCGCCCCGGGGAGGGCGGAGGGGTCTGTCAGACTCGTACTGACTAAAACCACATCGGTGTTCCCTCGCACACTTGCGTCAGGGGGCAGCGGGATCTGATGCGACTTCCGCTGCCCCGGACTAGTGCTGGCCCGCTTGACCTGCGGGCCTCGTCCCGGGGGGAGTGAGGTGTAAAACTCCCCCCGCTACGTCTATGAGAGGCGCGCGTGGAACACAACGCGCCGCCGTCTCGGGTCCAGAGTGATGGGGGGCGACGGATGTCCCCGAATCCGCCGCCCCTGGACCAATTTAGGGGGGCCGGAAGAGGGCGTTGTCAGCCCTCTGCCGACGCCCGGTGCGTCTGCTGCGGGATAGGCGGGAGCTGGTCGTCTCCCTCTCCCTCTCCGCAGCTTCCTTCTGCGACATGACGGTCTCGCAGAAGGACATCACCGCGTCCCAGGACTCTGCGCTGCCGACCATCGAGTGAACGACGGCCGGCAGCGACAGGTCTCCTCCTACCTCTGCAACGAGGGCACGGCGCGGCTCATCGTCAGCTTCCACCTAACCTAACCTAACATGATGCAGCTGAATACCAGTATTTCTCATGGAGCGACTGCCTTTCTTACGACCACGACCCGGTTAGCACCGGGTAATACGATACCCCTTGGTAAGGCTGGTTGTCAGGCTTTCAGGGCACTGACTACCTGTAAGATCGCCTGACCACGCAGACGAGCTTTGTCGTGTAAGAAATATAAAGCGTTTTAGTAGCGTTTTTAACCGCAACACTAAAATATATGAAATGTAAATAAGATAAAGGTGTAAAACATCTCTTAACGAAACCGAAAGGTACTTGTTCTCTGAAAGTAATTGCGAACATTTCTTTGTTCTACACGATACCTGGGAACCTTTTAATTACGGAGATATTGGGGGTCAAAGTTCCAACTTTTTGACAAGTTTTTTTATTTTAAAATATGATTTTGTACAATCAGGTTTTTACTTTAACCACCTACGAACCCCGTACTATTCAATACATCCATCAGCACAATGATTTAAGTGCGTTACATTGAGTTCTACCACAAAACATGATTTTTAACCCCAAAAAAAAGTCGTTTCCAAGCTGTAATTTTTGTGTAAAGTTACGAGTACTTAGTTTGATGTACAGAATGCTTGGTTGACGGTTTTGTGATGAGGTTGTTTACACCCAGTATAATTTACTGAAATAGGTACAGGGCTTTTTTACTTGGAAGTATTTTTCTCTCGTACCACGTACTATCCGAGATATTAATCCAACACGCCATTAAGTCTAGTTTATTCCATTCAGATAGGTATAAACATCTTTCCACCTCCCACGTATCTTAGCTGAAAGCTAAATATCTAGATGCTCTCGAGGTTGGCATGTCCGGCTAACACACATTTTGTAAAAATAAAATGTGTAATTTTAGCCTCATCGTAACGTCGAGTTTCTACCTTTCATTTAAACGTCATCATGACGTTTCTACGTCATGTTGACGTTTAAATGAAAGGTGAAAATTAAAAATAATAATCAAGTTTTTTAGCAATTTCCTGCTCAGTGTAATGCTGTATGTTGAACGGTATGAAAATAATTAAAATCATCAAGTTCAGTTAATCCTGTTTAAGGACTTTTTTTAATATATAAAAATAGTTAATTTTTGGGCACGGGTTATCGCACACAGACCATTTTGTTAGGCCACTCGAAATGTGGAAACCAATAGAAAGACCAGAGAAAACTAGACGTGTCCAAGTTTTGGACCATAACAAACCCGTGAAGCATATTTTATTTCGTATGACCAGCCTATAATGATCCCTATTGCTTGAACAAAGAGGTGTTTGTCCCCGGGAATAGAAGAATCACGGGTCCAGTGCGTGTTAGTTGATGTGCCATGTATTCGTTTTCTTGGACTTTCGGCTTTGGAACACAAAGGGCTAAGAAGGAACATGGACGGGCTTTAGTCAGTAAAAGTCTGACACTCCCTTCCGCTCCACCCAGAGCGCAAGGGTTCATTTGACGATTTCCCATCAGAAAAAAAAGGCTATTCAATGCCAAAACTAGTCTTTAACTACAACCAACGTTAATTTTAAGAACTTGCTCAGCCGTTTCTAAATTTCGTTCCCAAATCTGTTTTTATAAGAAAAGTAGAGGACGTCACGCGGTTTGACCCGCATTGTTCCCGTTCCGGTGGGAGCACGGAGATAAATATAGTTTATGTTACTCAGTAAAGACTTGGTTTGTCAATGGTGAAAGAGTTTTTAAAATTGGTCCAGTACTTTTAGAGTTAAGTTGTAAGAAACAAGCAAACAAAAAATCAAATCTTGCCTTAGTTTAGATAAGTGCCTTTTTCTCAAAAAATTCGCAGACAAACCCACGCCAAATACTTAAACAAATAACTCTCAATATTTACTTATATAGTAATCTGTTTTTACTACACTTAAAGTACTTACGGGATTATATCCGTGATTTTGTTTCGGTTTTTCGAGCACCCGATATTTCGACGCTGTTGCAAGCATCATGATCGCGGGAATACTGAAGAGGTATGCGGGTGGGACGAAAATTATTAATTATGAGCAGACAAATCTGTCTACCCTCTTCCTTAGTCTTTTATTACGCGCACTACTGGAACTCGATTGTAACTCACGACAGAACGCACTCACAGTATCACTCGGTTTTTCTTTATAATGGGGACGCATGTTAGTTTTTATTAGATTTATCACTGGATTCCACGTACTCGATAGTTTAAAACCGTCCTCACGATTGAAATTTTTGTGTTTTGAAATTTCAATAGCTTCTCTGGTTAACCTTGGGAAACCCCGTAAGTACCCCTATAATCCCGTAAGTACTTTAAGTGTAGTGAAAAACCGTGAAAGTCTAAAACAGTGCATTAATCTGTTTTTATTACCAACATTCTTCCGGAATATATTCTAAATGATTGTTTTTATGAACCGTCTGCAGACTTAAGGTCGATTCTATGTCAATTGTAAATTGCTGTTGGCAACCATCCAGGAATGAATGTGTGGTAGGTATAGAATAATTTTGTTACGATTATTTAACAATTGAGTAAGAGGGAAGTGTTAGCTCATTAGTTTGACATTAGTTTTGCATGTGTTTCGTCTTAATGTACTGAAGAATGTGTGGGACCAATTTTCGTGGAATTAAGAGTAGTGTATGTTGTAGAAAACTTGTAAATCTTCCCAAAACTACCATACATAACATAAGCAAAACATCACGCCTGTAAACCCAGTTGGGTTAGGCAGAGAAGACCTAATAGTTTAACCATATTTCGCCAATTAGGTTCAATTAATCGAACCTAACTGGCGAAAGCAGCAGGGGGAGCGCATGTCATCAACCGGGCACAAATCTAAACTCTGTTAGTGCTACTTAGAACACTTTTCTCAACCTGAGAAACGAACCCAGGACCTCATCCTCAGCAGTTGCGCTTGGAACTACTCGACCAACGAGGCACTAAATAATAATTCAAATAAATAGTCTGTAAATAGTCTGTGTAAATAATGAATTTAAATAAAAGTTAAAATAGATAGTTTGGTTGTTTAGTCTTAGTTATTATAAATACATTTTTTCTACTGAATGTTTATTTAATGGGTCTTTGGTCTTAGTTCAAAATTAATTAATGAATGCATTTCTTCATAAAATTCCAAAAATTAATTCATTTTCCACTGAGGCACAACTTTAAGCTTAATTCAGTAGGGTCTCTAGAAGCATGAAATGTTCTACAAGAGTTCCTTGCATAATAAAGGTGCAAGAGCAGTAAGGAAGTATTTTAGAAAATTCAGGATTTTTAAATAGGAGATGAAAGTTTGTGAACAAATTTCGCATTTAATCTGACAGAAATTCTTCCCGGTGCGGCGTGGTTTACATTTAACTAACGGACCAAACAGAATCATATTTTTTTTTCCGTACTCGTTAATACACATTTAATTAATTCACTAGTTAGGTATCTATTTATTTTTACTAACCATTTGTTTATATATTGTTTGAAACCGTTTTTTCCGTAACGTGCCTCAAGATTCATTGGAAGACCAGCGTGAGACAGCATCACCTGTCTGGCATGAATGCTGAAAAGGACCGTTTTGGCGCAGCCGTGAGGCATACAGCACATACTATGTTTTACTCCCTATTATGTATCTTTTTTATAATATTGTGTGCCTAACTGACGTCGTCAAATAAATATTTTTCTTTCTTCCTTTTTCTTTCAAATTTAAAAAAAAAACACTGATTGAAGAATACATTATTCGTGGATGCTACACACTATAAAATAAATTTATGTCATGCATATTAGCCGAGGTGCCACAACTTTGCGGAGGAAGATAGTTTGCTAGAACAGTGGACACCCTACGTACAAGTCAACGTTCTCATCACATTTGACAGGCCTCTCGTTACAGATAGGAAGACAAAACAAATGACAGTCGATAGAGATGATTGTTTGGCACGTACTGTCTATTCAGTCGTATGTCGTGTGACTGCCAAATTCAAGAGTGGCGCTAAATCTCTCATCGTCGCTATTAGGAATATAGTTCGTATCTTATTGAAAGACGTTTTGGCCAAATTGTTCGGTACAATCGAAGGGAGCATAAAAAAATAAGTCTCAAGTTCTGTTCTGTCGATTTGTGACCGATATTTGCAAGTTTCTCGCATTTTTTTGGACGTTCCTTTACAATTATTTCCGAAAATATATTTATACATTTTGATAAATTCAAACACTGTTTTAAGCTACGTCATGGTTCACAACTAAAGTTAAAATGTCTTAATAATAATCTTCCGTGATTGTTATTGATATTAAGCTCCGTAAGTGGCATTTTAAGTTTTGATTTATTCATAATATGTCTAAAATGCTTTTGTGTCCTTGTAGTGTGATCAGGTCGCTAGGTCGGAAGACTTGAAATGATACGTCCGTTTGGTTTCATGGTCTGGTTTAATGTGTATTAAAATACTTACAATTTGTAATAAAATAGTATTGCTGAAGAAGCACTTTAAATAAGGCTGTCTACATACATGCTTACTATTACTTACACACTACATCCTGGCTGGTCACTGGCAAACGCTTAATGGCAATATTCAAGCTGTGGTGAGACAGAGGTGTGACCCAACCCATCTGTGTCACTTGCTGAAGATCTTTCATAAGACTACGAGTTGTCATGGCTGATCTGAAAGTCTTTCTTAGACTCTGGACCCAGGTTATCCAAAGCAAGGAAAACCTGTTCAGGTGGAGATACATAAACGACTGCCCTAGAATGTAAAAGTGGTGTTGTTCCACAAACAAGGAAAGATTTATATCGTGTCCTGTCAATTCTGCTGTTTGCATATTAAAGGAGCTGGTGCATGCTACAGAAAGTACCATGGACACGCAAAGGGGCAGTTATTCAAATCACCCGCTGAGCCATAAATACACTGTTCTTCTTCTTCTGTCTGACTGTCAAAGATCTACAAAAAATAGCCGGGGCCAACATCCACAGACCCTAGGCAAGCACGACTTAACCTAAAGATCGACCCAAGCGGCTGTTATTATTGAGCCACGACATAATATCAAACACCCATAAATAAAATGAACTAAAAATAGACGTCCCATTTATATCGACGTGACGAAACGGATGAATTGTACGCAGGTGAGTTTAGGAAGTGTGGTGTGCCAGCGCTGAATACTGGCTGAGTCACTGGCACACCTGATACGTGCAAAGGTCGCAATGATAGATAGGGCTGGCTTAATAAAATAGTGGTTGGCGGACAGGATGACTTCAGAATGTATGACTCAAATACATGTAACTGGCGGTATGTGGCTGTACTATAGGTACATTTCTGTCCAACTCTTTTGGGGATTACTCAGGTGATACAGAAAAGCTCAGATAGTGCCTTGGCCCACCCAGAAGACCCTAAACCGTTTGCGAAGCCAAGTGGGCCGCTGCAGATACAACCTGGTTCGGTGGGGTATTCCGATGAAGATAAGAAGTTGAGGTAGGGTCTAAACTGATTTAATTTGTGTGTGTTTACTTTTTATTAGACATTATTACAATTTTACCATTTTTTTTTATTTTTGTGTGTTTTGTCCTGTCGGGCTAATATTTTTTTTTTCTTCTTTCTTCTTTCAAATCATCGACACGACGAAGAAGATCATTATGAAGACCATTTTGAAACATAACATTCTAATAAAAGGGTAACAAAAATGCTCACTACCTGAACTGCAAAAATCTCCCGCTAAAATCACCCAATGAGCAAACGAGGCGTGATAAGCGCTAAGTACTACCCATTAGCTGAAGATAGCTAAAGCTTATGGTCCTTGCCACATGCTTCGCCGCTAACTATCTACACTAATATTACAAAGCTGAAGAGTTTGTTTGATTGAACTCGCTAATCTCAGAAATTACTGGCTGGAATCGAAAAAATATTTTTGTGTTGGATAGTTCATTTATCCAGGAAGGTTATAGGCTATATAACATTACACTACGACCAATAGGAGCGGAGCATAAATGAAAAATGATGCAAAAACGATGAAAATTTATCGTTTTATAGTTTGTAGAAGAATAAAAAGATAACAAGGAAAAAATCTATGATTAGTAACTTGTTACATAAAAATATTGGCAATAAAATGAAAACGAAAGCAGATCAAGTAATAATTCTGTTTCATAGCTCCTGCAAATTATTATAATCGAAAGAAATACTCGTAGATAAATTATATACCCTGTGCATAAACAGACTATAATGTTCCCGTACTGGTCTCACGGTCTACGGTTCGAGTTCCAACAGTGCGCGTAGCATAGCAAAAGGCAAAGAAAGAGGGTAGATAGATTTGTCTGCCCCTAACAATTGATTTTCCATCCACCCACATTCTCCAGTCAACCCGCGATCATGGCGCTTGCAACCAGCGACTAATATCGGGAGCTTAAAATAACAAATAATCACGGAAGATAACCCATAAGTGACAATATAAGTTTTTTATAATGTTCTCACTGCTGGGTGACAGGCCTCTCTATGAGAGGGAATTGAATGCGCTATAATCCACCACGCGAGCCCAGTGCGAGTTGATAGATGTCACATGTCTTCGAATTTTTGGTTCTAGAATATGCGGGTTTCCTCACGATGTTTTCCTTCACCGTTTTTGAGAGCAGTGGTGATGAAATAAATTATTCTGTCCTATGCAGAATCCGCTTAGGGTTTTGTTCTTTTTCAACAAAATTCATGTCCGTGACTCCTCTCTCTACGAGTGCGGGTTGGAGGATCACAATATTTATGAATGCTCTAACAACATACCACCTCTAGATTTGTATAGCCGTCTCACTAAATTTAAAATCCTTCTTCCCATTAACTTTCCCTCTCTTTTAACATATTTCTCTCCTGAACTGCTTGTGGCGCTGATGATTTTCATCCGTCACAATAATATAAAATTATAATATTCATTCCCCCATAAATTCTGTGTTGTTGTGGTTATGTATATTTTTAATGTACTCTTATTATTTAAGCAATTTTATAATTTTGTTTGTGTCAGTCCAGTACTAACCCAATAAGATCTGCAATAAGATCAACGTACGAGTAAATCGTCGAAAAATTGTATAGATTCTTTTTTATATTTAAATATCTTTCCCTTTTTTTTAATACATACTTGCCGTTCCAATTCTCTTTTGAGATTGGCAGAATGGTCAACATCGGCTTTGCTTGCTACTTACAACAAAAATTAGATAGAATAGAATAAATTACACAAAAAAAAAACTTACCTCTCGACTGGAAAAGTTGCACCATGTTGTCTATTCTCACGTCTACAGCTATTTTCACTTCACTATGGCCGCGCACCTGAAAAAGAATAAAATTACTGAACTAAACATATCATGACATTACGCTATTAATCTCCATAGGGATAAGTAGAGGTGGGTACACACGATACAAGTCAGATAGGTGATAGACATAGAGAGTGCCCAGGTATCACTACATATTATACATAAATTAAAACCCTCCGCCGCGTCTGTCTGTCTGTTTGTTCGCGATAAACTCAAAAACTACGGCACCGATTTTAAAACTGTACTTGAGGAAGGTTTTAGTATATAAATCCTGACGCAGACTATAATTTGTGCGTGACCGAAGCGGTAAACATAAGCAAGTTCTTATTAAAATATATCCTTATCCTTGGTAGATTAGACTATTATATGTATTTTTCTGTAAGGTTTCCTGTAAGTTAGTACTTACGCAGATATACAAGGTGTAATGTGAAAAAGTTGGTACTTTGACCCCTAATATATTTGTAACTAGAAGGAATCGTTTAGAACAAATTAATTATTTCAATAATAGGGAGAACATATTACTTTCTGGTACTTTTACATCCATTGTTATTTTAGTTAATTAATTATTGTAGCTGTAAGTGTAGCTGTAGGTGACCTGGTGAAGGTTGCGGGAGTCCGGTGGATGCGAGTCGCAAGGGACCGGTCAATGTGGCGACACTTGGGGGAGGCCTATGTCCAGCAGTGGACGTCTTTCGGCTGAAATGATGATGATGATGATGATGAAGTGCCAATAATGACAAAAATAAACTACACTCATGTTCAGAAAATTCAAAAAAACGCCGGTCCATATTGGACAGAAGTAGCCCAAGACCGAGACAATTGGCTAACTTTGGAGGAGGCCTTCACCTGTAAAGACGGGGTTCTTGCATAATAATAAAAACTAACACTAGGATACGCAAAATGTAAAACTAACCATATTTTATCAATCGAATATAGTAAAAGTGTATGCAAGAAATATAGGGCTTTTTTTTTCTTTTTTTTTATGTTCAGAAAACTCATCATCAACATTCTCTTGTCCTTATTCCAATTCATTTGTGGTTGGCACAGGCAGCATGTCTTATTCTTCCTTATTTCTACATTCTCTATTGTCATCTCATCAGACACTTCTTTTCTGGCCACATCATTTTAAATACAGTCCATCCATCGTTTCTTTGGGGACTTAGCGGGTGACTGGTAATTAGTGTACGATACTTAACTGTGATTGTGCTCATGAGAACAAACAACTTTTAGTATGGGACCAAACCTGAAATCGCGAAAAAAAAATCTGCTGTTCACTACATTTATATTCACCTTATCTACTGAACAGCTGATTTTTTTTTCGCGATTTCGGGTTTGTAGTAAAAGTTGTTTACACACAATCACGTATACTCATCCACATTCAAGCTCAAAACTTGAAAACTCATCAGTTCAGAAACCTAAATTATAAAATCTACTAACCTAAGATCACGTCTTGCAAATTTTGTATAGTTTTCATAATCATTTGTCCTTAAAATTCTGTAATAGGTAGGTAAGTCTAGTTCATATTATTGCCTAAATGATTACGTACTTAACATAATATTATAATTTAAATTAAACATGACCTTTCAGCATAGATATATGGAGTAATATCCTTCTGTAAACGAGCGTAATTCTCCAAGGACTAGTACTTAATGCTCAACATAAATTAAAGGTTTACTTGAATATACAGGTGAATACGGTATACGACCACTTATGTATGGAATATAAATATCGAAATGACATTACTGACATAGTTCTTAGAAGTAACAAGAACAGTTTGCTATCAATTATAATTATATTATAATTATGGTGAAATATAGTGCGTGGTTGTGGAGGTCAGATAGGCAGTCGCTCCATGTAAAATACTGGTATTCAGCTGCATCCGGTTAGACTGGAAGCTGACCCCAACAAGGTTGGGAAAAGGCTAGGCAGATGATGGTGAAATTAAGTGCGTATACAGTGCATTAGTAGTCAACAATCATAGATACGACGTTTTTAAAATCCTTAATAAGTCACGCCTTGGTATAATTTTAAGTGAGTTCTGACGTCATGAGCCCCCACTTCCGAGTTTTGGTGCGTTTTATCCATGTCAATATTCATTGATTTACAAAAACAGAAAATACGTGTTCATTATTTTCCAATAGTTTAAAGCAAGGTTTAGACGAAGCCAGTGTTTGCTGCCAGGCCAGCGCTGGCTTGCTATTGGCCTTGTATAAACTGTTTTTCAAGTCAAGACAGCGCTGGCTGCCAGCACTGGCGGGCCTGTTTTTTTAAAACAGTGACCTTCACCCGCTGGCCCCGCAACACCAGCGCCAGCGTGATGACGCGTGTGGACGCACCGCGCCAGTTGCTGGCACTTATCCGTATAGTGCCACCACAAGAATAAACCAGGAATGAAATAAATCCATTGGCCTCATCTAAACAACACGGGCCAGGCCAGCACTGGCTTGTCTGAACACTGGCGCCAGCGTTACTAGCTTCGTCTAAATACGGCTTAACTGACAGAGTAAATAATTTAATTTTAATTTGGTTTTAATTTGATTGACATTTAATTTGACTGACATTTAAATTTATTGACGTTTCATTTGATTGACCTCTGATTTGTTTGACATCTAATTTGATTGACATTTAAATTGTATTTGATTAACATTTATTTTGATTTTAACTGACATAATTTACATTTTATTCTCTTTTAATTCACTAGATGGAATAGACATGGCTGTTTTTGAGCTTATACAGTTGGGTATTGAGTTAATATGGTAATGTAATTGACTTTTAATTTATATCTGTTTTGCCTGGTTTATTTTTCATTTAATTTTTTTAACCTTTTTGATATTTAATTTCCATTTAATTCTTACTAAGTTAACCTAACCTAAACGTAGTAGACATAAACGTAGTTGAAATGGTAGTGTTTGTATAAACAATAATTTAATTGTTCGCCCATTTTGCGAAATAGAAAAAATAGAGATGTTGTCTTTTTGTTGTTTTGATGGTTTGACTTATTGTGCTTTTATGATTTTATATGGTTTTTAATTGATGACATTGTAATATTATTATAGCTAGCCTGTATTATCCCACTGCAAAGGCCTCTGTCCATTTTTCCAACGATCACGATTCTGTGTTTTGTGTGACATTGTTCTAATTGTTTATTTTTTTTTGTTCTGCCTTGTATTTAATTATTGCTTCTGTTGTGATTTTAAATGTAATTGGTTGCATAATTCCAACACAGTGTAAATTGTTTGATGAATGAATAAATAAATAAATAGATTTGCAATTTTTTTATACTGTTGTCATACCTATTGCAAGGGTCTAGCGTTATCATTCTCCTCCTTACCCCAATTTATTTTTGGTCGTCACAACATAACTTCTTATCCATATTACACGTCATGTCATTCCTCACACAGTCCACCCATCGTTTCTTTGGTCCTCTACTCTTAAAACCATCCACATTCATACCCAAAACTTTCCTTATGATGTGAAAGTCAAAAACTGTTCGAAAATTAATCAAGGTACAACCTGCTGACCTGATACTGACCTGAAAATGCAAGAATCTTGAGAAAATTAAAATTAGAGTTTTACTTTAAGTAACAATGAATATCAGAATGTGTAAAGAAACCTGCCAAGCATACAGAACAATATCAAACGAAAGTCGTCAATGAACACACAATCAACTTTAATTACAAACTTCAGCTGCCGTTTCTTCGCAAATTACCTGAATATTAATTTCCAATCAAGAAAATGCTTTAACTACTCGTATTAACTCAACATGCTTGTGGAACAGACAAGAAGGGGCAGTTTCAACAATACTTGAAAACAATGCAGTCTTTTCCGTATGCCGTTTATTTAGACGAATTTGTTTTTTATTCATTTTTTAAAGATAAATATGATGTTTATTTTGCAATGTGGATTTTACAAAAACTTTTACACGTCATTTTTAAGTGGAACTCGCGTGACTGTCGCGTACGCTTTTGTAGCACTCGTAGCCGATGCGCTACGGCGTAGCCGTAGCTGATTGGCTACGAGTTTTCACTTCTACCGGCAATCCCCAGACTGCCATGTCTATTAATAAAACTAAATGGGAATGTATAGTACCTGTCTAATCTGAGAATAAACAGCTGTAACAAACTAAGAGGTCATAGTCGCATTTAAAATCCAGAGGAGAGATGGTCTTTTGAAGAAAGAACCACACAGATTTGAGTGGACCTGTCCAGTCTGTGCAATCATATATCAGTTATCGTGTAGCTCGATTTATAACTCAAGGAGCTCAACGATACGACGAACAATACCAAAGAAAGGACATTTCGGTAGGTCGCTTAATTTATAGTACTCAAACTGCCAGACAGTCGTGAGAAAAAAAGAAACAAACAACAAAAAGTGACCACTAAGGTAACTAACCTAACGTTCAAAATAATAAAATTAAATGCCTGTACTCCTATGTGCATAGTGCGAGTGTTTTGTGTGTGTGTGTTGTTTTTACTACCACGTTCATCATGATCATCTGCCTAGCCTTTTCCCAACTCCGTTGGGGTCGGCTTCCAGTCTAACCGGATGCAGCTGAATACCAGTATTTTACATGGAGCGACTGCCTATCTGACCTTCACAACCCAGTTAGTACAGGGCAATACGATACCACTTGGTAAGACTGGTTGTCAGACTTTTTGGGCCACTGACTAACTGTTACGACTGTCAAAGATCTAAAAATTACAGCTAGGACCAACGGCTTAACGTGCTTTCCGAAGCACGGAGGAAACTCGGTAGGAGGTACGTAATGCGTGGTCACCCATCCACAGACCAACCTAGGCAAGCATGGCTTAACCTAAAGATCGATCCGAGCGGTTATTTTTATTTAGCCACGAGGGCCTCACTATCATGTTCATAATACTGTCAATTTTCTCTAATCTATTATTAGTTCTGCGTAATACGATACCCTTGGTAAGTCTGGTTCTCAAACTTCAGGCCACAAATAAAGGACATTGTCAAAAATAGCCTATGAATCAACACACATGAAACATTTACTATAATTCATAATTCTTTTATTAACATACATTACAAATATTTCAATAGAACGGACACTTTTTAATTTCGAAAACATTTTAAAAAGTATTACAACTTCCGTCATAATCCTCGAACATAAGATGTTATTATTTTTTGGTTCAATTTGGGGTTTTTAATAGGCAAAGGTATTATAGCTCATACAGCCTAGGCTTTGTACAGCACTCTTAATAAGAGTTTGACACAGACAAGCGTCAGTATTCTCAACACTTGATATACGATAATGGTTTTTAGTTACAAACAGTCCGCTATGATTTCGCGGAATAATACGGCTTATCAAAAAACTTGGTTGAAAGCGCTGTTTCAAACGAGCAATAAGAAAGAAAAAGCATTTATTAGCCCGTGCAGGACAAAACACATAAAAAGTAACATTATTTCAACTATTGTAAACAAAACAGATAATAAATTAAAAATAAAAAAAAACGAAAGGTCCTGACCGAGGCCAAAAGACCCCTATACCAGTTGTAAATTGACAGATGGCAACAGTTGACATTTGGTAGCAATGTAATGTCACTTAGCGCGCGCATTCTATTTCTGTGCTCGATCTGCGTTTGCGTTGGTTGTGTACTGAATTCGTTTGCATTTTCTTACTTTTCCGATTTTATCTAACAACTTGGCGTGAACAAAGGACTGTGATTTTCTCTTGAATATCGACCTCTGGCTGAGTTTTACTGATACGGACCTACTTAGAACAACGACCTGGCTTATAATAAACGGACTTTGCGTAGTAAACATTGAAATAGAAGGCGTTTCTGTATTTTGTGTTAACTGCGGATCAGCTTCTGGTTCCATGGTATTAGAAGATGAGCAAGTTCTTCATTGTATACAGCAATGGACTGCTCCACGTTTGGTAAGTAAAACCTCTCTTTTTCTCGGCTGATTCCTTATTTGAAACAAACGTGCTGACTGCATTAAAATATTAAATCAATGACACTCAGAGAGTAAGCTGCCCTGTGTGAACATCATCCACCAGAGATGTGCTATGCTACGTTGCTGCGGATGCATTTGATATCCACCAATCAAATTCATTGGTTTACCTAGCACGGAACTGTTCCACCAGTGCTGTGCTATGTAAACCGGACATAGCACAGCACTGGTGGAAAGGCACCCTTGTGTATTATGTTGATGATTATGATGACCGGTGATTGGTTGTTGGTGACTCTTAAGTAATTTCAAACTTTTTTCAGGTTGAAGCTCACAATCTTATTTGTACAACATGTTGGGCGGAAGCCAGGGCTACAGCAAGCATTCTCAATGTAAGTCACATTGGTAGAGAATGTGCTCTGTGTCATGTAATATTGCCACATCGTGCACGTTCTCATCAAGTAATTGCATTGAGGACAGACACTGTTCAACATGTGAATATTAGAAACATCATCTTGGAAAGACTTCTGCCAGTACAGGTAACTAATATTCTTTTCATAACAGATTGATGCTATCATAAAACATATAGAAACGGGTTTTTTTTTTTTTTTTGATGCTATGGTTGATAGTTGCAGTTTCATACAGATAAAATCATACTTTCATAAACACCAAGTCCGAAACAAATATTCTTCAGTACCTATACATATAAGAATACTATAAGAATACTAGCTGTTCTCTGTGGTTTCATACCGGCTTCTGGGCTCCTATTCTGTGTAGCGTTATGTTTTATAGCCTATATATTATGTTATACAGCCTTCGGTGATAACTGGACTATCCAACAAATATTTTTTCAATTTAAACCAGTACTTTCTGGGATTAGCGTGTTCAACCAAACATAAAAGCTTTATTTTTATAATATTATAAAACAATATACCATGTAAGAACAAAACCTGCAACTAGTAAAGTAGTGGCCAATCACTCAACTACTGTAGCAATTGTATTTAGTTAATATTTGTGTTAAATGGATTATTAATTTCAGGTTCGTGCATCACATTACATATGTCATCCATGCTGGCAAAGGGCTGATCGTGCTGCTAAACATTATTCAACACCATCAACTTCATCATCGGCTTCTACAACCACCAGTAACGCATTAAGATGTGCAAATTGCCGCATTGATTTAACAAGACTGAGGCGACACATTTTAAACAATGAAACTTTTCTATCTCAAATACAACAACGTGTTGCACCACAAGTGGTGAATGTTTCTTAATACATTTTATAAAATAAAGCAATGCTTTCTCTCACCCAAGTAAGACTAAATAATGGATTATATTCCAGGTGAGTGCCAGTGACTACATATGTGATGCATGCCACACAATATTCAACAATGATACACCAACTATCTTAGCCGATCCTGCAGTATTGGTTGGTCATCAGAATGTATGCATAAAATGTGGTCACTCTGTAGCACAATTGCGGCACACCATTGTACTAAGTGAGCAGAACCAGCATATCTTAACTGTTGTGCAAAACTGGATTCATCCACGAGAGGTAAAATACTTTTATTAGTATGTTCCTATAAATGTCATTAGTATGCCATCTGATTGAAGTTCTGTGTAATATCAGTGTGTAACGGTAACGTTTTTTTTTCAGATTCAACAATCAGATGTGATATGTCACAGATGCTTCCAAAGAGCTGAAGCAGCTGTTCATGCTGATGCAGTTACTGCAAGTAACCAAGCTCCAGAAGGATCTGACAGAATTAGTTTACTGAACTATTCAAGGGCACCTGATACTCATGCTCGGTGCTTATTCCCAGCTTGCCACAGTACCTCACAGCAAGTGGTACCATTTACAGTCAGAGTGAGACTCTTCAGTGACCACAAATATTATATTCCACCAAACTGTAGAATATGTAGTTTTCACCTGCAAAGCCAATTGTGGTCACTTTTATATGAGGCAGAAAATACTCTGCACAGTTTTACAGCTGCCCATGTAGAAGATTTTTGTGAGCTACTCAGAAATGATAGAAACAGTCTAGACTTTGAAAAAATTGATCAAATGGAAGACAACATGGTGTGGTATTGGCTGGGACGCACAAAACAACAGTTTAGAGAATTGGAAGCTGCATTGCCTGATTTTCATAAGCGTACCATTGCACTTGGAGCTTATTTATTGAAACTTCGTACCGGAGACTCTGATGAAAGAAATTCGACATTGTTAAATATGAGCAGAAGCACACTCAGCAAATATATAAAAAAAGCAAGAGATGTAATGTTGACACACTTTGTGCCACAACATCTGGGCTTGGAGCACATTTCAAGGGAAGGAGTTGCAGAAAGGAACTTATACATACCAAATTCATTGTTCGGAAACCCTGGAAGTAATATCGAGGAAAGAAAAGCCATTGTAATAATGGATGGGACATACATTTATGTGCAAAAAAGCAGTAACTACTCATATCAAAAAAAGACTTACTCACTTCATAAATACAGAAATCTAGTCAAACCATTCCTCATAGTATGTTGCGATGGCCACATAATCGACGTACTGGGCCCGTATCCTGCCACAAAATCAGATGCCGATATTTTAAGAGACCAATTCAGCGATGCATCTTATCCTTTAAGAGAATATTTTAGAGATGGTGATGTATTTATTTTGGATAGAGGCTTTCGGGACAGTATTTCCCTATTGGAAAGTCTAAATTACTCTGTGCATTACCCTCTGTCAGTTCAGCAAGGTGAACATCAATTAACAACAGAAAATGCAAATGAATCTCGCAAAGTGACATTATGCCGTTGGGTCGTGGAGGTAGTGAATGGGCGCTTCAAGCGGGATTTTAAGTTGCTGCGACAGGAATATTTTAATAGGGCCTCAAAACATTTAATGATTGATTTCAAAGTCGCAGCAGCCTTAATAAATAGATTTCACCCTGTTTTGGTTGACAGAGATGATGCAAGAGAAATAATATCGGTAATCCAAGAAAAAATGTTCACTAATAACTCTTTGGCAGATTTTGTAGATGCTAATAATTTAAACAGGAGACGGGCACAGTTCCAAAGTATAACTGTAGAAAGAGATAATGTTGAAGGCTTTCCACAAATGGAATAATATAATGACTTAGTTTTGATTCCACTAGGAGTGTATCAAATAAAACAGGCTCGCTCATATTATGGTGAACATGTGAGACAAGATGGTTCATATATTATTGAAGTATGCAGGGAGGTCGACATGGAGTTACTACACGAATTGCAAGTAACAGATGCAGAAAATATATGGCTTCTTCGAGGCAAAATACGTAGCCGCCATATAAGCCAAAAAATATATTTTGTATATATTTTAGTAGACACTACCCAAATTGGCAGAGTCGCCATTAAACAGTACTGTTGCAACTGTATTGTAGGGCGCAGAACTATTGGTTGTTGCGCCCATGTAATGACAATAATATGGTACTTGAGCTGGGCAAGATATCAAAACCCTATCGTCGACCCCCCTGCACAGTTTTTGGACGATATATTAATGGACAATATAGACGATGCTTTTGATGAGATCAGATGATGTAACCTGTATTAATAAACATTTTCTAAAGCCAAACATTATTGTTTTATTGTATGTTAAACCTATCTTAATAGATGTCTATTATTTATTTCTGAATCCTAGCAAAGGCTGTTTACTTTTTCTTAGTTGCTGGTACTAATGACTAATAGCCGTAAGCGCAGCTGCTTATCGTCCTAGGTTCGATCCTTGGGTCGAATAATGTTATCGAGATTTTCGTAATTCTCAGTTACAGTCTGGATGTACGTCCGGATTATGGAGGAGTTAACAAGCGAGATTTTATTATGTAATAATAATAATGCTATACCTACTTTATAATCACACGAAAATGAAAAAGTAAATCCTTAATAAAAACCCTTGCATGTCCATCAGACTCCCGACTCTAAGACTCCTAGAGTTCAATGTCAAGAAGCGCGCATCTGTCAAGCCGACTCCTGGAGTATGGTCACAGAACATATATACCCTAAAGGGAGTATGGTCCGCTTCAACGACAGATTTTTTGAAGTACCCTATATTGCTCTCACTTGGATAACGAGTAGGGTGGAAAACAAGGATGCAAGCCTTTAAAACTTAGCATCAGCGGGATAAGACGAGAATTATAGCAGCAGAGCTGTTTTCGAAACCGAAGTTCAGAGTATTATGACTGACCTAGCAGTGTCGCAATAAAACGTTACCTACAATTTATAATCCAATATAAGTACGTACTTACATTCAGTAATAAATGCTAAGTTATTGCTACATATCGAATGTTTTTATTGACGTAAATATAACCTCAAAATCCGAAAGTGTTTTGATTTTTTCCGAATTCTCAAAAGTGTCCGTTGTTTTAATTTAGGTTCATTCGAATATATACATTATCTAAAACCCAAAAAGTGAATACACCTCCCTGTTGGATCTTAGGCGAGCCATGTATGGACGACGAGCAATGTCCTTTGTAGGAGTAATGTCTATTAGAGACAAAACCATCCTGAATCGCGTAATAGTAAACTTCAGTTTACTTTGGAATAATTGTCACCAGACAGCGCTGGTTCAGTTTCAGTACAAATTGAAGCTTAACGCGATGGAATAGACTCTGAGCAAATCTGCTCCAAAATAATCCTAGTTTCATAGTTGTAAGAGGATTTGAATGCCTTATTGGTCTAGTGGCCGCACAAGCGCGACTGCTGAGCGTGAGGTTCTGGGTTCGATTCCCAAGTCGGGCAGCGTCGAAATATCGGGAGCTCAAAAGTAATAACAATCATGGCAGATATCCCGTAAGTGCCATTTTAAGTTTAGTGTTGTAGGGTTTTTCCATCAGGAATTTCTCAATAGCAGCCATGGAGTCTAAACTTGCACCCGGTTGATGGCAATAGGCTCGCCTCCTTTTACATGGGACTTAACCATAACGGGCCAAATGTGGGTATCTGCCTAGCCCTTCAGGCATTATAGGCGTGATGTTATGTTATTATGTAGAAATAAAATGAAATGCGCACTTAAGGGGCCAGCGGAGCATGCGTATTTCATACAAACGTAATACCAAAATTATTTGTAACTAAAACATATTCTTAAGGTAGTGTATATTTATTTCGATTGGATTACAGAATATCTATGTTCCCAAATATATGTTTTGAGAGGACAATGATACAAAGAGGAGATATGAGGAATTTAAAATTTCCATAGAAAACTTATTTTTCTTATAACTCTTGTTAAAATCAGTGTCCAATCAAAATTTATATTTGGGAACCTAGATATTTTGTAATTCAATCGAAATAAATACACACTACCTTAGGAATATGTTTAATTTACAAATAATTTTGGTATTACGTTTGTATGAAATACGCATGCTCCGCAGGCGTCTTAAGTTTTAGACGAATTTGTTGCCCATCATCAAAGTTACGCTTAATTTTCCTAGATCTACATATTTATTCATAATTATTAAGCCTTTAAGCTTCTGTTCCCATACATTTAGTGTTCAAACGTTTCCCTTCATGTAAATAACACAATTAATCTTCCCTTTTGTTTAGTCAAAGTTTCGTTAATTAATTAATGTATACCAACCAATAGGTAAACGACGTCGGTTTAGATAGATTAACGAGTATTACTTAATGCGTGCCTTTCTTGTTGTACTTTACTTAGGTAACTTTGAACTTGGGAAGTTCTGGAGAAGGACCATTAGGCACTGCCAAATTCAATGAAACGATTAAAATACAGAGTTGATCGAATGTAGTATGAAATTGAAAGTAAGCACATCTTTTTTGAAAGATAGTTGTACTGTTCAGGGCACTTATTTTACATTCTTAGGTAAATAAAGGGTGTAAAAAGACTCTTAACGAAGCGGCACTTGTTCTCCCCGTCATTGAGATCATTGTTTTGTTCTAGACCATACCTGGGAACCTTCTAGTTACGGAGATATATAGATACGGCGGTCAAAATTCTAAGTTACATGTTTTAAATGTAAGATTTATATTTTAGTTTTTCACTTTAAGCACCTTCACAACCCCCGTTCTATTAAATCCATCCATCAACACAATGTTTTAAGTGCGTCACTCAATAGTCCTACCGAAAAATCAGATTTTTCACCCCAAAAAAAAAGTAATGTCCCAGCAAAACTTTTTTGCGTAGGGTTACTTAGTTTGATGTATGTTTTATGCTTGGTTCTGTCTGTTTATACCCGTTTACCGTGTTTATTCATACAAACGTATTACCAAAATTTTATGAAAATCAAACATATTCTTAAAGTAAGTATATATTATATTATCTATTGTGTATATATTTCGATTGGATTACAGAATATCTATTTTCCCAAATAAATATTTTGAAAGGACAATGGTAGTCGTATAAAGGCGAGATATGAGGAATTTAAAATTTCTATAGAAAAAAGATTTTTATCGTAACTCTTGTTTAAATCAGTGTCTATTCATAATATGTGTTTGGAAACCTATATAATCTGTAATTCAATCGAAATAAATACAAACCACCTTAAGAGAATGTTTGATTTTCTCATTATTTTGGTATTACGTTTTTATGAAAAAACGCATGCTCCGCAGGCCTCTAAACTAAAAGCACAAGCTATTTTATAACCATGTGCAATGCAAATATTTCTTTTGGCATTGGCAGAAAAATAATCATTACAGAAGTCCAATTTTTATATGGCCACAGCAAAATTTTAATGCAATTTTCACATTTTAAAACGACATTTTTCTAGAGGCGGCAGTTTTGTTACCGGCTCATGCTTTTCTGAAGGTTGATAGAAATTTAGTGCGTAAATTAATGTTACTATTTCTTAAACTGGAGCAGGTCTAGTGAATTAAATTAACAGTGCTTATGTTGTCAGTAAGCTGTCAGTCGGGTGTTTGAAATGTCAAAAAGGTATTAAGGTATCACTCAGGTTCATCTAATCAATTGTGTTAGTAGAAGTAACTTTTTGAATAAAAGGTTCTAAACATTGCTTTGAGGGTATTATTCAAAAAGGGAACGATAATTTTACGATAAAAAGTCAAGTGCGAAAAGAGGCACTTTGTTAGAACTACATAAGTATATTTTTTGACACCAAAAGTAAAATATTTTCAATTATGTAGGATAGAATAATAACGAGCACATTTTTTTATTTGACTACTTTTTGGCACCTTTTGTTACTTTAAAGTGGCTATTAGGAAAACATACCTTATAATCAAAGCTTTACAATAGATATTTCAATCCATTTCACACAATTTCTATGTTCCTGTACAAACGAGTGCCAGTTGCATGTTCTGATCTTTAAAGCTATAAAATATGGCCATATAACCTCGAAAAATACGGACATTCAAACCACACATTTTATAGCATTTCCCATACGACAAACGACGCTATAAATGTTCGGCAAGTCCAAAGTTTATATACGTAGAAACATTACAATTTACGGCGACACACTTTGAGCTATTTCGCGTTTAAGTGTTCAGTAATTACAGTTATTAATTATAGTTATTGTATTAGTAATATTAGTTGCTATTTTGGAACTTACTGACTATGTTTGAATACTAAACGAACGATGTTGTTTTGGTTAGCGTGTTGTGTGGCATGAATAGAAGTTGTTGTGAGATTGATGCCAGATTTCCTTGTTTCCTTATTACGGATAAAGTTTGACGGCGGTTATGATGCTGGGTTGCCTTTACACTGGTTTGGTTGCATAAATCAAATTCGGATGCTGACAGAATGACAGCAGATTTATTTTTTAACCGACTTCAAAAAGGGGGAGGTTCTCAATTCTTCGGAACCTTTTTTTTTTATGTATGTTCCCCGATTACTCGAAGATGGCTGGAGCGATTGGAATTATTCTTTTTTTGTTTGAAACGGTATACTTCCCAGGTGGTCCCATAATCATCAAGTCGGGATCTGATGATGGGATCCTGGAGACATTGAGAGAACTCTTCAAATTTTATAAGCACACTTGATGTGATTTGGGTAGTTTTAGAAAGAGTACTTTCTTAAAGTGGTCCCATTTCAATTTGGTGTGTGTAGATATGCTGAAAAACTTCGGAGATAGGCAACGGAACTCCTCAATAAATAATAGCAAATGGACTGGGATTGCTGAAATCTCATGTCTATCAGATTCTATTGCTTACACCAGTGCATAACATAACATCACGCCGCTACGCTGTGAAGGGGTAAGCACAAGTGACCCACTAAAAAGTGAAAAATAAAAACTTTTTTGCAAAAAATAAAACCGACTCCAAAAAGAGTCGATTTTATTGAGTCGGTTTTATTTTTTGCAAAATAGTTTTTAATGTTTTTATTTTCCATTTATTCTAAATATCAATGCGAAATAAAACAATATCACTGATTTTGGTGAAAAATTACGAGATATTATACAGATCGTAAACTACCTCATCACGAAACCGTCAACCGGATACAAACTAAGTAACTTTACGCAAAAAGTATTGCTGGGAAAAAACTTTTTTTTCGGGTGAAAAATCATGTTTTGTAGTAAATCTCAATGTAACGCACTCAAAACATGTGCTGATGGATGGATTGAATAGTACGGGGGTCGTGAATGTGTTTACTAAAAACTTGTCAAAAATTTGGAACTTTGACCCCCAATATCTCCGTAACTTGAAGGTTCCCAGGTGTGGTGTAGAACAAAAAAAATATCGCAATGAAGAGGAAAACAAGTGCGTTTCGGTTTCGTTAATAGGTTTTTTTACACCATTTAAATCCTGTTCTATAACCTCTATCAGTGGGCCTAGACGAAGTTTTTAAAATTATGGAAAAAAATCTAGATTATTCACATGGGGGCTCGTGGTAAAATATTATTGACCTTGCTTGCCGAGGTCAGTCTGTGGATGGGTCACCATCATTACAAACTGTGTTTTCTCCGCGCCTTGGAAAGCACATTAAACCGTTGGTCCTGACTATAATTTGTAGGTATTTTACAGTCATTACAGGTAGTCAGTGGTCAAAACGTCTGACAACCAGTCTAGCCAATGGGTTTTCACTGGGTTGTGGCAGTCAGTTAAGCAGTCGCTTTATGTCAAATAATGATATATTTAGCTGCAGCCAGTTAGACTGGAAGCCAACCACAACATGGTTGGGAAAAAGCTTGGCAGATATTATTGTAGAAATCGAAACTCTTTGAAAACTCTTTGGTTTCTTTCGTGAAAATCTTATATTGGCGTTTACACTACAATACAAAATATTTCAGTAATTTCCACTCATAAACAAGAATATCATAAGCAGTTGTGTTGAATCATCTGCTTGTTGTCTAACCACCTTGACCTACTAATATAACATTCTTTCCATGACGTCACATATTTTGAGAGGTGAAGAGAATATTATTAGTGTTAGTTAATTACTGCTTTATTTAAAACTAGCAGACGTCACTTGGTTTCACTCGCATAGTTCCCGTTCCCGTAAGAGTATGGGGATAAAATATAGCCTATATTACTCACTAAAAATGTGGCTTGCTAATGGTGAAAGAATTTTTAAAGTCGGTCGAGTAGTTTTAGAGTTAAATCGTAACAAACAAACACACAAATAAACAAAAAATCTAATCTCTCCTCTTTATACATATTACTAGCGGACGTCCCGCGGTTTCACCCGCATAGTTCCCGTTCCCGTGGGAGTACGGGGATAAAATATATCCTATGTTACTCGTGGATAATGTAGCTTTCGAATGGTGAAAGAATTTTTAAAAACGGTCCAGTAGTTTTTAAGCCTATTCATTACAACCAAACAAACAAACAAACAAAGTTTTCCTCTTTATAATATTAGTGTAGATGTAGATTAGTATAGACATAGCTTTTGCATGTATCTTCACCATCTGCCTTGCCTTTTCCTGACTATGTTGGGGTTGGCTTCCAATCTAACTGAAAGCAGCCGAATAACAGTATCTTATATCTTACTTCTTACTAATATTATAAATGCGAAAGTTTCTGAGAATGGATGGAAGTTTGTAACTCTTTCACGCAAAAATATTGAACGGTTTTGGATAAAATTTTGCACACAGATAGTTTATAACCTGGATTGTCTCATAGGATACTTTTTATCCCCGTAGTATGATCCCATCACAATTATCAAACTCAACGGGTGAAGCCGAGGGCATAAACTAGTTGCACATATAGCGATTGTCGATCTGATCTGATCTTAGTCGTAAACTATGCAACGGTATATTGGGACCTCAATAAAAATAATAATCTCGGATGATATCCCATAAGTGATATTTTAAGTTTATGCAACGGGATTTTATATTCGGCATAAAATATCTTAGGTTGTAACCCAGGTCATGAACTTCCTGTGCTCGTAGTGTCATCTAATCCAATACTTTAAAAGTTAGCGTCTACCTTTCCGCATCGAACGCATCGCATCAAATCGCATCGTCCGATGCGTGCGATTCTTAATTTAATCTGTCATAATCTAGTTTTTACTTAAAACTTAAGTTCATCAGTATTCAACGAAAAACTGCTATCAGCTGACCAATGCTAAACAAGTGTCAATAGATTTTGTATTTTATAGCCTTTATACGGGGCGATTTAGATCATCAAAATGAGTAACTTTTTCCATAGGTACAACGTCGCAATCGTGTCAAAAATCTGAAGTCCAGTACAAAACTTCAATATCGACTTGACTCAAATGCATGGGACAGCTGATCACACCCTGAAAGATGGCCACACCTTTCTGATAAACGCTGTATTTTTTTTTTATTTATACAAAGGACGTTCAACAGGATTTGGCAGATGCTTTTTCGTGGTTTCTCATTTTTTCTAGGCCTGTTTTAGGCATACCGGAGCATCAGATTCAGAGTCAGACTGACATTTTCAACAATTTTGCTAAACACTACCCTGATTGGTCTTATTTAGACACTATAATTTCATAACTCTTTACTATATTACTCATTATACTCGTAACATTAACTACTACCAAAAAAGAAATAGCTCATGTTAGCATGCAACCTAACTTTGAATGTGTGAATCTAGGAGCATAATACTCTGATTATTCTAGAAACAGCAAAAAGAGTGAAGTTTTACACCGAAGCAAAAACAGAACAGTTGTGTTAGTTAAATATATCGAAATAAAGTGTTAGAAAGAACAATCTTAAAATAGAATGTCGCGCCTGGGCACTCTCCAATTTCACACGCAGCAACAAAAAAAAAAACTTGTCACACAAAATAATCGGCACTAATCGTCACTCTGTCACTAACACTTAATATTAACGATAATCAACACTAATTTACTAAAAATCTACACAAAATTGAATACACGAAACTAATTTTTAATTCAAAAATAATAAATTAAAAATATTTTTGACAGATCAACAATTTCCGCGGGAAATATTTTCGCTGAACTGTCATTGCATTTTTTTTTTTAATAATGCAATATCTTTATTGGAACTTACTGTAGTGCGCGCGCCTAACGCAAAGATACTGCTTCTATTCAGCCCATCGCGTTTCGTTCGCTAAATTCTAAAAAAAGATGGGACACTCATTCGCGTTGAGTGCGGGAGTACATATCGGGACGACATTGTAGTTTTTCTTAATGTTTGGTGTCAGTACGTCCAGTTTCATTTTAGAATGTTGAATCTTATGTCATTGTAAATAGGTTATTGGTGCAACTGGGTTTTTGTAAACATGTCGTCATATTTTTACGAAACATATTTTTTAATATTTTTTTTTAATGAAGAATATAACATCATCTGTAAATGGCAATTAGGTGAGGTTACAAAATGATTTAAATGTCTTCATCATTTTTTTTTGCAACGCTACTCTAATGAGATTTTTTCTCACAATATTTTTTTACAACGCGATCGGTTTGTGATCTCAATTATTTTTTATAGTCTACTTTAAAACAAACTTACTCGAATTGATTATGTTTAGCAGTTTAAAATGAAGTAGAAATTAATAAGTAAAAATATTTATGTGTGGAGATAAATGTCTAGCTGCTGTTTGGCAATTAATTTAATTGATATTTACTAATTTGTAAAGCTAACACAAAGTGACAAAACAATTTGTTCGTTACAAAAAAAAACATCATTATTTTCTTTTTTCTATTGCCACTATTTACTCATTGATTTTTTAATTTTGCAAAATCTTGAAAAGTTGAAAATATAAATTGAATTGTGTTTTTGGAACTGACAGACGTCAAATGTGATGTACTTGACATCTGTCAGTTCGATGTAAAGGTTACCTTTTTTGCCATCATAACAATAAATAATAGGAATCATAATTGAAAAATGTTGAGCAAATTGTACAGTTCTAACTTCGAAAAAATAAATAATATTTTATGCCAACCGTTACGAGGTTGAGTTGTTGTATTTTGATGTAGTGTCAAATGTGATCTATTATTAGGTCTTAGTATTTTTATTTCACTAAAAAAACTTTTGTTTTCTACTCACAACCAGCCCACTTACTTCCAAACTGATGCAGCAAATGGATTAGCAAGTCCTAGGTTCAATCCTCAGGTCGAGTAATATTAGGTTTTCCCTTAGGAATTTCTTAGATGCAGCTACATTCTGGATTTGTGACCGTTTGATGGTAATAAGCACGTCCACATGAGACTTAAACATAACAGACAAAACGTGGCTGTATCTACAGGGTACACCTCTGCGCAATTACTCTTCAGAGATTACAGGTGTAAACAGGAGGTATACTTTTCAATGCCAACATACAAAAAGTATGTGGGTGACTATAGTTATTAATACGAGTAGTTAAGCTAAGTTGTGTATCCGCGTTGCTGTTGGCAGAGTTCGGTATTTCGTTATGTCACCACAATTGAGTGCTCAACTATTGACTTCGTGTGCAATGGAGGGACCATTTCACACTTAATTTTAGACATAACAGATTCAGAATTTGATAATATTATAATGGAAAATTAAATTACATGTTTTCATAGAAGGTTGCGTTATTTAAAACTTATGCCGTTGAGTGCGATGCGGTGGATTGGACTATTTACGCCGTCTTGCCCGTATTTATAACATGTTTTTATTTTTTTAATCTTATGAACATGACAGAATAATATTTTTTGCAGTGCAGGAAATCCTTATTAAGTTTATACTAACAGAAAGTGGGAGTATTAATGTAACCGTGCGTGTTTCGCAACCATCATCCTGTCCAGCGTTTTCCCAAGTTTATGTTGGGGTCGGCTTCCAGTCTAACCGGATGCAGCTGAATAGCAGTGTTTTACATGGAGCGACTGCCTATCTGACCTCCACAACCCAGTTAATACTGGGTAATACGATACCATTGGTAAGACTGGTTATCAGACTTTTTGCGTGCTTTCCGAGGCACGGAGGAAACGTGCGTGTTCAGCAATTATTGTCAAGGAAGTAATATGAACTTCGTGAATGCTTTGTGTAGACGAATTTAAAACTCAGTTTGCATTCATTTTATAACTCATTGATAAGCATATTATGCTAAGTACAGGGTGTACCAAACATTCTATACATCAAACTAAGTAACTCTTCGCAAAAATTATTGCTTTTTGGGGTGAAAATCACGTTTTACGGGAATGTAACGCACTTAAAACATAAAGCTGATGAACGCGTTTAATAGTAAACAGGTTGTAGAGGTATTTTAAGTAAAGTTATGACCTTAAAAACTAGTACTTGAAAAAAAAACTCGTGAAAAAGGTGGAACTTTGACCCCCAATATCTCCGTAACTAAAAGGTTCCTATTAGGCAAAAGCAAAATATCACGATGACGGGAGAACAATACCTTTCGGCTTCTATAAGGGTGAATTCATACCATTTATACTACCTATAAGCATACTACAGCTTCAAGATTTTACTGGAACGTACGATAATGGTATTCCACGTGCTCACATCGTGTAACGACACTAAAATGGATAATTTGGAATTCCTCCAAAGTGCCGACATTAATTGATCCCACTCTATTACTCATATTTACCTACGACTTATTCTCGATGTCACTAAATCATTGGTATAACTTTATTACGATGATTTTTGAATATTTTCTGCTGAAGTATATAGGGTGTAAACAGACTCATCACGAAACCGTCAACCAAACATTCTTTACATCAAAATAAGTAGGTAACTATTGCTGGGGAAAAGCTTTTATTGGGTCGAAAAATGTCGTTTTAGAAAAGTCAATCTACCCTTATAATCATCAAAAAGTTATTCCAATTTTCATAAAAACATTCACTGTCGCCATCATATCTGCCTATAATAGCCTTTTCTCTACTATTTTCGGGTCAGCTTTTAGTCCAACAGGAAGCAGCTGAATACCAGTATTCTATAGCGACTGCCTATCTGACCTCTAAAAACCAGTTACAACTTTTTTTTTTTTTTTTTTAGGATGGGAAATCATCAAATGACTTCTCCCACTCTGGGCGGAGCGGGAGGGAGTGTCAGACTCTTACTGACTAAAACCCATCCATGTTCCTTCCTCGCCATTTACGTTCCGGGGCCGCGGTATCTCTTTCGAACAGTCCCGCAACCCCGGCAGGCTACGGCCCTGGCGGGCCCCTCTCTTCTGCTGACATCTCATTGAGGCGCGCGTGGAAACACGAACGCGCCGTCGACACGGCCTGTCGTCACTAGACGGACGGACGGCTAGCTAGCCCATGGCTAACCGTCCCCACGCCCGCATCTACGGTGGCCGGTAGCCACCACGTGGCCCCCGACGACGCCCGGTGCGTCTCCCGCGGCGGCCGGGAAGAGAGGCTCTCTCCCTCTCTTGTTCCGCCACCTCCTTCGCCAGCATGACTGCTTCGCAGAAGGAGGTGACGGCTTCCCATTCCGTCTCGCTCCGGACCATGGATTGAACCAGGGCCGGACGCGAGAGGTCGCCGCCGCCGATCGCCGCTACGAGGACACGGCGGTGCTCCGCCCACGCAGGGCAGACTTCCACCGTGTGCTCCACCGTGTCCTCCGGTCGATCCTCACAGTGGAAACACCCGGGCGTTTCCTCCCGCCTGATTCGGTGCAGGTACCTCCCGAAACATCCGTGTCCGGTGAGGACCTGCGTCAGGCGGAAGGGGAGGGCGCCGTGGCGCCTCTCAAGCCACTCCTCAAAGAGGGGACTTACCGAACCAGTTACTACCTGGTAATACGATAACTACCCATTGTTATGTCTGGTTGTCAGTCTTTTTGCGCCACTGACTACCTAAAAATTTACAAAAATTTTACAAATATTGAGCTACGAGCTCCTCTTTTTACTACACCAAAACACGCAATACGTGGCCCCACAAACACGAGACAACCACATTCATCTCCTGTCTCAACATTACCCACTGGCCATAGCTTAACTGGCAAAAATGCCAAACATCCTGGCTGACGTGAAAGCGGTGTGTTGGCAGCTGGCACGCCATCGCTTCCAGCGGCTATTTATGGTAGCCATGATCGGGTTAAGGGCGAGCATCGTCTTTATAGCGAAGTGTGTCTCGTTTTGATTCGTTTTTCAAATGA
The DNA here is from genome assembly GCA_950022955.1 of Xestia ashworthii. Classification (NCBI taxonomy): domain Eukaryota; kingdom Metazoa; phylum Arthropoda; class Insecta; order Lepidoptera; family Noctuidae; genus Xestia; species Xestia ashworthii. The sequence goes on from OX465562.1 coordinate 21,345,810, forward strand.
TTTTCTGCCGTGATTGGCTGTTTTTTTTTTAATTAAGGACATAATGGTAATATTTTTTCTAGCATCAATTAAAAAACCAATTACCAAAATTGATGCCTTACTTTCTTAACGATTTTTAGGGTTCCGTAGCCAAATGGCAAGAAACGGAACCCTTGTGGATTCGTCATGTCTGTCTGTTTGTCCGTCCTTATGTCACAGCCACTTTTTCCGAAACTATAAGAACTATGATGTTGAGACTCGGTAAGCAGTTTTGTGAACCGCATTAAGATTTTCATACAAAAATAGAAAAAATAAACAATAAATTTTGGGGGTTCCCCATACTTGGAACTGAACCTAAGTATTTTTTTTTTCATCAAACCCATACGTGTGGGGATATTGTGTGTTGTTGTGTGAGTGCTATCTATCTAGGTCTTCAAAAATGATATTGAGGTTTCAATATCATTTTTTTCTAAACTGAATAGTTTTCCCGAGAGACTCTTCCAAAGTGTTAAAATGTGTCCCCCCCCTGTAACTTCTGAAATAAGAGAATGATAAAACTAAAAAAAAATATGTGATGTGTAAAATTGGTGTGAATGAGATCTAGTAAGTAGGTTTTTTTTAATACGTCATAAATCATTATAAAACATATGACATCCGGGTATTTATCGCGAATTTACCTTTAATTTTATCCCGACGTTTCGACCGGATTGCACCAGCCGTGGTCGCGGGGAGACTGAAGTATTGGAGGTACCGCGACAGCAAAGTGAAGGTGTTTTTTCAACTACCCTCACTCATCTTCATAAATGTTAATTAGGGCCGGTTCACACTAGGACAGCACACTACACTAACAGTGTCCGTATATTGAGGCGATTTCACTTGACGAGTACACTTAGTGATCACTGGATTCCACGCTGAAGAGAGTTTGAAGCCGTCTTCGCGATTGAAATTAGGGTACTTCTTGATCTCAATCGCTTCCCGAACCATTCTCTTATAATAGTGCTTCTCATGGGCAAGGATTTTTGGGTTGTGTAACTCCATCCAGTGGCGACCACGGCTGGTGCAATCCGGTCGAAACGTCGGGATAAAATTAAAGGTAAATTCGCGATAAATACCCGGATGTCATATGTTTTATAATGTGTTCACTACGTCATAAATCGTTAACCGCGATTTACCTTTCATTCAATCAACTAACTTTAATATTATGTTACTTGCTGTTAAAGAACCCTCCATGGGCGAGTCCGACTCGCAGTTGGCCCCTTTTTTTTTTCATTCTGAAGACATCGGTGTGAGCATAATTGAATAATTTGTAAAAGGTGATTTATTAAAAGAGAATTTAGCGCCAAACCCGAAACTTGAAGCACGCAAATGGTCAAACAACCCATGACCTCATTAAAAATTTCAAAAATAAGTAATCATTGACATTGGTGTGGTTGTTTCGGAGATTAGTGTGTACACAAACATACGTGATTTTATATCTAAAAAGGTTTTCACACATTGTAAACGTTCATAAATTATAGAAGGAAGGTGGGCAACCGTTTATTTAGATTTCCAATAATAGCTCACAAAACTAACCGCCAAATTGCATTGTATCTACATAACCTAACAAAATTATTTACAGAAATAAATCCGCGAACGATTTAACACGTTATTTTTAGGAAACTATAAACAGTTTGAAATCATAATCAGAATGGAATTACGTTGTGGATGAGCGCGCCAGCGTGGGTTGCCAGTGCAAACACGTGCGCTGCAATGTCAGTTGTGTATTATTTTTATATCTTGCAACATTTACGAGCGAACTGCATGGAGAACGAAATAATTTCGAAGAGAGCGTTTTATGAATAAAGAAATGTTCTAGAAAAATTTTTTTGCAGATGTTTTTTTTAATAAATTCTCGTACATTTGTCTTGCAATGCATTTGTACTTATTTATATGTTGAGCGTGGGTTGATTTCAATTTCAGATATTTATTTGCTTTCGATTTTTCGTGTGCAGTCATGATGGTCGTTCTTGAGTTGTATGAGATAACGCGCCTGTTTCCCATGGAGGTAGGCAAATATAACAGAGCGCCATTTTTTACTACGATCTGTACCAATTTTTTTTTTCTTCGTCTAGGTTCATAAATGTACGCACGTCGGTTACGACGCACCTGACCTTTCTGAAGAACCTCAAAAATAAGGTCAATGTATGTATGTACGTCCTTCCAAGACGTCCCCTCCCGGCGCCAATCTCACCTTTTGTGATTTCTTTTCTTACTCAGCTTCTCATGATCAGACCATATAAGCGTAGGGTCGGGAGGGGGAACGGCGTTCACTTAATAAAAAAAAAATGTATTTTTTAAAAGATTTATTATAAATCAAAATTAAATCCATCCATCAGCACAATATTTTAAGTGCGTTACATTGAGTTCTACCACAAAACATGATTTATAACCTCAAAAAAAAAAGTTGTTTCCCAGCAATATTTTTTGCGTAAAGTTACTTAGTTTGATGTACAGAATGCTTGGTTAACGGCTTTGTGATGAGGTGGTTTACACCCTATATAGTATAGTCTTCGATGTCAAATAACTTCAATTATTGTAATATAATATAAAATATTTTTTATTATTAGAGGTAAGACAAATTAGAAATAGTAATATTTTATTTGTTATAATTTTCATCATCTACATTTCTTTCATCATCACTGTCATCGTCGCAAAGGTACTCTTCATCTTCACTCACTGAAGAACTTTCTTGTAAAAATGTTATCTTGTAAGATTTTTGTTTCAAATGTTTGTTCTTCTTTTCTTTGACATCTTTTTTTTGCAGTTTTAGCAGATTGAAGGACTTCTTCGTTCCAAGCCGCTTTAGCGGTGGTCCTTTGACGATTTCTTGGCATATCTATAACAATAAAAAAATAAGTCTCTAAGGGGTAATGGCGCTCAGATGAGCGGTAAAACCCCAAACGGTCGTTTTGTAATTATTATAAAATTTAAAAAAAAATCATACACAGTTGTTGAAAATTGATTGCATTATCACAAAATAGAATAGTTTATTATCAGAAAAGTAAAATTGATACTTAAATAAGTAATAAGTTTTGGACTTACCGACAAAAAACACGTAATCAAAAATTAGATAAGCGCGGCCGCAAACGAAGAAACGCACTTCACGGTCACATGACGCGAGTTGGCTGACCGTTTGCATCGCTGTCTGTTATAGGCCCCTACTGAGAGGCACTTCACGCGATGTGGCGTGTTGCTACGTCTAATTTTGACGGAATTACTGGGGTGAGCGCCATTACCCAGTGAGCGCCATTCCCCCTCCCTACCCTACTATTAGAATGTTTGTTGTTCCGCGAGAAGACCTAGTAAAAGGATTATTTAGTTTAGTGTGAATGGCTTTTTGTTCTAAGTAAATAAATCATGTTATTGTACTCTTTTAAATTTTAACATTTTTCTTTGTTCAGTTTCTATGACTATCTTGATTGTTACACAAGTACTCGCTTACAACCTATCCATATTTTAACTTTCAATAAAGAGTGAACCATAATTCAATATTTTACCGTAATGGACAGTAAAGTATCATTATCAATGAAATTAAGGGAATTTCTTTATTTATTACAATGGCAAAAAAGAACAAAATGTAATCTATGTGTGATCGAGGATCAACCACACAATGAACAAGCATGATAAACGACATCATTTTTAACACGAAACCCGTTCTAAACTCAAATTACAATGTCAAAATTATCGCATACAAAGTTAGACTTATGTTAGAACGAATTTCTATATTCACATTACGGTTATCGCATTTGATCTTTCAAGGATCATCCATCATCACGAAGCGAAGTTGTTTTCGTCAAAAAGTTGATCTGGGTTAAATGTAGCATTGCTAATGGGAGTGCAAGTTGCTCGCTATATGGAGAGCGTTTTATTATAAGTTTCTGATAGAAACGTCTGGTTGAGGTTTTAGTTTGAAATTAAAAGGTTAATTTGAGTGTGAGTAATTTGAAGATTTATGAGAGTAGAAATTTTATCGTTTTAACCTTGTAAAGTAATATTTACGGACACTTTTTAAGGTTTAAGGTTGATCAATAGGTTTAGTTGATTCGATGATGCGATGTTACTATCCTGAAAACATTCATTGGGATATAAAAATAGTTAGCAGACAAAAAATAATATTTTTATTCCATAGGGTACCTTTAACCAATTTAAAAAAATGTGAAGGAAAAAGAGATAACGTGTTAATTATCATAACTTATCTTCCTTATACCTTTGACCATACCTTTTGACTATCAACAGTCGACCACGAACTGTAATAACTAAAATATTTTGCAAAAAGTGGAGCCCGTGGCTTAAGGCGCTTAGACGAGCTAAATTAGCAACTCTATTTGTGGTGGTTCAAACTTCGTTTGAAATGCTGTTAGAATAAAGTTCTAATCAACTTGCACTAGAAAGTGGTTGTTACGTCAGCCACTGCGGGCCAAATAGCGCGAAATGAGTGGTTTCGATCGATTTACAAAAAAACTATTGATTGGATTAAAAAACTAAAACAGTATCATGTAATATATTGCTTGTAGAATTATTTGCCAAAAAATCAGAATGATCGCATGCATATTAGTATGTTTTCTATTGTTTGTAAGATATTTTTCGAGGTAAGTTCGTGATTTCTTTTTATCGAGCCAAATTAATTGTATTGTTAGGAATCAAGGGATAACAGACTTTAAGAGTCTATAAAAGCAGCGTACGCGCCGCCATTAGGCTCATTTTGTCGGGTGTCGTCGGTGCGGTTACATCGCTCAAGGATCGTGAGACTTATATTTTTCTAATTCTTATGTACCTCTTTGCCATTTTCTTTAATTATTACGTGCTAATTTAAAGTGTTGTGATTTGTGGTAGATAGGGTTACTTTTCGTGATTGTTATTTTGTTCCTTAATCAAAATAAAGAGTTGAGTTACCTTTGTTGTGTATCACGTTGTTTTTTTTTAAATATCCAAACTTCTGATTCCTAAAAGTATTATGTTTTCAAAAAAGTATCATGCTAGCATATATCCTGAAGAGTATTATATATTTTTCTGGCCTTGTTTATAGCAGTGAATCATATACTTTTAGTAATTATAAAACTCGCGTTTAGCTCGTGTAATCGCCTTAATAATAACAGCCACTTGGGTCGATCTTTAGGTTAAGCCGTGCTTGCCAAGGTTGATCTGTGGATGGGTGACCACCCAATACACACCGATTTTTCTCTATGCCTCGGAACGACAGTCTTTACAGATAGTTAGTGGCCCAAAAAGTCTGACAACCAGTCTTACCAAAGAGTATCGTATTACCCAGTACAATTGAGTTGTGTAGGTTAGATAGGCAGTCACTCCATGTAAAATACTGGTATTCAGCTGCATCCGGTTAGACTAGAAGCCGACCCCAACATAGTTGGGAAAAGGCAAGCAGATGATGATAAGTTTTCTAAAATTAATGAGAAAGAAAGAAAGAAAGAAAAAGTATTTATTAGCCCGACAGGACAAAACACACAAAAATAAAATAAAAAAATGATTGAATTATGATTATAACGAGCTTATAAACATAACTATTTCTTCCTTCCTAACTCGAGATGAAACAAAAGACAATGCACCTTCATAAAATAAAATCACGAGTCGACGTAAAGAGAATCGACTAGCAGAAATAATTCCTAATATCGACCAACTCAATTTCATGGAACATCTCTATGTATGTACCATTTATCACGTTATTTTTCTATAAGAGGTCATTTTTATACAGCAAGTGTTTGCATAAAGACGTTTGCGATCAAAAAGATCCGACACCTTTTTACGGAGGGTTATAAAAGACCGTATTTGCTACCAAAAATAGCTTCTTTGTGAAACTGTCGAATTAAAAAGGGGCAAGGTCGCCCTTTGGATTAAATTTCAAGGGCTGAAGTACTTGGACGAATAATTTTCAACCATTGCTACTGTTTTTTTTTACATTTCCTGAAAATCTTCCGAGCGTAGAGGATTTATTATGCCTTCTGGCGGTCTTAGCACTTAAGTACCTATCGAGTAATTTGAAGTTATTTAAAAAAGGTTGGATCTCCAGAAAAAGATTCGTTTTGTGTATTTAAATTGTAGCTGATTGCTACTTGACGATTCCAGTATTTTGGTTGTATCTTAATCTAATCGAGTAAATCAAGTTAGTAAAACTATTGATATTTTCATTTAAGTATTATTTTTGGGGCTTTTAAATCTTTCAACGTTACTTAACACGTTTTACAAGTTTTCGAATAGGGAAACAAAAACAAAAGAAAAACCTTTTACAAAAACAAAAAGGTCTTCTTAAAAAAAAAGTTTTGAAAACAAAAACTTTGATCGTGGAATCCTTGGAGAAAAGGACCAATTTCCATGTTCGAATACCAATATTTGTGCCTTTGCCGACACAGGTAATGTGTGTACATGCCACTCCGACTTCGAATTGGCTATCGAAATGTCGATAGAGCCTTTTACCAGCGCTGTTTGATGTTTGTGCTGGTAATGGTTTTTAATACTTGAAAGTTTAGAGTGATCGTCCCAAAGGCACTTTGGGAAATATGGAAGTGAATTGGTGACTCTATTTTTGAAGTATAAGGAGGAGAGGACGTATGTATTTTGGACTGTTTTTAAAAATGGAACTGTAAGTTTTTATAGTACACGAGTTTATTTCATACTAGCCACAGTAAGTCATGTGGCTGGCTGGTTTTAAATGTAAATCCTACCTAAAAACTCATGCATTCAAAAAAACTAATTTAAATGATTTTATAGTCTGTTTAGAGCAGTTAAGATTTTAAAAATAAAGTTCAAAATCGATTTCAGAGATCAAACCGTGCATGTTTTTTAGTAGTTTTTCCATATATTAACCACCACATATTAAACTTGAACATGCAGAATTCCTCAACGTTATGAAAATTCCGCATTAAACAGGCAAGTATTATTCAAGAAATAATTTGATCTTGAAGCTCCTACATAAAATAAAGTACTTATAGGTATTAAAAATGGCATTTTACGTAAAAATCACAAAGTATTACCGCACATAGATATCCGACGAGCTACGGTGGAATCAAACGAATTTTCAACATGCTTACGGAAAATAGAACTGTTAAGATGCTTGCACACTTGTTTATTATCCCAGTGGGGAGTCTGAACGAATAAAGTGTTTATTTTTAGCAGCTGCCATAAAAAATACAAAACTACGCCCTTGAGGGTTGTAAAAAGTTAAATGCGACGAAAGGATTTTCTATTTTCGTTTTCAGCAAGAAAATTTTCACACAAAACCTCATTTATAAATATATTTAGTTGTAGGTTCACTTTATTTGGGTTACTTTAATGAACGTTTGCTCAAATCAATCCTTTGTTTGAAAATTGATTAATCCTATCAGCGATCAGTTTTGATTTAAATGAATATCCATTTAGAAATTTAAATTAGAGGATAACCTTCTGAAATACTCGTAAAGGAAAAGTTTGTTTTAGTTCACTTCAATCAAAAAATCAATTAATTCATTGATATAATAAGTCTGAGGTCGATATGTAGTAGGCAGATACTTTTTTAACGAAAATAAAAAATACGGCAGTCCTCTAAAATGCCCGTCGCCTTTTTTGTTATAATTGAAGAGAAAATCTGGTGGAACAAACTCCCCAGCAATAGATCTGATCTGTCAACACATATTATAAATAAATATCGCTGTACATTACACACGGCGCCAAGTACCACACTAAGCAATGAAGCTTGTGTCGTGGACACCAGACAAGATTAAGTTAGAAGAAGATTACAATATCTTATAAAATGACGCCCAGCAAAACCTGATTTCCTAACACAATTAAAAAGCTTCCCTGAATAGAACTAAAATTAAGGGGACTACCGGAGCTAAATTAGCAACTCTATTTGTGGTGGTTCAAACTTGGTTTGAAATACTGTTAGAATAAAGTTTTAATCAGCTGGCACTGCAAAGTGGTTGTTACGTCAGTCACTGCGGGCCGACTAGTGGGAAATGTTTCGATTAATTTACAAAAAATCTATTGATTGGACTAAAAAAATAAAACACTATGATGCTAATATGTTGCTTGTAGAATTATTTGCCAAAAAATCTGAATGATCGCATGTATTTTAGTATGGTTTTTACAAGTTTTTTTTAGAGATAATTTATTTTTATCAAGTACAATTAATTGTATTGTTTTCAAACCACTATCATACTAGCATTATATATTCTGGGAATATCATATATTTTTCTAGTTTTGTTTATTGAAGTGAATCAAAAAACTACTTTCAGGCATTATAAAACTCGTGTTTAGCTCCTGTAGTCGCCTTAAACCTTTTCAAGAATCAAGTTTGAGGCTTCTGAAGTTTTCGAAGTGATGAACATTGATCACGAAAACTACTCCCATACATTTTGTCGTGTAGGGTTACGCTGCCACTTTCTAGATTATCTTCAGTGATTTCCGTGAGAATTTCGTGAAAGCTTTAAGCAGGTTTACTCGGGTATTCACAAAATGTACTGAACAAACTGTATTTTTTTCACAATTCCCTTCTAATAAAACCGCTATTTCCTTAATCAAATACACAACCAAGTGTAAGCTCCCCATTACACTAAGTCAGCGAATTTACAAAGGAAATTCCGGTTGCAGAGCGCAGGGAGCTCTCTTATACACGTTTAGTACTCTCACACGGTTCTCCACAGAATTAATATTTTCGCTACAAACAAGATCAACACTTTTATGTTACTTCAAAGGGGATTGAACACTGAATTACCAACGTAATTTAATGTGGTTAAGGGATTAAATCGCTTGTGTGAATGCAAAGTTTTTTTTTCATTACATCACGACGGTATAATCGAGGGTTAGGTAGAATTACACTTCTGCCTAACTCTCGGTAGTTAGTTTACCCTCATTTCGCCAGTTTTGTTTAAATCCTAAGTAATAGGGGTCGAGCCGACTGCCATCAGCCGGGCTCAAATTCCATTCCAAACTCCGTCACTGCTACAGAGAAATTCCTAATGGACAAACCATATAACACTTGGGAATCGAACCCTGAACCTCGTACTCAGCAATTACGCTTGCAAACACTAGACCAGCGAGGCAGTCTCATGATACTTGATACTTTATGTTACTGGAAATAATACTACTTGTTACGCCATTAGTAAAGAACTACAAAGTTCCTATTTGCTTATTCTTTGCTTGTTATCCCACAAAGTTTTACATCTTAGCTGAAGGAAAATGTTTTGAATAGAAAACTTTACCAAAACATGGAAACTCATGCTGTTGCATGTGTACAGACTGGTGGCGTATGACCTACATTATTATAATTGAATGCGTTTCAACTTTTTACTATCTTTTACCATATACATGAACTTAAACTTCCAATACACTATTATAAATTTACTAAACAGTCGCCAGCATATAAAGTTACCAAAACCGAACAAATTTCTTCAAATAATTTTAAACCATATTTTATTTTGTGGTCCAGTTCAAAATTGAATGAGAAAATTTTACAGTTTGTGGTAAACTGATGTGTTGGCGACTGGACTTGTTATATTTTTACTCAACTTTCTTTTCAGACTAAAAGGTTGTTAGTTGGCCATCAATATTGTAAGCTTTAGTCAGAGTTTTGAAAGAAGAATAACTCCTCGATGTTGCATGAACTTATTCAAAGTAGGTCCTGTACTTGAGTTTTATGCTTTTCCAATGCCTGTCTATTTTATTTATGTCTTTAGTTTTTGAAAACTACAAAATCAATTATAAAAGCTAGCGAATCTATGCAGATATTATGGTATAACACAAAAAATAGCAACATTAACAAATGGTTTCCTTGTAACTGGTGGGAGCTAACTGTACTATACAAAAAACAGTTGAAAGCTATGGTTGACCAAATGGGATTCTATGTATGATAATTAAAATAATTACGAGTTGGCACACTTTTTCACTTGTTTTGCACGTCTTTTGTTTAGTTATCAAAATGGGAAAGTTACGAAATGGGCCAGAGCCGTTAGTTGCAGTCGCTGACTTCAAGAAATGTCAAGTCACTGTTTTTTTATCTAATTATGTTTATTGTGACGACTGCTGAGCATGAAGCACTGAGTTCGATTCCCGGGTTGGGCAAGGTGTTATTGGGTTTTTCACTGTGTGGGTGAGTCTGGATTTGTGCCCAGTTTATGGTAATAGGACACTGACAACTGTTTTACAATATTGCCAACACAACAGACTTTAGGGGAGTACTATTTCGCACACCTCTGCCATACCCTTTAGGCATTACAAGCCTGACGTTATGTTATTTTGTAATAATAAAAATATGAATATACATTTATTTCATAAAAATAATGTAATAGAATAATCATTTATTCGTTAATGGACAGCAGCAACACAATAAAGCAGCACATACATTATGCATTATAATAACCTGTATTAAGGATTAACAGTTCCTATCCCGTACAAAAGTTACATAAACTAGTACAATATATTTTTTTTATACTACAATATTTTGTAATTGAATAAGCAAGCATGTTTGTGTGCGTGTGTGTGTGTGTGTGTGTGTATGTGCGTGTGTAAGAGTGTGTATGTGATGGAGTGAAAGAGAGAGTGTGTGTTCGTTTTGATTGAAGTCGAGTGAGGTATTATTTGATCAGTCACTGTCATTGACACCTAGTGAGATAATTTTCGATTTCATCATAGTTTTTATTTTGAAGAAATGAACGTAGAACCGTTTTACACTTGAAGTTAGATAGTCCATATTTTGTATCGATACTAAAAAAATTCGCGGAGTTTCGATAGCTAATTTACTTTAACTCTAAACAAATAAGTAACTAATAATTTACGTCTTAAATCTTTTGATACAGCACTCTATCTAAAACAAAACCACATTAAACTTTAAAGCACACAATATTCCCCACAATATTTACCCAAAATAATTTAATTACCAAATTAATATTACATCCGCGCACTCAAAGCTCGTAGACCTCACACTGAACAAACTACAGACCTTAATTGCAAAGTTAGTAGTAACAACACAGGGAACAAACTTTTACACAATGTCAAATGTAAATATGTATGTAAACGTTTGTGTATTCAGTGCGTAGTAGATACCACTTCGAGTAGTACACCAGTCTGCGTAGTGTGACTATTCATATGCAGATCTTGGAGACTAGCGTACTGTTTAGTTTGTGTGGTAATCTTAGATAGAAGGGAAATTGAGGTGTTGTCATTGTGAATTCAAAGCGATTTGATGAAAGGTATTTATAGTAAACTGCGCAGCGTAGACTTCGCAGCCCCGTCTTTATTCAAGTGGTGATGCCCTGCCTGACGGGGCTGCGGGACTGTTCGAAAGAGATACCGTGGCCCTGGAACGTTAAGGGCGAGGAAGGAACATGGATGGGTTTTAGTCAGTAAAAGTCTGACACTCCCTCCCGCTCCGCCCAGAGTGGGGGAAGTCATTTGATGATTTCCCATCCGAAAAAAAAGGGGTGGTGGCCTAGTGGTGTGACCGTCGCGCATCGGACTCATAAGTCATAAGTCTCAATTTCAAATCCAAGACACGCATCTCTGATTTTTCTTATGGATCATAATGGATCGAACTGTTAGGCGCGAGACCAATACAAGAGTCGTCGGGCGGAGGTGTGGCGCGGGCGCAGCGCAGCGAGGTGATATCGTGGTGCCGGTGCAGCGCAGAACAGGCGCGCTACTCGTAACAGTGTCAGAATGGCGAGTCCAGTCTTTAAAGTCAATACTGTCACGCATTTTCGCCGCCTCGTTCTCTCCTTGTGCATGCCACTGCAAACTGCGGGTGCGCCGAGGGCGAGGGAGTGGCGACCGTGCCGCTCCCGCGCCACGCCGCGCCGTCTTTGTTTGTCTCGCACCACACCTCTTCTATACATTTTGTATGAAATAGGTATCAAAAAGTGGGGCCGCGACTGCGCTGCTCCCGCGCCTCGCCTTCGCCCGCCGCCTCTTTTGTTTGTCCCGCGTCTTAAGAGTTTATTTTCCGAAACACTATGCAGTGTACTCCCTTGTGTGTGTCTGTCAAGACCATTTTTCTCAGGAACGCGTAAAGGTATCAAGTTGAAATGTTTTTCAAAAACTTGAGTCTGCAGTCAAATTAAATTTTGTAAGTCAACGCTATTGAAAGATATGGCCGTTTATGTAGCACTATTTTGCAGATTTGTAACCTAAAATCAAAAGACTCGTTTTCGTAGCATAGTGCTGTCACTTAAGTCTCTAGCGCACTTTTTAGCATAGAGAGAAGCGTTGTAGCATTTCCAGTTATGTAAATATTTATATAAACGTTTGTATATACAGTGCGTCCATTGTGGAATAGCTGATGCGGCTTACTATTCATATGCAGATCTGTGACAATCTAACGTGGCGTGGATGTTTAGTTTGAGTGCTAAACTTGTATGAAAATATAACTAGCAAGGATTTATTATTGATTGTTGACGTGTGTGAAAAACCGTGAATAAAATAAACACAATATATCGTCACCGAAACGTGGTCGCTCGGCCATGGACAACACGTCACCCGCGTAGAGCCTGCGGCAGGAGGCGTTTGGCCCCCAAGGTTGGGCAGGAGCCGCCTGAAGGCAGCCCCGGTCCGTTCCAGCCTGGGGGCCAAACGTCGGAAATTTTCTACGAAGTTCCATCGGCTGTCGAGTACGAGTCCCAGGTACTTCAACGTCAACTCGACGCCGATGGATACCCCTCCCACCGTCATTCAGTGTGGATCCCGATGGTGGCGCATTCCGAGGCCCATGAAAGCACATGGCCTCGGCCTTGTGCAATGCCACCTCGAGACCCAGTTGCCGGATCCTCTCTACGACTATCGCAACCCCACGTGTCATATTTTCGGCCGTCGCCTCGTGCGACCTCTCCTGTGCCAGCACCAGGCTGTCGTCTGCGTAGCAAACGATGCTGACACCACTAGGGAGGTCGGCGCGCAGCACCCAGTCGTAACCGATGTTCCACAGGGGCGGTCCCAGAACCGATCCCTGTGGGACACAGTACGACATCTCTCGCCGGTTTCATTCTCCGCAGCGACTGGGGTAGATGACGGCCCTGTCCGTCAGGTAGTCCCCGACCACACGACGGAGGTAGGTCGGCACCCGGTGATACCGGAGTGCCTCCCTGATGCAGCTCCAGGGCAGGGAGTTGAAGGCGTTGGCGATGTCGAGAGACACCGCCAAGACAACCCCGCCCCGGGATATTGCATACCCCGTCGTGAGGGCTCTCACGCGCATGATGGCGTCAACTGTAGTGCGCCCCTTGCGGAAACCAAACTGGTTCTCCGTAAGATTCGGCCCCATCCCCTCAAGGTGCTCGGCGAGGCGGTTTGCAATCACTCTCTCAAAGAGCTTGCCCACCTCGTCGAGCAGCACAATGGGCCGAAATGCGGACGGAGAGTCCGCAGGGCGCCCCGGCTTCTGGATGAGGACCAGTTTCCCCGTCTTCCAACGAAGCGGGAACTGGACTCTCTCCAAGTATGCGCTTAGGAGCCCTCCCAGTCGGGGCCCGAGAGCCTCCGCATCCGAGGCCAGGATGCGGCTGGCTTTGCCAGGCAAGCCATCGGGTCCCGGGGCGGTATTTTTGGCCTTAAGCCTACGTACCACCACTCTCATGGGTGACCACCCTTACATACCGAGTTTCCTCCGTGCCTTGGAAAGCACGTTAAGCTGTTGGACCCGGCTATCATTTGTCCATCTTTGGCAGTCGTTACAGGTATTCTGTGGCCCAAAAAGCCTGACAACCGATCTTACCAAGTGGTATCTTATTATCCAGTACTAACTGGGTTGTGGAGGTCAACTAGGCAGTCGCTCTACGTAAATACCTGGTATTCAGCTGCATCCAGTTAGACTGGAAGCCGACTCCAATATAGTTGGGAAAAGGCCAGGCTGATGATGTTAATCATATTATCAATGGTCTCTTCCCCAAACCGCAACTAATATAAACAATAGATATTTTGACCGTAAGGCCTATACCAATACTATTGTCCCAGTTAATATACTCAAATGTTATTGTTCCCTATCACGACATTATGCAAACTGTTTAGTGAACGGCCTATCGGTAATCTTTGGGGTCCATTTCGTGAATATAATATCAGTTTTGGTGGCAAAATTTCAATAACGGTAGAGTCCGAAATAGACGTTATTTAAACCAAGGGAAAGAAGGACTTTATAGTTAGTTTGTTTTGGGTGGAAAGACCATTGTTCTTGTTCATTATTTGTGGTTATTAAAATTGTGTATTAGCAATATAACTGTACTTGAAAATCCTCTTTGAATACAGTAAAGCTTTGATCACTAGGTTTCATGTGTGTGTGTTTGCACCCTTTTAAAATTCGAGAATTTTTCACAATTTTTTTATTTACTGTTAGTTAGCTACCAAGAAATTCCAAGAGCCTTTTACATCTTTACATTTGCAAGCATACGTCGAACAGTAAAAGCCCTACTGCATTTTATAAACCAATAGGTACCAAGAGCGAAGATGGCATAACTTAAAATCACGTCCCAAAAGGCTGGGCAAAGGTGTATCTAATAATGCACCCACATTTCGCGACACAAAATGATGACGCTACGGTACCTATACTATCAAGTAAATTAGCTTTTAGCAAATCTTCTCCATAAACGAGTTATGGTACAGGTAGTGTAGGCTGTACGAAATAAATATTAATAATGGTCGCTAACATCAGTATATCTAATATCAACATAATAATAGCATAAATCATATAGAAACAAACTTGTACATGGTGTTCATTGACCTCGAAAAGGCATACGATCGGGTACCGGGAGAGGTTTTGCGGTGGGCCCTGAAAGAGAAAGGTATGCCTGGGAAGTATGTGCAGTTGATCCGGTCTACAGCGGGCACTAACAACACGCTTCAATGTGGCTGTTGGTTTGCACCAAATAATACCGAACAGTAATTATGATTTTTCTTAGTAGTTCTCCTGAGTGCTAACTGTACCTACTTGCCGAACAAAAAGTTTACCAAATAGGATTCAATTTATGAAGATCAAAATAGTTACGAAATGGGATCAATGTATGAAGATCAAAATAGTTAGCTAATGGGATCAATGTATGAAGATCAAAATAGTTACGAAATGGGATCAATGTATGAAGATCAAAATAGTTACGAAATGGGATCAATGTATGAAGACCAAAATAGTTAGCTAATGGGATCAATGTATGAAGATCAAAATAGTTACGAAATGGGATCAATGTACGAAGATCAAAATAGTTACGAAATGGGATCAATGTATGAAGATCAAAATAGTTTCGAAATGGGATCAATGTATGAAGATCAAAATAGTTAGCTAATGGGATCAATGTATGAAGATCAAAATAGTTACGAAATGGGATCAATGTACGAAGATCAAAATAGTTACGAAATGGGATCAATGTATGAAGATCAAAATAGTTACCAAATGGGATCAATGTATGAAGATCAAAATAGTTACGAAATGGGACTTTTATGATGCGATTTAGTTGACGAAATGGGAAAGTTACGAGATGTGCCGGAGGCGTCCCATGTAAAGGGGCGAGCCTATTGGCATAAACCAGGCACAAATCCAGACCCCGTGACTGCTACTGAGAAATTCCTGATGGAAAAACCCAATAACACTTTGTCCAACCTGGGAATTCCAGGACCTCTTGCCCAGCAGTCATGTTTGCGACCACTAGACCAATGAGGCAGATTGTATCAGCGTTGAAACGAAGATGAATGCTTATCAGTTCAGACTACCATGTGTCAGTTTCTTCCCGATGATTATTTTGTTTACAATATGCATGACGACAGTATTAAAATAATTACAAATCTATTAAATCAGTAATTTCGAGTATTTACTCTTAAATTAAAATTAAAAAAGAAAGAAAAAGCCCGTACAGGGAAAAACACATAAAAATTAACATTACTTACAACTATTGAAAACCAAACATAGATAAAAATTAAAAATAAAAAGAAACGACAGGTCCTGAACGAGGCCAAAAGGCCTCTCTCAGCATGGTGCTGTAACATTAAAAAACGTCACAGCGCTGGTATTCTGATAAGACCCAAAGCCATACCTAGGCTTGACGTATCTTCGTTAATTTTGATTTACGTAACAAAAGAAAGAATACGAGTCAAATATTTTTTGATAATCTAACTGACGGACCAATTTTTTTTTGACGTCTAGCCTATTAGTTGGTGGTTTCTGTGATTAAGATTTTCGTCCATCTATCAACTAATTTACCAAATTCCTGTTTCTTTCGACCAGCTTTTCAATAAGGCTCCCACATTTTTCAGCTCGTTTGTACTTTGTAAGGCCAAAAACCTTCTAAATTAATTCCACATTGCCTTAGAATCTGAAAACAGGTCACAAATTACCGTTTTTACGAACTAATAAGCTAGGTAGGATTGAAGTCGTGCGGGTAGAAAATTGTCATGCGTCTTGTTCATTCAATTACTTGAATACCGTCTGCGATGTCCTGAGACATGGCTTAGATGGGTTGTACATTAGAAGGGAAGAGTTTTTTTGTGAACGATTAATTTACAGGTTGCTTAGTAAAACCTGCGAAAAGCTACAAAATTTTCATTCGTTTGCCTTGGTTGATCTATGAATAGGACATACCGAGTTTCCTCTGTGCATCGGAATTTCGGAAAGCACATTAAGCAGTTGGTCCTGGAGTCACTTGCCTTAAAGTCTGACAACCAGTCTTACCCAATATCATATGACCCAGTACTAGCTAGGTTGTGAAGTCAGATAGGCTCTAGCTCCATGTAAAATACTGGTATACCGCTGCATCCGGTTTGACTGGAAAATCTTAGGAGCCCACTCAGTGTACAGCCATCTTAACTTGTAAGTACATAGAAGACGGCGAGATGAAGTATTTAATCGCACAC
This sequence comes from Xestia ashworthii, assembly GCA_950022955.1. Taxonomy (NCBI): domain Eukaryota; kingdom Metazoa; phylum Arthropoda; class Insecta; order Lepidoptera; family Noctuidae; genus Xestia; species Xestia ashworthii. The sequence continues at coordinate 21,362,634 of OX465562.1, forward strand.
GTGAGATGGCAAAATAAGACACAGAACGAAATGATTAATTAAAAGAGTGTGAGACCTGATGATTCATAATGTAGTAGGGACTTTAGAGGTTCTATGATGATAGATTGTTCTGGACCTTGTTTAAAACTGGCAGCTTAGAAAAATAAATAAATTAAAATAAAAAGTAAAAAACCGACTTCTTAAAACACATAAAAGTGAAATATAACTTTAGTTTCAGAAGTGGGTCACCTGTTTGATTGGTTTAGTTTTTTTGTCACCGACTTCTGTAGCTAAACTTTATTTTTAATTGATGTCAAAAAAGATGTCGGAAACTTTCACTTTTAAAAGCTTTCACAAATTAAATGGTCCGGATACTAAAAACCTAGCGTTGTGTCAGTCTAATACACGAATTCTAGCCAAAATACAACGAAAATTTAAAAACTGGTACTATGAAAATGTAAATCCACCCAGTAAAAAAGCTAAAACATCAACCGTCAGTAACACGGCGTCGTCCGTAGTAATCAATTAAAGGATTTTTATTGCGGCGGGACCCGTGAGCATGAATAATATATGTGACGACGCCACTGCACGCTGAAATTGAAATAAAATGGCGGATTTGTAATGTTCAGAGTCTTTCGTGTTTTACGTCATCGGTTTAAGCTCGTGGTGGTGGGAATTTGTGTAGAATTTGCGACAATATTGTGGTTTAAAAGACTTTTGACATGATGAGTGAAAGGCGGTTTACAAAAGGTATTTACGAAGCAAATATGAATAAAAACACGCTGCTCTTTGTGTAACATAAAAGGTGCAAAAAACCTCTTGACGAAGCTGGAACGCACGTCTTGTTCTCCCCGTCATTGTGATATTTTTTTGTTCTACACCATATCCGTGGTGCAGCTCATAGGGTTATGTTAAACTGTACCCGATTCATTGTGCTTCGTGTTGTTGTATTAAAATGTAATTTCAATGTCAGTTTGTGTGAAACAGTTGCATTCAGTGTGTTTTCATTGCACGAAACCCATCTTCTGCCCATAAAATGCTCGAGACTAACGGAATAAATCCTGAAAATCCTGACATACATGAGAAAATGTAAACAGCCCATAACGCTCCCACTGCGGGGACACAGGCACACTCTTTCTACTCTAATAATATTATAAAGAGGAAAAATTTGTATTTTTGTGTGCGTGTATGTTTGTAATGAAAAAACTCAAAAATTACTTAGCCGATTTCAAAAATTCTTTCACCATTGGAAAGCTACATTCACCTTGAGTAACATAGGCTACATTTTATTCCCGTACTCCAACGGAAACGGGAACTAAACGGGTGAAACCGTGTGACGTCCGCTTAAGAAAGTGGGCCATAATCTACCACGCAGTATCAGGCTAGGTTAAAGGATAGACATGATAAAGAGTAGAATATTATAGGATGGAAGGGTCGACATAATTTTTAACCCAATGACGTAGAAATGGTTCAAACGATATGAAAAAAAATGCTATTCCCTAAAAGTGTGTTTTAGTTAGTTATGAAATGAATGCAAGACTTAATGATACTTGGTTTTATTATATGCTCTCAGTACATGACAAGAAGTACATTTTTTAGACTGCCATCTTGGCTGCCCGCTTATGATCAACTAGTGATGCGACATCAATATAGTGATGCGACATCAATATAGTGATGCGACCTACTCATAAAGTGCATGGTCAAAATGAACGGTAAAGCTATTTTTGATTAAATTTCCGTTGAAAAATATGTGGTTATAGTTCTCCTACCAGCTTGTATAGTATTGTAGTGATCATAGGTACTGGAAATGTAAACGCCCTGTGTACGGAATAAAATATAGTGGCTATCAGTATCCTTTCATTTATCAAACAGTTTACATCATCATCAGCCTACTACTATTTCCACTGCTAGGACACTGCCTCCTCTCTATGAGAGGGAATGGGCTATGATCCACCACGCAGGCCCAGTGCGGGTTGCACACACACATGGCACATGTCTTCAAATTGTTTGGTTCTAGGATTTGCCGGTTTCGTCACGATGTTTTCCTTTACCGTATTGAAAACAGTTTACATTATTTTATACATAACTATTTATAACAGCGCCAACTTGTCCATAAAAAGCGTAACATTTGTAAATAACATTTCTTTTAAAATGTAAAGCAGACCAACTCAAACCACTGTACCTACCCTGCACCTTCCATTTTCAGATCTGCACACCGAAAAGCAAGTCCTTAGTGGAATATTACTCAAAAATAAAAAGACTCTTTTTTTAAATTAAAACACATTCGTTCCAAAATCTCGATTTTCATGAAAGTGGGAAGTGAGAGAAGGGGAAAAATGTAAAATGAAGAACTAACGACGCGAGCTGAGTGAAATCTGCACTTGTATTGTATTGTATTGGTGAACATCTTTGCTTGGGACGCTTCTAATTCTTCGTTATTCGTTGTCAGTGGCCTAAAAAGTCTGACAACCCGTTTTACCAAGTGGTATCGTATTACCCAGTATTAACTGGCTTATGGAGGTCAGATAGGCAGTCGCTACATGTAAAATACTGGTATTCAGCTGCATCCGGTTAGACTGGAAGCCGACCTCTACATGGTTGGGAAAAGGCTAGGCAGATGATGGTATTTAAAAAAATCGTAATAACTCGTGTCTCAAATATTAGCTAATCAAGTAAATTAGACTACTAGACCATTAAATATTTAGTTCTTTATTTTTATGCCAGTTAAATCTGCACTCAAACGAAGAATAATAATATTTTGGCTATGCATGCAAACTTGTCAATAGTCTTCAAATTCCTAGAGTTTTAAAAGCACTTTTATACAGATCTATCATAACATAAATATCCTTTGTTTCCTTTCCAATGTTGCCACGTGAGCAAAATTCTAAACGATATCCACAATCGTTGCAACCCAGTTTGAAACCACATTCAACCAGCGAAGCGGTCGTACTCGAGTTGTAGTGCTATAATATTAAAACTTGCACAGACACAAAATCGTTGTGCAAATTTATTTGCAGTTTCCCGTTTTTGATTTAGTTTTAACATTTGTTCGACTGTTAAATCTGTTGTTTTTTTCTGTATGCAACGATTTATTTTGTGTTATTTGTAAATGCTGAAAATGTATACTGTGAAAAGTGTTAAAACAAAGTTGACTACCACAAACAGAGAATATTATTCATGATTTGATTTGTTGTATTTACTGTTCCATTTTTTCTATTTTCATGTGGATTTTTCAGATGTTACGAAATAATTCACATATTTGTTTAATTTTTAGGGTTCCGTAGCCAAATAGCAAAAAACGGAACCCTTACAAATTCGCCATGTCTGTCTGTCTGTCTGTCTGTCCGTCCGTATGTCACAGCCACTTTTTTCTAAAACTATAAGAACTATGCTGTTTTAACTTGGTAAGTAGATGTATTCTGTGAACCGCATTAAGATTTTCACACAAAAATAGAAAAACAAGCAATAAATTTTGGGGATTCCCCGTGTTTAGAACTGAAACTCAATGTTTTTTTCATTTAACCCATACTTGTGGGGTATCTGTACATTGGTCTTCAGAAACGGTATAGAGGTTTCTAATTTCATTTTCTTCTAAACTGAACAGTTTGCGCGAGAGACACTTCCAAAGTGGTAAAATGTGCCCCCCCCCCGGCCTGTAACTTCTAAAATACGAGAGTGATAAAACTACAAAAAATATATGATGTAAACTTGCACCGAAAATTAGTTGGAACGAGATCTAGTAAGTAGTTTTTTTTAATATGTCATAAACTGTAAACCGCAATTTACACAATTTTGATACGGAACCCTGCATGGGCGAGTCCGACTCGCACTTGGCGGCTTTTTCATCTGATATAACACTATAAGTAAACACAAAGCCCTTAATATTAATATTGTAACACAATGAAAATCAGATGTTTAATTTAAAAATGTTATAATCACAAAGCAAAATTCAAATTCTCACTCCACATAACCGCCATTCATAGAAATACTTTCAATTTAAATTTAGAACGAAACAATACGACAGAAGCCCACTATCCATTCATTAAATGAATTCAACATAGAATAAGATGTTAATCGCCTTAGTTCAATTCAATTCATTTAAACGAAAGGACAGAGAAAACCGTAGCCCCTTCATTGGAACTTAAAAAAATCTGATTAAAACCCGGTCGGGAATAAATCTATTTGTTCGTGGCTTTCAATGTTTTTAACGTTTATTATTATTTTTATATGTAGCTTCGTAAAGTGACAAAGGCTTATTTTTAGACGCACTGAATTAAAATATATTGTGAGGATTGTTTTGTTTTATCTTCTTCTATCTATCTTCTTCTATGTATCTTCTATCTTCTTCTATATAAAGGGTGTAAAACACCTCTTCACGAAGCCGAAAGGCACTTGTTCTCTCCATCACTGTGATCATTTTTTTGTGATGAGATGTTTTTACACCCTGTATATATAATGGTAAACTGACTGACTGGGTGATATATCAACGCACAGCCCAAACCACAGATTCTACAGATTCCAAATTTGGTATGTACGAGTAGGTTCTTAATGTGGTCTAGGGGTGCATTAAGAAAGGAATTTTCAAAATTTACCCTCTAGGAGAGTAAAACGGGGCTCCAAAGTTTGTATGGGGAAACAAGATAAGTTAGACTATTTCATTCGAAACTTGGCTGGAGTAGTCCTATTGATGAATAAGTAGAAACTGGTTTCATGTTTTTACAGAATTCAACCCCTAAGACGGGGAAATGGGCGTGACAAAGTCTAAAAATCAATGCAAGGCTTAAACCACCGTTATGTTTGTTGAGTTTGTGTGTAGTAAGGAACTCGTGGCTAAATAAAATTAGCCGCTCTGGTCAATCTCCGGGTTAAGCTGCGCTTGTACAAAAACACAAACATTACAACACCCATCCACAGCCCAACCCTGGGGTCTGTGGGTGGATGTTGTAATGTTTGTGTTTTTGTACTTACGTTTTTTGACTACTGTAATCCAAAATTTTATCATACGTTCTTTTCAAATAACTGCATAGTCTTTATGCAGAGGCTTAGCATGCATTTTCGCCTTTTAATTCATATTATTTATAGCATTCCTGTACATTTTTGTGTTTTTAAATCTTTGTTTACTTTTGTGATGTCAGAGAATGACAATGACAATCCTAGTTTTCTTTTTAATTTATTGCTATAACTAGGAATTGTAGGTTGTATACATTTGATGTTAGACCTTCTTTGTAACCATTTTATTCTTCTACTAGCCGACCTGACAGACGTTCTCCTGTCACCTACTACCTACTACCTACCTACCTACTACTACCTACCTACTACTACCTACCTACTACTACATTTTTTTTCTACTGACAATAACAAACACAAAGGCGTTGTTGAGTTATGCGCTTACCAACACATTTTGCGATTCATTTTTATATTAAAGAAGATAGAAGAAGATGTTCTAGAACATTATAAAAAAAACATAATTGCATGACGACGGGAAGCCGAGGTGATTTTTTTTTTAATTTCGGTTAAGCGATCTACGTCTTTACGGCGGCGTAATCATTTTTTGAATATTCAAATTGTGTTTATAAATTCAATATCATAGATAAACATGATTCCTGAAAACTAATATTTTCTTTTATAAACAAATTAACATTTAATTGGTGTTCTAAAATCAAAAAATTATTTAAAAAAAACTATTTTTTTATTTTAGCCTGTATAATAGCTTCATACATTTGCTTCTCCTTCAACCTGGCGAAAGCAAAGCGCGGAAAAAAAAAAATCATAGTCTCGTAATAATTCATGACACAAATATTTTAAGTACCTACATTATTTTATTTTATTTATTCAAAAGTGTATTGAAAAACGTCGTTTGATACACGTGGACATTTGTTATTGCAGTTCTCGGCTCAAAAACACCCTCGCCTTACGGCTCGTGTGTCAAACTTTCTCCGCTTGTATCAAAATGTTTACTGTATAACCAAAGCAACTACAGAATTTCACAAAATTATTTTGCGACGAACATCATATTCATTTAAATGTAAAAACTAATTACAGAATAATAACATTTACAGAACTGCTATTCAGGAAAAGCTGTTATAGCAAAATAAAATTACTTTACCTTTGTTATAAGTACTTGAAATAATGAGTTTTCCACGTAAACACTTGATTTTTTTGCGACTGATATTTCAGTTTTTGAGAAATATTGTGTACCTACATATTAAAAGGCAAAAAGAAAAAAAAAACGGCGGGTGAAACAGCGGGACACATCTTGAACTGCGGCCAGCACATCAAGTTGCCACAGACTCTTAAATTTCTTCAAATGATTTTAAACCATAAAATGTTGACGGTAAAGTTAAGTGGTAATTTAATACAAGTTGCAGTTTTGCATCGTAGTCAAAATTTAAGAGTTTGTCACAATAAACATCGAATCGATTAAAATTGCGATACCTGGACAATCATTCATAAAGCTGCTATTTAAATTGTTTAAATTTGACAGTATTTCAGAATAACACGGAAGTAATAAACAGAATCACCCATTGCGTGATGTGTACGTTATAGGGCTAGCAACAGACGGGCTGCATTTTAATACGGGTGGTTCACACTTACCGGTTCCCGTAAAAAGAAAAAAAGACCTATCAATTTCATTATCGATTAGGGTCGAGAATCATGAGTATAGATACGTCCTTGAATTTGACCAGGAGGCAAAGCAACATCTTGTATAAAGTGCAGAAAGAACAATAACAGGAATAACATATTTGCAACGGGAATATCTCCAAAAGTGATACGAATTCTTTTAAAATACACTCTCACAGTAAGACAGCGCAAATAGAATTCTAAATTCGGGCCACAGACCTGTTTGCGTATTCTATAGAATGTGTTAACGTAAATTTAGTTCCTACAAACTTTCCACTATTTGTCTATCGGTAGAAAAAATTGCGACATAATAGAAAATAGACGTAGAAGAAAAAAATATTTCTATTCGCACGTAAAGTTATGTATTTAGGCAAATTCGCGTTCTACTGCGACGTAGTTCGTAAATGTAGGCAAAATCATATTTTGTCTGCTCAAATAGACAGTCCATTCTACGTGCTTCCTCTTTACACAGTGGCCCACTGTGTAGATAGGAGGTTCCACTGCTTTAGCTCGCTGTGTTTCTGTATCGCGTATGATTCTACCAATGTGCAAATATCATAATTTCAAACGCAATTCTGTGATGTCGTACAAACTGAAAAGAAGAGAAATCAGTGTCAAGTTCGAGCCCATCTCTTTGATTTTTCGGATTCAAATATGTATTGTTTAATTATCACTTTCTTTGGTGAAGGTAAAAATTGTGAACAAACAGGACGGAATGGGAAGCCGTCACCTCCTTCTGCGAAGCAGTCATGTTAGCGAAGGAGGTGGCGGAACGCGGGAGGGAGAGGACTTTCGCCCCAGCCACCGCGGGAGACGCACCGGGCCACCGTAGACGCGGGTCAGTATTAGTCTGACACTCCCTCCCGCTCCGCCCAGAGTGGGAGAAGTCATTTGATGATTTCCCATCCAAAAAAAAAAAACGGGACGGCACGGAGGAGACTCGGTATGTAATGGGTGGTCACCCATCGACAGAAAAATCTAGGCAAGCACGGCTTAACCTAAAGATCGACCCGAGCGGCTGTTGCCACGGGCTCCTCCGTTTTTAACCGACTTCTAAAAAGAGGAGGTTATCAATTCGTCTGTATGTTTTTTTTTTTTTTTTTTTTTTTTTTTTTTTTTTTTTTTTTTTTTTTGTGTTTGTTACCTCATAACTTTCGACTGAGTGAACCGATTTTGATGATTCTTTTTTTATTTGAAAGCTGGTGCTTCCCATGTGGTCCCATTTTATTTTGCTGAAGATCTGATGCTGGTCTTCGGAGATATACAATGGAACTCTTCAAAAATGTACGGCAAATCTGCAGTGCTTGCTGTTAACGCTTGTAGGTTTATTGTTTATACAACATCATGACGTAATATCACGCCTGTATGCTCTGAGGGGGTACGCAGATGTGTACAATACACCCAGATTTCGACAGTGGTTGTTACCACAGTACTTTCGACTGGGTGAACGGATTTTGATGATTCTTTTTTAATTTGAAAGCTAGTGCTTCCCGTGTGGTTATATTTTAATTTGCTGAAGATCTGATCCGGGTCTTCGGAGATATACAATGGAACTCTTCAAAAATACACGGCAAATCTGCAGTAACTGCTGCAATCGCTTGAATGTTTATTGTTTATACAAAATCATGACGTAACATCACGCCTGTATGCTCTGAGGGGGTACGCAGAAGTGTACAATATTCCCAGATTTCGACAGTTAGGTGTATTAAGTTTCATTTATTGGGGATAAGCCTATTACCTTGACATGTATTGTTATTTTATTGGCAAGGGTACCTACTTCAAGGGTAGTTTGATGAGAATTTGGTTAGGTTCTGGTTATGGGATCCATGACAAAGGAACGGAACTCTTCAATTCTTAGAAGCAAATTAACGATACTCGGCCAAATCTTTTAAAGGCTATCCGGATATTTGAGTCACGTACCATAACGTCGTTATTAACCGACTTCAAAAAGGAGGAGGTTCTCAATTCAATGTTCCCCGATTACTCGAAGATGACTGGACCGAATTTGTTTTTTAATTGTTTGAAAGGGTATACTTCCCAGAAGGTCCCATAATCATCAAGTCAGGATCCTGATAGAGGGATCCTGGAGAAATAGAGGGAACTCTTCAAATTTTATAGGCACACCAGAAGCGATTTGGGTAGTTTTAGAAAGAGTTTTTCTCGGAGTGATCCCATTTAAATTTGGTAAAGATTAGATGAAGAACTTCGGAGAAAGGCAACGGAACTCCTCATTAAATGTAGCAAATTTGTGTCTCTTACTGGGATTGCTGAAATTTCATGTCTGTCTATTGTTTACACCAGTTCATAACAAAAAATCACGCTGGTATGCTGTGAAAACCCTATACACATGTGAACCACTAAAAAGTGAAAAATAAAAACTTTTTTGCAAAAAATAAAACCGACTTCACACAAAAAAGTGAAAAATAACTTTAGCTTCAGAAGTCGGTGACAAAAAAACTAAATCAATCAAATAAAGGTCACCGACTTCTGAAGCTAAAGTTATTTTTCACTTTTTTGTGTGAAGTCGGTTTTATTTTTTGCAAAAAAGTTTTTTATTGGTTTACATTAAATAAATTCACAAAACACAAAGAGAACTTAGTATTTATTAATATTTTACTTCAAAATCATCATAACAATGAACCTAAAATATTTGCTAACTAAGACGTATGTATATTAAAGCCATGTGTATTTAAGGGTAACTGATATTTATGACTCGTTAGCTATAAATTTTAGTTATTATTAATTTATATGCTACATCAATTATAAGTTTAGGGGCTTTGAACTATTATCCTATTGTGAATGCAGGCATATTATTGGGACTTCAAAGGTTATATTGTGGATTGGTTCTCACGTTGCTTAGAATTTCAAGGCATTATTAATTAAATTAAACATTATATTTTTATGTATCTACTTTCTAATATGAAAGGAATTTTAATTATTGTAAGTCTAAGAATTTAATAATTTACGAAGAGAACTTTTATGAACGATTGAATATTTATTTTTATAATATTAGTTAGGCCCTCGTAATATTAATTACTAGTATAATAAAAATAATATCTAAATCTAATCCTCAATTTTAAAATTCAATATTATTTGGTGACATCTCATCATAGTTGGTATCCATGCTAAAACCAATAATGAAACGTAACATCACGCCTGTAATCCCGCAGGGCTAAGCAGACGTGTACCCGAAATAATGAGACTGTTCCTCTAAGGCGACTACGGAATCGAAACGCGAGTTTTATAATGCCGAAATTATTCAGTGCACTAAACAAAACCAGAAAAATATAATGATATTGTTCAGGATATTATTATATGCTAGTATAAAAGTGTTTTGAAAACATAACACAATAAACAGTATCAAAAATTCATTATCATTTTTTTTTGTCCAATCAATAGTTTTTTTTTTTTTTGTAAATCGATCGAAACCACTCATTTCGCACTATTCGGCCAGCAGTGACTGACGTAACAAGCTGATTAGAACTTTATTCTAACAGTATTTCAAGCGAAGTTTGAATCCACACAAATATAGAGTTGTTAATTTAGCTCCTGTGGTCCCCTTAATAAAAACCAAGGTTTTTGACGTCATTAAAGTAACTTGAAAGCCAAGGGAAATCAGTCATGCAAACTTTTTAAACAGTTATAAATTTTGTTAAGAACGATCCCTGAAGAATTGAGAAAGCCGAGGCTTTTCATGTCTTGTGTTTTTTTTTTTAAACAGGTAACTTTATATTGTGGTATTTAGCAAGCCCAATTTTATGCAGACTTTTCATTAAAGTATACTTACTGGAACATATCTTCATTTTGAACAAATGGCTGTGCTACTACAATTCTTTAAAATTCCAAAACGTGGCTTTAACTTATTCTAAAGGGTGCAAAAAAACCTCTTAACGAAGCCGAACGACATTAAATGTTCTTCCCGTCACTGCGATCTTTTTTAAATACCATACCTTCCCAGGTATGGTATTTGATGAGTGATTTTTACTTTATACACCTCCACGACCCCCATATTAAATCATCTAGCAGCACAATGTTTTGAGTACGTTACGTTGAGTTGTACCACAAAACATGATTTTTCATCCCAAAAAAAGTGCCTTCTCAGCAACAATTTTTGCGTAAAGTTACTCAGTTAGAAGTGCAGCATGCTTCGTGAGGAGTCTGTATGTTTTTGTAACATTAGCCTCATTTGCAGACATGGGGTTCATGGAAACTAATCTAAACGAATCAAAGAATAGGCTTGTTTCCACCATCAATAAATTGCAAATCTATTTAGTCCGTCAGTTAGAGTATTAGAAAATAATGGACACGTATTTTTTGTTTTTGTAAATCAACGAATATTGATAAAGATAAAACGCATCAAAACTCGGGAGTGGGGGCTCGTGACGTCAGTACTCACATAATGATAGCAAACAGTGACGTATTGGGAATTTTAAAAGCGTCGTATCTTCGTCAATTTTGGTTGATGTGACAAAAGAAAAAATACGTGTCAAATATTTTTTGATGATCTAAGTGACGGACTAATAAGATTTTTTCAGTTAACAAGCCTATTGTATCGTTAGATGTGCCCTTTCAGCACCAACGTCACACGAAAAAGAGGGGTTTACTTTAAAGCATGTTTCCAATGATGTGAATTCCCAATTTTTCGCCCAACTATTCATCGTCACAACGACGGATATGATTTTTAAAATGACATTTACGACCTTCGGCATAGTTTGGCAAATCTAAGGATTATAAATATTCTTTGGTATAATTTAGCTGTATGCTGTATGTTCAGAGTATCCACTTCTATATCCTACTCTATTTGGGGCATGGTACGCTATTATAAACTAGAAGTAAGAAGGGAAGTAGCTCTCGCCACTTACTTATTTAAGATTATGCGTTGTAAAATACAAAACCCAGGCGTAACACGTACGATCTAAGCACAGTTGGGTTGTGTACGACACACATGATGGGTACGAGGGGCGACGGACGATTCCGCCACCGCTGCCGTGTATCGCAAGTTTGGCGTCAATAATACCTCATATTCTATTGAATAAGTGAGATCATTCTGACGTCCAAAGCTATACGCCATTGTACTTTGTTAACTTTCAAAGAATATCATTCAAAATAACAAGCAAAAACCGCCCCAATTGTTTCTTTAGTGACAGACCGTAATTAGCAAGAGCTTTGTCAATTATTTCGAAGACAATGGGTAATTAGCTGCCGATTCGACGCCGGTTTTGTTCAACGACAACCCTTTTTGAAAGTTTTGTTTCTTTCAATGTTGCTTTTTGAGTAATTTGTCGAGTTTTGGTTTGTTTGTCTCTGGTAGAGAATGTTTTAAAGTATGGTTTTGTCATTTTTTTTTTGGTATATGTTTGAATTTGAATTCCGTTTTAATACATTATAGGACTTGGCAACCATGAATGACAAGGAATAGAGGATGCTCTTGTCTAAAAAAAACTATGATTTTATTTAGTCCGTCAGTAACATTATCGAAAAATATTTATAAATAATAATACATCTGCATCCGGTTAGACTGGAAGCTGCTCCCAAAAATTGTTGGAAAAAGGCTAAGCAGATGATGAAAAGGCTTACCAATGTTTTCAATCTCTACCATAACAAACATCGCTTGACCTCCCACGTAAATCTCCTTGAAGCTTCGTATCTGTTATCCTTGTATGCAACAGCAAAGGAAGGCTTCAGGCAATATCTGAAAAGTGTAACCTATAAAGTGCCTCTCACACAAAAGGCACTGGCTAGCCGGAACGGCAGGGATTATCTATAGGACAACTCAAGCCCCGCGGCGTTCAACGTAGTCTTCTAGAAAATGGTGCATAGAAACTTGAGTACAATGGAGATAGAGGCTTTGTTCGCTTCCGCTCCGCTTTTTCAGTGACGTGGGGTTTATGTGTTGAAGAGCAAAACAATATTTGAAAAACAGAATTCGAGCATTTATGTCAAGTAAGCCTGTTTTGAACAGTTGAAACAAAGGCAACAATAAAATATAGCTACAGTCCCAGCCAAAAGGCCTAAAAACTGTGTTTGTATTTATTATACTTCACATAATTATAATATTATGTATTGTTTATTCATCTACACTTTTTTTTCCGTATCTGACTTCACTTTTACTTTTATATATGACATGTTTTTTTTTTTTAAATGTTACAGCACCATGCTGAGATCTTGCCTTATAACCTCGTACAGGAACAATTTCGTTTCTCTTTACTTCTAGTTTTTTTTTCTCTGTTTTATTTTTATATAGAACTTAAGGCGACTACACGAGCTAAACGCGAGTTTTATAATTACTAAAAGTATATGATTCACTGCTTTAAACAAGACCAGAAAAATATATGATATTCTTCAGGATATATGCTAGCATGATACTGTTTTGAAAACATAATACAATTAATTTGGCTCGATAAAAAGAAATCACGAACTTACCTCTAAAAATATCTTTCAAACAATAGAAAACATACTAATATGCATGCGATCATTCTGATTTTTTGGCAAATAATTCTACAAGCAATATATTAGCATGATACTGTTTTAGTTTTTTAATCCAATCAATAGTTTTTTTGTAAATCGATCGAAACCACTCATTTCGCGCTATTTGGCCCGCAGTGGCTGACGTAACAACCACTTTGTAGTGCAAGCTGATTAGAACTTTATTCTAACAGTATTTCAAACGAAGTTTGAACCACCACAAATAGAGTTGCTAATTTAGCTCGTATAGGCGCCTTAAGCATGGACCCCAAAATCAGCAGGACTCCTCGATTAGGATTACTTTTCTTTTTATTTCCAAAAAACAAAACATGTTTCTATTCACCTACTTCCACATACAATGGCCAAACAAAATAGAGCATGAAAATTATAATTCAAAACTTAACTAAAAGTTAACGGGGCAATTTCGTCGGGCCGCGCCGCCTAATCCGGAACAAAATGGCGAAATTGTATCCGCCAGCCGGCACGGTCCAGTATTTACCGGATAGAATCTGTTTTAAATCGCATGAATCCGGTTCTAGCAGGAATGGCTAGGGCTACGCGGATTTTGCATTTGCGCCGTTTCATTCGTTGAGAAATGCAGTCGAAATTTTTTTTATTCTATTTTATTTTATTCGAAGACTGATCTGCTTTTATTTGAGGAATGTTTATCTCTTAAATAGAAGGAGCTCGTGGCTAAATAATAACAGCAACTCGGGTCAATCTTTATGTTAAGCCTAGATTGGCCTGTGGATGGGTGACCACCCATTGCTTACCGAGTTTCCTCCGTGCCTCGGAAAGCACGCTAAACATTTGGTCCAGGCTGTCATTTGTAGATCCATGACAGTCGTAACAGGTACCCCAAGGGTACTTGTACTATCCCAGTACCAACTGGGTTGTGGAGGTCAGATCGGCAGTCACTCCATGTAAAATACTGATATAAAATGCTTTGGACGAAAGAGGTTGCACATGCACAAACTATTCCCATGCTAACTAAACTTTAGTTAGCATGGGAATAGTTTGTGCATGTCTCCTATCTGTTGAATTAGTTTCACTGTACACGACCGTTGTGTATTTGAAACTTTATGACAGTGAAGATAAGAACAGTATTGCTTTGGGGGCTTAAAATTAAGAATAAGGTCCTGCATGTCATAGTTTATATTCTAAATAACATGTTGAGTACTGTTTCTAGAAGTTTTACCATCTCAAAATAGTAAAGATACAATAAGCATGACGACAGTATCAAAAAAAAATGAGAAATTAGAGTATTGGAAAATAATGCCGTTTTAATCTTTCACGATTGAAAACTAAAAAAAAAACACGGAAGATATCCCGTAAGTGACAATATATGTTTGGAAAATAATGGTCTCGAATTTTTCAGTTTTTTGTAAATCAATGAATATTGACAAAGATAGCATCAAAACTCGGGAGTGGTGGCTCGTGATGGCAGAACTCGCAAAAAATTATACCAAGGCATGACGTATTGAGAATTTTAAAAGCGTCGTATCTTCGTCAATTTTGGTTTATGTAACAAAAGAAAAAATACGGGTCACATACCTACAGGGTGAATTTGAATAAATGCGACAAAATGAAATGGGAGCTTCAGTTACAGTAACATAGTAATTATAAACTGTTTTTTCTACTATCTAAATCGTTAAAAAAAATTACGCGATTATCGTTTTCAAAAGGTCCATTGATGTTATTATCTTTATTTAAGTACGAATTATTCCCGTTCATAGCGGTCATTTACCTAATTTAGCCTAGTTTCTAATGTAAGTATCGCGCGACGTTGTCAAACCTCGCATGTGCTCCAGCGCTGACATCCCTTCCCGGCGACCGCGCGCCGCCCACTACCCTTCCTTCGTTCATTACAATTTAACATTTGATATTTTATACATTTTCTTGACAACACGTATTATTGTATATTTAAATTTGTCGCATCTATTCAATTTCACCCTGTATTTGTTGATAATCTAACTGACGGACTAATTTGATTTTTTTGTCGTCTACCCTATTTCGGAGGCACCACAACCACAAACAGTTGCGGCAAAACACTTTCGTGGATATTGGCAATATTGGCGCCAGTTACTGAAGTTTTTAAAGAGTGACCAGTCATTGTGGCGTGGCAATCGGAATTGTATCTGAAACATCAAAACATCACACCTGTAATCCCCAAAGGCTTCGGGCAGTGATGTACCCACATTTTGCCAGTTAAGTTAAATTTCCATGTAAAAGGGGCCTACCCCTATTACCACAAGTCGGGCACAAATCCAGGCTCCGTGGCTGCTACTGATAAATTTTTGATGGAAAAACCCAATAACACTTTGCCCAACCCGAGAATCAAACTCAGAACCTCATACTCAGCAGTCACGATTGCGCCCACTAGACCAACGAGGCAGTCAACAATGGAGAGCATCTTTAACTTGAACTGAAATAGTACTTTACAATACAAGTCTTACCAAGAGGTATTGTATTACCCAGTACTGACTGGGCTGTGGAGGTCAGATAGGCAGTCGCTTCATGTTAAATACTGGTATTCAGCTGCATCCAGTAACTCTGGAAGCTGACCCCAACATAGTTGGGACAAGGCAGATGATGAAAACATTACAAAACTATCTTTTTACAAACCAAACTCTCAAACATTGCTGGACCATTCATGTGCCTTATCGAAACAAAAATAGCTCTAGAAACCCCGTTTCTCCCAGCTTAAAACTTAAAGAATACTTAAAACCTTATCTCTATGCTGTGAACATTTCGCTAAACTGAAAAGACTTCAAAGTTTCAAAGTTAGTTAGGAATGAAAGAAGATCTAGTCTACACTATCTTCATTAGAACTGGGCAACTTTCTTGGGCGCCAAATAGTATGTATGTTTCTTGCTGTCTGCAAGGAAAATACTCGTACAAAGTTCTTGTAAAAGTCTGTATGCATTGCTTTCTACTTTTTATACCTACCCCTGTGGAAAGTTCAATAAAATCTAACTTTAGAGGTAAAAGGAACGGAGCTGCGAGGTAGCCAGGGGGACCATTATGAATTTGGAGTTAGGTACATTTCTTATGCTCTATCGTACATACATACAACAAATAAGTGAAATTGATGTGTCTGTTTTTAATTCAGAAATAACAGTTTTTTTACTGAATGAATGTATATGTCACCGTAAAATTGTCAAACACGTTCTATTGTAATCTCTCTAGCGATATTGTAAACTCTCGAAATATTGTAAAAACGGACATACTGCTTACAATAAAACGCATCATTTTTCGTGTAATGCATGCGATGGTAGTCAACTCACGCGGTGTGGAGGGAACAAGGGGTCCCCCTTGCCCAGTGGTACCACTCTCATGAAAAGATAATGTACCATTCCTGAGAAATACCGATTAATATAACGTAACCTTAACACACTTTATGTTCTCCTAAAAAGCGTAGTCGACGGAGCCCCACTTCGCTATGCTTATTTCCGAGTGCAGGGTTTAAAGGAACCTAGCTAACCTAACGGGGGGTGCCCCAAGTCCCGATTATGGGGGCAGAGATACTTCCGTATGTTCAGTTGACAATATTTCGAGAGTTTACAATATCGCTAGAGAGATTACAATATAACGTGTTTGACAATTTTAGTGACATACTTTATAAACGGTACTTAAAACTAAAACATTTTTTTTTGACATTTTTGTCTGTCCGTCTGTTGGTTCCGGCAAATCGCTGAAACGCCTGGACCGATCTTTACGGGACTTTTACTGACAGATTAAGACTTCTATTTTAGAAATAAAAAAACAAAAAAAAAAAACGAGAAAAAAATTGTAATGCTACCCATATGAAGTCACAGGCAACAGTTAGTTTTTAAATAAAACACTCAGTACCTTTTTATAGAAAGAAATATATCGATGTGTGCTTGAATTTTACAACGCAATCAATGAAAACGAGAAACCATTTAATAACATCTCTAACTTCGGCACTGAACTAGAAAACGGTTGAAATCAGTAAATAAATGAGTAGGGTCTAGCTGTAAACTAAAAGTAGCCTAGCTTTATTAGAGTTCAATATTAATTATTTAAGTGTTACGTTTTATTGAAAGTACTGTATCTACTCTTCGTTTTTGAAGTTTTTTACGCAAAAAAAGGCAGCAGCATTGATCACCAGGTTTACCAAGTCTGATTAGTAATTTTAGACTTATCGTGTCGGCGTGATTGATATATGTAATTGTCTACCCATGTTAAAATACAGCTTTCTAATACCAACAGTATCTGAGCTACAAACAGCCAGATAGGCAGACGGTCGGACATCGCAAAATATTATGGTTTACTTGTTGGCTGCAGAACCCTAAAAACAACTAGGGTACTTATCCTGATCTGAACTAACAACCTCAATAATATGTTACAAACCCACAAGGGACCGCAAAAAAAAAAGTTACAAAAAAACAACAGAAGTCCATTGCTTGCCCAGTATAACTTTGATCTCAAAGACTCTTTATAAAGAGCGCAGTGGAATTTCAAACGGAAGTCGACTGCTTAAGAGTAGTCGTGTCCATGCAAGTCTATTGTTTGTCCAAGAACAACTTGCTCTCCAATCGGGAATTACATTGAGATAAGTGGCCGTACTCACTGGCTATGGAAGATTGAACTGCACGGTTATTTTGTTTTTAGTTAATTTTGTCGAATCCATCTATCTTTTTGTAAAAGATAGGGCATACTCTACTAGCAGTAGCGCCCGAAATAGCGTCCAATGTGTCATTCGAAGCAGATGAGAATCTTCTCATAGTCTGACAGACCGAAAATCACAAGATCAAATTAGAAGAAAAAAAATTGTTGCGATGTTTTTTATACAAATGAGTTGTTCTATCGCAAGAAGTGGGTGATTCGGTGTTGAAATGACGATTTCTAATAAAGTTAGCAACCTGCAGGATTGGAAAGCCTAAGATCTTCTTAATGGGAGGACCCATTGGGAAGACCAATGACCAATGACAGGACCAGTTGATATGGTAACGCTTGGGGGATACATTTATGTCTAGCTGTGGATGTCTTCCGAAAGTATCATTATGATGAATAGCGCAGAACTATAATAATAACGATGTACGTGAATATTGTATGATGATGCGACAACAATGGCTCGGACCGATATCACTAACCGAAGATCAACGAACGACTCATATGGCTTTACTATTTAGCCACGACTCAACATCCCAAAATTTTTCAACTGAAATAAAAGGGAAAAATCACAGGTTATTTCTATATACAAATCCAAGTGCGAATTTGCACTCAATAAAGCAGTGGTTGGATCCAATGCGTGGTAGAAAATAAAGCAAAACAAAAAAATAAACTCCACCACAATGTGTATGAAAACCTGAATCAGTTCGATTGATTCCGGCTTTTGTGCGGATTTTCAGATTTTCGCCATCGAAAAACCGAAGGAACAAACAAAGGAAATAGATTTTTTGTAGGAAACGTTTAGATGATTGAACATGTGGGTGTACTTGAATTATGGCATGATAATTGTTTGTACCTAACGGACATAATTTTTTTCGAAAATAATTAAATAAGATTCTACAGTTTAGAAAATATCAATGATTGAGTCATTGATGGTGCACGTGCTAGTGTTGTTTCATAAAAAACTAAAATTAAATATACATTTTGACGAAATGTAAATTAATCAAATTGGCATATTGACAAAAAACATGAATTCACAACCTATCCGAAATTATATTTACAAATCCTATTTAACCGGCAATAATGAAGAAGCTTCGAATTTTCCTAGAAATTATTTTGCAAGGAATTTTGAAGTTTAATTTTTAGTAGTACAGTTCAGTTCGTTCAAAATGTCTAGTTGATAAATCGACTTGACTTGACAACTCAAGCCTAACTAGGAAAACAATATAAAGAAGTCTTCAAAGACTAAAGCTAAAATCGTTAATCATACACAGTTCGGTGAACAAAATAGATAGTGTCAAAATTGAACAGTTTCTTAAGACATCCTTGCTGATATTTTAAATGCGATAGTTTTTGTCTGCCTCATTGGTCTAGTGGTCGCAAGCGTGAATGCTGAGCATGAGTCCCTGGGTTCGATTCCCAGATCGGTAAGTGTTATTGGGTTTTTCCATCAGCAATTTCTTAGCCACGTAGTCTGAATTAATATCTAGTTGAAAGAAAAGAAGAAAGAAAAAGTATTTATTAAACTCACATAGGACTTAACAAAATAAGACAGAATAAACCATAACACAAAATTATACAAAATAAAAATTAAACATAATCAACAGTTATTAGTTGATCGCAATAGCCTCGCTTCCTATTAAATGGGACTGATAAACATAACTGGCGAAATCTAGGTGAACTATTGCATGCAGGTACTCGCAGTAGATCGATCCTGTATTATATCTTTATTTAATAACATTAAAGATTTTTTATCCAAACACACCAGGTAATTTCCCCAGAATACACGTGACATGGCAGACAACAGAAATGTCATAATTAGTGTGACACAAGTTAAGGAGTTACTCAAGGCACCATTATTGGGCCCACAAAAAGGCCTTGATACCAACCCATCAAATAATACAAATAGTACCGAGAACATTGTTCTGATGAAAAAAAAAAACAGCGTTAATCTATCCAACGAAACTACAAACAGAGACACGATTTTATAGTAAGTGAGAGAGAAAAATAAAAAGCTACTTTCATTAGTGCATATCAATCACAATTCCCATCCATTAGCTGGTTAGGGACCCGGAAAAAGATTAAGATTGCTATAAGGAAAACTAAAGCGTTTGGCTGAAGCTCTATTTAGTTAATTCCTTCATTAGTTCAAGTGAAAATGCTCCAACTAACCACACCGACAATATTTTTAGTCATGAGTTACACATTGATTTTGCCCACTTTTCGTAATCATTCTGCCAAAAGTTTCACCCAATGGCTTAATTGCCAAGTGGATGAAGGGCTTCATTCAGAAAGTGATACTTCTAAACACGGGTCGCATTGATCGGAGGTTCCTCTCTCTTGAGCCCTGACCGGGGATCCTATTCCTGATAGCAGTGGGCTTCTATTTCATTTATTTTTAATATTATTTTACAGATATCATCATTTCAACCGAAGGACGTCCACTGCTGTTTAGGGCTTGAGCTCCGGAATTCCGGAATTAGCATAATTCCGGAATTCCGATAAAATCCAATATCGTTTCCAATTCCGGAATTGGCGAGATCAATATCAAAATTTCGATATTGAAAAAAAAAATAAAAAAATTATGCGGTTTGAGGCGTGACGCGTCCGTACTTCCTCGCCCAGCATCCGCTGCCATACGACGAGTGCGCGGCAGCTAGTCGCTCGTTGATTCATCAAAATAATCAAAGATTAGAGAAGGAGGAAAGAATCCCATAAGAAGAGGAAGAAAATACTGATTCTACTGAAATAGTAACAAATACAGAAAATGGAAAAAAAGTCATAAAAAAGAATTGCCACAAACCATACAAAATAAATTAACAACATTAAGTAGAAGGAAAACGAAAATTTCAGATTTAGAGAGTTTAATGAGAGTAGAGATAGTCGCCACATCCCGGGTTCGATGTCCGAGTGTGGCAAGCGAATTATCGCAAGTCTGTGAATACAGATTTGTTTCATTTTAAAATAAAGGAATGTTTCCTTTGAATAAAATTTGCTATCTCCAGTATTTCGAGTCTTTTCCTCCAGGTGAAATTGTCCACTGTATATTTATATGTCACCGTAAAATTGTAAAACCCGTTAGATTATAATCTATCTAGCGAAATTGTAAACTCTCCATAGATTGTCAACCGAACATACTGCTTACAATTTAACGCATTATTTTGCGGTAGATTGTAATCTATCGAAGTGAAACCGTAATAATGTGTAATGCATGCGACGGTAGTATCTCTGCCCCCATAATCGGGACTTGAAGCACCCCGACGTTAGGTTACTTAGGTTCCTTTAAACCCTGAATACAGAAATAGGAGCCCCGTTATGCATCGCACGCTTTTTATGCGAATATAAAGTGTTTTGAGGTTAGTTTTCTCGAATCGGTTTTTCTCAGAAATGTTCCATTATTTTTTCATGGGAGTGGTACCAGGAGGCAAGGGGGACCTCCTCCCCCCTCCTCCACTGCGCGCGAGGTGAGTTCCGTCGCATACATTTCACAATTTTACGGTTTCACTTCGATCTACCGAAAAATAATGCGTTAAAATGTAAGCAGTATGTTCGGTTGACAATATTTTGAGAGTTTTAAATCTCGCTAGATAGATTACAATCTAACGGGTTTTACAATTTTACTTTAACATTTATAATTCAAGTACTTGTTTTATTTGATCATATTTCTAATACCTACTAAGAAAGTAAATCCATAAAACTAATGGTATTTGGTAGAAAACATCCATTTAAATAATAATTATGAGATTATTAGGTATAAGACATTTTTGATTTTTTTTAATATTTAGAGAAAATTTAAACCCTTACGTAGATATCACTATTTTATACAAAAAGACACCTGAGTTCCGGAATTCCGGAATTCCGGAATTGAAATATTGAATATCGAAACCCAATTCCGGAATTGAAAAAGCGTCCGATATTCAAGCCCTACTGCTGTTCCCCAAGTGTCACCACATTGACAGATCCCGTGCGATTCGCATCCAGCGGATTCCCGCAACCTTCATCGTTCTACATGCTGGTGAAAAAAGATTACAGAAATAAATATCGGAAATAATTAAAAATTCGACTATTAAAAAAAAAAAAATTTAAATATTATGCCAATCAAAGTTGGTAGAAATAGTTTGATAATGTAACAATGTAATACAACGAAAAAAAAAACAAATTACCACGTAACCCTAAGATATGAAGCTATGTAGTTCACGTTGCTTCTAAAATATCCAAGAAAATATTCATTGTACATTTTCAAAAGTCTGAGGAGATCGCAAAGGTGTAACCACAATTTTCTGAACGTCTATCAAGAAATATTTCCTGCTGTAGTAGCTCTTTGAGTGTCAAAATCAGTAGGTGGATAGCAGATTACCGGTATCCGGAAGCGTTGCTCAGGCCATGAGTAGGTACGACGTCATCCAAACATCCGAGATTGCCAGGTGCAATAAAATCTACGTATATAGAAATGTTCGCTTTTGGAAACGTGTGCAAAAATAAATCGTGAATTGACTGTTATAGGTGTTCTTGGATTTTAGAGATCAGTCAAGCTTTGAAAATCCAACTGCGCGTTTTATTCAAGCATTGAGGTGTCTCCTAGAGGTAACAAAAACACGGACTTTATTACCATATTCTTCACTACAGTACTATGAAAGGTACAACAAATGCGTTGAAAAAATATCAATATCCATCGACTTCACAACCCACGAACATCAACTAAAAGGTCTTGAAAATTAAGGTGATTTCAGAATTGACTAGACCACAACTAATTGGTGGTAACAGTGGCATTCAAGTCATTCAGAACCACCTTGAGCTGGACTAGCGTGAATTCAACAGTATCAGAGGTGAGTTTATATTGGTTTGGTTAACACCACCTAAAACACAAATCATTTTAGTTTACCTGATTAGGATCTAGATCGTGGCTAAATAATATAAATAGCCGCTTGGGTCGACCTTCAAATTAAGCCGCTTGGGTCGGCCTGGACATGATTGGTTCATGGATCGGTGATCACCCATGACACACCGAGTTTCTTCTGTGCCTCGGCTGTCAATAGTAGATTTTTGACGGTTGTTTCAGGTAATCCATGGCCCGAAAGTCTGACAACTATTCTTACCAAGAGGTATCGTATTACCTTTTACTAACTGGGTTGTGGAGGTCAGATCGGCAGTCGGTCAATGTGAAATACTGGTGTTCTGGTTCTTTTTGGTAATCTGGTAACCGGTAACCGACTCCAACGTATAGTTGGGAAAAGCCTAGACAGATATTTGAAGTTATAAATATCATGAACGAGATGTACATCATGTGTGACATTATTTATTTAAATGCTACTAATAATATTGGTCATTCGAAAAGGCCAACATGACCTTGATGAAAGATTTTTATGAAAAACACACTTTACACTTCAACACTTTGATCGTAAAATTGGAAAACATGAAAATAAACTCGTCTACTTTTATTGAACTATTTTTGTTATTTGTTTACGCTTTCTAGATTGTTTCGCGAGTTATATAAAGAACGATTTACACATTCGGTCATCGTAGGTGAGTCTAAATTGGGTAATGATTGCTTGAAGCTACTATAAAATTTTCCTGCAAGTTCACTTGTTTTTTTTTTAATCCAGGTTATTTTATCATGCAAGGTCTTCTTGTTCAGGCGTTTATGTTTGCATAGAAACATGATTAATATCTTGGAAAACGTGTTTAAACGGTCACTATCATGTTTCTGCCTTTATCTCAATTTACTAAGAATCGGCGCAGCATCTCCTCTTATTCCATAATATTAAACATCATCTCATAAGTCACCCTCATTCTGGCCTCTAGCGGCAAATCAGCTTTCAGTCAGCCCATCCATGGTTTCTTTTGTATTTCTCTACAGTTAATTTAATTTTGTATTTTCATTTTCCTTTTATTTTAACAAATATGTATTATGATTCTATCAATTTTTTACATCAAGTTAGCTAAATGTTTATATATTATATAAGTTTTATAATCATGTATAAGCTTTGAATGAAGTTATACGTAAATGTTGGGGTTTAAAAGTAGACGTAGTAACAAAAATTGAAAAGAGTATGCTTAGATGGTTTGGTTATGTGGAGAAAATGAAAGGCTTCTAATAAATGGTATTTTCAAGGCGGATGTAAGCGGCAACGCCGAGAAGCGACAAACACGACGACGTCGAAGGTAGTATGCTGACTTTATTGGTGAGGTTCTTTAGACAGGTCAGATGATTGTGAAGTTCTCGCAATCGGCGTGCATGTATGACAAGATGTCAAAGGAGTATGTTAGGATACGTAATGGGTGGGGTTACATGGTTTCTATCTACCACTATGGAAAAAAACCGTAAGTATAATGTATGTGTCACCGTAAAATTGTCAAATCCGTTATATTACTATATAACGTGTATCTCTCTAGCGATATTGTAAAGTCTCGAATTATTGTCAACTGAACATTCGGAAGTATCTCTTGCCCCCATAAAAGGGACTTGGGGCACCCCCCCGTTAGGTTAGTTAGGTTCCTTTAAACCCTGCACTCGGAAATAGGGGCCCCGCGAAGCGGGGCTCCGTCGACTACGCTTTTTAGGGGAATATGAAGTGTTTTAAGGTTAGGTTATATTAATCGATATTTCTCAGGAATGGTACAGTATCTTTTCATGAGAGTGGTACCACTGGGTAAGGGGGACCCCTCCTTCACACCACACCGCGTGACTTGACTACCATCGCATGCATTTCACGAAAAATAATGCGTTTTATTGTAAGCAGTATGTTCATTTGACAATAATTCGAGACTTCACAATATCGCTAGAGATATTACAATATAACGTATTTGACAATTTTACGGTGACATATGCATGTACAGTCACGAGCACCAACATGTAAACACTTAACAACTTTTAAAGTGTTTTTCTCCCACTGTAGCGTATAGTAGATCTCATATTTTATAAAAAATATCCAATTTCCAAGCCACAATCGTTTGTTTAAACAGGCTTTGCTTTGGCATTTATTTAAATAAAACATGTAGCAATCATTGTAATGCGTGTATTCACTTTGCTCTGCCCAATTGACATCTGTGGTGTTGCCATGACATGCTCATCTTATTCTAACTATAATTCACATCCCAAACATCCCCCCCTTTTACAATTGCAACAATAATGGGACGACATAAACGATACATTAATTAAATCAAAATAAAAAGCAATTGTAGGTACCTGGCAATAACTTAAAAATTAATACAGAGAATAATCAGCAAATCTAATAGGAGGATGCACTGGGCGACCAGACCTAGTAGTCTGCATAATTTCAGAACTACCACTGGCTTCTGATTGAGTTGACATAGGTTGCCCAGAATAACAGGACTGATCATCATTTGCTTCATTATTCTGAACAACCATCTGTGAATCCCTACTTTTAGGCACATGCATAATCATTGGTTTTTCTACAAGCATATTTCTACTATGCATCAAATGTCTTTCATTTCTCCTAACTTCATTCCCCTTCTCAGTTTTAACTACAAATGACCTAGGCCCCTCTTTTCTAACTATCTTCCCCTGCACCCATATTTTATTTGGTTGATTTTGAATTTTAACATCCTCTCCACAATGAAATGACTTTTTGTCAATGGCAGACTTATCATAATTTAACTTACTTTTGTGTTTCAACTGTAACATTTTTTCATATACCTGTTTTGGAACATAGGGTTTTAAGCTTTTCACAGAACATGGTAATTTAGTGCGCAATTTCCTGGCCATTAAAAGTTCAGAAGGACTGTAATCTAATCCAGCTACAGGTGTGGCTCTGTAATTCAACATAGCATCATTAAAATCAGTGTTACATTCTCTGCACTTCCTCATCATGTTCTTTACAATTCCAACTGCCCTTTCGCTTAAACCATTAGATTGTGGGTACCTAGGACTGGAATGTACTAGTTGCATGTCATAAGATTCTGCAAACTGCTTAAAGGTGTAACCGGCAAAAGGCATGTTATCACAAACAATGACCTTTGGAAACCCATGAACAGCAAATATTACTTTTAACTTTTGAATTACAGTACCTGCAGTTTTATCTTTCAGCGTCTTAACTTCAATCCACCTTGAGTAATAGTCTACCACAACTATATAATCTTTGGTTCCATAGGTGCAAATATCCATTCCAATCTTAAAAAACGGTAGATCAGGAATCTCATGAGACATTAGCGAATCTTTAGGCTTTGAAACTCTGTATTTTTCACAAATATTACAAGAGAAAATAAACTTTTCTATGTCTATTGACATTCCTGGCCAGTACAGCAAATTTCTGGCCCTCTTTTTACATTTACCTGCCCCCACATGACCTATATGTAAGCTTTCTAGCACCCCTTGCCTCATATTTTGTGGCACTACTATGCGATCATTATAATATACAATGTTATCTTTTACATGTAACTCACTTCTCAGTTTATAATAGACACTCAAATTTTTGCCAGTGATCACCCTATCATTTTTAGGGTAACCTTCATTATACCATGTAACAACCTGCCTTAAATCCGAATCATTTAAAGTTTCATTTTGAAACTCTGCCATTTTTTTATCTGCAACTGCTAATTGTTGTTCAAAACTATGCACTAACTCCTGCACTGTTGGATCTATTTTAGCATTGTCCATAATATAGTGCCTAGACAGGTAATCAGCTACAAACATTTTGTGCCCCGGTACATACCTAACCTCAATATCATATTTTAGCAATTTTAATACCATCCTTTGTAGTCTACAACTAATTTTATTGATGTCTTTGTTGACTATTGATTCCAGAGGTTTGTGGTCTGTTTCAACCACAATCTTTCGTCCATACACAAATTGGTGATACTTTTCTAATGAAGCACATATGGCAAAAAGTTCCTTCTCAATGGGCGCCCACCTTTTCTGGCAATCAGTGTAGCAACGAGAATAAAAAGATACAGGCCTACCTTTTTGTAGAAGACATGCTCCCATCCCATCCTTTGAACTATCAGTCTGCAAAACCACTGAACCTTCTTTTGTCAAAATACCTAATGTAGGTGTACAAGTTAATTTATTTTTTATCTCTTGAAATGCTTGAGCCTGTGAATCATCCCATACCCACTCCACTTATTTTTTAAGCAACCGCCTTAAAGGTTCAGTAGTTTTTGTATACTGCGGAATGAATTTACATAAATAATTGCACATCCCTAGGAATTTTTGCAACTCCTTCACATTGTTTGGTGCTTTCAGTTCTGTAATAGATTTCACATGGTCTGGATCTACCTGTATACCAGACTTTGACACTATCAATCCCACATACTTAACATGATCTAATCTGTACTGTAACTTTCTTTGATTAAATTTAACTTTGTGTACTCTAGCCCTATTTAAAACCTTTTCTAGTATTTCATCATGGTCTTGTTTATTTTTTCCTGCCACAATAACATCATCAAAATACACCTGAACCCCCTCAATGTCACCAAATATTTTTGAACTAACTTTTTGCATAACCTCTGGGGCGGACGATATACCAAAGGGCATTCTCAAGAACCTGTATCTACCAAATGGGGTGACAAAAGTACAAACTTTTTCCGGATCATCTAACAAAACCTGAAAAAACCCATCCTTTAGGTCTAAAACAGTAAATACTTCTTTTTCTGATAAATCACTGTAAATTTCCTCTGGAGATGGAATCAAAAACTTTTCCCTTTCAATACTGTTATTAAGTTCTTTAGGATCTAAGCACAATCGAAGAGATTTATCCGGCTTTTCCACAATGACAATATTGTTGCACCACGCAGTAGGGCACTCAACCTTTTCTAACACACCTAGTGTTTCATATCTATCCAAAGTTTTTTTCAATCTGTATTTAATTTCCTCTGGAATACGCCTAACGGGCTTACTGACAGGCTCTGCGTCTTGCCTTAATTTTATTTTATAAGTTCCTATCTCTCCTAACCCAGTAAAAACATCCCTATTCTTTTCCACAAACCCTTCTTTCCTTGATTGATCTTCCTTTTCCACTAAATCTACTCTTTAAGTTTAAAGTATCAAATCCAAGAGGCTTAATCTTCTCACCATTGTAGACCACTAGCACTGTTTGACTTTCTTGTAAGGAATTTTTGTTCAACTTTACATAGTCACTACGAGATAAGGTATTGCACTCTGCTCCTGTGTCCAGCTTAAATGATAAATTTACTCCTTCGATTTCAATATTTTCTCTCCATTGCACTTTACCTACATTGTCTACACAACATATCCCTTCTAATGCAAACTCTTCTTCAACCTCTTCTTCTTCCTTTAACATCATTCTCCTGTTCCTTGACTGTCCAGCTGCCTGATTAGTCTTTTTCACAGTTTCCTTCTGTCTAGAACTTCTGCATACTGCTGCAAAATGATTATACCTTGTACACAATGCACACCTTTTTCCAAATGCAGGGCAGTTTCCTTTTATATGTGCTTGCCCACAGTATGAACACTTTTGATGAACTTGTTCTGTCTTACTTTGTTGGTTGGCCGTATGAGCTTTTTTAATGGCATGCACTTCTTCACTCTTTTCTAATAATTTTATTTGTTGTCTGCTGGCCTCATAGGCTCTACATATTTTTTCTGCCTCATTCATGGAAATCTCTTCCTCTCTTAGCAGGTTTTCTTTTAGACCCTTATCTTTTACTCCTATTATAATAATCATGGTAATCAACCTGTCTTCTAGAGTATTAAAATCACAAAGCTTGCTCAAAGTTTTCACTCTAGTTATGAAATGATCTACTGACTCACTATCTTCTTGCTTTAATTGAAGAAATTCATATGTATTTATCAACGTTCTTTTTCTTGGTTGTGTGTATCTCTGAAACTCGTCAAGAAGAGACGCAAGTTTCGTCGGCCTAACCTTGAAAGTGTTGAAAACTTCTACAGCTTCCTCACCAGCTGAATTTAAAAATATGGCAATTTTCCTCGACTCCTCCGCCGCTGTCAAGCCTGCTGCATCCAGATAAATCTCAAATAATTGTCTATACTTCATAAAATTGGCTTGATCCCCAGTTAGGATCAAATTTTTTGGGGGTTTTATTCCCTCCATTTTTACTGTCACTTTGTGTTCTTGGTCTTCGTCTGGCATTTATGTAGGTACTTTAACTTGCACTAAGCTATCCTTCTTATAAAATCGTGGCCGAGTATTAAATTTAATAACGTTCCCATGAAAAGAAAGCAGTCCGTGTGCTACCTTGGTCTGGTCTTGGAGCGGAATTTTTCATTCGTAGATCACATAAAAAATGTCGGTGAAAAAGCTAAAAAGAACTTTTATTCCTTAACGAGGATATCCAAATCTACGTGGGGACTGTCATTTTTAACTTTAAAGACCATCTATGTGGCTACTTACTTGGGTTGTATGTGCTACGGGGCACCTGTTTGGGCCGATAGGGCCACCATAGGAGCGGTGCGACGTAAATTGCTTCAAAGCCAGCGTTTGGCGTTGATATTCCTTTGCAAAGCGTATAGGACGGCTAGTACCGAAGCTTTACCGGTGCTTGCGGGTGTACTTCCAGTCGATCTTGAGGTACAGCGTCGGGCTGCAATGTACTATAACGCGCGTGAGACTACGGACGCAGACTTTTTAACCATACGTGATCGTGCTAAGATTTCTAGATTATTCAAACCACAGACCGACGTCTGGGAGGAACTTCTATCTGAATGGCAATATAGGTGGGACAATTCCATCAAGGGCAGACACCTCCACCAGTTCTTTCCATCCGTTCGTGAGCGGCTGGACAGGACATGGCTGGAGGTTGATCACTGTGTTGCCCAATTTCTCACGGGTCATGGCAACTTCAAGAGTAAATTATTTTCCTTCAAACTTGTTGACTCGCCTTTTTGTCAATGTTCAACATCTGACTGCGAATATGAACAATCTGCACATCACATTTTGTGGGAGTGTAGTCTTTGGCAAAATGAACGCAATATTATGTTGGATAGTGTACAGGTTACATCCGGAGTTATTTACTATACGGACCTTGTAGAAACTAGAGCAAATTTCCGTGCGTTCAAGCGTTTTTGCCATACCTATTATTGGAATCAAATATAACAGCTCTCAACTTAGGACCCATTAACGTTAATATTTATCCGTGGTGCTAGGCAACTGGGCCTATCCCAGTTGTAAACGTCCCTTTGTGCCTATTGGCCTTGTTTCGTTCTGTCTCCTGCTGATATGGAGGGAAGTGGAAATTACAGTTTTTTTTCCTACTCCTCCGCTATACTTTCTGATTAATTTCGTTGCGGGATCCAAGACAGTTAAATTCATTCTCTGGGACTTCGTCGAGCTTCATTGTCTCGGCGCTTTTCTGGTGGTCGCCACTGTTGATTCTGGCTTTCAGGAGTTACAGTGGTTTGGGCGTGTGTGGCGGGCTTGTCCCAATAAATATCCTTCTTATAATTGACTTCTTCATGCAATACACATGCTTTTTTCACCTGACACCATGTTTAAACAGGCTTTGCTTTGGCATTTATTTAAATAAATCATGTAGCAATCATTGTAATGCGTGTATTCACTTTGCTCTGCCCAATTGACATCTGTGGTGTTGCCATGACATGCTCATCTTATTCTAACTATAATTCACATCCCAAACAATCGTTAGTTCCCGCGAAATATGCTTTTAAATTTAGGAAAGTGTGTACATATTGGTGCCCGTCACTGTAAGTTTTGAAATGGCTGAAAACTTACAATAATTACCCTTAAAGTTGGAACAGTGACAAATCGGACATAACTCATTGTAATATATGGGCCTGTGGACGGTAAACAGGGCTGGATTTAAAGGTGTGGAGGCCCGGAAAAATCAAGAGTACGCAGAAAAGTTTTTCGGAACAGACGAAAAAAATGTGTTTTATACAAGGTGTAAATAGACTTAACCGTACAACCTCCGTGGTCCGTGGTGTATCGGACCATGAACCTAGTCATGGACATAAATATTTTTTTTTATGTATAAAAAAATAACAAGTTTTGGAGGCCCCTTCCTTGTGGAAAGCTTCTTCCTTGGAGGCCTGGGGCAGGTGCCCCTGATGCCCTGCCCTAAATCCGGTACTATCGGTGACCAATGGGCTAGCTCGCCGTCCGTCCGTCTTAGGACGACAGACCGTGTCGACGGGACGATCGTGTTTCACGCACGCCTTAAAAATGTTGTCAGCAAAAAGGCAGAGGTAAGGGCCGATGCCTGCCGGGGCTGCGGGACTGTTCGATAGAGATACCGCAGCTGTGGAACACACAGAGCTAAGAAGGAACATGGATGGGTTTTAGTCAGTAAAAGTCTGACACTCCCTTCAGCTCCGCCCAGAGCGGGTCATTTTATGATTTCCCATCCGAAAAAAAAATATATTGAAAGATTCTGTTCTGACAATTTTAAGATTATCATGCTTCTTCCAAATCTCACTCCACAGAAAATTCAATTGAAACGGTTTTCCTCAGACACGTTAAAAGGTTTTAAAAGCATTTGTGTGACACTTCGGGTTCTCGTATAATTCTGTAGCTTACAAAAGTAAATATTGATATTATTTCCGTTTTTCCATATCATTTCATGTCTATTACATGAATTTTTATTTAAATTTATTCATTTTTCCAGACGCATAAAATACAAAGGATTGCTATAATATCTAGATGATTGCTATAAAGGTTGCCATAAAAATAAAAATATTTCATGTTGTAGAAAATATTGAATATTTATCATGGAAAGCACTTTCATTGTGCATTTAAATAAAAATTTTATATATCGTTACATGCATACCATACATACAACTCATGCATTGCATGGTAGAAACATCATCATTGAGTATGCATCTTTTACAATATTTTATCCTTACACACACACCTTTTGCGACGCTCTCGTTCACACGTCTGGTTTTACATGTGCTACACCTTTAGGGCTATTGACAGTTGACAGTTCATATGGATGATCACTGGGCTAAGTATTCATCAAGTAGCTGTCAAAAGGTTAGTTTCGTAAATGACCAGATGTGACCATCAAATATATTATGACGTCATTGGTGCTCATTGTGGATGATGGTCACTATAACTCATTTTAACAAACGTTTTGTATCGATACTTATAGAGGCTGTAAACAACCTCATCACGAAGCCCTCAACCAAGCATTCTGTACATCAAAATAAGTAACTTTACGCAAAAAACTCTTTTTGTCATAGAACTCAATGTAACGCACTCAAAACATTGTGCTGATGGATGGATTGAATAGTACGGGGGTCGTGGAGGTGTTTACAGTAAAATTATAACGCTAATATATTACTTTAAACCCCAATATCTCTGTAACTAGAAAGTTCCCAGGTATGGTATGGAACAAAAAAATTACCGCAATGACGAGGAAAATAAGTGCCTTTCGGCTTCGTTAAGAGGTTTTTTACACCCTTTATTATTGCGATTGTTAATGCTTAGTGGACATCAAATTGATGAAATCTAAGCGAAAACGGAGTAAAGGTGTGGGTCGAGACCTTGAAGGTGGGTAAAACCACGAAATATTCACTAATTAATTCTTTAGTGTAATTAATATAAATAAATAATAAAATGACTAAATATCGATTGACTTTTTACAAACACCGCCATCCAGTGCCACACTAAGCAACTAAGCTTGTGTCGTGGACACCAGATAGTTGCTAAATTATAGGTAATAATACTTTTTTAGTATTATGTCCAAACAGCTTCAAGAGAATGTAAAACTCCGCACAAAACTACCCACATTTTTTACATGGCAACCTCACATACAGTACAGTCGATAAAACAAGTGACCGAGCGAAGGTTGAGTAAAGAATTCGTTGCATTATTCAGCAATGTTCTGTTCTTCACTTTGCCAAATGAAATAAATTACCATTGATACGTATTTTCACACGAATACGGCACAACAGTTTGCGTTGTCAATTTTGTATGTAGATTTTTCTCGAGATTTTGATAGTGTTTTGTTTTGGGGAGATAGTCTGTTTTTTTCTCTTTTTGTTGTATTGTATTCACGGATGATTTATCATCATTTATCATTTATCATGGAAGTTACTTGAGATTATATTTCCATTTTAATGTAAGATTAATCTATACAAATGAATGTAATTGAAATATCTGTTTGTAATTTCAAAATAACAGCGTGTGAAAGTACATAGGGCGACTAGTAATTAGTGTACTGTAGAGGTCCCATGATGATAAATCATTCTAGATTGGTAATTAGTACTGGCAGCTTAAAAATTAAAAGTAAATAATTTTAAATTAAAAAAAAGGAAAGAAAATGATGGATGATCATTATGACGGACTAGAAATAAGAAATTAGGATAAAAAGATGTAATCATCTTTGAAAAAAAAAAAACAAAATAAAAAGAGTTCAACCATAAAATTACATTTTGAGATGTTTCCATTATGTAGGTTAGTAATTGCTTGAAGTTAGAACTGTTAAAAGTTTAACGGTTCTTACATCGTTCGAATTCTTGTTTATTGCTTAAAATGGTTGCATAAGTAATTACTTTAACTTGTCTATAGACACGGGTGTATGAATAAAATACTCTCTGACCTTTACAAGTCGACCAATTAACATTGACCAATCCAAACACCAGGGAACCGACAAAAACATACCAACCCTCAATTCCCCACCATAAGTCAAGCTCCATTAAGGTGTAAGGCAGCGAAAATGTGCGTTTTATACTCGTTTTTAACCCTCAACCATCGCGTCGAGTGAGCGTTTACTCCGGTTTAATTGCTTGCAAAATCCCGCTTCTGAAATCCTGAAATACTGCTGGTGAAGCAAAATTTTAGAATATTAAATACAAATTACATACTCGCTGTGCATTTAAGTTTATAGGCTTTTGGATATTAAGAGGCGTGCTGTTATTGCGTTCGTGATCGTTTTATTTGAAAAGCGTTTACGGGTTAGATAGAAACGATATGGTATCGTTTTTGGGTTGTTAATCGGAACATTTCGTTTCTATCAGCAGGTAGGAATGTACCGTAGGCAATAAAATAGATGTTTTTTTTTAACTTAGTTGGTTTAAAAAACAAATAAAATGGTGTAAACAGACCCTTCAAGAAGCCGTCAACCCAGCATTCTGTAATGAAGTTGTAATTCTAAATTTGGTGGGAAATTTCTTTTTTTGGGTGAATGATCACGTCTCCTGGTAGGACTTAATTACTTAATAGTAGGATGCATTGGTCGTGGAAGTAGTTAGATTAAAGTTAATATAACATTAAAAGTTGTGTTTAAAAATACTTGTGAAGGAACTTTAACAACCCCAATATCTCCGTAACTAGAAAGTTTTCAGCTATGTCTACAACAAAAAAGACGCAAAATGGGGAAATCAAGTGCATTTTGGTTTCATTGCATTTTTCACTAGGTATTTTTACATCCACCATAAAGGAATAATGTTTAGATTGTTTTGCCCATCAGTTACTGGCAAATAGCTCGCTGTCATGACATGAAATGAAACATTAATTTAACTATTAATTGAATTTACTGCGGATGCACTAATTAGTACATCTCTGCCTTAACCATCCGGGCAATTACAAGCGTGATGATGTGGTATATTACTACCTGTTATACTCCATCAATTGAGCAACAGATGTGAACCCATAATGGCACATTAGGAAAGCAATGTAAAGAAAAGAAAAATCTCCAAAAAGAAACCGAACAAAATAAAAGGAAACAATCAAATCAAATAAAACAAAAACATACGATTCAATAAAAGACCAATATACTGAATATTTGACCTTGAAAAGACACGTTTCGTAAATACGGCCGAAAAGGTAAACCACTAAACAATTGATATATTCAGAATTGGCAAGTAATTCCCAACCCTTTTGCCCATAACTCAAGCCTTGCGTGACCCGATTATCTTTACGGGGTATCCGGGTTTCGGATTTCATTGGTAATGTATAAATATTGGATTGTACGGTTGAGATCATTTGTTGGTCTAGGTAGCTGTTTTCGGTCTTTTGTGAGTCAGTTATTGACTATTAGTTTAACACTGATCGCGTTCTTAAAGTGTGTTATGAAACCTATTAAAAAGTATCGCTAACTCAGCACAGCATCATCATCTGCCTAGCCTTTTCCCAACTATGTTGGGGTCGTCCAGTCTAACTGGATGCAGCTGAATTCCAGTATTTTACATGGAGCGACTGCTTAGCTGGGTCAGAGTGTCGTCTTGGGGGTTTTCTAAGTCCTCGCGCCGCCGTAGCGCCCCCAAGGCTACACTCCAACCCTTAGCTGACCTCCACAACCGTAGTAGTAACCAAAGTACTGGGTAATATGATACCCCTTGGTTAGAATGGCTGTAAGAGTTTTTTGGGCCACTGTAACGACTGTCAAAGATCTACAAATGACAGGGCTCCGAGGCTAGGACTCGCACTCAGCACATATTGTAGATAATGTTTTGTACGTTATTTTCACGTTAAATCGTGGGCTGCTCAAAATTAACGTCCAGTGGGATACTTTGTGCTGCCAGTTGGAGTTATGATGAGCCGAGGCCCTTTTAGCTTATAAAACATTGTTTTCTTAGTTTCAAGGTGTTTTTTTTATCTACTTTATTTTTGATTTTTGATTATTTCTCTAACTGACATACGCGTAAGTACCTCATCTCACGCTGTCCTTCCATGTGGGCAGATAGGAACTACATCATGCTATACATGCTCATTAAGCGTTTCTAAAAACATCAACAATAAAGTCATAGTACGTCCGTCTAGGTCACTCTCTCTCATGTAACATGACCAAACCATCAACAACATATATCGTGTTCATAATTATGATACATCTTCAATGTAACATATAAAAACGGGTATTCATCGCGAATTTACTTTTAATTAAAGCCCGACGCGGCGACGTTTCGACTGGAACAGCCGTGGTCGCAGGGATACTGAAGTATTGGAGGTACCGCGACAGCAAAGCGAAGGCGTTTATTCAACTACCCTCACTTGATCTTCATAAATGTTAATTAGGGCCGGTTCACACCAGAACAGCACACTACACTTGTACAAGTGTCCGAAATTAATGCATGTTGTGGTCATTTTTGGCAATATCTTCCAACCAACACCTAAATGGTACTTAAAATCAAACCCTAACAGGACTTCACTTCAGGTACCTTCTTTTTTTTTGTTTTTAGGATGGGAAATCATCAAATGACTTCTCCCACTCTGGGCGGAGCGGGAGGGAGTGTCAGACTTTTACTGACTAAAACCCATCCATGTTCCTTCCTCGCCCTTTATGTTCCGGGGCCGCGTTATCTCTTTCGAACAGGACCGCAACCCTCACTTCAGGTACCTTGAACACCAGTTTCTCAAAAGCGGCCATTTCCACTCTAGTTTCCAATCTTCCCAGTAATTTCCACCGATTTGCATTCTAGATTATATCGGTTCGTAAACTTGGTTAGGTGGACTATCTGTTGGCAATAACTCAGGGTGACCACGTAGGTATCTATCTGCCAACACCTTCTGGTAGCCGTATTTCAAACTCCTAGACAAACTTCGATTAATCCAGGGCCGTTCGGTTCGAGGACTTTTAGGGTAGACGATACGATTGTTGGGATGAGTGCAGTTGGTGTTTGTCTTTTTTCTGCGATGTGATTTTGTTTCTTTACTTGTATTGGTTCATCGATGACGAATCGGTACTCCAAAAACAAAAAGGTTGAAAAAGTTTTTAATTCTCATCTTTTTTTATTGTTTTTTGATGACAAGTAGGAACAGTGACGAGTCCCATTAACATGTGTGAAATAAATAATTATATTTCAATGGTACTAAATGTAAACATGTCACAAGTGTGACATTGTGGTCACACATATGTGAGTTTTTGCTGCGAGTGTTGATTTTGTTGATTCTAGGTTAGAATCCTGAGCGTGGTGAGGGATTCAAAGACACGAGATAAATATCACTGGGCATTAACACACAGCGCCATCTAGTGCCACACTAAGCAAGGCTTGTGTCGTGGACACCAGATAGTTCATATACTACATAATGTATACTTTTTTGTTTGTAAATACATACTTATCTTAACTAATATTATAAAGAGGAAAACTTTGTTTGTTTGGTTGTAATGAATAGGCTTAAAAACTACTGGACCGTTTTGAAAAATTATTTCACCATTCGAAAGCTACATTATCTACGAGTAACATAGGCTACATTTTATCCCTGTACTCCCACGGGAACGGGTACTACGCGGGTGAAACCGTGTGACGTCTGCTAGTTATACATATAGACATCCATGACTCAGAAACAAATGTCAATGCTCATCACACAAACATTTGCTCCCACCGGGATTCGAACCCAGGACCCGAAGAACGTAAGGCAGCCTCACTACCACTACGCCATTTGTGGCATATGTTATCATATATTTTTTATAAATGCAACCAAAAATATGAATTGGAACTTTATACAATTTCTCAGACTTTCTCGATTTTAATTCACTAATTTAAGTAGGAATTTTTTAAGATACCGAATAGTCGTGTATTGTAAAACCCTATTTTACCGTTCCCTGAAGCAGTACATAGTTTATTGGAGAACCTTAGTCGATTGGATCTAT
The DNA here is from genome assembly GCA_950022955.1 of Xestia ashworthii. Classification (NCBI taxonomy): domain Eukaryota; kingdom Metazoa; phylum Arthropoda; class Insecta; order Lepidoptera; family Noctuidae; genus Xestia; species Xestia ashworthii. The sequence goes on from OX465562.1 coordinate 21,399,822, forward strand.
AGTAAATGTTACAAATTATAATGTATAATAATATGCCAACTTTTAACTCTTATTCCTTGAGGATTATGGCTGAAAAGTGGTTGACCGTTAGTGAGCGAGGTAGTTCAAGAAACCCATTTCTACCTACTTTATAAAATGGTACTTCATGGTACGAATGCTTAGGTTTATACCATATTTAGTTCTACGTAAACTATTAAATTTTGGTCGTGAAAGGGGTCCTAGATTAAGTGGTTTGGACATTTAAGTCCCAAAAGGTCATATTGCAAGCCCACTCAGAGAGTCAATTCAGTTATTCAGTTAACCACAGAAACTAAAAATGTTCAAAACTTTGCGACAATTTGGTCTAAAATGCAGAAAAATCGAAGTCTTTCTGAGACTACAATTGGAATCCTTATGTTTTAAAAATACGGGGGTATTTTTAAAACATAAGGATTCCAATCTGCCTTGTAAACTTACAGTGTACGTTACCCAAATTGGCTCACTAAGTTTCGTCCCACATAAGAAAATCCTGAGTCGTTTCAAACGTAACATGCTTACTTCGTCCCAAAATATAATTTTAATTATTTCAATCCCGGTTCGTCCTATTTTACATTCCTTCTACGGCCCGTATCTGTTTTGTATATATGCCACCAATCTTCGCAATTTACCTAACGCAACTAAATTAAAAGGCGGCGAATGTCAGTAGTTAAGTAAGTTAAATTTATTTGTTTAAACATGGTGTACATGATACGAGTACATTGCATGCAAGATGATAATAATGTGTAACAGAAAAGTTCTAACATGTTCAGCCGCATATCGTGGTGTACAAATTGGTAGGAAGATATGGTGCATAAACCGTGACAATAATTGTCATGTCTGCTGTTTCTCGCCACCATTTCAGTCAAATTCTCATTCGTGTCGCAAAATCTAAAACACCTTTTAATCAGTCGCAGAGGCTAGCCCGAGACAGTTGATTAGAGTCTCCCGAACTGTTCTACAGGGACCGATAATGAGTCCGTCGGTGACCAGCGGTTTAGGCTTTGCCAATCTTGTTGCTTTCAATTCGAACTGGGATTTCATGGAGGATTCGGGCCGGAAAAGCTTTTTGGAGTATATTAGGAACTGATTGCAGTTGAGCAAATATAAACATCTTAACTGAGACAGATGGGATTAAATGAAAGTAGGATGCTTTTGTATTTTTTTGCTTTGGTTTGTTTGTTAAAGCTTGCTAAAGAATGGAATATGGAATGGAAGAACTCCCAAAATCTTCTTTGTACTTTTTTTTTTAGCTTTTGCGTGGTTTATTTTATTATTTATTCATTTAAATAATTATGTCCTGTGATAATCGGGGTCAATGTAGTCTCCCATAAATAAAAAATAATTAAATCAGATCAGCAGGATCCGATTCCAAATTCTGTCCGAAGATTTTCTCTTTCATCCAAACTTACAAACATACTTTACCTCTTATTGTTCGTATCAATAAAGCGAGAGACAAACTGGACCCACGTATGCAACGTATGCAACTCATTATGATATCTGGACTTTTGATTTTATATGAAAAACTATGCAATAGAACCACACTTATCGTATGCAACGCAATCACACGCTTTCCACGCAACGTCGACCTGCGATGTCCAGATCGGCGTGGGAAGGTGGAGGGGATGATCGTACGCTATCCCACGCGTGTGACCAGTGTGTTTATAGAACTTACGCGTAGAACGTCATAAACAAGTAGACCTTTGGCGCACGGGTTTTGTTGTCAATATAGTAAAAATGGGAGAAGAACAGCTGATCGATCTAATAAGGAAATACGATGTAATGTATTACATTAAATGCATTGAATACCGTAATGCGACATTACGCAATGCAACATGGGAAGAAATAGCAAATAAATCATCCTCAAACTCGCTATCAGAATCAGAAAACATGACTTACAGATGCACTAGTGCACCTTCTGAGAAATTACAAACGCGTCTGACGCCAATTTACGTTGCATACACGGGACAAGTGTGCACACCAATTCTCCCGCGTTGCATCGCATACGTTGCGTACGTGGGCCCAGTTTGTCCCTCGCTTTGTATATCTTATATTATTTGTACGTATCAATTTCTACCCACATCTAACAACATTAAAAAAAACTGTCGAAACCGTTCTTTTTCTATCAATTTACGTATATTTTTTCGAGGAGGTTAGAGCGAAAGTGTAACCTACCATAAACTTAAATAAAATACAAAATTCCAGCCTCAAAAAGCAACACCAGAAAATAAACCGCATTCAACCTAATTCAGTTTCCTTGAAAACGTTTCACACACTACCTACATTTTGAAAGTTCCACAGTACCACGCTAAACGACTCATGTACAACTACCGACCTATGCAAAAGCGACTTTATTTCCTTTGCAAACAAGATAGAATTTGATTTGGCTGCTCTTAATTTGAGGGTTATTCTGAATAAGGTTGGCACCACTTTAAAGAAACGCTAATGAAGTGGTGGTCACCAACTTAGTTATAAACAACGTTTTACAAACTTGATATTTTTAAAACTGTTCCTCGGATAATTAGTGGAAAATTGCCTTTCATTAAAAGAAAAGAAAAGATGCTCGTGGCTAAATGATAACAGCCGCTCGGGTCGATAGTTAAGTTAAGCCGTGCTTACCTAGGTTTGTCTGTGGATGGGCGACCACCCTTACTTACCAAGTTTCCTCCGTGCCTTGGAAAGCAAGTTAAGCTCCCAGCTGTCATTTGGAATCTCTGACAGTCGTTACAGGTAGTCAGTGGCCCAAAAAGTCTGACAACCAGTCTTACCATGGGGTATCCTATAACCCAGTACTAGAGTTGTGGATGTCAGATAAGCAGTCACTACATGTAAAATACTGGTATTTAGCTGCATTCGGTTAGACTGGAAGCTAACCGCAACATAGTTGGGAAAAGGCTAGTTAGCTGATGATGTTAGGAATTGAAAAAAACCGGCCAAGAGCGTGTCGGGCCACGCTCACTGTAGGGTTCCGTAGCTTCCCAGACCATTAAAAATACCAACATTTTTCGTCAGCAAAAATAACTTTGTTTTTCATAGTATTTGTATGAAAAACAAAGTTATCATTTGCGTTTTTTTGAAAAAGTGCTATATAACTCAAAAACTATTCAACTCATCAAGTTGAAAATAATTTTCCTAGAAAGTTCATATAAAGGTCTACTTCTGTGATTTTTTTCATATTTTTTAAACTTATGGTTCAAAAGTTAGAGGGGGGGGGACACATTGTTTTTGACTTTCGGAGCGATTATTTCCTAAAATATTAATATTATCAAAAAATGATTTTAGAAAACCCCTATTCATTTTTAAATACCTATCCAACAATATATCACACGTCAGGGTCAAAATTAAAAAAAAAATCGCTCCCCACTTTACGTCTGGGGGAGGTACCCTAATAAAAATGTTTTTTTTAATTTTTATTTTTGCACTTTGTCGGCATGATTGATATACATATTGGTACCAAATTTCAGCTTTCTGGTGCTAACGGTCACTGAGATTATCCGCGGACAGACAGACAGACAGACATGGCGAAACTATAAGGGTTCCGTTTTTTGCCATTTGGCTACGGAACCCTAAAAAGGCGTGAAGAATTTAATAGCATCAACTTATCAATTTGTTAAACGAAAAAGAAATAAGTCTTGACTTGTCTATAGACTTGCTTTTCAAAATATCGACTATATCATACACCAGAAATCAGCTTAATATGTGGTAAAATAAATCTACTCCTTGGCTTAGCTACTATAAATAAAATCAGAGAATTTTTTAGATCCAGAACGCAAGGTGTGCTGTCTAAACCCAAAACCTACGGTAGTTGGCCATTACAAATCCTATTCTGATCCAACTACTTATTTTAGGAGTCATCCTTTAATCACGTGAGGATTTTAAAGCCCCTGCCATAACCCCCACTCCACCTTGGTGATACGTCTCGTCGTGGTGATCGTCGTAGGCTTCAGGATACCCCTTCTACCCCTTCCTAGCATCATGTGTATTTGTTTTATTGAAAGTTAAATAATTTTGGAATGTTTTATAAAAAAATATTTTTCATTGCCTTATTTTGTATAAGAAATCGGTAGCTCCGGTTTTGTAGACCAAAAATTACTTGCTCTATCACAAATCACTAGTTTTGGATTAAATTATTGATTATTAAATATTCTTTTCACTCCTCTTGCTCGAAAAGACCGTCATTAGCGTACTAGAGCGGGCGTAAAATTGCATTTATTGCCCTAGGGAAAAAAAGTATTTTTTTTTAATTCTCGTCGTCGGTGTTCGAAAACGCATAAGTCTTTATTCATAATTCATACAGAATCGACTTATTATTGTTCCATTAAAAAAAAATACATTTTATTTAAAAAATGGAACCAAACGCGCCGAACGCCGAACTCATGATGTGCGTTGCATTCCAGCTACGGAAGAAATAAAAAAAGGCATTGGCGCGAAATTTCACGATTTTTTCTGTCTTATTTATTTGAATTATAAGTAGGATTCCTTTTTATTTCCTACGTTTACCCCACAGACGATATTCGTCTTCACAGAGAACTGAAATTATGTTGCCGGGAAAAACATCTCATTAAATTTGAATAACAGTACAAATTGTACATTTAATTGTTAATAAAATAAACTATCATATCAAAAATGGTTATTTTATTTTCTCGCAATCGTAGTGAAAAGTACGGTGTAACACACGGCGCTAAAATCCCATTATAATTCGGTTCCTATTTACTACCTCGCTAAAGCTCGGTAGTAAAACGACCTCGTCTGAAATGGGTCATCTTAGCCCCTTGTATTACAATGTACTATTGTATCGTTCCATGAAAAAAAATTGCACGTCATTGTCACATTCTACCCCCATCGTGAATTGTCACCTATGAAACTAATCAAGTATCACGTCACCTTCTTGACACAAAGCAGAACATGTACTAACTATGATTAAAGCCTCTGTCACAATACCTACACAACTGCATATAGACGCAATTAGTTTCAACTGAGGATGGATCGAGCTTTACTCCTCTAAGACGTGATTAAGTAACAAACAGACGGTTCATTTATATTATTAGTTCAATGGAGGTAGATCTGCGGTGCGCTCGGATTGAAATGTAGGTCGATATGAAACTGGGAGTTTCAATCCGTTTGTGATTTAGTTTTAAATAGTAAATGAACAGGCATAGAGACAATGGTTCTTGGAGAGAAAGACCAGTTTTCTGTGCTTAGTTATTTGATACTCAATCATGTATTGCTTTCTGCATTGTGTACTTTGATGGTAACTTAGAAAATGAGATAAATAAGGACGCTGCACTGTCGGACACAGCAAAAATAATAGAAAAACCGGACAAGTGCGAGTTGGACTGGCGCATGATGGGTTCCGTATGTCCTTGCAAAGAAAAATATTTTTACTTTCTTCTTTCTTTTCACACTTATAGTTGTTTAGAGGAGGAGTGTGGTAGTCTAATATATTTTTTTTAAATTATGCATAAAGAACACATTCAATCAATAATTATAGCATTACACGTTACGTATTCATTAAAAGACCTGGTCGTCATGGCAACGACTTTGTTGTTATTGCTGTCGGCTTCCAGTCTAACCGGATGCAGCTGAATACCAGTGTTTTACATGGAGCAAATGCTTATCTGACCTCCACAACCCAGTTAGTGCTGGGTAATACGATACCCCTTGGTAAGACTGGTTGTCAAACTTTTTGGGTTACTGACTGAGACCAACGTTTAAATGCCAATGTGTCCTAGTAAATAGATAAGTGACAAAACAAACGCAGTTGTCTCACACATTACTGCACTCATCTGTTATTTAATCAAACCTTCTCGCAGTAGGTAGGCATATACGAGTATCTGCCTTACTAAACACGTAGACTCACACTGTTTATTCATCGACTCCGAAATTCAATATTACAAACTCCTTTGAGAATTAAGGCAGGCGGTGGGTTCGAAACTAGTGTTGTACCTACTTCGTCCTAATTACTGTTTGTTTAATAATTTATTTTGTATGTAAATCGCACTGAGTATTATGTATGTCATGTTGTTTTGATATTTAAATATATATTAGGGTGAGAATATTTTAAAGTTTGGACTGAGTAGTCGCTTAGAGTTTCTTGAGAATTTGTCTATCTGTTTAATCTTATAAACGCTGGGTTTTTGCTTAAATGAACTTGAGTTAAAACTCTTAATAATACACGTTGAATATTTGAGCAGCTCTTAAACTTTAAATTTTGTACTTATGGGCAATCGTCACTTTTGAGCATCTGTTAAATATAAGTGCTACTTAAGTGAAGATTCAGTTTCCGGCCAAAAGGGTGTTACACACGAAGTCGGAAAGCACTTGTTTTCCCCGTCATTGCGATATTTTTTACCTTTATTAGAGGTCAAATTAACAAGTTTTTTATTTAAATACTAGTTTTAAGGTTATAATTTTAATTTTATTACCTCCATGGCCCCTATAACATTCAAAGCACCTATCCGCACAATATTTTGAGCAGGGTACATTGAGTTTTACCCATAAACGTGAATTTTCGCCCCAAAAACAAGTCATTTCCCAACAATAATTTTTGCGTAGAGAATTTGCTTGCAGAATGCTGTATTCGGCAGGGGACGAATGACGAATATTTCGGCTGAAATGATAATGATGAGACGTACAGTTTGACTTTTGTATTCAAAAAATCTTTCATCCACACACAAGAAAATGCATGTGACATAAAAAGGGCACTTTCTGCTTAAGTTTGGTTTTCCACAGCTTGAAAGCCAACGATGTGATGAATTTAGGTTGGATGAAGAAGAGATCACGTAGTAACCCCAGAAGGGCCAACTGTAACTAAAACCAAGTCTCAACTGAAACCAGAACTGGGTGAACTTATTTTCTTCCTTAATCGTGAACGACCCTAAACCATTTGTACAGGAATCTCTCTCATGCAGCATAACAAAAATCTACAGAAAAATTCCGTCTCAAAAAGTATGCCAAACTTTTTAACGTAAAAGTCTCTAGAGGTTATCGCCCTAGTTCATTTTAATCTGAACAAAAAATGGCTGGTTGAGTGAGGCAGTGCTTTAGCAGTCTGCCACTGCGTAGGTACCTACTTCAATTTACCTGCTTTCGTAATACTGCGAAAACAAAGGTCATGTTAGTCGAGGAGTCTGGGTCATCAAATATTATTTCATGTGTTTTATATACTTCTTGCTAGGAAGGGTCATTCATCATTTCTATTATAAATAAGTGAGATAATGACCAATGACCATGAAGGTGAACAGATAACCTGGTGAAGGCTGCGGAAATTCGCTGAATGCGAAACGCACGGGACCGGTCAATGTGGCGACGCTTGCGGAAGGCTATATCCAGCAGTGGACGTCTTTCGGCTAAAATGATGATGATGATGATGATTAGAGAATATAGGTGCTTAGTATGACCAACAAAACTAGCGTGAGTAAGTAGTACTATTTAAAACTGTTGTTATAAAAATTTTGTACAATAATTATGTTGTTAAGTTTTAAAATAGATTTTCTTGTAAAAGATAACCCTTAAAACCTGATAGACAATACAGAGATTGATTTATCTGCTGGCAGCCTTTACACAGTTTTATTTTTTAATACATTTACAAATAGTCACCCTTGAAATTTTGTCCGTGAAAATTCGTAGTAATAAATATTAGTTACTACACGTTGAGTGATTTACGCGAACGGCCAGACTTGTAAATCGTTAAAAGGGTTTTTTTAAATGCCTACATAATTTATTTTCTCTTTTTGCTTTAAAATAAGCCGATAGACTTAGGACTTTATCCACCATACGCTTTTGTTTGAATATCGTATAAGAAACTCTGAAAGATTCGGAGAATATGTAACAAAAGACACAATCAGAATGTAGACTTTCATGTATTTCAAGACATAGTTTCAGAAGACTTTAGATAGGTACTACTTATTCTCTCTCAACTTACCAAGACCATAAAAAAACAGAAAACAACAACAATACTCAGTGACTTAACAATATTTGGAAAATAAGTGAAGTAATAAATGAATCTATTTTCTTCTTCTTTTCGTTATAATGTTGGAAGCCCAGTAAGTACGTACTCGTATTGATATATTAATTGGTTGTACCACGATGTTACATTCCATTAATCTATCAGTCATCTCGGTGATCAGTGTCCTTTTCTCGGGCAGAAGAATCTTTCAAATTATGCTACAACACGTGATACCTGGCCTAATAAGGCTTGATAAGGCCTGTTTTAAATTACAAAGTTTGTACAAATTCAAATAGTATTAGTAATAAAATAATTACATACACTGTTGCGGCCTCTCAAGCGTATGTGCTGTACATGGCACTTTATGTCTTCCACTTGATTAAACAAACAAAAAGCCCCACAGTACATGTACTTATAATACACCTACAGTATACACCAACTGACTTAAAACATTACAAAATTCTCCCTGTCTCTCCGACTAGGTGAAACGTGAAAGTGCCTGAACGTGCATTACCGTACCCATGTCTACAGAGTTCAATTACGACCGTCGCTGAAATTAGGCATTTTTCTTTGCTAAATGTGTCGTGAAGTGAAAAAAGTTTCAGGGTCCCTTTCACATCTTATGTAACTTAAAGGCATTCTTTTTCGTGCTGAAAAAAAAATATCGTACATTTTTGCGAAAAGTTTGGTGAAAATTGAGAGAAAAGCGTGTAGATAAAGAGATTTTTTTTTCAAGTAAATTTTTTGTTGGCTAAGTCGTTAGTTTTTGTGTTTATGAAAGAGGCTGTGTTTTCTTTTTAGAATGTAAATAGAATTATTTTAGGACTTGTTAGTTAGTAAGTTGTTTTACATAAAAATATTTGTATTTTTATCGGTCCGTACTAAGAAGCGTAGGTACCGGGCCCTTATTTTCTGTAGCTAAAAGATTCGCTCGTAAATATTTAAATGTCTTTGGATAGCGGTCATTACAATGTGCAATTTCATTAATTTACTTGACATAGAATCTATTTATATTTTAATCATTTATTTATGCAATTATTATGTTTGAAACTGTTTTCTGTCTGTAATTTACCCCCTCAAGGTTCATGTCTGGCACCTGTCTGGCATGAATGCTGAAATGGACCTTTTTGGCACAGCACATATTATGTATTATCTCTTTTTTCGTATCTTTTTTTTGAATTATTGTGTGTGTGCTTAATGCACTGACGCCCAATAAACACTTTTCTAACTTTTTCTTCATTTTCGATAAAAATTTGGGCAGAAATTTAACTATCTGATAACACATAGGTATGGGTTCTAACTCAATCTTAAGGTAAATTGTATACACTCACAAAACTTAGTACCTAATCGAAAGAATAAGAAATATTTACTGCTTTACTTCAAACTACTTCAAGCAAACTAAATTAGAAACTATTCTAGAAAAAATCCGATTGTTCCAAGCATGAATTTAGGAATTTTCCACACGAAAATTACCGCCACACATCCACACATCGTCAAAAACCTTCATAAAAAACCTAATTTATTATTCGCTAACATTTCGTAATTTCGCACGCGTTAACATTAAACAGTTACATAAATATTCCTGCTGACACCCTCATATAAAGCAACAGGTGAATATGAATTAGTGCCAAAAACACCGTCGTGACGTCAGTACTTGTATCACAGATTGTAATAACATTTCGAGGAGTAGAAATGTTTTTAATGTTGCATTAGTGTTTTTTGGAGAGAGTAACGTAATTTCGTTTTTGGAAGAATTGTGTCTTTCTTTTTTGGACACACGTATGTTTTATGCTAATTTTCTAGTTTTATTTATTGTTAATGTTAGACGTTGAAACAACCTGTAGACGCTTTTATAATTTCAGCTATGAAGATGAGAAATTGTTGGAAAGTTCCTTAAGTATTATGTTTTCGACGCAGATTGACTACTGAGCAAGATATCCTGGATTTTTTCTCGGGTCAGGCAAAGTGTAATTGGGTTGAACGCAGCAGTCAATCGCTCAGCTACTGCACCAGCCGTGTCGTGAAGTATTAGGCCGGAATTCCTCCTACGCTGACGCGCGTCGGTCGCATACGTCGGTCGCACGTACGAGTTTACATTGTGTTCTATAAAGCACCATACTGCGACGCTGACGTCAGTGGCGCGTACGTTGCTACTGTATTTTTTGCTGACGTACGCGACCGACCGTACGCGACTGACATCAGCGTAGCAGGATTTCAGGCCTTATTCTTTTGTTAGTTTATTCGTTTATGGATACTTTAATTTAACCTTTTTCTTTGTGACCTACAACAATAATAAATTAATATTCTATTTTATTGCAACTATTTTAACCATTGAATTATTAATCAATTTCTAGTCTCAGCTGCCTAGCTGGTGCCACCGAACACCTATATTACCCGTTAATAGTCTGACAAGTGTACTATTATATCGTGACAGGAATAATCTAGCTTAATCATTATTAGTAGACTACCCGTGTAAGTCGGTAAATCTTACTATAGTTCTGTTAGAAGCTTAGGAACGTGATGTATGTCTCTCCAATCTAGTTATTTGATTCTAATTAGTTAACGATTCTACGTCATGTTAGCAAGTCATCTATTCTCGAGCCTTCTAGGAGCTCGAAGCTTAATAATAACAGCCACTCAGGTAAATCTTAAGGTTAAGCCGTGCTTGCCTAGGTCGGTCTGTGGATGGGTGACCACCCATTACATACCGTATTTCCTCCGTACCTCGGAGAGCACGTTAAGCAGTTGGTCCCATCTGTCATTTGTCCATCTTTGGCAGTCGTTACAGGTGGTCAGTGGCCCAAAAAGTCTGACAACCAGTCTTACCAAGGGGTATCGTATTACCCAGTACTAACTGGGTTATGGAGGTCAGATAGGCAGTCGCTCCATGTAAAGTATTGGTATTCAGTTGCATACGACCGGAAGCTGACCCCTTAAAAGTGTAACTGCCTCATTGGTTCAGTGGTTGCAAGTTCGACTGCAGAGCATGTGGTCCTGGGTTCGATTCCTAGGCCGGGCAAAGTGTTCTCGGATTTTTCCACCAGGAATGTCTCAGTTGCGGCCTCGAAGTTTGTATTTGTGCCTGGTTGATGGCAATACAACGTGTAACAGAAAGGGTATAGTCATACGGAAGGATGTGCTACAGACTATCAAACTGAACAACTTTCTCCATGGGACCACCATCGTAATCGTAAAAAATAATCCGCTGTCTCATACATTTGGTCGGGTAAGTATTGGAGTTCTTTATGGAGCCGTTGATTATTTTTTCTGGTGGTCCCGTGGAGAAAGTTGTTCAGTTTGATGGTCTGTAGCACACTCCTCCGTATGACTACCCTTTCTGTTACACGTTGTATATAAAAAGCATAACTGGCGAAATGTGGGTTATAGACTATTAGGTACACCGCTGCCTCACCCTACGGGGATTACTGGCGCGATGTTATGTTATATTTGCAAACGTCATTTTATGTAATGGAAAACAGTAAAATACCGATATGTTGTATTCAGTACTGAGAAAACTTTATTATTTACCTATCGTATTTCCTGTCCAAACATACGAATTGATCGCTCTTTTTACTTCACGATTTAAAGCTGACATAATAAGAATCTCACCTTGATTGACTCGAAAAATCTAAAAGAATATCGAGCAAAAGGATCTCATTTGCTGGAGCCACAGAGCCTTCAAAAGATAGACATGTCCGTCTCCAATACCTACATTTTGTATTGAAACAGATTGAAACGCAACAACTATAGCCACACAACATCGAAAATAATAATTCAGGTTGGAACTAATATAAAAAATAAAAACACAAACACCAAAATTTTATGTCATGTTGTATAAAAAATGGCAAATACCTCACGGCGCGGTGGTTGCAGTAAAATCCCGAATATTGTAATTTTTACAAGGTATTTCATAGTCATCGTATTTTTTTCGCTTTAAACAAGACATGCGCAGTCTGAGGAACATCGTTCCATAAACTTTTAACCATCCAGAATAGCATTTAAGACGACTTTAGACCCAAAAACGTCTTCCAAGCTCATTGTGCTATTAACCTTTAATAAAATAAATAAATAAAAACAAAAAAGCCTTTTATTTCAAAACCTTTTATAGAAACTACATTTTCGAGCTGTTTAGTGTCGAAGCTCTGGGTGCCGTGGCCTTGGGGTCCGAGTGCTCACAGCCTTTTTAAATTAAATTTTATTATGCTTACAATTTGTTGAATTTCTTAGATACTTTAATATATTAAAAGTTCTTTTCTAGTATGTAGGTATAATTATAATTGTTTTTTTGTTGTTTTGTGTCTAGTGTGTCTAGAATATCTTAATTACCTTAATATGTTAAAAGTTCTTTTGTAGAAGGTATGTAGGTATAATTATAATTGTTATTTTTTGTTGTTTTGTGTCTAGAATATCTTAAATACTTTAATATGTTAAAAGTTCTTTTGTAGTATGTAGGTATAATTATAATTGTTATTTTTTGTTGTTTTGTGTCTAGAATATCTTAAATACTTTAATATGTTAAAAGTTCTTTTGTAGTATGTAGGTATAATTATAATTGTTATTTTTGTTGTTTTGTTTTGTGTCTAGTTAATTAAAATTAGAAACAGGTATTATAGTTTGGGTTTATTAATATTTGCACGCTATTTTATGGCGAAATGTGTCATCGCACTAAAAGTTTTGAGTACCACATTTACCTAATGCAAATAAATTATTTTGACTTTGACTTTGACTTTAAAGAAAAATTCTAAACGGCCAGTTGACGTTTCTAGTGACCCAAGGGCTGGCTTTTACCTTGGTCAGAGGCTAAGTGTTGCCATACAACGTGGCAACGCCGCCAGTCTCTTAGCAGGAATTACCAGTTGACAACGTTGAGGACAAGTTTTTTTTATGTCTTTGTCATACATAGTTTGTTTAATTTTGATATTTTAATGTATTTAATCGTTATTAGTTTCTTAAATAAGGAAATAATGTCCCGAATGTTTTGTGTCCCGATTTCTCGGAATAGCACGGCATATCTATCACGTTTTACTCTATGAAAACCATCCTTGCGCGTCGCAAACAAAACGCTTTTTTTTTCACCAGCCCAATAGCTTCGAGATGGGAAGTCATCAGCCGAATAGCCTTAACTTTCGGCCTTTCGGCTATATTGTAATCCTACGCTGATTTAATGGCTTCAAGAATAGAGTCCCGTCAGTCTTCGTAATTAAGGGCTGATTATGCGGAACCTTTAGGACACCTTTGCTTAAGTAATTATGTAAAATTGGTCGGTAAACGGGGGAGGAAGTTTACTAAGTATTTTAGTGGGGTGTTAGTTAATTTGCGTAGTTGGTAGGTACTATAAAATTTTAATACTGACATAAAATTATTAGGCTCTCATTATAGATCTTTGCTAGTCGTCAAGTCGTCAGTGGCACGAAAGTTGACAACCAGTCTTAGCAAGGGATGTCGAGAGAGGAGGTGGCGGTCAGATAGGCAGTCGCCTCATGTAAAACACGGGTTAGATTGGAAGCCAACCCTAACATAGTTGGGAAAGAGCTAGGCAGATGAAGAGTGACAAAATTACTTATTTTGTTTTTGTTCGTGCTTGGTAATGATCATAAGATTAATTTCTATTATTTTTTCTGTTTCTACTCGTGAGAAGACGTAACTGGCTGGGTTTGTGAGCACTCAACTCTCGCTTTCAATTAATGAACACTATAGTTTATTTAATTTTCATTAATAACAAATTATATTTAACAGATACGTGTATCTCGCTCACTTAAATCCTACGTAATAGTCGACTATTTGTACCAAAAGGGTAAACACACTTTCAACTAGGCCTTCCCTCCTAATCTACATACATTCTAGACCTCCATTCCAAAAACACCATTTTAAATATCGGCCCATTTCCCAGGACTTCATAATCTTGAACCCTAGCTCGTAAGGGTAATAGAGGCCCTTACATACGACGCCGGAGATAGACCCCCAATCTGCCAGACCCCCGGGGTGTTCGTAATAGCTGGTCATTTTCGGCATGTGCCACTCCTTACTAGGCACTCCTTTGTTAGGGATACTTTATTGTGTGCCTAAGGCTTTTATCATGATGAGATGGGAATCTAGAATTTTTAATGAAATTAGGTCTTGAGACGGCTTTTGTGAAATGGTATTAAAGTGCTTTGGATATGAATGGCGTCGTTACGCTTTAATAGTTTATGTAATTCTCGGGCTGTAAAAGGTTTAATAAGATGTACGCTGAAATTAAAAAAAAAATATGTAGGTGTTTAGCTGTTTAAGTCTGACAACCAGTCTTAATAAGGACTGGATTGTGGAGGTCATAATTAGGCAGTCGTTCCATGTAAAATACTGGTATTCAGCAGTATCCGTTTAGACTGGAAGCCGACCCTAACATAGTTGGGAAAAGGCTAGGTAAATGATGTAATTTACTTAGCCTAGGTAATTTTACTTTATCTACATAAGAGTAGTAATAGAGAGAAGTATGGAAGATGATGCTTCGCCAACCCTTAATAAATTAGTATATTAGTAGTATAGGGGCAAGAAGAACAATGAATGATCAACTACTGTCATCACTGTTCTTTGAAATTGACGCTTTGATGATCTTAAATGTCCTGACCATGTTGTCTTTAACTATTTGTTCATTAACAACAGCGAATCCACGTTGCGGTTAATTCAGAAGCCAAACTCTGATTAAAGAAGGTGCTTGTACAGTCACGAGCACCAATATGTATACACTTTGCTTAAGGGGCCGGCGGAGCGTGCGTCGTTCATACAAACGTAATACCAAAATAATTCGTAAACCAAACATATTCTTAAGGAAGTGTGCATTTATTTCGATTGGATTACATAATATCTAGGTTCCCAAATATATATTATGAATGGACATTGATTTAAACAAGAGTTATGAGAAAAATAAGTTTTCTATAGAAAAAAATCCTCATATTGTCCTTTCAAAATATATTTTTGGGAACCTAGATATAATGTAATCAAATTGAAATAAATACACACTTTCTTAAGAATATGTTTGGTTTACGAATTATTTTGGTATTACGTTTGTATGAACGACGCACGCTCCGCCGGCCCCTTAATATTATAGCTATTTTCGCGAAAAATAACGATTGTAACTAGGAGATATCTTTTTCATGAAAATTTGAGTTCCAGAATACTATGTACGTAATAACATGAAATTTTGATCAGTACAGTAGGAGAAACACACTTTTAAAAATTCTTAAGTGTTTACATATTATTGGTCGTGACTGTACATAGATACAGTCGCGAACATTGTTTTTTCACTTCTGAGTGTAACTACACAATTTCAGAAATGTTACCTACGTCAAAAGTTCTTTTAATTAAATCATGAAGAGTTGTTTGTTTTATAAAAGTTTGATGTTTCATAATAGGAATAATCGTAGAAATCTATAGTTTCAGTATATACCAACAACAAAATCCAGTTGAAAACCAGCGTCGGGCACTAGCTGCTCGGCAGCTTGCTGAACTGGGCCTATTTGGCGCAGCCGTGAGACACACAATATTACGAGTATCTCTTTTGTTTTCTGGTCACTTTTAAGTTTCTTTATTTACTTTTTTTAGTATTGTTTAGTTTTAAGTATTTTTATTTAATTCCTATATTTGTACTGTCGTGTGCACTAGCGGCATATGCCAAATAAATATGTTTTCTTTCTTCCTTTCAAATCCTGATACTTTGTTCTCGTCATGCAAGACATCACAAGTCTTCCATTTTCAACGATCTCAAAAGAAAAGACGGTAAACGTCTTTCGTCCCACATAAACCTAGTACACAAGCTTATACGTACGTTACAAGCTCTAAGAATGCTTTATAGCTTACTCCAACACATTCGCTTGCGTTCAGCAGCTTACATTTGAAACAGTAGTAAAGTAAGCCATAATTTTCACTCGTAAGCACGCGGTTCCATTTACGCGGTCTCGCTAAATGCTTCTAGTTGTGTGTTCGTACTTTGTTGGAGGTTGTGTGTGAAACGGAGAGTGGAGAGTATTTGGTACTTAAATGGAAATGGCAGTACCCTAGTAGCAATTGCCGTTGGCTTCCTTATGCCAACAGTTGGGAATGTATTGGCAGACGGTTAGTTGTTCCGCCAACCTAAACTTAAAATAGGCCCATTGTCATAAACATGCACTATTTGCCCAACGAATAGCCAACAAAGGGCCTTCTGTTACTATTCCTACTGTTGCGTGATTTTTGCAGGGATTTCAGTTATTATAACAACATTGGGCCAACTAACGACGGGCCTGCTGCATCTATTCCTACTGTTGGGAGATTTTGTCGGGATTTCAATTACTAAAACAACATTGGGCCAACTAACGACGGGCCTGCTGCTTCTATTCCTACTGTTGGGACTTTTTTGTAGGGATTTAAGTTATGATAACAACTTACATCGGTCCAACTTAAACCTTTCAATGGGCCTGTTGGGGATGATACGTATATACTGGTACAGGTATAATTACCCAGTATGAGCTTTCTAGTACTCTCTTAACTCTTAGTAACTCTTAGATTTACGAAACATTTTTTTTATATTTTTGTTTATATTTGAGATGGTTTATACTGTAAATAAAGTGCAAAATTGAAAATTAAGGATAATTTAAGAAGGACATTCCGTCACTAAATGTCCTTGGTGGGCGGTATGGTATGTTCATGCCGAAACCGTAATGATAAATCGTAAATGCTCAAAAGTTGTACCCCAACCTCGATAGATGGCGTTGTAGTCCAATTAGAAGTCGCTATCGTTGTGTTACCACGATTTGGTAGGGTTCGAGTGAATTTTAGAAAATATATTAGTTACCAGCTTAGGCGCGGAACGGACACAGCGGTAGCGCGGGTGCCGGGTGCGCGGGAGGGCGAGTAAGTAGCGCCACTAACTCGCCCCCCGCGCACCCACCCGCACACGCGCCACGCGCCACCGCCATACACCACTTGTATATGACCCGCGCCTTAGATCAGAAAGCAATTTGGTTTTATTTCAACCCTATTAGTGTGCACACTAGGTTGTTAGTTCAACACTACCAGCTCGGTAGTAAACATTGGTAGTAGTTGCCTTCGTAGGCAAATCCACGTTGGCCCCATCGCAAGTTGGGCCTTCGTAGGCAAATCCACGTAGGCCATCAGTTTTGGGCCCAACCTGCAAACTGCCCGCCAATTGTATGCATTTGCCAACTAACCAGAGGTATGTGGCCCAACTAAATGCCAACAAAAAATGCTACTAGGGTAAGCATTCCCAGGCCCGATTGCAAAACAAATCATTAAATGTTTTTAGTCTTGGGGTATTTAACTAATCGTTTAATTTCAGCCAATAATCAGTGTCAATAGTCAGTGGGCTGGTGTGCAGTGAGCTGGGCAAGGCACATAGCTCGCAGAACGGATGGCTGATGGGGCCGAAAAGTTCTGAAGTGGCGGCAGCAAACCGGAAAACGTTGGGTTGGTAGTCCTCCCACTACGTGGACCGATGACCTGGTGAAGGTTGCAGGAATCTGCTGGATGCGAGTCGCACGAGACCGGTCAATATAGTGACACTTGGGGGAGGCCTATGAATGTGTGAACGTCTTCCGGCTGAAATGATGATGATGATAGAGACCGAATCATATCTCAGAAGCGTTTACCGCATAACGTATAAAGCATATTTTATGTGCAAGCAGAAGCTTATTTATGTATGTTAGTCAAAATAATGACCAGATTGTTCACAACCATTTCAGCTTATACTGTTGAAGTCGATTTTGTAAACATTGTACACCTCAACGTGCAAATATTTTGTTAGGAAAAATAATTGTTTTCAGTGGCACAATTTTGGGATTTCTTTTGGAACTCAATCAAAGCTCTTACTATTGAGATGGGTTTCACAGTTAGTACCAAAATCATTAAGCCATGAACTTATAGTAACACTAAATGTTACTTTTTGGTTCTTACCGATAAAATGAATCCAAAGGCTCATTTTTTTAATACTCTGTCTGATATCGATATTATACTGCAAGTATCTCTTTTCGACACCTTACAGATAAACTCATCTATTAACGGTCAAACTCGACCTCATCTATTCTAAAGATAGGTCAAATAAAATCTAACGTTACGCCATCTTCACACACCAGAGTCCCATTACCTCATGTGTTCCTAGTACCCCATTGAGATGCACCCCGATTCAAAATAATGACAAGCCCCTCTTTGTCCCGAAACCGTAATAACCATAAATTCTCATGTCACCAATATTATGGAGAAAGACCTTGGCATACTGAAGGAAGTTGTAAAAGACTGATAAGGGAATTTGGGCCTTATGACGCATGCAGTTGATGATGCTATGCTAGAGTAAGAAGGTATGAGGAAGTCAGTTGTGGATGTGTATCCAGTTCTTAGTTTAGAAGGAGATCTCTCGGTTCGACTGTTCATTTGAGACCACAGGTGCTGAAAGATTTCAAACGAAATAAATAAAGTAGTGATTTGAATTCAAACAGGTGACTTGCAATGGAGATCTTTACTGCCATTTTATCACGATAGGTGGCGCATCGTCGACATGGCCGTTAGTAGTCAAGTAACAATTAACAAGTAGGTAACCACTGAAATAATATCCAAATCTAGAGCATACTTTTTTGTGTGTTGTGACGTCACGAGCCCCCACTCCCGACTTTTAATGCGTTTTATCTTTGTCAGTATTCATTGATTTACAAAAAAAAAACGACTTCAAAAAACACTAAAAAGTGTTAAATAACTTTAGCTTCAAAAGTCGGTGATCTTTGTTTAATTGATTTACTTACTTAGTTTTTTTGCCACTGACTTCTGAAGCTAAAGTTAATTTCACTTTTTTGAAGTCAGTTTTATTTTTGGAAAAACGTTTTTATTTTTTACTTTTTAGTGATTCACATGTGCTCACCCCTTCTCAGCGTACCGGCGTGATGTTATGTTATGAACTGGTGTAAACAATAGACAGATATGAAATTTCAGCAATCCCAGTCCATTTGCTATCATTTATTGAGGAGTTCCGTTGCCTATCTCCGAAGTTCTTCATCAAATCTTCACGAAATTGAAATGAGACCACTTTAAGAAAGTACTCGTCCAAAAACTACCCAAATCGCATCAAGAGTGCCTATAAAATTTGAAGAGTTCTCTCTATTTCTCCGGGATCCCATCATCAGATCCCGACTTGATGATTATGGGACTACCTGGGAAGTATACCCTTTCAAACAAAAAAATAATAATTCAAATTGGTCCAGCCATCTTCGAGTAATCGGGGAACATACATAAAAAAAGGCTCCTCCTTTTTGAAGTCGGTTAAAAATACGTGTCCATTATTTTCCAATACTCTAACTGACGAACTAATTAGATTTGCAATTTATTGATGGTGGAAACTAGCCTATTATTACCATAATGGACTACAGAATTATAACTCGGACCGTTTAAAGTTTGACCTCATGTCAGACACAGATCACAAACCCATTATCTCCCTACAACCGGAAACTAGATAATTACTAAACTTACTTCTGAATTATTTACCCATCAATTAAGTAGCACTGTTCGTCTTACTAAGTTGAATCTTACTAAGCGTTCGAGATCAGTAGGTGAAAACTAAACTATACTTGTCGGAAGTTTAGAAGTTCAACTGTAGTTTAGAGCAGTTAGTGAATGTAATTGGTATAGTTCATTTACTTAGATGTGCCGATTAGCTTAGGTCAAGTGGCACGTTTAGTTAAGTGTTTTGGGAATTCATTAATCGTGTGTGGTAATGCAATTGTTTGGAAGTTTTCTTGCTATTAAGAACCTACATCATTAGTAGTAACCTATGTCGTGAATGAGATCACAAACATTAATTACACCGTTAACAAATTCACCACAAAACTGTAGGAAAAACTACTTTTTTGGCTGTGACCCGTTGGGGTCAACTAGTGTTTAGTTAAGTGTTTTGGGAGTTTATTAATCGTGTGTGGTAATGCAATTGTTTGGAAGTTTTCTTGGTATTAAGAACCTACATCATTAGTAGTAACCTAATGTCGTGAATGAGATCACAAACATTAATTACACCGTTAACAAATTCACCACAAAACTGTAGGAAAAACTACTTTTTTGGCTGTGACCCGTTGAGGTCAACTAGTGTTTAGTTAAGTGTTTTGGGAGTTTATTAATCGTGTGTGGTAATGCAATTGTTTGGAAGTTTTCTTGGTATTAAGAACCTACATCATTAGTAGTAACCTAATGTCGTGAATGAGATCACAAACATTAATTACACCGTTAACAAATTCACCACAAAACTGTAGGAAAAACTACTTTTTTGGCTGTGGCCCGTTGTACGAACGTAAGTCCTTGGCCACTAGTCATTGTGCTCACTTTTACATCAAGTTGAATCCCCAATTAATTCATCATCATCTGTCTAGCATTTCACTGTGTTGGGGTCAGTTTCCAGTCTAACCGGATGCAGCTGAATAGCAGTATTTTACATGGAGCGACTGCCTATCTGACTTCGAATGCCCAATCAATTACACTAATATTGGTTACAGCCTATCCCCGTGGAAAAAGGCGTGAGTTTACGAATGTATGGCGAATGGCCACCGGCGTTGGCTGCCGAATTGGAGGCCGACGCCGGTCACTGTTAGGTTAGTTAGGTTCTATTAAATTCTGAGGACAGAAATAGCTAGACTAGACTAGGCTTTTCAGGCGAACATAATGTGTTTGAGGTTAGGTTACATTATTGTAACCAACCAACCTCAAACACAAACAAAAAACAAACACAACCAATTACCAAACAAACTCTTTTCATGGCGACATATTTTGACAATAACAGACACTTGATGCAGTGCTGCCATCATACCCATGGGCACCGCCGGCACCCAATCACATAAATTTCGGAAACCGGCGCCGGCTGCGGAGGCACAACCATAAATTAATATTAAACAGCAACCTATAAAAGCAACAGATACCCAGTTCTTTTAACCATTGCCCCAAAACACTGCAGAAAACAAAATATTCAACAAGTTCCGGGACCAAATGCCCAACAAAAACATCAAACAACTAAACATTTACTCACTACACTTAATAAACTTACGCAGTCGGGTATTCAGCATAATAAATCCCACCGGAATAGCTTGGCCTTAAGTTAAATCGCTCGGGATTACGCGCTTTATATTGTTTTAGTTTTTGATACCCCCCATAAAGGTCGACGCACAGAAAGGCTCCGAAACAATTGAAAAACTATTTTAATCTTCATTCATTTTCAACTGTTTTTTGTATAATACAGTCAGCTCCCATAGGAACAAGGGATTGAATTGATGTTTCTATTTTTTGTCTACTTTGGTTTGTTATGAGATAAATTCAGAATTTGGGCAGCATTGCCTCAACCCGTCATTTGAAATTCTTTCTTTGAAATTCTATACATTCAAAGAATATTATGGAATTCATGCTTGTAAATATGCAAATTCTCGTTAATACACATTTTGTTAATTTTCTCGTTATCTATTTATTTATACACTAATGATTGAAACGGTTTTTCCATCACTAACCTCGAGGTTTATTGAAAGACCAGCGTCAGACAGCATCACCGGTCTGACATGAATGCTGAAATGGACCATTTTGGCGCAGCCGTAAGGCACACAGCACGTACTATGTTTTCCTCCTATCTTATTTTATATAATTATGTACATTTTAATAACTGTCGTCAAACAAATATTGTTCTTTCTTTCTATAGTTGCAGTATATAAGGTATAACATAATAAACGCAAGAGCATGCAGTGCGTATAAGTGTGCGTTGACCTTAAAGAGTAAGTTTTTATCGGGGCAGCCATTTTGTTTGATGTCTTGTTTGTGTTCAGTTTTGAATGTTTTTGTGATGTTTGTGAAATAATATAGGTAGTTTTTACTTCTACGATTTGCTTATTAACGTTTGTTTCATGATAAGTCAGCTTAGTTTTAGATTATAGGGATGAAGACTGACAAAAAACATTATGATTCTGATTCTTCTTTCTCTTGTTTTTTGTTTTATCAAATTAATAAAAATGACGAAGTCATAACGCATCAAAGATCATGATGTGCAGGGGATTGTGACGTCACTTTCCAGTAAAAAATGTGCTGAAATGTGACGTCACGCGAGTTTTCGACGCAGTGTATCGTCTTCAATTTTTGTTTAAGTGTAAAAAGAAAAATATGTGACCTATATTTTTTTGGTAATCTATCTGACGGACTTAGTAGTATTTTTTTCATCTACCCTATTGTCTTATGCATTGTACCAAACGCTAAGCCCGGTATCCACCGACCACTAGTCAGTGCAAGCCACCACGACAGTAGATTCTTTGTCTCGGTGTACTGGAGGATGTGGCAAATCAGCCAGTTTGAATTTCTTTAAGGAAAAGATTTAAATAGGTAGGCAAGGGCGGCTTAACTTAAAGATCAACTCGACCGACAATAATATCCAGCCAGGAGAACCTTAATAAAAATTTAACATTATGGGTGCGTGACTGCCTCTTGACGTGGTGCCTATTTCAATCTTAGTTTAATACAAATGCCTAACCTACCCAGACCCACGATATCTGTAGCATATCAACTGTCTGTTATGCTCGATACAAGCCTTATTGTAATGTGGCACTAGAAGGCGGTGTGTGTAATTTCCAGCGATATTAATTTATTACTTTCGGCAACGTATGGAAAATTCGAAAACATGGCCACATCCACCAATTCACACTGGACCCGCGTTATTGCCTTTCCTTCCCGTAGACAGAAGGCCTGTGTCCCAGCAACGGGAACGTTACAAACCGATTCGGTCACCTCAGCGTTTACTAATCTCAGCCTCAATGTCCCATATTTCTATAGGCAACATACATTCCACATCAGATAAGGGTAAATAATACCGTATCCAAACAATAGAGCCTGAACAGCCTTCAGGGCTGGTATCTCCATTCAAGACTACCTCAGACTGTGAACCATTGAGCCGTGTCGTTTAATATCCGTCGCTGACCGCCCATGCCTCCTTGCGATCTATATGCAAACTAATATCATGCAAAAATGGACTTTTATGGCGAAGATTTGAACTAGTCGTTGTGAAGGGTTTTTTGCGGGGCGGTTTGAGACGGTGAACAGCTTTACTGTGTTCGTGTGTTTTCAAGTAGTTTATGTGTCTATTTAATTTATTTAGCTAAACTATGTTGTATGTTTTGAGTTGCACTTTTCTCGATTTTTTTTTAAATTCATATATAGTTTATTTGTTACTAGCTGACCCGCGCAACTTCGTCTGCGTAAGACGAACCAACAGTTCCTAAAATTAGCGCGTTCAACCAACCAAACAAACATACTCTGCAGCTTTATAATATTAGTACAGATTCAAGTAAGTAACAATTTATTTTTTCTCGAATAGGTTTACATTAATCGCCAAATATTCTACTTATGTTTTTCCAAATAAGGGCTCTTCCCTCGACTGCCTTACGTTTCTATCCTTGGGTACTCGACGATATCATACTCCAGCTAGGTCGAAAGTTCTCATCAAGTGGCATGACTGAGCGGCGACACGTTAAAGCTGCTTCAAACTGTTGCGGACCTCTCGCATCTGCCTTCTTTCTCCAAAGACAGACCTTCGATGGTAGTCATACTCCACGCAGGTCAACACAACATGATGTAGATGCTGTAAACTCTTGAAAACCTATTGCAAATTCTTTTCGTCTCCAAGCCTCCATCATGAGACCTTCAATGACAGTCATACTCCAGCTATTTCTCAAGTTCTCATCAAGGTGCATTAAGTGAGCCCAATGACGATATTTTTTTAATAATAAAAAAGTTTCAGTCAGTTTCGAAGTTCAGTCTCCATCGTTAGACCATCGATGACAGTTTACTCCAGCTAAGTTTAAAGTTCTCATCAAGGTGCACGAAATGAGCCTTAAAC
Source organism: Xestia ashworthii (assembly GCA_950022955.1). Classification (NCBI taxonomy): domain Eukaryota; kingdom Metazoa; phylum Arthropoda; class Insecta; order Lepidoptera; family Noctuidae; genus Xestia; species Xestia ashworthii. Next base: position 21,423,650 of record OX465562.1, read on the forward strand.
ACGATAGAGCAGATTTGAAGTGTTGCGGACCTCTTTTGACTGCCTTTATTTCCACCGTTAGACCTTCGATGATACTCATACTCCAGCTAGGTCTAAGGTTTATATCAAGGTGCATGAAATGATCCGACACGTGATATACCTGCTGCAAACTGTTTCGGACCTCTTGTGACTGTCTTCCGTCTCCATCGCTAGACCTTCGATCACAGTCAAACTTCAGCCAGGTCTAAAGTTGTCAAAAAGGTTTATGAAATAAGCCCCAACACAATCTTCTTCTTTATCGTGTGGTTAGTGCCTAACCTGGAGTCAGAGTTCTTATGCCGCCCAAGGTCCTCTGTCTTGGCTTTACATGCCATGGAGAAATAACTGCATGCTGTGGTTTTCTCACGATGTCTTTCTTCACCGAAGCAAGCGATCCTTCCTTCCTTATCGTGTGGTTAGTTGCCTAACCTGGTGTCAGAGTTTTTATGCCGCCCATGGGCCTCTTAGAAAATATATCTCAGGCATGCTGATTTCCTCACGATGTTTCAGCAAGCGATGATTATACAATTCGCACATGAATCCGAAAAATCGAAAAAAAAGTGACTTTGATTCGAACACGACTATTTTCAACATAAAATGGGTCAAACTTTGCGATACACGCTTTTCAATAAAAAATAATCATGAAAATCGGACTTCTCTGGAAAAAGTTATGCGTCATCATCATCATCATCCATAGTCCGACTTCACCCACTGCTGGGTACAGGCCTCTCTTTGTTTGTGCCAAGCTCCACGCTCTTGTGCCAGTCTCATCCAGGATATTCCCGCAATGGCAACAATATCGTCTGCTTATCTCACCGCTGGACGACCAAAACTTCTGTTTCGATTTCTAGAACGCCACTTGGTCACAACTTTACTCCACCTGACAGCACCGCACCTTGCTAGGTGTCCTGCCCTACTCCATTTGAATTATCATCATTCATCATTATTTCAGCCGAAAGACGTCCACTGCTGGACATAGGCCCATCAAGTGTCGCCACATTGACCGGTCTCGTGGGACTCGCATCCAACGGATTCTTGCAACTTTCATCAGGTCATTTGAGTATTGCTCACCTACATAAAGAAAACAGGCGTTGAATTGCGAACCTCTTCCAAAACACCAAACATGAGCCATCTGACACGGGCGAATATCAGTATCATTCTTTCACGGAAAATCATAACACCGCGATTCAGAAAATGGAGTCAAATGAACAACGTCATTTATAGAGCACGAAGTTAAACTGCTAAAACATATGCATGGAAAGCGGTCGAACAGAGACTCTACCGGCTATGTAGATTTTTAAAGCAGGGTCATGTTGACTATTCTCTTCTTCTCTATCGTGTGATTTTTATTCATTAGTACCATTTTGGTTCAATAGATGTCATTGCATGAATCCTTAAATCATGATGATAAAGTCATATATCTTTTGATGGAGAGCACCGATTACAAAGAAACAAAACCTTCTCTAAGTTTTTAATTTTATGCACAATATTAATTTGAGCATTCAATCAAACCACATTGGTTTTATAATTTACACGTGATGCTATAACAAAAGGGCTACGTAGAGACAGATGAAAATTTAAGAAGTTCTTTAACAGCTTAAGCGCCATGTTTACAGATTTAATATTTGAAATAAATGATTCCCAAACTGTCGTTTAAGTGTTAAAAAAAAGTACGTTTAAAACAATGATTTGGAAATCTTAAACTGTAAAAAAAACTACAAAAATACTTTGTTACAAAAAGTGAAAACCGGGTGGGTTTTGAACGTGTGAACCAAAGTTACTATCGGCAATCTTACAGAATTAAACAAAATCAAAAATAATTCAATGTCTTTACTGAGGCTTGAACTTGCGACACAATGTTCGAAAGGCGGTAGCCGTCACCGACGGGCTATTTGCTCTAATGACAATAGGTTTAAAATAGTTATTCTATAACAAAGCATGTTATGACAGTTGTCAGTTGTTAAACAGTTGAAAAATATAGACGAAATGCAATATTGCTCACCCCCGTAAGTAATTAGCGTGATAATATACAGCCTATGTCCTTCCCTAGGTTGAAATACATCTCCTTGCCAAATTTCTTTGCGATCCGATCAGCCATTTTGTTGTGAAAAGGTAGCAAAGAGACACACAAACAGAGTTACTTTCGCATTTATAATAATGGTATGGACATCACACGTCTCCGAAATCATACATTACAATGAAGTTCTTGAGTGCATTGAGTTTCTGCTTGAATACTCGTGCTGTAATGTCGTGACGAAAGCTATTATCATTTAGACTATTTCGTATATCAAAATATCAGCAGGTAGTAATGCATCATACGCACGATGAGTTTCCCTGACACGCAAAATCAAATTATCGCAATACTCTAAATTCTCGCCAGCGACCATAAATAATGGCAACTTCGTTGAACGTCAACAAAATGTGAAGATAAGTAAACTATATAAATGAAAAGTATGTATTTAAAAATGTTTAAAATCTTACAGCTACTTATCAAAAAAAAAAATATGGATAAAAACACTAAAAGTAAAAAGCGGTTGGGGATCGAATTCAATCTTAGACCAATAAAAAATCGAAATAAATCACGAAAAGTATTCTAAAGGGGTCGGGGTTTGAACCTTCGATCAGTGGGTCATAGGCGGCCTTGAATCTATTAGGCTATCTGTTCCACTGACAGTTTGCCTAAAATAGCTATTGACATGCATGCGGTGAAACAATTGAAGACTTTGGACATGCTGGGTTAATTTCGTGTTTTTTTTTAAATATCGCTTTTTTTTTTTCATAAGAACCTTCTCCTGACAATAACAGACACAACAAAAAAAGAATTAGTGAAATCGGTCCAGCCGTTCAAGCGTGATGCCGTGACCAAGGGAAATAGGGATTCATTTTTATATATAGGTAGAGATTATTGTACACACATTTATTCTACTCGTATTTAAGTACACACATATCTAATTAGAACACACACGGCACATTAATTGTTTTATGTCCATCATATCACCATCTCAGGTCCAGTTGAAAACCAGTGTCGGGCACTAGCTGCTCAGCAGTTTGCTATACTGGGCCTATTTGGGGCAGCCGTGTGGACACACAATCTTATTATTATTTTCTGTTTTCTGTGTAGTTTTAAGTTTTTTTTACTGTGTAGTTTCCAGTTTTTTATTTTATTCTTATTTTCGTTTTGTTGTGTGCACTTGCGGCACGTGCCAAATTAATACGTTTTCTCTATTTCAAGGCATCCCACGGTTCCTCTTTTTTCTAGTAGATTAAACTGAATTACGTTACATTATTTTGATTTTACTTCTGTTTAGCTACTCCTACCCTTTTCTATCTTTGTTAAAATATTTTCGTGAGACTCGACTAAGCCGGCCAATCTAAGGAGATTACTATCTAGGTTTCCCACGACAAGTCTAAGCAAGCCCAGACGGTTTAGCTCCCAATAAGAATAGATATCTTAAGAGCTATCTTAAGTGTCGGAATAAGTAGCTCTGGCGGCTTAATACTTCCATAAATAGATACAATTATTATAGAACAAATCTGTTGAGATGTTTTGAATATTCTGACAAATAATCTAACGAATATCACCACGGCTGTAACCCCCGAAGGGTTAAGCTGAGGTCAGCAAAACCGGTAGGTTTACAGGCTAGCAATCTTCTTACTTACTATTGGAAAAGGGTTATACTCGTAATAAATCTGTTTGCAATTTCATCCAAATCCTTTCAGTAGTTCCTGCGTGAAAGTATAACAAAAATCGTTCTTTACAGACTTTTACATTTATAATAGTCGTAAGAAGATTGCTAGCCTGCATACCTAACTGTTTTGCTGACTGTACCTAATAGTACACACATTTCCCCAGTCCCATGTTATAAGGGGTGAGCTTATTGCCATCAGCAGGGCACAGATCTACACTCCATGGCTGCTACTTAGAAATACGTTACGGAAAAACCTAATAACAATAGGCTTGTTAACTGAAAAAATCTAATTAGTCCGTCACTTAGATTATCAAAAAATATTTGACCCGTATTTTTTCTTTTGTCACATAAACCAAAATTGACGAAGATACGACGCTTTTAAACTTCCCAATACGTCACTGTTTGGTATCATTCTTAGTGAGTTCTGACGTCACGAGCCCCCACTCCCGAGTTTTGATGCGTCTTATCTTTGTCAATATTCTTTGATTTACAAAAACAAAAAATACGTGTCCATTATTTTCCAATACTCTAACTGACTGACTAAATAGATTTGCAATTTATTGATGGTGGAAACTAGCCTATTTGCCGACCCGTTTTAGGACCCCATGATCAGCAGTCGCAAGATGGTTAGATGAATCCCATTGGGATTGTGGCACTATGTTCATTTTCCACTTATTCTGTTGATAATTATGTTGGTAACTGCTAACTGAATAAAAGGATTTTTTTTTATCATGTGGTTAGATGCCTGACCTGATTTCAGAGTTTTTTTGCTTCCCATGGACCTCTGGCATGCCATCGAGAAATATCTCTCAGGCATGCTGGTTCCCTCACGATGTTTTCCTTCACCGAAGCCAGTGATAATTATTAATAAACGGGTCACTGTTACAATTAACCTGCATCAGCCCACTGTTGGGCGAATGGCTTTTCCCACGACTTTCGGTAGTCAGTATTCAGGGTGAATGTTTGGCCACTGGTCGTTGGTTAGGAAGGCGACGCGGCAGACTTCGTAGAAGATGGCGGAATGAGCTGAATAAAACCAACTAAATCAACAATGGAATTTGTAGTTATTGCTTATACTGTTACTTACTGTTACTGTTAGCCTGTGTTATCCCACTGTTGGGCAAAGGCCTCTCCCCATGACTTCCAAATTCTTCGATCCAGTACCGATGTGGGCCATTGGTTCGTTGGTTTTGTCCAGTTCATCCCGCCATCTCCTGCGAGGTCTTCACTTGTATGTTTAAGAAATAAAAGAGAAAAATACTGAATAAACTAAAGTTCAAACAAAATAGGTACTCTAGTAGACGAAAAGTAAATCACGCCGTCTTAACTCCTTATGTAAAGAATAGCTAGACACTTCCTCTCACTGATGGCGGTAATCGCAGCTTAACCTCGCAGATCGATCGTCTCCCTTGTCATTCCAGCTAACGTTTTAGGACAAGCCTTTTTACTGCGCTGGATTTGAGAGTGTTGGGCTTTTACTCTTGCATACTTACAAAAACGAGAAAGTGTCGTGAGGAAATTTTTGGGCATGAATGTGAAAGACCAGCTATGGTCTAGAACAAAAACTGATCGCAATTGCGGAGATAAGATAAGATCTATTTATTTGCTTAAACATGGTGTACACATACAAAAACAAAAAGTGCACGTAGGACGACAGAGAAAAAAAATCGTTCACACATGTTAGCCACATATTATGTTGGACAAATATTTTGAGTAATAAGAGGAGACAACAAAATAGTGCCTTTCAGCTTCCCGTGTTTTTTTTTTAACTAGACCAGTAAATCAGTCGGCAGTCCTAGAAACATTCACTGAAATATATTCTTCTTCTTCGATTCGCGGGCAATTCGTTAGGCCAGAACTTCACCACTTCCACCACATCATCGGTGGAAGCGCAGAGGTTACTTCGGCTGAATGTTTTTGGGCTAAGAAGGCTGGATAGGAGGTGGAGCACCACACTCCGCTGATCTTTCATTGAAGTAGTCCCACTTAACGAGGTTGGAGACGGTACAAGGACTGAAAACTATTAAAGTATACAAACACTAGACCTTCGCCTGCGACTTCGTTCGCAAAAATTGTGATAGCTTAGCTAATTTGCATGATACCAATACTCGGCAAAGATGTAGTGTGGTGTGGTGTGATGTGGTGTGTGTGTGTGTGGTGTGTGTGTGTGTGTGTGTGGTGTAGTGTGTGTAGTGTGTGTTTGTGTGGTTTGTGTGTGTGTGTGGTGTAGTGTTTATGTGTTTTGTCCTGTACGGGCTAACAAATGCTTTTTCTCTCTTTCTTTTCTTTCTTTCTAATGGTGAAAGAACCTTTTAAATTGATCATATCATCAGACCCGTTCCAAATAATGGCTATTTATTTCTATTTATAGTTTACAAAGTCCCTAGACGGGTATAAGCATGGATTGAGTCTAGCTCAATGCCTAGACAGATTCTACGAAAGGATTTTGGTACAAACGACGACATAAGGAATATATAGAGCGATTCCTTTAAATAGGATAATGGAGGAAAGTCTGAATCATAGAAGATACCGGGAAAGCAGTCTTAATAAACTTCAGCTGCTTTTTGACGAAAACGATTTTTAGGAAAACTTAATGTTTTGGTCAATTATGAGTTGTATAAAAAAGGGTGAAGTTTAACTTTTTATTATGATGAAAATCGGGTCAGTGGAAATTACCAAAAATGTTTCCATTAAAAGGAGCTAAAGTTTCGTAAGACCCCGTCATGTCTTTTGGATTTGGAATTCCACATACTGCTTCACTTAAAAGAAATAACCTGTATAGCCTAGTAAAAGAGGTGGCGAGACGATGTGTACGCTTACCCAGAGGACTGGTTTGAGGAGGCCTGGGATGAAAGCATATAGAAGGAATTGGGGGAGGCCTTTGTCCAGCAGTGGGACAGAATTGGCTAAACATACAAAAATCTAGTATAATCTGTCTTTAAATACTATGATAAAGACTATTCACGGTTTGATTGGAGAAAAAACTTTTATCAAGTACTACCACAAGCAAAGAGTTCTTAGCTATTCGTCTACAGACTGCTCAATGAGCTGTGGGCCAAAATAACCACAATGTGGAGTCGTGACTCAGCCAGAAGTCATCACAGCGGACCTTGCAGAAGATAGCGGGTCGAGCTAGACAAAAGACCAGTGCTACTTTAGACCTTGGATCAACAAAACTGGAAATCATCAGCCCAGCCTTTGCCCAGCTGTAAGATGACGCAGGTTAACAGGAACCCAACAAGCAAGCAACCTCTTGCTCATTCATAAAGGATGACGCACCGCACAGCCGAGTGTCGGCCGTAGCACAATCCATTGTCCATTGCTCGATAGCAGCTCAGAAGCGTGAGTGTGTCCAAACACAATTGCACGGTCGACACTCGGCTCGGAGCCAGCAGGGTCTAGCGTGTCATCCATAACCAACCCTAAAACGCTACACCGACTAGCCAATACTGAAGGCTTAAAGCCCACCTCCCATACCTTAGCAGGGGGGGTTAAACCAGTCGGATGGACCAGATTATACGAGATCAATCCAATTTAAATTTGCGGCGTAACTAATAATTAAATTCACAGCGGATCGGATCCAAAGGCTTTGCATACCTACTGTACTGTGATTGCAAAAAAGGGTCGGTTTTTCGATGTGATTTAGTCTGGTTTTTTTCATTAATGAGGATCATTACTATTGCGTCGGCTCAGGAATGAGGTTGTGCTACATTTGCTTAAGCAAGGCTTTTGCATGTTTCGGTGATATCCAGTTTAGTGTCTACGCGGTATCATCATCATCATCATCATAAGCCTATAATGTTCCCACTGCTGGGGCACGGCCTCCTCTCAATGAGAGGGAATGGGCTATAATCCATCACATGTCATGTCTTCGATTTTTTTGGTCTAGGACATGCCGGTTTCCTCACGAGGTTTTCCTTCAACGTTTTTGAGAGCAGTGGGGATCTAATAAATGCGCTAAACGCGGCATACAAAAAAAAAATATATAATAGTGTCGCAAACCACCAGCGGTGGACAAAAAGCTGTTGTACATCAGAAATCGTCGCTTTCTCAAGGGGACCGTTGTCTCAATTGCAAAAAAATAATAAAATGTCTTAAACATTTAGGTGGTGGTGGAGTATGTATTGAAGTTTCGTTTGGCATAGTTATACAGTTTGCTGGTTTTGTTTCACAGCTTTTAATATAACAACGCCTTTCTGATGCATAGTGTAAGTGTCGTGAAAGGAATTGTTTTTATTCCTCCTTACATTTTTCTACACGCTTGTACTAAAATTTGAAATTGGATGACATTTTTTTTTAAACTGCGGGCGCAATCAACTGAAGAACACAAAATGAAAATAATAATTTAGTAAACTCAAATCCCAAATAACTGGCATCAGTTGACTAAAGAGCCACTGTATAAGATCATAACATATTAGAAGCCTATCAATTTGATAATGAGATAACGTCAATGTAATAAATAGCAGTTCAATTCTCCTCAGAAAGCTACGTTCCCAATAGCTAAACAAACTTAAACCCTTCATAGAGAAACTCACGAAAGTTTTGATCAAACTCCCGTTAGACCACGTAACCCAGCATATCCCGGTCAACTGCCAGCTTAACTAAAGTTAAACTTTGAAGTAGTACTTACTGAAGCTAGGTGCAGTCTGAAGCTCATACTCGTAGCAGTGTGCTATATGCTATGAATTCAAAATTAACGTTGGCGGCTCTCACTGAACGAAAATTTTCTCGCGTAATAATAATAATAAATTCATGACATGACACAGACAATTTTCAATTTGCCGCCAAATCGTAAACAAATGACAAATAAAAAAATACATACACAATAATATTGGCTGAGTTCCACTTTAAAAATTTGAACTTATTTTTTTAATCTATCTAGCGAGTACGCAACTATCCGCCACTTTCATATTAAGTATTGCCCTTAAGCATGCCTCCATGCTTAAGGGCAATACAAACAAGCAATGCAAACTGATGACATGATGAGTAAAAAAGAAATTGGAAGAACATATGGCACTGACCGCAAATAAATTGGGATAAAGACTGATAATTAATATGTTGAAGGCAGGTGTGATGTGAATTTATACCTAGACAGTCCTCATGTAAAATAGCTATACTGAATTACTGACAAGTGCCTGCCTGCCTAGCCTTTTCCCAACTATGTTGGGGTCGGCTTCCAGTCCGGATGCAGCTGAATACCAGTAATTACGTGGAGCAACATGGTATAGATATGAATATATCGCTGGACATTACACACAGCGCCATCTAGTGCCACACTAGGCAACGAGGCTTGTGTCGTGGACACCAGATAGTTGATATACTACAAAGATACTTTTTGTTTGTAAATACACATTATAAAACATATGAAAACAGGTATTTATCGCGAATTTACCTTTAATATAAGCCCGCCGTTTCGACCGTTTTCATATGTGTTCTGATCGTATAGGTTTAAAAAAGACAATTGTAAATACATACATCCATGACTATCCCTACACACGTATCCCTTGGTAAGACTGGTTGTCAGGCTTTTTGGGCCACGGATTACATGTAACGACTGTCAAAAATTTACAAATGACAGTCGGGACTTGCTTAACGGGCTTTCCGATTCACGAAGGAAACGCCATACTGACAAGTCTTTTTAAAATAAATGTATTTCACAATAGAACGGTTTCATGCGGTCTATTATGGTTGTAATTTAATTTTATGTTTATCGTTTAACCCTGCGACCGTGCGTGTCCGATGTACCGAGGTATTACACCCGATGTCACCGCAAAAACCGGCCAAGAGCGTGTCGGGCCACGCTCACTGTAGGGTTCCGTAGCTTCCCAGACCATTAAAAATACCAACATTTTTCGTCAGCAAAAATAACTTTGTTTTTCATAGTATTTGTATGAAAAACAAAGTTATCATTTGCGTTTTTTTGAAAAAGTGCTATATAACTCAAAAACTATTCAACTCATCAAGTTGAAAATAATTTTCCTAGAAAGTTCATATAAAGGTCTACTTCTGTGATTTTTTTCATATTTTTTAAACTTATGGTTCAAAAGTTAGAGGGGGGGGGGACACATTGTTTTTGACTTTCGGAGCGATTATTTCCTAAAATATTAATATTATCAAAAAATGATTTTAGAAAACCCCTATTCATTTTTAAATACCTATCCAACAATATATCACACGTCAGGGTCAAAATTAAAAAAAAAATCGCTCCCCACTTTACGTCTGGGGGAGGTACCCTAATAAAAATGTTTTTTTAAATTTTTATTTTTGCACTTTGTCGGCATGATTGATATACATATTGGTACCAAATTTCAGCTTTCTGGTGCTAACGGTCACTGAGATTATCCGCGGACAGACAGACAGACAGACATGGCGAAACTATAAGGGTTCCGTTTTTTGCCATTTGGCTACGGAACCCTAATAAAAATGGTTGGAAATATTATTTGTAAGTAGGTAATTGTGGCTGTTTACTGGAATTTGTGATTTTGTTGATGCTGTTTTACGTTGAGGGCCCTATCGAGTTAAACTATTTTTTCGTCTGTAGCAATTTGGCCCTATTAGAATCCCAACGCTATGACATTTTTTTAACGTTGCAGTACCACGAGGAGAAGGTATAGGACGAGTTTCGTTTCTTTTTATTTTTTTCGATCTGTTTAATTTTTACACGTTCTAAAATATCACCATTGTTTGTGTTTTGTGCAGTCTTGTAAATGTTTTTTCTTTCTTTCAATTAAAATTTTAATTTTAATAATGTAATATTTATCTATCTCGTTGATTCTAATAATTTATAGTTTCATGCCAATTTTTTAATAGCCAAAAAACGATGTTCTTTTTCTACCCAAGTGCCTTGGAATAGTGATTCAATTTGATGGTCTTGGTCTAAGAGATGTTGCACTTATTCTGTTCCACTCTGTATAATTTGCTGTTCCATGATCTTTGAGAGTCGTCACGAGAAATCAGAAGCTGGAAAGTCTGACAACCCGTTTCACCAAAGGGTTTCAATATTACCCAGTCACTGCAGTGGTTCTACACAAGGTGTAAACCACCTCATCACGAAGCCGTCTACAAAGCATTCTGTAAATCAAACTAAGTAACTTTATGCAAACATTATTACTCAAAACATTCTGCTGATGGATGGATTAAATTGTATCCTTTGAGACGCTGCTGGTTAAAGGCTTTAACCACCTTCATTTTCCAGTTGCACGCTGCTGGTTAAAGCCTTTAACCAGTCGCATTTTCAAATACCCGCCTTCAAAAAATGCATTAAAACTCGACTGTACTTACTATGGCCATGCATTTATGGTCTCCACTACATTCTCAACAATATTTCCCAACTCTATAATAATTATCTGTGCCCAAATGCATCGACAAACGTCAAAATAAAATAAAAAACTTTAGTGTAAACAAATCCGGCCATTTTTTTCCGTGTTGCGCCGGCGCCGTTTCGTATTTAAATTGTTTTTTTATCGAAATAGTCGTATTTTAGTATAGTATTATACATCAAAATGAAGGTGAAGAACCGTGCTACAATATAGTGGTTAAGCAATTTAGTTTCGGAATCTCAAAGTTGCAGTAATTTTCCTGTGAAAAAGTGATAGGTATGTATACCTAACGTGCTGTATGTAAACATTGAATATATAATTTTATGTGATTAAAACGTGTATATTATCCGAGAAATATCAATAATTGAGTATGGTGAGTACATTTTAGAATTTTAGAAACAACAAAAAGAGGACTCGTAGAGTTAAAAAGTTACGTAAACATGTGTGTTAAAAAGTACCAGCGGCCCAACTGCTACTGGTGATATAGGTTCCCCAGTAACTTTGGATTCTAATAGGATCTACATTCCAATTAGAATCTAATAAGATTTTGGTCTTATTGGAAAGGGAATATAATCTAGTTTCTAATTAGATTTTTTTTATTGATAAGGAATTAATAGTTTTTCGTAAAAAAAATATTTTTAATCGCGAAGTAGCCGTTACGTGACTGTTTTTCAAACTCAACATTTATTTTAGAGTATTAAATTAATATTATATTTCTTGGTTTTTGGTTAAATAGATTCCTTAACTATTCAGCTATTCACAGTAAATTTTATTTTGGTCTAAGTCTTGTAGTTTGCGATCGTCAAGTGTTTTTATATACAAGGGTCAAATTACACGAAATAACCCTTGACCTTGTAGCGTTAGCAGCGTTCTTTTCCCGCCCAGTCTAGCGTTCGGAGCGCTTGAGAGGGTATGGGGGTCGTGGCGGTGTTTAAGGTGAACGTCGTTGTCTTATTCCACCCTGTATAGTTTGAGGCTAGGCTGATCAGCTACGATGGCGATTATTAGTGACAATTTATGTTTTTAACTGTGCAAAAATACGTTGTTGTGAACATTCTTTATTTATTTTGTAATCAAGTAAGAAAGATTAGACGTATTTTCCAGAAAACTAAACTGACCCACCGATAGAACATTAAACATTCCTGCCTATTCCCAACTATGTTGGGGTCGGCTTCCAATCTAACCGGATGCAGCTGAATACCAGTATTTTACATGGAGCGATTGCTTATCTGACCTCCAAAACCCGCATAGTACTGGGTAATACGATACCCCTTGCTAAGATTAGTTGTCAGAATTTTTGAGCCACTGATTACCTGTAACGACTGCCTAAGATCTACAATTCACAGCCGCCGGACCCAACAGCTTAACGTGCTTTCCGAGGCACAGAGAAAGCTCGGTATGTAAGGGTCCATAGATTAACCTAGGCAAGAATGACTTAACCTGAAGATCGACCCGAGTGGCTGCTATTATGTAGCCACGAGCTTCTCTAAAAAGCACTAAACATACCAACGTAAAAAATACGATTATAATAACCGGAGTTGCCTTATATCAACATGGAGAACAACACAATATCCTTGCGTGTTGGCGCACAAGTAAAGTTGGTGTACAATTCGGTAGCAACTCGTCCCCCGGGGTTGAGTCAATTTCGTTGTACGTGGTACAACGCCAGCTATTTTATTTGTTCATACTCATCCCCCAAATGAGTTGATGTTCGTATGTTTTGTTTGAGCAGGTTAGGGTTAATTTATTAGATCACTGGGTGTTTTTTTTGACAAGTTCCTGAAAGCTGATTCATCATCTGCCTAGTTTTATCCTAACTACGTTGGGGTCGGCTTCTTTTACATGGAGCGACTGCCTATCCCCTCACTGCCCCGTTTACCGTTTCCACCTTAACAACCTAGTTAGTACTAGGTAATACGACAATTCTGGTTAAGGGACTCACTGCTTAACATGCTTTCCGAGGCACGGAGGATTGCACCAGCCGTGGTCGCGGGGAGACTGAAGTGTTGGAGGTACCGCCACAGCAAAGTGAAGGTGTTTATTCAACTACCCTCACTTGATCGCCTCAATATACGGACACGGTTAGTGTAGTGCGCTGTCCTAGTGTAAACCGGCCCTACTTAACATTTATGAAGATCAAGTGAGGGTAGTTGAATAAACACCTTCACTTTGCTGTGGCGGTACCTCCAACACTTCAGTCTCCCCGCGACCACGGCTGGTGCAATCCGGTCGAAACGTCGGGCTTAAATTAAAGATAAATTCGCGATAAATACCCGTTCTCATATGTTTTATAATGTGTTCTGATCGTGGAAGTTTAAAAAAGACAATTGTTTAATATTGTTACCATTTTTAATGAATTTTTTTTTTTTAACATGTTGAAATATTTAGATGATTCAGATATTCAGTAAAAAATAAATGATATTTAATTAAAACCTCTTTACTTCAAGATATTGCACGTACACTGCGACCTCTTTAGTGCATTCGATCGTTAAAAACGGTCAAGTCAGAGTAGCTTCCACACTATCAAGGGTAATACAGACGGGCAGGCTTTTAAGTCTGCTACCTTTTATCTTAAAACGTCATTTGTATCGTTTGGCAGGCATCTTCTATTAATAAAATGGAAGGTAAGAATAGATCTTTATTCTTCAAAAATGGCAAGGTCTATAAACCAAGATGTTTTACATTTCGCTATATTAAAAAAATATCTTTCCTATGTAAGTTCTTGTTTGTCTCTTGTCCGTTTTTGTAAACATTTAGTTTGTTTATTTCTTTAAGGTTGCTTAGAGTATTTAGCAGATTTCTTACATTAATAAAATTCATTCATATTTTACTGATAAAACATTTGTAAAATTTCAAGACTTAAGTCAAAACACTAATTTATTTTATGGCCAACATTGATTTCAACTGGTTTTTAACTGGCCTGGCGCCTTCACTCGATACGTGGTTTTACGTGACACAAAAGTTTTGCCATTACTTCATCTATACAAATAACCGTGAATGTGCTACTTCATGTCTGCTCCGACATTTAGTATCTCGGTTCTCTCTTGAAAAGCGATAGTGAAATAGATCGTAGTGTAAAGCACACAATTAACATGGGTGAAACGGCGGCAGGTCGCGGGAACATACTGCGACTCCCGCATTTGATTCCCCTTAACTTATGGGGAAGATTCATAAATCAATGGTTAGACCTGCTATCTTGTATGGATTACTCGTAGAATGTTGGGCCACAAAAGGGAAGAATGAAAGGCATCGTGTTTAACCGCGTGTGTCCACACTGTTTTACAAATTAGTTATCAATGCTTTGATAGATGGCGTTGAACATTTTTCTAGATCGCGCTATTAAGATTCTCCGCCGATTAGTATATAAGGACCCGATAACCAAAATTCTTTCTCTTTCTGCAAATATACCATGGAACAAGTTGTGAGTTACCGTGTTTTATTAAAGTGTACCTAGTTCCATCTGAAGCCCTGAGAAGACCCTGGCTGGACATCATCAGGTCGAACATGGTCCTTCGAGCCGGATATAACCAGTATCTGGAGCACCTTGGCGATGGTGCATTTTTTGCGTAACTGAGTTGAGGGGGGGGAGTCTTCTGAGCATGCAGAACAGCTCGTGAGGAGCTGCTGCAGCATCAATCAAGAGCCAAGGTTTGGTGGTGAATCCTGCCTTGGACTTGGAGATCAATCAGAAGCCCAGGGTTTGGTGGTGAATCCTGCCTTGGACTTCGAAGACAAATCAGGAGCCCTAGGTTTGGTGGTGAATCCTGCCTAGGACTTCGAGACAGCCGCTGGCGCTGTCAGGATATTGGCCTCCGGAAGACACCCTGAAGAATCAAGGGTAAAGGAACTGCTGCAGCATCAAGCAAAAGCCAAGGTTTGGTGGTGAATCCTGCCTTGGACTTGGAGATCAATTGGAGCCCAGGGTTTGGTGGTGAATCCTTCCTTGGACTTCGAAGACAAATCAGGAGCCCTAGGTTTGGTGGCGAATCCTGCCTAGGACTTCGAGACAGCCGCTGGCGCTGTCAGGACATTGGGCTCCGGAAGACACCCTGAAGAATCAAGGGTAACCAGGTGGAGTGATGTCACGAGGTTGGTGCAATCGTGAGTGAGTGAACCAAATGGGCGAATCGTAAGTGTTTGAACAATTTAAATTAGCCACTGTCAAACAGTGACAACTCTCATTCGAAGTGACGGTTATTGTCATCGGTGTTGGTTAATTCTGCAAATTTTATGAAAACATTTCAGAGACTAATTTAAAAAAAAAATATTGTGTTTAATAAGTTCTCTAGTTATCTAGTTGTTTGTATTTTTCAGATGGAGTCCAAACTAGCACTTCAAAGCGACAATTACAATAACATTGTTAAAACCAGACGTAACTTTAAAAAGGTCCTTACGGAGAGTCCCTCACGGATCACGGATGTTTACGTTCAAGTGAGGTTAGAAGCTTTGGAAAATCTATGGAATTTATTTACTAATACCCACAGAACGTTAATCGAAAAATTTGGTTCTCAGTTAAGTGATCACGAATATATAAAAAACGATATGTATGATGAAGCTGAAGAATGTTATTTAGTATATAAAACAGAATTGAAATCTGTTCTGTCGGTATTTGGTAAAAAATCAAAAGATGAAACTGTATGCGCTGGAACTCTAGTAGACGAAACGAAGTCTCAGACTGTTCAATTACCAAAAATAGTTATATCTAAGTTCTCTGGAAAGTATGAAGAATGGGTTTGTTTCCGAGATCTGTTTATTTCGTTGGTTCATAATAATTCAAAACTGAGTAATGTCCAAAAAATTCATTATTTGAAGAGCTACTTGACCGGTGAAGCCGAACAATTAATAAGGCAAATACCGATTGCAGACGACAACTACGAAAGATGTTGGTCGTTATTAAAAAGTAGGTATAATAATAAACGGTATCTGTCTCACAACATAATAAGGCGACTTCTTAGTCAGAAAAACATTACTGCAGAATCAGCATTTCATTTAAAGGAATTAGTGGACACTACCAGCGATTGTTTAAGTGGGTTGGCAAACCTTGGAATAGATGTAGGAAATTGGGATATTATGATAATTCACATTTTAACTTTGAAATTGGACTTGGAATCGAGAAAGCAATGGGAATTTGAATTTAGTAGTACGAGTAACAACAATTCCGATGACTTGCCAACTTACAAGCAATTCAAAGATTTCTTAACAAATAGATACAGGGCTCTAGAATTTATTGTGAATAAACCTTCAGCAAACCGAACTTACAACAATAATAATTCCAAACTAACTTCATTACATGTATCCGAAGTTGTATGTTCATTTTGTTCTGAAGATACACATAGATTAAGTGGCTGTAAGAAGTTTTCTCGTGAGTTAGTGGACAAACGTCGCGATTTCGTCACTACAAGAAAATTATGCTATAACTGCTTGGGCAATAATCATTCAGCGAAGGTTTGTCGCATTAGTACCAAATGTAAACTATGCCATCGTCGTCACCACACACTGTTACACCCAAATAACTCAGATACGCCTGAGACCACTGATGTCAATTCAAATCGGGAAACGGGCAAATGCGTTTCGCAGGAAGAGCCGGAGTCTCCTAAGGCAGGGGATTCCGCTGAAAACCAAACGTCGGTAGTTAGCTGTTTTTCGACAGGTAAAATTTGTAAGCAGGTTTTGCTAGCGACGGCGCTAGTCAAAGCCGAGTCGAAATTCGGTAATCTTCACGTTTTAAGAGCGTTACTGGACCAGGGCTCGCAGGCAAACTTTGTAACAGAACGCACGGTTCAGGCGCTAAAACTAAAAAAGATCTTGTTGAGAAGTAATATTTCTGGTCTAGGGGGAGATCAAGAATTTATTTCTAAATCAATGGTGTACATGAAAATTCGATCTAGAGTCAATCCACATTACACATTCACCTTTAAGGCTCATGTTCTGTCCTCAATCACTACCCTCCTTCCAACGAGGAAGGTAGATATAATGGAATGGTCAGAACTTGGAGGGATTGATCTCGCTGATCCGAAGTATCACCAACCTAATAAAATTGACCTTTTATTAGGAACTGAGATATATAGTCAGATTCTAAATAAAGGGTTGATGCATAGTCCTTCAGGTTCGCTTATTGCTCAGTCTACAGCTTTAGGTTGGATTTTATCTGGAGTTGTAGATTCATCGGTTACTCAAACTGAAGGTGTACTGTCATTACATTGTCAAGTACAAAGCGAAGAGGACTTGCTTAAACGATTTTGGGAACTGGAAACAGATCAAGAGGTATCTAGTCAACAAAAAATGACTAATGAAGAAATAAAATGCGAAGAGCTGTTTAAAGCTACGACGCCGACGGTCAGAGATGCGAAGGGCCGTTACATAGTGAACTTATCATTCCGAAGGGAAATTCCAGGCTGCAAATATGGCGGTTCAAAATTCATAGCCATAAAGCGATTTCATGCCTTGGAAGGTAAAATTAATAAAAATGTGCGAGCTTGGACTGATTTCAGTATTGTGCTGGCTTGGCTTGATAGTTTGCCGATTAAATGGGAAATATTCGTCGCGAATAGAGCGTCAGAGATACTTACCTCGTTGGATCCCTGGCAATGGTCGCACGTTTTCAAAAACCAACCTGCCAACTGCGCATCCAGGAGCAAACTATCTGAAGATCTAAGCAAGCACTCATTGAGGTTTTATGGACCTAATTTCTTGCGGGAAATAAACATTATTTATCATAAATTCCCAGACTTAAACGCTGATTTGAAGTCAATCGGAGTGCATCACGCTGTAGTAGATTGGGATATCTGTGAACGATATGCAACGGTGATGCGACTTACCAGGGTTGTAGCATATTGTAGGCGTATGTTATCAACAAGAAAAATCAGATCGGAAAAAATGTGGAAAAAATGTAGGTTAAAATCATTCTGGCGAAAGTGGTCTCAAGAATATTTGAGGCAATTCTTTTATAGACATAGATGGGCTTCTGAAACTCCCTCTCTAAGAAGAGAAGATGTGGTTTTAAGCAAGGTAGACGGTCTTCTTACGTATCGTTTATATAGCTTTGGGGTTTAGTAGAGGAAGAACATCCAGGTAATGACGGAGTCGTACACGAGTGGTCACTATTAAAACGAAAAACTCGATTGTTAAAAGACCTGTCTTATATTATTTACTTCTTGTTACTGAATAGCATAATATTTAATCTATGTAATAAACTTGTTGTAATTTAAATAAGAATTCAGGGTAGTTAAAAAGATACTTTATTTTGTTGTTACTATTTTAGTTTACACCTACACAATTGTTAACATCATAATAATTTGATTGGATAGTACGTAATACTAAATGTGTTGTGGCATGAACTTGTTATAATATTAAGGGCAATTTATGCTTGCCCTTAATGGGGGGAGTATGTTTAACCGCGTGTGTCCACACTGTTTTACAAATTAGTTATCAATGCTTTGATAGATGGCGTTGAACATTTTTCTAGATCGCGCTATTAAGATTCTCCGCCGATTAGTATATAAGGACCCGATAACCAAAATTCTTTCTCTTTCTGCAAATATACCATGGAACAAGTTGTGAGTTACCGTGTTTTATTAAAGTGTACCTAGTTCCATCCGAAGCCCTGAGAAGACCCTGGCTGGACATCATCAGGTCGAACACATCGCATGTCTTGAAGATGAGAATGTTAAGGGGATGTGATGCTCTTACGCGAATGGATAATATAAGAAATGAGTATGTGAGAGGATGTCTAAAAGTGGCGCCGGTAACTGAAAAGTGGTGTAGTAATCGGTTGTCGTGGTATGGGCATGTGATGCGGAGGAATGAGGAAAATGTCGTGAAAAAGTTTTGAGTATGAATGTGGATGGGTATTTGAGTAGAGGAAGACCAAAGAAACGATGGATGGACTGTGTTAAGAAGGATATGGTAAGAAAAGAAGTGTCTGATGAGATGACGAAAAATATAGAAAAGTATGGAAGAAGACATGCTGCGCCGGCCCCAAATAAATTGGGATAAGAAAATGATAATGTGCTACTTCAAAGGTCACACGATACAACATAACATCATGCCTGTATACCTGAAGAATTAGGCAGAGTTGTACCTAAGAGTACACCCAGATTTCGCCAATTATGTCTGAGTCCCATGTAAAAGGGGCAAGCCTATTGCCATCAAACAGCACTCAAACTCAATGACAAAACCAAAAACTTAATATTCGTACGACACTAGGTTTTTATCTTCCAAAACAACCATGAAAAGTCATTTAACCTCCTTGTATTTATGCAAAGAAACGCTATAAACAGTTCCATATCCCCGCGGCCACGTAAAAGGGTTTGTGGGAAAGTTATCATGCCATCATATTGTGGTGGACGTGACTGGAATACTTTGAGGTTTAAAGCTCTTAACGGCGTATTTTTCTAGTTTATTCAGTTGGTATTTGCTGTGGTTTCAGAACTGGCTTGGAAAAAGGTTCTAATAATAGGATAGGTATTAATAGGCATATTTAAATAATAATAGGATATTTTCTTTCTTTACTTTCTTTACTTTCTTTTCTTTCTTTTCATTATTTTCTTTCTTTTCTTTCTTTTCTTTCTTTTCTTTCTTTTCTTTCTTTTCTTTCTTTTCTTTCTTTTCTTTCTTTTCTTTCTTTTCTTTCTTTCCTTTCTTTTCTTTCTTTTCTTTCTTTTCTTTCTTTTCTTTCTTTTCTTTATTTTCTTCCTTTTCCTTCTTTTCTTTCTTTTCTTTCCTTTCTTTCTTTTCTTTCCTTTCTTTCTTTTCTGTCTTTTCTTGGTAAGACTGGTTGTCAGACTATCGGGCGACTGACTACCTGTAACGACTATTAGTAAATCTTTAATGACTGTTAAAGATCTACTAATGACTGCAGGCGCGACCAAGCAACGGCTCAAAATATTTTCCGAGGCACGGAGGAAACTCATTATTATTAGTTGTAACGGTGTCTAAAAGTTTTATTTCAATTAGGTACCATAAATCCTGACTTTCTGACGATTTGCTAAATATTTCATTCGGCATCGATCCACGACCCATGCTTGGCTAGCGCCGCTTAACCTTGAAGATCACCACGTGCGGCTGTTATTTAACAGTCTACAATACAAACCTTGAATCTATAAGATATAAATCTAAAGGAAGGTACCTAGTTTTAAAATAAATCTTGTTAGCAAGGAAGCGACTGGTCGCGTCGGTACGTGATATTCCACCCCCTAATAACTCTGACAAACTTTTATCAAAGTCTATCGGTGAGACGGAACGCCTTACATTTTCTCGGTTCCGTTTTTGCGGAACAAAATTGCAAAAAAAAATAAAATTCGAAATTTTTATCCGGTGAAATTTTCGTTGCCAGTTAGTTCAATTTTTTTAAAACTAGATATTTATTTTTTTAATTTGGACTCTGCTTATAACCGTATTTTTTTGTTATTATTTTGCATTTATTTTTTGAGTAATGAAGTAATTCCTTGTGTTTTTTTATGTTTAATTCTGTTATTATTTTGCATTTATTTTACCGGAAGACGATGTGTTGGAAGACCTCCCACTAGGTGAACGGATGACCTGGTGAAGGTTGCGGGAATCCGTTGGATGCGAGTCGCAAGAGACCGGTCAATGTGGCGACACTTGGGGGAGGCCTAGGTCCAGCAGTGGACGTCTTTTGGCTGAAATGATGATGATGATTTATTTTGTGAGTAACGAAGTAATTCCTTGTATTTTAATATTTAATTCTGAGATTTACAACAAGATTAAAATATAGAAGAAAAAGTCTTGTCTCTATGTCCCTCTTACAGTATAAACTGATAATAGCTAATGAAAAACTTACCTATAATTCAACTCTGTCGAAATTCGTTGTAGAAACTCAAACGCTTTCAAAACTATTGTCTTGAAAGCGACTTTTCTCGCCTTAGTAGCTTATCAAAACCGTTGAATCTCTTGTCATTGAAACCATTAATAGTTATTTGTTATACAAGAGTGCAAAGTTGATTTTTAACCGCGTGCTCAATTTTGATGACCGAGCAAGCGAAAGATTCTAAAATTAGAATCTTGAGCGTTAGCGAGGGAATCAAAAGAGCACGAGATGAAAAATCTTTGCACTCGAGTGCAACACGTAACTTTTCATCCCACCTCAGCGAGGAAATGAATAAACGCAAAAAAAAAATTGCGCAATAGTAACAAATTCAGTTAATTCTGTTGGCGTCAAATAAACTTCCTCATCGCTAGATAATGAGTGGTCATTTTAGGTTTTTCACTTGTTTTCAAGTTGGATTCCTTGTTTTTAACCTAAGGTGTTAACAATATGACGTGAAAAGAAAATGGCGCGCGCAAAACATATTAAAAAAAGTACAACAAGAAGGTTCCGAGTCTGAATTGTTAACAAATTAAAAAAAATTGTATGATAAATTAGGCACCATAGAGGTAGAAGTAAATAGGTTTAATGATGTTTTGAATTCACATGCTTAGTGCACACGGCGATGTTCTAAATTCAAATTTACTTTACCCTCAAGACGATAAAAACGGCTTTTGCACTCAGATATCGAATAGCAAAAATACTCTTTCCGAGATGGGGGGATGAAAATATAATTTCCTTTATTCATTTCTATACAAATAATAAATATAACAATTTTAAACGTTAGTTAAAAAACAGTTAAAAATATGAAAAAAATTGTAGCCCACCAAATCAAAATAATAGTATTAATTTCAAGTAGACCAGTAACATACACTTTTGAACTGTCGAAACAAAAGTGAAAATTAAATGTCGCTACAGTCCACAAGACATAAAAACTGTGAAAATACTGTAGTTGCCCATTCCCTAGCGTAGATCTCTATGGAGAAGAACGGTCAAAAAACTCCATGGACAGAAGTTGTAACAGGGTAAAAGCTACCGGCGGCGCGGCGGTCAAGGTGGAACCATCAAAGAGAGGAACCTCCTAACAATACAAGCCGTCTTCAGGAGTACCGCTTTCTGAATCAAGCCCTCGATCCAGCTACCTAAAGAGAGCCTTCTCAGCTATGATCAAAACCCTCATTGTTAGCGGAGGAACACTTAAAGCATTTATGTAAGTCATCTTCTACTTTCATTTATTTACATTTGCAAATCACGTACCAACTTATTGTTCTTAACACAACAAAGGTCCTACACCCAACTTAGATTGCACTTCAGAACTTAACAGTCACGGCTCCAACATTTATCTGAACTCGATTAAAAATCTCATTTATTTTACAATAGTTAGTACTAGGGTGTTACTGCAGAGCACACTTAGATGAAAAATAGAACCTTTTTCGTGTTTATAATTGCTTTGCTTGTATCCGCATGTACGACAGATGTTTTTCAGGGTTAGAAGATGCTGATTAGGATGAGCGTTTTTCGTATTTTAGCTCACTGATGTTCGACCACTTTTCACTTTTATGCCCTGAGTAATAGGGTTGAAAAGTGGTCTCCTGTGCTATAAGCACCAGTTACTTACGTTAACACCATGATCGAAGAGCCATTACAAGTGTGGTGCGGTGCTAATGTAATTATTACAATACAATTAATTTGTTTATTGAAATCGTGCATGTGTAAACACACAATTGACAGCTGTAACCAACTCTGCAGCCGTAATCAACCACTGATAGCCCAGAAACAACCAACCGACAGCAATCTGTCAACGTCATAACACCACCACATCAACCGCAACTACAGCCTAAAAGCCTCCCCAACTCTATTTCAATCCTAGACCTCTCGGAACTTGCTGAAAAAACTAAAGCCTCATAAATAATTCAACACTTAGAAGTTGGAGTGGCGAACCGTCGCTTAATTAGTGGTGCCAGCGCTTAAGTCCCTGCTCATCCTGTTAGGAAAAAGCTTCTCCTCATACATAATGTAACACCCCTCACAAACTGTATAAACAGCCGACCACTGGCTAAAAGTGGTATTGATAATACTTGGAGAATAGTTCGGGTGGTAATAGTTGCTAGTTTTTTGTTGGTTGTTTTTGTAAATAATTATTATAACAATTTTTGGATATTAAGGGTCTACCTCACGCCAACGACTTTGAGCAAGTAGAAAGAGCTATGCAATAGCGTCTACCCCGTGCGTGAGAGTGGTCGGCGATACACTGCCGCCCGTCGCCCGCAAACTCTTATGAAATGAAAATTAGACCATCATTTAGACTTGTCTTTGTAAGTAATCGTGTATCGGACGGCCGAAATATCTAGATCAAAGAGTGGAAATCTGTGCTATCTACGAATAGAACACAATAAAAAACGACTCGCTCAAGGTCGTTGGCGTGAAGTGCCCCTTAAATGATGAAATACCAAAGGGGCTGATGATATATAAAATCTTATAACGCCAGACGTACGGGTACGTACCTATACGTTAAACCCAGCTTTTTAATTCGTAAATCTGACAGTTGTAATGACAACGCCAAAAGCGGTGCGATTTGGAAGAGCCTACAACTACACAACTACTATTTCAATATTAAACTGTACTAATTTAAATGTTTGTGTGATGAGCACGATCATTTGTTCTGTGTCTGGGTGTAATTTATCTATAATAATATGTATGTATTTAGAAATATATAAGTATGTTTATCAGTTGTCTAGTACCCATAACACAAGCTCTGCTTAGCTTGGGACTAGATGGCGTTGTGTGATAGTTGTGGAATATTATTATTATTATTAATTTATAAAAAAATTATTAAGTAATAACAATGTTTTTTGCTTTTTTTTGTCGCACGGGACCGGTCAATGTGGTAACACTTGGGGGAGGCCTATGTCCAGCAGTGGACGTCTTTCGGCTGTAATGAAGATGATGATGAATGTTTAATGCATGTTAATTTAGGATGTTAAAGACAGGCGAATGATAAATTGCAATGCTTGTAAAAGGCTGCTAAGTCATAATGTACTAACAAAACATAACACCACATTGTATACACTTAGTTCGCAATAAATGTTTTGACTTTGACTTTGACACTGAGCATTGGGTAGCCAAAGGTTGAAGAAGAAGAAAAGGAGGATAATAATAGGTTGATGTAACATTTAGAATTAATTCCCGCTTTGCAATTAATATACCCTCGCCATGGTGAATTTCTACTCTGCCGGAGCTGCGGGACTGTTCGAAAGAGTTACCGCGGCTATAAAATAAAAAAAATAATTAATTCATTTATTTTCAGGTACATAAATAACACCCATTGCCAAAATAAAAATAACATCAAGTCAAGCCAACTAACATCACAATAAAATAATAAAATAAAATCTAAACAATCAAATTAAATCAAAACATATTCAATCAAAAACATTTAAATAAAATCCATTATCTAAGTCAATAAATTACAATTAAATTAAAACTAAACAAATTAAATCCAAAATTTAAGTCAAACAATTAATAAATAGAACCAAGCAAATTAAATAAAACCAAAATAAAAGGAAGTCAAAATAAATACATAATTAATACCTTCTCTCCGACACTGGTACAGCAACATGTCTGCTGGAACAATGCCGGATGAAGGGGCAGTCCAGTCTTCCTGCAACCATCGCCAGTACAATGTTGGGGCTACCCCGTACCCTACGCACCAAGGACGCGGCACGCTTGCGCATGGTCGCGTGAAAGCAATCGGTACGCGCCTCAGCGAACATACCCGAGGCGCTGCAGTATCGGGGTAGCCCCATCACCGCCCTGAACGCATTATTGTACTGGACGCGGATAGCGCTGTAACTGCTATTAGAGTAGTGAAGTAGTAGTGTGTAGTAGTAGTGTAGTGCTATGGTACAAAAAGGTCTAAGAAGGAACATGGATGGGTTTTAGTCAATAAAAGTCTGTCACTCTCTCCCGCTCCGGCCAGAGCGGGAGGAGTCATTTGATGATTTCACATCCGAAAAAAAATATGGTGAATTTCTACTAAACTGAGATTCCCGAGAGATACAAAGTTTTATTTAACACAAAAGTATCAAATAAGAGTAAATTAACCCTATTCAAAGTTTAAAAACACAATTTCCAAACTTACATACAACATTAAAATATATTCAAAAAGCGTATAAAATAAGATTTATGTCTTAACTAGATGCTACACCAGTCTTTGTTCAAGTTTTGATAAAATTATTAATCCTTTGAGATTACGAAGATTGTATTATTCCTCTGTAACTGAGTTATTCTCGCCTCTAAAGTGCGAAAGAAATATTATTCCATCCTGTATGCCAAAGGCCTTCTAATTCAGTGTGTAAGCATTTGATTAAAATGTATGCTTAAGTGTGATTATGAGAGATTTCGCTTTGATATTCGTATAACAGAGAAATTATTACGGATTTAAGTTCATCCGAGCATGCTACGACCTTATCTTGCTTTTAAGACGTTGCTCAAAACATGTACAACAGCTAGAGTTACATTTGAGGTAAGTAATTATACCATCAAAAACTTAGCATTGTCATTGTCATCATCTACATTGCCTTTTCCCAACTATGTCATGGTCGGCTTCCAGTCTAACCGGATGCAGCTGAATATCAGTATTTTACACGGAGCGACTGCCTATCTGACATCCACAACCCAGTTAATGCTGGGAAATACGATACCACTTGGTAAGACTGGTGTCAGACTTTTTGGGCCACTGACTACCTGTAACGACTGTCAAAGATGGACAAATGACAGCCGGGACCAACAGCTTAACGTGCTTTCCGAGGCACGGAGGAAACTCTGTATGTGAGGGTGGTCACCCATTTACAGAACCCAGTCAATACTGGGTAATACGGTACCCCTTGGTAAGACTAGGACATAGCACGTACTAGTACAAAAATGCATGATAAATTGCCAATGAGAAGCCGATGGACTCTACTGAAAGTGCTGAAGTCGGTCCCCATATTATGGGCTGAATCAATTTAGATTTTCATTGACATGCTAAGATTATAAATTGGAAATAAGATTAAAATAAATAGCATTTTTCGAAATCGCTTTTCTTATTCTTAAAAATCGGCGACCTTCACCGCTTAGACCACTTTTAAATTCAAAAAACCACGAAAAATGTTTTTTTTTTTTTTATAAGCTTACAACCCTTGGAATTTTATTTTGTGAACAAGTCAAAAAACACTGCGTTTACCTCTTCGATCAATAATAGTACTAGATTAAGGATCAGGAACAAAAATACGTCGCTCAAGTGGCCACGTTTGCACACACGCAAACATCTACATTTCATAGCAAAAAGTTTAATAATATTAACAACCTACAGTTTAATATAAACCTTAAAACTTAACCGTAAAGTCTAATTACCATTGCAAAATATATTGATGTAAGTCCTTTCATCGATGGAAGGATTAAAAGAACAAATTTAAAATGTTGCTTGAAAATAAAAAGTCATCAGTACAAAAATATTTATTCTAAAATGAATCTTAAGTCTGAGTACTTGGGTTAAAAACATTTTGTTTACAATTTCGTGCTTATTCCATTGTGGAACTAAACGTAATTTTTGGTATGACATTTCAATATTTAGAACACAGTAAGTATTGAAAGACGTAGAGTTGCAGAATATATTTTTTAGTTTCGTATCTATGGTAGCAAATATTTTTGATCGATTCAAAAAGGTAAAAAATACTGTTTTACATTGCCGCTATTACAACGAATAGGTAATAAAAAATCTTTATAAAGTTAAAAAAAAATAAAGGGAATCAAGAAACGTGTTTTCGGCGTATTCTTTATACAAAAGTATCTGAAATAGTAATCTAGGTAAGTTAATTTATAACATTATAAGGGTTGCATTTTTTTTTTCCTCTTTCTTTCGAGACAATAGATATCCATTCTGCACAGCGAAATGGGTCACTAGAAAAACGATAAACAAAAATAACAACACTAATCCATGCGTTCCCTGTTCAAGAACTGTCGATGTTTGATACAATAGTTGGTGCGTTGTAGCAAACATTGGCCAAACAATTATAATATTACCTGTTTGAATTTATTAACTATTTAATTGTTTTTATTTTATGAAAAACACTTAATGACATAAATTTACCAAAAAAAAAATATTTCTTCCAAAACCTAGGTGTTGAGGTGGTATTTTAACACAGTTTTTGAACTCGCACTGCGGCATTTTGACGTCTTAATGTTGGCTATGCTTGGACCATACTAATTTGAAATAAGACCACAAAAGTATTTGTGGTCTTATTTTTCGGGCCGTTTTTGAAGCGCTGATCGGGAATCTAGTACTATTATTGATCGAAGGTTTACCTACATTAGTGGTCTTTAGTCTTTACTTTAATTAAGGCTGTTTTGCTTAAATACGAGTACCTTTCCGGCGAATAAAATATTCAGAAATAAGGTTAGTTGTTTTTCAAGTAAAACCTCTAAAAACTTCCCTAGGCGCACTGAGCACTTTTTTAGTGAACAAAAATCATAGTACTCGCGTGTCCGTCACGTACGCTTTTCGTAGCACTCGTATGCGCTACGGCGTAGCTGTGGCGGATCGGCTACGAGTTTTCACTTCTATCGGCAGTCCCCAAAAGACTGTCCCGCATTTTTTTTAGTATACCGTTACTGTTAGCCTGTGTAACTTCACTGCTGGGCGAAGGCTTCCACCCATGATTTCCTAATTTTTCGATCTGAGGCGTGAAATGTGGACCAGAATGTTGGGCCACAAACGGGATGAATGAAAGGCATCTGCATGTCGCGGAGATGAGAATGCCAAGGGGGATGTGTGGTGTTACGCGAATGGATAAAGTAAGGAATGAGTCCGTAAGAGGAAGTCTGAAAGTGGCGCCGGTGACTGAAAAGTTGTGTGGTAATCGGTTGTCGTGGTATGGGCATGCGATGCGGAGGAATGAGGAAAATGTCGTGAAAAAAGTTTTGAGTATGAATGTGGATGGGTATTTGAGTAGAGGAAGACCAAAGAAACAATGGATGGACTGTGTTAAGAAGGATATGGTAAGAAAATAAGTGTCTGATGAGATGACGAAAAGTAGAGGAGTACGGAAGAAGAAGACATGCTGCGCCGACCACAAATAAATTGGGATAAGGATGAGGCGTGAAATGTGGACTTGGTCGTTAATTCTGTCCAGCTGGTCCCGTCATATCCTGCGAGGTTTACCGCGTCGCCTTCTGGCCTTGTCAGGGCGCCACATCGTGTTATCGTTTTATTGGCCCATAGGTCGTCGGGCATTAATACTTTCACAAAAGTATGTAGTGCCTAACTCACTACTATGAACGTCGTGAGTCCACGACCAAGGAGGCGGCGTACGTATGTCGCTGGCCGGTGGTGCGACACTCTATTTATCATGACTTAACATGGTCTGTCACTTCTTGATTAAAAATTTTTCATGTTGCATTATAATATTTCTTGATAATTTCGTGTGATAAAAATATTTTTGTAAAGATTGTAAATTGTACAAAAAGTTTGTAGTTTACGGTACGTTTTAGAGTTTTTATTCCTGCTCTCCAATCAACTGTCGCCCTGGTTGCTCAGACCTTCTTTATATTGAGAGGCTCACCATTCGCGCCTTCGAGTATAATTGATGTTGCAACGAAAGTAAGACCATTAAGTATGTTTTTGTTGTCACTAATTCTTTTATTTTTAACTTGAGAGATGAGATGAGATAGTTTTTCCAATCAGTTCATTCTTCTACCCCTATCACAATTTATTTTGGATTGGTGTAGAATTTATTTTTCCATTCTTATCTATTAATCATAATATTAGCAGTCAACTCCTTTCCAGCCATATTATCATCCTTAACACAGTTCTTTCATCTATACTAATATCATAAAGAGAAAAGATTTGTAAGTTTGTTGTCTTTCAGCAATGGATAGCTACATTATCATCAAGTAACATCTGCCTAGCCTTTTCCTAACTATATGTTGGGGTCGGCTTCCAATCTAACCGGATGCAGCTGAATACCAGTATTTTACATGGAGCGACTGCCTATCTGACCTCCACAACCCAGTTAATACTGGGAAATATGATACCACTTCGTAAGACTGGTGTCAGACTTTTTGGGCCACTGACTACCTGTAACGACTGTCAAAGATGGACAAATGACAGCCGGGACCAACAGCTTAACGTGCTTTCCGAGGCACGGAGGAAACTCGGTATGTGAGGGTGGTCATTCACAGACCAACCTAGGCAAGCATAGCATATATATAAGCATAGAACTACGTAGGTAAAACCACGTTACGTCCCCTAATCGCTTGTATGGACTTGATCTAATCTAATAGCCATCCACATTCATTCTCACATCTTACCTCAACCATTTCTTGAATATTCAAACCCCTATTTCTATATTTATATATAAAATACAGTTACTAGAAGCGCAATATAGTTTATCTGAACCACAAATACGTAATGTAATCCACACGTTCGATGTATAATCCATATGTAATTCCTCTGGATATAATATGAGCCCTGATACGAACGGTATAAACCGACTAAATTGGAAATACGTTCAGTTCCTTTGTGTTAGAAAAGGCAGTAAATTAGATGTCGCGCGTATTGCATTTGGTAGCACTTTGTATGTATACTTTGTCTTGGAAGAGGACTTGAGGGAGCTAAGGATATTTTATGGTTTTAAAGTTTAAAAAAACCTGCAATTTTGGATACATTATACTTCCACCACGTATAATTGAACTGACTACACAGTAGGTTAGGTACCTAATTATCAATCACCATTTTTTTTTATCTGCTAGTTCGTACATCATTTTATTATCATAACGAACCCGGTAATGGTATGATGTACTGAACTCGCGGTAACCGTTCATGCGTCGATTTCCCTTTCAACTTTTATCATCATCATTATCATCATCAGCCTATTAATGTTCCCACTGCTGGGAAACAGGCCTCCTCTCTATGAAAAGGAATGGGCTATAATCCACCACTCCGGCCCAGTGCAGATTGGTAGATGTCACATATTGTCTTCGAATTTTTTGGTTGTAGAACATGCTGGTTTTCTCACGATGTATTTCTTCAACTTGGTATTCTAACTCTTAAACATAACTCTGTAAGCACTCTTCATCACATTTCTAGAGTCATAAAATGGCAGAGAAACGACACAATTTTCACTTTTCATCAAATTAAAAATAACAGCACCGTTGTGTCGAAAACCATTACTCTTTACAACGAACTTTTCTTAAGCATTACACAGTTTTACAGATTGTATCTATTTGCGACAAGTAGATATTTCCATTCCTTTTGCATTTCTGAGACACTGACACCTTTTTCAAACCCCAACCAAAATAAAACCCTCCTACGCAAACTTTTGAGTCTACTTTTGCTTAAAATTCGTGTACATCTCAAGACGTTTTCCCTACACTCGAAAACTTACTCTATCTTATCAAGATAGGGTGCCATTTCGATCGTTTTACGTTGATAAAAAGAGTATTTCTTGATGTAACGTGATGTGTATAAGGCAGCGTATTATTCAGTGAGGGTTTCAGAGGAATCCATTTCCTGATGTCTGGAGTACAACGGATGCTGGGTTGTTGAGAACGGACGCTCGAAGCTGGATACCGGCTGTCCTACTTATTGTGATACCTTCTTTTATTGGGATTATGTTTGGATTTGAGTTATAAATAAACTTAACTGATGAAGATACTTTATAGTTTTTTATATTTCAAGAACCAAGGTTACCGATGTACTTAGCCCGAAGAATTGCCAAACGCAGGGCACTTTGCTCGCAGAAGGGATGGCCGACGGGGCCCAAAAGTTCTGGAGACGCGACCGCGAACTGGAATACGTTGCCTTGGAAGGCCTCCCGTTTGATGGACCGATGACCAGGTGAAGGTTGCGGGAATCCGCCGGATGTGAGTCGCACGGGACCGGTCAATGTGGCAACGCTTGGGGTAGGCCTATGTCCAGCAGTGGACGTCTTTCGCCTGAAATGATGATGACATTTCAAGGAGTACTTATATAAGTAGTAATATTAGGTGGCACGTTTCTGGCACGACGATCTCCTCGGGGTGACTGCTAGCACGTGTATGACAGTAGACGAGAATACTCGTACGCTAGTTGTCTATTGTTTTTAGCTGTCGACATAGATTTTGTTTGGCAATAGATTGAACGGTACGGGGGTCGTGGAGGTGGTGCGGATGGTGGGGCATGGTCCTTTTCCCTTTTGGGGAAACCAACCTTAACACTAATATATGTTTCAAGATAAACGAAAATGTTATCAGCGTAATAAAACCTAGTATAATATAAGTATTATGATACGTATAATCAAACAAAACATGCAAGCTTTATTGACTGTAATGGCTATGCAATTAGTAAATAAATCGCTCAAAATTGATTACAATTAACAACAGTATCAATTAATTCTAATTATCTCGCTAAATACATTGTAATTGCGATTTCAATCGAAAGGTATCGATTCCTACTAAATTAATGTTAGTATAACGAGTTTGATTAACAAATTACAACAGACTGTGATTTGACCACAGGGCTAACTAATTACCTATGTGTGGGTAACGAATCTACAGATGAGTAGGTCTGTGCATAACTAACTCGTGTCTAAAATAAAAAACATCCGCATGGGTCGATCTTTAGGTTAAACAGCGCTTGCCTAGATAACCTGCAACCATAACATACCCGAGATTGTTTCCAGTCCGGACTCTCAGTGTGGCGGCCACACTGAGAGTCCGGTTGTTTTGTTTGTTGTTTGAACGCGCTAATCTCGGAAACTATTGATTGCAATTGAAAAAATATTTTTTGTTGGATAGTCTATTCATCGAGGAAGGTTATAAAGGCTATATAATCGACAACAACTAAGCTACAACCAATAAGAGCGGAGCATAAATGAAAACTGTTGCAAAAACGGGGAATATTTATTCCTTTTGTGGGCTTTTTCTCATTTATGTGACGCAGACGAAGTTGCGTGGGTCAGCTAGTATGCGTAATAATTGTCTATTATAACTTTTGTCTGTCCGACATTGAACTTTTAAACAAAACCACTGATTCCTTAACAAATAAAACTTCTATTGATTAAAATAAAGGGCCTTTTCATTAATTTCTTAAAGAGCTGTCAACTCCGGAGCCAACTCCGGAGTTCCGGATTTGATTGCTCAACATCGTAACTAGCTCCGGAGTTGATAACTATCCGAGTTTGAATGCCCTAGTGTGGCCCGTATATATAAGTCTGTTATTGTATTACCTAACTGGGTTGTCGAGCACAGATACTCGTAGGCAGATGATAAATTTAAAATACTGGTTTTCAGCTGCATATGGTTGGACTGGAAGCTGACTCCAACATAGTTGGGGAAAAGCTACGCAGATGACGTAGACATGATGTGTATAACCATAAAAGAGGTTAACGAATGAAAGGTGTAGGTACAAAATCGTCTTCTTCACTGTCCCTGTCACCGCACTGATTTCATTCATCGATCATTCTTCGTCCAGTCTATTTCTCTGTGGAATGAGCTTCCTCAGGAAATCAGGATGGCAACCAATCGTTTATCTTTTAAAACTAAAGTTCACGAGTACATTCGGAAGAAGCTGGCAGTTTCGTCACAACGGTAATATTTTCCTCATTGTTTGTCTTTTTATTTTAGTATATCCGTGTAAATTTCTATTTACATTTATTTTAGTAAATATTTATATTATTCGATAAATATGTATAGTATTTTACATATCCTTGTAGTACAGCGTAGTATTAAATAAAATAATTCTCTGATTTTCAGTAATGACACCTACCACTGCTTGTCTCTGCATTACCTAAAGGTTGACTGGTAGAAAATGCCTTTGGCATTAAGTCCGCCTCTGTACTTTTGTGCTTGAAGTGTTAAATAAATGAATAATAAATACAAGTGTGTTCAAAAATTTTAGAAAGAATGTTATGGATTCAAATAAATTCATAATTATCTTCTTCTTGCCCTCGTCTCACCTTGGCCCTGTCTACTTGGAGTTTTCTTTTTCCATTCTCTCTTGTGACTCAAATAAGGGTACACGACAAAAAATCTAATTATTCCGTCAGTTTGATTCACAAAAAATATTTGACTCGTATTTTTTCTTTTGTATGTAAACCAAAATTGGAAATGATTGATTTTTGTATGTATATGTCGAGGAAGCAGCAGCCTACTCGACATTATCAGTTCACGAGTTTAGTGGGAGTCATTTGGGTGAAATGCGAGTACAAAACAAAGTATAATAAATTAATTGAAAGGAAAACCATGAATAAAACTGCTTCATCGTGTTGAATTTATCCCATTCAATTTATAACTGTTCTTTGAATTTCATGGTTTTCCCTTCATTTAATTGATTATTTTTGTTAGAGTGATTTGATCCATATGATTGACCCTATCGATTGATGTCAAAAAAGTATAGGATGTTAATTTTTCGAACTTTAGTCGATTTGATTCCCGAGTGTGGCAAACGATTTTGTGAAAACCTGTGTATTGAGTACTTTCCTTCTAGGTGGCATTGAAAAATTCCACCAATATGTATTTATTGTTACATTTAATTCTAAAAAAATCTGTACTATTGCACCTACTGTTTTGTGACGCATTGCGCGTTTTGTTTTGCATCACCCTAAGCTAGACTGGTAGAAAAGGTCCAAGTCCGCCTCTGTACATTATGTGCATAAAGTTTTAATAAATAAAATTAAAATTTAAAAAATGCTTGCCCGTTATTTTCCAATACTCTAACCGACGGACTAAATAGATTTACATTTTTTTTATACTGTCGTCATACCTTTATAATTTTATTAATAGCTATAATTGTGGCTATAATATAAACCTCTAGGAAAATAATTATTTTCCGAAACACATTAGAATTATGATTTTTATCATTGTAGTCTTTGCTAAAAAATGCTTTTTCCAGGGCAACTGTGGGTTGCTAGGTATTTTGCGATGAGGTAATCTAACAAAGTCATCAGCAGCATCAAGTTTGCCAATGAAAACATTCTAAGGTCAAGTATATTTGCCAAGATCGCATTAGAGTTAGTAGGAGGATGTTAAAATGGTCACAGAAAATTAATCATTCAGGCAGGTCTCGTCCATCACTACGTGAGATGCAATTTGTCAAATTGTTTGACACCTTTGATTGGTCTTGAAAGTAAGTCTGGTCAAATTGATTGGTTTATAAAACTAGTTGCAGACACTGTAAATATAGGGTGTAAATCGTCTCTTCATGAAGCTGTCAACCAAGCATTCTGCACATCAAACTAAGTAACCCTACGCAAAAATGTTTTCTGGGAAATTACTTTTTTTTTGGGTGAAAAATCACGTTTTTCGGTAGTACTCAGTACTTAACGCACTTAATACATTGTGCCGTGAGTGGATTGAATAATATGAGGGTCATAAAGGTGTTAAAAGTAAAATCTTACATTAAAAACATGTATTTAAAAAAAGTTAAAAAATCGATACCTCCGTAACTAGAAACACAACAAAAAACTTATTGCAATGACAGGGAGAACAAGTGCCTTTCGGTTTCGTTGAGAGTCATTTACACCCTTTGGCATCATGTTTGTGATAACATGAATTGCAATGAAGATAGAGAAAATGACGTTTAAAAGTTGCCAGTCGTATAGGTGCTTGTGACTGAATACAGGGTTGTGTCAGAACGTGTGGAAGGCACACCCTATCGGCGACAGGTTGACCATAAATCTATCACAAGAGGGTCATTTGACCCCCGAGGGCCGAGGGTCATATGAGGCTGTTTGAGGCATATTTATATACTTTGCGACACAATTAAAACAAATGTAAAGTACTAAAAGTCACACTTACCCATTAAGTGTGACTATTTGCACTTGAGATTTTTTATATTTTAGGAAAATGTTAAAAGAGATATTTTTTTTTATTCGGAGATTAAGCCACCCACATAAATTGAAGCATTTAATAATTAAACGTACATTGATTGCTTCCTTATAACCTGTAGATTACAGTGGTTAAATTAGCGAAGCATTGTCTAACCGGAACAAATGCGAAAAATCTGCAAAACCACTTACGAAAACCAAAATAAACAGAAAAAGTAAATGTCAAAATAATGAACTTGTCTGTCAGCCACTAAAAAAGTGGATTTATAACGTTTCGTGCCACGTTGATTGTTTAAACCATCTATGCAATTTTAGTGTAAACCTTTATAAATAGCATTAAAAATGCTCACAGTTTAATAATATTTATTTTAAGATTCTATTCTGATTCTATTATAATTATAGCAGATACGATTACCAATGGGTAGGTACCGTACTTTTTTAGTAAACGGAAAAACGCCCCATTATACTACGACGTCACATCCTCAGATTTATATAATTCACTTTGTAGTCCACTTCCTAATGTACTAGGCATCGCACAATATTTAGAGCTAAAAAATAAAATATATTTAAAGAAAGTAAATTGACTACTCGACTTAATACCTTCCCCCACTATGTTACCTGCGCCCACGCCGCCATTACTCTTGTCATTCGCTTTCTTTGTGCGGGCATCGCAACATCGGATTTTTTTATTTTTTCATGTACAACTAAGTGTTATTGTGTTAGTTAGTGAAGTTAGTGAAAAGTGTGACTCTGGTTTACCATTATGGGTAAACGAAAACACGAGGATAAAGAATCGCGCATTCGAAAGAAAATAAAACGGTTACAAAAACAACTTAACCGCTTCTCGGAAACGAGCGAAGGTGAGTCATACTTGTTTACATTAATTAAGAATTATCCCTAATTATTGTAACGCAGGATTCATGCAACCATAATAATTTAATGTTGACACCAG
Source organism: Xestia ashworthii (assembly GCA_950022955.1). Taxonomy (NCBI): domain Eukaryota; kingdom Metazoa; phylum Arthropoda; class Insecta; order Lepidoptera; family Noctuidae; genus Xestia; species Xestia ashworthii. The sequence goes on from OX465562.1 coordinate 21,459,295, forward strand.
ATGTTTTAAGAAACATGCTGTCATAATTTATACACCTACCTACCGTCAATTGAATTATTGTTACTATTTGTTTTTTTTTTTTTTTTTTTTTCTTTCGTGCTTGTATTCTATCCCAAGGTACCAAGTTAACGTTTAGACATACGTTAATGATGAAGTATAGTACAAACTATATTACTTTATATTTTTTCGGATGCTATTCTCCGCGACACGATCGCGGCTGATAGATTCCTGCTTACCTGCCGGTTATTCTTAGCGATGTGATCGCAACAGATAACTATGGCATGTAGCTCATGAGGTGACACTGTTATTCTCCATGACGTGATCATGGCTGATAACCATACAGTCTCGTGTTATAACGTGATTATAACCAATGACTTTAAAATACACAGCTGCAAATGCAGTATACGATTGTTTCGTGTAATTTAAAAACAACGTCCGCGTTGTTCTTTACAGACTCTGACCCTTGGCCACTATCAACAGGGGACTCGCCGCCATTTGAACAAGCGCGAGTGGGCCCCTCAGAATCGGACGATTCGGATGTGCCAACAGGACAAATCAGGTCCACGGTAGCTCCTGGTTTCACGTTTGGAAACGCAAACAGGTCCCCCCTATTGGATAGGGATATTGAACACGAAACACAAATCGGGGTACCAACCCCGCTCTCAGAACCAGGTCCCAGTACAAGTAAAGATACGGCAATAGCTACCGCTACCCAGGAATCCCTCCCACAGGAAATATTAGAAGCACTCGGCGAATTAAAAGGAAAGGACGAAGTCTTTGGACCGCCGATTCCTGACGAGATTGCTAAACGCTGGGGGTGTATCCTAGTTGATGGCCTGACGCGGGAACAGAAGCAAGAAGGTTTGGAAAAATCACTTGTACCAGAAAACTTCAAGCTTGCCAAAGCACCTCTGTTAAATCCAGAAATCACCCCGGTTCTAAGCGATTCTGTAAAAAACAGAGACAAGTTACTAGAAAAGGCTCAAAACCACCTTGGTTATGGAATTGCAGGTTTAACGAATCTGGCGTGCTCCATTATTGATGGCGATACAGACAAAATAGAACTCCTAAAGAAAATATCAGACGTTAATAAAATACTGCTGGATCTGCATTATGAAAATACTAAAACTAGGAGGAAACTGGTGATTACATCTCTCGATAAAAAGTTCACACAGCTGATTACCGACGTAAAAAGGGATACTTACCTTTTTGGATCCAATTTAGGCGAGAAAATAAAGGCGTCTAAAACTGCCGAAAGGTCTGGGCTTCAGATTAAACGTAGTGACACTGCAACTACATTCCGGAGATACACGCAGCAGGGAAACTGGCGGGGCCCACCCAGATCTCAAGGTCAACAGGCACGCAGACAGGGTGGGCAGAGACCTCGCTACCAGGCTCAAACGAACAAACGGCCAACGCCAGCTGCACATCGCCAGACACAGTCATCGAAGACCAACTTCAAGACACACAAACCTTAAATCAGGTAACAATACCCCATGCGGGTAGACTGAGCTTCTTTCTTGATAAATGGTGTAATTTAACCGACGATCCTACCGTTTTAAGTTACGTGAGGGGTTTAAAAATTGCTTTCACAAGCCCAGTCATTCAAAAAGTTATACCCAAAAATCAAAATCTTAGTAATTCTGAAATAAACGACATGAAGGTCGAGATATCTAGATTACAGTCTTCCGGTGCTGTCGTAAAGTGTGTCGCCGTACCTGACCAGTTTTTGTCAAAAATATTTCTGGCTAACAAAAATGACGGTTCATTTCGATTTATTCTTAATTTAAAGAACTTAAATAATTTTATTACTACTCAACATTTTAAAATGGAAGATATTCGCACTGTCACAAAATTAATTACAAAAAATTGCTATATGGCCACAATAGACCTTAAAGATGCGTATTTTCTAATAAAAATCGATGAAACTAGTAAAAAGTATTTACGATTCTTGTTCGAAGGGGAAATCTTTGAATTTCAATGTTTACCATTCGGTTTGTCTCTAGCCCCGTATATCTTCACTAAACTTATGAAGCCGGTAGTGGCCACACTAAGACATATGGGCTTAATACTAGCAATTTACTTAGATGATATTATTTGTATCGGCAATAAATATGAAGACTGCCTTAGATGTGTTAACAATACGAAGTCATTATTAGAAAGTTTGGGTTTCGTCATCAATTTTGGCAAAAGTAAATTACAACCGAAACAAGTCCAAACTTTCCTTGGCTTCGAATTGCATTCGCAGGATTATTGTTTAAAATTACCAATGGAGAAACGAGTCAAAGTTCAGAAGTGTCTTGAAAATATTTCGAAACAAAAACAAATATCTATTAGAGATTTTGCTAAATTTCTCGGAATACTTTGTTCCGTATGTCCAGCGGTCTCTTACGGCTGGGTTTATACTAAACTCTTTGAACGCAAAAAGTTTTTAGCTTTGAAAAACGCTGACAATGATTATGATAAAACTATGACGTTGCCCATTAGTCTTAAAACAGAGTTTGTTTGGTGGATGGACAACATTATGCGTACAAAAAATTTAATACGCGATGGACGTTATGCATTGGAAATATTTTCGGACGCTTCTCTAACTGGCTGGGGCGTATTTTGTAATGGTGAAAGAACAAGTGGGTTCTGGAATAATACAGAAATACATTATCACATAAACGTGTTGGAATTGAAAGCCGCCTTTAACGGACTTAAGTGCTTTGCTAAACAAATACGCAACAAGGAGATATTGCTGCGCATCGATAATACAACAGCAATATCTTATATAAATAGATATGGCGGAGTCCAATTTTTGAATTTAAATGAATCAGCTCGCGAGATCTGGCAATGGTGCGAAAAAAGGCAATTACATGTATTTGCGTCATATATAAAGTCCAGAGACAACGTTGAGGCAGACGAGGAATCGAGGCGAAATAATATCGATACCGAATGGAGTCTATCCCCGTCCGCTTTTAAGAAAGTCGTTCATACGTTTGGTTGTCCTGAAATCGACTTATTCGCTACTAGAGTTAATGCCAAGTGTGACAGGTACATTTCATGGAAACGTGACCCAGAAGCGTTTAACATCGACGCATTCACTGTCGATTGGGGTCCATTATTTTTTTACTCGTTTCCTCCGTTTTCATTGATTTTAAGATGTCTACGGAAAATAATCAACGATAAAGCCACGGGAATAATGATAGTACCACATTGGCCTAGCCAGCCTTGGTACCCACTCTTTTTGAAATTGTCGCAAAGTGACCTTGTTTACTTTGAACCTGACCCTAATCTGCTACTGTCTCCTTTCAGAACCAAACACCCACTCTGGACACGACTTACCCTGGTGTCATCCCTATTATCAGGGAAGCATATGCAAGACAAGACTTAACACCTGAAACTATAGAAATTATGATTGCGTCTTTGGCCAAAAATTCTTTAAAGCAATACAGCTGTGCATATAAAAAGTGGTGGCATTTTTGCACCACTAATCATATTAGCTGTTATAGTACAAATATACCACTAATACTAAAGTTTCTAACAGTAGAAATTGAAGAGGGGGCTAGCTATTCCACTCTTAATTCCACTCGTTCAGCGTTGGCTCTAATATTGGGCAGACAGATAAGTAATGATGATCGCGTTTCCCGGTTCTTTAAAGGAGTGTTTAAAAAGAACCCTACGTTCCCTAAATATCAGGCAACTTGGAATCCAAATCTAGTTCTGGATTATATCGCAAACTGGTATCCAAACGAAGACTTGCCAATTGAGAAACTCACAAAAAAGCTGGTAGCTCTTCTTGCGTTGTCTACTGGACAACGCGTGCAGACGCTATCTTTAATTCGCTTGTGTAATGTTAGAGCCACCGATTCAAAATATGAAATAATTATTACCGATCTTACTAAAACTTCAGCACCCGGACGAACCATGCCTCGGCTAACCATACCTTTTTTCCCTCATAAAGTAGAAACTTGTCCCGGAAAAACTTTATCTTCATATTTAGAAGCCACTAAGAAATTTAGAAATTCCTTACAGACCGATAGACTCATACTCACTATTAAAAAACCCATACACAACGCGAGTGCCTCGACTATTAGCCGCTGGATTAAAGTAGTTCTTACTGAAAGCGGGGTAGATACGACCATATTTTCCGCGCATAGTACGCGCCACGCGTCTACCTCTGCGGCCAAAAGAAAAGGCATATCTGTAGACCTTATTAAAAAATCAGCGGGTTGGACTGGGAATTCCTTAACGTTTGCAAAGTTCTATGACAGACCACTTGTAAATAATGACAATGATGAGGATTTTGCAATGGCTATTTGTGATTGATTTACTAAACAATGTTACTTAGAAAATACGTAATTATACCACCTTAAAATATAATGATCCTAAATGAATAATATTGTTGATTTGAAACATAACTAAGTTTCTTTTTTTTTTACCTCCTCCGCGCTCCTATCTTATGCTTCACCTATTTCACTCCTGGTTCTAAACATCTACAAAGTGAATTATATAAATCTGAGGATGTGACGTCGTAGTATAATTGATGGTTAAACGAACTTACCTTAAGTGATGTTCGACCATAATTATACGAGACGTCACATCCGAAAGATTTATAACCCACCCGAACCCTATGATTGCAAGGTCAATCATAAAACTCCCTGAAATTAAGTCGCGAAATAGGCTCTTCCACTCTGAAAATAATGACAAGAGTAATGGCGGCGTGGGCGCAGGTAACATAGTGGGGGAAGGTATTAAGTCGAGTAGTCAATTTACTTTCTTTAAATATATTTTATTTTTTAGCTCTAAATATTGTGCGATGCCTAGTACATTAGGAAGTGGACTACAAAGTGAATTATATAAATCTTTCGGATGTGACGTCTCGTATAATTATGGTCGAACATCACTTAAGGTAAGTTCGTTTAACCATCAATTATTCACGTAAGTATTTTCTGTCAAATGACATTGACCACAACAGGAATGATTTGACTCGCAAAAAATATCATAGCACAGCTTATTTATTATGATTTTAAGATTTCGATTTCATTTCTATGTACTATTTCGTTTAATACTATAGTGAAATGGTTACTTTTTTTGGTTTAATATGAATAATATAGGTATGCAACGACCAGGTGGGCAAAAAAAATGTCTCCTTTCGTGTAATGATTACATATTATTACTAAACCTCCATCCTTATTTTAGGGGAGTACCTAATAGTACGTTTTAAGTCTCATGTTATAAGTTGCGAGCCTAATGCCATCAACTGGGCACAAATTCAGACTCGGTGACTGTTAATGAGAAGTTCCTGACCATGACACTTTGCCAGACCGGGAATCGAACACAGCATTCACACTAGCAAACACCAGCGAGACAACTTTGTGATAATAATTATTCTTCAAGATGGTAAAATCCTGACTTTTTTAACTGACTACAAAAAAAACAGGGTAGGTATTTATACGCCTTTAAATCAGGCTCAGCTTAAAACTTGGCTTCACTCTTTTATTGGACCAAGTTCTAAACCTTTGACCCTTAAATTTAATTATATTAACAAGATATAACGCTACTCGATACCAAACGATCTTCATAAAATATAACTCCGTAAGTATCGGTAAAAAATATAATATAAACCATAAGTAATTTAAGTACATCGAACATTTTTCACAACACAACTTTGAAACCGAAAGAAGTATCTTTGAAATGGGGACGATTTATAAGCTTTAGGAAATTGAGACATAAATCCGTTGGCTTGGCAAGCGTGTGATAAAAAGTGGACGCTGTGTCAAAGCTGTGTCGTGCGGAATTTTCCTTTTTTATGGCCGAATGAAAATATCATGTTGCAATTTTGTGGCTATTTCTTTTAACTCGGGCTTAAAATGTTGTCGAAAGCTGTACTAACTTTTAAAATATTTTTAAGCACTTTTTTAATGGTAAATAATATTATTTCCAGCTTTAGCCAATCGTTTACTAAAAATTTTTCAAAATATTACACTAAACTTAAAAATAACCTACCAGAAATTCTTTTAATGGTTTGGAAACACAATAAGGCCCGGATTCCACCAACGCGGAGAGGAGCGGAGCGGAGAGGAGAAGTGCAAGATTGACCAATCACAGGAGAGACGAAAAACGCGATGTAGATTTCATCCCGTGTGAATTGGTTGGTTTTCACAATTCTCGTCTCCGCTTCGTTCGTCTCCGCTATGGTGGAAACCAGGCCTAACGCCTATCGTCCACGAAGATAGGCTGCCTGTCCACTGAACTTACTCAGTTACCAGTTACAAACTCAAGTCATCAATACACAGCCAAAACACCACAGTTTTCTATTAAATTTGTGATTGCTAGATAACATGTAGTGATCAAACTAGAATCAAGCTTTACCAACTACCTATACACAAAAGTGCATCGTTTATTCCATAAAAATAAATAAAAATTGAATTGTCTGTTAGTACTTCCAAAATAACAACTTTTAGTCCATACAAAAATTCACATAAAACAAAAACCCATTTTTTTTTTCAATTTTTGTCTTGGCGGTTCTTCCAGTAAAATAAAACGGCTAGACCGATTTTGATGGGTCTTTTACTAGCAGATACTATAAGGTCTAACATAGGCTAGAAAAAATTAAAAGCCTAGAAATTGTTCCCAAAATCGTTGTTCCGAAAATTGGGTTTAACGAAATTAGGTTTGCTGTAAGAAAACCCAACTCTGGGTTAAGCCCGCCTTTGTACATAAGCTATTCTTTTGTGTGCAATAAAGAATAAGAAAGATGAAAATTGTAGGTAGCTCAGCTAGTGGATACTAAAAATAGATTTCTAAAACACAAAATTATCTGATCCCAACTTCCTCTACCCACACGACTCCATCACACTCAGCCAAAGTAAACAAACGTATCGTTCCTTGTTTACATTGGCCAATTTTCCGAATGTGGAGACTTCCTACAGATCTTCACAACAACATTAATATAAACTAACACTAACGAGGTGTAACAGAGAGGTATGAACGAACTGTCGTCGTTCAGACGAGTACCAACCGTTCAGGGCCTCGATTCTGCTGTTACAATAGTGTCAGAGTATTCGATCATTGATTTCATAATGATCAAGTTCTGTAAAATTTTTACAAGTTTGTTAATTCTACTATCATAATGGCGCCATTACGACTTCTCAATGAACAACCACTGACACACCATTGAAAGAAATGTCATAGAATATTAATCTCGTACATGAAATCTGGCATGAATAAATGTTCGCATTTAGTAGTAGATTTCGAAAACCATTTGTACTAAAGGTTTTATAATAATGACAATACGACAATGCCATTAAAACACAATGTTATTACGAGACCATTGACCGAACATTGTGAATTTAGCAGATTACGAACTTTAAGCAAAATGACAATGGGATGAGAATGGAATCGTGTTGGAGTGACGAATTTATTAAAATAGCAGAATTAGGCCCCAGAACGGACGGCTCATTAATTTCATGTATATTTGAGCCACCTATCATATTAGCTGAGGTTATTTATAGCAATTTTATTTCTAGAACAACAATTACTTTTGTTTGATACCTACGTTGTTAGTATAACCTATTTAGAAGAAAATGTAGTCACAAAATTTGAAAACAAAAATAACATAACGTTTATTTATTTTCAGGCCCCATTTGATCTCACAGATAGACTAAAATACATAGGATAAAATACAAATTATGTTAGTAAATAGGAGTTGGCTACACTTCACAAACGAGGTACCTACAGATAACACGTTGGTATTCGCGCAACACAGTAACGTCTGACCCAAGAAGATATGGTGCGACCAGTATGCATTGATATGAAATTTGCATGCATCTACCTACGTATTTCCAAATAGAAAACCAAGCAAACCAACTGGAACCAGCAGCATTGTATACCAACACCAGAAAAGGAACAGATAAACCACTTTCAATAAAAAGCACAAAAACGAAACCAATTCCACCAGAAGAAAATAAATTAAAATCTACAAACTTCTGGATTCATTCCAAAATATTATCTTCAACGGATCTAAAATTATCAGTATTGTCAAGTGCATGCTGCATCCAAGGTCGCCCATTCACTGCCAGACATTTTGAGATAACGAGGCACCTACAAATACTTCGGCCAATCGTGTCGCAGGGAACTGTTGTAAGTTGTCGTATTTCATGTCTTTATTTTATGAGGAGTTTATACGTTTTTGGGTAATTCAAGTGGGTAATTTATAATGCTTTGTACTGGAAATAATAATATTATGATGTGTTTATTTTTATCTAATAGGCATTGTACTCGTGCCACCGACGTGCTACCAAAATTTTACGAAATGAAAATTTTTCCAGGAGCGTTGAGCGTTTTTTGAGTGAACAAAAACATAGAACTCGCGTGACCGTCACGTACGCTTTTCGTAGCACGAGTTGTCACTTCTATCGGCAGTTCCCAAAGAATGTTTTTTTTTCTACTTGCTATAATTTTAAGACAACAAGCACGACGACGTCAAAATTGCAGTCCCACACCGACTGGTCTGTGGCTTTGGTATGACTCTAGAGCTCTTAAATGCGCTTCAAACATGGTTAATATTAACATGTTTCTATAATTTTTTTGCCTCGATACTTTTGCCTGTCTGTCGCTCTGTCTATCTGTTTGTATGTTTATCTGTCTGTTCGTTTGTTCCGGCTTATGTACGAAACGGCTGGACTGATTTTGATAGCTGCTTTTATACCAACAAATAACAACAGATTCCTCACTGGCAGAGCTAGTGCTAGCTTTCCTTAGACCAACATGTGCTGCACAATTTGTTATAAATCGGTTAACACAAAAGCATGCAACTATACGCGTTGACAAAACTTTGACTGCATATCGTCTGTTACGGTCTCTGAATACTGAAGTTTCTGAAAACAGATAAATATTTTATAATAGCCTAAGTTTGAGGTTCTTGGACGGATACTGTGGCACGTAATTATGTATCACACTCTATTTCTTTATATTGCACTAGCTGATGGTCGCGGCTTCACCCGCGTGCAAATTATATACTAAAACCTTCCTCGAGGAAACAGGTCGAAAATCGGTGCAGCAGTTGTTGAGTTTATCACGAACAGACAGACAGACGCGGCGGAGGACTTTGTTTTATAACATGTAGTGATTACAAAAACGTCGCTACGACTTATACAGGAAAAGTTTTTAACCACTGCGTAAATTTTTTTTGGTAGCTCAGTGTTAGTAATAGAACACATTCCCATTTTTAGTTTTAATTTTTTTTTTTCAAATTTTTCCATCTTGTCCCATTTTAAAATAAGCATAACATGGACATAATTTAATTGTAATACTGTGAATGAAAACGCGCTGGCTGCTGACGTACGATGTATCCTAAGCCCATGAAAGTATGAAGGAAAAATTGGAATTACGTTTACAAATAACATATCACAGCCTAAACTTAAAAAAGTAGCGCGAAACGGCGGTCAGTAACCGTCAGCGCGTAGGTAGGTAAGTTTACGTCGGCGCCGTCGCATCGAGCGAGCGCACCTACAAAACTCAGCTGATCTCAGGTTGCCGGTTGGGCGACCGGTCGACGCGTGAGTCGGTCGACCGGGCGCCCGACTGGCAAGCGACCATCAAATAAGTTTATAGGTAAATAAGTCTCGTAAGTGATAACTTTATTTTTTACTACTAACACATATCAAAATAAAAAATACGTGTCTATTAAAATACATTCAAGTTTATCATGTCAAAATTTGCGCACTGGTTAAAAACTTTTCCTGTATAAGGTGTTAAAAAATGAACTGCAAGAATTTTGAGGAGTTGTTTGGAATCACAAATGAAAAATAATCACGAAAAAAAATTATATAAGGAACGATCCGTTTCAAAGATATGCAATATTTTCACTGCCCACAAAATGATTGAATATGCGCACTTGACTGACTGCAACGTGCAGGCACCGCGCGCGTGGTCGCTCACCCCTGCGACAGCGCAAACGTAGACAGCTGATTCTAACTTTTCCCATCACATTTTGCAGACTTTGGACTGGCAATTTTTTTTATGTAAAAACTAAAAATGCTTGAAAAAAGTTCTTTTCTTTTTTGGAATATGTTTGTTTTTTGATACCAAGTACGTACACGAAATTCTTGCAGTTAATTTTTTAACACCTTATATATACCTACCATTTTAATATTTTTTTTGCAAAAATCACCTAAACATTGAACAGCCCGCTTTACACGACTCACCGGCAAAGCGGCCCGTCTGCAAGTGACTCTAGAAGATTTTAATAAAAGATTATTTCAATGCATACGTTCAGCCTCACAGAGCTCCGTGTGGAATTTAATAAATAATGAGCATGACATTTATTTACGAACGCTTGAAAGTATGTTTACTTTTTATAATTTTAAAGGAAGGTGATGCAATTCCACGGTTTTACATGTAAGGGTTTCTGTTACCTGGTCTTATCAAGGGGTATTAATAATAATAATAATATAGTTTACAATAGTTCTAATAAAGTTCTGAAACCACTCAAATATTAATTAATTGAAAAAAAAAAATCCGATAAGCAAACCAAAACATCGAAAAGATGAAAATCTGTTTTACTACGACCAATGACGTCTGTCAAAGACGTCAATCAAACATTTGGAAAAACGATGAATAATGAGATGATTTAAAAAAATGATCACGAGAGCTGCCTCCCGACGCGCACTTCTTCCATCCCCGGACTCGTCGCTCAGCTCCGCCTCGCCGCCACCGGACCCCGGATCACCAGTGTCACCGGTTGCGGCAGTTGCGTCGAGCTCGAGTGACGAATATTTCTCTCCACCGACGTCGCCAACACCTGTACGTCGTGCGGGGAGAGGCCGGCCACCGAAGAGCTTGGGACTTAGGGGCCAACAGGCCCCGAGCCGGGTCCCCGCTACCGGTGGTTGTGTGCAGCGCATGAAATGGACTCAACTAATGAACGAGAACGTCATGCGCGCATACTACGGGTCTACAGAGGGGGGGACTAACCTCACTGCGTACCGTGTTAGGATACTGTCTCTGTTTCAGGATCTTGAACCAACTGTCAACGCCTCAGCTCAACGACTATCGGATCAAGTGCGGGTCATCCAACGCAATCACCTGTTGGACGGCGCCGCGCTTGATAGCAACCGGTACTGAGCAACCGTATCATCTTAACTCCGGCACAAACCGCGGTACAAGCCTCAGCTATTAATGCAAACCCACCGCGATCCAACCCTGCTGTTGTAGAGGAAGATGATAGGGTTGCCACGGTAAGTAGCCAGTGCAACGACCGATTGAGGAGCGCACTGGAGGATGCACTTCATGAGTATCGATCAACTGCTGCTGAACTTAGGCCCCGATTACCACGGTTACCCATGCATAAGAAAAATAGGGCGTTGGTGTGTGCCCTGGACTCGCAACTCAAGAATGTATTCGAGAGTAGCGAGGACCTCGTTGATACACACTCGATCCTGTTCTGCGGGGCTGTTGCGGCATGTCGTTTAGCTAATGTCAAGTTCCCGAATTGTGACTTAGCTACTCGACCAAAACCAGCCGTACCAGCCTGGCAACGCAGGATTGAGCGCCGTATCGACGGGGCCAGGGTACTCATCGGCAAACTACACTGCTTCAGGGAGGGCTTCGGGAATACACGACCACGTGTGATGCGTTTTGTGAAGCGGGCATTCTCGGAGACTGAAATCTGTCCTCAAGAATATAATGTCCCGTGCCACAGAGCGCATCGACTTCCTGAAGCAGAAAGTTTATGCATGGGCGAACCGTATTCGGCGGTATAAGCGGCGGGTTGATCGGTACTCGCAGAATCGCATGTTCCAGAGCGATGAGAGGTGGGTATACAGAACTTGGGAGCAACCTCAGCAAAATATGACAGATGTGTGCCGCCCAGATGATGCCGCCACGAGTTTTTTCTGGCGCAGCATATGGTCGGTACCCGTTTGTCATACTGAGGCTGACTGGATGCGTGATGTCGAGCGAGTGTGTGAACCTATTCCAGAAATGGAGCCAATTTTTATAACACCATTAGATATAGCCAATGCAGTTCGTCCGTTACCGAACTGGAAGTCACCGGGACCGGACGGACTGCACAACTTCTGGCTCAAGTGGCTTAGTAGTTCGCACACTTGTCTGGCATCCCAATTCCAGTCATCCTTAGAGTCTGGGTCTCTTCCGCAGTTTTTAACAACAGGCGTTACCCACCTGCTCCATAAGTCAGGTAGTCCCGCGGAACCCAAGAATTATAGACCAATCACGTGTTTGTCGACGGTTTATAAACTTCTTACATCCATTTTGAGAGTGAAAATTAATACACATATTGACAAAAACTCTATCATGTCTGCCTCTCAAAATGGATGTAGGAATGGGTCCCGCGGTACTAAGGAGCTACTCCTCATCGACATGGCCATTAGCCAACAGGTCCGATCCCACAAGGATCTGTCAACATGCTGGATAGATTACAAGAAGGCCTACGACTCGGTGCCACATTCATGGCTCATGAGGGTGCTGGAGTTGTACAAGATCGATGCAACTCTACGCGCCTTCCTTGAGTCATGTATGGGGCAATGGAGGACGGTCCTTCGATATCCAGGATGTCGACAGATCCAGGAGAACGATGAACCTGTATGGATTAAACGGGGAATATTTCAGGGCGACAGTCTGAGTCCACTTTGGTTCTGTTTAGCCCTGAATCCTCTAAGCACATTGCTGGAGAATTCAGGGTTAGGCTACCGGTTGAGGAAAGATGGTCAGGTCATATCTCACCTGCTTTACATGGATGATTTGAAACTCTTTGCCCCCAACAAATTGCAACTGATGGAGCTACTAAAAGTAACTGAAACTTTTAGTAACGCCATCAGGATGGAATTTGGTGTGGACAAATGTGCAGTCATGTATGTAAAGCGAGGGGAGATTATGGAATCCGAGGGACTTCAGCTCTCGGATTTCATACACCTAAGATCCCTTTCCTCATCCGAGAGCTATAAGTATTTGGGTATGTCGGAAGCGTTAGGCATTAACGTAACTGACATGAAGCAATCGTTGAGGGAGCGCTTCTTCGGACGCCTGAAGAAGGTATTAAATAGCCTTCTTTTTGGTGGGAACAAGGTGCGCGCCTTCAACGGTTGGGTCATGCCGGTTTTAATGTACTCTTTCGGCATACTCAAATGGACTCAGACCGAACTTGACGCCCTGGATAGAAGAGTTCGTACACTGCTGACCGAAAACCGGATGCATCACCCACGGTCATCGATGATGAGATCCTGGCTACGTTTTGGCGACCTCTTTGGGGAAACTGAAGGTTTTGTCTGTGCGATTATGGACGAAGTTATGTTGACGAACAACTACCGGAAATATGTTATGAAGGACGGGACGGTTGACGTGTGTCGGGCATGCCACCTTCCGGGTGAGTCCATCAGACATATAATTTCTGGTTGTTCTCGTCTGGCTAACGGCGAGTATTTGCACAGGCACAATCAAGTAGCCAGGATTATTCACCAGCAACTTGCCTTGAAATATAATCTTGTGGAATCAGAGGTACCGTACTACAAGTATGTGCCCGACCCAGTTCTCGTGAAAGACCATTTACGTTGTACTGGGATCAGTCTATCATTACTGACAGGACTATTGTTGCCAATAAGCCTGACATAGTGGTGATAGACCGATCAGCGCGCCGCGTAATGATAATCGATGTTACCATTCCGCATGACGAGAACCTCGTGAAAGCTGAGAAAGAGAAACAGATAAAATATCTCGACTTGGCGCACGAGGTTCGCGACATGTGGAATATGAACTCGGTTATCATTGTGCCGATTGTCGTGACGGCCAATGGCCTTATTGCCAAGAGTTTCGATGACCATCTATCGAAGCTCTCTTTAGGCGGCTGGATCAAGAGCCTGATACAGAAAGCAGTACTCCTCGATACGGCTCGCATTGTGAGGAGGTTCCTGTCTCTGCAGCCCTAACCACCGGTAGCTTGGATTCTGCTCCCGATATCGGTGGACCACTATTTTTTATGTTTTTAAATGTATTTTTTTAGTTTTATTTTAAGCTATATAAAAAATGTAAATAATATGTTTCAAAATGAATAAACGAAATAATAATAATAAACTATAGTATTGTGTTACGCAGTACTATAGTACTAGCTGGATTATGGAGGTCAGTTAGGCAGTCGTTCTATGTAAAATGCTGGTATTAAGCGGCATCCGGTTAGATTGGAAGCCGACCGAAACATAGTTGGGAAAAGGCTGGGTAGATGATGATGACATGAAAGGGTTTATGTCAGTCCACATATATTGTAACTAGCTAATGTCCACGGTTGCGCCCGCGTTGTAAAATCAAACACACATCCTGTCGTCGTCCGAAACATGCGATGAATATTGAAGTAGTGGAGCAGCAATGAACATCAAACCGTGTCAGCAATGAATATCGAAATGTACTGGTCAGCCATGGACTTCAAACTTGCAGTGGCAATGTACTTCGAACTCGCAGCAGCAATGTACGACGTAGTTGACCAGACGTCAAAATTATCGACCAATCAGATCGAAGAATTCAAATGCGCTTGCGAACTTTGACCTTGAAAGAATTTTTCTTGTAGAAATGACGCTCGATGATTGAGGAACAAATTGGGTTAAAAAATCTGTCACTGGTCTTCTCAGCTTGTGAAAATAGATATACCTTGCACGAAAGTACCTTTTCAGCAGATTCTTCGGGAAACGTGTTCAGAAGTGGTCACCAATATGGGGTGTAATGATGCTAGGATCCAGATTCCCCATGTAGTAATGATATACTCCGTTAGAATGCTGCACAGTTTATTATTCACAAACAGGTTGTTAGTTATCAGTTAAGTTAAGCAGGTACACAGTTCACAGTAGCTATACGTTCACAATTCTTATAAATCGATCAAATACAGAGCTCCTAGACAGACACGTTTTCCCTACCATCTTGGCGGCAGTGTTGCCATCTCGAGTTGGTGCGTTCGGAAATCGATCGCCGTCACAAGTTCATTGTACCAAGGAATTTTACAACTATTTATTTATTTGGGTCACCAACAATTGAATACACTGCTTCAAAGATATACAAGATACATTCAATAGAATCACAGACAGGTGTATCAACCTCTTACAGGTAAGCACATCATGGACTACTTATTTGTCGTTGAGTGTCTATTGAAAATCAGATGAGTACCTATGCACTCACACTCAGCTATGTGTTATAAAACCTAGGATAAAAAGTATCCTATCTGTGTGCTAAATTTCATCCTAATCCTGTAGTTTTTGCGTGAAAGGGTAACAAACACACACACATACAAACTTTCGCATTCATAATCAATTGTAGTCTTTGTTCATAATATGCATGACGATAGGTATCAAAAATTACAAATCTATTTAGTCCGTCAGTTACTGTTAGAGTATTGGAAAATAGTGGACATGTGTTTTTGGTTTTTGTAAATCAATGAATATTGACAAAGATAAAACGCATCAAAACTCGGTAGTGAGGGCTTATGACGTCAGAACGCTCTAAAAATTATATTTTTTGATAATCTAACTGACGGACTAAATAGATTTTTATCGTCTCTCCTATTATGTATTACTAGCTGACCAGCGCAACTTCGTCTGCGTCACATAAGAGAAAGAGAGGGTTACAGAGATTGGGTCGTAAGCACCTATAATACAATTTTCAAAGAGCACATCACACACATCCTTCCGCATAATGAAAATGCGCGCCCGGTACGTGATCATTATTTTGCTGCGGCTCGAGTTATTTAAAACGGTGTATCTCCTAAGATATGGATTGAAATCAATTTACGTGCAATGCGAAACGCGTCCATCAATTCTGTTAATACTGTTGATAGAAAAATTTGAAGTAGATTGGACCAAGGAATCACATTTTCCCATACACACTTTGCCCCCCACCTTTTCACCCCCTTAGGGGTATAATTTCAGAAAATCCTTTCTATTATAGGCATACGATAAGAAATGATTTTCTGAAATTATTATTCAAAACAAGCTTCAGGTTTCTACAATCTGCGGTAAAGGCTGTGCGTTGATCCATCACAGTCCTTCAGGACAAAGCATTTTTATTATTTGTAGATAGTAGGATTTGAACTCGTTTGTATTTGTAACTTTTCGGGCTTTATGTCTGATGTACATTCGTATAGTCTACATTTTCTTCGTAGTATTATTTTATTTGTAAATACAGGGTGTAAACGATTAACCGGGCAGAAAGGGGAGCTTCCTTAACCGTTGAGTATCAGAAACAGGATCGATTGGCATCAAAAAATGTTTTGTGTAAAATAGCAATTTTTTTTGCTAACTGTACTTTGTTTTAATCTGTGAATGGGGATCAAAATTTCACGAAAAATTACGGATGGTTTCCTAAGACCATTTTCATGTAGCTGCAACGGTTAAGGTTTATCATTATTGGCATCAAAAAAATTGTTTTATGTAAAATGGCAATTTTCTTGCTAACTGCACTTTATTTTTTAATTAAATCTGTGAATGGGGATCAACATTTAGCGAAAAAATTATGGATTGTTTCTAAAACCTATTTCGTGTAGCTGCAGTTCCCCTTACTGCCCCGTTTACCGTTTCCACCCTGTATTACCAACTACTTATACCGAGGAAAGCCGATTTTCTTGAGTTCCGCTATTTTGGGCGTATTCACTTCAAAAATCAAATTTCAAGAAAATTGAGAAATTATGTTTACCTGTATTAGATTTGAAGTATTTACAGCAACTTTTAAAGGTTTATACTTCATTGGATTTTGTTCTATAGGTGTATGAAGTTTATTAATTTTAAACACAAAACCCTCTTTTTTACGTCTCTGGATGAAATTTTTTAAAAATGCTGAAACAGGTATTTCTTTATTTTTAATAATAAGTATTTTCTCTCAGTTTCATGAATCTAGAACAATCTAAAATAATTTTTTCATACAAACTTTACCCCCCCTTTTCACCCCCTTTTTCCAAAATTTTCCATAATTTTTATAGCCTAAATATTATTCTGAGTTTATTTAAATAGACTAATGAAGTTATCATCAAAATCCGTTCAGCAGTTTTTACGTGATGCGCGTTCAAACAAACAAACAAACAAAAATTTTAAAAATGGTTTTAATATGTTCAGTTACTTATTTTATGTCACCCTGGGTGATTTTTTTTTTTAATCTTCAATGTACAGATTTTTTGTTCTCAACGATTTTATTATATGTATAGATAGTGTGAGTATGATTTCATAATTATTTTATCCCTAATAACTTCTGTGAATTTATTTCTCTGGGTCTATTACGATTTTTTTTTCTGCTTGTTTCTGGTTCTCATAAAGGTTGACTGGTAGAAAATGCCTATGGCGTTAAATCCGCCTCTGTACTTTTGTGCTTGAAGTGTTAAATAAATAAATAAATTTACAGGGTTTGAAACACAGTATTATTTTTTAAGCGTAATTAAAGAAATACCGGCAGCTCAATAGACAGATCTCTAAATCCTTGAAGAGCGACCTCCGCCGCTATAATACCTAGCGCATTAAAGATGCAATCGAACGGAACAAAGGCTCCAAGGTATTTTCAAGAGATCTGGCTATTGGGCAGAGCCAGCTCACGAAACTGAAGACCGACGATGGCAGGATCTTATCCGCCAAACCGGAGCTACTGAGGGAGATCGAGAGCTTCTATGGACAGTTGTACACGTCAACCAGCAAACCCATTGTCGACCTAGCAAACGACCCAAGAGCTAGACTAACCCGACACTATACCGAAGACATCCCGGACGTCAGCCTGTACGAGATTAGGATGGCTCTGAAACAGCTCAAAAACAACAAGGCACCGGGGGATGACGGAATTACGGCCGAACTCCTGAAGGCGGGTGGAAAACCGGTACTTAAGGCCCTTCAGAAGCTGTTTAATTCCGTCATACTCGAGGGGAAAACGCCACAGGCATGGTGCAGGGGTGTGGTGGTGCTCTTCTTCAAGAAGGGTGACAATGCCCGGTTGAAGAATTACAGGCCCATCTCACTTCTAAGCCATGTCTACAAGTTGTTTTCAAGAGTCATCACAAATCGTCTCGCGCGCAGGTTTGACGATTTCCAGCCACCCGAACAAGCCGGTTTCCGAAAAAACTTTAGCACCGTGGACCACATACATACGCTTCGGCAGGTTATACAGAAGACCAAAGAGTATAACTTGCCTCTCTGTTTAGCGTTTGTGGACTACGAGAAAGCCTTTGATTCGATCGAGACCTGGGCTGTACTGCAGTCTCTCCAACGGTGCCAAATTGACTACCGGTACATCGAAGTGTTGAAGTGTTTGTTCAAAAACGCCACCATGTCAGTCCGACTTCAGGACCAAGCCTCGGAACCTAACCTTCTACAGCGAGGTGTAAGACAGGGAGACATAATATCTCCGAAACTGTTCACCGCTGCACTGGAGGGTATCTTCAAGGTTCTGGACTGGAGAGGGCTAGGCATCAACGTCAATGGCGAGTACATCACTCACCTTCGGTTTGCCGACGATATTGTGGTCATGGCTGAGACCATGGAGGACCTCAGTACAATGCTCGATGACCTCAGTAGAGCTTCCGAAAGAGTGGGTCTAAAAATGAACATGAACAAGACGAAGGTCATGTTGAATGCCTATGTCACACCCATTCCTATCAAGATCGGAGGCTCTACACTCGAAATTGTAGTTGTAGTAGTTCGAGAAAGAGGTCAATCGTCGAATCCGACTCGGCTGGGCAGCGTTCGGGAAACTGCGCGGTATCTTCTCGTCCAACTTACCGCAGTGTCTCAAGACGAAAGTCTATGACCAGTGTGTGTTGCCAGTGATTACATACGGGACCGAAACGTGGTCGCTCACAATGGGCCTTATCAAAGGCTTAAAGTCACCCAAAGGGCAATGGAGAGGGCTATGCTCGGAGTTTCCTTGCGTGATTGAATCAGAAATGAAGACATCCGCAAGAGAACCAAGGTCACCGACGTAGCCCGAAGAATTGCAAAACTTAAGTGGCAGTGGGCAGGGCACATTGCTCGCCGAACGGATGGCCGCTGGGGCCGAAAAGTTCTGGAGTGGCGACCGCGAACCGGAAGACGATGCGTTGGAAGACCTCCCACTAGGTGGACCGATGACCTGGTGAAGGTTGCGGGAATCCGGTGGATGCGAGTCGCAAGGGACCGGTCAATGTGGCGACACTTGGGGGAGGCCTATGTCCAGCAGTGGACGTCTTTCGGCTGAAATGATGAATTAAAGAAATTATGAAGCCTAGATAAAGGTTCCAAGCAAACTTGAAAAATCATTTGGTTATTATTTTTCATTCTAAATAGTAATTACGGATTAGTAACGAGAGGTTTTACTAAAAGCCACCAAGACACAATGGAACATTCTATAGACATTTAGGAGGACGCATTCAGAAAGTTGGAAACCTTGCAAATACTTGTTCAATATAATTACCTATCTTAATTAATTTCAAAATGTTACTGTATGGAAATAAGAAATGTGGTGAACTAGCGAAGTAGAAAATTGATCATGAAATGTAATCATCATTAGTATCGTAATACAAATAATCAGTGTTAGTAAAAAAACTATTTGGAAACTGTCCAAATGCCTTTTCTACACATAAAACAGTTACAACATCAAATTCAGTGTTTTAATTGCAATCTCTATTAATATTCTAGTTCATTAGTTAACCATATTTCTTATTTCCATACAGTAATATTACCAAATTTATAAAAATAGATAAATATTTGAAAGAAATTTGCGACGTTGCCAACTTTCTGGATACGCACTCTAAAGGAAAAAAGGAAATCTGACGAAAATCTATTGTGAAATCCAAAAATAGCATTTGTTTGACATTACGACAGGTATAAACAAAGAGATGGTGACTGACATAAAAAGCACATTAAACTTCATCAGAATCTAAGTATATCGCTTTCTTTTGTTTCTGAAACAAAAAAAAAACTGAAGGAAAAAACCGTAAATCATCCTCTCGGTGTAAATACAAAAAAATCTTTGTGTTAAAATTTAATTTCCTCTACGAAACGAGCCCCAGTCATTCGAATGGCTGAATGACAACTTTAACTACAAGAATGTTGTTACATTTTTTTCAATTTACAGTAAAATCTTGGAGTTAATTAAATTGAAGGCCAAGTTACAAGCGGTTTGCTATTAGTGCCTCTTTATAAATTCTTGTTGTTGAATACAAAACTTGTATGAAAAACTAGTGCCTTTTGCATCTTACTGCAAAGCCTTTTCGGTCCATGATGAATTAACCATTACCTTTTTTTAATTAACTAACTGAAAACTCTATGCCTTTTAATAAACTGTTTATTATTTTTTTTAATGGTGCTTCAACGAATTACTCACTAAAACATACATATTCAGATATAAGACATAAACTTGTGAAAAAGTTGGAACTTTGACCGCTATATCTCCGTAACTAGAAGGTACCGTCTAGAACAAAAAAAATACCGGCCAGGAGAGGGTTCCGTACAATGCCAACGTTAAATTTTCCGTAAGTATATTGAGTTTACGACTTTATCATAATTATAATATGTTTTCATGAATAAAATCAAAACTATTTATTTTTAACAAAAATGTATTTGAGATCCTCATAACAAGCTTTTTTATATTATGATACAGTAAGGTTTGCAAAACTTTTTTTTTTAATTTCCTAATTTGTCCCCCAAGAATTACCCTTTTTTTTTAAAACTAGTTACTAACTTTGCACATCTGTGTTTGGGTCATAGGATTACACCATCTTACCAAAGGAGAGTGGGCGCCGATATATAGATATTTGCCCTGAAGTCCAATAGACATATGATACGAGTATATACCATTGAAAAGAGTATTTAAAGGGGAACCTTTGCTTCTAACACTTTTTGTGACAATTCGAAGTCCATTTGGAGTTATAGACTTAAGTTGGTAGCCTAGTGGGGCACCGAAGTTAAGACATTACAGTCTTAACGGCAACCAATTAAAGTTTTCTGGGTTGCCAATAGTAATAAATTATAATCCATTACATAGAACTCTTTATGGAGAAACTTTAATAGTAACATGATTTCAGCCAATTCCTACTCCGTTAGGAGTTATTGGTTTAAGTAGGCGACTATTTGTGCACCGAAGTCAGGATTTTCTGGGTGACCAATAGCAATAACAAATACAACATTAGAGAGAGCTTTTTAATGACAAGTTGCTACTAACATAACTTACGCTAATTCGCAGTCTGTTCAGAGTTACTGACCTAAATAGCTGACCATTTGGACACTGAAGTTAGTACTGTATTTGCATTCAATGTAGATTTTCTTGGCCCATTAGATAGATCTTTTTAAGGAGAATCTTTGCCTCTTACTTGACTTTCGCTAATTCGTACGATGTCATTGACCTAAATAATTGACTATTTTATCACCAAAGTTAAGATTTTTCGGATAACTAATAGCAATAAGATATACATCATTACATAGAGCTTTTAAAGGTAAACCTTTGCCATTAAACGACTTGCACCAATTTGTATTCCGTTCGGTGTTATTTACCTAGATAGCTGACTAGTTGGATACTGAAATTAAAATTGTATTTACAACCAATCAAGAGTCTAGAGGCAACTAATAGCCATAAGGTATACACTATTGGATAGAGATTTGCAAGGAGAACTTTTGCTTCTAGCACGACTTTTGCTGATTCGTAGTATGTTCGGAATAATGTACCTAAATGTGTATATTATTATAATTGTACACGGAAGTTAACATTTTCTGAGTAAAGAATAGCAAGAAGATATACACCATTGTAGAGAACTTTTCTATGAGAACTTTTGCTACTAACATAACTTTTGCTAATTCGTAGTCTGTTCGGAGCTATGGACCTAAATAAGTTACTAGTTAGACACCGAAGTTAGGAGTTTATTAACAAACAATTAAGAGTTTACGGGCAAATAATAGACATAAAATATCTACTATTGGATAGAGCTTTACAAAGAGAACTTTTGCTACTCGCACCGTTTTTGCTGATTCGTAGTCTGTTCGGAATTATTAACCAAAATGTGTATCTAATTGGGCACCCAAGTTAAGATATTCTAGGCAACCAGTAGCAATAAGCTAAACACCATTCAAAAGAGCTTTCAATAAGAACGTTTATTACTCTAAAACTTTTGCTAATTCTTAGTGTGTTGGATTTTATTGATAAAACTAGGTAGTTGAACGGACGAACTGTAGCTCCTCTCTAATTCTGAATCGAGAAAAGTTGTCAAGGCAAGAAATATTCTTTTTGACGAGATAAATCTATTGATACATATCTTAACGCTATTTGGTCGTTGGGGTAGAATTAACGCTCGATAAACCCTCAATTACAGTAAGGATTTGTTCCTAAAACGGCAGTTTAGATGTCAATGTTTTGAAAAAAAAAAACGTGCTCGTAATATGATGTTTGAAAAATACAGTATTAATGAAAGTTAATAAATTGACGAAATAACAGTATTTAATTAAAACTAATTTCTCATACTTTACGTATTTTTTGTTTTTGTACATTAATGAATATTGAGAAAGATAAAACGCATCAAAGCTCGGGAGTCCGCTCGTGACGTCAGAACTAGCTTAACATTATAGCCTCGGCGTGACGTATTGGAAATTTTAAAAGCGTCGTATCTTCGTCAATTTTGATTTGCGTATCAAAAGAAAAAATACGCGTCAAGTATTTTTTAATAATCTACGTGACGGACTAATAAAAAAACCTTTTCAAAGGTCAATTTCAGCATTCATGCCAGTATCATTAATCCCTATAGCAAATCACTAGTGGACTAAGTTCTCCTCAATTGCACACCACTAAGCAATTCCCGGCCACGTTCATCCATCTGAATAACCTCTTGTCCTATTGATTTATAAATTCCCTTTTAAAACTAAAAGCAAACCGCAGTTGAGCGTTTAAAATGCATGAGCTCAACACTACAGATGCTCAATTTACGCTCAATTTTGCGCGTTATTCGCCAAGGTATGCTTCGTTAGAGTTTAAACGAAAGTATATTTTGAGCTTAGAAATGCAATAAGTGCGCTTTTTGAATGACTTTAAAGGCAAACAAGGTTCGACATCATTTTTGGTGAAATGTTGAGTAGGTAGGTACTAAAGTACTCATGCACGAATTACGATTATGTAACCCTTAAGAGATGAAGAAGATCGCTGGTAAGGTGATTATACGACGCTATAGGCAGGACGAAAATATCAAAAAATTGCAAATCAATCCGTCAGTTAAAGTATTAGAAAATAAAGGACACGAATTTTTGTTTTCGTAAATCCATGAATATTGACAAAGATAAACGCATCAAAACTCGGGGGTGGGGGCTCATGACGTCAGATCTCGCTAAAAAATATACCAATGCGTGACGTATTGAGAATTTTAATTGTTTTTTTTTTCGTATCATTTTCAATTTGGGTTTCTAAATAAAACATAACTAAAGAAAAAATATTGGTCAAATATTTGTTGATGAACTGACGGACTAATTATTATTTTTTTGTCTTCTACCCTATTAAGTTTTGGAACTCCTGAACTGATTAGCACAAAACAAGGAAGCTTGGCGAAAACGTGATTAGGGTTTTTCCCATAGAGAACGCTGTGCATGATGATGATAACTTATTGAAGTTTCAGTAATGACACCTACCACTGCTTGTCTATGCATCACCTAAAGGTTGACTGGTAGACAATGCCTTTGGCATTAAGTCCGCCTCTGTACTTGGTGCTTGAATTGTTAAATAAATAAATAAATGTATGATGAAAACAATAGTATTGTTTATACACTCGGTAGACGCTGCGTTGGAAGTCCTCCCACTAGGTGGACCGATGACCTGGTGAAGGTTGCGGGGTACCGCTGGATGCGTAACGCACGAGATCGCTTATTGTGGCGAGACTCGGGGAGACCTATGTCCAGCAGTGGACGTCTTTTGGCTGAAATGATGATGATGAGATACCCAAATATAACTGCAATAAAATCCACAGGGCTTTTTGTTAAATCAAGTAACTACCTTTCTTGTATTTCCAATTTTGGAATAAAAGTAAGTGATTTTCTCTGTTATTTAACATAGCGTTATTAATTTATCATGTTCTTTCTTGAACATAAAAAGTATATAAACGAAACATTAATTTCATACAGTCAATATTTACTTGAAGGACCGTCAGATCTGGTCCCTCCGAGAGTAAATAAGAAATGTATAAGACACGGAATACAAGAAATGTACGGAAAATATGCGCATTTTATTTATAATTCGCTGAAATACACTTATATTATTGGAATACAGTTAGATACTTCTTTTTAAAGTCAGTTTTTGATACCCAAAAACAGGTAATTAGCAGCGTTATCATATAACGTTCCCACTAGTGGTACACAGGCTTTCTTTTGGTGAGATAGAGCAAACGGTACGCGGGCCCAATACCGGTTGGTCGATATCATTATGTCTTCGAATTTTAGATTTTAGGACATGCTAATTTTCTCACAATGATTAATTTAATAGCAGGAACTTGGCAATAGATTTAAACAAAATTCACATAACCCCAAAGAACATTATAATAAAACAGTGAAATATCTCAACAAACATTTCGCCAACAGTTTTGAAGGAATTGTGACAAGATATGATAAATGTGTTATAAAATATTAATGTCTTACCTATTTTAGATGCAGACAGGGTATGCCAAGATTTTGGCTTCAGTTGCTCGCGTCGTTAGGTTAGACAAATGCACTCTCGGAAATCAGATTTTCTCGTTTAATATTCTTGTCATTCTCGTACACCGTATTTTCAAATCTTTGGACTAAATAAGTCTTACGTCTGGCACATAATAAAGAAGAGAATTTACTTGTGGGTATTAAATCTAAACCAATCTATTAAATAAATACATTTTTATTTCTTTTTAGAAAAACTTGTAAAAGTGCATTGAATAAGTCCAGTGACACAATTGCAGAATACTTTCCCCATAATTTCTAATTTTCGAATAACTGCACTCATTTAATTAGATTCAGTTTTAACCGACTTCCAAAAGGAGGAGGTTATTCTACTATCTGCGCCTAATAAATAAGGATGGTTACAATCAACTAACCAAAATGAGTGATTTTAGTTAATTAATAGTAGCAATTACCAATAATTGGTATGTATGCCCAAAATCACTATTCAAATGCTGAGGCTGCTTTTTTCCAAATGGTCGGCTACAAGTAGTGTACAACTAAATACCAATATTTTACTTGAAACAATTGTAACCGACTGCCTAAGGTCCATGTTCACCAAAAAGATGACTGTCTGATTATCTAAAAACAGCTGTTTAAAACATATTTTTGTATGGGAACATGTCACAGTGACAGCTGTTTTTGGATAACCAGACCTTCATCTTTTTGGTGAACATGGACCTTAGTGATCTCCACAGTACGGCTGTTAAAGATCTACGAATGACAGCCAGGACCAACGGGCTATTCATATCTCCCTTCCTCATAAAATCAAAACATCACGCCTGCAATCCCCGAAGGGTTTTGCAGAAGTCTAGGTAACTAATAGTACCAACGCTCACATTTCGCCAGTCATGTTTAAGTCCTATTTAAAAGGGGGTAAGTAGACTATGTGCCTGCTTCTGAAAAATTCTGATTGGAAACCTAAGCACTTTTCACGACCCGGAAATCGATCCCAAGCCCTCATGTTTAGCAGTTACTAGACCATTAGACCAACGGGCGTCCTTTCCATCTTAATTTAATCTTTACCTCCATAAATTTCAAGGTAATCTCGATATTTAAAAAGTTCTGTATCTATCAAAATTTTCAATTTGCCCCCCAAGCATTGGTGGCTAATTAAAAAGGAGATCTCAAGTCCCGTCTGCGTCGCCGTCGTCTTGAGATTAAGAGCGTTGAGGCGATACCCAAGATCTGGCGTTTGGATTGCTTTAACGACAATTTATTTTTGAAAACAGACACTTTCCGAGTCTTACTAACTGGGTTGTGGAGGACAGATAGGCAGTCGCTCCATGTAAAATATTGGTATGTAAGTCAACTGCAATCAGCTGAACTGGGAGACGGTCATTAATGTTTTGCAACACACTATATGCACATTTTTCAAAATCGAAAGTTTTCTCTGTGGTGTTTGATCATATAAGAAAATGTTACGTGGCTATCGTGAGAACAACTAACAAATCCCAGTTTTTTTTTTTCAAGTAATACATGTTTTTTCTAGACACTATACACTAGTTTTACTTTCCATAAACCTAATTCTAACTAAACTGATTCGAGGACAACCGTCTAAGAAAATGAATCACAGACGGCAAAAAATAACTTTTCATCTACTCATCAAAAAAAGTAAAACGCACGCTTGCTAACAAAATTTGACCTATATGTTAGCTTCTCTATAAACATGCGACACGAGTCTTGACCCACAAATACTTTCAAATCAATATATCACAAGAAGAAAACAAACAAAATTATATCTGGGACTGAATGTCACGTCACTTTCATGACCGTCGCAGATCGTGGAAAGCGCAAAATGAGATGTGAAAATATGGATGTCGCTTCCATATTATGCTCAAAATTAGCATATAAGTAATAAGGAAGATTCTTCGGGTCGGGGGGCCCCAAAAATATTTAGGGGGACCTTAATATTTTGAAGTGGTATTTTGGGACCACAAGAAAAAAACAAAGTTATGTCTTGGGAAAATACGGTCAACCAAACTTTACCAAACTATTTAGAAGCTATACAAAGAAAAGTATTTTCAATACACTTCCTCGAAAACTGGTTCATATCGCACTACAATTAGGTTCAAGATGCAATGTATTTCACACAAGAGCCTGACATCATCTTCCTGACTTGGGGTCGGTGCAAAACGTTTTCGTCTTCCATTCTCCCTTGTCATCCGTCACACAACCATTTTCATCTCTTTCGTCCATAATATCTCACACAATCCATCCATCGTTTCCTTGGTATTTCTCTCCCTCTCCATCCATCCACATTTATAGTAGGTACTAATCACTCTTTTATTTACATACAATTCGTCGCTAAGCAAGATTCTTTGGTGAGAACAGTCAGAAATTTTCCAGGAAAAAAGTTCTTTATTTGAAACCAAGCGGTATAGTTTAAAAAGTAAAACGAATTTAAAAGTTTTTTTTTTATAATGGCGTCTCGAAGGTCGACCAAGGAGCTTGTCGTATGCACAATCGGACTATGTAATGTAATGTTAGGCCTCCAGCCACGGTAACTCATAAGGTAATCTCAATCCAATATTTTTTTTACTTTTCTTAAATTTTAGTCGCTTACACTGGCTTTTTGGTATAATTATAAGAACCTAGACTTTTAAACTAAGCCACGATCCATAATTAACTGAAACAAAAACCCAACTTTGCTTATCTAATAATATTTGTCGGCTCTAATTAGAAAGTTTTTGACAGTATCATTCTTAATTAAAATATCCCCTTGGCGCATCCTTTTATCTTCTACAATCTTCGTAGTCGACGATAACGAAATACAAGGAAAACTTCGGTATTATATTATGTTCGATCGAGAAGGCTCTACTAGAGCGAATGAATACATTAGCGATATGGAACATGTGCCACTAAATAAAAGTAATATGCTGATGCATTCGCTCTGATGACAGGAAAACAGTATTCGTTGGAATATAGATTGTTTGCTGAGCTTTCTTACCTGATTTGTAATTTTATCTGCGAAAATGTTGATAGAAAAGTAGTTATTAAAATAACTACTTTTCTATCAACATTTTCGCACTTTTTAGTTGAAGTATTCCACACAAATTCTTGTCATCTTTTCATTTTACATTGTAACCTAGAAGATTTTAATTATTTTAAGAGACCATCAACATAGACGAAGAACAACAAATACGTATTAAGGAAGAAAACGCGTATATTAAACCGCGCAGGCTTCCTCTGCAAAAAAAGCTAAATAATAAATTATTTGTTAGGTCCAAGGTCCTCCACTCCACTTTCCTCCTCAATTTAGGGCACTGTGACACAAAAATAACATGTTTTTAGTTTTTATTTGGTTAGTTGATATTCCTCATTCCCTTTTAATATAGTGTGCATTATTCCACTAGTCAAGCCCTTTATATCAGATTAATTTAATTATAATTATTTAAAAAAAAATAACTGCTTTAATGATCAAGATCGTTCGTTGAAGAAGAATCGATAATTTTGGCTGTATACTGTCGCAGTAACAAGATAGCTTCATGTTTTTTTTTAGATTTTTGGGAGAAAAATTCAATGCGAATCAAAGGCATGTAGTGTGATAGTAATTTGTGTGTGAGTGCGTGTATGGCTAAATATAGAGAAAAAAGAAAAGGTGAAAGGTGTGGAAAAGGTAAAAGGAGTATACATGAGGATCTTACCAGGTGATGTTTTACCAACCACCACAGAAACACGCTGTGAATATAATAGGGTATACGACAAAAAAAATCTAATTAGTCCGTCAGGTAGATTATTAAAAAAAATTGACCTGTATTTTTCTTTTGTTCCGTAAATCAAAATTGACGAATATACGACTCTTTTAAAATTCCCAATACGTCACGCCTAGGTATAATTTTTAACTAGTTCTGACATCACGAGCACACCCGAGTTTTGATTCGTTTTATCTTTGTCAATATTCATTGATTTACAAAAACAAAAAATACATGTCCATTATTTTTGAATAATCTAACTGACGAACTAAATAGATGAGTAATTTTTTGAAATTTTCGTCATGCCTATTATTTATGTTGTATGTTTTTGTATGTTTCTAAATCTTTTACTCGGGATAAACGAATTAAACACTCAACTAACAACATTTTAGTCCACCGAAACCTTCTAAATGCGTTGTTACCACAAGTATATTATTTAAGCTGGTTAAGTCAAATAATGTTCGAAATTCAAAGTTGAAACGCGTTTATGCCATATTTCATTTAAAAAGTTCATATTACCAACTCGGACTTTTTATTTATTTATCTTTTTTTATTACTGGCAAAGTTTAGCTGCGTTCATGTAATACTACTGCTGGGAATAAATGTTTTTTTGGACTAATAATAAGTGGCTTTAAACTTTTTAGAAGTGGTATTCATTTCGAAGAACCTTTCAGGAAAAATACGTCAAAGCGGAGAGTACCTATAAAATTCAACAACTTTCCTATGAAATTTTCGGAGAATTTGATATTTAGCGACCACTAAGAGTGGACTGGGATACTTTTTTAAAAGAGCTTTTGTAATTTTGTTTAAAATGGTTCCACTTAATTACGAGGTCGTCGAAGTTCAACGTTAATTTTTCAATGTTCTTTTTGCAGTCAAAGGTATAACCAGCAAAAAGATTAAAATAATACCTATTTACTTGTTTACTTACCTACATTAATAGTAGTAGTCTGACACAAAGATAAATTTATTTATTTTGTAATTTTACAAAGTCTTGGTACCAGTAACAAAATACAAAATAAAATGGATAAGGTACAAAACACGACATAACGATGTAGGGTTAGAAAAACAAGGGCAGCCCACGGACCATTAATAAAGGGATTAATGACGATAACCTTTTTTGCTGACGGTCACCTATCTGTGGCAAAGTGCGTAACGCGGGCATTAATTACTTTTGGGGGCATTAAGGTTTAAATGTCAATTGTAATTACATGGTGGTAAAGTGCTACAAGGATATTTTGGAGCTTGAATTATACATCGTCAAGAGAACATTGTTAAGCAGAGATGTGCCTAGTTATATTTCTGTCCCCTGTAAAAGAGAGTAAGCCTATTACCATCAACCGGGCATGGATCCAAACTCCGTCGCTGCTACTGAGAAATTTGTGGTAGGAAAACCCGGTAACACTTGTCCTAACCTGAGAATCAAACCCGTATCAAAGATGGCATGGTTAATTCCGATATAGGCCATGCGCCTAAAGATCCTTGTACAACTATGCTATGAACTCTGACAACACGCACATTCTGTACAAATTTTCTAACTGTAGACAAATAGTTTTGCCTTTATGGAAATCGAACCTTCCGTCAAAATGCTTTGAACTAAAGAATGTTTTTTTTAGATACATACTTTCGTACAAAATTCCACAGGTTTCATTCCTGTAGACGCACATACGTATCATATAATATCCTGAACAATGTTTGAATTTAAAAAAAAAACATTCGAGGAACACTCCATTTTCGAAACCAATTAATGAAATCTCCGTGCAAAAGTTAGCGCTATGCCTGCAAAAGTCGAAGTAAAAACGAATTTCCGTTTGCCAAAAAGAAAAAAAAAACTAGAAAAATGAATACTGGCAACTTCAATACACGCTTTGGAGTATTAAACACAGGTGCCATGGAGGTCAGACTACTATTTCTACCACCCAATAGGATAAGCCGTGAGTTCCTTATTTCAAATCTGTGTTCTCTATGCACGGGCCTCGAAAAGAACATCTTTGCTTTTTCTGATAAAACAAGTCAATGTGAACCTTGTGACCAGGACGTATTGGTAGTAGTGGAGTGCAAAAGTAAGTTGGGTAGCATAAAAATCCGCTTAGGAGGTGCGCCAATTCCAATTTTGAAATGGTTTTGGCGGAATAGCAACGGATTTTGTTTAGGGTTCCGTGGAAGCGATAGGCTTTTTTGGTTCAGGATATATAGCGCATTGAAAAGCACAATTATTTCACAATTTCGCAGTTTTTTTATGTTAGCAGTTATAAGGATTAAATCGTACTTGCCAAACATAAGTGGCAGTGGGCAGGGCACATTGCTCGCAGAACTGATGGCCGATTGGGACGAAACGGAAGACGTTGCGTTAAAAGGAGTCCCACTAGATGGATCGATGTCCTGGTAAAGGTTGTGGGAATCCGCTGGATTCGTCGAACGGGACCAATGGGTCAATGTGGCGACACTTGCCTATGTTCAGCAGTGGACGTCTTACGGCTGAAATGATGATTAACGATATCATACGTACCGTGTCGTACTTGATCCATCACACGTTTAAGTAATATTTGGAGCGTTGTACATCAATAAATTCAAGCTAATATCTTGGACTTTTGTGTGTTTTAATCAATTTAAAACCTCTTTATACCCTTAAGTGGTTAGTTTTTATACTGTAAGCTTGATTAAAATTCATGTATTTATTTATATTAAATATTGTGCACTTTTCAAATACATTTATTAAAAATAAGTTGTGAATTTTATCAAAACTTGTTGATTTACGAAAGTTTGAATTAAGTATAATACCTATTAATTATTGTATTAAAAATTATGTTCATTTTTACTTGTATTTTTAGAATAATCTTGTAATTTATTTGTTATTTTAATGTCGTATCTTATTTTTGACTTCCGATACCGTAATGGCGGCAAAATGTCGTTGGTAGTCAGTTGAGCAACTGCTGGGAATCATCCTTATGAGCGAGTTGGTCTAGGTTATTACTGTGTAATAAAATTATTTTGAAGAAGAACAGTGTTTGCATTTTAAATAAACGTTCATCAATACTAATTAACCGCCCTAAATTACATTGCACGACAAAGTGTAGCGAATCAAAAACAAGAAAAACGAAAAATTAAAATTGATTTAAAATATCAAAACCACATGGCAGCATACTGCATCGAACCCGAACAATAAAAACATTCCGTAGTATAGATAGCATTCCGGAAAAATCCTCTTTCAGCTTAGCAAAAAAAAACCTGCAGAGCCCAGCACGCTTGATAAAACGCTCGCGCGTTTTTTTCACACAGAGTGAGCTAAAAGTTGTTCGCATTCAACTTCGATGGTGAAATAGAAATCGAAGTATCGCTATACTCTATTCACATTGATTCTACCTTTCAAAGCTAAAGTCTAACACAAACCTTATTGTATAAAAAGAAACATGTCTTTGGGGACTGCTGATAGAAGTAAAAACTAAGTTATCTATATCTGCTACGGGTTGTGCCCCACGCACGCTTGAGTGGTGCTACGCCGTAGTGGATCGGCTACGAGTGCTACGAAGTGTTAAGTGACGGTCACGCGAGTTCCATAGTTTTCCTTCACCTAAAAATTGCTTAACGTGCCTAAAAATGGTCACTATCATATTGCAGACTTATCAGTGACAGCAACTCTATTGGAAATAACATAAGGAACTCAGTAATATCGACAGTGATGCCAAATCGAAGGTAAAAGAATTGTGAAAGCACTATAGATGGCGCTACAGAGCTAAGCCGACGTTTGAAATACATGAAATAATTTTTCGTTTTCAGTACAAATTCCGTAGTTGATTCGAGGAATAACTTCTTGGAGCTGGTTCTTAAGATAGCGTGGGAATTATTGGGAAATATTTATTTTATTTTAGACTCAGTTTGAAGGGTTTGAAGCGGCTTTAAATAATCGTTTGTTGAATCAATTTGTGGTTTAAAGATAAAACGATAAACGATTATTAAATGTATTTAGTTTTCAGGGGCCCATGTCTGTTATTTTAATAAATTCGTCATCCCATTGTCATTTTGCTAAAAGTTCGTAATCTGCTAAATTCTTAACGGTCGATTATTGGTCGGTCAATGGTCTCGTAATAGAATTGTATTATAATAACATTGTCGTATTGCCATCATTACAAAACCCGCCAAGGCTTACATATTATTTATTAGTTTTATAAGCAATCTCAAGTAGTAACCCTAGTAGCATTTTTTGTTGGCATTTAGTTGGGCCACATACCTCTGGTTAGTTGGCAAATGCATACAATTGGCGGGCAGTTTGCAGGTTGGGCCCAAAACTGATGGCCTACGTGGATTTGCCTACGAAGGCCCAACTTGCGATGGGGCCAACGTGAATTTGCCTACGAAGGCAAAACAACTACTACCAATGTTTACTACCGAGCTAGTAGTGTTGAACCAACAACCTTGTGTGAACACTAATAGGGTTGAAATAAAACCAAATTGCTTTCTGATCTAAGGCGCGGGTCATATACAAGTGGACAGGTGGAGTGGCGCGTGTGCGCGGGGGCCGAGGTAGTGGCGCCACTTACTCGCCCTCCCGCGCACCCGCGCTACCGCCATACGCCACACGCCACTCGTGTATGTCCAGCGCCCAAGCTGGTGATATGTTTAAATATTTACTAAAATTCACTCGAACCCAACCAAATCGTGGTAACACAACGATAGCGACTTCTAATTGGACTACAACGCCATCTATCGAGGTTGGGGTACAACTTTTGAACCTTTACGATTTTATCATTACGGTTTCGGCATGAACATACCGCCCACCAAGGACATTTAGTGACGGAATGTCCTTCTTAAATTATACTTAATTTTCAATTTTGCACTTTGTTTACAGTATAAACCATAAATCTCAAATATAAACAAAAATATAAAAAATATGTTTCGTAAATCTAAGAGTTACTAAGAGTTAAGAGAGTACTAGTAAGCTCATACTGGGTAATTATACCTGTACCAGTATATACGTATCATCCCTAACAGGCCCATTGAAAGGTTTAAGTTGGACCGATGTAAGTTGTTATCATAACTTAAATCCCTACAAAAAACTCCCAACAGTAGGAATAGAAGCAGCAGGCCCGTCGTTAGTTGGCCCAATGTTGTTTTAGTAATTTAAATCCCTACAAAAATCTCCCAAAAGTAGGAATAGATGCAGCAGGCCCGTCGTTAGTTGGCCCAATGTTGTTATAATAACTGAAATCCCTGCAATAATCACCCAACAGTAGGAATAGTAACAGAAGGCCCTTTGTTGGCTATTCGTTGGGCAAATAGTGCATGTTTATGACAATGGGCCTATTTTAAGTTTAGGTTGGCGGAACAACTAACCGTCTGCCAATACATTCCCAACTGTTGGCATAAGGAAGCCAACGGCAATTGCTACTAGGGAAGAAGTTCGTAAAAAGCAGCCTTAGCTTTAGCTTTAATGAGGGCACTTTTCAAGCAACCGCGACTTTAATGAGGATTATTCCAGTATAAAAGCCACCATCACAATTTATTAGCCCAATCGGTCGCATAATCGAGTTATAACGCATCACCAACAAAAACGTAGTTGAATGAACTTTCGGCCAAAACGGGTTGCCCGAGCCCTAATTCGGAATGAAAGCTATTTTAAAAGTTTATTTAGAACATCCTCCGAAAAGGTTTGGAAAAGGAAAACTCTTTGGTATGGACCAAAGAGTTTTCTGGACAAAGCTCACAACACCGCCGTTCAATTGAAAAAGAAAAAAGCACGAGAAACATGCTACTTTCCACCATCTATAACTTGCAAATCTATTTAGTCCGTCAGTCAGAGTATTAGAAAATAAGATAAAACGCATAAAAACTCGGGAGTGGGAGCTC
Organism: Xestia ashworthii; assembly: GCA_950022955.1. Lineage (NCBI taxonomy): Eukaryota > Metazoa > Arthropoda > Insecta > Lepidoptera > Noctuidae > Xestia > Xestia ashworthii. Next base: position 21,493,478 of record OX465562.1, read on the forward strand.
ATGACGTCAGAACGCCCTTAAAATTATACCACGGGGTGATGTATTGAAAATTTTAAAAGCGTCGTATATTCGTCAATTTGGGTTTACGTCACAAAAGAAAAAAAAGGGTCAAATATATTTTTAGTTGATTTGGAATCATTAAATAGTGACCAAACAGTGACGTCACAGCGTCTATACAGAATCTACGAGAGAACCACGTTGTGACCGTTCTTAAAAAGCATGTTAATTATGTATGGCAAGTTTTTTTTTTTAATTGCGTTAGAAATTCCACAGTTCATCTCGTTCTCAAATATTTAAAAAACAGCTATAAACACACAATAAACTTTATTTATTGCCCTCTTCTTTTATCAATTTGTGGTCCAAATGTTTGGCAATATTTTCTCTCTTTAAGCTTCCAATCGTGACTGTGAGAACGTGGCTGAATTCCCTGTCATGTATAAGGATTCGATCCTTCATGTCCATTATTCTCTATTTAACTTTTATAATTTGATTATCATCCGCTAGCTAATAAAATTAAATTGCAAATGATTGACTTACAGACAATTTAATGGTCCCTATACATAAAGGAGATCCCCCGACCTCAATAGAAACTTGGGTCTGGCGTTACATTACTGCTATAAATTAGAGCATTGAGGTAGGTTTCACGAGCCAAACTTTCACGTCTCCCAGCAATGGCCAAATTGGTAAAATCAGACATTGGTGTCTATTCTGTTGTGCACAAACTAAACTTAATTTAGGCTATTGCTATATTTTACTAAAAGACAGTGCGCGACAAGGACGGCTATAGCTATGAACTAAGTTAGAGATGTCAAACTGTCAACATTGTACACTTGGTTCACAATAAATGTTTTGACTTTACATACATAGTTTATGCCTTGCGCTTCACCGTGTTTTTAGTCGAGATGTTGTTACGTCCACCCTTCATTTGTATGGAAATATTAGTTCCAATTAAATTTGACCGCTCTAAATTACGTCCGTCTCTTTCTCGTTTTATTAGAGAGAAAAAGATAGCAATAACCTAAATTAAATTTTATTTGTGCACAACAGAATCGACACCAATCTTTAGGTTATACATTTTAGGTTATTTCACTATTTCAGTTATTATAAAATAGTTTCTAATTAGCTTTTTAAAGAGTTACGTATAGTTAGTTTTATTATTAGAGTAATAACAATACTGATTTATGTCAATTTAAAGGAAAAAAATTACTGAGAAAATTGATCTCATATAAATATAACATTTGAAAATGTCATTTTTGATTAATATAGATTATTTAACGTATTTGGTGCGCAAAAAAAAACACCTGCCGTCTTTATTTAAAACTAAAAGCACAAAAAGATTTCACTTACATAACTTCATTCGTTTAGGAAATGTAGTAAAAATTTTAAAGTGTTTCATCAAGATTAGATTTTTAAACATAAGACTTTTTATTTCGTTGTTATTTTGTATTGGCTGCAAGGGTTGACAGTCTAACTTTACCCAGTAGAGTACCGAAAGTAGTTTTAGGAACTAGCAGAATTGTTACTGTTGACAGTCGATTATCTTAGTCCCCCCAGTCCCAAGTTTAATACTGCTTATTTTCTACACTTGGCCATTGTAATTGCCACGTGACACCGGGTCAACTACACTAACAATAACACGAATGCCCACCAGCTGCTAAGGCGTTTACTCTAAATAACGCCGGAGGAGACACGCCGCAAATTTATCGCATCTGACGGCTTTGCGAACAAAAACCTCTTTAATGATATTGATTCCGATGTACCCATGAATGTAAGAAGATGGGTGATACAATTTTGAAAGTTGGAGAATTACTGTAATGAGCAGTATTGATTTTGGATGCATTAAAAGTCCAAAAGAGGTAGGTAAGGAGGTCAAGGATCTTTTTTAGGACATTAAAGTACTAAGTAATATAATCAGGGCCCTGTTTAATAAACGTTACAAATTGTAAATTGTAATTATATAAAAAAAAAGATGAATGGACAACCTCCTCTTTTTGGAAACTAAGTCGGTTAAAGACTGTCGTTACCGTTCACGCGTATATTCATCAACACTACAGAAATATTACAGAATTTTGTGAATGACCCAAGGTAAATGACTGCAGGTTTCAAGCTACTTACTTTTTGTTCGCTAGCAACCATTTTTAATTCTTGGTATAATAATTATGTACAGTTTCAAGATGCCTTCATAATCTAAAATTATTTAAATAGTCCTAACTCAATTGATTCAAAACGGAACGCTCCATTGGGCGAGTGCCAATCTAAATCCATACATTCCTGGCCCATATATCGTGTCTATGTCCAAAAGATCAGGGCCCCATATGCATAAAGTTTGCGTTTTAATAGCCGATTCTGTTGAAAAGGGTTCGAGGAAATTTTTCGCTTGATAGCTTTTGGAGTTTGGCGTAAGTTATAGGAATACGTTAATATATCCTGAAGAATATCATACATTTTTCTGTTTTGTTTATTGCAGTGAATTATATACTTTCAGGCATTATAAAACTCGCGTTTAGCTTTTGTAGTCGCCTTAAAGTGGCCGAAAGAAACTGTATACCCATGACACAAAACCGCAAAAATTGGAGAGATTTGAAAATGACCTTTACTCAACATTGGGTGTTGGTTGAAAAAGTGTGAAAGAGAGATATTGAAACGACTTTGGATCAACAGTTATTTAAATAAACAATTAATTATATTGAAATAAGGGGTGTAAACAGACTCTTCACGAAGCCGTTAACCAAGTATTCTGTTCATCAAACTAAGTAACCCTATGCAAAACTAATTGCCCGGAAATTACTTTTGTTTTAGGGTAAAAATCACGTTTCACGATAAAGCTCTATGTAACGCACTCAAAACATTGTGCTGGTGGATGGATTAAATATTGTGGGGGTCGTGGAGTTGTTTAAAGTTCTCACATTAAAAACGAAAGGTTTGAACTTTGACTCCCAATAACGCCATAACTGCGATCATTTTTATGTTCTAGGTCTAGAATCTAGACCCTACCTGGGTACAAGTGCCTTTTGGCTTCGTTAAGAGTTTTTTTTATTAACCCTTTATTAGTCTGCGAAACTGTCTCACTGACCGATACTACATATAAAGTTTATATGTTTATACTTGTTTATATTAAGTATAAACAAATATCTCTCAATGCACATAAACCACCAGTTATGGTAATTTGAGCACCGGTTACGTCTTGGAGACTTACGAACATTACTACTGGGTTACCGAAAAGTATTTTAATAATTAGTAACTTTTGCCTCTGCCCTTGCTTTTTAAGGTTTCAAAAAAAAAAAACTAGGAATACACGTCATGAACAAAAACAAGGTTATAAGATTTACAAAGAATATATTGAAATAAATAGTTTATTTTTTGTCTTTGCAATGGCACAATCAGATTCAACTTCATCAGATACTGTCAACAATTTACTTATTAATGATAAAATGGCCTTAAAGATGGTAGATGCTGAGGGGTAGGAGAAGTAGACGTGCCAGGAACGTTCTTCGTATTATACAAATGGTGGCGTTCATGATGGTTCTGGTTCGAGGTGACCCCATAAACGTATTGGGAGAAACTGGTTGGCTCTGGTATTGATGATAGCAAGAAGTATTTCTCGTGTTGGTCTAACCAGCGTTTTACCTGAAATGAGGAGACATGAGTTTATAGATATGTTTGTTTTATCTCTAACTGACGGACTAAATAGATTTGCTATTTTTTGATACTGGCGTCATGCCTATTGTCGAATCTATTTATTAAAAGAAACGTATTTATTATGAGCCTGATGTGTCTCACTGGAGGGAAGAGTCTCCCTTCCCTCTTTCCGTTTATGGAGTTTCTTGCCCGTTCTTCTCCATAGAGATCTACGCTAGGGAATGGGCAACTACAGTACTTTCATATTTTTTATGTCTTGTGACTGGGACTGTAGCTACATTTAATTTTCATCCGTGTTTCGACAGTTCATAAGTGCCTGTAACTGGCGTACTTGAAATAAATGTTTTGATTTTGATTTTATCTCTGTTTTTGCTTATTGGAGCCTAATCCTTTTGATAAAAATTCAGCTCGTCAAGCCATCTCCTTCTGGGACTACTGCGCCACGCACTTGTCAAACGTATCAAATTTATAAAACAAAAGTATCAAAAGGAACTAATAAAGAAAGTAATAGACAAATAGTTCAGCTAGCCTTTTCCCAACTATGTTGGGTTTCGGTTTTACCAAATGCAGCTGAGTATCATTATTTTACATGGAGCGACTGTCTATTTGACATGTACAACGCAGTTAGTACTGGGTAATACGATACGCTTTTTTTAGCAACATGCCCGCCACGCTATTCTCAAACCATTGTAACTACTGAAGGCGAGAATCAACAGTGGGGACCACCAGAAAAGTGTAAAGACAATGAAGCTCGACGAAGTCCCAGGGAGTGAATTTAACAGTCTTGGATTCCGCAACGAAATTAATAAACACAAAATGACAATACCCTTTGGTATAAATAAATCGAAATAACTTACGTAATCACAACGGCAAGTTGGTACACCGGAATGAGAATCCATGATGATTGGAATAACCACACTTTAAAACCAGTTTCAGAACACACAATACAATCAAGGAGCTCTCTCGAATTGGCATTAGCCAGGACCTTATCATGAATGATGAGGTACTCGACGAAACCCAAGTATTTATAAAAAGTCATTAACAGAAATCAGTCATAATGATCATTTCTTTACTACGCAATAATTACCAGTTATGGTAATTTGAGCAGATTTGGTGGTTAAGGTAATGCACATTAACTACCAGTTATAGTAATTTGAGCACCGGTTACGTCTTGGAGACTTACGAACATTACTACTGGGTTACCGAAAAGTATTTTAATAATTAGTAACTTTTGCCTCTGCCCTTGCTTTTTAATGTTTCACAAACTTAACGAGCTTGTATGTTCAAGCCTATATTTCTCTGAAATTAATAGTCCGATTTGAACAAAAAAAAATTTGATGCCTAAAAATTAAGACAAAGCATCATTCTATGGCGAAAACCGTGAGGCACAGATAGTATTAATAATGATCAAAATCCATTTCGAAGACCCACGCAATTGACAGTTAATCCAAAACGTGTGTACAAAGATTCATTTCCGCGCTGTTAACCATTGAAGAGTTCTTTCGTGAGGAGACGGTCCTGACTTCAAGATAAGATATTTTCTATCATAAAAGTGAATTGTCATCAGAACCAAAGGAGTGTGCTAAATTTCTGTTGAATCGGTTAGGGGGAACTAGTTTAAAAATCAGTTGAAAGATTTGACCAATATGTACTAATTATCAAGGCAAGTTCGAAGACATGTAACATCTACCAATCCGCACTGGGCCCGCGTGGTGGATTATAGCCCATTCCGTCACATCGAGGAGGCCGAGTCCCAGCAGTTGGAACATTATAGGCTGATGATGATGATGATGATCAAGGCATGTTGAACAAAGACTTGTAAAAATAAATTTTCACATTAAAATATTCAGCTATACTAACATAATTAGTTCGTTTTAAACGCTTCTGCTGACCCCTTGAGCCATCCACCAAGTCAACATATGGGGTCGTAAGGGTACCTCGTCTTCATGACTCTCCAACATGGTTTTAGATTTTCACGTACAGTTGACCATCCCAGGCGTCTATATGCCAAAGATCCTTTTATTATGTAACTTTTCCAAGAATTCACGAAAGAAATTAGGTAAAAAGAGCTGGTATTCTGAAAAGAAAACACAAAAGAAGGAGTTCTTTTATGAATCTGTCCAAAGAACGTCCACTGTCATCATCAACAGCCTAGCCTTTTCCAACTATAGAATACAATTATTTATTTCAATTAGCAAATGATCATAACATTCAACATGAAATAAGTGGATGGGATCGCCTTCCAGTCTAACCGGGTGCAGCTGCATACTATTAAAGTGAGTGCATTTATGATAGTCATAAGTCATGTCATTTATTTCTTAAAAAAAAAACATTGTGTGGAAAAACTTAAAATTAAATTAAATTAATAAGGTTTCGACAGTTATAACAAAACAAATATTAAAAAAAAAAGAAATTAAATGAATAGTCGAATGAATTAAAGAATAGGCTTCCACCACGCGGGCCCAGTGCGGATTGGTAGATGTCACATGTCTTCGAATTTATGGTTCTAGGACATGCCGGTTTCCTCACGATGTTTTCATTCACCGTTTCGAGAGCAGCGGTGATGTATTAAATTACACAAAGTAATGCGCCTGCCTGGGTTCGAACCCACGACTTACTGAACGTAAGTCGGGGCCGCCACCACTGGGCCACCGCTGCTCTACTAAAAAAATATATATAAATAAGAAAAATTTCATAACTAAAATAATAAAATAATGTCAAAAAATTCTTATTCTTATTCTTTATTGCACACAAAAATAACAACAAATATAAATATTACTTGCAATAATATAGCTTATGTATAAAGGCGAGCTTAACCCAGAGTTGGGTTTTCTTACATCAAACCTAATTTTGAAAGCGAGATTTGCAAAAGAGGATATACTTACGTATGTGCATTTACATTATATTCTAAATCAAATTAAAAAAAAAAACTACATTCATACAATAAAATATACGTAATACATACAGCTTAGATATATATTATACATACCTATAAAATCCGATATTTATAAACATACATACATATTGATCATGTTGACAGGAAATGGTCCTTTATTCCCTTCTTGAACACCTCTAACGAAGGGCTATCCCGCAAGGAGTGTGGAAGTGAATTCCAAAGGCGCACAGCACGAACAGTGAATGATCCATCATACCGACTTGAGGAGTGGGGAGGGAAACGAAGGAGAAGAGATGATGATGAGAGCGACAAGGTTTACCTCTAGGTACGAGATACTCAAAGCGTTCACGAAGATAGGAAGGAGCCTTAGAGTTATGAAGAATGGAAAAGAGAAAAGAAAGAATGTGACAATCTCGACGCTGCCGAATAGGTAGCCACTTCAGCTGCTTCCGAAATTCCGACACATGATCGTACTTACGAAGCCCGAAAATGAAGCGGATACACAGATTCTGCAGACGTTCGAGCTTATTCAGAAGTTCCTCAGTCGCATCAAGAAAACAGATATCAGCATAGTCTAGAAGAGGTAGAAGAAGAGACTGGGCAAGAGAAATTTTAGTTTGAAATAGCAGGAATTTCTGAAGACGCTTAAGAGACCGATACGAACAAAAAATTCTCCTGCTTACTTCAGCAACGTGACCATGCCAAGATAGGTTGCAGTCCAAGAATACACCTAGGTCCTTTACTTTCTTGGAGTAGGCTATGGCGATACCATCGTACACAACAGGAGGGAGAGGCTAAATGAGAATAAATAATAGCTCCTTTTTACAATAAAAAAATAAAAAAAATTAATAGTCACATTATTACATAAATAATTTAATGGGAATGATTAAGGCAATACACATAATAGTAAAATTCAATAATAGCTAATAGCGCATAAATATATGATTCTCATTTGTCAATTGATGAAATACTCAATACTGTAAAAGCCTTTCCTCAATAAATACGTCCTTAATTTGTGTTTGAATAAATTTGCACTGGTTATGCTTTTAAATTTCAACGGCAACTTGTTGTATAACAAGACTGATTGATATCTGGGGCTATGTCGAACCACTTTCAATCTAGGTTGAATTGTGTAGGGTAAGTCTTTCCTGCGAGTACTATGTCTAGCTTGTCTTTGCTCTTCAGTTTCAAATCTGTGCAAATTCTTAACAAAGAAAGTTAGCAACACAAGAATATAGAGACATGGCACTGTTAGAATTTTAAGTTTTATGAAGTGTTCCTTGCACGATTCTGTCTGTTTCATGCGAAGTATTGTCCTTAAAGCTCTTTTTTGAATGACAAATGCTGACTGGATATTGTATTTGTAGCTGTTGCCCCAAAACTCAATACTATATCTGAGCCTAGACTCAATCAAAGCGAAATACACACTCCTAAGTTGAGGTAAAGTTAGTTTTTCCCTCAGGGTTCTGATTGCATAGCATGCCGAGCTAACAGACTTTGTTATAGACAATATCTCAACCTTCCAATTTAATAATGCGTCAATGTTATCACCTAGGAATTTAACATAATCAACTACTTCGACTTTGTTCCCACAAGATATAACCTCAATTTTTCCATTATTTCGCACCGTCGGCTTAAATAACACACACTTTGTTTTATTTGCATTAACTATTAAATTATTAGTGCCAAACCAGTTTTCAAAAGCTTTTAGCACATTATTTATTTTGGATTCTAATTCGTATATGTCGTGTGCAGACACTATTGCATTTGTGTCGTCAGCAAAAAATATTAATTTAATGTCATTAAAATGTCTTTGAATATACTCAATCAAGTCGTTTAGGAATATTATAAACAAAATTAGACCTAGAACGGAGCCTTGTGGGACCCCACGGTATACAGAGACTAGATTGGATTTATATATTTTTTCTTCACCATCTACCGCTGATTTCATCTCTATAAACTGACGTCTGTTATGCAAATAAGAGCTGAAAAGATTTAATACATTCTCCCGTATACCATAATAGTGTTCCAATTTGGCCCAGAGAATGTCGTGGTCTACTGTATCGAAGGCAGAACTGAGGTCAAGAAATATACCGGCTACTTTATGCTTGCAATTTAAATTACATATCACCTCGTCAACTAATTCCTCAACAGCATCACTAGTTCCTAATGACGTTTGGTATCCAAATTGTTGCTTATTTAAGACATTGTGCATCTTTAAGTGTCTCAAAAGCCTTTCCTTAAGGCGCTACCCCGAGCTAAGTGGCGCCCTCATTGAATAAAAAATCGTAGCATAGCATAGAAAACAAAAATAAAAAAATTGAATCTTGGAGTTTGTTACAAAGAGGATAAAGTATTTTTACGTTGTTAAAACAGGACTCAAAATGTTTAGTATCCAAAGTAGATGGCAAAACTATCAAAAACGGCCGCTTTTGGTACTTTTGCTATCTACTTTGGATACTAAACATTTTGAGTCGTGTCGTTCTATGCTATCCTACGATTTTTTATTCAATGAGGGCGCCACTTAGCTCGGGGTAGCGCCTTAATAATTTTTTCAAAGATTTTTGATAAAATGGGTAACACAGAAATCGGTCTGTAGTTCTCAGGATCCATCTTTGAACCCTTCTTAAAGATTGGTAGCACTCGAACGATTTTAAGTTGATCCGGGAATAGACCTTCATTAATGCATTCTTTATAAAAAGATGCTAATGGAGTCGCTAATAAGTCAATATTTTCTTTAATTATAGTCAAACGAATTTCGTCATGGCCAGCTGAGGGCTTGTTGACCATTTTTTTTACCATGTTGAAAATTTCTAAAGGTGTAACTGCATCAAAGGTCATGTTGGATTCTACTCGGCTGACAGTTCAGTTAGATATGTCATTGCAAATCTTTGGTTACAAGCGTCTAGGTGAACTATATTGTCGAAACATTTGGAAAATATATTAGCCACGTCTAGAGCATTACTAGTCACAGTGTTGTTAATCTTAAGCATAATGGGGTGCTCGTTCAGGTCTTTAGTAGCATTGCGTTGTTGATTCACTATTTTCCATATCGTTTTACTGGAATCAGAAGCCATTTCGATTTGTTTCATAACAGCATTCCTTTTTGCACAGCTTACCACTTTTCTATACATTCTGATATACCTATTCCGATATTCCAGAACCAAATGGTCACATTGCATCTTATTTATTGTGTTAAGGAAACGTTTTACTTTACTAGCAATTCTTATTCCGTTTGATATCCATTTCGAACATTTTTTTTTTTTTATATTAATTTTTACTTTACACTTTTCAAAGATTGAAGAATGAATATAATTGAATTGACTAATGAAAGTGTTAATACATGTGCCCCAGTCGGTTTCCAATAGTTTTTTTCTTTTCCATTAGTTTTTTTTTGTAATTATTAAAATTAAATTGTTGTGCTAAAGTATCGTTCAAAAAATGTTCGTTTGTGATAACCCCTTGGTAAGACTGGTTGTCAGACTTTCGGGCTACTGACTACCTTTATCGACTGTCAAAGATCTTCAAATGACAGCCGGGACCAACGGGATTAACGTGTTTGCCGAAGCACGGAGGAAATTCGGTGTCATTGTGGGTGGTCATCCATCCACGACCAACCTAAGCAAACGCGGCTTAACCTACACTCATCCAATAACATGCAATTACCATTCAGACCCATACCACACACATACTTACGAGGCAACAGTGTCAGCGCAATTAGACCTTTATGACATTAAGTTAAGAGGAGCTTGCGTAGTTCAAACAAATGTAATATCAAAATAATTTGTAAATCAAACATATTCTTAAGGTAGTGTGTATTTATTTCGATTGGATGACACCGTACCTTGTAACGTTACAGTTTCCTGGTGAGGAAAATGTAAGGTTGCATTGTGTAAAGTTTAAAGAAAAATAGCAAGAGAAAATATGATGGTTTAATAATACAAGGGAATAGAATTTACTAAATTAGGGAAGCCGAGGTAACATGATCAGGGTCCAGGTCAAGGTAAGGGTCCAAATCTCGCAGCTGGCAGAAACCGCTCGCCGCAGTGATAGGCTCACTCGCAGTCGCCAATCTCCGATGGTTCGAGGGTCGAGGCTCACCCGCTGTCCGTGTCCAGGTTCTCAGAAGTAGGAATAGTAGGAGTAGCAGCAGTTGTAGCAGCCGCAGTAGTAGCAGCAGTAAGTTTTCAAGGCAGACAGCGTCCAGGGGCTCTCAATAGAGGTAATTGCAGTAGTACCTTATCATGACGAAGCCAGGACTAGATCTCGCCGGCTTAGTGACCACGTCAAATATTTCAGAGTAATTTCCAGCTTGTTGCTGGCTCAAGGACCAAACGCAGACTGAATATTTCAGGCTCGACTTCCCGTCATGATGAAATTATGAATTTCATAATGTTGGTTCTAGAACATAGGAGAATAAAATGGTTAACAAAGAAAAGGTCTAACATCAAACGTATACAACCTGCAATTCTTAGTTACAGGAATAAATTAAAAAGAAAACTAGGATTGTCATTGTCATTGTCATTATCTGACATCGCAAAAGTAAACAAAGATTTAAAACACTAAAATGTACAGAAATGCTTTAAATAATACTAATTAAAAGGCGGAAAAGGCATGCTAACCCTCCGCATAAAGGCCATACAGTTATTCAGAAAGAACGTATGATAAAATTTTGGATTACAGTAGTCAAAAACGTAAGTACAAAAACACAAACATTACAACCTCTTGTGTAAAACAGTGTTCATTCAAAATATAGATTTGGGAATCTATAGACCGCGCCACGAGAAGCTATAAATTTTGTAAACACACATTCGGGTTCGCAACCTTTGGTTTAAATTCAAAATTGACAGCGTCAGCGTGATCTTACTTCAAAATTGCGGCCCAAATGTTTACGCTCCATGATATCAGATGCGTTCCAGTACCACAAAACATTAGACGACAGCGCTTTACACCGCCAAAATATAACCCGACCAAGTGAAATTGCTCTTTAGTTTCGTATTACACGTATGATTATTTGAGTTGATTGAATTTGGGAGCATTTCTTGACAATTGAATTGTCGCTAAATATCTTGGTAGAAATTCTTTGTTTACAAAAATTATAGCTTCTCATGGCGCGGTCTATAGGTTCCCAAATGTAAATTTTGAATGGACACTGTTTTACACAAGAGTTACGAGAAAAATAAGTTTTCTATATAAATTTTAAATTCCTCTTATCTCGTCTTTATATCAGTGTCCTTTCGAAATATATATTTGGGAACATAGATATTCTGTAATCCAATCGAAATAAATACATACTACCTCAAGAATATGTTTGATGTACAAATTATTTTGGTTTTACGTTTGTTTGAACCACGCATGCTCCGCCGGTCCCCTAAAAACAAAACCCAACTATGTACCTACTGAAGGCAATAAATCATGATTTAGAAAAAGGCAATCAAAAAGAGAACAAAACATTCAAAGGTCAAGGAATTCTTCATTTAGTAATGACTCTTTTATAATCCACTTAGGTACGGTAATCCTTCCAAATTCGTTCCTAGGGACAGCAATTAAGTAATAACGGTCTTAACTTTAAGTATCCTATAATTTTTCGAGTCGTTAATTATTGCGTAGTAAAGAAATGATCATTATCACTGATTTCTGTTAATGACTTTTTATAAATACTAGGGTTTCGTCGAGTACTTCATCATTCATGATAAGGTCCTGGCTAATGCCAATTCGAGAGTGCTCCTTTATTGTATTGTGTGTTCTGAAACTGGTTTTAAAGTGTGGTTATTCCAATCATCATGGATTCTCATTCCTGTGTACCAACTTGCCGTTGTGATTACGTAAGTTATTTCGATTTATTTATACCAAAGGGTATTGTCATTTTGTGTTTATTAATTTCGTTGCGGAATCCAAGACTGTTAAATTCACTCCCTGGGACTTCGTCGAGCTTCATTGTCTTTACACTTTTCTGGTGGTCCCCACTGTTGATTCTCGCCTTCAGTAGTTACAGTGGTTTGAGAATAGCGTGGTGGGCATGTTGCTAAAACAAGCGTATCGTATTACCCAGTACTAACTGCGTTGTACATGTCAAATAGACAGTCGCTCCATGTAAAATAATGATATTCAGCTGCATTTGGTAAAACCGAAACCCAACGTAGTTGGGAAAAGGCTAGCTGAACTATTTGTCTATTACTTTCCTTATTAGTTCCTTTTGATACTTTTGTTTTATTAATTTGATACGTTTGACAAGTGCGTGGCGCGGTATACCCAGAAGGAGATGGCTTGACGAGCTGAATTTTTATCAAAAGGATTGGGCTCCAATAAGCAAAACCAGAGATAAAATCAAAATCAAAACATTTATTTCAAGTTACATGCACTTTTGAACTGTCGAAACAAGGATTAAAATTAAATGTAGCTACAGTCCCAGTCACAAGACATAAAAATTATGAAGGAACTGTAGTTGCCCATTCCCTAGCGTAGATTTCTATGGAGAAGAACGGGCAAGAAACTCCATAAACGGAAAGAGGGAAGGGAGACTCTTCCCTCCAGTGAGACACATCAGGCTCATAATAAATACGTTTCTTTTAAGAAATAGATTCGACAATAGGCATGACGCCAGTATCAAAAAATAGCAAATCTATTTAGTCCGTCAGTTAGAGATAAAACAAACATATCTATAAACTCATGTCTCCTCATTTCAGGTAAAACGCTGGTTAGACCAACACGAGAAATACTTCTTGCTATCATCAATACCAGAGCCAACCAGTTTCTCCCAATACGTTTATGGGGTCACCTCGAACCAGTACCATCATGAACGTCACCATTTGTATAATACGAAGAACGTTCCTGGCACGTCTACTTCTCCTACCCCTCAGCATCTACCATCTTTAAGGCCATTTTATCATTAATAAGTAAATTGTTGACAGTATCTGATGAAGTTGAATCTGATTGTGCCATTGCAAAGACAAAAAATAAACTATTTATTTCAATATATTCTTTGTTAATCTTATAACCTTGTTTTTGTTCATGACGTGTATTCCTAGTTTTTTTTTGAAACCTTAAAAAGCAAGGGCAGAGGCAAAAGTTACTAATCATTAAAATACTTTTCGGTAACCCAGTAGTAATGTTCGTAAGTCTCCAAGACGTAACCGGTGCTCAAATTACCATAACTAGTGGTTAATGTGCATTGAGAGATATTTGTTTATATTATAAACATTTTCCTAGCCTATCGTTTGTCCCACTGCTGGGCAAAGGCCTCCCCTTTTTCCTTCCAAACCTCTCTATCTTGTGCGATATCTGGCCATGTTCGCCCCGCAAACAAGATCAGACCGTCACACCACCTTCGCCGTATTATAGTAGTACCTATTCCTAGTAAATTATATATATTTTTTCTTTATTCACATGCAGGGTGTAAGCAGACCTTCACGAAGCTGCATTCTGTACATGAAAGTCTAATTGTTGCAAGCCATACCAAAATCGTTTTGTAGTTTAGGACAACAACATGGTTGGTAATACAGACGGTAATGAATTAATGCTTGCTAATTTTGTACAAATAAAGACAGACATTCAATCACCATCATCATCTGCCTAGCCTTTTCCCGAATATGTAGGGGTCGGGTTTTAGCAGTATTTTTATACATGGAGCGACTGCCTATCTAACCTACACGACTCAAATAGTACTACACCCCCCCCTCCCCTTTGTAAGACTTGTTATCAGACATTTTGGGCCACTGATTACCTACAAAGATCTACAAATGACAGCCGGGACCAACAGCTTAACGTTCTTTCTGAGGCACGGAGAAAACTCGGTATGTAATGGGTAGTCAACCCATCCGCAGACCGACCTAGGCAAGCACGGCTTAACCTAAAGATCGACCCGAGCGGCTGTTATTATTTAGCTACGAGCCTTAAACCTGATTTCAATTCCGTTTAGCTGTTCTAGGATCTCAGAAGTGATCGCAGATAAACTTTACATTTTCTATCGGGATATAAGTTCACCTCTAGAGTTTCTGTTTCGAGTTTCTTTTTTCATTCAGCCAAACAGCAGCCAAGCACCTCCTAACCGCCGGAGAGTATATTCCTACAAGTGGTCCTGGAGCGAACGCGGCCAACTCGCATGAACCAAATGTGCATCTTAGAAAGTGCTTATGTCACTCAATGACTGCAATGGTGAGGATCTGTAAAAGATTAGGAGCTGGAACATTTGGTACTTTTCTAGCAGAATTGTAGTATATCAGGTGTTCTTTACTGCATATTAGTATTGTAAGAACGAACAACAAAATATGACACAAATCTTTTGTTATCTCACAACACTAAAACATACTTTTTATGCGTATTTGTATGATACGCTGGATCTCAGTCGCTTGTAGTAATATGAATATTATTTTTTTGGAATTAAAATTTAATTTTGAATGAAGTGCATCTGTGGTAAGATAAGGCCTGAATTACTGCTACGCTGATGTCGTTTTGCGTACGTCAGCGAGAACAATAATGGCAACATCGCGGATGTTGTCATTATTTTTTGCGCTGACGTCAACGTCGCAGTATGGCCATAATTATGTAGAACACAATGTATACCCATAGGCGTGACCGACGTACGCAACCGACGTCAGCTTAGGAGGAATTCCGGCCTTTTTTTTTTTTTTTTTAGGATGGCATTTCGTCAAATGACTTCTCCCACTCTGGGCGGAGCGGGAGGGAGTTTCAGACTTTTACTGACTAAAACCCATCCATGTTCCTTCCTCGCCCTTTATGTTCCGGGGCCGCGATATCTCTTTCGAACGGGCCCGCAACCCCGGCAGGCTTCGGCCCTTGCGGGCCCCTCCCCTCATGCTGACATCTCTTTGAGGCGCGCGTGGAACACGAACGCGCTGTCGACACAGCCTGTCGTCACTAGACGGACGGACGGCTAGCTAGCCCATAGCTAACCGTCCACAGGCCCGCATCTACGGTGGCAGGTAGCCACCACGTGGCCCACGACGCCCGGTGCGTCTCCCGCGGCGGCTGGGAAGGGAGGCTCTCTCCCTCTCTCGTTCCGCCACCTCCTTCGCTAGCATGACTGCTTCGCAGAAGGAGGTGACGGCTTCCGAATTCCGGCCTAAGTTCGCTTTTTATTATTTTAGCCTCTTATTAACAAACCAAGTCTTAGGAAACAAGATTGGAACACGGTGCCACTTTTAAACGAACATATAATCACTAACTTAACTTAGTCAGTTTTGTGTAAAGAACTAAATTCCAACCAGTTGCATTCTTATCATTATTATTCCCTTTAATCAATTTTTAATGTTTTCTGTAACACTTTATAAAAACTTTTAAAAATATTAAAAATAGTAGCCCACCAGCACTAGGAGCAGGGTCCGTGCTGCCGATGGTCAGGGCTCTTGATAGAGGAACCTCCTAACAATACGCGCCGTGTCCAGAACTACTGCTTTCTGGATCAAGCCCTTGATCCAGCTGCCGGGCGATCATTATTTATTATTAGAAGGGAGAAATCGATGCACGAACGACTATGACACGCCACTGAGTAAAGATTCCGACAGAAGTAATATTTCAACACGATCAAATTGTACGAAAAAGCTGTTTATTTAGAGGTTTTAAACCTCTTGATGTCCACCGTTCGTGCGTCCCTGTCCATTTTTTACCCGTGTTTTCTCTTCTTGACAGATTTGGCAGTAGGTATAAGTTCATTACAAAACGTCTACTCTTGATAAGATTGAACTAAATATAGAAATGATTTTCCGGCCCAGTGGTGTTTGCGGGCGTAATGAGATTCGATGTTAATTTGAAAGACGCGCCCGACTAGCTTGGGGACGAAGTATTGGATAAAGAAATCGGTACCTGAGGTATAAACTTAGAATAGGTTCTTCGAAGGTCAGTCTTCTAAGGTGGGTGTCATAAAAGTAATAGTAAAACATTAAAAATATGTAATATAATGAATAAAGGGAATAATAGTGATAAGAATGCAACTGGTTGGAATTTAGTTCTTTATACAAAACTGACGAAGTTAAGTTAGTGATTAAATGTTCGTTTAAAAGTGGCTCCGTGTTCCAATCTTGTTTCTTAAGACTTGGTTTGTTAATAAAAGGCTAAAATAAAAAAAAAGCGAACTTAGGCCGGAATTCCTCCTACGCTGACGTCGGTTGCGTACGTCGGTCACGCGTATGGGTATACATTGTGTTCTACATAGCGCCATACTGCGACGTTGACGTCAGCGGCACGTATGTTGCCATTATTTTTCTCGCTGACGTACGCAAAACGCCATCAGCGTAGCAGTAATTCAGGCCTTAGATATCTTACCACAGATGCACTTCATCCGAAATTAAATTTTAACTCTAAAAAGTTAATATTCATATTACTACAAGCGACTAAGATCCAGCGTATCATACAAGTACACATAAAAAATATGTTTTAGTGTTGTGTCTTATCAAAAGATTTGTGTCATATTTTGTTGTTCGTTCTTACAAATACTAATATGCAGTAAAGAACACCTGATATACTACAATTCTGTAAGAAAAGTACCAAATGTTCCAGCTCAGTCAGTTACAGATCCTCACCATTGCAGTCAATTAAGTGACATAAGCACTTTCTAAGATCCACATTTGGTTCATGCGAGTTGGCCGCGTTCGCTCCAGGACCACTTGTAGGAATATACTCTCCGGCGGTTAGGAGGGTGCTTGGCTGCTGTTTGGCTGAATGTGCATACTCTAGAGGTGAACTTATATCCCGATAGAAAATGTAAAGTTTATCTGCGATCACTTCTGAGATCCTGGAACAACTAAACGGAATTGAAATCAGGTTTAAGGCTCGTAGCTAAATAATAACAGCCGCTCGGGTCGATCTTTAGGTTAAGCCGTGCTTGCCTAGGTCGGTCTGCGGATGGGTAACTACCCATTACATACCGAGTTTTCTCCGTGCCTCAGAAAGCACGTTAAGCTGTTGGTCCCGGCTGTCATTTGTAGATCTTTGTAGGTAGTCAGTGGCCCAAAATGTCTGATAACAAGTCTTACAAAGGGGTACAGTATTACCCAGTACTATTTGAGTCGTGTAGGTTAGATAGGCAGTCGCTCCATGTATAAAAATACTGCTAGAACCCGACCCCTACATATTTGGGAAAAGTCTAGGCACATGATGATGGTGATTGAATGTCTGTCTTTATTTGTACAAAATTAACAAGCATTAATTCATTAGCGTCTGTATTACCGAACACGTTGTTGTCCTAATCTACAAAACGATTTTGGTATGGCTTGCAACAATTAGTCTTTGATACCAGAATGCAGCTTCGTGAAGGTCTGTTTACACCCTGCATGAGAATAAAGAAATCGTAATAACCGTGTAAAGGAAGTGACTAGTTTATAAAAAAAATATGATCTTTTTTATCATTAATTTACCAGGAATACACGTCATGAACAAAAACAACAGGTTCATTCACAAACAAAGAATATATTGAAATAGATAGTTTATTTTTTGTCTTTGCAATGGCACAATCAGATACAACTTTAAAAACTTCATCAGATATTGTCAACAATTTACTTATTAATGATAAAATGGCCTTAAAGATGGTAGATGCTGAGGGGTAGGAGAAGTAGACGTGCCAGGAACGTTCTTCGTATTATACAAATGGTGACGTTCATGATGGTACTGGTTCGAGGTGACCCCATAAACGTATTGGGAGAAACTGGTTGGCTCTGGTATTGATGATAGCAAGAAGTATTTCTCGTGTTGGTCTAACCA
This sequence comes from Xestia ashworthii, assembly GCA_950022955.1. Lineage (NCBI taxonomy): Eukaryota > Metazoa > Arthropoda > Insecta > Lepidoptera > Noctuidae > Xestia > Xestia ashworthii. The sequence continues at coordinate 21,511,728 of OX465562.1, forward strand.
GCGTTTTACCTGAAATGAGGAGACATGAGTTTATAGATATGTTTGTGATATCTCTAACTGACGGACTAAATAAATTTGCATTTTTTAAGATACTGTCGTCAAGCTTATTGTCGAATCTAGTTATTAAAAGAAACGTATTTATTATGAGCCATAGGTGTCTCACTGGAGGGAAGAGCCTCCCTTCCCTCTTTCCATTTATGGAGTTTCTTGCCCGTTCTTCTCCATAGAAATCTACGCTAGGGAATGGGCAACTACAGTTCCTTCATAGTTTTTATGTCTTGTGACTGGGACTGTAGCTACATTTAATTTTCATCCTTGTTTCGACAGTTCAAAAGTGCCTGCAACTGGCCTACTTGAAATAAATGTTTTGATTTTATCTCTGTTTTTGCTTATTGGAGCCTAATCCTTTTGATAAAAATTCAGCTCGTCACGCCATCTCCTTCTGGGTATACCGCGCCACGCATTTGTCAAACGTATCAAATTAATAAAAAAAATATCAAAAGGAATTAATAAAGAAAGTAATAGACAAATAGTTCAGCTAGCCTTTTCCCAACTGCGTTGGGGTCGGCTTTCGGTTTTACCAAATGCAGCTGAATATCAGTATTTTACATGGAGCGACTGTCTATCTGACATCCACAACGCAGTTAGTACTGGGTAATACGATACGCCTTTTTTTTGCAACATGCCCGCCACGCTATTCCCAAACCACTGTAACTACTGAAGGCCAGAATCAACAGTGGGGACCACCAAAAAAGTGCTAAAGCAATGAAGCTCGACGAAGTCCTAGAGAGTGAATTTAACAGTTTTGGATTCCGCAACGAAATTAATAAACAAAATGACAAATACCCTTTGGTATAAATAAATCGAAATAACTTACGTAATCACAACGGCATGTTGGTACACTGGAATGAGAATCCATGATGATTGGAATAACCACACTTTAAAACCAGTTTCAGAACACACAATACAATAAAGGAGCACTCTCGAATTGGCATTAGCCAGGACCTTATCATGAATGATGAAGTACTCGACGAAACCCTAGTATTTATAAAAAGTCATTAACAGAAATCAGTCATAATGATCATTTCTTTACTACGCAATAATTAACGACTCCAAAAATTATAGGATACTTAAAGTTATGACCGTTATTACTTAATTGCTGTCCCTAGGAACGAATTTGGAAGGATTACCGTACCTAAGTGGATTATCAAAGAGTAATTACTAAATGAAGAATTCCTTGACTTTTGAATGTTTTTTTCTCTTTTTGATTGCCTTTTTCTAAATCATGATTTGTTGCCTTCAGTAGGTACATAGTTGGGGACCGGCGGAGCATACGTGATTCAAACAAACGTAATACCAAAATAATTTGTACATCAAACATAATTATTGTTGAGGTAGTGGGTATTTATTTCGATTGGATTACAGAATATCTATCTTCCCAAATATATATTTCGAAAGGACACTGATGTAAAGACGAGATAAGAGGAATTTAAAATTTCTATGGAAAACTTATTTTTCTCGTAACTCTTGTGTAAAACAGTGCCCATTCAAAATTTACATTTGGGAACCTATAGACCGCGCCATGAGAAGCTATAATTTTTGTAAACACAGAATTTCTACAAAGATACTTAGCGACAATTCAATTGACAAGAAATAGTCCCGAATTCAATCAAGTTAGAGATAGCAACCTTCCGTTATCTGTTAGTAAGTTATTGAAAATGGCCGTTATACACTAACAAACCAACCTACCCCCCCCCCCCCTACTAATTGCTGAAATCTGGGTACATCCCAGATTTCAGAAATTATTTTCAAGTCACATGTAATACGGGGTGAGTCCATTGCTATCAACCGTGCCTAAATTCTGAGACCTTGCTGCTACTGAGAAGATTCGATTGGAACAACTAAAAACACAGCCCTACTTGGGAATCAAACCAAGTGTTCAGAATTCACCAGCGTTTGCGATTAGGCCAATGAACTAATAAAAATAAACCTCAAAGATATATTTAGAATAGGTTAAGTAAAAGTCAAATTCATTCAGTGGGTGACGTAAAGAATATTATTGGTTTAAACAGTCGATTGGCAATCTGTAATACATCATCTCGCTTGTAACATGCCTGGCCTCATAAGGTCAGACAGGTAGAACGTGGTAGCATAATGGCCACGTCAGAATCGAAGTATGTCGTCATGTTCTTTTGAATCCTAACATCAATAAGTATAGCAGGTGTATAACATAACATCACGCCTGTTATCCCCGAAAGATGGGGCAGAGGTGTACCTACACTCACGTTTAGCCAGTAATGTTTCATCATCATCATCATCATCATCATTGCAGCCGAAAGACCACCACTGTCCACTGCTGCACATAGGCCTCCCCCAAGTATCGCCACATTGACCGGTCTCATGCGACTCACATCCAACGGATTCCCGCCACCTTCACCAGGTCATCGGTCCACCTACTGGCAGATCATTTAAGTCTTCTGTGATGTTAAGTCTCATATAATAATGACGAGCCTCTTGCTATCAACCGGTTGCAAATTTAGACGCCGCGCGCCGTGGCTGTTATTGGGAAATCCCTGATGGAAAATCTCTTTGCTCTTTGCCCTTGCCCTTGCACCCACTAGACCAAAGTGGCAGTCTATAGGAATAGAAATATTGAACATATTTCCTGTCAATCAACCAGTAGAGAAAAAGCCTTAAGGCAACACAGTATATCCTGCCGGGGCTGCGGGACTGTTCGAAAGAGAAACCGTGGCCCGAAACATAAAAGGCGAGGAACATGGATGGGTTTTAGTCAGTAAAAGTCTGACACTCCCTCCCGCTCCGCCCAGAGCGGGAGAAGTTATTTGATGAGGTTCCTATCCATAAAAAAGGCAACACAGTATATTTCCTTCCAACTTTGGTAAAGTTTTTAGTTCGTGCCGCCATTCATTAAAATGGCCTCACCGTCAATCAGCCAATAGAGCACCTCTACCGCCACACTTAATCTTGAAACAAGAAGCCGATCTCTCGGGGACAGTAATTGTATTAGGGGCGGGGATGCATTCCTTATTACCTTTGAGCTCTTAGGATAACTACAAGAAGAAAGGTTTTTTTCATTATTACTTGAATTCTGATAGAGGGAAGTGTGCTGTGAGCGGTGGACCAGTAGTGGTAATAAAGGACGCGACTTTGGGTCCAGGTTGTGGGTTTAAACCCTGGCATTTACAGGGCGCATTCAGGAAGTTGGAAACCTGGCAAATACCTATCGAATATTTACCTGTTTTAATCAAGGTGAAAGTGTCTTGGTAAGCTGCGAAATTAAAATTTTCTTACGTTTTTTTGTAATTTGCAAGCCAGTACTAGATTGTATTTTGATTAAAATGTTGTTCGCGACTGTAAGACGTATGTAGTTACAGAATAATAATCAACAAAATCATCAATACAACCCTCAAAGTTCACAAAGGTCTAAGAACGAGTTTGACCTTGAAAAAGTAGTTCCTCGACCTTTATGAATTTTGAGGGTTGTATAACCCTACCCATAAATATCTCAAAAAGCTACCTATACATACTCGTAAAAATCGGTCAAGCCGTATCGCATGAGTTCGAAAACAAACACTGCGACACGAGATTTTTATATACAGTGAAACTTGGATAACTGGGACATTCAAGGGACCTGCAAATTGGTTTCACTTAAAAAAAGAAAGAAAAAGCATTTATTAGCCCGTACAGGACTAAACACATAAAAATTATAATTATTTACGACTATTGAAAACTAAACAAAAGAGGTATCCTACTTACCCAGTGTCTCAGATATCCAGGCATAAATGTCGGAACCTCAGCATGAGTTCCAGCTATGGAGGTTTCTCACTTATCCAGGTCCCACTGAACCAAGTTTCACTGTATTAAAAAATTAACGGTAGGTGCGTTGAAAAGGTTTAGGTAATCTACTCATGTGTAGTTCTTGATCAAAACCGGTTTATCATTACCTGCCTAGCCTTTTCCCAACTATGTTGGGGTCGGCTTCCAACCTAACCGGTTGCAGCTGAATACCTGTATTTAACATGGAGCAACTGCTCTGACCTCCACAACCCAGTTAATACAAAAAACCCAGCTAATACGATACCCCTTTGTTAGAAAGGTTGTCGGACTTTAGGGCCACTAGCTACATGGGTTGCCCATTCATGGTGATAAAAATTGCTTTTTCCATGAAACTAAGAGATACTTAGCAACATTTCTTTTGAAAGTCAAAAATCCAGCCAAAAATCGCACTTTACTCTTTCAATGAAGATCTAAAAAAGCTCCGGTATTAATCCGGGCCGGGTAAGGCCGGGTATAAATTGCGGTGGCCGGGTAAAATCACATGAAACCCGGATGTTTTGTATATATACCGGTCTCAACCGGGATTATTTTCAATGTTTGGTTGTGGACTTATACGGTTTCTTTTTCCTTCGTGTTTTCTTTCAATTTTGTGTTTCTTTTTTGGACAAAGGAAGGTGTTATTTTGCTGGCTTTGAAGGGAAAACAAGGTAGCAACTTTTGCTGCAATTGGAAAAAGTAATGTAGCGTTTTTAAATCAGAGCAGCAACGGTGGCGCAGTGATGGCGGCCCCGATTTACGAACAGTAAGTCGTGGATTCGAACCTAGAAAGGCGCATTACTTTGTGTAATTTACATCATCACCGCTGCTCTCAAAACGGTGAAGGAAAACATCGCGAGGAAACCGGCATGTCCTAGAACCAAAAAAATCGAAGACATGTGACATCAACCAATCCGCACTAGGCCCGCGTGATGGATTATAGCCCATTCCCTCTCTATGAGAGGCCTGTGTACCAGAAGTGGGAACATTAATAATTGGCTGATGATGACGATGATGAAGATGATCTAAACAAACTGCCTCGTTGGTCGAGTGGCTTCACACTACCGTTGAACGTGTTGAATGAGGCCCAGGAAAGAGATACCGCGGCCCCGGAACGTAAAGAGCGAGGAAGGAACATGGATGGTTTTTAGTCAGTAAAAGTCTGACACTCCCTGTCGCTCCTCCCAGGGTGGGACCCCATGATTTGATGATTTCCCATCCGAAAAAAAAAACCGGCCAAGAGCGTGTCGGGCCACGCTCAGTGTAGGGTTCCGTAGTTTCCCGCCCGTCACAATAAGTGTTCAATCCAATCCGATTTTAATAATTCTTTTTTTGTTTGAAAAAGAAACGTTCAGGATAATAAAATATGTAAACGAAGTTAAAAAAAATGCTTGCATATACGACTACACTACAAACTTAGTTCAGAGATTATTTTGTACAACTTTTTGTCTTTTTTGTACAAAAACTTGTTTCCATCCAAGTTCAAAATAATTTTCCTAGAAAGTCCTTATAAAGTTCTACTTTTCAGATTTTTTTCATATTTTCTAAACTTATGGTTTAAAAGTTAGAGGGGGGGACGCATTGTTTTTTACTTTTGGAGCGATTATTTCCGAAATTATTGACATTATCAAAAAATTATTTAAGTAAACCCCTAATCATTTTTAAATACCTTTCCAACAATATATCACACGTTAGGGTTGAAATTAAACCCTAATAAAACATTTTTTTCCAATTTTTATTTTACCACTTTGTCGGCGTGATTGATACACATAATGGTACCAAATTTCAGCTTTCTAGTGCTAACGGTCACAGAGATTAAGCGAGGACGGACAGACGGACAGACAGACATGGCGAAACTATAAGGGTTCCTAGTTGACTACGGAACCCTAAAAAAAGGGCTTGATTTCCACGTCTGGTAAAGTGATATTATTGACATTTCCATCCGGAATGTCTCACTTGCAACCAGTAGTCTGCATATTTGCCCGGTCTGGGTCGATTACATGAGCTTTTACAAAACTGTCTAAACTGATTTTCATAACGTCTAGCGTCTCCACCAACCGTGTTTACTTACTACCTGTAATATTTATAAATCATAGTTATTTCCACTTCGTTTATTTTTCATAAAGGCATTTTTTCTATGTATAGCTCTAGAAATATCAAACAACAAAATAACATTGAAATAAGTTCATTGGATTACCACAGTAGGAGGTTATCTTGCCTGCCGTGGTTTGCTTGCCTGTTCGAAAGAGATACCGCGGCCCCGGAACATAAAGAGCGAGGAAGGAACATGGAGCACGCCCAGAGTGGGAGAAGATATTTGATGATATCCCATCCTAAAAAAAAAACGAGGTTATCTCTGAATACAAACAGTTCAGTGATCTGTCTACCCGCTATTTGTAGAGAATTATTACTGCGAATCGAGCATTTATTTTTCCAGTGGGCAAAGGTTATAAATAGAAGTATTGACATTATATTTGGACAGAGATTCAGTCATTGGAAATTCATTGAAACAAACCTATTTTAAGACAATGGTGGAGAGGCCCATTCATTTCATCCGCAATACGTCCACTGCAAGACATAGGTCTCCCCCAAGTGTCACCACATTGACCGGTCCCGTGTGACTCGCATCCAGCGGATTCCAGCAACCTTCACCAGGTCGACGGTCTAACTAGTGGGAGGCCTTTCAACTCAACGTCACGTTCGCAACTAAACAACTTTTCGGCCCCATCGGCCATCCATCCTGCGAGCAATGTGCCCTGCCCACTGCCAGTTAAGTCCCACTCGTGACTAAATAATAACAGCACACAGATCCATCTTCAAGGTTAAGAAGCGCAGAATTGGTTTGTGACGGGATATCATCCATTACACTCCAAATTTGCTTCCTATCGTTCGTAAATTTATATCTCGGAAACCGTTGGTTGGTGAAGCCGTTGTTCTCGGCTGTCATTTGTAGATCTTTGACAGTCGTTACAGGTAGTGGCCCGAAACTCCGAAAGTCTGACAACCAGTCTTACCAAGGGATATCATATGACCCGTACTAACTGGGTTATGGAGATCAGTTGCTTCAAGTAAAATACTAGGTACTCATATTAACCTATTTCCGGTGAGACTTGACGCCGACTCCTGTCGCTGTTAATTGAACATGGTTTACTACAATTCAGTTTTTATTTAAACTATTTTCCGTGACCCAAGAGCTAGCACCTTGGCCAAAGGCTTAGCGTTGCCATACATAGCGTGGTAACGCCGCCAGTTTCTTGAGGACATTACCAGTTGACAGCGTTTTGGAGGTGTTTTTTCACGCTATTTTTTAAGTTTATTATAAATGATAAATAATAAATGATATTTATTCAGCAAGTAGGTTTTCTCAAACACTTTTACACGTCATTTTTTTAAAACTAGATGGGGCCGGTGTTTCGTACCTGACTACTCTGAGAAGAAACAGCCGAAACAAACTCAGAGGTCATAGTCTCTTTTGAAGTCCAGACAATCTTGCTTAATTCACATGAGGACTATGCAGATTAGTGTCTGAGATGGTCTTTTGAAGAAAGAACCACACAGATTTGAGTGGACCTGTCCAGTCAGTGCAAGCATTTGTCAGTTATCGTGTAGCTCGACTTATAACTCAAGGAGCTCAACGAAACGACGAACAATACCAAAGAAAGGACATTTGGGGAGGTCGCTTATAGTACTCAAACTGCCAGACAGTCGTGGGAAAAAAAACAACAAAAAGTGACCCACAATAATTTAACATTCACAATAATTAAATAAAATAAATAATAATTTACAATTCAAATTCAAATGTCAATATAAATACGTTATGTCAAATACACACACATAAAATAACAAAAATAAAGTAAAAAATAATAAAATACTGAACTAAGTATTCATGTCAAATCATTAAATGTCACAAGTAAATATTCATGTCAAATACACACACATAAAAAATAAAATATTAAAACGTAAAAAATAATAAAATACTGAACTAAGTATTCATGTCAAATCATTCAATGTCACAGTGTATAACATAAAGGAATCAACAATAAACAAGCGAAGTCCGAAATTTCAACATTCACAGAGCAAATTTCATTGGAGCAGTTTAATCCAAAGCCTTTTTTATCTTCGAGATAGTGATTGACATGATAGAAAGCTTTCAGGCATAGTTTTCGTCTAATAAACGATTTGAATTTATTCAAGCTTAGTGCTTGAATATGGCTCGGAAGTTTATTGTAAAAACGCATACATTGGCATCTGAACGTACCCCCTATTTTTTTGAGTCTCGTTGCAGGAACAACAAATTTGTGTTTGTTCCTCGTATTTATAATGTGGATCACTGTATGTTTTAAACAAATTAATATTTTTGTGTGCGTACAAAAGGTTTTCATAAATAAACTGAGAGGGCACAGTAAGAATATTAATCACTTTCAATTTTTCTCTGAGGGAGTATCTGGGACTTAGTTTATAAATTGAACGAATTGCCCTTTTTTGTAAAACAAATATTGTTTGAATATCGGCGGCATTGCCCCACAAGAGAATACCGTAAGACATCACGCTATGGAAATAACTAAAGTAAACTAAACGAGCTGTGTCTAAGTCAGTTAAGTCACGAATTCTTCTAACGGCGTATGCTGCCGAGCTAAGTTTTTTCGACAGTTTGTTTATATGCGGGCCCCACTGAAGCTTGGCATCCAAAGTTATGCCTAAGAACACTGTGCTATCTTCCGGTTTCAACTGTTCATCCTTAATAATAATTAGTACAGTAGTTTCCACTTGTCTTACATGGGGTATCGTAAACTTAATACATTTCGTTTTTTTTTTTCATTTAAGAGTAGATTATTAACATTAAACCAATAAAGTACCAATTGTTTAAGTTTGTTAGTTTAGTTTATTTAATTTGTACATGCCATTAACATTTAATTGGTAGTAAATAATATTTTCGTTTCAGATAGACACAAATCAAAAGGTACCGTCACCTTTCGAATATCAACTGTGTAAAATATAGGAAACCAGTATCGAGATAAGTTAATAGTTATTAATGTCAGTACAAAAAAAAGTAGCTACTGTTCGAAATTCGTAAGCATTAAACGTTTCTTCCACGGAGACTAATATATCACGAAGAACTGTCAACGTCGTGTAGTCGTGTACTTACATACCTACTCGTAGCTTACTATGGTCACGTAGCATTGGCTCATACGAGTAATAACTCGTATGAGCCTATGCTACGTGAATTTCTATTTTTCTCTTCGCTTTATTGTAGGCAGGTCAGAACCAAACCTATTTAGAATCCTAACGTTTGTGAATTTCTTTTAATCGATAATCCCGGAGTGGTGCATTCAATGCGGCTTTTTGTACCGCACAACAATGTCTTTACTGGATTTGCGTCAACTTTTGAAGAACAAGCTGAGACTGAAATATGTGTCAAACTCAAACTCAAAGCATTTATTTTAAATTAGACAGTTACATGCACTTTTGAAGGTCATAAACAAAAGGATGAAGCTACAGTCCCAGTCACAATAAGCATAATAAGTTGTAAAAGTACTGGGTTGTTGCCCATTTCAAAGCGTAGATCCTTTGAAGAAAAATGGGCAAGAAATTCCATGGAAACTATGTGCTGTGTGTATTATGTATTTAAGCGTACGTGTATGTAAGATAACACCTGTTAAGATAACACAGTCATGTTAAGATAACATCTGTCTTACTTCTGGGCAAAGGCTTCTATTTTTTCTGTTTTTACTACTTCTCTTTTTACTCATTTTTATGCTTGCCACAACCCAAACATGCGTTGAATATGAAATGTACCGAAAAATTCAATTTCACCCATAAATTGATAATGTCTGTAATAGTACCCTCTAACTATACTTTAATGATAAGGATAACCACGTACTAACGATTGGGTATTCCCAAAAGGTTTTTAATCAAAGCTCTGAGCGCCCTGCCAATAAAATATGGGCCCATTTAAATTTTACGTGCCCTATAAAGGGAATTATACGACCAATCTGTTAGTAAAACGGCGGGATTTTAGAGTTGAGGATTAAGATGTATTTAAAGGTATTTTTAATTGTTTGTCTAAATTTAAAAAGTCCTTAGTTTAAAGTGGTGTTTAATTAAGCAGTGGTATCTTTTGATTTTGATGACTTTTTAGGTTCCGTACCTGAGTTGGCAAAAAGGAAACTCTTATAGGATTCCTTTGTTTTCCGTCTGTCCATCTGTCAAGACCGTTTTTCTCAGGAACGCGTGGAGACGTAAAGCTTAAATTTCTTATATAATCAAGACTGTCAGTCCTTGGAGCAGTGAAATAAAGAAAAATTGTCAAAAGTCAACGCGATCACCAGATAAGACCGTTTACGTCGAATATTTTGCAATATCACAAGGGCATCAAAACCTATAAGGTACTTCCCGTTGACTCAGAATCATGAAATTTAGCAAGAAGCAATGTTTTACAGCATAACACAGTGAGGTGAACTAACAAATTTATTATATTGTTATGTATGTTGTTGCAAACACGCAGTCCTTAATTGCGGCGATCGATGCTGATTGATATTCTTTACGTATCTATTTTTTTCCATGGAGTAAACAGGCTAGTAGGTAGTTTGTCTTTTAAAAGTTTAAATTTATTTAAATACAAGGTTTGTACCTGATTGTATCACAAATTATCTCATGTTTAATGCTGTTAAACGCTTTTGCGAATGAATTTCCGAAAATCCTTTTTAGAAAAGTTCTGCATGCTTCTAATATAATGACAATGCTTTCTTTGGCCAAAAAAGGCCAACCTTCTAATCAAGTTACGATCAGCCGCTTGGCGAAGATCCTTAAAGGCTAGGAGGATACCCCAAACCTCATGATTTCAATCCCAAACGGCTCAAACACCAATTAAGTTATTGTATTTGAGCCGTTTGTGTGTTTTCGGGACATGCAGCAGCCGTTCCGTGCTACGAAGATGGGTGGCACGCAAGTGGCATCTCATAATAAATGCCCTTACCTTTAGTAGATGAACCAGTGAAGCAGCATTTTCCGTAAAATTTTGTACAAGTTTTAGGCCTAAAATACTTCATATTTTACTTTTATAAAGTTTTTGAACATTTAAATTTCTAGTTGCAAAACTTAGCCTGACTTCTTATCTCGGCCGCTTAGTCCTGCAATAAATACAAGGATTTTAACTTAGGACTTTTCTCGCTTAAGTTATTGTAGCGAGATAAGAACTTACTTTTTAATTGTATATTAACATTTGTATCTGCATAGGTCCACTGAACCTAGTAACTAGTAGCTATAGTACTTTACGTCAAAGGAGAATATATTAACATATCTTCGGCTCAGGTGAGGTTTGCAAGCTTTACCACTTTTAACTATGTACAATTTTCAGTAAATTTATTTTTACAAATCTCAGACTATGTGACTGTTTAGACGTTATTAATTTACTAAGGTGCATTTTTCTATGGGATAAGCCCGCCACAAACTTCCCAACCCACTGAAACTCCTGAAAGCCAGAACCAACAGTGGCGACCACCAGAAAAGCGTCGAGACAATGAAGCTCGACGAAGTCTCAGAGAAAGAATTTAACGGTGTTGAATCCCGCAAATAAATTAATCAGAAAATTATAGCGGAGGAGTCCCCTTATTTCTATTTCTCTCTATATCAGCAAGAAACACGAAACAAGGCCAATAGGGACAAAGGGACGCATACAACTGGCGTGCATTTCATTCATTCAACCTTAGGGTGGAGAGGTATTTACGAAGTCAACTCTTCTTAGGTACGAGTGGTGCGGCTTTGGTTTAGACCCCTCATAAATAAACCTACCTACTAGACATTTACAGTTACATTTAGCTGTATGAGAAAAGTTCATGCCGTTCCTTGTTCCGTGGGTAGGTCGGTAGGTACTCTTACTCTTTTCTTGTTGTCGGTAATAGGTTGTGCCGTGCGTGTCATCACTCATTTTGTTTGCATTTTCATGCAAACAAAATGAGAAAAATGCATTTTTTTTTGTATTTGTAATGTATTTTAACTGTCATGCATCATAAACAGCTTTACTTAATAATTTAAAATTTAGTATGTCTATGCATGGCATGCCTACGAGCGCCTGGAGGCGCGCGGGTTGTGGCAGCAGCATCGGGCGTCGCCGGTGGCTGAGGGGCGCACGGGCGGCGCGGGCGTGAGCGCAGTCGCCCACAACCGCCGCCGCACTTTACCACAATGAAGAAACTGCTTATAAAACACCTGTATTCTGGATTAGGACCAGATCAATCAGTCCACGTATTTTATTTCCTCTCTTCTATTCTTTGCTCCTGTAATTGAGCACAAGGCGTAAACGCGCCAACATATGGTACATTAATGGTAATCTGTGAACAGCGCTGTGAGCTACATTATTATTTAGGTAACATATTAAGTTATCATGTTGTAATATTTCATAATGTAGCTGTTTTTTGTTCCCATTTGATCAAATAAATAAAGTATCTGATTTAATTTTGTTGCATCAAGATTAACCTAGAAACTTCTCATCATTATCATCATCACATCAAGGAGTAGGAGTTCTACTGCTAAAATAGGATATGGGTCAGTGGGGGTTTGTTGAAATAAAACACAAAATATATTCAGCAGTAATATTTTAAATTGCTTTGAATCACAATTTTGTAGTGTTTATAGATTATAATAATTACAAAGGAAGATTATTTTTTGTTCAAAGTACACTTATCCAACAGATCGTCGACATGCACTCGTGTCCGTCATCTCAGAATATTTTACAAAAAGACAAGAATATTCTCATTTCAATACTAAAATTAAATCACAATAATTTTAACTAAATCTTTTTTAACAAATTAAAATAGGTAACCTTATTCTGATAACATTTTGAATTCATTTTAAAACGATAACCCTTTGTTCCAAAAATCATTTTTCGAAAATGTTAACTTAGACTAAAATACACATGAATTTCTTAAAATTACAAAATGAAAGAAAAAACTGAAATCATTACCATTCACAAAATCATTATGTCATATTAAATACATTCATAAGAAATAAGTACATGATTAAATTACGATTATAAATACTTAGGAACAATATTGTTTATTTACAGTTCACACAAAAAAACCTACAAATTTAAAAATTAGGAAGAAAATCATGGTGACTAAAAAATAATGTAGGTATATATTTTTTCTTTTTCAGAAATTATTTACAACTCATTTTTAAGTACATTACCTATTAAGAATAGATGTCACAAATACAGTTCACATAATTATTTAATCCAATTATAATTCATACAACATTTTTTTACGAAAGATGAACTATAAAAAGAGATTCTAAGCTGCTCGTCTGGACAGTCCTCATTCATACGTCCCTCCATATTTTGGTGTCTTAGAAACCTTGAAACTGGCAGTACGTAAAAATTTCTTACATTTGCTAAATATTTAAATTAAAGAAAATCTTACATACAATGCTTAAGATTGCATATAAATAATTATTTTAATTTAAAAAATAAACAACATCATAAAAATCGCTATCAAACGCTCGTTTTCTATATAAATTTGTTTATAAAGCAATAATACTAGTAGCTAGCTATAATAATATAGGATTGTAATGATTTTTGAAAAATAAAACTGTATTTCTCTTACTTTAATAAAATGACTAGGATTCAGGTAACTAAACATTTATGACATTACTTCTTGACTTTTGTATGACTAAATAAGTCATTATTGTATCTTTGTTTAAGTAATTAAAGCTGTTTTATAATAAAGGAAAACAAAACTTGCTTAATTTTTGGTAATGTTTAAAATATACAAAACTTCACTAAAATGCATTTCAAAATATTATTACAATCCTATCTAATGGATTTAGCAGCTAAAAATATTACTAAATTAATTACTAGTGATCTAGCATTTCATAAAAAAATACAACTAATATCATACGCGAGTGTCGAAAACGTCAAAGTTATAATTAAGTAAGTATCTAAGTGATATGCAATATACTTTAGGCAGGCTCATTTTGATAAAAAAAACACCGTTTTTACTCAGAGGTGATCAAAATTAGTTTTAGCCATTCAATTTGAACATTTTGCGAAGTTTTTCAACATAAAATATCTTATTTTATTAAAAAAAAAGATTAAAATGACTAAAACTAAAATAATGCGCCTCTACAAAGTATACGCAAGCTACAGCAAATTAATTCACTACCAGAATCACATAAACAACACACGCACGTAACTTATAACTACATTAAAATCAAAGACGCTAACAAACAATACTTTTTCCAATCTTATCACATTTTCGTCAAAAGAAACGTGCCTATGGCATAATAAATTCATAAAGCTCAACTAGTTACGGCCCACCCTAAAAGATAAAAAGAAATCCAATCATGGTCTCACTAATATCTCATTCCAGTACCAGTTAGTAACAATTTCTATCTTTTAGTCTTAGGAATACTTACTAAATATGAAGTTAAAATGTGTGAACAAGCTTCTTATGATATAATAATAAAAAGTATTAGTTAAACTTTTAGTTTTAAATTCTATGTATAGATTTCAAGTTTTTTTTTATTATTTCATATAATAGTATTTTATCTAACTATATCTACTTCTAGTGCACTATTTTTTAGCTGTGGTCAATTACTAAGCCTCGCCGTAAGTGTGTCGCTTTTATTATCCTCAAAAAGTTTATTGCTTTCGTTCTTTTATAAACACAAAAGAAAAACATTGTAAAGTATGATAACGAGCTTGTTTGACAATCTTTTTTTACACAAATTAATTCTTTTTTTTACTATTTTATGTAATTGACATTTCTTTTATAAAAACGACAACAGAATAAGTTAATACTTTTTTTGGTAAGTTTTTGGCATTTTTTTAAATCATTCTCACATTTTACCAAAAAAGATAGGATATTAAAAAAGACACAGCACTGGTGGCACTAAGAAGCGTCTATATTTCAACTGTAATGTGACGATCGCGTGGATATTAAAATACTCTTTCTTCACAAATCGGAGTTTATTCCACCACAAAAATATTATTGCTTTCAGAGGTTCAGCGTTACTGAGAAAAATATTTTTTTATATATTTTCTTAATTTTTCCACCCGTTTCGCATTTTAATTATCAGCTCTCCAGAAGCAATCGTGCACGCTATCTAAAAATATAGGTATACGCATGACCACTAGCTAAACGAACTATTTGTTCGAAAATTAAGACAGAAATGATAGAATAACTTTTATGGAAAATTAATACATCAAAACTTTTGGCGCAATACATCTCGAAATACTGGTATCGTACCCGCCATTACTACATATACATATATAAATATAACTTCTTAAAATTAGCGATCCAAAAATATGAAATATACGTGTTGTATTAGTGCGCCCCCGGCCGCTGCGCGCTCGCGAGTGCCGCGCCTCCACACTGCACAACAAGTGCGCCAACTCGCGATATCTGCAACTTGTGCCGTTCGCTACCGGAGGGTGCAAAAGCCGCCACAACTGGACGGTTTTTCTCAATCCTCGTCGCGTGTTTATTTTCCTCTAATCGAAAAAACACTAGCTCATTCCCAACAGAACACCGTTCGACATCAAACGGCGAAAAATTGAAACTTCCGCTGCGAATCAACCAGTATCTTTTACCTACTTTTCTCAACTCTGGGCCTCTCAAAATCTAAACAAACAGGAATATATCGGAATATACGAACAGTCGAATTAATAATTGGAGAAAGATTAGAATTTTCATAAAAACTAAATCTGAAATCTAATTACAATATCATAAAACTGAACGTAATAAAGAAAGTGAAACGAGATAGAAGAAGTAAGTTTGAGAACTCAAAGTACCAGGGCCCTGCTCAAGCAAAGCGTCCTTATTCGTTCGAAACTTTTGCTTTATAAAAATACGAATCGAAAATATCTCGACTGTAGCACGTCTTCTTATGGTTAAGCTATGATTATTCTATTATTTCTTATACTATAAAACTTTACTATGTTTACTACGTTAAAATATCAGAGAATTCAGAAAAAGGGAATATTTAGGTATTTATTTTCTATATTTAAGTGGTGCACAACCTTATTTCTTCATGAACGCTAGTTAAGTATGGCGTTAGCATAACGAGGATCTAAAACAAAACTCACTATCTAAAGAACTAATAGTAGATGTAGGTAGTCTATGAGAATTCATATTAGGGGTCTGCACTTATTGGAATAGGAACTAGGGGAGGAGGAATACGAACTTAACGATATAGTGGCGAAAGAAGAAGTCGAAGAACGAATAGAAAAGAAAGTATGGGTAACACGGTCGAAGGTCGCTCACAAGATTAGATCTAATCTAAAGGGAGTCTCAAAGATCGTAGATCATGTTCGATGATATCTAAGGCTTCACCGTCACTGCATAGACTAAAAGAATTAAAACTATTTAGGCTGGAATGAAACCTATTGTAAATTTTCGACCGAAACTGACCGCGTAATTACTTTTATATCTCTTAAATACGATAAAATCTCAAAATACTCACAGCTCGTCGGGTTTATTGTATTATACGCTAAGTGCATCTACTTTATAAGAACAGTGGCTTTTTAATAATTTGAATTTGTACTTAACCTACATATTTTAAACTCCATTGCTGAAATCATTCATAGAATAGAATTCAAGTTTTGACTCGATCTAAAGTTCGAAGCAAATAAACCAACTCAATTTTTCACATTAAAATTCATTATCAAATCGTTTGCAATTGACGTGATTCGCAAAAGCCAAACGTTCCGCAATCAATCATTCTTGTAGATATTTTATGAATTTTCAAAAATTTTACGTCAAGTCTTACAATTTTTTTCAGCCAATACGTTTGATGATCTAGGTTTAATTACTTTACATCCAATTTAGAGTTTTCAAAAATATGATTCCAATAAATGTTCTAAACAAATATCTCAAAAATACATTATGAAAATATAATACAAATACGATAAAATTTATACTAAATATAACCCTGTCTATGACCTGAAGAGTTTAAAATAAAGAATAAATCGAAATCTAAACTCTGAACAAGTCATTTCTAAGGAGAACATAATTACTTCCTAGTCACACGCGTTGCTATAATCCGTTTACATTACGCGCAGATAGAACTGCGGAGATTTACATTAGAAGAATGAATACAACGATTTCGTATCATACGACCGTTCAATCAATTGAATCGGTATCGAATCATAACGTGGTGTTTTATTTCAGAAAACAAAAACGAAACGTGGTAGTCAAAACTTTTCGTATCGTCTACAATAAAAATGCGATATACAAAAGAATAGTTAAAACATTTCAAATAGACAAGGCCTGAGTCAGTTCAAAACTCCGATAAGGAACCTGTTTTTGTGAAAGTAGCTAAAGTTATGTCAGCCAGTATTTAAATAATGCGAAAGGCAGTTGGTAATTAGAAATACTAAATACACCAGATCATAGAAATCCAACAAAAGATTTAGACATGTAAAATGATAACAGAAAACATCCGATAAAAGGTAGAATGTAAATAAACATAGTTTAGGGAATGTATAGCGTCCGTTGAATAACTGCCGTTGTCAGATTTTAAACAGAAGCTCTAGTAGGAGATCTTCGTCCACGTTCATTGGCGATTCAGGAGCAAGGTAATCAACGATTCTAGAAAATTGAAAGTGAAATTAAAATCGATTAGTTTATGCTCTAGAGTGAATTTGTTTTGTCAGTCAATCAATATATTTCGTAAGCAGACGATGACGAAGTGCAAGACTGTCCAAATCTTAACGAACTTTAAAAAACATTTCAAATCAGTTACTAGTTCTGAACATAATCTTATACCAAGTTTCTAACTAGTCAATCTAATTTTAGAACAATGTATGTGTCTTAAAGGTTAATAAAATTGTTTGTGATGTCATGATAATGATTGTCTTTATGAAAAACACTATCATTTTGAATGAATAATTCAGGCCTAAAATCATAATATGAAACAGAAGTTCTACTACTGCAAAGTAGGGTATTGTCTTGCTTAACTATGCAGTTGGTGATGTCGATGATGCTCACCTATTAGGCGTGGGTGGTGTACTGGTGATGCGCGGCCACGAGTTTTGGCGGACATCCGGCGACCGCTGGGCCCCCCTCACGCTTGCGGCTCGTGCGTTCTGCAACCTGCCACAAACGGGGAGATATTTTCATTAAAAACGTTGTAAATCTACTTCATACTATACAAAAAGAACATATTCTAGAAATGTTTAATTTCATTCACAGATATTACACTCAAGGGCATACAGGTCTACACAAGACCAAATAAATGTTATGTTTCACTACGAAAACTTACGTTGGTAGTCATTTCCTCCCATGTGCTGTGCAGCGTGAAAATAGTTTTGGGAATATTAAAATAAACTTCGATTGCAGACAAGAAAATATATAAAATTATTGTATTGAAGACAAAACTAGTCAACAAGCTGAAAAACCACTTGAAAATCCAAATCCAGTGAATGATAACGAATCAAAATAACAAGATGATAATTAAGTATTATCTCAAGATACCAGACAAAAACATAATAACATTAAACAGTCTACCGGATTCGAAGAAAACGTTTCCACCTACATAAGCTAAGCTTTAAATATTCACGAAACTCGGATAAACAAGCTTGAACAAAAACCTCCTTTAATTTAATAAAACAACAAGTCTGAAAGTTTAACAAAATCATGCTCTAAAGATTCTCTTATCGAAGGGAAGGAACAAACTTGGGCACAGTTGATTTATCTATCCGCCACAGATACAGAAGTTTCGAGAAAAGCTAAAATGTTTCATTCATAAAGTACGAACTGATTCGGGCTTAGATTACTCGGCTTGGATCGGGAACGAGCCAGTAGGCGAAATTAATTTATCTTTGACTGCGATGGAAGCAACGAATAAAGGTCTTAATTGTTGGAAATATTTGATGAATTTTCGCTTTGTAGAAAGCAAAGAGAATTAAATGTTTTTCATCAAGACGAATGATTCGGTTTTTTTTTATTACCTACAGCAAACTCTACGTCCCTCGAAATTGTATTTTTGGTACCACTCTTTGACTGACATTATGAAATTATGAAGCGGAGGTATGTGGGAAATATCGTGAGGAGTGTTTTGAGTTTAAATGTAGATGACTTTAAGGAAGACCAAAGAAACGTTGGGAGGAGACATTGTGTGAAGCATGATATCACAAGAATGGAGGTGTTTGATGAGATGACGAGTAATATAGAGAAGTACGGAAGAACAAGACATGTTGTGCCGACCCCAAATAAATTGAAACTAGGATGAATGATGAAGATGGTTATAAAATTACGATCTTGACTTCTTAAGGCGACTACAGGAGCTAAACGCGAGTTTTACAATGCCTGAAAGTATATGATTCACTGCAATAAACAAAACCAGAAAAATATATGATATTCTTCAGGATCTAGGCTAGTATGATAGTGTTTTGAAAACATAAAACCATTAATTTTACTTGATAAAAAAAATCACTAACTTATCTCTAAAAAAATATTTTAAAGAGTAAAAACCATACTAAATTATATGCCATCATTCTGATTTTTTTTGGCAATTTATTCTACAAGCAACATATTAGCATCACAGTGTTTTATGTTTTTAGTCCAATCAATAGATTTTTTGTAAATCGATCGTAACCACTAATTTCGCACTGACGTAACAACCACTTTGTAGTGCAAGCTGACTGGAACTTCTAAAAGTATTTCAAACGAAGTTTGAACCACCACAAATAGAGTTGCTAATTTAGCTCATGTAGTCCCATTAATAACATTAGTAGTTATTTTTTTCCTGCGATACTATCCAAGCTCCGTTGAGATTGGCCATTATGACAGAAAGCGAGCAGGAGGACAGGAAATGAGAAAGATCAAGAAAAAATATGAATAAGCTTCTCCAGCTTACATTAGACTAGGTTAGTCTAATGTAAGCTTCTCCATCGCACATTTTTTCTTGATCTTTCTTATTTCTGATGAATAATAACTTCATCAATGTACATAAATATCATTCAACCGCACCCAGCGCAATGTAATCTTTAACTTTCTTATTAAAACCTTGAGGAAGTTTGAAGCTTCAAAGTTGTTCTTTGGAAACGATCCCTGCCGTTCATTAAAACAGATATATTTGGATATCGAAAATTAGAAAGTAGAATTAGAAAGTATTTGATTTTGTATGATAAATTGATCTTATTTTCTTTTCAACCGACTTCTAAAAGGAGGAGGTACTCTATTTAAAACTGCACCGACTAAATCCCGAAAAAAAACTAAAATAGAAGGCAAACGTAAACGTTTGAAGGGGAGGATTTAAATAAAAGGGAACCATTATGTCCTAACAGGTGGTGTAAATAGGGGTCCATGCACACCCTGTATTAGGACATTCACGAAGCCGACAATCAAGCATTCTGTACATCATATTAAGTAACAGTACGCAACAATTTTTGCTTGGAAACGACTTTTTTATTGGGGTGAAAACACTAAAAACATTGTGGTGATGGACGCATTTAATATTAAACGGGTTAAGAAGGTTGAAAGCAAGACCTTAAAACTAGTATTTGAAAAAAAAACTTGAGAATATTTGGAACTCCGACCTCCAATATCGCCGTAACTAATATGTGTCTCAGATATGGTCCAGAGGGAGGGGCCCGCAAGGACTGTAGCCTGCCGGGGTCGCGGGACTGTTCGAAAGAGATACCGTGGCCCCGGAACGTAAAGGGCGAGGAAGGAACATGGATGGGTTTTAGTTTTTAGTCAGTAAAAGTCTGATACTCCCCCCGCTCCGCCCAGAGTGGGAGAAGTCATTTGATGATTTCGCATCCGAAAAAGTATAAAAAAAGGGATGGTCCCGAACAAAAAAATGTCGTAATGACGGGGAGAACAAGTGCCTTTCGGTTTTGTTAAGGGTCTATTTACAACCTTTATATGAAAGCAAGGCGACTTACAAAAGGTAGGTGTGAGTGGATAGGCCGGAAAGGAGCGTCCTTGAAGGATATATATTTGCGTTCAGTCTCAGATCCCACCGAAGGGCGACCTTTTCACATTAGTACATATTATTATTATGAAAACTACTGTGAGTCTTGACCGATTATAATTTTCAACCGACGTGAATGTTATGAAATTATGTTTTTTTTTAAGATTAATTTACACATGTTAGTTTCAACGAACAAAAAAATAGACAACACAAAAGTTTCTTGTTGTTTTAGCGTTGTACTTTCTATAAATATTAACTTCGTTTGAAAAAAAAAAAAGTATTTTTTATTTTTATTTATTTTTTAAGTGTGAGTATTTTCATAAAAGTTAGACTTAACTTAATTTCATCAGACAAACTGTTCGCAATATGTTTATACTGTTAGCCTATAAAGTCAATGCGTGGTACTCGCAACAGTGACTGGCGTCATGAGTGTGTGGCCGTTACCGGCGAACGAACAAATGGTATTTACTACCTACCCCAATGTAGAAAAGGCGTCAGTTTAAGTATGGATGTTCTAATAATAGAGTAAAGGACAGTCCAAAAGTTGTAAATTACAAGAACGTTGCCTTTTTATGTGTCTGAGTTCGTGTAATTTTGCTGATTATGGACACAAGGAAAGGAGGTTATTCATCAACTTAATACAGTTAAGGGTGTTTGCAATGAATACTAATGTTTGCCTAAATCAACACTAATATTATAAAACGGAAAAAAAAATATTTTTATGTGTATGTCATTTTGTCGATTCAATGACAGATGAACAAAAGATTTGTCGAGTCTCTCTCGTTTCTCCGATGGTCATACTAGGCGGGCTGGTTTGATACTGAAAACATCTTGATAGAAAAACCTTACGAATAACACTATGCCCAACCCGAAAATCAAATCAAGTATATTTGTGTCAAGATAAATTGAAACACTAAAAATAAACACACTAAAAATAAACACTATAATAATATGTAAACACTTAAGAATTTTTAAATTGTGTTTCTCCTAATGCACTCGTACTGATTGTAATTTAGGTAATGTTACTCGTATTACGTACATCGTATTCTGGAACTCATATTTTTATGAAAAAGATCCAATCTCCTATTACAATTTTTATTTCTCGCGAAAATAGCTATAATATTAAGGAAAGTGTTTACATATCATTAGACGTGACTGTACATAACATCACGCCTTGCAATCCCTGAAGTAAGTACGAGTAGAGGTGTACCTAACAAGTCCGACCACATTTAACCAGTTATGTTTTAAGTTCCATGCAATAGAGACGAGCTTAATGTCATCAACCGGGGACAAATTCAAACTCCGTGACTGCTACTGAGAAATTCCTGATGGAAAAAACCGATAACACATTGCCCGGCTCGGGAATCGAACCCAGGACCTCATGCAGACCAATGACGTCTTAATATCAATACATGAATAAATTTAGCGTTAAAATACTTAACTGACTGGTAATTTGATTTGAACGGAAATAAAGTGTCTTGCAAACCTCAATGAAATATAATCTTTGTTCACAACATCGTTTGAAGAACAAACATTCAGAAATTATACCATCCGCCAAATTATAAAGTACTAAAATAAGATTGGGACGCGTTCTTTCCTTACAAAAATATATGATATTCTTATATTCCTTCCCATTCAAAGAGCTTTAGCCCTTCCTCGGCGGCATAATGGAGGCAGTATATTAGTTCCGGGTAAACAATTCAGGGTTTCCATGCGATATATAAGGAGTATATTTTTGTAAATAATATTTGTTATACGGTACACAATGTGAAGTGGCTTGACGCGCCTTTTTATTGAGGTTATGAAAAGATCTGACGTTGAAGACTGGAATTGAATTGTTTTGTTTGCATTTTTTTTTCTTTTCTTTGTGTTGTGTTATTATTTTGTTGGATGGAAGATTTGGCTTTAAATCTTTCATTTTATTTTAACTTTATCTTTAGGACTTAAAAGTTTACAAAATCTTGTTGAGCTGTTTATTTTACCAACATTTTAATTTAGAAATATGAAATCATTGAATGTTAACGCGAATTAAGTAGTTTTTTGCCTTGTTAAAACAATTTTTGTAATTATCAAAGGAGGGTTTGCACACAATTAAATAAAGGAGATCCCAAAACACTACAGAAACATATGCCTAGCGTTACAAGGCTAGAATTTTGCCATAAATTACAACATTTGGGAAAGTTTCACGAGCCTCATTTTTCACGTCTCTCAGCAAATGGCCAAGTTGGTAAAATCAGACAATGTTTACATTTTCGGTTATTTTACTATTTCAGTTATTGTGACATTGTAGTTTCTAATTAGCTTTTAAAAAGTTTTCTTGTTAGACATTACAAGACTGATTTAAGTTAATTTAAAGACAAAAAATTACTTGAAAAATTGATCTCATATAATTACGTAAATACATTCTTAGTTTGAAAATAACATACCCACCATTCTTACCTGACTTCCCTTTTTCAATAATAATATGCTCTGCACACAACAAGAATCTTCGGTCCGAGAATAATCGACTTCTTCGTTGTCCTTCTCATCGCTCTGGCTTTATAAAGTCATCTTTCTTTGTCCAGGCGGTCTTTCTTTGGAATGCGTTCCCTCAGAATATTAGGACAGTAAGTAACCAATCGGTTCACTTTTAAAGTGAAAGCTCGAGAGCACGTTCACAAGAAGTTGGCAAAGTCGTCTCAGAACTAACTTGTAGTTTTTCTTGTTAATCACTGATAACCTTTTTTATATTTTGTTTGTCTCTGCATCACCCTAAGGTAGACTGGTAGAAAATGCCCAAGGCATTATGTCCGCCTTTGTACAGTTTTTACTTGCGAATAAAGTTTAAATAAATAAATAAAATTAATAGAGATATTCTAACTAAATTGGTGCCCAAAAGTAGATCTGTATTTTAAACCACAAAGGGATTCCTATAGATCACTTGACTAGTTAAGGAAATATAGTTATAAATCAAATCAAAATCAAATCAAAATCATTTATTGCTTTAACCACAATGTGATAAATGGTGGTAAATTAAATTATAGTAACAATTATGGACCCTGCCGGGCACAGCAATTTTTAAAGTAAAATAAATAGAGAGAGGAAAAGCGCTTTATAACTTATACTATTAAATATTCATTTATCATTTATCTAATAATCATAATAGCCTCCAATAATAATAATAGTCTACCGAATCATTTCTTATTTATATAATTATGTTTAAAATTGCTACTTAATTTACTAGCTTAAAATTGTTCATTTTTATTAGTTAAATTATAGTTATTTAATAAAAATGTATTTTGTGTAAAAGTCTTATAGTTTAATTTAATTTTGGTTATTTTATTTAGTAAATGTCTGTTTTTCATAATTATGAATGATTATTAAATATATAAATTGTAAAGTGTTTAGATCTTTACTAACATATGTTCTAGGATTTTTTGTTTCAGTGTATTTTTTATTGGCTTCGAAGGCTGATTGACTTCCAGCTTTACCCAGTAGAGTACTTGAAGCAGTTTCCGGAATTTACAGAAATGTTACTGTATCAACTGAGTCCACGGTCCTAAGTTTAATACTGCTTATTTTCTGTAATTGCCCACTGCAATTGAGGCTAAGATATGGATTATCTAAGCAACATTTTGTTTTTTAATTATTTTGGTACATATCTGATTCGTGTTATGGCTAGGCCCATAATGGAGGATCTCCTTTAATAAGTAACATGTTCTGATCGTAAACACTAAAAGCATGTCGTCGTTTTGTCTCCACTTCCAGAGCCATCAAAGGCCTAGTTATTTCAGAGCCACTTTCCTTAGAAACGAACTAGGTTAGTGTGTTAATTACAAACAATCATAATGAGACTTTAATTATAATTCACGTAAAATACAATTACAACGTCAACTAAAGAATGTTCCAAGAAATGAATACGATAAGGTGTCTTTGAAAAAATCTAAAAAGACTTGAATGAAAGCATTTTTCACATGACAATATCTTAAGATCTGTCGGTATTTTATTGATTCCAATTAATTCGAATTGGAGACAAGGACAAGGATCTGTTTTTCTGAGAATGTTTTTGTTGTGTATGTGGCTGCGTCCACGTTTAAAGTACTCGCCTCATCTACTAATAAATCAGTATGCATTCAGCATGCGGTTGTTTCACTTGTCTCCGTTACTCTTATACTTAACAGTTTTCTGCCTAATAGTTTAATTTATAAACTGGTACTATATTCACAATAATACTCTTCATTACTTTTACATTATCGGTAAGAACGGATCTGATTAAAGACACATGAAACGGATGTAACATCAAATAGAAAGAACGACTATCAAATAAAAATATCCTTATAGGACAAAAAAGACACATAATAGGCAAGACGTAGAGCAAAATAGAAAAGCGCTATAAAAACCATTGAATCTATCTATCTATCTATACATATAATAAAAGAGTAAAAAAGCTGTGTCTGTACATTGAATATATTTAAAAAATAATAATTGAAGCGGGTTTAGAAACAGTAATAGAGCACGAATCCAAAAAAAAAAGTCTGTCTGTTTGTCTGTTTGTCTGTTTATCTGTTTGTCTGTTTGTTTGTACACGCTAATCTTCGGAAGTACTGGACGGATTTGAATGATTTTTTTTTTGTTGTATAGGATATAATAAAAGAGTAAAAAAGCTGTGTCTGTACATTGAATATATTTAAAAAATAATAATTGAAGCGGGTTTAGAAACAGTAATAGAGCACGAATCCAAAAAAAAAAGTCTGTCTGTTTGTCTGTTTATCTGTTTGTCTGTTTGTTTGTACACGCTAATCTTCGGAAGTACTGGACGGATTTGAATGATTTTTTTTTTGTTGTATAGGTATTATGTCTGGGCAACATATAGGCTATAATTTATCTTGGAAACCTGAACACCTGATGTAGAACCGCAATAGACCAGCTAAACTATAAGAGATACAAATATGACACCATAGCAAAAATTGTTTCACGTGATGAGCATTTTCTGCTGAGAGAATAAATTTGAAGATCTGGAACACCTGATGTGGAACTCCAAGAGCCCAGCTACACCATAACACATATAGGAATGACGTCTTAGCAAAAGTTATTCAATCTGATGAGCACTCTCTGTTGACTTAAAAAAATCGAAGATCTGGGGACACCTGTCGTGGAACTCCAATAGCCCAGCTACACCATAACACATATAGGAATGACGTCTTAGCAAAAGTTGTTCAATCTGATAAGCCCTCTCTGTTGACTTATAAAAATCGAAGATCTGGGACACCTGTCGTGGAACTCCAATAGCCCAGCTACACCATAACGCATATAGGAATGACGTCTTAGCAAAAGTTGTTCGGTCTGATGGGCATTTCCTGTTGAATTAGAAAAAATACAAGATCAGAAACATCTGATGTGAAAATTATTGCAAAGCTATCACTAATTTCACTGTATAATTATAAAATGACAAAAACTGGGAGTACCTCCACGCGGTTAAGGAGGTAACAGTTTAGGACTGATTTTCGATTTTCGATGACGATGGTATATCATTGAAAATTTGACTCTACTGGCCAAAACTCCCATTTATTATTTTATTTTATCGAATAAATATGTCTTCGAGCTTATGTTATTTGAGTGTTTTTGGCATGAAGAGACAGAAGAAGAGCGCCGAACACGCGCACAACAAAATATTCATAATCTGTTAGAAAGTGAGAGAGAAAGAATTGCTGGAGTACGGCATGAAGAGACAGAAGAAGAGCGCGAAGACTTTGACATTCTCTGAATAGAATGTCGATAACATCTGAAGAATCGGGTGTCTCAAGATATAGCCGTAGGGCATGATGACCTTCCTTGGGTTGATAAGAAACGGAGTTCATTTACGTATACTCCTATGATTGAATACGCCACATATTCCGCCATCGGAGGTATGGTTCAAAATTTTACTTTTTGTGAAGCTGTTAAATGGCAAAAAGAAACAAACGGTATGTGTTGCTCATGTGGGAAAGATACATTATTTTCCCGTCCCCGGGCTCTTAGAATTAGACGTTTCAGATCTTTGACTTTGACGAACCCGGTGTCGCTGGCAAAAGCAATAGGATCCGCGTACGAAGTCGTGGGCAGAAGCTAGTACATATAATAAAAGAGTAAAAAAGCTGTGTCTGTACATTGAATATATTTAAAAAATAGTAATTGAAGGGCGTTTAAAAACAGTAATAGAACACGAATCCAAAAAAAAAGACTGTCTGTTTGTCTGTTTATCTGTTTGTCTGTTTGTTTGTACACGCTAATCTTCGGAAGTACTGGACGGATTTGAATGATTTTTTTTTTTGTTGTAAAGGTATTATGTCTGGGCAACATATAGGCTATAATTTATCTTGGAAACCTGAACACCTGATGTAGAACCGCAATAGACCAGCTAAACTATAAGAGATACAAATATGACACCATAGCAAAAATTGTTTCACGTGATGAGCATTTTCTGCTGAGAGAATAAATTTGAAGATCTGGAACACCTGATGTGGAACTCCAAGAGCCCAGCTACACCATAACACATATAGGAATGACGTCTTAGCAAAAGTTGTTCAATCTGATGAGCACTCTCTGTTGACTTATAAAAATCGAAGATCTGGGACACCTGTCGTGGAACTCCAATAGCCCAGCTACACCATAACACATATAGGAATGACGTCTTAGCAAAAGTTGTTCAATCTGATAAGCACTCTCTGTTGACTTATAAAAATCGAAGATCTGGGACACCTGTCGTGGAACTCCAATAGCCCAGCTACACCATAACACGTATAGGAATGACGTCTTAGCAAAAGTTGTTCAATTTGATGAGCACTCTCTGTTAATTTATAAAATCGAAGATCTGGAACACCTGTTGTGGAACTACAAGAGCCCAGCTACACCATAACACATAGGAATGATGACGTCTTAGCAAAAGTTGTTCGGTCTGATGGGCATTTCCTGTTGACTTATAAAAAATCGAAGATCAGAAACATCTGATGTGAAAATTATTGCAAAGCTATCACTAATTTCACTGTATAATTATAAAATAACAAAAACTGGGAGTACCTCCACGCGGTTAAGGAGGTAACAGTTTAGGACTGATTTTCGATTTTCGATGACGATGGTATATCATTGAAAATTTGACTCTACTGGCCAAACTCCCATTTATTATTTTATTTTATCGAATAAATATGTCTTCGAGCTTATGTTATTTGAGTGTTTTTGGCATGAAGAGACAGAAGAAGAGCGCCGAACACGCGCACAACAAAATATTCATAATCTGTTAGAAAGTGAGAGAGAAAGAATTGCTGGAGTACGGCATGAAGAGACAGAAGAAGAGCGCGAAGACTTCGACATTCTCTGAACAGAATGTCGATAACATCTGAAGAATCGGGTTCTCAAGATATAGCCGTAGGGCATGATGACCCTCCTTGGGTTGATAAGAAACGGAGTTCATTTACGTATACTCCTATGATTGAATATGTCACCGTAAAATTGTCAAATACGTTATATTATAATATCTCTAGCGATATTGTAAAATCTCGAAATATTGTCAAATGAACATGCGGAAGTACCTCTGCCCCCATAATCAGGACTTGGGGCACCCTCCCGTTAGGTTAGTTAGGTTCCTTTAAACCCTGCACCCGGAAATAGGGGCCCCGCGAAGCGGGGCTCCGTCGACTACGCTTTTTAGGGGAATATAAAGTGTTTTAAGGTTAGGTTAGAATAATCGGTATTTCTCAGGAATGGTACAATATCTTTTCATGAGAGTTGTATCACTGGGCAAGGGGGACCCCTCCTTCCCTCCACACCACGTGAGTTGACTACCATCGCATGCATTTCACGAAAAATAATGCGTTTTTGTTGTAAGCAGTATGTTCATTTGACAATATTTCGAGATTTTACAATATCGCTAGAGATATTACAATATAACGTATTTGACAATTTTACTGTGACAAATACGCCACATATTCCGCCATAAGAGGTATATGGTTCAAAATTTTACTTTTTGTGAAGCTGTTAAATGGCAAAAAGAAACAAACGGTATGTGTTGCTCGGGTGGGAAAGATCCATTATTTTCCCGTCCTCGGGCTCTTAGAATTAGACGTTTCAGATCTTCGATTTTGACGAACCCGGTGTCGCTGGCAAAAGCAATAGGATCCGCGTACGAAGTCGCGGGCAGAAGCTAGTAAGGAAATAAAAATCAAAAGTCTCGAGTACAAACTCAAGAGATGGACCTATAATTTTTCGGATATTTGCTTCGGTAAAAGAAAACATCATGAAGAAACCAAATCAGCAATCAGCATGCCTGAGATAAATTTCTTGACAGCATGTTAAGCCAAGTCAGAAACATATAAAAACTCTGATACCAGGTTTGACACTAACAACACGAAAAAAAGAAAGAAGACTGAAAAAAAATTTACACTAATCAGTTAATCGGTAGAGTACAAGACAAGAATGTACCTCGTATTGCTATTGCAATGGCGTCATGTGCACGACGCAACTAATCACAAACTAGTTATTTGTTTTACACAAGTACCAAAATGTACGACATATTATTACAACAACATATTGACACATATTAACTAAAAAGCTGAAAGCTTCCTGCTTCACAATGTTAAAGTATCTGAAATTCATCCCTTTTGCTATTGTGTCAATAAAATCTACCACTTACTTGATTTTAGACTGCCTCATGAACTGTTGGATCTTCCTCGCCGCTTGATTCTGACGCCTCTGTGAGTATGTCCTCCTGTTCAACCAAATATTATGTTAGATCATGTTTATCCCTGTTTTACTACACAGTTCTACTTTAAAACGAATGTGAGTATTTGTTCTCACTTGTACTACGTTTAGGCGTAGATCGTACATTTGCACTCTGCAAAAATGCACGAATGCGAATTTACCCCGTTTTGGATTTGCAAATCCAAGTTTCAGCTTATTCCTAATTTCGTTGCTATTTAACTCACAATTCAACCATTTAAAAGATGTCTTTGATTGTCATATGTTTTTTTAAATCTTTACATAAACTTCTTTTAACAATCTATCATTCTAAGTTTACTAGAATATTTTCTGCACTTACTTGATAGGTGTGGTAGCCATCCTGCGCGCACGCATGGCGCGATAGCCTCGCTGTATCACCGTCGCAGCTGCATGCATTTGTTTCCAGTACGCAAACTGTGCACACAAAATAGCAAAAAACACAAATTAACTAACACTTCATCCTAATTTGTTTTTGGATTGGGTTTTATAAGATAGTTCAGGAGCGTGTTTTTACTCAAATCCAAAAACGAATGAGGGCAATGCCATGTAGTTTCAAGCACCATACTAGGTGCTTACCACGACACACTTGTCAAAATCAAATTTGGCAAAATCGAATTGACAATAATGTTCAGACACGAATGCCTTGATTACATGTGCCGAGTACAGGTGGTTCGTTATTGCCAAGCTAGAGAACTCAGCTTCGTGCTTGGGAAATGCAAACGGTCGAGTGCACTGTTTCAGCTGACTTGTCACCACCATCATCTGCATAGCCTTTTCCCAACCATGTTAGGGTCGGCTTCCAGTCTAACCAGATGCAGCTAAATATCAGTATTTAACATGGAGCGACTATCTGACCTCCATAGTTAGTACTGGGTAGTAGATACCACTTGGTAAGACTGGATGTCAGAGTTTTTAGGCCACGGACTGCCTGTAACAACTGTCAAAGATTTACAAATGACAGCCGGGACCAAAAGCGTAACGTGCTTTCTGAGGCACGGAGGAAAATCGGTATCGGCAAGCACGGCTAAACCTAAAGATCAACCCGAGCAACTGTTATTATTTAGCTACGAGCTCCTTTGCTTCTTCAGCAGACTCATCCAGGTTTAATTTTTCGGATTACAAATGTCAATAGCACACTGTTTCCTATCAACTATTTTTTTTATATTCTCCATCTCTCAATGTCTCTCAATCTTATATAATTTGTGACAGTGAACACGATTTGGTTCTGCCTAACGCACCTGTTTGTACCTCCTGTAGCAGTTCTGTATGGTGATGGCGGCTGCCGCAGCTCTCCGCTGCAGCTGTCTGCCGCGGTACTGGCGGTATGCCTTCTGGATCGTGATCGCTGCGGAGTATAGCTCCCGTTGTTCGCGGTCTGGGGAATATATGAGGGTTAGAAACTCTTTCTGAGTTTACGATGATTCGGCATTGTAGCTGCTGATGAATAAAATACAGGGTGTAAACAACCTCATCTCGTAGTAACTTTACGCAAAAAATATTGCTGGGAAACGATTTTTTTTTGACAATGTTACGCACTCAAAACATTGTGCTGATAGATGGATTGGGTAGTACGGGGGTCATAGAGGTGTTTAAAGTAAAAATCTTACATTTAAAACTTCTAAGTATTTTAAAAAAGTTGGAACTTTGACCCCCAATATCAGGTATGATGTAGAACAAAAAAAAAATATCGCAATGACGGGGAGAAGAAGTACCTTTTTGGAGGTGTTTTGCACCCTTTATACCAGCATCGATAGAGAATATAGCAACGCCTCTAATATTACATCAAATAATAGTCTCTGATCAGTTTTCTATTGATTCATGAATGACTCGGATCTATCTCAAGAGTTTACGCAGTGTGTCTCCACAGACAATGTCCTACCATTTTCCATCTTGCTATGCTTGCCCTGACACCTGCGCATTTGACAATCGTATGACTGCATTAGCGAAGTCAACATAGCATGATGAAATGAAAATTTTTCATCGACACATTAAGAAGAAGAAAGGAACTTTAGATTTGCGAAAACGTTTTAGGTTAAAACAAAACATTTCTATGCTAGCGTAAAGAGTACCTCTGAAAAATTCTTTCTCATTCGTTTTTTCAACCTTTTTTCTCTCTATTCGCAAGAGTCAAACTTTCTCAGGAGTCCAACTTTTATAACATCCATACAAGTTGTTGCATGACTCCATTTTCTTTTTTTCTTCTCATTTCAGACTAAACCAACTCACCGTTCAACGTAAGATTAGAGAAGTGCGTGGTAGCGTTCAGGAACTCCTGCAGCGTGGCCGACGGCGTGGTGCAGAGCGGGGGCGCGGTGCGGGGCGAGGGCGGCGGGGGGGACAGCGCGGCCGAGCCGGGGGACAGCGACCCCGACGAGCACGGCGTGGAGCCACCACAGTACCTAAGAGACCAGCAACTCGGATCATACACTCATTCCAAGCTTAGAGGCCTTCGCAGACTGGGACGGCATGGCAAGGGGTGTAATATTTTTACCAATGGAAATGTCCATTGGTAAAAAATTTCATGGACCGACTATCTGACCTCCATAGTTAGTACTGGGTAGTAGATACCACTTGGTAAGACTGGTTGTCAGACTTTTTGGGCCACGGACTACCTGTAACAACTGTCAAAGACTTGCCAACAGAAATGACGGCCTGGACCAAAAGCTTAACGTGATTTCCGAGACACGGAAGAAAGTCGGTATTTAAGGGTGGTGACCCATCCACAGACCAACCTTGGCAAGCACAGCTTAACCTAAAGATCGACCCGAGCGGCTGTTATTATTTAGCCACGAGCTCCTCTCACGTATTGATATAGAAATACGTCTTAAATTGCTAAGCTTTAAATAGTGCAATTATGAAAACCGTGCCACGATCGTATTTCTCTATGTCAATACATTTGAATGTCTATTGGTAAAAAATTAAATACCTTGCCATACCGTTCCGGTCTGCGTAGTCTTTTAGTGAAATTTTGCCAGCAGAGGGATGAATAAAACCGAGGATTGTGGTGAATGGCACGCAATTGGAGACGCTTATGTCTAGTAGACCAGATAATGGAAGAATCGTTAAAATATAGTAAACATCTCAAGAAAGTTAAAAATGTATAGCTTAAAACATCGTAGTCGTCATAGTTTAACTCGAGCATATAGATCGGGTCGAGTTGCTTTTAAAAATCGTGAAAAATGTTTGTCACCTTGTTACACTACGCCTTAAGTCGCTAATCTAATCTTTTGTAGACGAACAAACCCGACACAACTACGTGTGTAAAACTAGAACGCTCTAATAGATAGAAAATGTACATAAACCCAAGTATAAGTTTTGAAAATTGACATTATAATGCAAACTAAAAAGAATAACTTAGTGCTATAATAAATTATTATAAACCCAAACCTGTAGTAGTTGTAGCCGAACTCGAAGCTAATGTTGCTGCAGACGTCATCCAGAGGAAGAAAGAAGAAAAGACCAAAAGAGATAGAAGGATTGTAGGATAGATACAAGGTAAGGTCACAACATCAAGAGACACAACACCAAGGGACCGTATTATGTCGTGTAGAGAAAGATGAAGCACAAAAAATAAATGTACGAGGTGTAAACGGACCCTTCACGAAGCCGTGCATCAAAATAAGTAACTATATGCAAAAAAATATTGCTGGGAAACGACTTTACTATTTGGGGTACAAATCACGTTTTACAGTAAAACTCAATGTGACGCACTTAAAAATGGTCATGGCTTCATAAATGGTCTATTTACAACCCGTACATCCCTTTCACAAAGAAACAAACGATAGCTTTGTAACGTCATAATACGGCCCAAATATTGAGTAGACGCTTACCTGTAAGTATTATCGCTGAACTCATAAGAAAAGTCACTGTTAAAGGTGGTGGTGTCTTCGAGGAGTGGAGTCATCAGTGTGTCCTCGCCGCCACCGCTGCCGCTGTCTAGACCGCAGCCCGACAGCAGAGACGAGCTTTCGTTCTATAGGCAAAGAAATAATCATTAGAACGTGTCATCACGAAGTATTTTAACTGTTGTGTTTCAATTTTGGTGTCTATTTACTTAGTACTCGTGTCTAATGATGCACTAACATCATCATCAGTCTCGTGTCCTTATCCTAGTATATTTGGAGTCGCCGGTAGCATGTCTTCTTCTTCCTTATTTCTCTATTACTTGTCATTTCTTCAGATACTTCCTTTATTGAATGAGGCTTTAACATATTAGAAGAAAAACACCTAAAGCTAATAATACTGCGAACACTGCGTCGTTGCTAAATGTAAGGCACTTCTGCAATCGATTTTGCAGAAGAGTTCATATCAAAGTCATCTGTTTATGTTTTCGTTTTCCAACAAAAGGTTGTTTCAACTATCTAAACTCATTTCTTTAATCTTTGGTTTGCCTTATTGCAAAATATTCATTACTTGTACATAAATGTTTCCTAGTATCTGCATACCTTTATTCTCTCGGGCATGGCGGCTATGATTTGCTCCGCCAGAGTGAACACCCGGTCATCCTGCTCCCCTGAAAAGATTTTATTAAGTGGAACCTTATAATATTAACTCGAGTTGATTGTTATAGAATTTTAGTGCCTTCAGACGAACCCGCGAGACTAATCAATAATCTTGCTCTGTTAGAGTTTCACCAACTTGTATTGTTGTTATTGAGTATATCGTTGAGATGGTCGTCTGAAGACTGTTTTGAAAACAAATCATGACAAATTAAATATCTTGATGTGTAAACTAATTAACTAATACCGCTTCATGACTATCATCCACTTTCATTTTAATAGCATTTACTTGTAATGTTATTTTTCTGTCATGATCTGTATTACTTGATAATATTACTGTCCGTTTAAACATATCAACTTGTGGTAGTTTTACAAAATAGCTGATAGATTTTTGTTTTTCTACACACACTCATATCAATAGCTCACATCAAGTAGACTAATGGTTACGTGTGATATTAGTTTCAAAACGGTTTTTTTTAACACGGCCACACACGTAGTTTTTGTATTATAATAATTATCATTATGCGTTTTGAAAATAACATCAAGCAAGTTGATGATGACACGATTATAAGTAAAAACTTAATCACACAAGTAGGTACTAATGGAAAATTAAAGTGGAAATAAGTGATTAAACTAAAACAGTGTTCACATTAATGGCATGACATAATTATTTATTGTTAATAATGATTCGATGACGTTCTCAAGAAGGTATATCAAAGTCATAAATATATAAACAAACTCTTAAATGAATGAAACAAGGTTACTTGAACTTTTACTCTTGCTATAGTTATCCATAAAGCAATGAAAATAAAACAACACAATCAAAAATCATGATTACATATTTTAGGAAACAAAATTTTGAGTAAACAAATATCTGGTAATATTCCAAACCTATGTCTAGTTTGAAACGAAAATATGTATACCTACAAAAAACTTAAACATTAGGAACTTAAGTCTAAATGAGGTTTTGGGTTTACGAAAATAAAGAAATATGCAAGGAATAAATAATAAAAAGTGTAATGAGAAATCAGTGCACGATACAACTGTTGCCAAAGAACTTACCTCAAACGATGGCAAACAGTAAATAATCTACACATAAAAAGCTTCTAAATACTCATGCAAGCGTTTAGCGTTCATGCAGTGTTGAAATTGTCACGTTTTTTTGAAAACAAGTGTACTGACTGAACAACGTAGTCTTGTGTACTGAAATTGGAAGTAGAAGCCAATCGATTTGGTTGTGATACAGTGATAGTGGATAGACCAATACAAACCACTGCAAGCGACATCGAGGGACAACATCGAGTTAACTAAACCGAACTTTATTTCGGAAGCAATTAGAACTCATTCATAGAGATTCTTTCGTATGAAGCGTGTATTAGTTTGTTAAAATATTAGTTTAATTTCATTGTTTTAAATGCTATAAAACTCGGTTCAGTTATAGGATACTACAGACAACAAACACTCAAGGGGTAACTCCGCTCATATTGGAACACAAAGTACAGAAGAAACTACAAGTGGTCTACCGACATACAGTGAACAAGGGCTACAGACTGGCGACAAAGAGGGAGACAAAGATATATAGACAACTTTTGTTAGAAGAAGAGGGAGGCAATGCAACTACTACATACACAACATCGACAGATAGGACGAGCGGAGTTATCGATGCTGCGACTCGAAATGGTATAGAAAGTTTACGGATAGTAAAAAATTGCCAATAGGAAGATTGATTTGAGAAAAATATTTAAAATAAATATTTAAGAAGAAATGTAATTTGAAGCCAATTCGGTAAATCGTAATCGTAATTTTGAATAATTTGTAAAATGAAAACAGAAATTGTACCGAAAGTAAATCTCTTCCTTTTTAAATGATTTTAGCTGTTGATTAAAACTTGAATTTTGAGTTTTATGACCATAATTTGAAAATGAGATTCTGTTCGAGCGAATCTTCATTAGGGTCTGCGCGCTCGGACCGCAGTCTATACCGTTTCTTGCGTACTGACCTGTGGCTGGGGGCGCGGGCTCGGTGCGCGGGCTCAGCGTGACGTCACCGAGCGGGCTGCGGGCGCGGCGCGGCGCCGTCTCGCCTGCGGAACCACCGCGCTCAACAATCCGCTAAGCCGCTACGGAGCCTTACCGGTCAAACGACGTGAGCCTACTGACGTCTTCACGTTCAAATCACTTTTATGAACCAAATCGAATGTTTTGAAAATGGACGTGGTCTCTAAAGTTATGTTTTGACGTTATCTGAAAAGAAGGAAGGGAAGCTACGGACTAAATGTCTGAATCTACTTTTTTGTTTGGTTCTTGCTTTCAGTGAACCGGATGCTGCGGTTGACAGTTTTATCATATAATTTGATATTATCAGCTAGAATTAACTGCTAGTGAACTTGTCATTGCGCAAAATAAATAAACAAGAACGTTCATAAAAGTTTTCTTATTCAACTCGACGGCTAGAAATGCGTCAAAAGGTAGATAACTGTCATAATCTCGTAGTGTAGAACTCACACGTTTGACCAGTTATGTTGCCGAACAAACCGTCACCATTTAAAGGAAACATAGACCGAAACCCAAAACCAAGGTTAGGACATTCAAATGTCATCAGCAGCCGTGCCGATATAAAATAACCAGCAAATGAAAAACGAATCGACTATGAATGAGGCGAAGTGGTTCAAAGACTTACAGAGCGCCAGGTCCATACGTCTGCCGATCTTCGAATCGCCAAGACTGTCTTCAGAGTTATCAGAATCTAAAGGTAGCGACATGCTTCGTTCCCATCTGAAAATGTCAGGATTTTGGCGAATTAAAATTGTCAATATTCTCTTTTGATCCTTTTAAAGATGATCTTATTAAAATTTTAATTTAACTTATATTAATCTTGTTTGTTTAGGAGAAAACTGCAAGTACTTTCGCGTTTTGGACAATGGTTGAAGAATATCATGAACTAAAGTCACAGTCATGCAAAAATAATGAAACTGCATTCAAAATTAATGGGAATGAAGTAATACCTCACAGAAGAACTGCTGTCTGACTTATCAATGGCTGAGCTGGATCTAAAAGCATCGGCCATGTTGATTCCAGAGTCTATCGACGGCCTCTTAACCAGGTTGCTCTCCAAACTGCCGGCGCGACTCTTTTGGGATAAACTGAAAAAACATCATATGAGTGAAAGTTTTGGTAAACGCAAGTAGGTTTCGGAAAATTAGAAAATACAACGAAAAGTGTGGTATCAATTCAAAGTGCCCAACAATACGCCATATTAACAGGTGTGTTTTAAAAGTCCTCAATGATAGCCATTTTGTTCGTACATTAATTACGTCTTGCGGAGCAGGAGGGTGTGTCAGACTTTTACTGACTAAAACACATCCATGTTCCTTCCTCGCCCTTTGTGTTCCGGGGCCACGGCATCTCTTTCAAACAGTACCGCAGCCCATGGGAAAAACCCTGAATCGCGAAAACAAACCAAACCCTGCATTGCGAAAACAAAACCAGCTGTTCCCTACTACTCGCATGTTCGCATAACTCGTCAAATGTAGGGAACAGCAGATTTTTTTGGCGATGAAGATTTCGATCCTATAGCAAAAGTTGTTCATAATGATGAGTACAATGACTCTTTAAGAGATTTCGTGTATGAATAGATGTTATAATGTATACCTATGCGGCCTCAGGAACACGCCATCCTTAGCGGGCGGGTGTATCCGGTCCAGCAGTGCGGCGAGCTGGTCGTGTCCGGCGCGGCGCGCGGCGGCGGCGGCCCCGCGCGCGCCCGCCTCGCGCCGCGTGCCCGCGCTCCAGCGCGCCAGCACCACGGCCGTCTCCGTGTGACCCGCCGCACTCGCCACCATCTGGGGAGACGAACAGAACATGTGTTAAGAGCCGTTTACATTTTGGTGTAACGCTAATTGTACAATTTACTTATGCTACGGCCAGACTTGCAGGCGAAGATTCGTGTTCGCGTTGTCGCGATAAAGTTCGTGTTCGCTCTATGACGAAGTGCTTGGCCACACTTGAAAAAAACCTTGCTACTGTCGCGATAATCTAGAACGTCGCGATAATTTATTTGTGGGAAAAAATGGAAGAGGCGGTTGCACTCGGGTAAAAATTATTTACTGCATCTTTCCTTATCCTCTCATTATTCCAATCCGTGATTAACAAGTTCAATCAAACACGTTTAAACCTCTCGGAGTATCGCAGTCAACTAGAGCGCGCGAAGTGTAGCCAAACGCACGAACTTTGTCGCGACAAAACCCTTTGATGTGCGGCAATTTACCGACAGCGGCGCGAAGGGCTTTCGTATTCGCGAAGTTTATCGCGATAGGACGAATTCTTTGGCCAGACGTGTCGCGACAACGCAAATCTTCGCGTTATCGCGATAGTGTAGCCCCAGCATTAAAAAGGCATACATCAAAAAGTACCTATTCTATTAGCATGAAAGTATATAGGACAATTCATCATCATCACAATTTTGCAGTTTTGCTTAAACATGCATTAGGAGAATGATTATTACTAAGTAAATAAATAGGTAAGATATCTAAACTTCGTTCTATTATTGATTGAAGTAGCGAAAAGGAACTATATTACTTTTTCAAGCAACGAATGGAAAACATAATTTCAACGAGTAAAACCGGCCATTTCGGGTTATTTTGTAACAGGTCTCTAATTGTTTGTTTGGCAAACCACTATGAAACGGAAATTGGTGTTAGTTTTTGTATCCAATGAACATTCTAAAAAATTCCAATGAAATTTTCGAATATGGCATACTACTCTAAACTGTCTATTAAAAATCAAACATTTCCTGGTCGCCAAAAAGATTTTTTTTGATCGAGTAAGCTATCGTAAAATATGGCAGAAGAATAAGGGAGCCTATACGCAGCAGTGGCCGATGCTAGGCTATCGTGACGATATGAAGCCCTATAATATGAGGTATATTGAAATATTTTGAAAAATTCACTGCAGATAATTTGACACACAACAATCAAACTAAACATATCAAGCATTGTTTTGAACTTACCAAAGGCGTACAATTATCGCTATCCCTAGCACCCAAATTGACTTCTTTCTCCAACGCCAAACTGGTATCATCCTGCCTCCACCTCAGCAGCACGGTGGTCAACTTGGTGTATCCTAGAGCAGCAGCCAAGTGAAGAATTGTGGAGCCATCATCATTGGGCTCAGTGCTGAAGCCTTCAACGTTCTCAGTCGATCGTTTGCTAAGGGCCCGACAGAAGGAAACCAAACGCTCCTCAAATTTTGGGTTAGAGTAGAGTTGCACATCTTCGACCTGAAATTGAGGACAACAAAAATTAAACTTTGAAGAAAGAAAAGTAACGTGTTTCAGTCATTTCAACTTTTAGGGTTCCGTTGCCAAATGGCTAAAATTTAAACATTATTGATTCGTCCTCCCCGTCTGTCTGCCTGTCCGTATTTTTCTTCTACACAAAGATGATTTTTAAGTTACACGAACTTTTAACAGTATTAATTGAATGGTTAGTTTATGAACTGTTTAGTCAAAACCGTATCCTCGTGAGACGTCGACACCTAAGCTTATCATCACCTGTCTAGCCTTTTCTCAACTATATTGGGGTCGGCTTCCATTCTAACCAGATGCAGCTGAATACCAATATTTTACATGGAGCGACTGCTTGTCTGACCACAACCCAGTTAATACTGGGTTAATACGATACCACTAGGTAAGACTGTTTGTTAGACTTTTTGGGCCACTGACTACCTATACCAACTGCCAAAGATGAACTAATGACAGCCGAGACCAACAACTTAACGTGCTTTCCTAAGCACGAAGGAAACTTGGTATATATGAGTGGTCACTCAGCAACAGACCAACCTAGACAAGCACGGCTTAACCTAAAGATTTAGATCTTTAGGTTCAGCCGAGCGTAAGCTCGAAAGCTGATAAATTTTTAGTTTATGGTATGAAAATATTCCCACCTGGCTATTTTCATCAGCAGGTTCAATCTTCAGCTGCAAACGACCTTGTAATCGCTGAAAGCGTTGTAGTAGCGTAAACCTCCTCAGATCTAGCGATGGCAGCGGCGCAGACGCAGGTGCAGACGACA
The DNA here is from genome assembly GCA_950022955.1 of Xestia ashworthii. Taxonomy (NCBI): domain Eukaryota; kingdom Metazoa; phylum Arthropoda; class Insecta; order Lepidoptera; family Noctuidae; genus Xestia; species Xestia ashworthii. The sequence continues at coordinate 21,551,778 of OX465562.1, forward strand.
CTGGTGCAGGGCCCAGCTTGTACTCGAATGCTACCACGTCTGATACTATACGTCCGCCTCGGGCCACTTGCAGCGCTGCTAGACCGACCTCGTGAGCTGAAATGGATGGACATTTAAAATAAAAATATGTAAAAAAAGGATTTCGTAAGGTAGGTACAGGTACACTGGAGACAACATTGTTCTGATTAACAAAATCATCCATGTATTCTCAATAACCCTTTTTTTTCTAAACTGTTCAAACCACTTGGGTTTCTAAATTATACAATTCAAAAAGAGTCTTAGTACATCAGCCAGACCACTAGTTGGACAGTCAAACAGCCAAGACTGGCCTGGCAGCCAACACTGGATTCATCTAAACCTTGTTTGAGGTCTCGAGTTTAAACCCAAGCACAGATATTATAATACTTCGACACCTCTGATTTTTTGGATTCGTGTGCGTATTGTTTAATTATTAGTTGCTTCGATGAAGAAAAGCATTGTGACAAAACGAAACCAGCATGCGTGGGCGGCATATCAACTCTGACCAGGTTATGTACTAATCACAAGAAAGAGACTTAATATATATATATATATATATATAATTATTTACCAACCTGGGCAGTAACACCTTAAAAGACCGTTCTGCACCAATATCGACGGCACGGGGAAGCCATCAAACAGTACTGTGTACTGATCAGAAGTGTCGGTCCAAGGTCCCGCTACCAGAACCTTGGCCCCACCTTCAGAATACGCCCATTCAGGAGAATAATCCGTAATGTTCATAGATCCCTCGGTATTGTTACTACTATCGGTCTGCATCTTTTCATTGCTATCTTCTGTTGCCACCATTGGGGGAGACTTGTCGCATATCGTCTGGAAATTGGAAAAAAAGAACTGCTTTTATATTGATTAAATCTGTCAATTTACCCAGTTTTTGTTAAAATGATAAGCTTATAAAACAAAAACTTAGGTAAAACAACAAGAAGGAAAGGAAAGAAGAAAGGTGCGATTTGAGAACTATGCTGGAACTATCAACATCTTTGTTACGGGTATGTATGTACATAATAGGGTGTAAAAAACTCTTAACGAAGCCGAAGGGCACTTTTTCTCCCTGTCATTGCGATATTTTTTGTTTAGACAATACTTGGATATTAGTTACTTGGAAGTTAGTTAGATATTGGGGGTCAAAGCACCAACTTTTTGACAGGTTTTTTTTACAATTTTTTAATGTAATATTCTTACTTTCAACACCTGCACGACCCTCGTACTATTCAATTCATCCGTCAAGACAATGTTTTGAGTGTATTACATTGAGTTCTACCAGAAAACAAGATTTTCCACCCCAAAGAAAGTCTATTTAGTTTGATGTACAGAATGTTTGGTTAACGGCTTCGTTAAGAGACTGTGATTGTTCCAGTCTGGCTATTTTATTTTTGAATAGGTAAAAAAAGAAAACAATGCAAATAATAATAATAAATTAAAAGTGTGATACGGTATCTCACCAAATGCTTTTCGACTCACCACGGGATTTGTAGAAATTGAATTGGGATCCAGCACTTCCAATTCAGGAAAATCTCCTAGCATATCAAAAGCGTCCAGATTCACATACACATTATCGTCCACTCCCGTAGCAGGAGACGCCACCACTTCACAACTGTCTATGAAGTCCATCGTATCTATCCCGGACACCATCACATTAGCTGTGTCAGTATGCCTCACACCATTCCTGTCTAAGTCACAAGTAGGCATGTTAGCTGACAATGTCTTCTGAATATCTTCATGCGATAACTCAAGAGTCTCGTCAAAGAATCCACTAGAACCTAAATTGCTGTCAGTACCGAGCAGCACTAATGTATCATCACAGTTATCTGTCAAAACTTTACTTTCTAATCTTTCTACTAAATCTGGATATCTCGATGGAGTCGCCGGTGCACTTGCGATTACCTGGTTTCTACTTCTTGGCTCCACTTTGATCTTCCTTTCAAAAATGTCAACATCTATTTTCTCTTCTTTAGGCTCAATTTCTAATTTCATTTCTGTATTTTGGATAGAAGGTTGGGTAGGCTGACTATCTGGGATTTCCCTTTTTAAAACAAAAGTGGGTTTGTACTGTTGCCTATACCTATCTCGGGGTTCTTCACAGACGAATGACGTCACTGATAGAGGAGATACTAATGAAGAATTCTGCTGGGTACCGTTGCTTGTTCCATTTAATATTAGAAGGCCGCCACCGCCTTGGATTTGACCTAATGATAGAAGTAATGGTGATGCTGATTGTTGGGCAGGTCTATGATCTCTAGTGTACTGCCGTGGTGGGTGAGATGACAATGGTCTCGTTGAAGGTCCGGTGGTTGAAGAAACTTGGTGATCAGAAGCAGGTGGTTTTGCAGCTGTCACCCTGCGCATGGGGTGCGCACAGTTTCTTGAGTCGTTGCAGGTGGAGTCAGGACAGCCGCACTCCAGTTGCCTCGCCAGCGCTGCAGCTCTCGCTGACCTCTGCTTCTCCATGAGTTGCGTGACGATAACTTCCACAGTCTCCGATGTCTGAAACATTTTGCCCTGATTTTTAATTATAGTCATTTATGTTACTAATTTCAGCTTCATCGGTATCGTACTCACCGATATTTCCAAGTCGTTGTTGTGGTCCGGATCGTCATCGCTGTAGACTGAAACAGGAAACACTACAAACATTATAATCTTGTAATCAGGTGAATTACCGCAGTGTTTTAAGACGAAAATCTATGACCAGTGTGTGTTACCAGTAATTACATATGGAACCGAAATGCAATTGCTCACAATAGGCGTCATCAAAAGGCTTAAAGTCACCCAAAGGGCTTCTCCATTGCCCTTGCAATGTTTACAGTTTCCTTGCGTAATCAAATTAGAAATGAGGACATCCGCATGAGAACCAGGGTTACCGACTTGCCAAACTTAAGTGGTAGTAAGCAGGGCACAATGCTCGCAGAGCGGATGGCCGATGGGGCCGACAAGTTCTAGAGTGGCGACCACGGACCGGAAGACGTTGCGTTGGAAGGCCTCCCACTAGGTGGACCGATGACCTAGTGAAGGTTACAGGGATCCGCTGGATGCGAGTCACACGGGACCGGTCAATGTAGTGACACTTGGGTGCAGGGGCTGTCTTTTGGCTGAAATGATGATGATGATGATGAGGAATCGATGAATGAAATTAAATACAAATGTCGAACAATCACATCTCAATCGAGCCTCATTTACAAAATATCATTAAAAAATAACCCATTAACCCAATTTCCATACAAAATGATAACGAAAATAATTCCATTATAACGCTTGTAGTAATATTAATTTTCAATATGAAATCAATAACAGGGTGTCCCTAAATTAACAACAGCATCGTTATTCCGATCAGATAGGATTAATAACCGCGTTGCATAATTGATATTTGCCACCGTTTTCATAAATATTCAACAACGGAACAGAAACTTTCATCGTTTAAATTTGGTTCCAGTGTTTTAAATTCTCGAATTCTGTTAGAATGACAATTTTTATGATTTTTCGCTCTGAAAAGTTGTTAATTGACGGCTTGGAGTGTTACATAGTAATTCTATTCTGATTGGCAGCTGACGAGAAAGACGGAATTTGAAATTGATTGCAAGAAGTTTTATTCACAATTTTTTTAAATTAAAAAAAAAAAAATCAGCGGCAGAAAATGTTTCATGATCACATTTTGTTGTTTTAAAAAATGCATCAAGGGTAATCCATATCAAGACTAATCCATAAAATTGGCTTCATTTCCTCAAGAATCCCTATCATTCCTTTCCATTTTACAAAGAACACGGCTGGCTTCATATTTCATACTTTTGGGAAATTTTCGTAGCAAAAAACCTTTGATTACATTCTTATCTTCGGAGTTATTCAAATTTATGTTGATCCACAGACAAGATGAAGGTACTGGCATCTTTCTCATTTACGAATCTTATAATTTTATTCATAAGGTGTCCATTTGGATCGCGATAAATGAACTATGTTTTAATTCGATGGAAACATAGTTGTTAAATTAATTTTCTCGAAATGTTATGGTTATTCGTGAAAATAAGCTTTTGTTTTCTTAAACACTTGATGTTTTGCTTGAGAAATGAAAATATATTCGCAAAATAATATTAATTAGTTTAGAAAAATATGTAGAACATCATACATTCCTAGTCTATTTACAGGTCTTATGACTTGTGCGCGAAAACAAAACTATCAATGGAGTTCCCAAAGGCACAATTCTCGGACCTGTTCTATTTTCATCTTTTCTTGTAACTCTCATCATCTCTAAAATATTACAAGCTTATCGCATACTCACACATTGGCTTCAGCTGGCACACCAGCTCATCCTTCGTCCATTCCTTCTTATCAGCCCACAGCGCCAAGCTCGGCGCCACTGTCGCCAGTTTGTTGTCATCAGGGTATGGCACGTTCAAGTAATGAACCAGCACTATATCCGGGTTCTGGAATTTCATTAACAACAAATAAATACGACAGTATCTTCTAGTGATATTTGGCTTTTTAGTTTAAACGCGTTGAGGTTACTTGTAGATTAGAACAAAGACGATTATAGATTAAAGGTTTTTCTTTTGTAGCAGTAGAGCGCCTCAACAAATCGGAATCGCTTTCATAGTTTTGTTTTTCTAATATGACTAAATACGATTTGCAAAATCTTTTGGTAGCCGTCAACCCAATGCTTTTTTGTACTTTTCTGTATTTTTATTTCCGATACAATGTTACTTGGTTCAGGGACTCAGTTTGTATAAAAATGTGAGCCCAAAATCTGACGATAACACGTATTTTGGTTTAATTTTAACTATGATTAACTTATCCCATCATTGTTCGAATGAAACTTCATAACTACTATCACATTCACGTCATAATGACCAGAAAATGTTCAACATCAATTAATATTTCATAACGACATAATTTTTTGGACAAAACTCATCAGGCATGAATGAAATGGGTTCAACTTCATTATATTCAGTAAAAGGTGAAATATTGCTCACAGAGAATATTAATATGTTATTTAGCATTTGAAACTAAATGTTATCTACGTGCATAATTATCGTATTTAGTAATTAATACAAAACGCTTCACTAACTGTAGTAATTAAAACCATTTGAAATGTATTGTATTATTTTACTGTCGAACTCTCCATCCAAAATCACCTCTGCTATGAAAATGTTTTTTTTTTTAATTCAGCCTCTTCTGTCATCTGTCACACGGCTGGGCGAAGGCCTCCTCCATGGTTTTCCAAACCTGTTTACGAATTATCTCTCAAATAATATATGACCCTATCTGACCAATCCGTTAAGATTATAATTATGAAAATATTAAGGGAATGAAAAAATCTTTCAGTACTGTATAGTCTTTTAACATCGTCGTTTTTAGGATGGTTATGTATTGTTTGGCATATTTTTTTGTATTATTGTGGCAACATAAAGGTTCAATTCTTAATGTGATCGCATATTGCAAAACACAGCAGCATTACGGTTGTTAGCAATCACAAGCAATAGTGCCGCTGCAGTTTCAATTCCGGACTAGGGCATGCAGAACCGGGTCCGAGTTCAGTATCGAAAATCGGGATTTACGACGGAACCAGAATTCGTTCTACTTCAGAACCCAACGTCCCTTTCACTATTTCTCTTCTTCAGTTATGCGATATAGTCACTTATTAAACAAAAAGAATTGCTCATTTTACGGTCTGCAGTTGCCTTCGGAAATGTATCAGGTGAATGGAACTGCTTTACTTTATGTTTACCTGCATTATAATAAAATACAAATTATATCTTCTTCAGCCATGCTTTAAAAGTACCAGCTAGAGCTTATCAAGTGCATCTCCATAAATTAGCGACCAGACAGGCCAGGCTATATTCTCAATCGGATAACAAACACCATTTAACGATACAACCTCCACTATTACTCAAGTTAGTTACAAACAAATAAATTTCAAAAGGCCCATAAAACCAAACGCATTTGTAAGCGTTAAGTGATATGTGAAAATTTACAACACCATATAAAACACGTAGCAAAGACAGCCTAACGAGGAATGAAAAAATATCTATTTATTTTCGGAAAACAACGTACTGCACTCAGTAGGGCATAAACAAGGAGCAACATCCGAAACTGCCAGTAAATCGACTCCAGCGCAGTTAAACTTGGTATAAAAATAAGTAATACACAATATTTTAATTTTGCCAACTCGACTAGCGAATGTAAAACCGAGTGCGCCCGTAATAACTAACCATTTGTCTTCAAAATGGCGGCAATAAACATGGCGTCATTATTTATGTAATGGCCGCCACCGTAGGGTTGCCATGTGTGCACTTTATTATTGTTGTGGTTTTTCATTAACACACCGTTAAAAGTGGATTTGTTGTAACAGTACTTCAGTGTATCGCTTTATGTTGTAGCCATAAATTTTTGGTTGAGTGAAATTCTGATTGTTATTTCTACATCATTATTTTTGGTGTTGCGGTTCTGGGTTTTGTTTAATTGGCCAAGTGGGAAAAAAGTATACGCAACTGGGGAAAAATTGGTATGAAGTGAAGAAGATTTTTTCAGGTTCTTTTTTAAAACCCTGTTTCGTGTGTCAGTAAAACATTACAACTACAGTAAAACATACTTTTATATGGCATGATTCCGCCTCTGTGCATTTTGTCTTATAAATATTTATTGCCTTTACTCTGTATTAATACGTGAGGTAAATAACAGTAGGCATATTAAAAAAAAAGTTTGGACTTTATGGTCAACTAAATCAAAATATGTTAGTCTACGTCGTTGTTATTATTATTTTAGATCAGATAACAATCAATTTACCAGGACCCACAAAACTTTCAGTTATAATCTAACGTGCTCGAAATATCCATGATTAAATCGGCTATTACAACGATGGTAAGATAAGTCAATTTATTGTGAGTCTATGTGTGTTTACATACGTAAACTGTTGGAACCGCATTATTTAAGATACCTATAGAAAATCAGTGAGGTTATTTAAAAACAAATATTTTTGTTTCATTTTTGTAAAAAAAAAAACAAAAATATTGAAAGCTATTAAATGAACCATTTTTCATTTGAAAAAAAAAACTGTGGGTTGACACTTAATAAAGGAAAACCAATATTTTAATAAAAGTATAAGTAAAATACTGTGGCGTCGTATCGACACATAATTCCAAATTTTAAAATTATTTTCTCCATCTCCATTGTAAAGTGGACACGGCCAACCCTAGTTTTTTAAACTCTGAAGTCGAAAGTTAGTTGCAGCTCTATGAGCTTAGCACGATCTAACGGTCGGGATGGCGACAGGAAATAAAAGGATAATGTACTGTTTAATACAATACACACTGCAAAATATAATAAACAGTTGGAAAACGTACATTTTGAAAACTATTTAGATATAATCGCTTTAGGGGATAAAGTTTTACAACTCACATGGGGAAACATTAATGCTTTAAAAAGCAATAGAATTGAAATTAAGTATTGTTCGTCTGGGTTTTATTATTATGTAATTGGAAACTGGAGATTTGGATAAAAGTCATTGATGTGATATAAAAATAAATAAGGATTCTTTTACGGCAAAAAATGCACCGCAGCTTTGTTTTGTATGAAAATGTAGGTGAGATCGTACACTGCGACCAACGGCCAAAGATCTAAGTATGACAGACGGGACCAAGGCTTGAAGTGATTTCTGAGGCACGGAGGAAACTCGGTATGTGTCTAATGGTCCACAACGTAATCCACGTACCAGCCCAGGCAAGAGTGGCTTAACGTATATATCGATCTGAGCTGCTGTTTATTATTTACCTCCTCCATGCATAGACATGGTCACATCTGCCGCATGACGGAGGAGCAATGGGCAAAACTTACCACTCAGTGGATACCAAGTAGCAGGAAATGACAACTCGGCAGGCCCAGAAGGAGATGGCGGGATGAGCTAGACTCTTTCGCAAAGGATTGGCCTACAATCGCATCAGATCGCGAAATGTGGAAGGAGGGAAGGGAGACCTTTTCTATGCAGTGGGACAATAAAGGATGCAAAATACCTCTTAACGAAGCCGAAATGCACTTGTTTTCCTCGTCATTCCGACCGTTTTTTTTTCTACACCATACCTGGGAACCTTCTTGAGGAGATATTGGGGGTCAGAGTTACAACTTTTTGATTACTGTTTTTTTAAATAGGTACAAGTTGTTATTGTAAGATTTTTACTTGAAATACCTTCACGGATTCCATACTATTCAATTCATTTATTAGCACAATGTTTTATGTGCGTTAAATTGAGTTATAATTGTTTCCCAGCAGAATGCTTGGTTGACGGCTTTGTGATGAGGTGGTTTACACCCTGTATACACTTATAATAATAATGCATAGACACAAACAGTCAGCACATAATCGGTCAGAACCACAAACCAATTACACTAAAATGCCCACACAAAAGGGTCGAAAGCAAAGTATACTAATCCTTCCTATTGTCCCTCAATAGCCTATTACCGTCTTTACTTTACTCCCTCGTTAGTCCTCCCATCCCTCAGAGTGCCCAAGTGCGACTCAACAATTACCTTCATCATGCGCAAAATATTTGGGGGTCATGCTGGATCAGAGGCTGTGCTGGTATCCCCATCTTGAGCAAGTGGCTAATAGAGTCCGCAAGCTAAATTGGATTTTTAAGTCTCTGCGTCACGTGCTGCCTAGGTCTATACAGAGTAGCGGTAAGCCGGGTGGTAATGTGCTCACTCAAATTTATATTTCTCTTGCGCAATCAATATTGATATACTGTATTCCTGTTTGGGGTGGGGCAGCAAAATCTAAATTCATCCAATTAGAGCGAGCACAACGAGCCCTGCTCAAAATAATGCACTTTAAAAAAAGGAGATTTTCAACAGAGAACCTTTACAAACTTAGTGATGTATTGTCAGTTAGAAAACTATGCATCACTCAAACAATTTTAAAAAAGCACAAAACCTTACCTTATAACTCTGATATACACCCTAGGAGAAGGAAACATAATATTGTTCAAACACCTATGACCAAGACCAAATTCGGATCTATGCAATTCAGTAAACGTTCAGCTCAATTGTATGACAAAATAAATAAATAAATATTCGTACATTCAAAATCTTATCATTTATGTAAAGAAATGTTAATTGACTGGATAAAACCACTGACATATGAAAATACTGAAGCTCTTCTACAAAACGTAACTTAATACATGTACACGTCCTGCTCACGCTCACACACACAGTTACTCTCTCATACCTACACGTACACTCACACACACAGACTCATACAACCACACATCCTTTAACACTCATAACACTCAACAACACACACACACTCATGCACACACTCACTCATGTCCATATAATTATATTTTGTTATTTTGTTTTACTGCATCCATGTACTGTTTTTATTGTGTTTTAAGTAAGTACCTACTATTGTGAAGGAGCGGAGTCCTCTAATACAGGCATTATCTGCTTAAATGAAGACTCCAAACCCAAATTGTTTGTGTATAACTTTTGGACACAATAAACTTTATTATTATTATTATTATGTCGTTTATTCATTTATCTTCTTATGCTATTACATTTTTAAGTATTTCTTAAAAATAAAAGGATACAAAAAAAAAACACTTAAAAATATAAAAAAATAGAGTTCCGCCGGTGTCAGGAGCAGGGTCCAAGCCACCGGTGGTTAGGGCTGCAGAGACAGGAACCTCCTCACAATGCGAGCCGTATCGAGGAGTACTGCCTTCTGAATCAGGCTCTTGATCCAACCGCCTAATGAGAGCTTCGAGAGATGGTCGTCGAGGCTCTTGGCTATCAGGCCGTTGGCCGTCACGACAATCGGCACAATGATAACCGAGTTCATATTCCACATGTCGCGAACCTCGTGTGCCAAGTCGAGATATTTTATTTGTTTCTCTTTCTCAGCTTTCACGAGGTTCTCGTCATGCGGAATGGTAACATCGATTATCATTACGCGGCGCGCTGATCGGTCTATCACCACTATGTCAGGCTTATTGGCGACAATAGTCCTGTCAGTAATGATAGACTGATCCCAATACAACGTGACATGGTCTTTCACGAGAACTGGGTCGGGCACATACTTGTAGTACGGTACTTCTGATTCCACAAGATTATATTTCAAGGCAAGTTGCTGGTGAATAATCCTGGCTACTTGATTGTGTCTGTGCAAGTACTCGCCGTTAGCTAGACGAGAACAACCAGAAATAATATGTCTGATGGACTCACCCGGAAGGTGGCATGCCCGACACACGTCAACCGTCCCGTCCTTCATAATATATTTCCGGTAGTTGTTCGTCAACATAACTTCGTCCATAATCGCACAGACAAAACCTTCAGTTTCCCCAAAGAGGTCGCCAAAACGTAGCCAGGACACGGACGCTAGAAAATCTACATCGGGCCCATGAAGAGCCCGGTAGAAGCGCCCGTGAAGCTCCTTGCCCTGCCATTCTTTCTTGCGGTCATCAGTAGTAAGTACCACAGGTTTGCGCCAGTTCTCTTTAGCCATGGACAACGGGGTGAGTCCCATGTCCACTGTGACCACATCCTGATGCATACCCACCTCGACTTTTAAAAAATATTCTCTGAGGCTGCACACCTCACGGTTGTGGAGGGTCTTCGCATTTAAAAAGCCTCGACCCCCGCACTTCCGCGGGATGTACAGTCTCATCACCGATGATCGTGGGTGATGCATCCGGTTTTCGGTCAACAGTGTACGGACTCTTCTATCCAGAGCGTCGAGCTCGGTCTGAGTCCATTTGAGTATGCCGAAAGAGTACATTAAAACCGGCATGACCCAACCGTTGAAGGCACGCACCTTGTTCCCACCTGAAAGAAGGCTATTTAATACCTTCTTTAGGCGACCGAAGAAGCGCTCCCTCAACGATTGCTTCATGTCAGTTACGTTAATGCCTAACGCTTCCGACATACCCAAATACTTATAGCTCTCGGATGAGGAAAGGGATCTTAGGTGTATGGAATCCGAGAGCTGAAGTCCCTCGGATCCCATAATCTCCCCTCGCTTTACATACATGACTGCACATTTGTCCTCACCAAATTCCATCCTGATGGCGTTACTAAAAGTTTCAGTTACTTTTAGTAGCTCCATCAGTTGCAATTTGTTGGGGGCAAAGAGTTTCAGATCATCCATGTAAAGCAAGTGAGATATGACCTGACCATCTTTCCTCAACCGGTAGCCTAACCCTGAATTCTCCAGCAATGTGCTTAGAGGATTCAGGGCTAAACAGAACCAAAGTGGACTCAGACTGTCGCCCTGGAATATTCCCCGTTTAATCCATACAGGTTCATCGTTGGATCCCTGGATCTGTCGACATCCTGGATATCGAAGGACCGTCCTCCATTGCCCCATACATGACTCAAGGAAGGCGCGTAGAGTTGCATCGATCTTGTACAACTCCAGCACCCTCATGAGCCATGAATGTGGCACCGAGTCGTAGGCCTTCTTGTAATCTATCCAGCATGTTGACAGATCCTTGCGGGATCGACGGACCTGTTGGCTAATGGCCATATCGATGAGGAGTAGCTCCTTAGTACCGCGGGACCCATTCCTACATCCATTTTGAGAGGCAGACATGATAGAGTTTTTGTCAATATGTGTATTAATTTTCACTCTCAAAATGGATGTAAGAAGTTTATAAACCGTCGACAAACACGTGATTGGTCTATAATTCTTGGGTTCCGCGGGACTACCTGACTTATGGAGCAGGTGGGTAACGCCTGTTGTTAAAAACTGCGGAAGAGACCCAGACTCTAAGGATGACTGGAATTGGGATGCCAGACAAGTGTGCGAACTACTAAGCCACTTGAGCCAGAAGTTGTGCAGTCCGTCCGGTCCCGGTGACTTCCAGTTCGGTAACGGACGAACTGCATTGGCTACATCTAATGGTGTTATAAAAATTGGCTCCATTTCTGGAATAGGTTCACACACTCGTTCGACATCACGCATCCAGTCAGCCTCAGTATGACAAACGGGTACCGACCATATGCTGCGCCAGAAAGAACTCGTGGCGGCATCATCTGGGCGGCACACATCTGTCATATTTTGCTGAGGTTGCTCCCAAGTTCTGTATATCCACCTCTCATCGCTCTGGAACATGCGATTCTGCGAGTACCGATCAACCCGCCGCTTATACCGCCGAATACGGTTCGCCCATGCATAAACTTTCTGCTTCAGGAAGTCAATGCGCTCTGTGACACGGGACATGTATTCTTGCGGACTGATTTCGGTCCCCGAGAATGCCCGCCTCACAAAGCGCATCACACGTGGTCGTGTATTGCCCTCCCTGAAGCAGTATAGTTTGCCGATGAGTACCCTGGCCCCGTCGATACGTCGCTCGATCCTGCGCTGCCAGGCTGGTACGGCTGGTTTTGGTCGAATAGCTATGTCACAATTTGGGAACTTGACATTAGCTACTCGACATGCCGCAACAGCCCCACAGAACAGAATCGAATGTGTATCAACGAGGTCCTCGCTACTCTCGAATACATTCTTGAGTTGCGAGTCCAAGGCACACACCAACGCCCTATTTTTCTTATGCATGGGTAAACGTGGTAATCGGGGCCTAAGTTCGGTAGGAGTGGACCTATACTCACGAAGCGCATCCTCCAGAGCGCTCCTCAATCGGTCGTTGCACTGGCTACTTACCAAGGTAACTGTATCATCCTCCTCTACAACAACAGGATTCGACCGCGGTAAGGTTGCGTTGACAACTGACACTTGCACCGCGGTTTGTGTCGGAGTTATGATGATAAGGTTGCTCAGTACTTCTGAGCGCAGCCTATCAAGCGTGGCATCATCCAACCTGTGACTGCGTTGAATGACCCGCACCTGATCCGACAGTCGTTGGGCCGAGACGTTGACGGCTGGTTCCAGATCCTGAAACAGAGACAGCATCCTATCACGGTACGCAGTGAGGTTAATTCCCCCCTCTGTAGACCCGTAGTATGCGCGCATGACGTTCTCGTTCATGGACTGAGTCCATCTCATGCGCTGCACACAACCACCGGTAGCGGGGACCCGGCTCAGGGCCTGTTGGCCCCTAAGTCCCAAGCTCCTCGGTGGCCGGCCTCTCCCCGCACGACGTACAGGTGTTGGCGACGTCGGCGGAGAGAAATATTCGTCGCTAGAGCTCGACGCAACTGCCGCAACCGGTGACACTGGTGATCCGGGGTCCGGCGGCGGCGAGGCGGAGCTGAGCGACGAGTCCGGGGTTGGTGGGCGTGCGCGTCGTCGGGAGGCAGCTCTCGTGATCATTTTTGTAAAATCATCTTATTAATCTCGTTTTTCCAAATTATTGTATTGACGTCTTTGACAGATGTCATTGGTCGTAGTATTACAGTTTTTCATCTTTTCTGTTTTGGTTTTCTTCCGGTTTTTTTTTTTCAATGAATTAAATATGTGTGGTTTCAAAACTTTATTAAAAGAACTATTGTAAATTGTTTTGTATTAAAACCAATATTTTTATGCAAATAAAATGATGATGATTTTTTTTGACTTATAAGCTCACGGTGTTGCCAGATTATTATTATTATTATTATTATTATTATTATTATTATTATTATTAAACTTTATTATTATTATTATTATCATCATCATCATCATCTCAGCCGAAAGACGCCCACTGCTGGACATAGGCCTCCCCCAAGTGTCGCCACATTGACCGGTCCCTTGCGACTCGCATCCACCGGATTCCCGCAACCTTCACCAGGTCATCGGTCCACCTAGTGGGAGGTCTTCCAACGCATCGTCTTCCGGTTCGCGGTCGCCACTCCAGAACTTTTCGGCCCCATCGGCCATCCGGTCTGCGAGCAATGTGCCCTGCCCACTGCCACTTAAGTTTAGCAATTCTTCGGGCTATGTCGGTGACCTTGGTTCTCTTGCGGATGTCTTCATTTCTGATTCGATCACGCAAGGAAACTCCGAGCATAGCCCTCTCCATTGCCCTTTGGGTGACTTTAAGCCTTTTGATAAGGCCCATTGTGAGCGACCACGTTTCGGTCCCGTATGTAATCACTGGCAACACACACTGGTCATAGACTTTCGTCTTGAGACACTGCGGTAAGTTGGACGAGAAGATACCGCGCAGTTTCCCGAACGCTGCCCAGCCGAGTCGGATTCGACGATTGACCTCTTTCTCGAAATTAGACCTACCCAACTGGACCGTTTGTCCTAGGTATATATAATCGTCTACAATTTCGAGTGTAGAGTCTCCGATCTTGATAGGAATGGGTGTGACATGGGCATTCAACATGACCTTCGTCTTGTCCATGTTCATTTTTAGACCCACTCTTTCGGAAGCCCTACTGAGGTCATCGAGCATTGTACTGAGGTCCTCCATGGTCTCAGCCATGACCACTATATCGTCGGCAAACCGAAGGTGAGTGATGTGCTCGCCATTGACGTTGATGCCTAGCCCTCTCCAGTCCTTGAAGACATCCTCCAGTGCAGCGGTACAATTACCTTACATCAAGATAATTGTCTCGTGAAATATTAACTTTGTCTAATTGAACTATCTGTGGATTGTATGTAAAGGGAGTAAAAAGCCCCTAACGAAGCCGAAAGGCACTTGTTCTCCCCGTCATTCCGATTATTTCTTTGTTTTGACGATACCTGCCCGCGTAGCATGACCACTGTAGACACGACAGAGAGTCGACCAATCTTTTGTTTATCTGTCATTTTGTCGATTCAATGACAGATGAACAAAAGATTTGTCGAATCTCTCGTTTCTCTGGTGGTCATGCTAAGCGGTGCCAAATTTTTCTCAAGTTTTTTTTAAATACATGTTTCGAATGCAAGACTTTTTTACATAAAAACAACCCCCGTACTATTAAATCCACCCATCAGCACAATGTTTTGAGTGCAATATTGAATTCTACCGTAGTATGATGTACAGAATGCTTGGTTGACGGTTTCGTGAAGAGTCCCTTTACACCCTGTATAGTTGTTTGTTTTAGGTCTTTTGTCATTAAGAGGTTACGTGTAAGTTTGAAATTAAGCTTTTTTTCGTAAAAACTTATATTTAGAACTAGCTTCTGCCGGCAGCTTCGCCCGCGTGGAGTCCCACGGGTTGATACTAACAGGATAAAGGTACCCTATGAACTAACTGCTATGAACTGTTATGAACTAACTGCTTCAGAAATTTCATGTGAGTTTTTAGTACCAAGATTGAAGTGATTAAAAAAGATAATGATGGTAAGCAAATAGATGAGAAGACCAACAATGGCCTACATGCTGCAAATGTCGTCATCAGTTTTTATTCTATCGAGGTATAGATAAAGAATATTAGTGAAACAAGGACACAATAAACAAGGCATTATAAAGGGCAACCTACTTTAAACCCCTAACCAATACTCAATTCAATTCACTTCATGACTACAAAACAATTTGAAGAACATACCACCTAAATAAACTCGAACAATTTCACCCCATTATACACTCGCGTCAAATTCCAACGAAAACTAGGACCGACGTGCACCTAATACGTCAATACAATTTGACACCTGTTACTGTTCAAACATTGCAACTACACCCAATCAGAAATTCAATTACCGCCGTCATTATCCCGATGCAGGTTTCGTGGCATTTTGGCTCTTGGATAAATAATAACAGCCGTACGGTTAGACTGAAGGTTATCGATATCGATCCGTGGATCCCATCCATAAAATGTATTAATGGTCACCCAGACCATTAATTACAAATCATGGCTCTTCCGTACGTTAGAGAGCCGTCAAGCTGTTAGTCCCGGCCTTTTTGAAAACCTTTGACAGTCGTTGCAGGTAGTCAGTGAACCGAATGTCTGACAACTAGTCTTACCAAAAGGTAAGACCAAAAGGCCAGTAACTAGGTTGTGGAAGTCAGATAGTCAATCGTTCCATGTTAAATACTGGTGTATTCATCTACATTTGGGTAGACAGGACGCCAACCCCAACATAGTTTTTTATGGAGATATTTATGATTGAGAAAAGGCTAGGCAGTTGATGATATTTGATGGCATTTTCATAAAGGTCAATTTGTAATCGTCTGTACGAGGATTAGTTCGGTCCGGTACCTACGTTCATTAGAGTTTGTCACCTACCTTGGGACGGAAGACAAAGGGGCGGCAATTAATTTGAGTGGCATTGGGGCATTGTCTGCGGCTTTTATAAATGACTTTAATGATTTGGAGGTAGACGGTCTAATGGTTCAAGTTGCGGATATTTGAAAAAGAAATGTTAAGGGAGATTTTCTGCTTGTCAACAGAGAAATTATTTGGAATTTTGTTTATACGGTGAGATTAAAATAGATGAATTATCACTTAAAAATCTTACTCTTATATTGGTAGGTACCAGTAAGATTAAGGGAAAATAGACGGAGGAGGGACGCACAGATGAGAGAAGAATGGCAGATTGGGGAGTCCTATACCCAACAGTGGAAGATTCCGGGCTGGAATGATGATGATTACAACACCAGTTAGACATCACAATCTTGGTCAAGGAACATAACATAGTATCACGCCTGCATTTGCCATAGATTAAGGCAGTGGAATACTAAAGTACCAATACGACAATTGAACTCTTCGTGAACCCCAATCAGAAAGCAAACAAAACTTTAATCATTAAGGATATAATTCATAAAATCACAGTATAATTGAATTAATTAAAAACAATTAATACCCGAGCCTGAAACAGAACGTTTCTAACGATACCTTCTGAATATTCACTTTAAATGGGATCGCGTAATGGAATTAAGATGATCAAATATTAAATTTTCATTTGGTAGAGACCGCGAGTCCAATCCTGATATATGTACTGTTTGCACTACATATTATGTGATGCTAATGAATATATTATTATTGTTAAACGGGTCAGAAAATTTTGTGGAAATGATTATTTAAACCATTTAATTATAGGTATATTTTGTGTCCGTCACAGTCAACTACTTATTACCCACAAGTTGATGCCTTCGTAGCAACAAACTACAATAGTGTGACAAAGCATTTGGATGTTCGAAAATAAAATATGTAACTAAATTAATAAAATAAATTGCCTTATATAATGTCACAGCATCACTTAGGGATGGCTCAACCAATTTAGTTAATTCGTTTTTTGGTGTCTGTTATTAAAATTTCATTCCAAAATTACACCCATGGGAAGCCGGGGCGGGTCGTATAAAATAAAAGACAAGTCAAGTTTTGGTATGAAATTATTTGCAAACACACTCTTAGGCAACAGGCTTACGGATTATTTTGTAGTTTAAATTGCAAGTAAGGCAATTTAAAGACTGCTGTGACTATAAAACCCATTTTATGAGGCATTTGTAAATTTACAATATTTTAATTTTAATAAACATCTACGTTTAGAATTTATCACCCGTATTAGTACCTACATAAAATGTACAATTTTAAATGTGAAAGTAACCGTGTCATTTCAAAAATTGTATCCTAAAGGAGACAATTTTTTTGGCCCACTTGGTCGTTGCATTTATATATTCATATTACATGAAAAAAAGTAACAATTTTACTATTTTATTAAACGAAATATTAAATTAAAATGAAATCGGAATCTTAAAATCACAATGAATAAGCTATGTTATGATATGTTTTTGCGAGTGAAATCATTACTGTTGTGGTCAATGTCATTTGACAGAAAATACTTAGGTGAATACGGGCGTTTTCTTCCGTTTACTAAAGATAGTATGGTACCTACCCATTGATAATCATATCTGCTATAATTATGATAGAATCAGAACAGAATATAAAAATAAATATTATTAAACTGTAAGCATTTTTTATGCTATTTTAAAGGTTTGAACTAAAATCGCATAGATGGTTTAAACAATCAACGTGGCACGGAACGTTATAAATCCACTTTTTTTTGTGGTTGACAGACAATTTCATTATTTTGACATTTACTGTGTCTGTTTATTTTGGTTTTCGTAAGTGTTTCTGCAGATTTTTCGAATTTATTCCGGTTAGACATGGCCTAGCTAATTTAACCACTGTAATCTAGACATTATAAGGAAGAAATCAATGTACGTTTCATTTTTAAATGCTACAATTTATGTGGGTGGCCTAATCTTCGAACAAAAAAAATGATCTCCTTTAAATATTGGACACTATAGGATACACTTTATAGTACCCGTAACTTTTCTAATAGCTACTTCAGTTTCAGCAACAAGCAAAAATGAATTACATAAAAGTTTTCACTTACAATTCAATATGAAACTAGATAAATTATATGAAATTGTTACAATACATCCATTGGGAGTTGAACATTAAAGTGAACAATAGTCCATAAATGGCACTCCAAGTTGTTTTAGTATTGTTAAAGTTACGTACAGCAATGCACCTTGTATGAATCGCATTGTGTGGGTACTTCAGAAGTTGGTAACGCCAACGTATGGCGCTTAGAGTTAGCACACGTTTTAATGTATGCACACACTACATTGGAAATGTTGTTAATCGCTTCCTTGGTTCATGATTGAGTCAAACACCGGCAAATTGCGGACGTGACTTCGAACAGCAGACGTAGACAGAAGTGTATTCAAGTTCTAGCTGTTGCCCGCGGCTTTGTTCGCATGGATATTTTGATGTGCATGTGTAAGAAAAATAAAACAAAGATTGCCTATGTCCTTCTCCAGGGTATAATGGATGTCCTTGTGGAGACGTTACAAACTCCATAGAAACTTGGGCCTGGCGTTGCAAGACTAGAATTTTGCCATAAATTAGAGCATTTGGGAAGGTTTCACGACCCCAATTTTCACATCTCCCAACAATGGCCAAATTGGTAAAATCAGACAGTTACATTTTAGGTTATTTTAATATTTCAGTTGTGATAAAGTTTCTAATAAGATTCTAAAATAGTTGCTTATTTATAGATACTTATTATTAGTTTTATTATAAGAGTCATTAAAATTGACTTAGAGTAAATTTTTCCCTTAAATTGATCTCTTATACCTAAACGTATAGTTTGAAAATTACACTTTTTTAATAAATAGAGATATTTAACAAAATTAGTGCCCAAAGAGTACCTCTGTATTTAAAACTAATAGCACAAAAGGATTCACATAGATAGCATTAGTTTAGGCTGAAAATGGGGGGTCTCCTTTCATTAGGATCAATATCAATACAGTTTAGTCACGAAAAGGGAACAAACAAACCAACAGAGTTACTTTCGCACTTATAATATTAGTATAGAAGGATAGATTTGTGTTTGTGTTTGGTATACCTGAAGTCAGTACACAATATTGTATTGTATTGTACAACGGGCTGGTGTCCGCAACTCCACGTCAAAGCGCGTATTTTGCGTATGGGCTATAATCTACCACGCGGGCCCAGTGCGGGTTAGTAGATGTCACATGTCTTCGAATTTTATGTTCTAGGACATGCCGGTTTCCTCACTATGTTTTCCTGCACCGTTTTTGAGAGCAGTTGTGATGAAATAAATTACACAAAGTAATTCGCCTGCCTGGGTTCGAACCCACGGTTCGTAAGTCGGGGCCGCCACCACTGGGCCACCGCTGCTCTTCTTTAACAGTACACAATATCATTGTGTTTTGTTACTGTTCTAAACACTTTCAACAAACCTTAACAGGACTCTGAAGGCATAGACATTTCACTATTTTTTTTAATATTTCAAGATAAGCTACAGAAAAGTATACTAAGCTATTAGTCAATCAGTACATGAGTTATGTTTTCAAACACTATGTTTATTTTCCATTTATTCTGTTGTTTGATCTCTAGCCCACATGACCTTTGTTTGATTGATTTAATTTTTTTGTCACCGACTTCAGAAGCTAAAGTTATTTTTCGCTTGTTTTGTGTTTTTTTTTGAAGTCGGTTTTATTTTTTGCAAAAAAGTTTTTATTTTTCACTTTTTAGTGGTTTACATGTGCTTGGTACACATGGAAAGTGCATACCGTTACAATAGGCTTGTTTCCACCATCAATAAATTGCAAATCTATTTAGTCCGTCAATTAGAGTATTGGAAAATAATGGACACGTATTTTTTGTTTTTGTAAATCAACGAATATTGACAAAGATAAAACGCATCAAAACTCGGAGTGGGGGCTCGTGACGTCACTGTTCGGTATCAACTCACTAAGAATGATACCGAACAGTGACGTATTGAGAATTTTAAAAGCGTCGTATCTTCGTCAATTTTGGTTTATGTGACAAAAGAAAAAATACGGGTCAAATATTTTTTGATAATCTAAGTGACGGACTAATTAGATTTTTTCAGTTAACAAGCCTATTACAACAAGCCTAAATACGACTAGGATACATTGTCTCATTATGGAGTTCCGGTGCCTGACTCTCGGCTTCATCATCAGATCTGCTGGTAGAATGTTCTTATCAAATGCAAATGCTTCACTTGTTGAAGGAAATGCCAAAATCGCTGTACGTTATCCTATACAATTTGATGATTTCCCTCAATTTCGCCAAGAATCCATCATCAGATCCCGACTATGGGACCATTTGGAAAGTATACCCTTTCCAACAAAAAAAGAATTTTTCAAATCGGTTGGCAAGCGACGGAGTTATGCGCAAACAAACAAAAAAAAAATAGACATCCATCCGAATTGAGAACCTCCTCCTTTTTTAGAAGTCGGTTAAAAATTAAATCATTTCTTCTTTATACATTGAACAAGACGATGAGTAATAGAGAAGTATGAAAAAAAATCGTGGTGCGCTGACCCCAAATAAATTGGGATAAGGGTGACGTCAATGATACGTGTCTCTTACTTGGTGAACCATTTCTTAGTAACTTAATTTAGTTATTCAAAAAACAACAATAATTTCATGAGGTCCAATTTCCATTATAGATATTTTCTTTGATCTTATTTTTTTAAACGAACAAGAGCCTGAGGGCTGTAATTAACTTTTTTGACAAAAAATCGTAGAAAAAGGCCTCTTTGTACTAAGTGTAAAATTGTATCCTAGGAATTTAACGTATTTTCATTAAAATAATCAGTTAAGGAACCTAAGCAGTTTTCCTCGACAATTTTCAATGTTACTCATTTATTTGGTTGTCTAATCTAATTGATTGATCGCCAAAAGAATCAAATCGTACGTTAAAAATCTAGTTTTCATTTAGAACAAGCTTATCTAAAATTTTAATCAATCAAATTCCCTGAAAACCAAACTAACATATTTTTACGAGTCAAAGTGAAAGCAAAATAACTTCTTTTTACTTAAATAGTCCGCAATTTCCTCAAGGTTTTAGCCACATCTATAATCTGAAGAGAAACCATTAATATTGAGGCAGCTAAAAATATTTCACAAATATTGAAAACGGTAGCTCCAATTCGCGGTTTCATCAATAGCGAAAGACTGGATATCAAAGAAGCGCATTTCAGAATCTCATATTTCAGAAGGCGGTGGATGCATTCTGAAGACTGAAAAATGTTTTCAGCAACGAGAGATTACCGTATATATACTTCTTAGAGGTGAAACTCGGTAGGAAATGTACAGAAAGCTTTGAGCTATTTGTCTCTTCGATTTTTGTTGATAAGATTAACTTTATCGAAGTCTTTAGTTATGTTTTCGACTAGAATTTTCTCTTAAACCCGGATAGTTCTAGTAATTAAGCCTCTATGTACAGGATTTCTGAAAGATGGACTGACACTAAGGATAAGAGGAGTCATGTCCTAGTTTCCACCATCAGAAAATAAAT
The DNA here is from genome assembly GCA_950022955.1 of Xestia ashworthii. NCBI lineage: Eukaryota > Metazoa > Arthropoda > Insecta > Lepidoptera > Noctuidae > Xestia > Xestia ashworthii. The sequence continues at coordinate 21,573,462 of OX465562.1, forward strand.
ATCTTTAAAGTCACGTTAATTGAGATATATTTGTTTGAAGCGTTGTCAGAACCTAAAATTTTTGGCGTTATTTTTAGTATAAAATATTGACTTTAAAGTTTTTTAATTCAGGTAAATTAAACATTTTTTTTTTTTTAATTAATAAAAATAAAAATAATACTAGCAAATGACACCCCAAATCCGGTCAGAGTGTCGCCTTAGAATCCTTCAACAACTTTGTCGTTCCTTTCACCAAACACCCTGTGTATACCTACCTTTAATTAACTATATATGGTTTCAGCTACAATTGGTCTATCCCAATTATTCCCAGGAGTGTCGTCAGTGACGATTGAGAGATTGTATCAGGAGGATGGGAAGCAGAATCTACTTATTACGTTAACTGGTAACGTCATGGTGCAATCACCGAAGCTAGTTGCAGAGGCGAGGCAACTTTAGAATTGGTACTTGGTACTGAGACAGGGGCGATGAAATCAGTTGTCAAGGTATTTCGGAAAATAGCGTGAAGAAAGTTTTGAGATAAAAGCGTAGATGGATGTAAGAATAAGAAGATTAAAAAAAATATAATAGGAGTTTTGTATTTAAGATGACATAGCTTAAAAAAAACCGGCCAAATGCGTGTCAGGCCACGCGCAGTGTAGGGTTCCGTAGTAGCCCGTTATCAGTCATGATAATTTGTTATTGTTTTTTAGATTTTTATTTTAGATTTTGTTTAGCTTTTAGACGCCCTACCGGAACAAGTATTTGCAAGTATTTTAAAAGACCCATTGAACGATACCCCCACACGTTGGAATAGACGACTAAAAACAAATTCATCCCCACTTAAAATTAAGAGGAACCAACCCATTTTTTTTTTTTTTGTTTTTCTGTTTATTGGCGTAATTGATAGGTATGTATATCATTACTATTACAAAATTACAGCTTTCTACGAGTAGTACTAAGTCTCTGAGCAAAACTTCGGACGGAAGGACGGACAGACGGACATGACGTATAAGGGTTCCCTGTCAGGTCTACGGAACCCTAAAAAGGGAGTGACTACTGAGATAATGACTAATACAGAAGTATGAAAGAGTACAAAATGTTTTACCAACTGGAAATAACTTAAGATAATGATGATAAGTTGTTGCATATCAATGGAGCCCGTCAATTATTGCGGTTTATACCTTATGTCAATGACATAAAAGTTATTTATCGCATACTTGTGAGTTGCAACTATATTTATTCATTTTAAATAAAACTTCATGTACAGGAGTGGTACATAGGCGAACTTAATACCACAAGGCATTCTCTATCAGTGAACTTTTAGGTCAAATTGGTCACTGTTTCGAGAGTCCAAAAATGAAAAAGAAAAATAGTACCGTTCTGTTAACATAAATAGATTTACAACCAAACAGGTGCTTACCAATACATACATATAGATAGAAAAAATAAATTTATACAAATAACTTTACCCTATTTGCTTTAATTGCTGAAGATGTAACAATCAAACATGAGGAAGAGAATGAAGAAGTAAACAAAGATATTATTGGTAGTATTGATGCTTACCTGTAAAAGCCAGTAACATCTCCGATGGAAAGTAGGCAGGATTGCAGAGTGCACGTAGCAGCCGTAGATACACTGTGAACAAAGACAAATCAACATTATTAAAGTTCAACTACCGATCAAAGTTAAGTAGTTACTAGAAGTGAAGGAGTGCTACGAAAAACGTGCGTGACGGTCACGCGAGTTCCATGATTTTTGTTCACTCAAAAATGCCCAACGGTTAATGGTATGTCCAATGTAACAAATAAATGCATTTTATTGAATTGTACAAAGATCAATTCTTTTACCGTCTTTTTTAGGGTTCCTTAGCCAAATGACAAAAACGGATTCGTCATGTCTGTCTGTCTGTCTGTCCGTCCGTATGTCACAGCCACTTTTTTCCGAAACTATGAGAACTATGCTGTTGAAACTTGGTAAGTAGATGTACTCAGTGAACCGCATTAAGATTTTCACACAAAAATAGAAACAATACAATAATCAAACCCATACGTGTGGGGTATCTATGGATAGGTCTTCAAATATGATATTGAGGTTTCCAACATATTTTTTTTCTGAACTGAATAGTTTGCGCGAGAGACACTTCCAAAGTGGAAAAATGTGTCCCCCCCCCCTGTAACTTCTTAAATACGAGAATGATACAACAAAAAAAAATATATGATGTACCATGTAAACTTCCACCGAAAATTGGTTTGAACGAGATCTAGTAAGTAGTTTTTAGGGTTCCGTACCTCAAAAGGTAAAAACGGAACCCTTATAGGATCACTTTGTTGTCCGTCTGTCTGTCTGTCTGTCTGTCTGTCTGTCAAGACCTTTTTTCTCAGGAACGCGTGGAGGTATCAAGCTGAAATTCATATCAAATACTCAAGTCTATGGTCTCTTGGAGCTGTGAAAAAATCAAACTTCTAAGTCAACGCGATCAAAAGATACTCCCGTTTATGCCGCAAATTTTCGACACTCGCAAGGGAATCAAAACCTACAGGGTACTTCCCGTGAACTCAGAATCTTGAAATTTGGTACGAAGCAACGTCTTATAACACAGATAAAGGAAAAATTGCGAAAAGCATAAATTTTTAGTTACATCATATAATAAAAATATTTATAATAATTTTAAACTTATTACCCCTTTACTCATGAACGCGTAGTGGTATTATATTGAAATTCTTAACAAATACTCAAGTCTATAATATCTTTAAGCTGTAACAAAATCAAACTTCTACGTCAACGCAATCAAAAGATACAGCAATTAAAGCCGCATATTTTGAAACTCGCAACTACTCGCAAGGGAATCAAAACCTAAAGGATACTTCCAGACGACCTGGAATCTTGAAATTTGGCATGAAGCAACGTTATAAAGTACACATATAGGAAAAATTCCGAAAATCTTAAATTACCATAACTTTTACTTATATACCTACAGGTTTGTACGGAACCCTCGGTGCGCGAGTCTGACTCGCACTTGGCCGGTTTTTTTTTAATACGTCATAAATTTCAAACAGCAATTTACCTTTCATTAAATCTGCTACGGAACCCTTCATGGGCGAGTCCGACTCGCACTTGGTCGCTTTTTATAATTATTGTCATATAATTGTCGTCGTTGCACTTACCTTCAATTTTATCTTTATAATAATGATTTTAGTTCTTTTTATAGTCTTTATACAATGTACATAATAACATAAGTTTACATAAAATCCCTGTCCTTCATCCTTAACTGTTATGGTCAAAATTAAGTATAAACACGGCCTGTTGTTTGTGGTTTATACTCTTCCGTACCAACAAGTCCATTCCAATCTAATAATCTTTACATTTGGTTAACTTTTACGATGTTCAAGACTCCATAAACAGTTAATTTTGTCTGTTTTTCTTTTGGGCCCCAAGATCAGCACGGAAGAAAATTACCGCCATAATGATATCCATAATGTTCCAGAAAATGTGTGTCTTGAGCCTTAAGCACCCATTATCAATAATAAAGAAGTCTGTGTATTTTTCTTTATAAATTTTAAGGGAGATTTTGGAAGCGCATTTCCTTATTAAACATTCTGTGAGGATACGGCTCATTAACATCAATTTTTCTATTCGGTTTTCTTCTTTAATCTTTAATATTATGAGTTTTTTTATTATCATCATTAATATTTTTAACTTTGCGATTTTTATGACATTTTTTATTTTATTTAAATTCTTCCTTTGTCCACAGTAATTTAATAATAATACCTACCTACCTAATAATATCTATCTGTATGGAATATTTGCCATAAAATTTGTTAGTTTAGCTTTCATATTTAAAAATTACGTTAGTGATCTCTGAAAAAGCATTGCACGACATAGTAAAACAAGCCTAACCAAGCACGACCTAGAATTGGCACCTGAACTAACTTCGTTTACTAGGAAAGCCTCTCTGTGCACATGGCTGGTGTATACCATGAGCTGTAGCGGTTACAGAATCGTTTTCACTTATATCATATTTTCAAACAAATTAGTCTTTCATTTACTATCCTGCTCTGACCCACTCTTGGGCAAAAGCTTTCCTCCATTCTTTTCAATATTTCAGTCATTTAATCAAAGTCTTTTTGAATCTGTCATAAAACTTGTGTTGAGTAAGTAGTTGCAACAATTGCAATGTCTCTTGCAATTGCAACCACGAAACAGAAATATACATACATGGACAAGTTTACTGAGAATGTAAAATTTTGCTGAAGTAAGAAATGATCACTGATTTTAAGCTTATCCGTAGCAAAATGAATATTTATTATAATATAGCAATAGATTTTTTGCTTTCCAGGCTTACAATCCTATAAAAAACCAACAGCAATAAAGCCGCTTCCGCTACCGCTACTAGTTTAGTCCCTAGATAGCCCCACTCAACGGTCACAGTTGTGCAAAATGTATTATTCAGCATTCCTTGCGCGCCGTACGTGGCGACTCGCGCGGCGTAGCGATCACTTGCCGTCGTTGTACTAACGCCTTTGCTTGTTGCTACCATTTTTATTTACGGCATATAAAAACGAGTCCCTAGCCGGATTTTTGGAATATTCCAGCTTATATTTACTGCTTATATGTGGAATTTTTAGCAACATTTATGATGTAAGAAATCTTAAATTAACTGCGGACCTGTAGACGGGAAAATGCTTCTGCAGATTTTTGGTTGCGAAAAACTTAGAGTACCGAAGTTTTAGGTATAAGTCTTTTGTAAGTGCTTACTTTAACAAGCTCCATTAAGTAACTTAGTGCTCTCAAGTGACCTTAATGTGTTTTCTTGAAATAAGATAGAGGATTTTCTCTGAGACAGCGGCACCGGTATAATATGTCGCTTCTTCTCTTCTTCTTCTTAAACATGCAGAAAAAAAAACTACTGAAGAAAGAAATATTAGCTTAGCCAAAACCTTCTTCATAATCTTTTCCTCTATATGAAACGGCCAGATAAACCTCAACAGGCAATTGTTACCATAACTTTAAGCATAAAAACTCGCACCTACCCTGGAATATCTCAACCGTTTACCAAAATACGTATACCGATCAACCCGACAATAAGGTATCATTGCCATCACCAATTCATCATCGGCCACTCGGCCTCAATGTGGCCTCGATCAAATATCCGGGCCGCGGCCGGGCCTACAGAATGGACATTCAGATCTAAATCGGCGGCCATATTGGCGAATCGTATTTTTGCGAGACCATTTGAGCCAATAACCTGCTCTGTAGTGGGTTTTTCGGAGGGGATATCCGGACTCAGAGTGCAGTGGTACCAAGAATGAGTGACAAGCGATTTCTCATTAATGTTATCGGAACTTTATTCAAATTAGTAGCTGTAGACACAAACACTGTTTTTCGGTCATCGGCAAATAGAGGATCCGAAGTGTCCATACAGGTGCAAAGTCACTTTAGAGGACATTATAAGCCTCACTGAGGCCACAATTAACGAGGCCACCTACTGGACCCAGGTAATTTGGCAAGACATGTGAATGACATGGAAGGAGAAAACGATTCAATAAACGCGAAATCATTATAAAACACGAGTCAAAAAAAAGTCTTCCAGGTTGAGTTTAATGTTTTCCACAAGATTGCAAGACCTAAGAATCATTTAGAATTGTGAAAATAAGCTACTCTCAAACAGTAACAACAAAACTTAAGAGAGAGCGTTTCTCTGTTCATAATTATCATAATCAGCCTGTAGCGTTCCTATCGCTGAAATACAGACCTGCATCTATCTCGAGCTCAGTTTAATATTAACCAGCGAAAGCATCAAATAACGGCAAACACATATTGGAATACATTACATCACATCTCCGAAATGCAGCAGTAAAGAGCTACGATATAGACAACCATTAAATAGCAAATTCAGGAACCCGTTGCGATTGTGGTTTGTTGATTTTAGTTTTTAATGGTCGTCAAACCATTAAATTTCCTCAGCTCGCGATCTCTTATAACTCGCACCAGCACTTAATATCCGTACGAAGACTGCTCGTGAGTGAATTAGACTTTTACGACCGCCGCCGAATCCATGCCATATCGAAGGTATAGACGTGAACGTGAACGTATACCTAATCTAAATCTTCAGACAAACGTCAGGACATAAATATCTATTGTTTGAAGTCTGTGAAGGTATGTTTTATTGTGTTAGCCTTCTTGGATTTTTATGGCATGTTGCTTTGGATTTTTTGTGCTGATGTTAGTTTAAGAATGTTCTGTTGGATTTTTTTGTCACGTGGGTTGTAAAAAATTTCTATTAAGAATACGTGAATAGTTATTTCTGTATCCCTTTGAACAGAACAACTAAACTTATTGTCAATATGAAAATAAGTAAAATGTTTTTACATGGCACAGGCCAAAATGTTTTTTTGTACAATACTTTCAGCATTTTTATTTATTTATTTATTTAGGGACTTTTTTTTATAATCCCAATGTCTCATCGTACCCTTAATACAAAAAGGCTCATAGCTGGCTCATGAACCCACACATACTCTTCGGATCATCGTATATTGGTGTACAATGCAGATTCAAGTAAATCAGCTGAAAAGAGATTTAGCTAAACTAAGAAGTTGCTATGAAACGTTTGTTTATTTATTTATTTAACAATTTATGTACACAAAATATAGAAAAGAAGAAATGAATAGAAAATAGTCCAAAGGTGATGCTTGTTCATTTAAATTACCGGGACAGTGGTAAAAACTTTTCTAAGAGGAACCTGATCACTGAAGTTTTGAAAAACTTTGAAATTATTTCTTAGTTACTTCTCACGTTCTTAAGTAAGTTAGGTACTGTAGAGTCGAGGACTTAAATTGATAAGCCAATTTCACTACTCTCCAATTTTTCACTTTTTTACATTCACGAGTACAAATATTACCCACCAAACTAAATTTGTATTACACGGCTAAAATACGAATAGTAGCCCATCAATTAAAGTCCTCGACTGTACCTATGAAACTGGATACTTTACTCTTACGCTTTGATTCAAATTATTAGCATTTCATTAAAGACGGATTTGAAAAAGACTACGGATGCTCCAATAAAGTTTTATAGCCCGTAAAAAGTTGAAAATAAGTTCAATCGCTGGAAGTGTTAAATAATCTGACGTTTTTACGGCGGTGCAGTTAAACTGACAAAAAAATCATTTCAATTTATTTGTGCCACTGAAATATGTATTTCAATCAGTACCTCCGCTTGCTTGTGCAAAATTTAATTTAACTCCTAAACCGTAAACTCCAAACTTGAAATAAAATAAATCATGACAAATCCCTCCTTAAAATTTTACTCGCGAAAACTAGACGGATCCAGAACCGTCTGGCTTGAACCGGCGAAATCCAGTTTTGAACCAATCGAAGGGGATCGGTACGATCCAGTTTATCCAAGTGCATTTTCGGATGAATGCATACGTAGATTGGACGAATTAAAAAAGTTCAACATATTCATGTGACTTCGCCCGTCAAATGGGATTAACATAAAGCTGCTTTTTGAACTAATGAGACGTTTTTTTGTTCGGTCTAATTCTCTGCCTAGATGAAGTGTTCTACATGGCCTCATTTCACTGTATTATGTCTAACTGCGTTTATGCTTAGAATTAGATGCATTCGTGCATTTTGCTCTCGCGAGTATGGCCGTATTATGAATTATTTTGTGTATGTGTGCAATTTACGCCTGAGTACATCCATCCACTTTTGCTGTACATGGTATGAAATTCTGGATAAAAGAGAAAATGGCAGAGCTCGTTATTTTCATTTCATTGCCATAAATTACTACAACGGCATTTAGTAAAAGTGATGCTTATACGATGAAATAGATAAACACTTACCCGTGAACAAACGTTTACCGGTGCAAACTTAATGCCCCTATTACCTCCAACCATTAAACACCTCTTCGGAAAACACGGAACAAATAGCTGTCATTCCCAGCCCCTATTCGGAATCAACATAAAAAACCTATTCACTGAAACGCCACTATTGCGTATAATAAGAGTGATCAAAATTTTACAGCAAGCAGTCGAGAATGCAAGTCCATTCGTGATTGTAAGGTGGGCTGGCCGCGCGCCAGTGTACCCACTACTTGCACCACCAAAACAAATGCTTTCCGGACAGTGGAACGATTGATTTGTTTTTTTTTTTACATTGGACAGCGCTTTTATGAGCTCTTAAAGTTGGAATGAAAGGGTCTTTTGAAAATATGAGATATTTTTGGAAGAATGAATTGTTTTATTGGGTGTTGGAGAGCATCATCTGAAATGAATTCTGAAGCAAAAATGAGCATTTAAGCTCAATACTATTTTTGGTTTGATCTTTAGTAGATCATACTGATCGAACCGCTTTAAAATGCACTTTAATATGTTTTGAAGCAATGTGAGTTATTTTCTCATAATTCTACTTTCTTTAGAAAAAATAAACAAAGAATAGTTTAGTTTTAAAATCCAGAAAATTCTTTCACATACAACGCACAACAACATTCTTTGCCCCACGCGTTAAACATCTACAAAAATACTCCCCTTTAAATATAAAGTCTCGTGCACACCAGTGTAGCAGGAAATATTGGCCTATATACAAAGGCCAGTCCAGGCCAGATGGGCCGTTTTGCATGTCTGTCCCCGGCCTTGTGGTCGAATAAACAATACGTAAAACGGCGCGTTGCATGCGGCCTTGCAACTTTACTTTTACATTTAAAACAAACAACATTAAACCGTATTTTAAAGCAAACAAAGCTCTAAGTGGCAGTATAAAGTTTGCTGCAATAAATAAATTTTGATAGTTAATTCGAAATTATGCAAAGGAGTTTGCCTGGTTAATCTAGTATATTAATGCTTTCACATCTAATCTATACTAATATTATAAAGCAGAAGAGTTTGTTTGTTTGTTTGTTTGTTTGTTTGGTTGAACGCGCTAATCTCCGGAACTACTGGCTCGAATTGAAAAATTCTTTTTGCGTTGGATAGTCCATGTATCGAGGAAGGCTATAGGCTATATAACATCACGCTATGACCAATAGGAGCGGAGCAGCAATAAGAAATGTTGCAAGCGGGAACAAAGCAGTTTAAACTTCCGTTGAGTAGGCGATGCGTTGCGATATCAAAACTTCACGCGAACGAAGTCGCGGGCAGAAGCTATGAGGCTATAATTTATCTTGGAAACTTGAACACCTGATGCAGAACCGCAACAGACCAGCTAAACTATAAGAGATACAAAAATGCCACCATAGCAAAAATTGTTCTACATGATGAGCATTTTCTGCTGAGAGTATAAGTTTGAAGATCTGGAACATCTGATGTGGAACTCCAAGAGCCCAGCTACACCATAACACATATAGGAATGACGTCTTAGCAAAAGTTGTTCAATTTTATGAGCACTCTCTGTTGGTTTATAAAAATCGAAGATCTGGAACACCTGTTGTGGAACTCCAAGAGCCCAGCTACACCATAACACATATAGGAATGACGTCTTAGCAAAAGTTATTCAATCTGATGAGCACTCTCTGTTGACTTATAAAAATCGAAGATCTCGGACACCTGTTGTAGAATTAATTTCCTTTTCCAGTTCTTCGTGACTCGGTAGCCTACCCGGTAACGCAGGGGAGCAGTTACTTAGATTTCAATTGATCAGGTATCTTCACAACAAAACTATAACCATGCCTAGAAAGAGGTCAAATCTTTCCCAATGTTCCAAAGGAGCTAAAAGATTGAGGATCATAAGATCCCAAGAATCTATCGAAGAGCGTCAGGAGAGACTTGATGCTGTTCGAGAACATCAGGCTGCAACTTGCTCCGTGGAAACCTCTTCGGATCGCGAAGCACGCCTGCGTTCTCAGCGTATTTCTACATCCAGGTCTCTAGAGACCAGTGAAGAATAGATGCGCGACTGACCGCTAATCGTGAACGTCATGCATTGTCTTGCGAGTCGGAGCCGTTCACGGATAGAGAATTGCGCTTGAGTTTCAAGCGTATCTACGCATCGACTACTAGATCTCTAGAGGCAAGTAGGGAACGTGATGCGCGACTGACCGCTGATCGTGAACGTCACGCATTGTCTCGCGAGTCGGAGACGTTCACGGATAGAGAATTGCGCTTGAGTTCTCAGCGTATCTACGCATAGCTTCTTCTATGTCTTTATCTGTCGATAAGCAACAGGATCCGCGTACGAAGTCGCGGGCAGAAGCTAGTAAAATAATAAGCCGAATAAGCCAATTAATCGCGACACGAGAATGCGCAAAATTCAAATACTTTTTACAACCTTTAAACGTAAATTCTAATACAACAAAAAGGAATTTATAGTAACACTCGCCCCGTTTGACATGGATTGCGAGCGCTTGGCATGAAAGCTGACATCTTATAAGGCCCGTTAAAATAATCGACTCAACTGTTTTGTTTCAGTAACAATGTCGACAAAACGTTACTTTGTGAGTTGAATTGAAGGGTAGAGTAATTGATGATCTATTTAAAGAACTTTTAGATTGAACTTACCTTAACCAAAATCGGTAAAATCTGTCGGTCAATCGGTATCAGGAGCTTAAAATAAATAATAATCTCGGATAATATCCCGTAAGTAGGATAGAACTTAAAGATTGAAGTCCTACTTAATATTATAATTGCGAAAGTGTTGTTGTTACACAAACTACTGATCGGATTTGGATGAAATTTTGCACACAGATAGTTTATAAACTAGGTTTAAATATAGGATACCTAGGATCCCGAAGCCGCTGGCAGGAGCTAGTAAGTTATAAAAGGTTAATGGGTCTTTACGCTTCAGTTAAAGGTGAATTATGAGTGTTTCATGATAAATCTCTGCCAACTCTTTGAAAAATAATGGAGTGATGTTTTTCAAGCTGTTAAAATACGTTGACAAAGAAATACTCGTTAAAACAATAAAAACCGTAACAAATGACACACACGAATTTATAATTTCCAAAAGTAATAAACCAATCACGAAATCAATAATACGTAACGAAAACAATTACAGATTGAAAACCTTTTCTATATCAGAAAGTGAAAGGTTACCAAAAATAGCTCACAATACAACTTTGTTACCGAAAATCATCGTCTATATTGGGTAACGAAACAGAATGGAACACTGGGAAATTGTAGAGGCATTATACAACGGACCGGATTTTATTTTGTTTTACTACAATATTGTCCATTTACTCAGTTTTTTATTTTTAATTCTGTGCGCCGAATGTGGCGGATCGAAAATTTGTAATAAAAATTGCCGTAACTACAAATTTTCATTCGGATTCATAGATTGGTGTGAATTGTTTGTTTGTAATAGTTTTGTATGTAAAATTGTAAAGAAGAATGTAAATAATAGGTTCTTCTTGTTTCATTCCACTATTTGTGTAGTAAATAGTTTTTTTAAGCCTGTCAACTGTCCCACTGCTGGGCACAGGCTTCCCCTTTCTCCTTCCAAACCTCCCTATCTTGTGCGATATCTGGACATGTTCGCTCCGCAAACAAGATCAGATTGTCACACCACCTTCGCCGCGGTCTACCCCGTCGGTGATTTCCTCCGTCATAAATACTGACAAAAAAAATCAAGCAGTTTCCTAAATAGGAAAAATCAAATACCAGAAAACGTAAGCTTCACACGAACTCGCTTTCATAGCCTTTAGTATTTTTACAACGACTTTCAACTAGATTGACATATAATTAGCTTTTCTGTACGGTATGTTAATCCGACACATTTCTGATTTTTCCAATATCGTTATCGCTCACAAAATGTCAGTTTGTCTAATCAATGACAGCCGGGACCAACGGCTAACATGCTTTCCAAGGCATGAAGGAAGCTTAGTTTGTAATGGGTGGTCACCCATCCACTGACCAACTTGGGCAAGCACGGCTTAACCTACAGATCGTTATCATTTAGTCACGATCTCCTCTAATGACAAGATACATATAAAAGTCATTTCCATTCCAAACTTCTATCCAACTGAACTCTAGCAATGATACCGAAAGTCAGGTCACGCAAACGTTCACCTAATAAACCCTATGCCTACTAATTTGCATACAAACTTCGGCGAACGCTTTTAAAAGCCAATAAACACTAATTCACGGCTAAACTGGACTTATTCCTGCAATGATATCTTGGGCTGTGGCATAGTGTTTTGTGGCCGTAGCCATCTTGGATCCGTGCCAATGTGCGGCGGCCCAAGTAATTAGCGAAAAGCAGCCTTGTCAACTTACCTTGTTAAAACTGTTTCTTGGTGAAGTTTGGAGATTTGAGTCGAGATTGTGACGAAATAATAAGTTTAGTAGTTTTGTATTTTTGGTAAAATTTTGTGGCGTGCTAAAAGTTTGTGCTTACGGGCTTTGCATGTTTGACATCAGTGTTTTGCATATTGCAAAACACTGATGTCAAACATGCAAACCTCAAAATATGCCTTAGGATTACCTATTTTTACCAGAACGTTACTACATCGGTAGAAACGCCTGGAATAGATCTACATTTATGTCCAGAATATACATAATTAAATTACACAAAAAAAATCCTATAACTTATTATTTTGGCCCGTTTTTTGGCAGAAGATGAATCATAATCAGTTAAATGCAAACACATATTGCGTTATTAGGTGTCTCGTTTTGTTAAGTGTGTCTATTTAATGTAACAATCTCTATTATTCCTTCCAGCCTTCATAAAATTCAATTGAATTAAAATATCAACCAAAACCTTTTCATGTGCCTAATTAGGCATCAGAAAATTATATACAAAATCGTGGCAAACTTTCACAAATCACTCCCTCTTTCAACTTGCACCACACAAAAAGCAGGCACGCAAGACTGTCACTAGTTTATGTGCAAAAAGCACTAGCATAGTACAGTGTGTACCTGAGCACGACTAGTTCAGTCTTTGAAGATTATGCTGTAACGCTAAACTAGATAAGTCACCCGCCACACTATATTAGGAGCTTTTGGCATGTTACAGAACTTTACGTAGAGATTTCAGACGAAACAAATGAAAGTGGAGGTGAGTTAAAAGGAAAAGGAGCTTGTTTCGTCTTGTCAGTGTAAGGCCCTGTTCCAACTTTGTCGTGACGATAGGTAATCGTGTAGTTTTAAGTGTTCACATAAAGAACGACTGATCACTGTCTTCCACGATTTTTGCCAATTAAATATCAACGATAAATATTAATCGTCACGACATAGTGTGAACGGGGTGAAATACTTTCCCGAAACTTATTTCTTACTTTAAAAAGCCAATAAAGGGTTATTAAATACAAGTCCATTATTTATAAAGGCATTCCAGAACAGCCACAGAATTATCATTAACCAATATGGTAACGATTTTCTGTTGTTTTTTAGTCAAACTTAGGACACACCTGACATTCCATATAGCCAAACTAAATATCTGTCCACAGGTTGTAAGGAGCAGACACAGTTTGTAAGTAGTAGTACATCACACCAAAGAATCAACCACCTGGTGATTCAAATCAGTAATTAAAATCTCAAAGCTTCCTGGTTTTAGAGAAAATCAAGGGTGTAAAACACCTCTTCACGAAGCCCAAAGGCACTTGTTCTCCTCGTATCGCCTCGCGATCATTTTTTTTTTGTTCTACACCATACCTGGGAAACTTCTAGTTACGGAGATATTGGGGGTCAAAGTGCCAACTTATAGACAACTTGTTTTTTAAATACAAGTTTTTATTGTAAGATTTTTAACATCTCTACGACCCCCGTACTATTCAATCCACCCATCAGCACAATGTTACATTGAGTTCTACCACAAAATATGTTTTTTCACCCCAATAAAAAAGTCGTTTCCTAGCAATAATTTTTGCATACAGTTACTTAGTTTGATGTACAGAATGCTTGGTTGACGGCTTCGTGATGAGGTGGTTTACTCCATGTATAGGTCATTACAACTGGCCCTCTGCAAATAAAAAGTATCAGGAGCTTTGCCTTATAGTGTTAGGACAGTTAATAAGCCGATATCAGACGCTTGACTCGAATGTTCAGATGAAAGATATCGATAGAAAGAAAACAACCAGTAGCTATTGAAAGACAACAACCAGCTTGAACGAATAACCTACGCAATGCTTCATACAACCCAATCAATTTCCAACTCAAAACCTATCAGAGTTCCAAAATTAAAAAAGCCAACATCCACATTGTGGCCTCCACCACATTTATCGATGGCAATTAGCGTTCGTCCAGTGTTGCCCGTTTAATTGCAACGAAACCATTTACTTATTCACCGGGCGCGTCGGATGAGGCTGGGTGAGGCAGGATTTGTGGATGGATGTTATGGATGATGGATGGCGCTTCCGTTTGTCTATTGGTTGTTTTTGTGGTTGGTGAACCGTGTTTGATTTGGTGGAAACGACACGCAGCACCGTAGAGATTTGGTTCTTAAAGAATATCACTACCACTACATATTATAAAAAAGTCCTACCCCGCGTCTGTGTGTCTGTTTGCGATAAACTCAAAATCTACTGCACCGATTTTCATGCTGCAATAGATAGAGTAGTTCTCGAGGAAGGTTTTAGTATATAATTTGTACGCGGGCGAAGACGTACTCATCAGCAAGTTTTTATAAAACTTTTATGGGTTTAGATTGGTAAATAAGAAAGAGTTATGTACTCTTTCTTGGAGGAAGTCTCAAAATGGTAACGGTGACTGAAAAGTTGTGTGGTTATCGGTTCGCTTGCTATGGGTTTGTGATACGGAGGAATGAGAAAAATGTCTAATGTATTTAGAAGGGTATAAGAGTAGAGGAAGACCAAAAACACGATGGATGTACTGTATGAAGGATGATTTGGCAAGAAAAGAGATGTCTGGTGAGATGACGAGTATTATAGAAGTATGGAAGAGCTAATTGTGCCGACCCCAAATAAATTGACATATAGGCAGAATTTAAAGGAAGAATTAAGAAATGACACGAGTTTGGATTGGTTCCCAAAGAGTTTATAAAAAGCTTTCAACTAACGAAGGATTCTTTGACCTACTGAATAGAATAGAATAGAATAAAATAAAAACTTTTTATTTCAGACCGGAGTCCATAGGGTTAGTAACAATTTTACTTAAGTTCTAGTGTTAGTAGTTTACAGACACAGATAAAAATATACAATCATTATTCAGAATGGAGTCGTATCCATCTCCGCATCATCGGGGAATCCCACCGATCTGCGAACACACTTATATACTGTTGGTGCTGCCGCGAACACGAGTCATCAGGGATGCACATCTATTTCTAATAATGGCGGAAAAACCATCAATATTATTATCTGCAAACATACCTAACGCACTACTACGCCACGGCAGCCGCAGCAGCACTCTCAATGCCTTATTGTATTGAACGCGTAGGTCGCTGTATGTCCGCTGAGTAAAGTTGACCCACAATTTTACTAAATAAATACCAGTTACAAACTGGAATAATTGTCAGTTTCATATATACAGGCACTGGAATAAAAATAATGACTCCCTTTTAAGCAAGAAAATATAAAAACCACTTCATAACCTTAATTGAAAAACTACTCACACGTACATGAAAACAAAATCCAGAGTTCAGTTGAAAACCGATTGGGAGCGAATCACGAAACTAAACCGACTGTAATTACTTAACAATATTAATTTTTCACCTTCCAAGGTTCCTCTATGGAAGGCTGAAACTAGATTTGTGTAATATTCAAGTTTTTTGGTGAAAGTGAGAACGTAAAATTGCTGGAAAAATATTCGTGATTTGGAATTTTTCAGGCTGGTGGTATATTGGTAGATTAGGTATAAAGATTTCATTTGTAGGTGACCTTCAATCTACCTTTTTAGCTTGTATTCAAGCAGTGTCAATCAGTTTCAAATATATTGTACTGTTTTTTATAAAACATGGATAATGGTGTAATCTTAATAAATACATACAGGGTGTAAACCACCTCATCACGAAGCCGTCAACCAAGCATTTTGTACATCAAACTAAGTAACTTTACGCAAAAATGATTGCTGGGAAACAACTTTTCTTTTGGGGTGAAATGTCACGTTTTGTGTTATAACTCAATGTAACGCACTCAAAACATTGTGCTGATGAATGGATTGAATAGTACGGGGGTCGTGGAGGTGTTAAAAGTTAAAATCTTACAAAATAAACTTGTATTAAAAAAAAAACTTGTCAAAAAGTTGTAACTTTGACCCCCCATATCTCCGTAACTAGAAGGTTCCCAGGTATGGTGTAGAACAAAAAAATGATCGCATTGATGGGGAACAAGTGCCTTTTGGCTTCGTGAACAGGTGTTTTACACCCTTTATACTGTACTGTTTTTTTTATAATACATGGATATTGGTGTAAGTAATCTTAATACATACTGTTACATCAGACCTACTAGAACATTCGAGAAAGCACGTGATTACAGTATGAGTACGTTGGAATTTCGAGAGATTTCTATTATTATTACTTTCAAAGTTGGGTAGGTACCTACAAACTCGCGACCTCTTTATAAAAAGACATTAGAATTTCGACCGTACGCCTAGGGCATACGGTTCATATTTGTTTGTGTTGTACAAGTAGCTAGTAATAATAATTACCTACCTACCTACCTACCTACCTACTCTTTTGTTAGTGTTTTCTATGACCCTCTAGAATATTCGAGGTTATTCTGGTGTGTCTGTGGGCGAGTATAAATAGACCGCTCAGGGCCGCGACAGTCAGTCTTGTTTTGGCTACACAACGAAGCGAATCAAAGTGAACTTGAAGTGCGATATCTAAGCGAATAGTGATCAGTAGTGTATTGTAGTGTACTTGTGATTAAGTTTAAATTGTTTTGTGATTAATAAAGTTATTGTGTTGTTTAATCGGTAGTAATTAATTTATCTCATACCCAGCTCGTAACAATACATATACATAACATCACGCTAATCCCCGTAGGGTTAAGCAGAGGAGTACAGTCAACAAACCAAATTAGCAACCAGGGGGCATTTAGGAGGAATTTAGGGGTTCAAAAAGATCAAACATTTCACATTGCTCAGAAATATTGCCTCCCTTCTATTGCAGTCGATTAAGGTCTATGTTTACCGATAACGGTCTGCATATCTAAAAACAGTGTTTTTGGGAACAGGTGTTCCCATACAAAAATGTGTTTTAAACAGCTGTTTTTAGATAATCAGACTGTCATCTTTTTGGTGAACATGGGCCTAAAAAGGACAACAACGCATTAACAGGAAGAGTCTACGCCTCGTAGACTAACAGTGCCTCATTACAGACATTAGCTTGTTTCAGTCAATTGAGTCTTACGACTAACACGGGACGAATAGTTACTAGTATGTTTAGTTCACTAGAATATTTCTTTAGTTGAAGTCAACGGGTGAAGTTCAAACTATTCACGAAAACCAAATAGGGCCCTTGATGACCAACAATATAAGTGAGTTTAAAAGGACATTGGGCAGAAACGACCCAAATAGATTTGAAACTGGAGTTTTTGAAGCGTCACTTTTAATATAAGTGGGGGGACCTGGAATAATTGAAATTTCAACCTAACTAACCAATGGAATCTGCCAACAGAATAAAAAGTACCACTACCTGCCCACTTTCTTCCTACTTCTACCCACTTCCTACTCTCTACCTACCTATTAAAAAGTAAAAAAAGTAAAAGTATCCTATGTCCGTCTCCTAGTTCTAAGCGGGGAGGTATCTCCACTAATTTTCAGCCAAATCGGTTCAGCCGTTCTTGAGTTATAAATAGTGTAGGTAACAAACACGACTTTCTTTTTTATTTAAAGATATAGAAAAGATAACACGAACTGTTCATGTATGTACTGTTAAGAAATCTAGAAATATTATTCAATAGAGGCTAGTGTAGATACAAAAAACAGCATTAGAAAACCACTACAAAAAAATATCCCTGTACCAACATATTTCAGATAAAACTGTTATTTCTTTTAAAAAAGTTTCTTTTACACCATTCCGGAACGCAATGAAATGTTTTTCCTGGGAATAATCGAAATAATCAACACCAGATGCTTAAGCGTCGCTGCGGGAGCCGTTTAAGATATGCGTGTAAGAGTTTCATGGAGGTAAACGGTAACCCACTTAAATGTCCCGTGTCTTTATGTAGATAAGGTAATAGAATATCCGGTAGGAGAAAAACATGTGTTCAGTAATATGTTATTGAATAACAACGCATTTGTCTCCCAGACATGAACGTAATAGGAAAAGTAAGTCTACCTGTTCATCCGGTAAGTTTCCTAGATTGAACTGCTGATTTTTTATTATATTTTCAGTTTAATACACATGTGCCTCGAAAATCTTGGTAAACTCATAACTGAATGACGCTATGATGATTGGATGAATGACTGAATGACGGACGATAATCGCAAAAACGATTAGTGAATACTAATAAGAATTTAGGAATGGCCTGTGCCATATATACTTACATTGAGTGACATTTTTGGATATAAACAGTCTCCAACAACTTTGCTGTTTATCAATATTATTTATTGAGACTTCACATATATATTAACAAGACCATCTTTGACAAGCCCTTTAAATATTTTTGTACTAATTAAAAATGAGTCGTGTATATTGCTCCGTTACTGAGTTGTTGAGGCCAAAAAGGTAGTCATGCCATAAATCTACTGGTATTCTGCTGTATCAAGTTCGATAGATCGATAGACTAGTACAACATAGTTGGAAAGAGGCTGGGTACATGATGAAATCTTTAAGCATAATCAGTCTTTAATGTTCCCACTCCTGGGCCATCAGCCAGCGCCTCCTGTCTGTGTGAGGGAATGGGCCACCACGCGGGCTCAGTAGATAAGTGCAGATAATTTTTGAAAACGAAAAAAATAATAGTAGGATGAAACCCTTTGGAAAAGAAAAAGAATGTAACAAGAACTTCCCGACCTCAAATCGCCCGTAAATTATTTTTCCTTTCATTTTTGTTATATTCTCCCTTTTATAATGGGTTTCCTCCTACTATAATATTTTTTACGTTTTTTTTTCCATTTTCGAAGGTTTCTGCACTGGTCTACAGTACGGGTTAGTAGATGAAAATGTAAATCAAGTTAAATAAAAGCTTGTAGTTAATAAAATAGGTATTTCCTAAACACGCCATTTTATTACCTACTCTCTCCGTTCTCTAACCCTCATTCGCGCCAAAAAAGGCAACCGCTTCTTTCCATTTAAAAACACTTTTATTAACCTAGTTTTCAAAAAGCGACGCTTTGAAACCAGTTGTCTGAAAAGCGTTCAGAATCTAGACTTTTCCTAATACCGCTATGTTTTGCACCACAATTTCGCTTTCTTTAATTTCCCTGAAGCCATCGCTCATGTTGTCTATCTGGTTTCGTGACCTCAAGCCTTCATATCCGAATGTTTATTAATAGCTTTTCAAGGAAAAGTTTTTTTGGTGAATGTGGATTTGTAATTGTCGGTCGATTTGATTATGTAATGCTTGACTAGCATCAATGCCAAAAGAGTTACACATAAATTAAAAAGGGATATATGAAATAGCACTTTAATAATTTTTCATCCCATCTATTCGAAAAAGACGACTTGGTTCGCCTTTAAGTGCACCCAAAGGTGGTGTTTTCTATAAGAAACTTTTAGCGGGCAGTAATGAGTTTTTAATCCTCTTTATAAGTGCGCCGCAATTATCTTTGCCGCGCACTTTTTGAATTTGGAACATCTTGTGTTCAGCGCCCAAGAAATCGAACGCAAATATTGTTTGAATAAAGACTGGCTGGTGCGACGGCCCATAGCAGCGCCGCGCGCCGGCTGAATACAAAAAAAAAAAGAAATAAAATTAAAAACGCGCGAACTATAGCCCGCGTTTTCGTCAATTTTCACGGATTGATAGAAATTCATGATTTTGTTTTGAAAAATGAGTTCTTCAAGTGACAGTGAAAGTATAGAATTAACTCCTGATAGTATTAGAACTGACGCAAGAAATGTGATGGATAATCTACTACCTGCAAAATCCCGGGAGAAATATATGAAAGCTTATGGTAATTTTATTGAATGGAGAAATTCAAGAGGCGCCAAGAATTTTTCAGAATCTGTGTTTTTGGCCTACTTCCAGTACTTAGCCAAAACTAAACAACCTTCCACACTTTGGAGTACCTACTCAATGCTAAAATCAACAGTCAGTTCTAATAACGACGTAAAACTGGACACATATTCGAAATTAATAGCGTATCTGAAGAGGATGTCTGATGGATTTAAACCTAAAAAATCCAAAGTGTTCTCAGTCAAAAACGTGGAGACTTTCCTTAATGAGGCACCCGACAACATCTTTCTTGCCGTAAAAGTAAGTAACTATGTATGTATATATGGTGGATTAGTAAAGTATAACCAGTGTTTTAAAATGCGCATTTTATTGTAACCTGTACTTCGATAGATAGGTACTTGTCTTATTCACATTCGGTTTTGTTACAGGTGGCTTTAATTTTCGGAGTACATGGAGCTTGTCGTGGCAATGAACTTTTAAAAATAACTGTTGATGATGTCGAAAATCACTCGGATAATTTACTGTTAGTAAAGCTGACAGACACAAAAACAAAAATTGACCGATCCTTCGTAATCCGAGGAGAATACAAAACTATTGTACAGAAATACCTGGACCTGCGTCCTGCTGATATAAAGACCAATCGGTTTTTCATCCGTTATCAAAATGGCAAGTGCTTCAAACAAGTTATGGGAAAAAATAAAATTTCTTACATGCCACAAGAAATCGCTACTTATTTGAAGTTACCAGATATCAAGCTATATACAGGACATTGTTTTCGTCGCACTTCTGCTACCCTGTTGGCAGATTCTGGAGCGGACTTAACTGTTCTCAAGCGACATGGAGGATGGAAGTCGAGTGCTGTAGCAGAGGGATATATAGAAGATTCCATTGAGAACAAGGCGAAAACATGTGAACGCATCGTGGAAAACATTAAATTGCAACCTTCAGTTAATCCATGCCACTGTCGCCGCGCCCATCTACATCCAAACAAAGAGATTCACCGTCACATTTTCCTCAAAATGAGCCACATTCTGACATTATTTCAAACACGCAGAATAAAATTAAATCTACAACAATCTCTATTCCTAATAAAACTGTAACAATTAATTTTCAAAATTGTGAAAATGTCTCAAATGTAAATATAAGTTTTTAGTTGTTTTATTATTAGATACTACTTAATTTCAATTTAGTTGTTACTCTGTTTCATTAAATATCAATATTACAATAAAATATGAGGCGCCTTTTATTTTCTCATAGTGGGTGATGAAAAGTAGAGTGTATCACTCGGGCGCAAAATATATTTTTGGCTCGGGCGACGTACTTTGAATCCCTCGCTACGTTCAGGATTCTACTAAAGAATCCCTCGCTACGCTCGGGATTCTACTCTAGAATCCCTCACTTCGCTCTGGATTCAAAAAAGCGCCCTCGCCGTAAAAATATTATTTTGCTCCCTTATGATACAATCTACTAATGTTTCACACTTTAAAATGTTGAGCTTGCTGCTTTATTAATGTTTTAATTAATGAATTAACTATATAGTTTACTCCCGCTAGGTGGACCGATGACTTGGTGAAGGTTGCGGGAATCTGTTGGATGCGAGTCGCACGGGACCGATCAATGTGGCGACACTTGGGGGAGGCCTATGTCCAGCAGTGGACGTTATTCAGCTGAAATTATGATGATGGTGGTTCATTAATTTTAAAGTTAAGCATTTTAAAGTGTGACACATTATTTTTAAAGTGCATTTATATATTCCTCAATTAAAACGGTTGGTTGCTGAGATTTTTGAATTAAATCGGGGTCCAAAATCTGGAGGTAATAAGTACTTTATAGGGTAGTTACTTGAAAATAGTGCTTGATTCAGAGATCAGTTACACGGGGCTCGTGGTACTCTTCGAAAGAGATACCGCGGCCCTGGAATAAAGGGCTAAGAAGGAACATGGATGGGTTTTACTCAGTAAAAGTCTGACACCCTTCCGTCCCGCTCAGAACGGGAGGGAGTAA
The DNA here is from genome assembly GCA_950022955.1 of Xestia ashworthii. Classification (NCBI taxonomy): domain Eukaryota; kingdom Metazoa; phylum Arthropoda; class Insecta; order Lepidoptera; family Noctuidae; genus Xestia; species Xestia ashworthii. The sequence goes on from OX465562.1 coordinate 21,595,395, forward strand.
TCTGATGATTTCCGATTTCTGAAGAACCTATATAGGACACCCTAGGACAGCAGATAAGCCACACACAGAAAAGAGGTACCATCACAGGATCATAATTACCTAAAAGAATTAGATCGCAGTGTAACGTTCATCTTTAAACCCAGACGTCTATTTCCATACAAACATCATAATCACAAACATATTGTAACCAAGACAAATCAAGATAGCAAATGAAACAAAGACACTGACCTCCGTTCCCTGCACCTTGAGCTTCATATGGTCTTCTCTGGTGGTCTTCCCGTCTTTTCTCTTCTTCCAGCAATACCCATCGCGTCGGTAGCGGACCTTTTTACGGCTGTACAGCAGCATTGAGCCGCTTTTTGGCCTGGAGACAAAAAAAAATTCTTGAATAAGGAGAAGTGTAAATGCAAAGAATATGAATATGATGATGATGACGGAACCGGAATTGCATCCTAATATCCTAATTCACATCCTAACTAATATTAAAAACTAGCTTCAGCAGCGTGAAGTTTGATTATTGTCCTATGGGGTCCTATGGGATTTACTATCGGGAAAAAAGTATCCTATGTGTTAATGCTGGTGGCCCAGTGGTGGCGGCCCCGACTTACGAACAGTAAGTCGTGGGTTCAAACCCAGACAGGCGCATTAATTTGTGTAATTTATTTCATCACCACTGCTCCCAAAACAGTGAAGGAAAACATCATGAAGAAACCGGCATGTCCTAGAACCAAAAAATCGAAGACATGTGACATCCACCAATCCGCACTGGGCCGCGTGGTGGATTATAGCGCTTTAACGCGCTTTAACGTGGAGTTGCGGACACAAGCCCGTTGTACAATACAATAATGCAGGTTATATAAAAAATCATCCAAATACGTTCAGTAGTTCTTGCGTGAAAGAGTAATAAACATCTATCCGTACTCACAAACTTTCGCATTTATGATATTAGTAGGATTAGTAGGAAGTAGGATTAGTAGGAAGTAGGATTAGTAGGAAGAAGGATTAGTAGGAAGTAGGATTAGTAGGAAGCAGGATTAGTAGGAAGTAGGATTAGTAGGAAGAAGGATTAGTAGGAAGTAGGATTAGTAGGATGTGAAAGTAAGTTCTTTTGTTTACTTTTCGCGTCCAAACCACTGAACCGATCATCCTGAAATTTTGCATATACATTGTCAGGTGTACAGGACCAGACATAGGGTACCGTTCCCGAGGACAACAACAATAACGTTTTTATGAAAATAGATGGTGCCACTTGTCTTTCAAATCATGATTGAATAAACAAGCAGAGTACAACCAGAATTAACAGTCAAATCTTTACTAATTTTATAAAGCAGAAGAGTTTGTCAAGTTTGTTTGGTGGAACCCGCAAATCTCAGGAACTACCGGCTCGAATTGAAAAATTATTTTGGCGTTGGATAGTCCATTTATTTAGGAAGGTTATAGGTAATATAACATCACGTTATGAGCAATAGGGGCGGAGCAGCAATAAGAAAAGTTGCAAGCGGTAAAAAAGCTTCCGTTGAGCAGGCCATGCGTTGCGATATCAAAATTTCACGCGAATGAAGTCGCGGGCAGAAGCTAGTTTCGTATAAATTGACTCCAACAAAGCATTATCTATACTATTCCAATATTAGGTATAAAGAGGTAAAGTTTGTGATGTTGTAGAGGGTAAATCTCTGGATCAACGGTTCACTAATTGACAAATTTTCATTTTACAACCAACGTTTCGTATACTATTTAATTCGCAAACAACTTATTCCGCAAATGTTTTATTTTTAAAATATTCGTTTTACAAGCATTTATTTGGCAAATACATCATTTATCATTTGCATCAAATGATATTTTTTCATTTCTTATTTAGATACATTCGGATAAATCACGTTTTAACTAAATAATTTACAGGCTAGTATTTTTTTATTACTCTTTTTTAAGAAAAAGTTAAGAAAATGCATAGTTTTTTCATAACATGCAAACAAGCATACTTCATGCATGCAGCAAGCAAGCAGCAAGCATGCAGCAAGCAAACAGCATGCATGCAGCAAGCAAGCAGCATGCAAGCAGCAAGCATGCAGAAAGCATGCAGCAAGTGCCAAGCATACAGCAAGCATGCAGCGAGCATGCAGTATGCATACCTACAGCAAGCAAGCATGCTGTACGGTTAACGTACAACGACTTGGTTGCTGACAATGCAACCTCAATTTATATAATTATAATAATATTCACACATCATTTACTTTAGTTGACAAATTGCAATCATCGCGATTGGCACGGATTGGCATCCAACTTATACCTATCTTGTAACTTAAAGACATAAACTATTTCTTGTGCTAAACCGTGGTTTACCGTCAACTCACCATAACTCTACTAACTAGCTCTGAGCCATACATAAAATTGGTCCTTCGAGCCGGATATTAAGTGTGTGAGTGTCTCTATTAGTGATAGCGAATCGGTCTTGCTGGTCTCCCACAAGCGGGTCGCCCCAGTAGGATTGAGAAGGCGCACATATCTCTAGTAGAGAAAGAATACGCTTAGTATCCACAAAACGACTGCGAAAACTTCGCAAGTTCACCAAAACTAGTGCCTGCGGTGACGCAACTCTGCGGTACTATCGAACAACTGAAACTTAAACTGCAACTTAACTTCTACAACAATCAACGATGGCTCAGAACATCAGCGAGATCATCAGCCGCCAAGAAACAATCTTCAACAACTTGAAGCAAATCAGCATCAACTACAAGAAAGACGGTCCTAGCAGAAAAACTTTAGAGTACCTGGAGGAGCGACTTTCTTGGCTGAATACGAACTGGGAAAAGTTTGTTTTCAATCATCAACAACTGGAGAATTCTGGGATAACTGACATCCAATACTTCATCGACGATGTCTTCAACAACACTAAGAAGATGTACGAGGACGTTCTGCAAGACATTCTGAAACGTAAAGCTGAGTTACCTTCTGCTTCCACGAGTAAAGCGGAAGTGCCTCCTTCTACGCCTAAACAAGGTAAAACAAAAACAACCTTTAGCTTCGATGACATCAACTTTCATGTTCCTCCTCGCGAATCTGGCAAGACTAACGAGAAACAGCAGGAACTATTACGACAACAATACTGCAACTTTAGAGCTTTCGAACGTACTGTGGAAAAGATAAACTTTGACTCGTCATCCGAAAAATGGGAGCTAGAGGATAGCCTTAATATCTTGAAAGGCAAATGGGAACTCATCGAGAAAACTAACTGGGAACTTGACTATATTTCCCAAGACGAAGATTCAACTTACAAACAAAAATATGATGCTATAGAAAACATTTATGACAACATCCGAAAGAAGCTACAACATCAAATTTGGAACAACGCTCACTATGAGAAGACAACACCAAAAATTGTGATACCAGACTTCAACGGAAACTACCATCAATGGCTAACTTTTAAAGATCTGTACTTGGAGAGTGTACATAACAACCCATTATTGTCAAAAGCGCAAAAAATGCAACACCTTAAAACCAAACTCAAGGGCGAAGCCGAAAAGATCGTACAGCATCTCGGTATAAGTGCGGAAAACTATACTTCCTGCTGGGAGTTAATCACGCACCGATATGATAACAAACGTCTGTTGTTCACGTCCTACATGAACACGCTTCTAAATCAACCTCTCATATCGGAAGCAAGCGCTGCGAGTATCAGGAAATTGCATGACGTCACACTTGAGTGTCTGAACGGACTCAGTAACATTGGACTAGAAATAACTACCTGGGATCCGATAATTGTTCATCTTTTGGTTCAGAAACTGGACAAGGTGACTTACAATGAGTACATCAAAGATCTCAAAAAACCAAGAGAATTCCCCGACTTGGATGAATTCACCAAATTTTTGGAGAACAAATTCATGGCATTGGAAACCGTACAAGGAAATACTCATCAAAGGTCATCTTCATCGAATAAAAACCAGACATCAAACAAAGAGCATAACAACGCGTCATTCGCTCGACACAATAATTATAACAACCAGAGGTCATCAAACTCTAACAAACCGTATAAATCGTCCAAAGCCTTCTTCACGACAACGAGGAATTGCCCGATTTGCAAAACAGAACACATTTTAATGAAATGTTGCAAATTCTTGGCTATGAACGCAAAGGAACGAAATGACACAGTTCGCAATTTGCGTATTTGTTCCAATTGTTTGTACAGTCATGGAGAACAAAAATGCACTTCGAAAAAAACTTGTAAACAATGTAACAAGTCACACCATACGCTTTTGCATGAGGATGGAAATGAACAGAACAACCGTCCCGCAGCTATAAGTAGCAGTACGCCATCGACTTCACATGCCGTCAATAACTTAACTAACGAGGCGAAGGAAATTCTGTTGACGACTGTACTTTTAAAAGTGAAGACTATTGATGGAGATTACATCAACTTAAGAGGTTTGCTTGACCAAGGATCACAAGTGAGTCTCGTGACGGAAGACGCCGCGCAACGACTCAGATTACCCCGACGCAAAGTCAGCGCTATTGTGTCAGGTGTCGGTTCACTGTCCGGCAATTGTAAGGGGTCAATTAACTTGGAATGCAAATCAATACATTCTGATTATGAATTTAAATTGGAAACTTTGGTGATGAAGAAACTCGTAAATAACTTGCCTACAGCTTCCTTCTCCATACAAAACTGGGATTACATAGATAACTTAAAACTTGCAGACCCACATTTTAATAAGTCGGGCCCGATTGACTTACTTCTGGGCGCCGAAATCTATTCAGAACTCATACTGAATGGGGTCATAAAAAGGGACAATTTCCCCGTAGCCCAACAAACAAGAGTGGGCTGGATACTATGCGGGAATGTCAAGACTTTTAACTGCTTTGTAGTACTCAATGACCTACAAAACATGTCACGATTCTGGGAAACGGAAGAAATCGCTGACACTACGACTTCAACTAACGAAGACAAACATTGTGAGAACTTTTACAACTCAACTACTGAGAGATTGAATGACGGAAAATATGTGGTGCAGATGCCCATGAAATCAAACTACAACTCTCAAGTAGGAGCCACAAAGTCTCAGGCACAAGCTCAGTTCCTACAACTTGAGAGGAAAATGCTGAGAAACAACGGACTTAATAGGGAATACAAACGCTTTATGGAGGAGTACATTTCCCTAGGCCACATGAAGCCCGTAACAGCTGAAACTCGGAGTAAAAACCAAGTATATCTACCACATCACGGGGTATTGAGAGCTGAGTCAACAACGACGAAACTGAGAGTTGTCTTTAACGCATCTTATAAGGCAAATAATAACAACAGCCTCAATGACCTTATGTACTCTGGTCCCAACTTGCAAAAAGACATGTTTACGCTACTCATTAACTGGAGAGTTCACAAATACGTCTTTACGGCAGATATTGAGAAGATGTATCGGCATATATGGCTGAACGAGCAACAACAGCACTTACAAACTATTGTGTGGAGATCTTCTTCTAACGAGCCATTACGTGAATGGCACCTATGTACTGTGATCTACGGTATGAAAAGCGCGCCCTATCTCGCAATGCGCACTTTGCATCAACTGGCACAAGATGAAAAGGATAACTATCCTGAGAGCGCCAGCGCTCTACTAAACTATTTTTACATGGATGACCTCGTCCATGGGCAAAACAGTATTGAAGCTTCGAAGAAAATAGTCGCAGAACTCATTCAACTATTGAGTAAGGGAGGTTTCAACTTGAGAAAGTGGACAAGTAACGAAGCGACTATATTAGAAGACTTGCGGGATGACCAAAAGAGCACTAAGGCTAACATAGAATTCAGCCCTGAAACATCAAACACAAAAATGTTGGGGATGAGCTGGAATCAAAAACAGGATACATTTACTTATCAATGGAGACTGCCGGAAAAGAAAACTCTGACGAAGCGAGTACTGCTGAGTGAAATAAGCAAATTATACGATCCTCTTGGTTTTCTATCGCCTGCAACAATAAAAGCGAAGCTACTTTTTCAAAAGGTCTGGATCAGCAAAATCGACTGGGATGATTGTCTGCCCGTTGACGTAACTACGGAATGGGAAAAGTTGAGAAAGGATTTGCCCACAATCAACAAAATTTCAATTCCACGATGGCTGCAGTGCACAGATAACAACATTGAAATTCACGGGTTTTGCGACGCAAGCGAAAAGGCATATGCTTGCGTAATTTACAGCCGAGTGAAAAACAACAACGGAAATTTCACAACTACAATAATAACTGCTAAAACAAAGGTCGCACCGCTAAGTAAGAAAATTACTTTGCCTAGAATGGAACTATGTGGAGCATTGTTACTTGCCAGACTTATAGAGAAAATTAAGAGTACACTTTCTACTAAAAATCTCCAAATACAATGTTGGAGTGACTCTAAAGTCGTATTGGCATGGCTACAAGGAGACATAAACAGATGGGAAAAGTATGTCGCCAACAGAGTCTCACAAATAAACAGCATAATTCCGGCAAAACAGTGGAACTACGTAAAGTCGGAAGAAAACTCGGCTGACTGTGCTACAAGAGGTCTCTCTCCCTCTCAACTTCTAACTTTTGAACTCTGGTGGGAGGGCCCATCTTGGCTGAAAACTTATAACGATAAAAACACCGAACAAAACGATAATAATTCAGTCTATTTACAAGACAATGAACTTTGTGACACACTAACAGCAAACAATAAATGCTGCGTCGCAACTTATAAAAACAGCGAAGTAATTACCCAGCTGTTAAATAAACATAGCAGTTTCAAACGTGTAATCCGAGTACTTGCGTGGATTAGACGATTTATAAATTGCATCAAAAAGAAAAACATAACTGACGATAATAAGGAGATTATATCGTTATCTTCGGGAGAACTAACTGAAGCAACGGAAATTTTGATCAAAAGCGTGCAGAGAATGAACTTCGGGGAAGAAATCGAATGTTTGAAGAAGAACAATCCAATACCAACTAAAAGCAATCTTTTGAAGCTAACCCCATTTCTCGATAATAATGGGCTATTGCGAGTTAAGGGGCGACTTGTCAACTCTGTGTTGCCGCCCGAATCTAAACATCCAATTATTTTCCCTGCTACTGGAAGATTAACAGAGATGATCATCCAAGAGGCTCATCGTGAAACTCTCCATGGTGGGGCACGACTCACGCTAGCATACTTACGTCTCAAGTACTGGATCATTGGTGGGAACAGAACAGTGAAAAGAGAACTTAGGCAGTGCGTACGATGTCACCGTTTCAAGACTCAACGAAACATGCAAATAATGGCTGACTTGCCAAGAGAACGAGTTACACCATCGAGACCATTTACAAGCACCGGTGTGGACTTTACTGGACATGTTGACATAAAGATCAACAAGGGGAGAGGCGTAAAAATGTGCAAGGCTTATATAGCCATCTTCATTTGTATGGTTACAAAAGCCGTACATCTTGAGTTGGTGTCTGACTTGACAACTCAAACTTTTCTTGCCGCTTTTAAACGAATGTGTGCACGCCGAGGTACTCCGAAGCATATGTTCTCAGATAACGGGACTAACTTCGTCGGTGCCGCAAGACTACTCCAAGAAGACTTTGAACGAAATAAAACTTTCCAAACTTCTGAGTTTTACGACGAGATGAATAACTTGAAGATAGAGTGGCATTTTAACGCCCCGCTCTGGCCATCAGCTGGTGGACTTTGGGAGGCTGCAGTTAAGTCCATGAAGTATCACTTGAAGCGGGTTCTAGGGGAGCAAAAGCTGACCTACGAACAGTTCACCACATTATTAACTCAGATCGAAGCATGCTTGAACTCACGTCCGCTTTGCCCACTAGCTGAAGACATCGAAGACCTAGAATACTTGACACCTGGTCACTTTCTTGTTGGCGGTCCTTTATTGTCTATGTCCAAGGAGGAAGAAGACTTCAATCAGTACGACTTGAGAAACAGATGGAGGCTGGTTGAACAAACTAACTTACACATCTGGAAACGCTGGTCAAACGAGTACCTGCAGCAATTACAAGTACGCAGTAAATGGCAACAAACTAAAAAGAATCTAGCAGTTGGTGACTTGGTGTTAGTTAAAGACGAACATTTACCACCGGGAAGATGGGCTCTCGGAAGGGTGGTGGAACTTCATCCGGGGACTGACGGAGAGGTCCGAGTTGTCACCCTAAAAACTAAAAAGGGACAACTAAACGACCAATCGTTAAGCTGTCGCCGTTACCGCTCCGCCAAAACTTCCAAACTACGGAAGAAACTGAACACGGAATAAATCAACAACAACAGCAATCCGAACCTGAAAAACAAAAAAAGCAGAGAGGTCGCAGTATAAATAAAACTAGTCTACTGTCTCTAGTTCTATTATGCATGATGACGATGATGGGAATCACACAAGCGACGCCTGTTACTTCAAGCAACTACAAGGTGACATCAATACTAAACAATCAACCAATATACTTTGATGAAGCCGGCACACTGCAACTTATACACGACGAATGGACGCTGTTGATATATTATAACTTAACTTCATATTTTCAAGCCACGAGCAAGATAAGGTTCTACATCGATCAAATGGATATACTTTGCCGACGAATAGTCCACGAGTACCCACCCTGCGATGCCGTTGTCGACCACCTACGTTACGAATTGAATCACCTTACTGAATACAATTCCATGTTACTATCTCAACATTCAAGGAAAAAACGAGGTTACTTCGATGGGGTCGGAAAATTAGCAGGAACACTATTCGGCGTTCTCGATGTGGATTTTGCCCAAAAATATGAACAGGATATACAATACTTACAAGCAAGTGATAACTATTTACTGCAATTAATGAAGAATCAAACACTGATTATAGAAGCAGAAAATAACATGATTAAGCGAAGTTCGGAATTTATGGATAAACAATTGAAAATAGTGCAAAACTACATGAATCAGACTGGCATAGCAATAACAAGAATAGAAAACAGAGCGCATATATTATATACGATAAATGACGTTCATTCTGCCGCTGTAACTTCAACTTTAATTCTGAGTGACTTACATAGAATCCAAGAAATGCTGATGAATGCCCTGGCCAACATCTACAGAGGTCATTTAGACACACACCTATTCTCAGCATCTCAACTTATTGAGCAACTGAATATCATATCAGGAAAACTACCTCAAGGACTTTCGTTGCCGATTAAGGATATTCAAAGGGATTTTCAAGTCATCTATGAACTGATTCACGTGAAAGCTAGAATTACAAGTAACTTTTTACTATTTGAATTACACATTCCGTTATTGAGCGACGAGGACTACAAAATATATCGTGTAATTCCGATTCCATTTATGAGACAAGGAAACTTGAAAATAGTCAAACCTTCTTCGGACTTCATCGCTATCAACTTGATTAAAAATTCATATATAACTCTGGAAGAGCAAGACATGCACCATTGCACATCATACGGAGAAGATGAATACACGTGCATCTCGCGACAACCCGTATACAATCTACATGATAAAGATGCGCCGTGTGAGACCAAGGTGTTTAGTCAACAAACTTCACTATCGTGTGTCATTAATGACATAACTTGTAAAGAGAATTGGATCAAACTACATAAACCCAACGTTTGGTTGTTTACGTTGTGCGACAAACAGCTGATGCGCGTAATATGCAGCGATCAGGTGACACCCGCGGTCATTGACGGAACAGGAGTCATAGCCTTGAAACCTAAGTGCTTATTACAGAAAAAAGACGCCACGATATTTACTTACAATCACTTAGGAAGTAGGGTAAACACGGGATTGGATATCGAAGTACCGAACATAAATACGACGATAAATAACATGTTTGATCTCGGTTGGAGGAACGTACAGCTGAACATCACTGAATTGAACAGTGCAGCAGAATTGTCAAAAATTGAACGTCAAATCTCTTACCAAAAACAACATGAAGTGCTACCTGCGGCTTCAAGTATTTCTACTCACTACGTGTATTTTTACTCTGTGACTTCTTTGTTGTTGGGAGGATTTGCTGTGGTTGGCGTCTACTTTATTATAAAGAAACGAAGGATAATGAAGAACCACAAGTCTGCGACAAGCGCTAAACTGGGACAACAGAAAGGAGCAGACAAAGAAGAAGTAAATATTGAGATGCGGGAGATCCGTAGCTCGACGACACAGGAACACAGAAACGGATTTAGTTTTAATGACATATCGTCAAATTAATATTTACAGTGTTTTATTTACTTGTTTTACTTTTACTTTACTTACTACATTTTGTAACTTTGTTTGTTTTACATTATTTTATACTTTATTCTTTACTATGTACTGGTTGCCCATCTCGCCTTTCGTGTACTATTCATCTCCCTTTCTTTCCTTGGGAGCATGTACGGTTAACGTACAACGACTTGGTTGCTGACAATGCAACCTCAATTTATATAATTATAATAATATTCACACATCATTTACTTTAGTTGACAAATTGCAATCATCGCGATTGGCACGGATTGGCATCCAACTTATACCTATCTTGTAACTTAAAGACATAAACTATTTCTTGTGCTAAACCGTGGTTTACCGTCAACTCACCATAACTCTACTAACTAGCTCTGAGCCATACACATGCAGTATGCAACATGCAGCAGGCATGGTTTCTGTCACGGCTCCGGCGCTGCGGGGCTCCGGCGGTCACACGCGAGCTTATCGTCGCAGAGGGTTTTAACGCTCACCACCGCAGCTTCGGCTTGCTGGCGAGTGTTAAAGCCACCTGCTCCTCAGCTCGCGGGCCGCCTCGCCCCTCCGCGCCTACGCGATTTTTAATAACACTCTAGGGGTAGGGCAGACAAGACTACGTGGAGTCGGTTCTGCAGCGATTCATTTCTGTCACAAAATTTGTCCCTATAGGAAACCAAAATCAATTTTTTTGTTATAATTGGCAAAATCAATATGTGTAATGTCTTTATTTCAAACGTAGTTTTATGAGATAAAACGAAAAAATAATGAATTGTTTGTCAAATAATACGTTATTAAATAAAAGTTTATTGGATAATTATTTTATGAAGTGAAGTTTGTTAAATTTGTTGTTGTATAATGTTGAAATGACAAATAATGTGTTTGCTAATCGTTGCTTTTCAAGTAAAAGTTTGTGAATGAATGTTTGGTGAACTGACTGGTCACCGCAGGCACCTAATGTTATGAAATATCTGTCTGTGTGTTATTCATAGCTAGTCCGCAATCTCGTCAAAATGTATGACTAATTTTTGGTCGCGGCTTCGCTCATTTCCGAATCGGATCATTACATACAAACAAATTTTCCTTCTTTTATTAGTATAGATTTACTCCTAGAGCAGAAACTATAGCTATTCGATGAAATCTTAGTCTCTTAACTTATCTTATCTTAATGACAATTAAAACCACACTCAATCTGTCATGATACAACTAATTTTACAATACGAAGTTCCTAATAGCAATTTAACTCATGAATTCAAACAATTAATCATTTCGGAACTAATTGGCAAATTGTAGTTCACATAAATTGTTAATCTTCAAGGGGATGTAACGAGCTATCATTAAACCTTTAGCAGAAGGGTTACTGCCAAAGTTGTTACTTGTAGTTATGTAAGTTGTAACATCAAGTAATCTAATATCTTATAATGGCTAAGGGCGGTTCCACACGGTTGTTCTGTTCATTTTTGTCATTCGGCATCTTTCACTTCATTCTCATATTCTGCCTAGCTTTTTTTTTTGCTAGGTTCGGCTTCCAGTCTTACTGGAAGCAACTGAATACCAGTTCTGGGCCCGCGGAGTACCTGTAAGTACTGTAAAAAAATCTACAATTGACAGCCAGGATCAACAGCTTAACTTACTCTCCGAGGCGTCTTTCTCTTGTAAGTCGAATTAAACAAAAGTTAAGGAAGAATGCACACTCGAATTAAGCGTTTGACATGAAAGATTCATTGAAACAAAAAATCTTTTACGCGGTAGCGGTATTATTGCAGTTAATCTGACACCTTATAGTAATCATACTATAAGGTGTCAGATTAACTGAAAAGCACGTCGAGCAAAGACAGTAAATATTGAAACCTATACAGCCTAGCTTCCGCAAAGCCTTGGTCTTATGTCGTACAGAGGTTCAAAGGAATTTTAATAAGATGATAAACAGCTTACCATCAACTATACACATTTGTTTTATTATTGATTTTTAAAATATTTACATACTACATCTAAAACTATAATAATTACAAAAATAAAACTAAACGTAAAACTAGTATCAATATATATACAATAATGTCAAAAGGACACTTAGGCGTCAAAGTACTCCTCCGCATCGCTGTCATCGGGAAACGTGCCCAGAAGACTGGCAGCATTGCCACGTTGAATGGCAATGCTAATTCTTTGGCCAAAGAAAGAGCCAGCCCTCTGGTCGCGCGAAGTGTCGATCAGTCGGCGGGAGATTTCCTTAAAAAGGAGACGCGCACTCGGACCCCATGACCCGAGCGTTTCGACCCCAAACGGCTCAAAGCTGTAGTTACCAATAAGGTTACAGTATTTGCGCCGTTTGAGGATCTCAGCAGCTGCAGCAGCAGCACCTGCACAGCCCGCCGTGCTTGCAACGTGGCAAGGAGCTAGGGTGTCGACACAAGTTGCGTCCCACACCAAAGGCCTGCCAACGCTCCAAGGCACCAACGTCATGCCGTCCGGTCTCTTGCCATCGTCACGCACCAAGCCGTTTGGTTCTAAAACCGCAGGTACGCCGGCGCTGGCAAGAGCCCGACGAATTATATACACATTAGATGTTGTGTGTATAGAAATTAAATGAAGCCTCCAAACCTACAATTGGCCCGACTGGTGGATTACGGCCCATCTCCCAAGAGTACAAAGAGGAGGCTGATATCCCAGCCACGGGAAGAATTCTGCTCGGTTATGTGTACCCTCTACTGGGCTCTTTAGTAATTTCATCCCACACAAGTGGATCCCGCGTTTATTTATTACCCTCAAAATTCAGGTACCTAAAACCCACCTTACCCAGAATAATTTGAATGACTATAGCAATGGTATCCGGACCCCTGAGAATTTATTAGCTGGCTGTAAAACGCCCACGTCAGACCAGGGTTAAAGCCATGTTCACGGCCTCGGGTGATACGACCTAAACCTAAACGTGCTTGGTCGCTTCTCTTGTTTCCTTCCCGTGAGTACCGCCATAAATCCTTTTGGACCAAGATCCCATGGACGACAGACCTGCATAATATTATAGATATTGATTTGTATGAAAGTACGAGTATCTACTACAAGTAAGAACGATTGGATAGATTTAAAATTCGATCGTGGTGGCTTTGGCAGCTGTCAGGTAACAAAGGTGCACTAAATATCCGCTAAGTTCTTGGTACTATAAAGCGTGATTTTTTGACAATTACATAAGGAAAGAAATGAAACGGTGAATCACCATCCTAGCTTCTACTGCGTGTAGTGGAAACCAACAGGAAGACTTTAAAGTATAATATATTGTGTAACTGAACTGATTTTATTTTATGAAATAAGTTCACTCACAATTTACAATACTTTTATAAAATGAAGAAGATCTGGCAGTCATGGATCTCCCTATATTTATTCGCCTGTTTAACCGTCGGTCTAAAAGTCACGTGTCATGTGAGCATGTAGCCAAGAAGCATGTACGAATAATCGCGCGTTATTGGTTAGGTGACACGCTCACTTGTCGAGAGAAGGAAAAATCTGGAGAACGTGTTTTGTTTCGGCATCATTCCTTATTGCTTTATTGATGCTTGAGGTGATGGATGGTATTATTAGGTGAATGATTTCCTTATTGGGGCCTGTAACGAGTGGTGTATTTATAGCTGAACATGAGACGACATGTTAAGATGTCTTGGTGTTTTTAGAACTAATCAGGTTAGGTTGCAGGCTTGCAAACTGTGTATGGTAATGAATAATAAGGAAAATGGTTGGTTTGTGGATGAAAGAAAGAGAATATCGTGAGGAACCTGGATTGGATAAAAAATTTGTTGATGCTTGTTAGAGAACATTATACGTCTTGGTTGTACACCAAACTTGGTGTCACAGCTAATTTTTACGATTATGATGGTAGTCCCATGGAGAGAGTTGTTCAGTTTGATGGTCTGAAGCACACCCTTGAATTTGACCAGGATGCACATACACCTTCTATAATATTGTCGTGGTCAACCGAAATCAGTTTATCTCCCAGATATCTTCCAGAAAACCTTTGGTAGCCTTGTTCTTGGATACTTGTTCTGTTTTGTCGTAAAAAAAGTAATGAACTGTCTCCATTTCATTCCACCCATGGCAACTTTTGTAACGTACCCTTGAAACTGACAAATCCTAATATACAGCAGTCAACATTTATTCCCAGTGTCATAATAACATAATAACAAAATTATCTAACACAGACACAGAAGACGATCGAGTCGTCAAATAGTCTCATCCATACGCCACAACATTCTAATTCTTCTAACGTACGCGCCGAACTTTATATTTTACAACTAGTGTTGCCCAAAATCAGTCTTGGTCTTGCAGTCTCGGTCTTGTTCTTGCATTTTTGCAAGACCAAGACCAAGACCAAGACCGACGTATTGTAGCAAGACCAAGACCAAGACTGAACCCTGCAAGATTTGAGCAAGACAAGACTAAGAATGCAAGACTCTTGCGTCTCGCAGTTAAGTCAAACTGAGATTTGGGCGTTATTAAGTAGGGATTTGGTTTCAATACCGATTGTGAGAGTCGTTCCCCAGTATCAAAACCGTATCGTCATAACACTAAAAGGTATTGTATTGATTATTATATTTCGACTATTTATTAAGTAGGTAGCGTTTTACTCACAAATTTATGTTCCCATGTGATAAAAATGTACTTAACTAACATAATTTTCTGGCAAAGTGACATTTCATACCTACAAGGTATGAAATGTCATACCTTGTAGGTATTTCTACCTATAGTATTATATTATGCTTGTCTAATGTGCAGATCTAACGTTAGTAGGTTGGTAAACATTATGTAGGTACTTATGTTTCAAAGTTTATATTATTCTTCTATTCAGCAAAATTTAAAACTAACAGCGAGTCGAGTAGGTCTAGTAACAGGTTTTAGGCCAGCCAATGTTATGGAACAGATGCCAGCACATCAAGCTACTACAATCTGCCAAATTTCTATAACAGATTTTCAACTTTACCGCTAAAGCATTAAGGTTCATGATTGATTGGGAAAATTTGACGTTCCGCGAATAAACCGTTGGTCGGTTGGTGTATTATGTACCTACTTACTTGATCATTTACCGACAACTACGCCGCAGTGTATCAAAGACTGCAACAAGTGTATCACACAGCATTTGACACTGTTTGAGCGCCGCATGCGCCGCCACAGAGTACGGACAGAGGCACACAAAATTATTACCTATTTTGGTAGGGACAAGAGGATAAAACTAAATGACCTTGAAGATGTATGTAAATAGCAATAGGCTAATAGGTATTTGCAAGTAGTCTAGTCTACATTATGAAATATATGCAAACGGGTATTTATCGCGAATGTTACCTTTAATATAAGCCCGACGTTTCGTCCGTTTTCCGTTTAGTCTAGTCTAAGTAGTAGAGTCTCGCAAGACTTGCGAGACTCTTGCTGCAAGACCAAGACCAAGACCAAGACTGAGAGCGCAATACCAAGACCAAGACCAAGACCAGGTGTATTGACGCAAGACCAAGACCAAGACTGGCTAAGGTCTCGTCTTGGTCTTGCATTTGGGCAACACTATTTACAACCTTCGGTTCACCCATAAAATATTAAATGAATATATAAAACTGTGTTAGAAAGCTGACGCGTACAGGATAACTTTATAAATTGCGTACAGCTGGGACGCATATCAAAGGTTGTCATTTCTATGTGATTTAGGTCCATGTTCACCAAAAAGATGACAGTCTGATTACCTAAAACGGCTGTTTAACACGCATTTTTGTATGGGAATATGTCACAGTGACAGCTGTTTTTAGATAATCAGACGGTTATCTTTTCGGTGAACATGGACCTTAGAGGCTGAATTAATATGGTTTCATCGGGTACAAATAATACATAAATGGTGTAAAACACCTCTTCACGAAGCCGTAAAGCACTTGTTCTCGCCATCATTGCGATATTTTTTTTGTTATACACCATACCTGGGAACCTTCTCGTTACGGAGATATTGGGGATCAAAGTTACAACTTTTTGACAAGTATTTTTTTTTAAATTTTTGACTTTGTGTGTGTGGAACAAAAAAATATCGCGGGGAGAACAAGTGCTTTTCGGCTTCGTGAAGAGGTGTTTTACACCCCTAATAGTAATCAACAGTGTAATACCGAAAATATATGTATTACGAATTTACGTAACATCACGACAGTAATACCCGTTGGGTTAGACAGAGGTGTACCTATAAGTACACCTACATTTTGCAAGTTATGTTTAAGTCCCATGTAACATAACTGAGGTTCGTGGCTAAATAAAAATAGCCACTCGGGTTGATTATAAGGTTAAGCCGCCCTTTCCTAGGTTTGTCTGTGGATGGGTGACCACCCATTACGTACAGAGTTCCTTCCGTTCTTCAAAGCACGTTAAGAAAGAAATAAAGAAAAAGCATTTATTAGCCCGTACAGGACACAAAACACATAAAAAAATTAACATTATTTACAACAGCTATTGAAAACTAAACATAGATAAAAAAATAAAAAGAAACGAAAGGTCCTGAACGAGGCCAAAAGGCCCCTATCTCAGCATGGCCGTTGGTCCCGGCTGTCATTTGTAGATCTTTGACAGTCGTTACAAGTAGTCAGTGGCCCAAAAAATCTGACAACCAGTCTTACCAAGGGATGGTACTAACTATGGACGTCAGATAGGCATTCGCTCCATGTAAAATACTGGTATTCAGCTGCATCCGGTAAGACTGGAACAAAGTGAAAAGACTAGGCAGAAGATGTTACACTTCCATGTATTGTTAAATCTGTCTGTGCAAGCCTTTTGCCATCAACCGAATTTACCACAAGAAAACTCCGTGTTTTGATTCGTGATTACAAGTCATGACCTATCGCTCCCCAATTCGGCACATACAAATCGCCACCCCAAAAAAAGTACATAAACCACGTTCCGTACCTAACCCGCGCCATCCATAACGGCGAAAACAGATTTCATTGATGCAATTTTATTTATTTAAAGCAATAAAAATCGCCAATGGGAGCGCGAGGTCGTATTTCGTATGACGTCACTCCCGTACGTTATTTCTGCGACAAAAACACGCTTCGTGTCAAATTCATGAGTACGCCGACTAATAAATCGCTATTGAACGCATAAATCTGTACGATCTATGCTAGTTGCGATTTTTTTTCGCGATTTGGTTACGGTTATCCGTCAATAGGGCTATCGGATGTTAGATTGGAGGTCGCTCGTTTGAATAAAATTTGCGTATTTTTCTTGTTTACGCTATCTTCGTTCGCGATAAACAAACAATGTTTGGATTTTTGTGTTATTTTGAATTCAGATTAAAAAGGATCGGTTTAAATTACGGCAGCTAGATTGTTGAGCTAATATATAACAAAGGAAAATTGTGGAAAACAAAAATAAGCAAAAATATCCACAAACATTAATAATTCAACCGCCATTTTCTCCGACCTTACTCAACAAAGCCCACCATAACGATAAACATGGAGTCACCAAAGGCCAGATTTTACGCTCAAAAGTTACGCCATTACTAATTTCTTGTTTGTTAACGTTGTTTCGGGCAAAATTTTAAATAAAAATATGAATAATAAAGTCTGGTAAAGTGTGGGACATAACACAAGTTAATTAATCGAGGATAAGACAGTGAAATTTATTTATACGGGACATGGGCTGGTATTACGGAGTGCCACTTTTTAACCTACGTAAACCAGACAAATAGTCGGCTTTGAGACAGCCAGGGCTGTGGGGAGTGGGACATTGCTGTTGGCTTGTCCTAATCTTGGTATTTTTTTTGTGTGAACCTGTCGCTTCATTCCACAATTTATCAAACAGTGGTGGGCTTAATAACGAAAAAAAGGATTTAGAAATAATTAAATACATTACCTATTGGGGTGGTCAGATATACTCTATGTAAAATACTTGTATTCAACAACATCTGGTAAGACTGGAAGTCGACCCCAAAAATACATACTAAAGAAAAGGCTAAACAGAAGACAAATTATGTACTCAGTCAGATAGTGATCAAAATTTCTTCAAAATAACAAGTAGCATTAAGTCTGCATTTATTATTATTGAACAGAAAATTAAAATAAATGAGCACATCTTTAGATCCGTTCAATAAAATTCTATCGCGAACACAGAAATCTGATGTTTGGTTTTTCAAAGATCCCGCTACAATTTTTAACCATAGTCCCAACAGGGTTACAACACACAAGATTACAAATTCCCAATCCAATCAACTTGGCATAAGATTTTCATGTCCCAAAATTCCGGACAGCTCCGGACAACCCTAGGTCACCCGCAAGCGATTTGTCAAGAGCGGACCGTAAGCCGTGATTTTCCAAATAATTTTTCGCTAACCCTTCACGAGCTTTTAACTTCTTCCACTGCTCCTGAATGCGCTTTCAAATTAAGCCGCTTTTTTGTTTTTCATTCTGTTAAGCTTCATCTGTATTGGAATTGTTGATGTTTTATGAAACAATGGAATTTGAAACGTTGATTTTGCTTTTATCAATTTATTCATTTGTTTGTTTGGTGTTCTAGAAAACTTAATGTACAAAGCATTTGAGGAGGAACTTATGCACCCGTATCTATAAACAAGTCAAAGTGATTACTTGACTAAAAATAATTTATAAATGATACGATTTTATTCTGTAGTTAAGTAATTGCTCGATGACAAATGTCCAAAATTAGAATTCTTAGATTGACTTTCTTTGACGGTTCTTACTTCGTTCAAATTCTTGTCTATTGCATAAAAATAGTTTCAGAAGTAATTTCTTTTTAAATAATAACTTTGACTTGTTTATAGTACAGGTGTCAATGTCATTATTGTTAGTGTTGAATAGATATCTACCTAAGTATAATTTTATTAAGTGAGCATCATTTAACTGTTTTTTTTTTAGGATGGGTAATCATCAAATAACTTCTCCCACTCTGGGTGAAGCGGGAGGGAGTGTCAGACTTTTACTGACTAAAACCCATCCATGTTCCTTCCTCGCACTTTATGTTCCGGGGCCGCGGTATCTCTTTCGAACCGGCCCGCAACATCAGTTAACTGCATAGATTTGAAATCAAGTATTGCGAAATCAATCGTACCTACTTTCTAAACATGACTGACAACAGTAAATATCTAGTGATAGGTTGTGACAGATTCAAAAAAATAAAATTAGTGGTCTGCCGGTGTTGGGAGCAGGGTCCAAGCCACCGGTGGTTCTCCAGAGACAGGAACCTCCTCACAATGCGAGCCTTATCGAGGAGCACTGTCATCTAAATCAGGCCCTTGATCCAACCACCTATGGAGAGCCTTGAAAGATGAAATGTTTTGAAACTATGGATGTGCCAAACTTCCAATAAAAAACTCAAACTTTTTATAACAGCACATTTACAAAATCAGTACATAACTTCAGCACTATCATGCCAGCTCAATACAGTGCTCACAGTAGGCACGAATTTAGAGCGTGACTGCAAACACGATCCAAAAGGAACGAAGCACAAAACTAACCCGGATTCCGATCAAAACTGTGTAACCT
This sequence comes from Xestia ashworthii, assembly GCA_950022955.1. Classification (NCBI taxonomy): domain Eukaryota; kingdom Metazoa; phylum Arthropoda; class Insecta; order Lepidoptera; family Noctuidae; genus Xestia; species Xestia ashworthii. The sequence continues at coordinate 21,615,093 of OX465562.1, forward strand.
ACTAATGAGGCCATAAAAATTCACAAAAATCATGAAACTACGATAAATGCATCGCGAATCTGAATTCGCATTGCATGATGGTGGCACGGCCCAATCACTTCAATAAATCATCGCTTACGGATAATTTCAACGTATTTTTGCCGATTAATTCGACGATAATTTAAATTCATGCAAAAACTCACGCCTTTTTCAGGGGTTGTTGGCAGAAACTACTGAAATCCACCTGCCTTTTTTGCTTCAAAGTACTACACAGCTCATCACTAATAACTTATTCTTAACTTAATTTAAAAAAATTGCTGTGCTCGACAGGGACCATAATTGTTTCAGTTTTTTTGTTTACCACATGTGTTTTGTGTACCACATTATGGCAGAAAGAGGGAAAAGCATTTATTAGCCAAACAGGACAAAACAAACAAAAATAAAAAAAAACCGGCCAAGAGCGTGTCGGGCCACGCTCACTGTAGGGTTCCGTAGCTTCCCAGACCATTAAAAATACCAACATTTTTCGTCAGCAAAAATAACTTTGTTTTTCATAGTATTTGTATGAAAAACAAAGTTATCATTTGCGTTTTTTTGAAAAAGTGCTATATAACTCAAAAACTATTCAACTCATCAAGTTGAAAATAATTTTCCTAGAAAGTTCATATAAAGGTCTACTTCTGTGATTTTTTTCATATTTTTTAAACTTATGGTTCAAAAGTTAGAGGGGGGGGGACACATTGTTTTTGACTTTCGGAGCGATTATTTCCTAAAATATTAATATTATCAAAAAATGATTTTAGAAAACCCCTATTCATTTTTAAATACCTATCCAACAATATATCACACGTCAGGGTCAAAATTAAAAAAAAAATCGCTCCCCACTTTACGTCTGGGGGAGGTACCCTAATAAAAATGTTTTTTTTTATTTTTATTTTTGCACTTTGTCGGCATGATTGATATACATATTGGTACCAAATTTCAGCTTTCTGGTGCTAACGGTCACTGAGATTATCCGCGGACAGACAGACAGACAGACATGGCGAAACTATAAGGGTTCCGTTTTTTGCCATTTGGCTACGGAACCCTAAAAATGGTTGTTTGGTTGGTTGAGAATGCACTTCTTGAATGGCCCCAGCGTTTCCACTCACATCTGCGTTGTTATATAGTACCATCTAGCCTTTTCCCAACTACGTCGGGATCGGCCTCCAGTCTAACCGGATGCAGCTAAATACCAGTATTTTACATAGACCGGCTGCCTATCTGACCTCCACAACCCAGTTAGTACTAGATATTATGACACCGCTTAGTAATTGGCAAGTGTTGTATCTCAAATAAACGCATAAATTAATTAATTATTGTTTATTAGATAGCAACACATGACAGTATGATAGGTGAAAGGAAAGAGAGATAGATATGTAAGTGCGAGGGAGTAAGGTAATCATAAGATGCGCTCCATATCTCACAGTAAGTGAAGTGTCTGATAACCAGTCTGTGGTCAGATTTTCGGGTCATTAAACTACCTGTAACGACTGTCAAAGATACAAATGACAGCAACAACAGCTTAACGTGCTTTCCGAGGCACGGAGGAAACTCGGTATGTAAGGGTGGTCACCCATCCACAGACCAACCTAGGTTAGCGCGGCTTAACCAAAAGATCGCCCGAGCGGCTGTTCGAGCTCAATGATGAACATGACCAAACCATCATCATCATCATCTGCTTAGCCTTTTCCCAACTATGTTGGGGTCGGCTTCCAGTCTAACCGGATGCAGCTGAATACCAGTACTTTACATGGAGCGACTGCCTCCACAACCCATTTTATACTGGGAAATACGATACCACTAACAATGACATGACCCAGCCGAGTATAATTTTTAAGTTTTCTCCAAGTAAATGAATTAGCAGAAAATTTAAAAACCGTTCAAATTACCACGAGTTAACTATAAACCGATCTTAAGTTGTGAAATAGCAAATAAATAATTCAATTGAAAGGTCTGGAGTTATGCGGGCGGATCACGAACTGCAGCGCAGCCAGATTATTCTGAGTGTGGTGCAATTTTAATGTTTAATAATCATTTTTAATGAAAACCATTTTTGAAATGCAGTAATTAAGCTCGAACTCCGAATAAATTGGGATAAAGTTTGGAGAATTATGAGTTCCCTAAGCATCAATCTTTTTTTTTTCGTGTCCAAGTTTGTTTTTTTAAACTCAAAGAATTTATTTCAACAAGACCATTACAGGCACTTTTGAATGTCAAAAAAAAAACCAACAGATCGAAGCTACAGTCACAATCACAAGGCATAATAACTTGTGAAGGTACTGTATTTGCTCATTCCGAGGCGTAGACCTGTATGGAGAAGAATGTGCAAGAAACTCCATGGACACTCTTAAAAATAGAAATATCTCGTGGGAGAAGCATGTCTGCATCTTCCATACTTCTCCAATCATCATATTTCTTCCTATTTCATCTGTCACACATTGTTTACTTGGTATTTCTTAAATAATAACAATACCAGGCTATTGCTGTCCCACGGGCCTCTTTCCAACAGAGAAGGCACGAGCATTGATCACCACGCTTGCTTAAGACGGGTTAACGATTTCAGACTTATATTAATCTAAGTCTTGGTTTCCTCACGATGTTTCCCTTCTAATGTCTGTAATGCCCAAGATAAACTTAAAAGTACAAATGAATTGAAAATAAAAATAAATATAATAAACCTCATGCATGAGGCAAGTTCCTAACCTCTGGACCACCACGACGAACTGCTTAGTCTTCCTTAGTACTCGTATCTAAATTATGCTTTACACAATTTGTAATTTTGAAAAAAAAAAACATCCTTAAAAAGTAATAAAAGAGAACTCCCATTTAATTAAATCCACTAACAAAACTTGTACCAGCCACCAAACTAAAAAAAAAACAAATGGCTCGAACTGGAATCGGCACCGCTCGCCTGACACTACCAACTTAACAAAGATATTGAACATTAATTGCATTCTAACGTCATGCAATGGTGCCACACACACGCCGCGAATATTTCTGTTGATGGTTGAGAGTGATAGTGGTAATGAAGCAATTTTATTTGTAGGACTACGGTGTTTTGATTGCTGGGATTGATTTATTTATGTTTATGGGAAAATAATGAAGACAATTTAACCTACTTATTGAGTTACAAAGTTATTTTGTCGACACAATGAATGGATGGCAAAAAACATCCATCATCATTTGCTTAGCCTTTGGGTTGGGGTCAGCTTTCAGTATAACCGGATGCTGCTAAATACCAGTATTTTACATGGAGCGACTGCCTATCTGACCTCCACAACCCAGTAAGACTGGTTGTCAGACTTTTTGGGCCACTGACGATTTTCTACTCATAACCGTTAAAATGTCATAAATCTCTTTAGTTAAAAATCATTCACAGCATGCCTGACCTGCCTTAAATTCTACACTTCAATAATAATTACAGTAACACCAACCGGCACGGCTTTTTCACAAACCTAAATGAAAAAACATACTGTACAGTGTACACATCAGTCGACTGAAAAAAAGGAAAACTCAGCCGGAAAAAGCCTGATTCGAAAAGTTCATTAGAAGTCGTTCTTTTTTTAAAGAAACCCCCTCGACGATTATGGAACTCGCGATGCAAGCTACTCGTACAGGCAATTTTCTTGTTTGAAGCCTTTTCGATGTTTCTTTCCGGTTCACTTAGATCATTTCGTTTTTCTTTTGAGATTTTTGTTTTTTCTTTGTTTCTTTTTTTTTTGTGGTTAATTTTCGAGTGAAAAAGTTTTGTGCAACCTTGATTACGAGTATGTCTTGTTTTATGAAAACAGTGTGGTTATATGGTGAGTGCTTTGGCAGTCAGTGTATTTATGGACTGCATATAATTATATTTTTAAAGTTCAATTTGTGTAATACCTAAATTATTACGATTAAATTTACGTCCTTTTTAACTGACACTAAGCGACACCGAATTGAATGCCTAAATAAGCTTCTAAATAACTTTCGACTCGGCACTGAGAGATAAAATTCTAAGTGTGGCATTCAATTCGTTCATTCGTTGAGGGCACAGGTTCTTGCAACACGGCCCACGGGAGTCTGGGACTTAACACAATTTTATAATAACTTTCTTATGTAATAAAGATTCGATTCGCTTATTCATTTTTGTACATATTAATTTACATATTTATAAATATTCTAACATAAAACTATTTGATAAAAATAGTAGCCCACCAGCGCTAGGAACAGGATTCGAGCTGCCGGCGGTCAGGGCTCTTGAGAGAGGAACCTCCTAACAATACGTGTCCAGAAGTACTGCTTTCTGAATCAAGCCCTCGATCCAGCTGCCAAACGAGAGCATCCTAAGATGTTAATATTATTAAGATAATTATAGACTATTAATTTATTAAGTGTAGCCTAGAATAAGGAAAACAAGACCTTGTTTGTCCTTTTGAGATTCGTAAAAATAACCACAGTCCCCCAAACAAACCTATTATCAAAATTTGAAAGCATCTAAACGTAGAAGGCCGCATATCCATCACAGTGACTACTTATATTACTCCACATCACATTTAAAAAATTACATACAAAATGCATTTCTAATAACACCTTTCCCAAACATACTTCAACTCTTCAATCTTCAACAAAACGAGCAGTTTACACACATATTTTATTAACCCCCCATTCCCCTTAATTAACACCCCCTTTCATCCCATTCCCCTTTTTTCCCCATAGACTTAAGCCATCGGTCATAATTCAAAGTAAGCACATGCTTAGGTTATTACTCAGCAATAAAACTATGTCGTTACTGTAATATGTTATAACTGAATTATGACGTCAGAATGCAAGACTGGGCTAACTAGATTTCATGACTTTTTGTTTTGATGTATTGTAGTTTTAAGTTTCGGTGCAGTTGCTACAGATTTTGTTGAAGTTGCTGAATTGCCAATAATTTGTTTATATGGCACTTCAAACGAATTACTCACTAAAACATACATAAATATAGATCACAAATTATACGGAAAGTGAATTCGTCACTTATAGAAGTCCACAGCACTCACAGAATATAAAATGGACAAGTAATATTACAGACATTGCATAATTTGTCTTATACAGTAGAAAGATAATTAAAAACAATAAAAATAAAGTTAAAGAGGGGCTATGTACAACTTTAAGCCGGTGGGAAATTTATATTTATCCAATAAAACAAAATATGTATAAATTAAGAACAAAAACTAAAATTAAAATTAAAAAAAATATAAGCCAGATAAGGAAGAGAATGGAAATGGTTGCATTTAATGACCGGTGTCAGATATCGTACATATGTCTCGAGACTCCGAGCTGGTTAAGGCGCGTCCCCGAGCAAAAGCCGTTTTTTTGCTTTTTTTGGAGCCAACTACTCTATAACCAAAAGATATACCAAGTAATAACAAATACATTCAATTTCTACATATTCTTGACTGCAAAATGGTAGTTTTTTTTTTTAAGTCTCATAATATTTAATAAATCCATCCCCTCACAATGAAACGACAAAAAGAGAAAAAAATATTTATAACATGCTTCTTCTCGAAAAGTTAACATTATTTTGATTTCCTTCTTATACTAATGGATAGGCAACTTAATAATGAACATAATGCTAGTTTTTTTTTTCTTAAAGACGGAAATTTGATTTTATAAAGAATAAAAACCACTAATTTCGCACTATTCGACCCGCAGTGACTGACGTAAAAACCACTACGTAGTGCAAGCTGATCAGAACTGTATTCTAACAGTGATTCAGACGAAGTTTGAATCACCACAAATAGAGTTGCTAATTTCGCTTGGGGTAGCGCCTTAAGAGTCTCATACGGTATGGCCGGAAGGGGTTAGAGTAGATGTCGATGCTACTGGTCCGTGCGGCAATTTTATTGTAGTTTCTCATTAGACGGTTGATGGGTGCGGTGCTGCCAAGGTTAGTGCGAATCATAACACAACATAGTCCACGCCACGAGAAGCTAAATAAAGAACTTCTGCCAAGTTACGTAGCGACAAATCAATCAACAACAAATAATCCCAATCAACTCAAATTATCATACGTGTAATACGAAACTAACGAGCAATTTCACTCTGTCGAGTTATATTTTTGCGTTGTCGTTTAATGTTTTGTGGTACTGGAACGCATCTGACATCATGGAACGTAAACATTTGGGGTGCTATTTTGAAGTGAGTTCACGCTGACGCTGTCATTTTTTATTTGACCCAAAGGTTGAGAACTTGAATGTGTGCTTCTTGTGGCGGGGAATATAGTAATCTGTTTTCAATCGATGAAGATCTATAACTATTTTATGACGTTTATGTTATCGTGGACGAGGCAGGAGGAGTCAGTATCACAGTAGATGGCGTTTCGTAGTTTCTGCTTCTCCTAATATGGGTACAAGGCGTGAGTTTGTGAACGTCTATGTATGTTTAGTTTATTTCATTAGAAATATCGACACAAGAAACCCAGATGCTTTATGTACTTTTATCTTCTAGATGGTGCCTACCATTAATTACCATATCCTATGCCTACGGAGGAACCACCCATCGATAGACCAACCTAGGCAAGCGCGGCTTTACCTGTCTTAAAACAGCATCAAGATGCAGTAAGATGTTATTCACGAAAGTGCAATTGAAGCCAACACTATCATTACTCATCATTATAAACGAAAAAGCCTTTTCCAACTACACAAAAAACACCAGACAATCTACTTCCCTACCAAAATATACACACTCAATATTATTTCAAACACACATGACCTTAATATCGTAGATGTCCTCAAAATCTACTTTTAAAATAAATACGCCGTTACAGCTGCGTCATCGACTAATGTAATTTATCAAGTGAAATAGGGGCAGGTACACACTTGGTAGCACATATGTACCTCGCTTGTAAGTTTCATTAAAATAATAGTATGTTACAATAATAGATTATTAATAGGTGGTAAGGAATCGAGGCATGGTTGTGTTTTGTTAGTGGTGAAAGTGTTTTAAAATTTGGAGTGTTCCATAGCATTTTGTGTATGTCAAAATTAATGTTGGGAATAAAACGATTACCAATAGGCTATTACATGAATTAAGACCACCACTGTAACCGTAGAGTTAACAATTGTAAAAGAGTTGTGTTACAATTTTGATATACATTAAAGTATATTCTATAATTCGGTATGTAAAGTATTTTTCAGGTATTTTTTTTACATTTTTATTTCGTAAAACATTTAATTTTAAGCAACTAATTTTAAGCTTTTTTTTTCCAAGTTACAGTTTCTTTTTTATTATTTTTTAAAGTATTATTCGTGATGACGTCATTTCATAGCCTGAATAGCTTTAAGTCTTTGCCACGTTTTCAGTACATACAAAAAACACTAAATAACTTCAAAGTTGACATTGATGACAGTTGACGCTTGACAGATACGTGTTTTTATTTTGTTGTGAAATGTGAATGCTGTGATCGTGACTGTGATGTGAACTTTTTGTTTGAGTTTCTTTTCCTACGATTTTTAGCAAATTTTAATTTCTATCCATTATCCGTGCTGCGTATCCGTGCAATGAATCTGTCATCGACAACTATGCTAAATGCTTCGTACCGTCATGTAAAAACACTACAACAAATAGCCGACACAAATTGTTTGTAAATGTGAAAGAAACGCTAAAAAAGAAGTGGTGCAAGGAAGTAAATATGGAATACAAGCCTGGGCGTCGTCTTTTTTGTTGCGAAGATCATTTGAACGCGAAATTATCAGCGCGCGATGCATTAAAATAAATAACACAGTAACTAGCATTGACAGTTTTGATTTGACACTGACGGTATGACAAACAAAAGTATTTTTTTTTAATTTATCTTGAAAAGCACGAAGGAAGTAGTCTATTCAGGCTACGTTATGTCGTCATTTAGAGGTCAAATGAAAGTCAAATGATTACAAGTATTATTGTGAAAATAAACACAATCTTGTGATATAGAAAGCTAAAAATAGAAAAATAAGGCATAAGACCCTAAAATCTCCAAATGGTTTTGGAATCAGCGTAGGTTAATTTTTACTTTACATACCGAATTATATACACCGTGACTTTTTAGTCGTCTTACAAAGGCAGTCCAGTTCATGTATCCAATGACTAGTAAACGTTCATAATAAAAAAAATAGGTATTTATGAGATTTGAATAATTTAAAAACCAAAATTTGATTCATTATTATGACGCAAGGCGTAGTTTTGTCTCGTTGAAAATGGTGATGGAATGATCTGCCCACCTCGTGCGCTAGGTAGGAATACTCAATAGTTTGTTTGATATTATTTATTTTTCTTCGTACCCATTATCTTAATTACTTAATGATGAAAAAATAATAATCACGCCTAGAGGTTGTTTATGTCGGGTACATTGAGTTGACCGCTTTTGTAAGACGATTAAAAAGTCACGATGTATATATGGGACACAAAAACATATAAATTGTGGGTTTACAATAGCTACACTTTTGCTTATTCATTCAGGTAATAAAGACATGATGTAACAATTACAAAAGTTATGTTATCTTTACATTATTATTATGGCAATAAGTAATTCTATCAAAGTTTAAGTTCATGCGTAGCGCAGTCTACGAAACGCCTACGGCGTAGCATATTCGTAGCCGCGTAGGCAAGTTACAAGGCTACGTTTAAAAATAAAGAAACAATACATCTTTATTTTAATTATTTTAGAAAATAACGACTGGTTAAGTCAAAAGGTAAAATTAACTTTCCAATTGTTACAGTACCTGTATTAAAAAAGTATAATCATTAGTCAAAGAAAGCCCATTAGCCGTAGCAGTCACTTTATTCAAGGTGTAATTACTCAACTTCTCAGTTCCGATTCCGATTTAATTATGAAAAATGTATTTCTACTTTTTACTGTTAAGTTTTTGTTGTAGTAGTGTCACGAGAAGACAAATTGTTTTAATGTTATCTTAGGAGTTTTAATTTCAGGAACCGGTACGCTTGTATTTCAATATGGAATTTGCTTTTTCGTAGGTTTCAGTATTCATGGTTTTGAGAAAGTATTTTTACAACCGGTGTGCATGTATGACCAGATTTATGAGCGGATGAAGCAAAAGGAGTGTGCAACTTAGAATGTGGTGTTCTGCAGTTTGGCATGTGTTCATCGTATTTCTGCCCCTGTGTCATGTTCTCTTCTTTCTTTAACCTGTGTTAGTACCTAACCTGGTCACAGAGCTAAAAAAATAAAACTTTGTCCCATGGTATTTGGAGCCGATGCAACATCTTTTGTTCCCCCCTGTGTTATATTTTGGATGTGGGACTGTTCGAAAGAGATACCGTGGCCCCGGACCATAAAGGGCGAGCAAGGAACATGAATGGGTTTTAGTCAGTAAAAGTCGGACCCGCTCCATCCAGAGTGGGAGAAGTTATTTTATGATGAAATTTCCGAAAAAAAAGGTGTATTATTATAATGTATCAACTTTTCATTACTACAAGTCTGTCTCTAAATATTTTCAGAGAAATGTAAACAACATTTACACTTCCATTTACTCTATTCTAGGCAATCCTAAATGTATCAATGAAAATACAATTTTAAAACTTTGTTCTTTGTTTAAGTTCATAACATACACATTACACATTCCGGACAAAAAGTGTTCTTTCAACCAACAAAATTCTCTAAAAAATTCACTCGCCCCTCTCAAGTTCGAACGATATCAATTAGACGGCTGCCTCCCGTGCAATGCATACAAATGTGCACATATATCTCGGGTGCATTGCTTAATACCAAGCGAGAGGCTGTTACTAAACGGTGATATATATTGGAGAGAATTGCCGAATTGGATATTGAAAACGATAGGTTATTTGGGTGAATATTGAACGCTAAGTTAGAAGTGAAAGTGTTTCTGTATCACGATCGCGTTTTGTTAATTTATGATGTGGAAATAGTTGGAACTTTGAAGAAGAACAGGTGTATTTAAAAAAAGAATGCTTTGAAGAGTGAAATAGGTTGTTATTATATAGTAAAAAAACGTAGCCGCGGGCTTCGGTAGGATAGCTGAGAATGGCATGGGGAGTGAAAGAAATATATTATTATTATATATATATATAATATATTATATATTATTATTATATAATAATATATAATAATATATTATATATTATTATATTTATTATATATATTATTATATTATTGACTAAATGACCAGTCTCTAAAATCGTCTATCGACCTTAAAAACGTACGGATGAAAGGCCTTCTTTGTATGAGAAAAAGCCCCTGTTCTTTAAAAAGATAAAACGGAGTCTGAAGAATATTCACTCACATAAAACTGATTCACTTTTAATTGTTATTGATTTGGAACATTGCTGACTACCAACCGAACCACCCTACGGAAACATACTAGACGTGCCATCAATAATATATACTTCCTGACTTTTCAATGACATTACAGCAGAGTGGTATCCAACAGCTAAATTATAGGTCGCGTGTTCGAATACAAGGCACGAATCTCTGTTTTTTTTTTTAAATTCATGTGCGTATTGTATAATTATCACTCGCTTCGGTGAAGGAAGACATTGTGAGGAAACCAAGCCAGCATGCCTGAGAGTTATTTCTCGACGGCATGTAAAACTAAGTCCCTCGGCTGCATTAAAACTTGAACACAATAGAGAAAGAATGACACGGCAAGCTTATTACTAACAAAATTCCTTTATTTCGTGGAATAAAAAAAAAGAAAAAACGAGACAATTTATAAACATGAATATATCTGCAAATACATGTAGTTTTATATACTGTTATAAAAGTTTATTAGGCTCTTGTGTAGACAAATGTTAACATATACATTTATGAATCATTAACCGAATTTTATTAATCCTGTAATAGTAGTGGTGTTTTTATGATATGTCTTTATTATGACAACATCAATTTTATATTCTTACCGCTAATGATGTTGTTAATTCTTGATACTTCGAGAAAAATGACGTCTCTGTGACAGCGTGATGACGACTTTGACGTAACGAGAAACATACTTTACTTTTTTTAATACTTTTTAAGCGTTGTCGGTGTAAAAAGTTTAAGAGCAGCATCTTAAATGCATCTTTTAACAACTTTCCGGGATTTTACGATTCATTATTTTGCAGTAAAAGTAACGTTTAAAATCAATATACTTTTAAAACGCCATACCTTATTACAAACGAATTTGTTTTTTTTTTTGTTATATAATGAACTCTGGAAACAGCTTAAGTTATTTTTTTTTCGCAATGCTGTTTTCTTTTATTAAGTATCTAGTTCCTATATCTACTTAACTCTTATTTAATTTCCTTTCCTTAATAAACCCTTGTTTTTTTTAAACCAAAATAAACTCCCTCCCTGCTGGAGGGGAAAAAATTACCACAGTGTCCTAAGATGTTGCACAAAAATACCCCAGTCTTGCTAGATGGTGCACAAAAGTACCCCAGACGCAGTACAGTATCCCAAATTAATTAGCGAAGCCGCCTCACAATTTAATTGCAACGAGCTAAGTGTAAGGCGTGCCACGAATTTCAATGGGATAGAATTGAATTAGGTTTTATTGAAGTTTTCCTAGGTTTGGCGTAGCTTAGGAATAGCAGACGATAATACTGTGTTGGTTTGGTTCGTGGTTATAGTTCTGATAAGTAGTTCATTATGGGTTAAAGTTCTGATAAGTAGTTCATTATGGGTTAACTATAGCCTACGACCATGACTTCACGCGTATTATGTTTTACATTTTTTTTTTGTTTTTCATCCGCCTGGTGATCGGAAATTACGCCACGCAAAAAAAACTGTTCGGCCGTTAAGGCATAAAAAAAATAGAGAAAGTGTCTGTGAATTTCGCACTCACAATATTAGATGTGAGGATATTTAGAAAAATAAATATTCAGTGTGATATCGGATTCAAACTTGTCCGTCATGTTTGGCGTTTAGTGAGAGTCGTACAACATCTTACACACGCACAAAACAAAAGTTTCTTCACAAACAATTACACTTGAGACGCAAATTAACAAACCTCTCTCTAAAAACCCTCAATCACCATACAAATCTCCACTCAAAACCCTCACCTATTAGGACGCACTAGAACTAATTTATGGTCACCCGGCATTGCAATCAGATCGCCATGAATTGCGGCGACGGACGAGACCTCTGTCCTTCGCCAAATATATCAGCATCCCTTCGAAATGGAACGTGGGACCACAATTAGAGTGGCAAGTAATGTATCGAGGAAATCGATTGGGTTTTGATGAGATGTTTTAAACATTTTTAAATGTTTTCCATTTTTTTTTAATATACATTACAACGTCACAGCTATAATCCTCGAACAATTTTGTAAAGTAAATTCTATAGAACATTTACGTTTCGTCAGACATGTTTGAAAGTTATTATTGTAAAATAAAATTTTAAAAACAAGTTTTTTTTTAATATATTTTTTTTTTATTGTTTTGTACTCATAAAACAAAATAGTTAAGGAGCTCGTGATAATAACAGCCGCTCGGGCCGATCTTCAGGTAAAAACGCGCTTGCCTAGGTTGCTCCGACGATGGGTGACCACCCAGTACTCGAGTTTCCTCCGTGCCTCTGAAAGCACACTAAGCAGTTGGTTCCGGCTAACTTTTGTAGATCTTTGACAGTCGTTACAGGTAGTCAGTGACCCGATAGTCTGACAACCAGCCTTACCAAGATTAATGGTTTACTCAGTACTGACTGACTGGTCAGGTAGGCAGACGCTCCATATAAAATTTTAGTATTCTGCTGCATCTGGTTAGACTGCAAGTTGACCCCAACGTCATCAAAGCTCAGGCAGACAATGAGTTAAGACTAGCGAGCGCTAATGTCGTGAGTTTAATCATCATCACAAGTAATAGGATACGACAAAAGAATCTAATTACTCGGTCAATTAGATTATCAAAAAATATTTGACCCGTATTTTTTTCTTTTATTGCGTAAATCAAAATTGACGAAGATACTACGCTTTTAAAATTCTCAATACGTCACGCTTAAGTATAATTTTTAGAGCGCACTGACGTCATGAGCCTTCACTCCCGAGTTTTGATGCGTTTTATATTTGTCAATATTCGTTGATTTACAAAAACAAAAAATACGTGTCCATTATTTTCCAATACTCTAACTGACGGACTAAATAGATTTGTAATTTTTTGATACTGTCGTCACGCCTATTGTGCGCCTTGACAATATTCACAGCGAAGTTTTTTAATAAATTTGGATATTTTAATATAAAAAATGTAATTCACAATCTCTAATAACGCAACATCATCTCCGATTCCTTTCAAATTCTAACTCCCAAACACAAACGCTGAGCGAATCAATTCTATACGAACTGAGCTAACACTAACGCTAATAGAAACCAATCTAGCGCTCGCTTAGCAAATGGGTAGCTACATAAATCAAGCTAGTCAAATAAGCCGGCCGAATCTAGGGCTGTGATGTAGCCAAACAGCTAGTCAGCTACTACCCTCAATGACCCTACAAATTATAGGCAAGCCTAGTGCTGTTCCGTGTTTGCGGATATGCCGGGATCTGTGTGGTCCCGTGATACTTAATTGTGACATTATTAATTGGTGGCGGGTTAAGAAAAGGTGGTTGTGTTTTTAGATAGATTATAAAATAATATCAGCCTAGTACAGTCCTACTACTGGACAAAACCATCTCCTCTTGCAGACATCACTACGTACTACAAGATAGATTAGTGTTTACAAACGTATATCAATAATTTTAAGTTTAAGTTTCCAAAAACGATTTGTTTCACTGATAAGTCACTAATTATGTCCAAGATAAAAAAAATGAAGGTCCCAATGACCTTCATTTTTCTACAAAAGCAATAAAGCATACCAAAATAGCTATCAGTATAATTTATATTTGTGTATATGTCACCGTAAAATTGTCAAATACGTTATATTGTAATATCTCTAGCGATATTGTAAAGTCTCGAATTATTGTCAAATGAACATACTGCTTACAATAAAACGCATTATTTTTCGTGAAATGCATGCGATGGTAGTCAAGTCACGCGGTGTGGAGTGAAGGAGGGGTCCCCCTTACCCAGTGGTACCACTCTCATGAAAAGATACTGTACCATTCCTGAGAAATATCGATTAATATAACCTAACCTTAAAACACTTCATATTCCCCTAAAAAGCGTAGTCGACGGAGCCCCGCTTCGCGGGGCCCCTGTTTCCGAGTGCAGGGTTTAAAGGAACCTAACTAACCTAACGGGGGGGTGCCCCAAGTCCCGTTTATGGGGGCAAGAGATACTTCCGAATGTTCAGTTGACAATAATTCGAGACTTCACAATATCGCTAGAGAAATATTAAATAAACTACGTTCTGAAGTACGTGGAAATACAGTATTCTGATGAGATTGCCTCTGGCTTTAATTTTCACGTTTTCATCAACATTCGTCTGAATACACAAAATTAATTAAATAAATAAATAAATACCGCTGGACATTAACACACAGCGCCACCTAGTGCCACACTAAGCAAGGCTTGTGTCGTGGACACCAGGTAGTTGATATACTACATATATACTTTTTTGTATGTAAATACATTCTTATTATACATATAAACATCCATGACTTGGAAACAAATGTCCATATTCATCACAATTTCACAAAAACATTTGCTCCTACCGGGATTCGAACCCAGGACCCTAAGCACGTAAGGCAGCCTCACCACCACTACGCCATTCGGGTCGCAATTGAACATCAAATACAGCTTCATACAAATGAATCATAGATATTACGTGAACAAATCTCAAATAGAAAATATTCAGATATGTAGTTTGAAGACTTTTTAAAAGTCTTGAAAAATACGTACCCAATAACATAAATTCTATCAAAACGTCGGGCGGTATTAAAAATCGGTTTGATCCGGATCCCGCGACTAATCCCGGGAAATATCCGCTTAGCCCGACTGTCGGGAATCGAGTGTTTGTCGAATACTGAACAGCGTCCCCGTGAACGACAATATTTTGTTTCAGTGCGTGTAGACTGGGTTTATTGACTGTGGAGTGCTGACTCCGCTTAATATGGAGAGGGGACACGGACAAAGGGTATTTTCTAAGGGTGGAATGTTAACGTTTTATGTGTACATGATATTGACGTCGGGTAAAAGAAATGAAGTCATGTTTGACGTCAGATAATACGCGCCTGTTATTGTTTCTGGCGTGTTTTTTCAAAAAAGAGATGAGCCAGACAAGTACTTTCATTCGATTATTATTTCATCATACGAGTATTTTCGTAATATGTGGCCGATTTGAGCCAGCTGCGTACTTTCTCACATAAAATAAAACATTATAAGCTTTAGCCGTAGGTGTTATTAAAGGCGGTTAATCTATTGAAATAAACAACGAGAGGCCCAGACAAAACGATATTGTATCTGCGAAAGTGACGATCGAAAAATGTTTTTTTTAATCCATACGTAATTTATAATGTGTGAAAACTTATGAAAGCCTCTTTGGTCCATGGATAGGTGACCACCCATTCCATACCGAGGTTCTGCCGTGCCTCGGATAGCACATTAAGCGGGTGTTCCCAGCTGTCTTTTGTAGATCTTTGACAGTCGTTACAGGTAGTCAGTGGCGCGGAAGTCTGACTGCCAGTCTACATTACCCAGTACTAACTGAATTGTAGAGGTCAGACAAGCAGTTGCTCCCTGTAAAATACTGGTATTCAGCTGCAGCTGGTTAGATTGGAAGCTGACCCCAACAGAGTTGGGAAACCGTTAAACAGGGCCTCGATTCTGCTATTACAATAGTGTCAGAGTATTCGATCATTGATTTCATAATGATCAAGTTCTGTCAAATTTTGACAAGTTTGTTAATTCTACTATCATAATGGCGCCATTATGATTTCTCAATGAACAACCACTGACACTCCATTGAAAGAAATGTCATAGAAAATTAATCTCGTACATGAAATCTGGCATGAATAAATGTTCGTATTTAGTAGTAGATTTCGAAAACCATTTGTACTAAGGGTTTTATAATAATGACAATACGACAATGCCATTAAAACACAATTTTATTACGAGACCATTGACCGAACATAGTGAATTTAGCAGATTACGAACTTTAAGCAAAATGGCAATGGGATGAGAATGGAATCGTGTTGGAGTGACGAATTGATTAAAATAGCAGAATTAGGCCCCAGGTGATGAATGGTTATCCAGAAATAAAATAAAGACTCAACTTCATCAGTAACAATTTTCAAGCTGACACGAACAATACAGACAGTTACTTGAAACATATTCCTCTTAATTGACTGGAATCATCATCATCTGTACCGGCTTGACTCTCGACATGTAGATTGAAATTTTAATTGACAGAACCGATATCGTTGCCTGGATTGGAAGTGTGTCAAAATTATAAAAGCAAATGGTGTCGACGTTGCAATGGGCGACGAATCGATCCGTGCTCAATTAAAAAATACCGACTCACTAATGCAACTGGGGGATTTATTCCGTTAGCTGTTAATAGATTCTTGAAAGGAAACCGTTTGTTCGGTTTGAGCTTATGTTTATTGAGATTTGTGGCGTATTAATGACCTTTTTTGACTCCATGTCCTATATTAAAATGAAGTATTCTCAGTGGTATTCGTTCTATATAAATGATATACTAAACTTGTTTTCTTTAAATATATATTGTATAAAGAATGGATGGACGTATAAGGAATCAGTACTTAAGAGGGCGTTTGAAATTGACGCCACTAACTGAAAAGTCCGGTCCGGTCCGGTCACTGTGGCGACACTTTTTTTTTTTTTTAGGATGGGAAATCATCAAATGACTTCTCCCACTCTGGGCGGAGCGAGAGGGAGTGTCAGACTCTTACTGACTAAAACCCATCCATGTTCCTTCCTCGCCCTTTATGTTCCGGGGCCGCGGCGACACTTGGGGGAGGCCTATGTCCAGCAGTGGACGTTTTTTGGCTGAAATGATGATGATGAACTGAAAAGTTGTGTTGTAGTCGGTTTTCGTGGTATTTCGTGTGAGGCGGAACAATTAAGAAAATGAAGTAATAAAAATATTGATTATGAATGTAAGAGATGCCTATAAGAGTAGAGGAAGACCAAAAAAAATGATGGATGGACAGTGTGAGGGATGATATGGCGATTGATGCGTTGATGAGTAATAGAGAAGGTATGAAAGTAGAAGACATGCTGCACCAACCCTAAACAAAGTTATTTTTTTACTTAATCCGTTTGTTTTTTTATTTGTGGAGTTATCAATATCTGTTTTACCTCTCCCTCTTTTAATTATTCAAATGTGTTTGTAGTAGTACAATAAATTCTAAATCAATGTTACTCGAGATATTTCAACGATGCGATTGACGAGAAATCCATCATGACTCAAACTCAAAGTTCAATTAGACCAACATGCACAACAGGCACTTTCGAATGTAAAAAAATAGTGAAGCTACAGTCACATTCAAAATCCATAATAACTTGAGAAAGTCCTGTAGTTGCACATTCCAAAGCATAGATCTCTATGGAGAAGCATAATGGGCAAGAAACTCTATGGACTCAATTAAAAATATCGACTCACTAATGCAACTGCGGTATTCGTTTGTTGGTCGGGGAATGGATGTTACCTGATGCTAAGACATTTGTGTTAATAATAAGTGAGAATCAACGAGACAACCTATTGAAACTCACACTGCCTAAGTCTCAACTACGAATTGCTATTAAGTAATCGGAATTCTGATTCTAAGTAATATTAATAAACAAGAACTTATGAAAGTAGTTAAGAGTTAATCGTGAAATGTAATAGAAGTTAGGTATTCAATAACGATTGAGCAATGGCTCATGTTTATAATCAACTCTAAATTTTACTTATTTTGAAAATTAGAAACCTCCGACACAAGTTTACATCTCCGATCAAACTCCTAGTCTCCAAATAAGCCACGTCAACACATCATTTACAACCTCTGTCTAGCCAACACTAGACGTAAAGGAGTGCCACACTACGCCACTAAAACGCCAATTACTCAGTAAAATCACCAGACTTACTTCAAATAAATGACAGCCAACCTTTCAGAATCGAGAACTTCACACACTCGCCAATCGGATCGGCACTCATCCGTCAGCGCTAATTCGAGTCTTCTATCTCGCTCAAACTAATCGCACCGATAAATACTGTGCCGGTATCGATTCGCGAATCGAGTGATTAAATCGAGAAGATTTAATCGAGAATTACACCGGTCATGTTAATTTGGTGTGGGCTATTCGTTTGAATGTAATTTACGCGTGTTTCGGCCCGTGTTGGCTAATGATGTGGCACTAATTAGTGATAAAATGAGTTAGGTCGATTGGGTATTGATTTTGAGGTGTGGGAACTTGGTATTGATGGCGTGTTCCGTTTGGTCGTATTGTAACTTTTGGGCTTCGTTTAAGATGATTGCCGTTAACCGGTATTTCTGCTTATCCGTTCGGGAAAAACAACTCATGAAATGTATTAATGGATTACGACATACATGTTGAGGTTTATCCATGGATAATAAATAAATAAATATTCCACCGCTTTGTATAGCTTCGTGTTTTGTGTAATTAAATGTCCTGGGCCACAATACATTCACAAGGGTACGGATTCCCGAAACGGACCGGGGCTGCCTTCAGGCGGCTCCTGCCAACCTGGGGTTCCAAACGCCTCTGCCGTAGGCTCTACGCGGGGATCGTGCGGTCCATGGTCCTCAGTTTAGCTAGAATTTTTTGTTACACATACCAGTTCCTGACATTTTTGAGTTTTCAATCAACGTTACCACCGCTTCAATGTATCTTTGTCCCTCTGAGCCATTTATATAATATTTAAAAAGCCAAAGATAGGCGCTCAGCGTCTCAAAAACGTCCGCAGGAAAAGTATGCACAATTTAGAATATTGTGCACTTTTCACTGCTTGCAAATTCAAATTAACACAGACTACATAAAGTTGTTTATCAAACGAGCAACGCACGTTAGGCCACGTTTCTATTTCAATTCCTGAAATATAATGGCTGTGTAATTCGCGGATTTGTGTTTAGTCAATCGCAAGTTGTGATGTTTTGGTTTTATTTTTACTAACAAAGACACTTTCTGAAATGGCAAGATACTTTGCAAGTGGGTTTTTTGTCATTTTAATACATCAATGCTTCTGGGCTTAATTTTTTCAGTGAGTCCAGCCACAACGAATATTAAAAATCGAGGTAGTTTTCATTCCTTACTGTACGAAGACAACACTTGGCCCTGTACTAGGACATCCCCTAACAGGTCTAGACACCACAAGATTCTAGATTCATGTATCTTCTATAAATGTCACGCTTTCTAGTAAGTTGTTAGGCAATTAAGTTAAAAGTCTATTTAAGTACTTTATGTGTTTCTTACGCGGCCATTTGCTGCCGTGTGGTTAAGAATTTAGTTCTGTAACTGTTCTCAGGGGTGACATAAAGAGGAAGTCAGGGACGGGATTCAACCAACTCAGTAATTGTAACCTATCTAAAGTAAACGAAAACGCAAATAAAGATACCTCTACCTAGTCAAATCAAACGTCAAAATTGACGGTCTTCGTAATTAAAATATAATGGGTGTAACAAAATGATTCGTGAAACCGAAAAACACTTCTCCCTGCTATGTGGACTTTTTTCTTCTTCTAGACTACACCTGGGAACCATCTAGTTAGGAAATATAGGAGGTCAACTTTTCAACTTTGTGTAATATAATTTCTACATATAATACAAGTTTTAAATGTTATAAACTATACTTTAAATATCTCCACACCTGCCGTGTAATTTTTAATGCTGGGTGCATTGAAAATTACAGGTGTCAAACAAAACACACCAAAATTTAGTAGCTACTACTAACAGTATTTATTCGTGTTTTTTTCTTTTTTTTTTTCTTAGAGCGCGTCACTTTGAGTTCTATTTTTCACCGCAAATAAAAAGTAATTTTCCGGAAATATATTTTTGCGTAAAGTTACTGAATACAGAATGCTTGGTTGATGGCTCCGTCAAGAGTGTGTTTACACCTGTTCTGTGTGTGAATAGCCATATGTCACAGGAATTTTACACCACTGTCAAAATCACCGTGATCTCTATTCTAGTTACAATAAGGTTACTGGTGCGTTGCACTCTTGTCAGCTGTATTCTTGCCCCAAAACGTACTGGCAGCAATAGTTTTTGCGTAGAGTTACTTTGATATACAGGTACAGAATGCTTGGGTGACGACTTCGTAAAGGGTCTGTTTACATCCTGTATAACTACAGGATATTATTACAACTCCACCAAAAAGTAAAAAATATGATGCCCTTGTAACTTTAGCAAACTAAGTAAATAAATAAACACCCAACTAGGCTGCCGGTCGGTAAATTCATTCATACTATAAAAGTGATACGGCCCAAGATTTACGAGGAACATTCTTTACAAAGCCGTTTAGGTCACAAACTAAGCGAAACTTTCCTTTTTTTTACCAACCGCGAAAATTTCCCGAACGGCGCGACTTTTTAATAAATCATCATAACCGCCGCCATCTTTGAATTTCTATAAAAAAGTTTCCGCCGCAGAAATGTAAAATTGCTTAAGTTTTTGTATAAGTACAACAACTTAACCGTTATGTATTATAGAATTGTAAGTATTTAAAGTTGAACTTTTGATTTAATCAGCGGTTTTAATCGCGTGCTTTAAAAATTTTGGCAAACTTTAAGTGGGTTTACAGAATTCTTAATTTATTTTGTCGTTGCTTTAGTAAACACGTTAGTTTTTACTTCTATTTAGGCTAAATTACCGTCCTTGCATTTTCTAGTAGCAAATACCTTTTTCACTATAATAACTTTTTATTCATCATCTGCAGAAAGGCTAGGCAGATAATGAATACCTTTTTATCTAGAAATAAATAAATAATAAATAAATATCGCTGGACATTAACACACAGCGCCATCTAGTGCCACACTAAGCACGGCTTGTGTCGTGGACACCAGATAGTTGATATACTACATATATACTTTTTTGTTTGTAAATACATACTTATTATACATTTAAACATCCATGACTCGGAAACAAATGTCCATGCTCATCACACAAACATTTGCTCCTACCGGGATTCGAACCCAGGACCCTAAGAACGTAAGGCAGCCTCACCCACCTTTACGCCACTCGGGTCGCCAAATGTACCTACGATATTCTTATAGGTACATAACTGATTCCAAAAAGAAAAAAATACTGTATGTCAAGTTCCTGACGACAACTTTTTATTAGAGCAATAAAAATTTGCATAAAAAACTTCAGTTAATCAACCTAGAAAACACTGCGGCTCTTGCTAAAAATTTACGTTTCTAAAAAAAATATATGTCAAAACTGCGACATCAGTCGGTACTTATAATTGTATGGTGGTGGGTACTCAGTTAAGCTTGGCAATTAAACCAGTCTGTCGTTAACCCACGCCTTTCATTGACGTTACATTGGCGACGAGAACGGGATTTACAGCACTTTCTTTTAAATTTTCGGAGTTTAGAGTGCGTCAAGATGCCTATTGGTAAAATTGAACCATTTAATTTGAGCTCGAAACAATGGCCAGCTTATATTCGTCGAGTAAACCAGTACGTACGGCTTAATGAAATCGACGAAGAATTAAAAGTGCCTATGTTAATAACGGTTGTTGGGGAAGAAACATATGCACTAATGTGCGATCTGTGTTCACCTAGCTATCCGGAGAACAAAACATTTGACGAGCTAGTGCGATTAGTGACGGAACACTTGGAACCGCAACGATCAGAGATCGCCGAGCGCCACGTGTTTAGGTTGCGCCGGCAGCGTCCAGGCGAGTCCCTTACGGAATACCTGCAGGCATTGAAACACCTGGCATCTACGTGCAGCTTCGGAAAGTGCAAGTCATGTTCGACGCTTGAAGAGAATTTACGCGACCAGTTTGTGTCAGGGCTGGCAAGTGACGTAATGCGTTCGAGAATCTTCGCAGAAAAAAAAGTGCAATACAAAGAGGCAGTGGAGCTGGCGCTGGCTCTTGAGGCAGCGGAGAAGCATGCCGAGGTGAGCGGCACCACGACGACGGCGGCAGCGGACCCAGCAAAGCCGGCAGTTGGCGAGGCGGGCGAAGGCCTGCATTACGCGCGTGGCGGACAGACGCACCGGCGCGGGTCACAACGCGCGCTCGGCGGCCGAGGCGATGGAGCAGCGGCAGCAGCTGGCTCAGCAGGCGCAGGCGCAGCGCGTGCGGACGCGGCGGACGGGTGCGCGCCTGCGCGGGCCTGCTGGCGCTGCGGCAAGGCGCACCCGGCGGAGAAGTGTCGTTTTAAAAATTACAGTTGTGATGAGTGCGGTAAAAAAGGGCACTTAAAAGTGATGTGCAAACAAGTGCGCGGCAGTGGTGGTCGGCAAAATTATGTGAGTGATGAATCAGACGGTGATATGTTCAACTTAAACGTGGCGGCTCGAGGTAACAAACCATATTTTATTAAACTGTCGGTGGATAATATTGATATCGAATGTGAAGTGGACACAGGTAGTCGTATATCTGCAATAAGTGAAGAGATGTACCAATGTATGTTTTCGCATAAAAAGATTGAACCAGATAACTTAGTATTGCGTTGTTACTCGGGTTCAAGAATCGAATCACTTGGTTACATTGAGGTAGACGTTTGCCTAGGCGAATTTAAAGCTAAATCATTACGATTATACATTATTAAAGGTGGGGCGCGGCCTTTGATGGGACGAGAGTGGATGCGCGCATTAAAAATAACGCAAATAAACCTCAATGAAATCATAGATGATGGATTAGTAAACAAATTATGCAAGGAATTCCCTGAAGTATTTAGCGATAAGTTAGGTACATGCAAACAGCCCATACGACTACAGCTGTCCGATAAGGAACCGGTTTACGTGCGAGCGAGACCCATGCCTCTGGCACTGCGCGCACGCGTGGACCGGGAGCTGGAGCGTCTCGAGGCAGACGGTTCCATCTACCGCGTTGACTACTCAGACTATGGAACCCCAATAGTACCCGTTGTCAAACAAAACGGAGACATACGTATTTGTGGGGATTATAAGATAACCATCAATCCTAAATTAAAAAGAGATTATTATCCGTTGCCGCGTATAGAAGAGCTATTTGCAAACCTTAGCGGGGGAGATAAATTCACAAAGATTGATTTGAAACATGCTTATGAACAGTGTCTGTTGTCGGACGACTCGCAACCCTACACGGCTATAACTACGCATATAGGTACTTTTGTTTACAGACGTACGCCTTACGGGTTGTCGGTTATACCGGAAAAGTTTCAAAAAATTATGGAGGAGACACTGCGCGGGGTGCCAGGGTGTGTAGTATTCTTGGACGATATTTGTGTGACGGGGTCAAACACATTTAATCATATGAAAAATCTGAGAGCTGTACTAGAAAGGCTACGTAAAATGGGACTTACTGTTAAACTAAATAAATGTAAATTCTTACAAGATAGTGTACATTATCTAGGTTTCATTATTAATAAGGACGGTTTGCGACCGGACACCCAGAAACTGGAGGCCATTTCCAGCGCGCCAAGACCAGAAAACGTGTCACAACTGAAAAGTTTCTTAGGAATGATTAATTACTACGGGCGATTTATTCCTAGCTTGAGTACTATGTTACAACCACTACACAACTTGTTAAAAAAGGACAGCGGCTGGGAATGGGACTTCAAGTGCGATAGGGCTTTCGTGGAGGCAAAGCGATCACTCATGAGCGAACGTGTTTTAGCACATTATGAGGAGGGGCGCGACCTGGTGCTGTCGGTGGACAGCAGCGCGTACGGACTGGGCGCCGTGCTGGCGCACCGGTACTCCGACGGTAGCGAGCGGCCCGTCAGCTGCGTGTCGCGCACACTTAGTGCGCCCGAGCGCAACTACAGCCAGCTCGATAAGGAGGCGCTGGCCATAATGTTCGGAGTCACCAAACATCACCAATATTTGTTCGGAAGGCGATTTACGCTACGCACTGACCATCAGCCTCTGACTCATATATTTGGGGCAAAGGGGGGAATTCCACAGACGGCTGCCAGTCGTTTACAAAGATGGGCGGCACGCTTGGCAGCATATGATTTCGACATAGAATTTGTGCGGTCAGTGGACAACGGTCCGGCTGATGCGTTGTCACGACTACCGTTACCTCAGGAGGGTCGCTTCGTTGACACCATAGATTATTTAAATGTAGTAGAGGAGTCGCTGCCTATTTGTTTTAAAGTTATCGCGAAAGAGACAGAGCGCGATACATTCTTAAGTAAAATAAAAGGTTATGTACAATTCGGGTGGCCGACAGTCCCGAGCTGCGACGCGGAAAAACCATTCTTTGCTAGGAAAAACGATTTTCTAGTAGATCAAGGATGTGTCATTTATAAATATAGGATAGTAATCCCTCACGTTCTGCAAAAGAAAATATTACAGGAACTTCATGAGGGTCATCTAGGTATGAACAAAATGAAAACTTTATCGCGGAGCTACATTTATTGGGCGACTTTAGATCAGGACATTGAAGAAGTATGTAGGTCATGTGCGGCATGCCGTACCGTGCGGGACGCGCCGCCACGGGCGCAGTTGCATCCCTGGGAGTTCCCACTGCACCCGTGGCAACGCGTACACGCTGACTTCGCAGACTGCGGCGGTGTGCGATATCTTATCATAGTAGATGCGCATTCTAAATGGATAGAGGCCCTGCCGATGCGTAGCACGAACGCAGCAGCAACAATTACAGCCTTTAGAAGTATATTTGCGCGTTTCGGTTTACCATCGCAGCTCGTGACTGACAACGGCCCGCCTTTCTCTTCACAAGAGTTTAAGGTATATTGTGAAAAGAATTGCATCAAACACACAACTTCGGCACCATATAGGCCCCAGGGGAATGGCGCGGCTGAGAACGCAGTTAAAACCGTAAAAAAGGCAATAAAGAGAGCGATATACGAAGGCGAGGACATCAACGTCGCCCTAAGCAAATTTCTTCTTCAGTACCGTAATTGTGACCATGCAACTACAGGGGTCTCGCCAGCAGTGGCGCTCCAGGGGCGGCGCTTGCGCAGCCGACTTGATGCGCTACGGCCGGACGTAGCCGCAGCGGTACGCGCGAAGCAAGAGCGTCAGGTCGCTCGCTCTTCGGGGGCCGACAGGGAATTCCGCGTTGGCGATGCGGTGATTGCTCGCGATTACACGGCGAGGGGGGACAAGTGGGCCGAAGCCACTGTTATCAAAAAGACAGGGCCAATTTCATACAAAGTTAGTTTAGCTAATGGGGTAGAGTGGCGTAGACATGCCGACCAAATTATTTCAGCAAGTTGCAAAAATAGGTACTCATTATCACGCGTAAGTGAAGTGGCCGTAACCGAGTCTACGGACTCTAGGGCAGCCAAACCGGGGGCCGATAGCGGAGCCGAGGGTGAGGTGTTTGAGGACGCATCCAGCGGTGACAGTGATACTAAAGACATGCCGCTGGAAGGTTCAAATTCTGCGCAAGTTCGACCTAAACGGCTTTCGTCACCGGTATCACCGCCACCGCAGGGCGCGTCAGCTCGTGCACTACGTGCGTTCAATCGAGCAAGAAAGCTGTAATTTAAATAATACTTAGTTAGGTAGTTAAAATAGTTAGTATAAAACTCTTAGTAATTGTAAGATGTACTTCTTGTGATTAGTGGACTTGAGGAGGAGAGATGCGACATCAGTCGGTACTTATAATTGTATGGTGGTGGGTACTCAGTTAAGCTTGGCAATTAAACCAGTCTGTCGTTAACCCACGCCTTTCATTGACGTTACAAAAACTAAAAATAAGTGACTCCCAATTTCAGGTTCCAGACCATTTTTTAATTCTTCTGTCGTTAGTTTCTTTAACTAATGATGATAGAGAAGAAACAAATAATAAGTTACAAAAAAACATACGAACTGTAAAAACCCTTAATTTCTGTCGTTTTAATTTTCTCTTACCAACCAAAAGCAACGCCGAGTTCTTTCCTCTAACCTAATAACGGAAACAATAAAATACTTTCCCTTCATCCCAAGCCACAACTCAAAAATATACAGCACGGCCCATAAAGTAATTATTCATACCCGATACAACGTGAAACAGAGTAAAACAGAAAGCCCAGTCCATACAAATCAACAGCTTAAAACACAAAATTTTTTACACAAAATCGGATAACATTTATCAAAGTTTGGTATAGATTTTTGTTTGAGAAAAATTAATCAATACAAAAATAGAGCGAGTTGATATTTCACAGTTTTATTGAGAAAAACGCGCCATGTTTGGTCAGTTCTCACACACATTAAAATACTTTTCAATACGATGAAAACCTGTACCCGACGTCTGATAAGCCCTCTTTTTTACTACGAATAAGTAAAATATTGCTTATCTGTAATATTAATGAAATTACAGCGAAATTAAGAAATCAAAATGATAAATCGCCAATTTCGGCAGCAATACCTGTACGTTCTCTTTCGTTTGCGGGTAGAGAAAACAGGCGGGGTGCGGGGAGGGACGGTAACTACACCAATTTGCCATTCTATGCGCTATCTGCCCCGCCACGCGCCTGAGCAGTTATAGCACTGTCTCTTTTTTTTAGCGCCCTATCTCGCTCTAGGTGAAATAGCAACAAACCGGAGCGCGCTAGCGGTCATCCCATCGCGAGATTGCGTCGAGCTTACAGGGGGTCCTTGCTCTAGACTCAAGCATTACTTAGAACTAGATTCAAGCAACTTGATTGGTTGAAACTAGTTTTAAGTTAAGTTTGAGTAACGTTCTATATTAAGGTATAGTGAGACGGTATTTAATTTATAAATACGATCATACAATTACGTTAAGACACACATAAAACTCGGTTTCGGTGGTTGTACTTTTACTTTTCGACTTAATTTCAATGTAAAATATTAGATACTTAATTCTAGGTATTTAAATAGAACTAATAATAATAATAAAAAACTAAGAATAGTGAATAATGACCAAACAAAAAATAAAAAAGTATTAAATAATAATAATAAAGTTAACGGTATTGTATAAAGTTTTATACTCGTTTAACGATAAACAAGTCAACCCATCAGCCGTTTTTTTTTTTAGGATGGGAAATCATCAAATGACTTCTCCCACTCTGGGCGGAGCGGGAGGGAGTGTCAGACTCTTACTGACTAAAACCCATCCATGTTCCTTCCTCGCCCTTTATGTTCCGGGGCCGCGGTATCTCTTTAGCCGTGAGGCACACAGTACATACTATGTATTTTTGTCCTTTTGGTATTTTTTTTATTATTATTGTGTGTGTGCTTAATACTGACGTCAAATAAATATTTTTTCTTTCTTTTTTTTCTTTCTTTTCTTTCGAATAGGCCCGCAACCCCGGCAGGAACCCATCAGCCTCACTTTGACAACAAATAATACCAAATGCATTAAAGAAACGTTGCCATCATCCATCAAACGATGGATGCAATAATCTACAATTCCATCGCAAAAATACCAACTGAGCACATTCCCGCACACTTGGCTGTAATCCACGTCCTCTTTGTTTCAATGGCTCACAAATTCACGCAATAACCAACCTTCTGCCCATAATCCTACGCAGTTATTAATTCCCAAATAAAAACTATTAAGTATCGTGACGATGGCCGTTATTGGATGTTTCTCATGCCCAACTTTATTGCACTCGTAAAAGTCGTTACATTTATTTACGAGAATACTTTAGCGCTGTGTATTCGTGGTACGGGGGTATAACTCTCCGGTCCGGAATAATCAGTGTAGTTTTTAGTTTCGATTGGTTGTTCAAGCAGTTTTCAATTTAATAATTTATTGGCTACCTAAGTGTTGGTATTCGACCTTGATTTTAGGAATGATGAAGTTTTCGTTTCGTATTTTTCTTTGGAACAAGGAAGCCCAATATATGACGGTATAATTCATAGGAAGTGGTTCTCGCCGTCTACAGACAAGTAAAACTTTACGAGTTTTGCGGAAGCCTTTCCTAAATACGAAGTAGATAAAAGGAATAAGAGATTTTGTACTGAAGTTTCTTCAGTATCATGGCTTCATTTACCAATAAAAATGTGTTGGAAATACGTGAGATCTTCATCAAAACAACCGTATTAGTAAAATGAGATGGTAAGAGTAAAATAAAATGATATGGAATTTTGTATTGTTTAACATCAACGCAAAACTGCTCCTCAACGCTGTCAGCTGGTAACATGCCTATGAGACTGGTGGCTTACCACGTTGTTTAGCAACACTTAGCCCCTGGCCAGCCTCTCGGCTTCCAGTGTAATCGGTTGCAGTTTAATACCAGTATTTTACATAGAGCTTATGAATATCCGATCACAACCCAGTTATTGAATCATCATCTGCCTAGCCTTGTCCCAACTATGTTGGGGTTGGCTTCCAGTCTAACTGGATGCAGCTGAATACAAGTATTTTACATGGAGCGACTGCCTATCTGACCTCCACAACCCAGTTAGTACTGGGTAATACGATACCACTTGGTAAGACTGGTTGTCTTTTTGGGCCACTGACTACCTGTAACGACTGCCAAAGATGGACAAATGACAGCAAACTGCTTAACGTGCTTTCCCCGTGTGAAACCCGGTATGTAAGGGCGGTCACCCATCCACAGACCAACCTAGGCAAGCACGGCTAAAGATGGGCCCGAGCGGCTGTTATTATTTAGCCACGAGCCAGTTATTGAATACTTAACACAATAACCCCCTGGCTTTGGTTCTCAAACTTTTCGGCATCAACCTGCCTGTCAAATATCTGCAAATGACAACCGGAACCAACTGCTAAACTTATTGTCCACGACACGGAGGTATATAATGAATGATCACCCATCCACAGACCAACCACAGCCAGAGTTACCTAACCTCAAAGATCGATCGGTGCAGCTGCTATTTAGTCACCGACTACAATAAAGCCAGCAAACGATAAACAAAACAATCCCACACCTCAATCACTGCATACAAACAGCTTTTGATTTAATTGTACGCCTCATATTGACTGGATCCGAAATTATTCCCGCTCAATATGTCGGCGCAAGGCCGCCATGACAGATCATTTCGCAGCCATTACTCCGGGTAATTTAATGCTCTTGATAGATTTATTGGTTTGGGACACTGGGTAATGGGCTAATCGGTTGCGTGATAATGGTCATCATAATAAACATGGTTGGATGGACTTTGTCGCACGAAATTTGTCAAGCATTCAGAACAAGAGTCTTGTAATTTTTTGTCAGTTAAAAATAATAGACAGCTGTTCCATATTCAAAACTTTTCAGGCACTTTGAAACGTATTATACTACCATTTAACCTGACGCAAAGGTAGTATGGTATTGACACAAACGGAACAGAGTATAAGCTTCTTAACAACGTGCAAAATTGTTACCTATTTTGGTAGGGTTGTCACAATAGTTGAAGACAAATTAATCAAATATTTACTTACCTATTGCACTCCTTGGGATAGTCAAAGTATGATATATTTTCATTTTTGTCTAGTATTACTCATACACACAGTACAATAAACTACCATTATTAATAAATTGAAACTTGTCACAAAAAAAACAACGTGTGTTGCCCTGACAACCTTGAGATTTTCAACTGGCTGTGACAGCGTAAACCGGTTTTTTTCACTTTTGCCGCGTACGCGACAAGCAGCCAGTGGTCATGCACGTGGTGCAACCGATTCGCGCGGTTGTATGAAGCTTATACTCTGTACTGTACTCTATGGTATTGAGAAGAAAAAGCAAGTACAAAAGTCCCATTAACTACTCAGTTAAAGTATGATGTCGCTTTGCATCCTGGTCAAATTCAAGGGTGGGCTGCAGACCATCAAACTGAACAACTTTCTCTATGGGACCACCATCGTAATCGCGAAAAACTAATAAACGGCCCAATCCAAAATTCCAATACCTACTCGACCGAATGTATGAGACAACAGATTATTTTTTAAACAAAGTGACACCTTGTGTAACAATTGACTATTTTATACTTATCTAGAGTTATTTGTCATCTCAGTTGTCCCTTTCTAGCTAAGTATATTGTTTTTCACACAGTTCATCCAAAATAGCAAAGAAATGATTCTAAAGTCTTCTAAGGTTCTCATAGAGTTCATATCCCGGTAAGAGCAAATGTTTGTGTGATGAGTATGTACATTTGTTTCCGAGTCATGGATGTTTAAATAAGTATGTATTTACAAACAAAAAAGTATACCTACATGTAGTATATCAACTACCTGGTGCCCACGACACAAGCCTTGCTTAGTGTGGCACTAAGTGGCGCTGTGGGTCCAGCGATATTTATTTATTTTATTTGTTTTATTTATTTTATTTATATTATTTATTTTATTTATATTATTTATTTTATTTATTTTATTTATTTTATTTATTTTATTTATATTATTTATTTTATTTATTTATTTTATTTATTTTATTCACTTAATTTATTTTATATGTTTCTTTTGTTTTATTTATTCTATTTATTTATGTTCGTAAACACTTATTATGTAAATCATCATCATCTTCACAGCCTTGTCCCATGTTATTTAATAATAATAATAATAATAATAAATCATTTAATAAGGACCAAACATTTTTTACATTTTATGTACCCACCAAACTGCGTAACAGTTTGTCGGCGGGACAAGCGCAACACAATTTTTCTTCCATTCCTCTGTCAACCTATCATTTACTCCTTTTTCTGTCATATCATTCTTCACACAATCCATCCATCGTTTCCTTGTTTTTCTTCTCTCTCTCCATCCATCAACATTTCTATTATGTAAGTCCCAAATCATTGAAACGCAAAACTAGGTAAATATTTGACTTCATCAACAACACTACCTACTAGTACATTAGCTTATTACCTAAGTCAATATTTACGTACTTAATGGTCCTAGATACTATACCATTACGAAAGATGGCCTCGATAAGATAAGACGTGAACTGATTTATAACCACAGCTTATGTTTTCGACACCGGAATCGATCTACCTGCAGAACTTCTTGTGCATTGACAGCCAAAGATTTATAGGATAGAATAGAACAGGTTTGGCGAAGGCGTGATTTAAAGTAAAGAAATCAAATGCAAGTAGTATTTGATATTTTAACTTTATATTACGCTTACATTAGAAAATGACTTCTTTCGTTTGTGTGTTATATTTTGTTTATTCGTGATGGATGAATTCTTTTCGAAGGCTGTTGTTATCTCAACGCTGTTCTATTCTATTTTACGTTTTAAACAGGGTGTAAACCACCTCATCACAAAGCCGTTAACCAAGCATTCTGTACCTACATGAAACTAAGTAATTTTACGCAAAAAATATTGCTTCCTAGCAATATTTTTTATTACTTAGTTTCAACAACTTTTTTTTTGAGGTTATAAATCATGTTTTGTGGTAGAACTCAATGTAACGCACTTAAAACATTGTGTGGATGGATTGAATAGTACGGGGGTCGTGGAGGTGTTAAAAGTTACAATCTTACAAAAAAAAAACTTGTTTTTAAAAAAAACTTGTCAAAATGTTGTAACTTTGATCCCCCATATCTCCGTAACTAGAAGGTTCCCAGGTATGGTGTAGAACAAAAAAATGATCGCAATGATGGGGAGAACAAGTGCCTTTCGGCTTCGTGAAGAGGTATTTTACACCCTTTAAATAGACATAACTTAAAATCATTTAGAGAATATGCCCAGATTTTTGTTTTCATTGATGGACATAAATGTTGATGGATGGAAAGGGATAAGAAGGCCAAAGAAACGATGGATAGATTGTGAGAAGGAATGATATGAAAGAGAAAGAAGTAAATGATGCCGTGACGTCAGACAGGGGAGATTGGAAGAAGAAAACGTGTTGTACCGACCCCAAGTAGGACAGAGCAACGACAGGAAGGTATTGTGATGGTTATGATCCTTATAATGTCGAAATAATGAGAAATCCATCTGCTCACTCGGACGATTTTTTTATATTTTTGTGTTTATATGTTTTATCTTTTATTTAAGCATCAACTACAGTACAAATAACTTAAGTATCTATCTATTAACTAGTCCCATATATCATTAGCGTAAATAAACACCCACTTCACCCCCTAAAAGCCCCTAGGTTTTCCCACACATACTCACACAACATAACTCACTAAAGCCAAGTTAAAACAACGCAGGCTTTGGTCTCATTAGTACTTGCAAAGTTCAGAGTTTAAGCCGGATAATATGGTGGATACAATTAGTGAAGTAATTAAATCTTGGGATGTTTATCACAGGGTTCTGTTTTTAGAGTAAATTTTCTTTGAACGTGATTAAAGGTGAATTTTACAGAGGTGAACTAAACTCGGCGTTCAAGAGCTGTCAGTAAGGATGATCATCACCATAGGCACAGCCTTGTTCCACTCATTGCTGTGTACAGGCAGGAAATTGTGAATGGAAATAAAAAAACAAGCTGGACATTAACACACAGCGCCATCTAGTGCCACACTAAGCAAGGCTTGTGTCGTGGTCACCAGATGGTTGATATACTACATATTTTATATATACTTTTTGTTTGTAAATACATACTTGTTATACGTATAAACGTCCATGACTCGGAAACAAATGTCCATATTCATCACAATTTCACAAAAAAATTTGCTCCTACCGGGATTCGAACCCAGGACCCTAAGAACCCTGCCGGGGTTGCGGGACTCCTGCCGGGGTTGCGGGACTGTTCGAAAGAGATACCGCGGCCCCGGAACGTAAAGGGCGAGGAAGGAACATGGATGGGTTTTAGTCAGTAAGAGTCTGACACTCCCTCCCGCTCCGCCCAGAGTGGGAGAAGTCATTTGATGATTTCCCATCCTAAAAAAAAAAAAAAAAAAAAAAGGACCCTAAGAACGTTAGGCAGCCTCACTACCACTACGCCATTCGGGTCTTCAAATGATCTAAGAGCCTTATCACACTAGTGGCTTCAAAGCGTAGCGAATTTGTTGCGCGGTCATTTAATTAATCTATCTATCTATCTATATCTATACTTATAATAAATCTGTAGAGAGGTCAATTCTGTACATGAAATATATTTACAAAATAACTATCGGGGGGTGATTAGTGATCGATACTGATGCCAAAAATGCAATCAGTAAAATTTTTGTCTGTCTGTCTGTCTTTCTGTCTGTCTGTCTGTCTGTCTGTCTGTATGTTATTTATAGAAAAAAAAACTACTGGACAGATTTTAACGAAACTTGGTACAATTATTCTACATACTCCTGAGCAGGTAATAGTATACTTTTCATCACGCTACCATTAATAGGAGCAGAGCAGTGAAAGGAAATGTTGGGAAAACGGGAGAAGTTACTTGGTTTTTTTAGCTTCCGTCGCGTGTGCAGCCTTAATGGTTAAAGCTACATAGAAATCATGTATTACGGAAATATTCCACATAAAATTATATAAACAATATCCCACGACAGCATATGTCTATCTTTTATAGTTGACTCACAATAACACGTGTAACTCCCGATAGCTTAGCAGTTCGGAGAATAAATGTGAATGTAAGTTTGTTTGTTGCGCTTTCACGCGACAACTACTGAACGGATTTGGATGAAATTTTGCACACAGATAGTTTATAACCTGGATTAAAACATAGGATACTTTTTATCCCGGCAGTAAGATTCCATGGGACAATAATCAAACTTCACGCGGGCGAAGCCGCTGGCAGAAGCTAGTTGATTAATAAAATTATAATAGTTATCATTCGATTAATTTTATTACCGTCCGGTCTATGCCTATTGTTACCGAGTGTATTGTATGTCGTTTATTCGCGACGAATTTGTTCCTCCCGCTCTGGGCGAAGTGGAAGGGAGTGTCAGACTTTCACTGACTAAAACCCATCCATGTTCTTTCTAAGCCCTTTGTGTTTCAGAGCTGCGGGACTGTTCGAAGCCCTGCCCTTATCCCAACTTATTTGGGGTAGACGCAGAATGTATTTGTAGCAGCACTACAAAAAAAAGTACTGAACTACATTGGACAAAAAGTACTACAGCACCATCTATGACAAAGATGATGAACTAACAGCGAAAACACGTCACAGATCCTACATCGCGCAAGCAACATTCTCCGCGACTTAAGAGTATATACGAGCACCCGACAACAACCATTGGGCAGTAGCCCACCAGACATATTACCCGTCTGGCCGGAAGATCCTCCCTATTCTATGGGGGATGAAGAAAGAGCTTTACACCCTTCATCTTCCATAGTTCTCTATTACTCTCAGCAGGCACCTCCTTTCTAGCCATTTAGTTTTTCACAAAGTCCATTCATTTGGCAGCATCAATATTCCTTCAAATTGATAACACTGACAGTCTTTGAATACGGTTTTAATGTGATGATCACGTTTGGTTTCAGTGGTGAAATCAACCCTAAGTTAGTCAATTTAGAACGGAAATTATTCAATAAAACTTTTTTGCAAAAAATAAAACCGACTTCAAAAAGAAAAAGTGAAAAATAACTTTAGCTTCTGAAGTCGGTGACGTTTGTATGATTGATTTAATTTTTTTGTCACCGACTTCCGAAGCTAAAGTTATTTTTCACTTTTTCTTTTTGAAGTCGGTTTTATTTTTTGCAAAAAAGTTTTTATTTTTCACTTTTTAGTGGTTCACATGGAAAGTGCATACCGTTACAATTACAACAAGCCCAAACACGACTAGGATACATTGTCTCATTATGGAGTTCCGTGACTCTTGGCTTCATCATCAGATCTGATGATAGAATGGTTCTTATCAAACGCAAATGCTTCACTTGTTGTAGAAAATACCAAAATTGCTGTACGTTATCCTATAAAATTTGAAGAGTTCCCTCGATTTCGCCAAGATTCCATCATCAGATCCCGACTTGGCGACTATGGGACCAACTTGGAAGTATACCCTTTCAAACAAAAAAAATAATTTTTCAAATCGGTTTAGGCGTCTTCGAGTAATCGGTGAACATACATAAAAAAATAAAAAAAAAAATACACACAGTCGAATAGAGAACCTCCTCCTTTTTGGAAGTCGGTTAAAAATAAAATGATACGAACTATAAAAGTGTTTAAGGCAATTGGAATGAAAGAAGAAAATAAGTCTAATTTAGGCAAACATGAGCTATTAAAATAGCTCTACTAACCGAGTTTAAAAAAAAAAGAATATTGGTTTATTTGCTCCACAAACAACACAATGGGAACGCGTGCCAAAAGTGCTATCAGTTCAGCATTTTATTGAGTAGTGTTACGAGCTCATAAGATTTTAAAACTTTAATCTTATTGGCGAGAAGAAGCATAGCATTGTGAGAAGTGGAAGAAATCGGGGGAGAAGGTTGCTCAGGATTGGGACAGTACCGGCTAACTATAAAGTCTTTGGGAAATGCCGATAGACGGGAAAACTAGTAGACGATCCGGTTCATCCGGTACGGCTATAATACGCCGAAACGGCTACGAGTGACACGCGAGTTCCTTGATCTTTGTTCACAAAGTGTTCAACGCGCCTAAAGAAGTTTTCACTTCAAAAAAGCTTTTTTGTCCAAAAAAGAATAACAAGTTCAGCCTTTGCTAGATCACAAGTGCCTGGGACTGGTTTTCAACATGTGTCAAACGAGTACATAAAATGTTGCCAAAAATATTTGTATGTTTGCCTAGACAAAGCATTCACTAGGCGCTAATAAACAACTTTACAAAAAACCCCGGCAGATAAAGCTGTAGCACTAGACTATCGAAGCAATTCAGCGTTATTATAGTTACCTACTCAAGTATACAGGGTGTAAACGGACCGTTTCACGAAGCGGTCAACCGAGCATCCTGTACATCAATCCTAAGTAACTTTACGCAAAAAATATTGCTGGGAAATGACTTATTTTTTGGGAGAAAAATCACGTTTTACGGTAAAACTCAGTGTAACGCACTCAAAATATTGTGCTTATATGTATCTTGATTGAAAAGTACGGGGATCTTGGAGGTGTTTAAAGTAAAAATCTTTTATTAGAAACATGTATTTAAATGTAAGATAAAAATAAACTTTGTGAAAAAGTTGGATCGTTGGCTCCAAATATCTCCGTAACCAAGAGGTTCCCAGGTATGGTCTAGGACATAAAAATTATCACAATGACGGGGAGAACAAGTGCTTTTCGTCTTCGTTAAGGGTCTTTTTGCACGCTTTATAAGAACCAAAGAAATTTAAAAAAAAATCCCTAACATACTGCTACACCCCTAATTTAAAGAAGCAATATATCTTTAAAGTTTTATAACAGAGCAAGTTATTACAATGCAAACTTTGAACTCTTAAAATTTGGCTCAAGGCGAGTAGTTCATGCACTTTCAAGTTCGTCTTTCACTCTCAGAGAAGTAACTCAGTAAGTCAAAAAATTCAATTATGACCGACTTTTAGTTTAAGTGGAGGGCATTATCTCATTAGTGGCTCAACTATTTAATCACAAGAGCTGAGGTAAATTACTCCTCTTTGTAAAAGAGAATGGGAGGTGGAGTCGTCTCCGCTGTCTGTCCATCTGGTAGTCCGTTGGGTTGACAGTTGAAATTTTCACAGAATGTGTTCTGTTGCCGCTATAAGAGCAAGTTATAAAAATCAAATTTTGTTTGTAGACAGGTTAAACAGGTCCACTCTTGAACTTGATCTCAATGGTAAATATCGACGAATGACGAACATCCATGAAATGAACCAGTTTATTTTTATTATAGCTGTTCTTGGAGATTAATTAAAATTATATCACGAAACGAACGATTCCTCATTCTAATCCCAGTCTTGTCATAAAACTCCATTCTGATTACGCTATCATGGCAATTCCCCGGATTTAGTACTGCCTCGGTGACAAACTTTAGCTAACTTCTGAATAAAAAAACATCAGAAATCTCAACGCAGCTTTAAATAACCAAACTAAACTTGATCACGTACAAAAACTTCGCAGTATCAAGACCATTATTAAATTTTTATGTAACGACACGGATTCACGGCTGAACCGCAACCTCGTAGTACACTGCGCTCCCATAAAGAGTTAATATTTCAACAACGCACACTGAGCCAGCAGTAGTCACGGCCCAAGTTTTAATTTGCTTAAAGTTGTTACAAGTTGGAACGGGTCCCTCGTTGGGCGCCAAATTAGGTACAGTCACAGAGTAAAGTATAAAAGTAACGATCACGTTATTCTACTGATAGTTTAATTCGTTTCGTTTGCGAAGAGTTTTTTTTGCTGTAGGATTCTTTTCTGCATTTCGATTGCAATTTAAGTTTTGAAAAAATCATGTTTAAAAAGGTTGTCTTTCTTGTAACTTTCTTTTAAAGCTCATGGCCTTGTGTAGTTCGAAATTTAATTTGAATTTAGTCAGTTCAGCTAAGTTAAAATTAGCCTTTGAAACTTTAGCACCCAATTATAAGACACGTACAAATCCTGCCTCGATTCAGCGATTCTGTGTTAATCACAAAGGCCGACACATATTTTATTTAATTCAAAAGCACTCAACGGGAACCGAATCAGTTTCAGCGCTGCAATGCATCAGGGAGCTCTTTAAAGCGCTGAATATCGCATTATCGATGAGTTACGATGACCATTCACCATCAGCTGGCTTTTATGGGCCCATTCAATAATAAAAAATGCTAGTCCGGGACTCCCATGGACATACTAATATTATAAAGAGGTAAGTTTTGTTTGTTCATCCCCTTTTTGGGGGTGAAGGGGAGGAAGGGGATGATTTAAGGTTTGTTTGTGTTGTAAACAAAGGCTGGAGGATTGATACGACTGTTTTATTTGCTTTGAGGAGTAATATTTGCATAGACTTATTAAAATGACTTATTAGCATCATACAATGTACTGTTACTGATACTAACTTATTTTATGTAACAAAAGCATTTATAATTGAATTGGGATTACTCGTAACAATATCGTAACTTTTTATACCGCTAATTCGGTATGTAAAGTAAAAATTAACCTACGCTGATTCCAAAACCATTTGGAGATTTTAGGGTCTTATGCCTTATTTTTCTATTTTTAGCTTTCTATATCACAAGATTGTGTTTATTTTCACAATGATACTTGTAATCATTTGACTTTCATTTGACCTCTAAATGACGTCATAACGTAGCCTGAATAGACTACTTCCTTCGTGCTTTTCAAGATAAATTAAAAAAAATACTTTTGTTTGTCATACCGTCAGTGTCAAATCAAAACTGTCAGTGCTAGTTACTGTGTTATTTATTTGAATGCATCGCGCGCTGATAATTTCGCGTTCAAATGATCTTCGCAACAAAAAAGACGACGCCCAGGCTTGTATTCCATATTTACTTCCTTGCACCACTTCTTTTTTAGCGTTTCTTTCACATTTACAAACAATTTGTGTCGGCTATTTTGTTGTAGTGTTTTTACATGACAGTACGAAGCATTTAGCACTAGTTGTCGATGACAGATTCATTGCACGGATACGCAGCACGGATAATGGATAGAAATTTAAATTTGCTAATAATCGTAGGAAAAGAAACTCAAACAAAAAGTTCACATCACAGTCACGATCACAGCATTCACATTTCACAACAAAATAAAAACACGTATCTGTCAAGCGTCAACTGTCATCAATGTCAACTTTGAAGTTATTTAGTATTTTTTGTATGTACTGAAAACGTGGCAAAGACTTAAAGCTATTCAGGCTATGAAATTACGTCATCACGAATAATACTTTAAAAAATAATAAAAAAGAAACTGTAACTTGGAAAAAAAAAAGCTTAAAATTAGTTGCTTAAAATTAAATGTTTTACGAAATAAAAATGTAAAAAAAATACCTGAAAAATACTTTACATACCGAATTCAGTTTAGTCGGTGAGTTAGTCTCCCAAATCATAGGTGAAAACCTAGTTTGGGAGCCAGGGGACCTATCTGAGAGGGAGAGAGCCCCTCGCCCCAGCCGCCGCGGGAGACGCACCGGGCGTCGGGGGCCACGTAGTGGCTACCGGCCACGGTTAGCCGTCCGTCCGTCTAATGACGACAGGCCGTGTCGACGGCGCGTTCGTGTTCCACGCGCGCCTCAAAGAGATGTCAGCATAAGGGGAGGGGCCCGCAAAGGCCGAAGCCTGCCGGGGCTGCGGGACTGTTCGAAAGAGATACCGTGGCCCCGGAACATAAAGGGCGCGAGGAACGAACATGGATGGGTTTTAGTCAGTAAAAGTCTGACACTCCCTCCCGCTCCCTCAGTGGGAGAAGTCATCTATGGGACATATTGTTTGTGCACTTAAACTGCCAGTCACTGAATATCTTCCATGATTGTTATTTATTGCTTATCCACCACCGGTTTTATTTCATCACCCTTGCAACAGCGTCGAAATATCGGGAGCTCAAAATTAATTCTGCTCAAATTTAACGACCCGTATAGCGCAGTGGTAGTGAGGCTGTCTTACGTTCTTAGGGTCTCCCGGGTTCGTATCCCGGTATGAGCAAATGTTTGTGTGATGAACATGGATGAACAAAATCTTATTTAAGTGATAGACTGCAATATGTTCAAATAAATGGTGTTAATTCACAGGGCTTGAAAGTAAAAATGGGGGTTCCGCAAGGCTCAATATTGGGTCCTTTCCTCTTTTTAGTATATATAAATGATCTACCCTATTTACTGAAAAATCAACCTCAAAATATGGTATTATTTGCCGATGACACTTCCTTAATTTTTAAGATAAATAGACGAGCCCAAAATCTAGATGACGTGAATAATGCCTTACTTGAAGTCCATAATTGGTTCACAGCAAACAATTTGGTATTAAATGAAAAAAAAACTAAATGCATAAGATTTGCTTTACCGAATGTTAAAAGTAGTGATTGTGAGATAATATTGAATAAAGAGAAACTCGAATTCGTAGATAAAACTGTTTTCCTGGGGCTTACGCTTGATTCAAGGCTTCAATGGGGTTCTCATTTAACATCTCTTGCGGGGCGCTTAAGTTCAGCAGCATATGCCATTAGGAAAATCCGTCAATTCACTGATGTAGATACCGCTAGACTAGTCTATTTTAGTTACTTCCATAGCATAATGTCTTACGGCATTTTGCTGTGGGGACGGGCTGCTGATATTGAGTCTATATTTATTCTGCAGAAAAGAGCCATCAGAGCAATATACAATCTTCGTAGGCGCGATTCTCTAAGGGAACTGTTTAAGGAAATTAACATCATGACTGTATATTGTCAATACATCTATGAAAACATAATGTATGTCAGGAAAAATCTGCATCTTTTTGGTAAAAGAGGTGACAGACACAATTACAGTACTAGAAATAGAGACCAATTAGTTCAGCCAGGCTTCAGACTCGCTAAAGTAGACTCGTCTTTCATGGGGTACTGTTTGAAATGCTATAATAAAATTCCACAAAGCATTCGTGAACTAAATGAAACCAAATTTAAAACATGCATTAAACGCACACTGTGTAAGCAAGCATATTACAAATTGGACGATTATATCGCTGATAAAAATGCTTGGCTCAATGCCGGTCCTGCTCCACAAGGACAGGGGCGCATAAAGGGATAGCGCTAATTTGTGTTGTTGGAGCTGCTGAAGATTGTACAACTATCTTTGCATTGTATAAATTCAATATCTTTAGTATTATATAACCTCATATTCCATATTGTGTGAGTGCTATGTACTAGAATGCTATCATTCGCTGGAAACCTACGTTTTTATTTTATTTTATTTTTTGACTTGAATGTGCCCTGGCGGTTATGAGTATGTCATGCTCACTCAAATGTCTCGCTGATGGTGGCGCGTGTGTCGGACCATTTAGTTCCCTTCAAAATGGTTGAGCTGAATGGTGCTGATCCATGCGTCATGTTCGTGAACGGGCGCTGTCAGTTGTGACTGGTCATGTCTTAGTCGCCATGGTTTATTTGAATTAATTATTTTGTTTTTGGGTTGTATTTTGTTTTGCTATGTAAAAAAAATACCATGGACACTTTTATCGTGCAAATCTTGCTACATTGTTCTCACATAATATACCATCTCAACATGATTGATGTAACCAAGATTTTGTAACAATATTTTGATTTAAAAGAGTGTCCATGGAGTTTCTTGCCCGTTCTTCTCCATAGAGATCTACGCTAGGGAATGGGCAACTACAGTACTTTCACAGTTTTTATGTCTTGTGACTGGGACTGTAGCTACATTAAATGTTCATTTTTGTTTCGACAATTCAAAAGTGCCTGTAACTGGCCTACTTGAAATAAATGCTTTGATTTTGATTTTTGATTTTGATGGACATTTGTTTCCGAGTCATGGATGCTTATACAGCGTGTTAGGTTAAACGAGGGACATATTGAGGGAAGGTATTCAGTATTCGATTCTCAATCCAAATAAGTAAAAAACCTATAACCTTAATTTTTGACATTATTGTCTAATTAAATACATTACTCATGGACACTGAGCGCGCAAGTAGGTGTCACGCGGCAAAACACGTGCCGGTCCTGAGCTCCGTGCGCAAACTCCGCCCTGTAATCCGCGTTTGTAATGTCCCCGATGCACCGACAGGGCACATCCCCGCGCAAAAATGAAAAAAAAAATGAAATGATTACACCTAGAAAGGTCATTGACCCGCACACATGTTCTGCGATAAGCGCATGGCGCACACGTTGCGAAACTTAGGCGAAGTTTTTGGTATGGATCTATCTGTTATGTACTAGTGTTTTCTTTTTGTTCATATGTTGATTAGTATCATGTAAGCATGGACAATTGCGGGTGTGAATAAGTCCCTCGTTTAAACTAACATACTGTATATTATGTACCTAATAACAATGTATTTACAATCTAAAAGTCTCTACGTAGTGTGTAAACAACTTATGTCAACGACACAAGTTTAATGTCTAGCAATATTCATTATTTAACAACAATCACGGAAAATATGCCGTAAGTGACAATATAAGATTAGAAATGAACCGTGAAAACTTAAACCGGTGAATAATATGTGTATCTTAAGATATCTAACACAATGTTGTTACTGTTGAAATAATAATAATAATTTATTTATTCAGACAAGGTCCATAGTTTGTTAGTAACAATTTTTCCTAAAAACGACAAACGACAAGTAAACGACAGTTAAAGTACTTACGGGATTATATCCGTGATTTTCCTTTGTTTCTATGAGCTCCCGATATTTCGACGCTGTTGCAAGCGTCGTGATCGTGATTTCATTATTAAAAATTTTATTGTACTCAAGCAGTCATTGAAATTAAGCAATGTTTTAATCTCGGTTTCCGATATCTCGTATCTAGGAATCAGTTAGTCTGTAAGAATATGTTCTTCTTATATTCTTTGATTCGATAATATGTTATCGAATCAAAGAATAATATTAAATACTATTGAAAACTATAAGTTCTACTCGATTCAATTTCCCCACCTGAAGCACAGTAATAAATGGTTTCCTTGAAAACCTTTACGTATTCCCCTCACACTGCCCGCACGTGAAATTTCATTTAAATCTATTAGCACTTTTCAATTTTTTAAACGTTTCTAGGAATTTACTCGTAAACAACACATATTTGTTCAGAAGGTTTGTTATTTTTTTATATAAAATATAATGTAGAATCATCTTGACGTCAATCAATATTTTTCTAGTTTTAATACGGGGCCGAAATCGGGAACTTCGCCGCCATTTTGTTTTTTCAATATTATTATTATTTCAAGAAACAATTTCATGCATGTTCATGGACAACACCACTCCGTCATTGCCAAAAAAATCCTTGTATTAGTACTGTACTTTTTATCACCCAGAAATTAACATTTTATGTCCTCCGTTCTTGTCTAAAGTAAAAAAAACACTTACCGTATTTTGACCTCTTTGGACTGCCAATCGCTGTGTTTGTCGAAACTAATGAGTATTGCTGCGATTTCCTGTAACAAACAAAAAACATAAATTGGTATTTTTGATAGAAATATTTAAGAAATTATCTTAGCTACCGATTAGTCTTATCCAGATTTAAATAGATTTAGGTTCTCTTTAGATGGAAGACCTCTTTGAAGGACCTAGTTTGCTCAAAACCTCAAACTAAACATGCTTTTGCTAGTCGATTCTATGTGTTTTTAGGACCTTTTCTGTATAACAGGCTCAACAAGAAACTAAACTTCTATAGGCTCACATAGAGGAAATTTAGTTTTGTAATATCAGATTATTTAGCAAAACTTAATTACACGGACACAGAAAAACTTTTGGAAGTCCTAGTTTGATTTTATTATCCCCTCGTATGTAATTGTACATATTTACTTAAATTAGTTTTAATGTTTAATGTTTTTTTTCCAATTTTATATTGTTTTTGTTAGAAGTAGGTACTTCGTTGTTGATAGATTTATTTTATTTTAAAACTTTTACTGTCCTAATTAAATTATGCAATATAAAATGATGGCCTGAAACACAGGTTTAAATAAACCTAGATCAGGCAGGTCGCAACCTAGCATTTGAATTCGACGTTTTCGTTACTTGCAACTATTATAATACATATTGTAGTTATAGTTTTACTTATAAGCACTAATTATACTCGTACAATTGTTTAAAAATAACACTACTGCACATAAATGTATACTTTTGTAATATCCACTTTTCAATAAATTATTCTTATTCTTATTCTTTGCAAATTCATAGCAGAAAGTGAGTCAGTCCCACAAAAAAGCTTTTCTTAACTCGAAAGAATTTCTTCCTTTTTATTACCAACACAAGTCGTAACCTATTTAACGAATGCACAATCAGCTTGGAAGTTAACATAAATTTTACACTCACAGAATGTTAAAACCTTAGTGCCTTTATTTATTCCCAATCACCCAACTTTATCAGCACACATGCATATTAACAACACACATAAAAACAGGGCAGTGAGTACGAACTGTCACAGCGGCAGCCGCCATTTTAAATACGGTAGCCATTTTGAATTGGTAATCAAACTAAAGATTCGGAACATGTTATTCTAATAAATAAATCAAATACTTTCGCGACACGATCGGAATAATAAGCTTTTGAGTGTAATCGTAAAGTTGGATTCGTCCCCTGAAGGCGTAAACTGAACGGATGCGGAGTTATTAAATTACTTAGTGTAGACCGCGACTTCGTTCGGTATTTTGCTTAAAATGAATATACAAGGGGCGTTTTCTTTTTTTTTAAATAACAATTCATAGGACTCATCGGATTTTCAGTAATTGTAGGTTGGTTGAAAATAGTTTGATACTTTTTGTTTGCGTTTTTCAACTGTAAATGAATATTTAAAAAAAGGTTTGATCATCATCCATCTACCTCCACCATCCACCGCTTCCAGCTGTATACCCAATTACTTGGTAATACAGCACATCTTGGTAAGACTGAATGTCAGACTTTCCTTCCTTTCCAGCCTAATGACTATTCGCAAAACTGTCAAGCCGGGACCAATAAAACAGTGGTTTATAGCACTTTCCAAGGCACGGAGGTAACTTGGTTTTTACTGATGGTCGACGATAGATCGCTCTCGGTAAGCATTGCTTGATCTTGGAGACTAACCTGTTAGCCCCCATGGCTAAATAAGCACAGTCACTTACAAACAATCTAGGCAAAACAAAATAAAGCAACGATAC
The DNA here is from genome assembly GCA_950022955.1 of Xestia ashworthii. NCBI lineage: Eukaryota > Metazoa > Arthropoda > Insecta > Lepidoptera > Noctuidae > Xestia > Xestia ashworthii. The sequence goes on from OX465562.1 coordinate 21,659,587, forward strand.
ATCAAAGATCTTCTCCTTCTTTAGAATAGTTTAAGATAAATAACAAGACTGAAATACTTTAAAACTACCCATTTCCATATCAACAAAGATTTCAACGCGAAATCTCTTTGTAAAACGCTACAAAGATTGATGACCATCACGGGAACGTTCCTGAATAAAGCCGGTAAGAATCGAACAAGTACCTCATATTTAAAAAGAAATTCACAATTTTCCTCAAGACTGTACGTTAAACAGCTTCCCTTGCTCAACAAACTTAATACAAAATTAATCTCATTCCTTTGTGAATTAATTTTTCAAGAAAAACGAAACATTTTCCCTCTTTTTCGCCTTTTTTTGCCGTCATTATTATATTTAATAAATTATAATAGATTGTAACGGATATTGACAGACTGCTCTTGGTTTAGTAGTCGCAAGCGCAACTAACTGCTGAGATCATGTCGTCCAGTTCAATTCCAAGGTGTGGCAAAGGGTTATTGGGTTTTAATAAATAATAATTGATTTTGATAAATAAGCTGTCAATCGATTTGTTATTATGTCCGGAGTTAGATACGCTATAATTTAATCGGGTGCGTACCATTTGATATAATAACAAAAGTTCTATCGATCACATGACCTAATTTCATGTCATATACTTTTTTTTTTGTATAACGATGAAATGATATAATGAAGTGCATTAGATATAATGTTTAATAAACATTATCTATAATGCACATTTGAACTAATATTCGGTTAATATAATATTTAGTTAGTATATTATTTAAAATCTATAGTAACGTTTAATATAATTTTTAAACCAACTTTAAAGTGTTCTAAATTTTTGCAAAAACTGATAAGACTCTAAACGCCTGCTACTTTCGTGTTCCCCCCCGACCCTCTCTATTGTTGATGAATAATCTGGGTAAGATGAGGTTGAAACAGTATTAAGTTTCCCGATATTTACTTATTCATTACAGAGTTTTGACTGAAAATTATCAAATATGAAAATTAGTTCAAATTAAAGTTAGACCAACTGAACGTTATATAAAAAGAGCATTATACAAATTGAAAATTATTTTAAATGATCGTTATACTAAATGTTATTAGAGCAAAAGAATTTTATATAACATTTAAAATTAGATTACATTAAACTAGGTTATTTGTCTTTATAGCATATTGAAAAATTCTTTCAGCAATGGATAGTTACATTATCAGCGAGTAACATAGGATATGTGTTATTACCGTACTCCCACGGGAATGAGAACTACGAGGGTGAAACCGCGTTACGTCCGCTAGTCTAGAAAAACATAACAGATATTCGATTTTGTTGCCCCGTTAAGGCGATTACATGAGCTTAACGCGAGTTTTATAATGACTAAAAGTATATGATTCACTGCTAAGCAAAACCAGAAAATATATGATATTTTCAGGATATATACTAGCATCATAGTGTTTTGAAAACATAATACAATTAATTTGAATCAATAAAAAAAATCACGAACTTGTCTCTAAAAATATCTTTCGGCCAAAAAAAAACATATAATGCGATCATTCTGATTTTTTGACAAATAATTCTCCAAGCAATATACTCGTATTAGCACGATAGTGTTTCAGTTTTTTTATCCAATCAATAGTTTTTTTGTAAATCGATCGAAACCACTCATTTCGCGCTATTTGGCCCGCAGTGACTGACGTAACAACCACTTTGTAGGGCAAGCTGATTAGAACTTTATTCTAACAGCATTTCAAATGAACTTAGAACCACCACAAATAGAGTTGCTAATTTAGCTCATCTAGTCGCTTTAAGTCAAATTATGCCAAACCTAATTAACTTCGTGCCTCTTTTTCCACACGTACGATACTACGCGTGACCATTGATGAAAATAAAAGTAGTCGGAACTGATTACCTTATACACGATTTTGGGAGATCCCAATGCCGTGTGTTCCCAATTCATTTTCTGTTTCCCCCAACTCTCTACAGGGAAAACAAAATATATTCGGAGTAGGTCAAGGTTCTGTTTGGCCTTTGAATGCCATCCATTGTGATTTGTGAACTAACGTTATTATTTTTGGGTTAGACATTTCAGGTGTTTTGAGGATTTTTGTAGGTAGTTTATTAGTGTATAATAATTTTGTTTTTAATAAAATCTCTGTAATAGAATTTGTTGGCTTAAAAAGAGTTTTTAACTCAAGATTATTTTCTAAAATACTAGCACTTCACTTGCGAGTTCGTCCGCAAAAAAATTTAGCTCGGCTGCTATGCTGCATGATGTCGGGGCTGCGGGACAGTTCGAAAGAGATACCGTGGCCCCGGAACATAGAGGGTGAGGAAGGAACATGGATGGGTTTTAGTCAGTAAAAGTCTGACACTATCCCGCTCCGCTCAGAGTGGGAAAAGTTTGATTTCCCATCCAAAAAAGAAAAAGCATGATATACATATATTTTTAGCGTATTGCACCCACGAATAATGTAGCTTTCTGTCCATGTACGATTTTTTTTTGGATTATTAGTTCCGGAAATTACCTCCTCCTACATACAAACTTTTACCTCTTCATAATATTTGTATAGATTACAGCAACTCCTTTAAAGTAAGCTGCTAGTATAAACCTCAATAAAATTTGCTACAGATCGTTCAAACCCCATACTTTGGCCACCAATTGCCAATGTAAACACCACACATTTGCAACCGCGCCAATCAACCCTAAGCGCCCCATTCCCCCCTAAAATACGAATGCATTACCCCCCAAGTACCCCATTACCCCTTTATTTAACGACGGAACCCAGAAATAAGAACATGCACTAAATATATAAACACATTGGGACCTTACAGATAGATTTATGGTTGGAAATATAATTCGTGCACGCTATGGCATGCATAAGTAGGTGAATTAGTTAAGGAAGTGCCTGTTTCCAGTATGTAAAGGAAATATCTGTCGTTGAGATTTTTCCGGGTGCAATTTGGGTCTTGTTTTAGTTGATTTCCTAGTTTTCTTTGGTGGGTTTTTTGTGTTCGTAAGTATTGATAGTTTGTTGTTGGGGGTATGTTAAATAGTTGGAGTCGTGTTTAATACTAAACTTTCGTTGGTTAAATTAGTAGGATTGTTGACCGATGATTTTGTAACTCTCAAACTTAAAACGGAGGAGATAAGATTTTTTGTGTAATAGTCACGTTTATGTTCTCAACATGAAAATCAAAAGTTATTAATTCAAATAGGTTACGAATAATCACTTTTACATATGACAAATCTCGCGACACGCATGCGATTTACCGTTTTCGAATGGCGGAACAAATTCCACGAGGGTTTCGAGAAGCATCATTATACTGAATTAGGTTACACCCAACAAAAAAAGATTCAGTTTCGCCGTCCAGTTCATAGACTTTCCACAACTCCCACAAAAATATATAATTTGGAGGTTAATTTGAGCCATAACATTAATTTATCGCTCACTAGTTACACACTTTAGAAGACAAAACATGCAAAAAGGCAATAAAACGTTGATCAATGTTTTGGCAACTTAATTCTGGCATTTATTGCCACACGAGAATAACTCGCGTGCAATCATTTGGGGGAAAACAATTCGAAAGGTTGCATAGTAAAACAAGAAAAAATACTTTCGTAATTGCCTTGCTGGTGTAGTGGTGTCAAGCTGCTGAGAGGGTCTTAAGTTCAATCTTCAGCTCATGCACAGTGTTACTGGTGTTTTCTATCAGGAAATAGTGCCCAGTAGATGGTGATAGGCTAGTTCTGTTTCATTTCTTTTGATTTAAATATAAATGGTAAAGGGCTCATTTCTGGAGACGCGGCGCGTTGGGCGGCGCGTCGGGCGGCGCGGGCCGCTTCAAATTCAAACATATGTCAATGTATGAGAGCGTTTACGGAGAAGCGTTTTTACGCGCGTTTGCTCGAGATGCAGCGTCGGACGCCGCGTCGGACGCGGCGGTGCACGCGGCGTCCCCCGCGGCGTGCGACGCGGCGTTATGTCATGGAGACTTCTGCCAGTTTTTGGAGGATGATGTTATGCCCAATGGACTAAGTAAATTAGTTTTGAATGATAACAGTATGAAGTAAAATATGCTTGTGTTTCCTTTTGCTACATTAAAAAAATACTCTTCTACTTTGTCAGATTTAAACTAGATAAAAACGTAATATGGTTTTCGCTTGGAACTGCTAGAAAAAATAAATCCAACCGTATTGCTTGAGGCAGTCGTAGTTCATATAGCTTTATTTGTATATTGCATAGCTATAAATCTCGAATTTATTAAAAAAATGAAAAAAACATAATTCCTTCAAAATTTAGTCGCAGATTTGTTTTATACATAGTCGTATGAGCCATGTTTTGTAATTATAAACGTGTACTTTTTGGAACAAATTTTCTTATTTCGCGTCTTACAGATAGTGCGATTTAGTAGAAATCGTCACGTTATGAAATGCTGTATGCGGCCTGCTGTATACTACCACGTAAAACACTGAACGAGGGTCCCTCCCTATAATGGCAAAGAATATAATACAACACTTGAAACTGTTAACATTGACATGAAACATCATCTTGCCTATGTAACGAAACCGCTATGGTTTCGTTAAATGCGTTTTACGTACTTCTAACTACAACGACTTCAATACCATCTATCGAGCGAGGGGTTTAACTTTCAAATCATTTTTGATTTAACTCTTAATGTTTCTCTATCCAACGTTTTTGTCATCTTTCTCTGCGTCTGTCATAGGTTTTCACAAATAATTTGGAAGTGAAAACTTCTTTAGCGACGTTGTGCACTTTTTGGGATGGGTAAAAAATGTTAAACTCGCGTCTGGACACGTGACCTGATCGAAAATTCGTAAGACGGAGATTCATAATGTAGATAGATGTGGTGTTCACTCGTACACTAGTTAGGGTTTAAAGTAAAACCACCGTATATTACTGTGGTGTCTTTGTTCAGGGTTGTACAATAAAACACTGTTTCCAATATTCCTGGGTTAGGCGTGCTGTCGCTAAGGCTGCTCGGACTAGACTGAACGCGGCGCATCGCCCCGCTCTCCCTCCAACATGCATCCCCCACCACAGAATGCATAACTCATTTATTAAACACTACAGTAGTTAATATAAATTGTCATATTTGTGTACGATAGCGCAATAAATGAATATTTTACTTAACCACATAAATTATAGTACTTTTATACTGGTAATTAAAGCAATTCGTGCGAAATTATTCCCTAACCATTCCAAATTATAAAAATGCAACCTTTTTTTTTAAATTGACTATCATAATTATAACCTCATAACAGGGTTGTAGAGACACGTGGAAATTTTGAGAAAACGCATTTGTTATTTGTGTTAGATCATACGTGAATATTGTTTTGTTTTGAAATACGAATTATATTCGATATGTTCGATAATAAAGAAAAAACGGTTGACCGCACAATTTTTTGTTGTTGTTATGCATCTACATCACACGCAAAAGAAATAAATATACATAATCAAAAATATTCAAATCTTTCATTGCTCTTTTTCACATAAATCGTCTACTTTGACAATTCTTGCTGCCCGTCAAATGTCACATTGCCAGGGCCAATGATGCCATTGTTACTATGCGTTGCTTAGCCAATTAGAGACGAGCGTTCACAACCTACCCAATCATAACTTCGTGATGATAATAGAGAACAAACTAGCTGTTTAGAGAAAACAAACGTTGTGGGGCCGGCAATCAAAAAGATTTTGTTTGAAGTTACTAAAAAAAGCGGCCAAGTGCGAGTCGGACTCGCCCATGAAGGATTCCGTAGCAGCAAGTAACATAACGCTTTTTTTTATTTTTATATTTGAGTTGATTGAATGAAAGGTAAATTGCGGTTTACGATTTATGACGTATTAAAAAAAAACTACTTACTTGATCTCGTTCAAACCAATTTTCGGTGGAAGTTTACATGGTAATGCACATCATTTATTTTTTTTAGTTTTATCATTTTCTTATTTTAGAAGTTACAGGGACACACACACACATTTGACTGTTTGGAAGTGTCTCGCGCGCAAAATATTCAGTTTAGAAAAAAATTGTACTACTTATCTCAATATCATTTTTGAAGATATACCCATAGATACCCCACACGTATGGGTTTGATGAAAAAAAAAGTATAGTTTCAGTTCTAAGTATCAGGAACCCCCAAAATTTATTGTTTTTTTTCTAGTTTTTGTGTGAAAATCTTAATGCGGTTCACAGAATACCTCTACTTACCAAGTTTCAACAGCATAGTTCTTGTAGTTTTAGAAAATAGTGGCTGTGACATACGGACGGACAGACACAGAGACAGACATGACTAATCCACAAGGGTTCCGTTTTTTGCCATTTGGCTACGGAACCCTAAAAAGCTCTCGAGTTGGCATTGGGACCAAAGACTACTTGATGCTTTGTGCTGTATTTTTTTTTACAGACAATTGACAATACTGAGACTTCCACAACATCAAAAGAGTTTGCATAGATGATGTGGATAATTCCAACTTGATTTTATCGAATCAGAGATCGATTATTAAAATAAATCGACATGCTTCTCGTGCGGATGTGCAGCACGTATTCCTTCCCTCCTACTGCAACGACGCGTGCGCCGCAGCGTTGTCGACTGCAGGCAACACTCACACGCTACAAGATCCGTGGTAAACAGCGCGGCGTAATAGAGGAAGAGCCGTGACGATCAGCCCATCGCTATTTTATAAAACCGAAAAGTTTGTCTGTGTATGTCCCTAATTTTGATCACGGTTCCTATGAAACTTATCAGGTAGCAGTTGTATAAAATTGCTCGCGAAACGTGATTATTTTAGATACAAAAATGAGTACCTGCCTGGAATTCAAACCTGAGACCCTAGGTTTGTAAAGAGGCCACTAAACCGTTGGGCTACTTCGCCCCAGTGATAATTGGTCTAAAATAGTCGTTCTATTCTAATCTAATGCTTGTTATGACCGAGTAAGATAGGATGAAAGGTAGAAATAAAGAAAACATATTTATTTGGCATAATTATGCCATAAGTGCACACAACAAGAACAGAAAAAAATAAACGCTTAATTACACAATTAAAAAACTTAAAACTACACAGACAAAAAATGGAAAGAAATAATTATTGTTCGTCTCACGGCTGCGCCAAATAGGCCTAGTTTAGTTAAGCACTCGTAGATGTAGCGCGCTTCTATTTGCAGAGCCCGGCAGATCGAGCGAGATCCGCTGTTATCATGCCTCGACGCACTCGCGCTCACCCCGGCCAGCTCGTCCCGTAGGTCGCGACGCGCGAGCCGCACGACGAGGAAGCGGGGGCGGGTCTCCACCGGCGCCGTCGGCGTCGCCTGCGTTGCGTTGAAGCGCCTGCCTCCTTGCTCCATGCTTGGGGCTCACGAAATCGCGCGCTTTAATTTTGACGCCAATCTTAGCGGCCAACAACATGGCAGTGTAGGTGGTGTTTTCTCCACTTATCTCTGGAATATTAGATCTAAGGATATCATTTGCGAGCAAGTCCTGGTCACGGTCGTTTATGTCGCTCAACTGATTTGTAAGATCCACATTCGACGATTGCGACATTTCGGGTTGAGCCAGTTTGGTCTCCATAATAACTATCCAACTCCAAGTTACTCATTCTATTGTTCTAGCTTCAGAAGTTCAGACAAACAGCATAGGTTGAGCACAGCAACGGAGTACAGGACCGCACATACCGATGTTAAGCCACAAGTTGGTTTTCCGTTCCCCGAATAATTATCTTCTATAAACTGTGGGTTTCGGGTACTTGTGTATTGATGGGGTTCACTTATAGTTATTTACTGTTTTTTTTTTAATATTTAAACAGCACATGAACACTAGATAACAATGATATTCGTAAGTTGCACTGGCAGAAGTATTTATTCACTTAACTTAGGCGAATTAGACTGTTATTTTTATTTATTCGCGAGAAGAAAAACACAAAGAGCTTATGTCTGTTTGACATCCGTGACGTGACATGATGACACAACGCCGCGTGCACCGCCGCATCGGACGCGGCGTGCGACGCCGCGGGCAACGCGTCGCAGCACGCCCCGCGTCTCCCTATACAATATTGTACTGAGGCCGCTGCACGCGCCGCCTCTCCGTAAACGGAAAAAACGCTCGACGCGCCGCGTGACGCGCCGCGCAACGCGCCGCCCGACGCGCCGCGTCTCCAGAAATGAGCCCAAAGTGAGGCTATATCGACCGCTGCCTCATACATACAGATTTCAGGCGTAATGTTACAATATGTAAAATTTATAATTTAATTTATTGTTTTTTTGTTCATTCTAGAGGAGCTTGTGTCTAAATAACAACCGCAGCTCTTTAGGTTAAGCCGTGCTTGCCTAGGTTGGTCTGTGGATGGGTGACCACCCATTACAAACCAAGTTTCCTCCGTGACTCGGAAAGCACGTTAAGCAACGGCTTTAAAGACGGCTGTCAAAGATTTACAAATGACATCCGGGTTTTTTTTTTTCCTACTCCTCCGCTATACTTTCTGATTAATTTCGTTGCGGGATCCAAGACAGTTAAATTCATTCTCTGGGACTTCGTCGAGCTTCATTGTCTCGGCGCTTTTCTGGTGGTCGCCACTGTTGATTCTGGCTTTCAGGAGTTACAGTGGTTTGGGAGCGTGTGGCGGGCAAGTCCAAAAAAAAAAAAAATGACATCCGGGACCAACGGGTCATTTGTAGATTTTTGACAATCGTTACAGGTAGTCAGTGGCACAAACAGTTTGACAACTAGTCTTATCAAGGGGCATCGTATTACCCAGTACTAACTGGGTTGTGGAGGTCAGATAGGCAGTCGCTCCATGTAAAATACTGGTATTCAGCTGCATCCGGTTAGACTGGAAGCTGACCCCAAAATAATTGGGAAAAGGCTAGGCAGATGATTTTGTTCATTCTTGGTGAACTTTTGTCAAATAAGATGTTCTGATTCTGAACGAAAGTCGTAAAATCTTTAATAGGTACCTATGTATCTTGAGGTGCCCCATAAAAAAATTATATACCTCAACAGCCATCCTAAAAGCAAAGATAAAAGGGGCTCTTGTTTTAATGTATGGAATTATGATGGATATGACATTTTAATACTTAGTGAATTAAACTCAAACTCAAAACATTTCAATTAGACCATTACGGCACTTTTGAATGTCAAAAATACAAAAAAAAAAAATTAAAGCTACAGTCACAGTCACAAGGCATAATAACTTGAGAAAGTACTGTAGTTGCCCATTCCCTAGCGTAGATCTCTATGGAGAAGAACGGGCAAGAATCTCCATGGACACTCTTTTAATCAAAATATTGTTACAAAATCTTGGTTACATCATTCATGTTGTGATTATACATATATGTGAGAACGATGTAGAAAGACGTGCCCATTAAAAGCGTCCAGAGAAAAGATTAAATCAACAATGTGAAAATAAAGTAATTAAAATTATTAACCGTGGCAGCTAAGAGATGACCAGTCTCAACCGACAGCGCCCGTTCACGAACATGACGCATGTATCAGCACCATTCAACTCAACCATATTGAAGGGAACTAAATGACCCGACGCAAATAAAGATGCTGCTCAGTACTCAGCTAATCTAAACAATTAAAATTTAGAACTAATATTATAAAGAGGAAAGATTTGATTTTTGTTTGTGTTTTTGTTACGATTCAACTCTAAAACAACTCAACCGATTTACAAAATTCTTTCACCATTAGAAAGCTACATCTTTACCAAGTAACATCTATACTTTCTATACTATATATACTATATAATATTATAAAGCAGAAGAGTTTGTTTGTTTGTTTGGTTGAACGCGCTAATCTCAGGAACTACCGGGTCGAATTGAAAAATTATTTTTGCGTTGGATAGTACATTTATCGAGGAAGGCTATAGGCTGCTCTTTTCTTGCAATAAGAAATGTTGCAAGCGGGAAATTCACGCGAACGAAGTCGCGGGCAGAAGCTAGTAGGCTATAAATTTTATTGATAACATGCAAACTAGCGGAGCTATCCTAATTTTTGCGGACGATTGCGGGCGAAGTACTATCTTAAATAATATGTAAAAATTGTATTTCTGTGTATATAATTAATATAAACTAAATAGTTAAACAAGTAATTCATAAACTTTGACGCAGTTTCGGTCAACGTTTAGTTTATTTCTCAGGAAATGTTTATCTGTACTCGTAATACAGGTCAACTAAGTAGTTGATATTTACCAGAAACGTACGTAAAAAAAAATAAAAATAATCAACTAAATCTGGGTCACTTGTTAATATAGTAAATGGTTTTTTTTTAATTTTCTTCATTAAAAACCAAAACACAATATTTTATAAGGGCATCAATTCATAAATAATGAAAAAAAAAAACATTTTCCTTCAGCAACATCTGCACAGTTTCCCATCAAAGAAAACGAACGCACAAATATTATATAGAAAAGGAAATAATACCGACACAGGTATCAATCGACATGTACATAAATGTTTTACCCCAAATACAGATTGTTCCCCAAACACACTTCGTACCCCAATTTTTGGGGAACGACGATAATATTATACAAGTTTAAATTATTCACTCATACGTATATTGCATAAGTATTTTATTTTTGCACGAATTCGTTACGTTTCTGATTGAAGCACAATTTCTTGGGTTCGGGGAAGTTCTGATTTTATTGTTATTTTTAGGGTAACGTGGTATCACACTATACCTAAAATGCCCTGTCTGTATACATGTTTCTACTTCTATTATGTAACTTTTTTAACTGTCTCGTAGAATCTAATTAGTAGGTTATTGGTCGAAATTGGAAGGCAGTCAAACACTTTGTTCGGCTCTCAAAACAGTTAAGGAAAACATCGTCAGTCACCAACCCGAACTGGGCCCTCGCGGTGATAACGAGGGAAACGGATAACGGTATCAATGGATACAACTCGCCGTGATCCGTGGCCAACGTGATCTGGTACTGTCGCCGTGATCCGTGGCCAACGTGATCTGATACTGTGATCGGTGAAGACAAACCCGTATGACGAATGACGGCCCACTCTCCTGAAGACGCCCGCGTCCCAACCATGGTCAGATTCCAGTCTGATTATGCTGCTTAGTTTTAAGACATTTGTTAATCGAGGATAATATTTTCAACTTCTTATTAGCATGTCAATGACTTTAAAGTTGACTTTGGCACCAGCAGTAGCGTCCATCAGCTCCTGTGATGTGCAAACAACTGGACAGGCAGGACAAGATAGCAAGTGTCCCATCGTTTGTGGTGCAAACACCACATATTAACTTCAACAAGACAGCACTTCTTCTCTGAAGCAACAGATAGTTGCGTCATAATTAAAAGTCTACATTTTTCCATCACTTTAATTTACCATTCAACCCTCAATTTACCTGTGAGCAGTCAGGAAAAATACTATTTTAATATGACGAACGGTTGATAACAAATTAGAAGGCTTAGAATATTAAATGTTTCGTAAAATTTCATTCACTACGTTCAATTAATTTTGCATATGAGCATTGCGCTCAACTTTATATTTTTAAACGTTATGAGGGCCTGTGTTGTTTGAGATAATAGTTATTATTATAATAAAAAGAGATAGTCTGTGGTTTTAGTTCAGGGTTAAAAGCACGTCCCTTTACGCCCTTTTGGTACTAAAAGTGGCCATAATAACACTGAAAACTTTTGTACGAAATATCTGGCCTTATCACCGGCGTGGCTGATTTTATTTTGGTACAAGTATCATAGAAAAATAATGTGGCTAGAAAAGAGGCAACTGATGAGATGACGAGTTATAGAAGAGTATGGAAGAAGAAGACATGATGCAAAAAAAAAAGTAAATTGAGATAAAGGCAGGAGAAGGATGATGATATCACAGAGAGCAGACCTGTGTCCCGGCAGTGGGAACGTTTGGGTATATATAGGCTATTTTTAAGTTAACATTTATAACCACACGTTGCATGGCATCAGTCACTGGAAACTTGCATGAACACTACCAGCTACTACTGCCAGCCAAAACAACAAAAATTCTAATTTTTCAAGTCCATTAACCTAGAAAATAACTCAAAACGAATCTACATTAACGTTATCAAAGAACCCAAAAAACAATCATTAACATTAGTGGGATATTATGGAAACAAATTTTCGGACGAAAATTTTAATAATAAATGAAAATTAGGGTGCGGTCATTAGAATTCTCGAGCCGAGGGATTCACTCTCTCTCGTCAATAAGCAATAAGAGTTGGCACTTGGGGCTTGAGAGAGCGGATCGCTTTTAACTGCTAGAGCTACACGCTTAAGCGATAAGCGTGATAGCAGCAACTGCTGTGAAAACACCATCTGCCTAACCTTTTCCCAGCTATTTTGGGGTCGGCTTTCAGTCTCACCGGATGCAGCTGAAACGCCTTCACTTTACTGTCGCGGTACCTCTAATACTTCAGTCTCCCTGCGACTACTGGTGGTGCAATCCGGTCGAAACGTCGGGCTTAAATTAAAGGTAAATTCGCGATAAATACCCGTTTTCATATGTTATATAATGACACTACCAACGCCGTGGATGCAAATTTAATTAAATTTAATCCCGACGTTTCGACCGGATTGCACCAGCCAGGATTTAACAGCAATTCTTTTATTAGTGTTGTTGAATAAATTAAAAGCAATTCGACTATATTTTGTCAAAATACACACCTGTTTCAATTAGGAAAGTCACCCAAATTTCAAATGCAAGATAAAAAAAAACGTACGTAAAAGTAATAAAGAATTAACCTAAACACCGGAGTGAACACTCGTACACTTAGACAAAAAGCCATCATCTAGGTACATTCATGATCTACCCCTCCCAATAATTCCGAAAAAATTTAACTTCAAGTAAACATAACCCCGCTCCCGCTCCCGCGTCCCACTAACCCCTCACCCGACACCGACCCGGGTGCCCAAAGAGTTCATTCGGTCTTTTATTGTCATAGCTCTAAAAGCGCCCTGTCAGATGTAACTCTAACGACGTCGTAAAGTGCCGCCGACGTTGACGTCGACGTCAGCCCCGCCCCCTCATAATTAGGGTTAATTGTGTAAACATTTATAGGACAACAACGCTTTTTGGAAGTTCGATGGGATTTTTTTCAAGGAGGATTTTTTTTGTTAGTGATCGAGTTTTAATTCAAGCGTTTTTTAAAAGGTTTTCTTGAAAACTTTTCTACGGTACGGGTACGTTTAAGACTAGAGTTGGTGAAAATTAATATTTTTACTTCTTTCTTTACCTTGTGGTTGGTTAGTACCTAACCTGGTGTCAGAGTTTTATTTTCACTGAAAATAGGCGATATCTAAATTAATGTGTAAATAAAAGCAACCAGTTGTATTCTCAGTGCCTTACTGTCATTTAGTAGGTGACAAACTATTGTACTTATCTCTCAATTTTAACCGTTTTAACGAATAAACACGTTGTGTTACCACAAAGACTTATCTTTGGAACTAAGCTTACTTAGTCCTTCTTCAGAGTTGCTTCTATTGCCTGCAATCACAATAATTTTCATAGTAGTATCTCCTACTTCGGAAAACCAATTACTCCTCATTCGTCCATTGTCTATCTGAAAACAAATATTAACCGCTGGGTCTTCACAGATACTTGAACTTTTTAAACAACCTATCATATTATTTTGTACGATTTTCTCCATAAATCATCCAATTCTCACCCCTCAATTCATTGTCTCCACAAGCAAAAAGTGTTAATTAACAATACAAATACATTTACCAAAGTAAATATATATTGCATCATCGTTACGTCGGCAAAGAGAAATGGTCCAATAAAATATAAGGTGATTTTATGTGCGCAAATAAAATACTGTTATAAACAGTATTTTATGGCTATGTAATGATAAAGTTAGTATTTTTCATTTTCCATACAAATATATTTTAATCCTTCACTGTAGATATATTTGTGGAATATCTTATTTCTGATTTGTTTAAAGAAACAGTTTGAATGAGACCCATGAGTAGATAAACAATTATTGATAATACTTAAAAATAGTAAATTGCTAAATGACACAGTATTTTTCACCGATTTACAGCATCAGGCACACAACTACAAATCGCCTAGATGGGATTGCAAATTGAAGCTATCTTTTTTTCTTTTTTGGATGTGAAATCATCGTGACTCCTGCTCTGGGTGGAGCGAAAAGGAGTGTCAGACTTTTACTGACTAAAACCCATCCATGTTCCTTCTTAGCCCTTTGTGTTGCATTAGGGCAGCGGTATCTCTTTCGAACAGCCCCAAATTGAAGCTAACTTGCTATTGTCAAATATTATACCGCAACCGTTCTATAACATTCTAACTAATAATATGAATTAAGTCTCTTACGCCACCTGCGTAATCCCACATGTTTGCCATTCACTTAGTTTTCACAATCCACCCTATTAATACAAATGCACATCAAATTAAGACAAACAAACAAATACACTCACACACACCTACGCCCTTTCACTCAAACTCACAAAAACAGAATCTACGCCCCACAAATGGAACTCACAAACACACCAACATTTTCGATCCCGCTTAATGGAAGAAGCACAATTTACTTTGTATCAACTAAAGGCAGTTTAAGCCGCCAGATATTAATTACTCCTTGATTATCCTTAGTTTACACAAGTTCCAAACTATTGAAAATGTAATTTGATGCAACTAATTGGTAATTAAGTACTTGGAGGGTTGTCATTGCTTGTATCTTAGAGGATTTCGATTCTTGTGGCAATAAAGGTTGGTTAAGTCAACTAAGAAATCTATAAGTATTATGAGTTATTATTAATTACTATTAATATTTGTTTTTTTTTTTTCTTAGGTGTTGTGTATCTTGTTATGATATGATAGTAGAATTCGCCCAAAACATTTAACAATACGATTGACGAGAAAATACAAATAAGCTAATAAGTAATCAGTTTGCAAGAGGCTGCCTCATTGGTCTAGTGGTTGAAAAAGCGACTGCTTAGCAATAAATAGGTATTGGGTTCGATTCCGGGTCAAGCAAAGTATTATTGGGTTTTTAGATTTTCTCAGTCCCACGAAGTCTAGATTTGTGCTCGGTTGATGGCAATGGCTCGCCCTTTTACATAGGACTTTAACATAACTGGCAAAATGTGGGTGTACAATTAGCTAAGTACACCTCTGCCTTACCCTCCGAGGCTTACAAGACGCTATGTTATATGTTATGTCAGCAAGATATGGAATCACAATTCTCTGACCTTTCTTCTGACCACGACACGACGAAAAAAACAACATCTAAATATAGCAAAACAAATGAACAACGATTCACATTCGAAAATAGAACACCTTTATAAAAAGAACGTTCGAATCGTTCCAAAATCACAGACAGATTTACTCATAGAGCTCACCGAACTATTTAAGAATTACTCGGCCTCACTATATTTGTCCACAATCGGATATTACGGGATCTAGGCGGGAACGAGTAGACGATTACATGAATATCGATTCTGCGACCCATTTACGAACCGCCAACATAATACGCGGCTGATCAGATCAGTGTTCGAAGCATTATTAGTTCTATGTCGTAGGAACTACAGGCGAAAATTCCTTGAGTTAAACGCAAAAAATCGTTGTGAAATCGAGTCGCAGAACATAAGTACTGTTCGATTATTGACCGTAATAATCGATAGTGGTTAATGAAGGTTTTTTAGTGAGTCAAGAGTTGAAGTATGTGGTTGTTTAATCGATTTTGTATTGATGTCAAACAGGGGTAGTTAAAAAGTCATTATGTACTTAATTTTGTTTGAGATTTTGTTCATTTTACGCTTTTTAAGTGTAGAAAGTATTATCAACTTTTGATCAAACACAGTTCCTTTTTAGTAATTCTACATTATGACCATTTTTAGATCTAGTGTTATTTTTCCTAGAATTCCTTTTTTAAGAAAATAGGTAAAACATTTTTTTTTTTTAATACAAATACATTATGTAGGTAGTGATAATATAAAAAGCGTAGACACCCACTACTTTAGGAATCTATTTATTTTGTAACTTTAACTAAAGATTCTGTTGTTCACAACAATACACCATTGAGGTCTCGGCTGTCGTTTGTAAATTTTTGACAGACGTCATGAAGCCCGAAAGTCTGACAACCAGGTACGAGGCTAGACAGGAAGTCAACCCTAACATACTTTGGTAAAGGGTAGGCAGTTAATGCAGTTGTCAAATAAACATTAACTTCACTTTCCAAGACAATATTTTGGCTTAACGGTTAATTACTTTGATGAGAACGTACACCAGTTCCAAATAAATTACCAGTTTCACACAATACGTGTATATTATCTAAAACGTCCATTGCACAAGATTGGGTCCCCGTAGATGGCTTTAACAAACGATCCTCGATGCATAGCGGTATAATTACCATGCTTTATACTCCCCTTTGTTAACACAATTTAGTTTCGCCTCTTACTATATTGTGAGAGTAGATCAGATCGGCCTTAAAACCTCTCTAATGGTCCACTCTCTACTGGTGATCATAGGCGATATGGTTGCGATATAAAAACGATAAATCACCACATGTCATGTAATCACCACATCGTTAATTAAGTATTTAACGATGTGGTGATCACATGACATTTATACCAGATAATATATGAACATGGATGAAACTTAAGAAATATGAAGGGATCGTAGCATGTGGCATTCTATAATTTCTGCCTAACCCAATAAGAAAAAGCGTGAGTATACAAGGTAGAAGAGACAACGACGAACAAACGGGCCTGTATTTAGTACATCATTCTGAAAACCCCTTATAGAATTTTTTCATCGATAATTAAAAAAACAACTCCTGTTCTACAAAAGTGTAAAACCTACACGCGGTAAAAATGTATGGTACAGCTAATTATTTTTTAAATGACCGACGAAAAAATTATATTCAGAATGATATACCTACTGAATTTGTGACTATTAGGGAGTTGTCTTCTTATTAGGGTTAATGTAGACATAAGAACATCTATTTTAAGGCACTGTTTTAAGCCCAGAATTCTGTCAACAAAATAAACAAACCCAACAAACTTCAAATGACTACAGTCCAGAATTGAATTAAACTGAATCAACAAATTACGACTTACAATTACTATTCCGAATTCGGCCTTTGGGCCTATGAATTCGGTCTCTAGACGGATGAATTCGGCCGTTGGACCTCTGAGGGCCGAATTCAAAAGTTTCAAAGGGTCGCGCTTTAAGTGTTTGCCAGTGTAAGTTCGGGACATATAATTAAGTGTCAGTAAATGTTTCCTGTTTCATTGCTGGGACTGTAAACACTGGAGGGTGATAAATCTTTAGGGGTTGAATTTGTTTTACGTTCTTCAGTTGAGTATTTGAAGAACGACAGTCTTGGATGTCGGTGTTTACTTTACTGCATTGTTACTAACTGCTTTATTGTTTTCTTACAAGACCGAGTTTTTTAATATTTTGGTTTGAGATATAGTCTTCAAAAGCATTATAAACATTTATTATTTATTTATTTATTCATTCATCAAACAATTTACACTGTATTGGAATTATACAACAAATTACATTAAATAGCGATGGAACTAATTTCATTTTTTTGTACCGATTTTTTACCGCCTTTAGTCTCTTTAACACTTCAAAGGAGCTTGCTATCAAAATTGTTTCAATGTTTTCATAAGATTTCAATCAGGCTAGTTACAGGCACTTTTGAATCGTCGAGAAAAAAATAAAAATGAAATGTAGCTACAGTCTCAGTCACAAGGCCACCAAACCAAAGCGTATAAAATTAAAATAGTGAATTGTTTTTCAAACTTTTGAAAATCTTTTATGTCGTGTAATAGGCCCATAAAGATAGCCATAAGGTGGTCAAATCTATACTTAATATTATAAAGCAGAAGAGTTTGTTTGTTTGGTTGAACGCGCTAATCTCAGGAACTACCGGACCGAAAAATGAAAAAATATTTTTGCGTTGGATAGTCCATTTATCGAGAAAGGCTATAGGCTATATAACATCACGCTATGACTAATAGGAGCGGAGCAGCAATAAGAAATGTTTCAAGCGGGAAAAAAGCTTCCGTTGAGCAGGCGATGCGTTGCGGTATCAAAACTTCACGCGAGAAGCTAGTAGATATTATAGATGGCACTATTTTACCGTTCTCTCTAGCGAATACGACCCGAACAATCAGTCAGATTCAATCAAAACACGCAGAAGAAGAACAATTCATATTATGCAGTTCTCCTAGAAACTATTTTAGTGGAAAACATTACAACAACCACCTGTTTTGAACCCCGAACCCTAACCTTACACAAAGGGGTCCAAATTCGGGCACCAACTTTGTGCCCCTCTTTGGGCCAACTTTGCCCAACTAATGGGCAGGGTCAAGTGCCATTTCAGACCACACTATGGTGCATATGACGTTGATGTATTACCCAGAACTGGTGCTGGAAGTTTTGCATAGTCCCAGAAAGGAATTGCTGGTGTAATGGGACTTTTAGTTCGCAGTGTCGCTGTTATTGGTGTAAGGGTTTATTAACATGATGTACCTATACCAAAGTTATATGTTGACAGGATTTTATTAGAGAGCCCTGATTCTACATATTTATTACAAACACGAAACTGACAAAATAACTGTGGTGGTTTTCATTTTTGTGTAATGTACTGATCCCCAAAAAAGCACATTTCAAAGAAGTTTAAAGAAGAAAGAATTCATGTCTTCTTTTGGCTTTAATGGTTAACACATTTAATCACGCAATAATGGTTAGTAACAACTTAAGAGGCCTGCGGAGCATGCGAAGTTCATACAAACGTAATACCAAAATAATTTGTAAATCAAACATATTCTTAAGGTAGTGTGTATTTATTTCGATTGGATTACAGAATAAATAGGTTCCCAAAAACATATTTTGAATGTACACTGATTTATACAAGAGTTATGAGAAAAATAAGTTTTCTATAGAAATTTTAAATTCCTCATATCTCGTCTTTATATCATTGTCCTTTCAAAATATTTGTTTGGGAACATAGATATTCTGTAATTCAATCGAAATATATACACACTACCTTAAGAATATGTTTGATTTTCATATTATTTTGGTATTACGTTTGTATGAAAAATGCATGCTCCGCCGGCCCCTTAACAATTAGCAACTTTTTTGTAACAAAATAATTATTAATAAAAATGCTTTCGCCATCATTAATTTCTCAGTAATAGTCCGGATTTGTGCTAGATCAGTGTTCCCAACGTTTCTTGGCCAGGAACCACTTTGGTGTCTTTTTTGTTAGCAGGGATCATGAGGTCGTAGATTAACATGGGCTCACACAATACAAAAATTGGAAAATGAGATGAAAATCTTTATAATTATGATAGTGATACAAGACCGATCGAAGTGAGCTCAAACACTTTAGCAGTCATTCATACAGAAATAGGAATAAGTTACTAGAATTTGCAGAAATGCTTATGAATCTTGCAAGAGAGAGGGCAAGTTAAAAAACAAATTTGGCACCTCACCTCTTAAAGGTTTTCAGTTATGTTGGGTAGAGCTTGCATCTTTTATGCAAGTTAAAGAGTCCGAATAACATTTTAACCTTCCGTGGACCATACTTTAAGCTCCTACGGACCACTGGTGGGAACCACTGTGCTAGATAATAGGCTCCCCCTATTATGTGGGTACAGCTTTGAGGCAACATTATTTCAGACATATTCAGGTCCCTAATATTAGTTAGGGAAACGAATTACAAAAATATTTAACATACAAAAATAACATATTTAAATGTATTTACATTTTATTACCACATGCGCTGTGCAATTATGTGCTGTAACATTACATTAAAATAAAACGTAAATATAATTAAAACCAATAATAAAATTAAAACGAAATTTTAAAATAGCACATCCAATTACATCAAAAATGCACTCAAAATTCTATTTTACGTCGTAATAAAAGTAATGCTCAACGGATACCGATTGCAATTAAATTGCTCTGAGCAAAAAACAGCGGAAAAGGCGGTATTGAAGCCGTTGCCATGGCAACAGACCGGAAATTAAACCGCGTTGACTTGTTCGAACACCTGTTTTGCTTGTGAAGTTATTTTTTTTATTAATTTTCACGCTGAACAAATTATTGTGCCCGGTAAAAACGAAATTTTAAACTTTTAAGAGGGAGTCCCCGCTTGGGCAAGGTAAACTTTGGCTTTGTAAAATTACAGTGCATCTGTCAAAGCAAGTTTTGCTTTTCCAACGTGACCTTTGTATTAAGTACACATAACATCATGCCAAACAACATAACTGGCGCAAATTTCGCCAGTTATGTTTAAGTCTCTTGTAATAGGGGGCAAGCCATCAACCAAATCCAGACTTCGAGGTTGCTCCTGAGAAAGTAACGATCATCATCTGCCGAGCCTTTTCCCAACTATGTTGGGGTCGGCTTCCAATCTAACCGGATGCAGCTGAATACCAGTATTTTACGTGGAGCGACTGTTATCTGACCTCCACAACCCAACTTAAAACTGGATGCCTCTTGGTAAGACTGGTTGTCATAGTTTCTGAGCCTTAAACCTGTAACGACTAAAACTCAATAACACTTTAAACCCCAAAACCAGTGTTTTTGCCGTCCTGGGAATCGAATTCAGAACCAACGAAGAAGTTGTAATCAAGCTCAAGGCAGTATTTTTATTAATACTTATAAATTAAGCAAACTTTGATTAGCAAAAGCCCTGAATCACTCAAAACTTTCTCAAACCTATCTAGCCCATCTCAGTACCACCTAAGTTATCAATTGACCTAAAACGGTAGAACCAGCAGTTAACCGTAGCAACCCTAATCCGCAATAACCGGAATACATCGATTACTTCGTGAGAGAGATGAGCTTAATCAATCACTTGGAACTTCGCTGTTTCTTACATGAGTAAACATTTGCTCGAAACCTAGCCTAGGATTTGAGAAGAGAAATAGATTTTGCAGGCTAGACTAGTTGTTCTTTGAGGCAAACACTGAAAACAAACCCACATTACGCAATGAAATGGGGCGAAAAACTAAACTAACTTGATGTATCTGTAACCGTAAAATTGTGAACCCCGTTAGATTGTATGCTATATAGCGAGATTATAAACTCTCGAAAGATTGTCAACCGAACAATCTATAATATTTGAATAATCTACCGAAGTGAAACCGTAAAATTGTGAAATGTATGCGACGACGGAAGTTTCTCTAACCCCATAATCGGGACTTGAAGCACCTAGCAGGTTCCTTTAAACCCTGCAGACAGAAATTGACTTCTAACACCCTATTCCACAGTTTTAATCCAATATCCTTGGTTTTCATTATAACGAGGTCGCTCGGTGCTCTCCTAACCTTTGATTAATTTTGATACTCATTAATAAGTTGTAGTGTGAACTAATAAGTTGACTTTGTAATGGCATTTCTTAATATTAAAACTTCAATTAAATACCAAGTTTGTTTGCTGTAAAAGCCCTAAGTAGTGACATTCGAATTTTCATAACATCAGAAGTGGGATAGTGGCAAAAACCAAAACCAGTCTTCCAAGTCAAATAAAAATCCGCTGAACACCTTGACATTCACTCTTTACATTCAGAACGATCAAAACTGAATGAAAAGGTGAATGAGACCTGTTTATGAATGAATGACTCTCTTTAAATCCTTTCACTCTCCATACAGTCAGGTAGTATGAAATGTTGATTCATAATATTAAAACTGCTCATTCACGTATTTCAATTTCACTCACAGTTTTCGACGTAATATTATCAGTGTGGGACATTGTTTTCCTGAGAATTGTTTGCAATGAAACAGTAAAAGTTTGGTTGTTTGCTTTACAGGGATGGCTGACTCCACGTGATTTGCCTGCCCTTTTAAGCCCCGACGCAAAAACTACGGGGTGTAATAAGTTTGACGTGCCACAAAATGGCGGATTACATATTTATTTAACAACTCCCTCAATATGGATCAAATGAAAGGGCTTGACTAGTAGAATACTATATAATACGCTATACTTAATACATTTCAAATCCAAGATGGCCGCCACCACAAACTCATCCATCAGTACAATGATTTGAGTGCGTTCATTGAGTTCTACCACAGAACTTGATTTTTCACCCCATAAAAAAAGTCCCAGCAATATTTTTTACATTTAAAAGCTGCTTTATTTATGTACAGAGTGCTTGGTTGATGGTTTTGTTATGAGTGTGTTTCCACCCTGTATAGAAACCGGGAGTTTGTAACAAGCCCCTCAAAATAAAACACAAAACCATCCAAGTATCTCCCATCTACCGTACATCAAGCAAACAGTTCGCAACAAAGCAAAACTTGGCACACTTTACCAAAACTTTCAATCCGCGCCGTGATTAATGTAAATTTAATGGCACATTGTACAAAGTACATCATCACATTATTTTATTAAAGTTTCTTGAAACACTCCCCGGATTGGGTGATGACTTTCAAGTATGTAGGGTGGTTTATTATTCGGGGTTTGATAGCAATTTTATAAGTGGTTGAGAAAGGTCAAGCAGCCATTATCAGCCTCTTGGAAGTAAATATGGAAATAACTTGGGTAACTTAGAAGTACCTAATCTGAAGGAGCAGAAGATTTTTTAAGGCTGAAATATCAATATCAATATTTTTACCCAACTACAGCGAAGCCAAAAGGAAGGGTAATGATTTTATCAGTCTATGTATGTATGTTTATACAAACCTTCTATGATTATGTGAGTGCCAGGAACACCTCCATCAAACAGACATAGTATGTATAGTATACAGTGGGTGCGTCCACGGTTCTACCTTGACCATTTTTGCACCTATGCATTTCTGGATTTCTATTTGAATTATTTTCTTGTTTCATCCTTTTTAGACCCATTTTTACATCGATTACGTAAAAAAGGAGAGGAGACAAATAATGTTAAAAAATCTTTTTTAACTTTCTTTCTTTATCTGAAGTAAGAAATTGAATAACCGAACTCGTATCAGCCTGATCACCCTTTTTTTTTTTTTTTTTTTTTAGGATGGGAAATCATCAAATGACTTCTCCCAGTCTGGGCGGAGCGGGAGGGAGTGTCAGACTCTTACTGACTAAAACCCATCCATGTTCCTTCCTCGCCCTTTACGTTCCGGGGCCGCGGTATCTCTTTCGAACAGTCCCGCAACCCCGGCAGGCTTCGGCCCTTGCGGGCCCCTCTCTTCTGCTGACATCTCTTTGAGGCGCGCGTGGAACACGAACGCGCCGTCGACACGGCCTGTCGTCACTAGACGGACGGACGGCTAGCTAGCCCATAGCCAACCGTCCACAGGCCCGCATCTACGGTGGCCGGTAGCCACCACGTGGCCCCCGACGCCCGGTGCGTCTCCCGCGGCGGCCGGGAAGAGAGGCTCTCTCCCTCTCTCGTTCCGCCACCTCCTTCGCCAGCATGACTGCTTCGCAGAAGGAGGTGACGGCTTCCCATTCCATCTCGCTCCGGACCATGGATTGAACCAGGGCCGGACGCGAGAGGTCGCCGCCGCCGATCGCCGCTACGAGGACACGGCGGTGCTCCGCCCACGCAGGGCAGACCTCCACCGTGTGCTCCACCGTGTCCTCCGGTCGATCCTCGCAGTGGAGACACCCGGGCGTTTCCTCCCGCCCGATTCGGTGCAGGTACCTCCCGAAACATCCGTGTCCGGTGAGGACCTGCGTCAGGCGGAAGGTGAGGACGCCGTGGCGCCTCTCTAGCCACTCCTCAAAGAGGGGACTTACCGCCACTATCGTGGCGTGCCCTAGCCTGATCACCCTTAGTTTGAATATTCCATGCACCATCTGCACGTCATAAAACGACAAAGTCTATTTGTTTTTTGTTTCAGTTACATAGTTTCAACTTTGATCTATTAGGGGCACTTCCATGAACGAAAGAATCGCGGCGATTCAACGTATTTCTATACGAAAATATCACCGCGATTCTGTTGCTCGTGGGCCTAGGCGGCCTCTTAATGAAATTATTTTTGACTATACCTACTGTAAACGTTGAAAACCTATAGACTATTTAAAATAGATTAGGATATTTATGAAGCGCACTCACTTCTATCTTCATTCGCGGATGGAATTGAAACGTACGTGACTGTCACGCAAGTTCCATGGTTTTTGTTCACTCAAAAAGTGCTGGACATGTTTTGTTTTTTTTTTCAACGCCCCTAAACAAGTTTTCATTTCAATATAAAAATTAGCCTTTCCATATTCGACACTAGACAACAGGCCATCGGTCCAGAATGCTCCACGTAGTCACGCGAAAAACAATAAAAACGGCATCATTTTATTAAATTCATGAAACTCACGTGCTTGGCTCAGCCAACGCGAGACGCAAAACAAATGATGTTTAACTTGAACAGAATATATTATATTGTAACGTTTTATTATTTTCCCAGACATGACTGAGGAGAATTGACGTTATTATTTTATATTATAGGGAGGAAAATTGTGTATTATTTTAGTTTTTCGCTGTCATAACATCGTTGCAAGAGTCAATTGTGAGAATGTCGTAGTACAATATTTTAGTTCAACGTCATCATTTTTGCAGATAGAATCGAAGAAAGGGAGGCTTATGCATTGAATTGGCAGTAGTACACATTTAAGATTTGATTTTCTTTGTTTCTAAACGTTGCCCCACACTAGGAAAGTTTCCTGTATGTGAGATTAAATTTCTGCAAATGCACCCAGCATTTGCAGAAAAATATCACATACACAAAAAAAACTTCACTCTCATGGAGCGGAGGCCTGTACCTCAGCAGCGGGAATATTAATAAGACGATGATGATGATGATGATGATAATACACAAAAAACCAGACCCGGAACAACTACCTGTAACCCTTACAAATACAGTCGTTACTCATGGTCCCGGTGGGTCGACTCATTACCGGGTCCATGGGTAATTTTAATTACCAATTCCATAGCATTAGAGTTTGTTTCCTGGACTTCTGAGTAGATCGATAGAAAACACAAATCCA
Organism: Xestia ashworthii; assembly: GCA_950022955.1. Taxonomy (NCBI): domain Eukaryota; kingdom Metazoa; phylum Arthropoda; class Insecta; order Lepidoptera; family Noctuidae; genus Xestia; species Xestia ashworthii. The sequence continues at coordinate 21,684,500 of OX465562.1, forward strand.
TAATAACAATATATTATATCCCACCGACCAGCGCGGCCACGGGTAGCGAGTGATTGCATAATTTGACTACGGGTTTCTTGGTTTTTTTTATTTTTCATTTATCTACCAACTACCAGGAGGCCAGAAACATAAAGGAGGTATTTTATATCTGTTCCGTGCAAAAATCGAACTCTACACCATGTGTTACAATATGTATTTCCAAAATCGTAGAAAACAGCAATAAAAATCCAACACTGACGTTCGCAAAACACTTCCTACTTAAAACTCCTATATTATCAAATCACTATGGAGGGAAATCTACGTGGCTATACTTAAACTAAATTAAGTTAAAATATATACGTATCAAGAACTTCTTCAAGCAAATTGGGTCATACAAAAGATTATCCAAAGTATCAAATCGGAGCAGACGAGAATAAATTGGTTTAACATTAAGCTATTCATGTTTTGGGGTTTGAGGTCACGTCACACATAATGCTGCGCTATAGATGGTCTTGTTTTGTTTTAGAAACTCAGCATTTTTTCAATTAGACCATTAAAGACACTTTTGAATGTCAACAAAAGAGCTAGAAAGTACTGTAGTTGCCCATTCAGCTCACAGGAGAAGAATGGGCAGAAACTCCATGGATAGCTGGACACTCTTCAAAATATTCTTGAAAAATCTTGGTTACAGCATTCATTATCATAAGCTTACCTGATAAATTCTTCCGTGAATAACGTTAAATGAATGCTGAATTAAATTGAATTTACACATACTCTAAATAGCTCGAAAAAATATTTTATTGTGATCAACAAGCTGTACGAAACTATTAAAACAACGAGAAAAGTAATTAAAAAAAATATCGATGGACATAACACACACCACCATCTAGTGCCACACTAATGTTAGCTATTGTTATTATTTTATTTAGATATATTAAGCGGTTCTCTCAATATTATTCATTTTATTAATCGTGTATTTGTTTAATATTTTAAATTGTAAAGTTGCCATGTCCCAAGTGAAATAACACTGAATAATAGTTGTTTAGTTGCTAAACTGACTTTAGCTGTCAAATGGTAGATTACTTGTCTATGTTCACTTGGGAGCACGGCAGTGGAGTTCGAACACTCGTCGAGTGAAGACGTGTTAATCGTAGCCAAATAGTGAAATCAGTGCTAATAAAGTGATTATAAAGTTATACCGATTTTACTTTTCTTAACAACCGCATAGTGGATTACAGTTCAGAAGTGGGATTGCACTAAGAATACGTTGGTTTCTTAGTGTTACTGATCGCCCTGGCAATAAGTGCAATACTAAGCTGATCAAATGGAACGTCAGGCAAGTAGCCGAACCAGGCACTTGGGTACTCCTGATCCCAAGTCGACTTTTGGTGCGAGGCGGAGCGGTGTCAGACGCAGCCAGTGCGGTACGAGGCACAGCCGGAGTGGTGCGAGGCGCAGCCGGAGCAGTGCGTGGCGCAGCCGGAGCGGTGCGAGGCGCAGCCGGAGTGTGGCGAGGCGCAGCCGGAGTGTGGCGAGGCGCAGCCGGAGCGTTGCGAGGCGCAGCCAGAACGGTGCGAGGCGCGGCCGGAGCGGTGCGAGGCGCGGCCGGAGCGGTGCGAGGCGCAGCCGGAGCGGTGCGAGGCGCAGCCGGAGCGGTGCGAGGCGCAGCCGGAGCGGTGCGAGGCGCAGCCGGAGCGGTGCGAGGCGCAGCCGGAGCGGTGCGAGTCGCAGCCGGAGCGGTGCGAGGCGCGGCCGGAGCGGTGCGAGGCGCAGCCGGAGCGGTGCGAGGCGCAGCCGCAGCGGTGCGAAGCGCAGCCGGGACGTTGCGAGGCGTGGCCGGACCGGTGCGAGTCGCAGCCGGACCGGTGCGAGTCGCAGCCGGACCAGTGCGAGACGCAGCCGGACCGGTGCGAGTCGCAGCCGGAGCGGTGCGAGTCGCCTCCGGAGTGGTGCGTGTCGCGACCGGAGCGGTGCGAGGCGCAGCCGCAGTGGCACGAGGTGTAGCCACGTTGACATCGGCCACAGGCACAGCGGAAGCAAAAGAGCGAAGCTTTCTCAAGGTAACACTCACGTTGCTGAACAGGTTAGTGATAAAATTTTACTAGCTCAAATGTTAAAAGAAGTTGTTCAGACCATAAAAACTGATGGAAACAATGAACGTTTTCCTGTTTTTAATGTAATTCCTGAATTTGACCCATCGAAACGGAATCAAACGATAGAAATGTGGATAACCAAAGTAAATGAGTGTGCACAAATTTATAACTGGTCAGAAAGACAAACAAGTCATTACGCACTGCCTAAACTTGTAGGTTTTGCACAAAAATGGTACCAAGGACTTCCCAGCGTCATGTTTTCCTGGTCTGAATGGCAAGATAAACTACGTTCCTCTTTCCCAAGTGACGAGAATTACGCCCAGTTGTTGTCAGATATGCTTGCTTGTAAAGCGCGTTTTGGAGAGTCGTTAGAGGAATATTTTTATGAGAAAACAGTTTTGCTAAATAGATGTAATATTGTCGGAAAGAATGCCATTGACTGCATACTTTTTGGGATTGAAGATCGTTCTATAAGAACAAGCGCGGAAGCAGCCCAGTACTCTGATCTCGATAAATTACTAGTGTATTTGAAAGGAGTTAAAATTAACAAAAGAATCGACAAAACGGTACAGCAGGCAAGCGTAATTGACAATAAACGTAATAAAAACAATAGAAATAAAACCAATATAACAGAATTCACAGCTAAATGCTACAATTGTGGTGAAGGAGGTCACCCGTATTATAAGTGTAAACAATCAATCAAACGGTGTACTGCTTGTAATAAAGTAGGACATTTAGTTAACGACTGTCCCGATAAAAAGGATACGTCCCTTAAAGCGGTTTTAGGTATATCCGCAGAACATGAAAATGACTGCAAATATTTTAAACCAGCTTTAGTTAATGGTGCAACACTAGATTGTTTTATTGACTTTGGGAGTCAATGCTCCATGCTGAGAGAGTCAGTTGCCCGTAACTTAACAACCACATGGTCAACGAATGACTTGCCAATTCTGAGAGGATTTGGCGATTCCGTGGTTAATTGTTTAGGAAAATGTGATGTAAATATGGAAATAGATTCCGTAAAGGCAGTAGTACCAATACTTATAGTCTCTGATTACTTACTACAAGTCCCTTTATTGTTAGGTCAAACTTTTACTGAGCAAGATCACGTTATCGTTATTAAAACTAATGAAATGCTTCAAATACACGATAAAAACAAGCCAAAGGCTGTGAGAATTTCATTACATGTTTTACACGATAGCAATATAAGTGGATATACCGATGTCAATGTTTACTCTAAAACTAAATATAGTGGTGATGTGCTAATAGAACCCAGTTTAAGTCGCGAACCTAATAGGGAGTATGAAGTCGTTCAGAGTTTAATTAAATTAACTGATGGTCAAGGTCGGGTTGTAGTAAAAGGATTGCGCTCGCTAGTGTTTCCTCTGAAACGAGATACACTATTGGTTCGTGCAGTCCCGTCCACAGAAATGCAGTCATACCGCGTTAATAGAATTGTAGGAAATAACGAAGACTTACCAAATCCTATTATAGAGAGTTCGTTAATAAACGTAGGAGATGAATTGGGAAAAGAAGATCGTGAATCATTGTTTAAGTTACTGAACGGTTATAGAGATTGTTTTGCATTTTCAACCAAAGAATTAGGATGTGTCAAGGGAATAGAGATGAATATCCACCTAAGTGACAATAGTCCCATTGTATATCGGCCTTATAGATTGGCTCATTCGGAGCGTCAAATTGTTAGGGGAATGGTTAAGGAATTAGAGGATTCGGGAATAGTACGACCATCCACGTCAGATTATGCATCCCCAATTTTATTAGTAAAAAAGAAAACTGGGGATTACAGGCTTTGTATAGACTTTAGAGGTTTAAATAAGAAAACAATTAAAGAACACTACCCGTTACCAAGAATAGACGATCAATTAGACAATTTATCAGGTTTTAAGTTTTACACGACCTTGGATCTCGCATCCGGTTACTATCAGATTTGTATGGCAGAAACATCTAAACATTTAACAGCTTTTGTCACGCCTGATGGGCACTTTGAATTTAATAGGATGCCTTTCGGATTAGCTAACGCCCCATCTAATTTTCAACGAGCCATCAATAATATTCTCGGTAACGCGCGTTTTAAAGATGCATTCGCTTATATGGATGACGTTATTATTCCATCAAAAACGATAGAGGAAGGTTTCGAGAAATTAAAGAACACATTAGACTTATTTAGAACTTCGGGTATAACCTTAAAACTTTCAAAATGTAACTTCTTTATGCGATCCATTAATTATTTGGGGTTCGAAGTAAATGAAAGGGGAATACGGCCTGGAAAGCACAAAATAGAGGCTGTAGAACATTTTCCCCGCCCAACTGATCAACACAAAGTCCGTCAATTTATTGGTTTATCAAGTTTTTTTCGGCGTTTTATAAAGGGTTTTTCTATAATCACCAAACCGTTAACTCAACTCCTAAAAAAAGGATACCGTCTGGTGTTGGGGAGGTGTCGAAGAAGAAGCTTTCCAAAAATTATAAACTGAGCTTATAAAACGTCCCGTTCTCGCCTTTTATGATGCGACCTACGAAACTCAAGTTCATACAGACGCATCTAAATTAGGAATCGCCGGGATATTAATGCAAAGGTCTAAAAAGGATTCCCCATTCAACGCTGTGGCTTATTATAGCAGACAAACATCCCCCGAAGAAGCGCGCTTCACTTCTTACGATCTAGAGACTTTAGCTGTTGTAATGTCGGTACAGCAATTTAGAGTATATTTATTAGGCCTCAAATTCACGATAGTTACTGACTGCAACTCTGTTCGAGCCACATTTGAAAAAAAAGACATGATACCGCGGGTGGCAAGGTGGTGGAATTCTTTACAAGAATATGATTTTAATATTATTTACAAACCAGGCTCAAATATGTGTCATGTCGATGCCCTTAGTCGTAACCCTGTTCAACAAACCGAATATACAGAAGTTAGATTAATCGACACCAATTGGATAGCTACTGCACAGCAAAATGATTCTGAATTACAAAGAATAATAACTATACTTAATGATAAAGAAACGGATAATATAATCGAAATTAAAAACAACTTTGTAGTCAAACGCGGAATGCTGTACAGGCAAACGCCTGAGGGTGACCGCTGGGTTGTACCTAAAGGAATACGGTGGCATATACTGCAAACGAATCATGATATGTTAGGACATTTTGGTTTTGAGAAAACTTATAATAAAATTAAAAGTCAATATTGGTTTGCCAAAATGAGAAGATTTGTTCAAAAATATGTCGATTCATGTCTTGAGTGTGCTCATACCAAAATCCCCGCGGGTAAAAAGTCTGGAGAGTTACACCCAATATCTAAAGTAGATCGCCCGTTCCACACACTTCACATAGATCATTTAGGCCCGTTCGTTCGCAGTAAGAAAAAGAATTCTTATCTGCTATTAATAATAGATGCGTTTACAAAATATATCATTCTTAACCCAGTGAAAACTACAAAGAGTATACATAGTATAAAAGCATTACAGACTTACTTTCACACTTTTGGGGTTCCTCAAAGAATTATATCGGACAGGGGAACTTCTTTTACTTCAAAAAAGTTTAAGGAGTTTCTTAATTCATTAGGTGTTAAACATGTATTGAATTCAGTAGCTACGCCGCGAGCAAACGGGCAAGTTGAGAGGTACAATAGAACCGTCCTCGCTGCACTCGGTGCTAAAAACTACAATAAAAATGAAAAATTATGGGACGAGGCAGTTTCCGAAATTCAATGGGCATTAAATAATACATTTAATAAGGGGACTGGTAAAACACCGGCAGAGGCGTTGTTTGGGTTAAAATTAATTGGGACTAATGATTCCTCTCTTTCGCTTACCACAAATAATGAGGAATCTCATGATGAAAGCACAATAGAAATCATTCGAAGTCAAGTCTCCGAACATATAGCGAAAAATCAGGTTAATCAGAAAAAGTCATTCGATAAACACAGAAAGAAAGTTGCCTATGCTGTAGGTGATCTAGTCAGAGTAGAAAGAGAGATCCCTTCCTCTGGGCAAAGTCGAAAACTTGTTCCAAAACTTCGTGGTCCCTATCGCATAGTTACGGTATTGGATAACGATAGGTATATTGTCGAAGATACTCCGTTATCTCGAAAGGGTAACCGCCCTTTTACTGGTACTTTCTCAGTGGATAAGATCCATCCATGGTTAGTCTTTAATAGAAGTAATTACGGATCAGATAATGATTCTACTAATGACCAACAGACTGATGATAATGATGATGAAGATAATCTCGCCAGTTAATGTACGAGTACCTGTTTGATTGTTGTAGAGATATTAATGTGTTGCCCATGATTTATTTTAAATAGTAAGCTGATTAATATGAGTTAATGAAATCCCAAAGATGTATGATAAAGTTACAGTCAAACCACTGGAATGTAGAGGTTTCAGTGGAATGACTTAGCAATACGGAAGACATGAAGGGGCTTCAGTATTGATAGTAGATTTATGATGAAGTTACAGTCAGACTACTGGAATGCAGAGGTTTCAGTAGAATGACTTAGCAATACTGAAGACATGAAGGGGCTTCAGTGTTGATTAAAGATGAATGGTAAAGTTACAGTCAAACCACTGGAATGTAGAGGTTTCAGTGGAATGACTTAGCAATACTGAAGACATGAAGGGGCTTCAGTATTGATAGTAGAGTTATGTTGAAGTTACAGTCAGACTACTGGAATGCAGAGGTTTCAGTAGATTGACTTAGCAATACTGAAGACATGAAGGGGCTTCAGTGTTGATTAAAGATGTATGGTAAAGTTACAGTCAAACCACTGAAATGTAGAGGTTTCAGTGGAATGACTTAGCAATACTGAAGACATGAAGGGGCTTCAGTATTGATTGTATTTTGTAAAATAATTATGTTATTGTGAAATCAAATTTTAGATTATGGGATAAAACATGGTAAGAGTTTCGTCCACTAAATAAATTGTGTATCCATAAAAATACAGTTGTTGTAGAAATGTAGTACTTACAACAAATATTATGTTGAAAGAGATTGTTATCACTTGTATGTAAATAGTGTTAGATTGTTTTAATTATTAAATACTTCATCTAATAAAAGGAATTAAATATTGTACAAGCTAATATTTATTCTCGGGACGCGAATGTGTCAGGAAAGGCCGACTGTTAGCTATTGTTATTATTTTATTTAGATATATTAAGCGGTTCTCTCAATATTATTCATTTTATTAATCGTGTATTTGTTTAATATTTTAAATTGTAAAGTTGCCATGTCCCAAGTGAAATAACACTGAATAATAGTTGTTTAGTTGCTAAACTGACTTTAGCTGTCAAATGGTAGATTACTTGTCTATGTTCACTTGGGAGCACGGCAGTGGAGTTCGAACACTCGTCGAGTGAAGACGTGTTAATCGTAGCCAAATAGTGAAATCAGTGCTAATAAAGTGATTATAAAGTTATACCGATTTTACTTTTCTTAACAACCGCATAGTGGATTACACTAAGAAAAACGGCTTGTGTCGTGGAATTTTCTAAAAAAACGAGCAATGAAGTCATAACTCAATTTGAAATGACAGATAAATAAATAAACATACATTCGAGCAGCGGTGGCCCAGTGGTGGAGGCCCCGACTTATGAATGAGTGGGTTCGAACCCAGACAGGCGCATTACTGTATTTATTTCATCACCACTGCTCTCAAAACGGCGAAGGAAAACATCGTGAGGAAACCGGCATGTCCTAGAACCAAAAATACGAAGACATGTGACATCCACCAATCCGCACTAGGCCCGCGTGGTGGATAATAGCCCATACGCAAAATACGCGCTTTGACGTGGAGTTGCGGACACCAGCCCGTAAAGTATGTTGTTCACTAAAGCTGGCACAAACAGAATATATCCCAAAACACACTAAATGCAACTTAATATACTCGTACCACAACAATAATTCCAAATTCAAAACTTTAAAACATCTCTAGTAAGATAAATGGCGGTAACGATCGCGTCGCTTCAACTGTGGAACACTGGCTTTACGCAAATCCCTTCCCCGAGTGCAGTTAAAAAGGATTACGGTAAGGTATTCACACCGCTCGCTTTATATAGCATGCGATAGTATTGCATAGCTTTAGCTTCTAGTTTAAAACGAACTTTAAGTTGTAGGTAGCAAAGTGGTTTTTGAGAATTATGTTCTGGGTCGGTTTTAATATGGATAGACTATTTAGCAGGAACAATTATTATTAGGTTATGTTTTCGTGATAGTTTCGTAATAACACGTGTTTGAATATATACAGACTAAACAAACTAAAGCATTTCCACGCAAAATTTTTCGCTGGGAAACGACTGTTTTTTGGGGAGTAAAATCACGGGTCAGTGGGTCGTCTTAGCGTTTTAAGGTAAGACTCAATGTAACGCACTCAAACTTTGTGCTGATTTGCTTTTAACAATAAACGGGCTTAAGGTCAAAGGGGCAGTCAATTTTAATAACAAAACTTTTTGTTTGAGGCATCAACTTATTTATCTACACTATACAATACTATTTTGTATATAATATTATAAAGCTGAAGAGTTTGTTTGTTTGTTTGTTTGAACGCGCTAATCTCAGGAACTACTGGTTTGAATTGAAAAATCTTTTTGTGTTGGAGAGTCCATTTATCGAGGAAGGCTTAAGGCTATATAACATCACGCTACGACCAAGAGGAGCGGAGCATAAATTAAAAAAGTTGCAAAAACGGGGGAAATTTTATTCCCTTTGTGAGCTCTGTCTCTCTTATGTGACGCAGACGAAGTTGCGTAGGTCAGCTAGTCCCAAATAAATGTTTACTGAATAAAAAATAACGTAGGTCAAAATCCGCCTAAACGCCTTCAAAATTCAGGACCCGTGGCCAAAAACAAATGAACAAGAAGAATAAGGTCCTAAATCATAAAGTATTATACGAAACATATAGGAACCGCAAGTAACAGATGTGTGCCAACGATTGTTGAACTCGCGTAAATCATGAACTTGCTTAGTAGTACCTACATAGAACAATTGTGGTGATTTTTTTGGGTTGGACTTGTTAATATTTGTTGGGGATTAATAATCTGTTTAGCGTTGACTGTTTTTGGATATAAGGTAAAAGAACTGTACCTACGAATAGTAGCTTGAACCTAAGCACAAACTTATTTGTCTTTATTAATTTAGTAGTGGCAAAAGTCTGGACAAATTGTAGAAAACGAAATTTTGAAAATGTTAACAATACATCACTTAAAAATACTTATCAGCGAACTAGCACCTTTAAGCTGTATTTTTTTCATAATTACTTAATTTTCTAGAAAGAATCTCCATAACATACCAAGTACAAAAACAACTGTAATCGGGCCTATAACCCTCCCTGGAACACTTTTATTAAGGCACTCAATTCTCAAGAGAACTCACAAAAAGCCTACTACTAAAATAAAATCAAGAATATCTTTCAGCACTCCAATCAATATTCAATATAAAGTACCACAGTACACAACCGTACCAAGAAAACAACACAAAATTAAATATTGTATGACACTGCCGTTTTTCTAAGAAAAATCGCCTCGGAATGACCCATTGCAATTCAACCGTCACTCTTATGTACATGTCCGAGCATTCCCGGGCTCATTTAGCCTGAATATTGAATCCCACTGGGAAAAACCGCGGGACGGAAAAATCACGCAACTTCGACCACAATTTTCGGACAATCTGTGCATAAATAAACGACTTTACATACCCTATTTACTCTGTATACAGTTCCCATTGCCAAAAGTTTTTGTAAGTCCCGGGGTAGTGAGTAAATAAGTAAGGATTTAATCAATATTTACAAGATTTAGTCGTTCTATCGTATAGCGTATGTCAGGCGACGACGCCGGCATTAAGGGAATTGGATGATAGTGCAGGGGTATGTCGATACAAATTTTATCGATGTTGGTTAGTTGTTTATTGCTGCGCTGTTAGGTTCGCTGGTTTTTAGTCTAAGTTTTGGAATTTATGGGAAGGTTTTACTACTAGTTCGATTTGCTCACGGTCATTATTTATGTAATTGGTACATGCTTTGACCTCGTTTTAAGAGATTTAAGATTATCAGCTGTAAAACTATAGAGAGGTTTGTAAAAGAAATATCTTGAAAAAAAAAATGTCAGATCAACATCTTTTGTAAGTCATCTTATAATATAACTGCTATTTGGCTCTCCACTAATCTTGTAATCAAAATTCAATACATACTAAATCATCGTATTAATGCTACATAACCAACATTTATACAGAATTACGCCACACGTAATACTAAATTTCAATCGCGTTGCACTACATTAATTCACGCCTACCGCCTATCAATGTCTTCAGCGCCATTAAGCATTTCAAATATATTATCTCACCATAGATTTTACTTCTTCACAATATTTTCTTTGTTACATAACATACATATTTTTTACGAAGATTATTAAAAAAAAACCACTGGTTAAATGTTTAAAAAGTGCTAAACTATCTGTTTTACTGTTTTTAAAGAAATAATGACTTTATAAATGTTATTTTTTAGAGGCGAAAATGATAAAAATATATATATTTTTTTTTTAATAACCTATGAAATTATATTTATTTGCCTAAAAATACCCGTTATTTTAAGCCGTTTGATTCCCCGAAGTAAAAAATTACAAACCTCTATTTTTTTTTTATTTTTTTTTTATTTGGGACAAAAAACAGTTACACGTTACAATATTAACAAATAGCTTAGGTCTACAAAGTAAACAAACGCATAACCCACACTATTGTCCACGGAATCATACCGATTTAAAAGAAATAAGGAAACGGACGTATACAGAAAGGTCCAGTAAGAAAATATAAAATAAACCTGAAACTTCACACAGACCAACTGTAGATAGCGCTATCCGTCTAGGTTTAGTTCGTATGCACCAATCAGATCACAACATAACATCAACAAGAAGCAGTCATCGTTAAGGATGACCAGAAAGTAATTCAGAAGCAATTTTTTTTTTTTTTTTAATTTTTGATTAAGAGCAAAAATATCCAAATTTGTAAAATGTGAGTTGTGCGTTTCTAATAATCGGCGGAGTGGAGCTCTCTCCCCAGCATTTGTTCTACACTTCTCTGTGTAGAGCGGTTTCTCGCACTTCTCGCCGATGAACAGTCCTAGGTACTACATAACAAAGTTTATTTGAGAGTTCCATACAATTAAACCTATTGTTGCATATGCCGTACAGCATCATAACCACCAGCATTGTACGCCTGTGCTCCAAGCTTAATATGTTGTAATGTTTCATCAGATCTGCATATGAAATCTTGGTTTGGTAACACTTGTAATGTGTAGTGCGAAGAAATTTTTTCTGTACCATTTCTAGTCTGTGCTTATATTTTTCGTAAAACGGGCTCCAAATATCTCAAAAATCTATGAAAGCTGTCATCTTCTATTTAACCTCTATAAGGGTTGAATTGACAATAATATGTAGTGCTTTGCATGCTTCTGGACTCAGCTGTTAAGATAGGTTGGGCGTCGTCACCAATAGAATTAAAAGTTTTAATTAAGTAGATTTATGTAATAAACACATCTTAGACTTAGACTTAGATTTATGAAATCAATCAAATAATATTTAAATTCAGCCAAAAAATTGTTATTTTTTTTTTGGATAGTAGTGTCGTTTCGTTTCCTTTCTGATTTTAAAAGCAATACTATTGTAGATTTATTTATGATCTAAACAAACTAAAGTACAAACTTACCTTTAATTTAATCAAAATACTGCGTTATTTATTAAAAGTGTGATACGTTTTTTGAGAAGTGTTAATTTACTATTCAAGTTTCAGCGGAAAATATATGAAAATTATGTTAAGGTATGTTTCAACAAAAATAAATGCACGTTTAAAATAGCCACTTTAGTAAGTTACGACTACATGCATGCAAGTTATTGTATGACACAGACTAGATTAATGGGGATATTAATTGACGTTCACGGCTAAACATAAACTACCTAATTTACTTTTGCAAGAAACGAACAGTTAAAAAATAACCAGCGTAATACATGAATTCCCTTCAGGCACACAGCTTATAAAACGTAATATTATTACACATTAAATCGATAAATGAAAGCACAACACTATGCAAAAACGAATTTATCAGTTATCCTTTGGCCCGCCGCGCGACGCTCCATCGTAAAAGGTCTCAAGTTGAACCGTTGAACAAAACTAGTGCCAATCGATTGGCACATGAATAAAGTATGTATTGCTGTCGCGAACACTTTATTTATGTCGATGGGCACATCAATGGACATTTTAAAGGGGGTAGTTTAAAATGTAATGTGTGAACCACAAGGATAGATTGTCTTGGTTTTTAATTGTTTGAGAACAGCTCAGATTAGAGGTGAGCAGGATGTACCTACTTGATACACCTATAACACAATTATGTCTATACTTGTCAATAATCGATACCTTTTATTATTTAATTCAAAGGAATGATTATGATAAAGCCCTTGATTATCCTAGTTCTGAAAAAAAAACCTCTTTTTTCAAAAAGAGTAAGAGTATTTTTCCTCGTATACATCACAGATCGTCTTGTTAGGGTCAGCTTTCAGTCTAACCGGACGCAGCTGAATACCAGTATTTCACATACAGCTCCTGACCTCTACAAACCTGTTAGTACTGAATAATTGGTTCCTAGCAAAGACTCGTTGTCCGACTTTTTTAAAAAACCCTCCACACGTAGGGTCATAATTCCACAAGCCCATTCATTTAATACTCATATTGAGGGAGTTGTGAAAAAAAAATGTAATTCACCATTTTGTAGCGGCGGCCATCTAGAACGTATTTTATCAAACATAGCTAAGAACACTCCCAACTAATTCACCTTTCAAACAACAAAAAAAAAAACAAAATCGAAATCGGTTCATCCGTTCGGGAGCAACGATGCCACCACGGACACACATACAGACACGCCACGCTTATAATACCCGTCGTTTTTGCGTCGGGGGTTAAGACGCCTGCGGAGCATGCGTATTTCATACAAACGTAATACCAAAATCATTTGTAAATTAAGCATATTCCTAAGGTAGTGTGTATTTATTTCGATTGAATTACAGAATATCTAGGTTCCCAAATATATATTTTGATTGGACACTGATTTTAACAAGAGTTATAAGAAAAATAAGTTTTCTATGGAAATTTTAAATTCCTCATATCTCGTCTTTGTATCATTGTCCTCTCAAAAAAGATATTTGGGAACATAGATATTCAGTAATCCAATCGAAATAAATACACACTACCTTAAGAATATGTTTGATTTACAAATTATTTTGGTATTACGTTTGTATGAAATACGCATGCTCCGCCGGCCCCTTAAAAAAAAATGCTGAGAAACGATTTTTTCTGTTGGTGTGAATAATCATGTTTTGTGGTAGAACGTAATGTAACGTACCCAAAACATTATGCTGATTGATGGATTGAATAGTACGGGGGTCGTGGTGATGTTTAAAGTTAAAATCTTACAATAAAAAAAAAAAAAAAAAAGGAAAAAAGAGGTCTTTTACACCCTTTAGAAATGCTGCACACAGCTAAGAACCCCGTCAGTTAGTCCACTGTGACTTTTCTTTCAATTCCGCATTCGTAGTTCAAAGGATTTTAAAGGATGATTTTACCAGGTTAATAGTACTTTTCACCCGTATCTGGGTTCTAGGTAATCTGATTTACGAGAGGAAAGCACAGCTTTTAGTTCACGGATTATAGCTAATGAATGAAAAGGAGGCACTGACTATTGAGGGACTGGGTACACTCATTAAGGATTTTCTTAGATTATGTAGATGTACTCTAATTAAAAATTATACTAACTGTGTTAAAATGTAGTTGGAAATCTATCTCGGATTTTCACTGTTTTTTTTTATAAAAACCTCCTGGAGTTGGGGCGTCGCCATTCATGCACGATAGCTCATATCTAGGCAAATACGAATGTGGCTTAATAATAATATGTATGTACTTTTTAAATTTATCTTGGACATCACAGACAAGGAAAAACTCGTGTCGAAACTCGTGTCTTCTTTTTCTTTTCTTCTTTTCTTTAATTGAGACTGCTAAGCAAGAAGTCCTGGGTTCTGTTCCCGTGTCGGGCAAATTGCTATTGATTTTTCTACCAGGATTTCCTCAATAGCAGCCACGGAGTCTGGAATTTGTGACCGGTTGATGGCAATAGGCTCGCCCCTTATTATATGGGACTTAAGCATAACTGGTCAAATGTGGGTGTACTTTTATGTACACCTCTGCATAAAACCTTTGCGGATTGCATGCGTCATGCTCTTAACACTACTTAAGAGCATGACGCATGTAATCCGCCAATTTCAATACTACAACTATGTAGTACTGAAATTGGCGTGTACATACATTACATTGAACCGCAGTCTACGGGATAATACTGAACACAGTTAATAAACAGTAACTTTACTTTTATGCGGATAATATCGTGCTACGTAAAACGCTACGAGCGCGCTACGCTAGTCATTCTAAATCAACTAAGTACGTGTGAGTGCTACGAAGTGCTACGAAGAGCTACGCGTAAATCCGCGCTACACTGCTAAACAATACAACAGATTTATTAAATTATAAACTTGGTAGTAACTGTAGTAAGTATGGTTTCTTTGATAATACAGGGTGTAAACGGTCCCTTAACCAAACATTATGTACATCAAACTAAGTAACTTTAGGCAAATGTTATTACTGAGAAGTTACTTTTTTTCGGTTGTAAAATCACGTTTTACGGTTGTCGGAATATCCGTAACGACTGTCATTCATGTCTTGTATCTGGAGAAAAATTTAGAAAAAAAAAAACAATATACGTGCAATATCATATTACTAAGTGGTATCGTATTAGCCAGTACGAACTGGGTTGTATAGGTCAGATACGCTGTCGCTCCATGTAAAGTACTGGTATTCAGCTGCATCCGGTTAGACTGGAAGCCGACCCCAACATAGTTGGCAAAAGGCTAGTCAGATGATGATGATAACGATTACAAATGATACGCTACTTATAGACAATAACATTAGTAGGCAATCAGTTTTATACCTATCATTAACCAGAAAAAACACAAAAAAAAAAAAAAAAAAAACAGACGAATTGAGAACCTCCTCTTTTTAGAAGTCGGTTGAAAAGTCAACATCCACCTAGCCTTTTAACGACCCGAATGGCACAATGGTAGTGAGGCTGCCTTACGTTCTTAGGGTCCCGGGTTCGAATCCTGGTAGGAGCAAATGTTTGTATGATGAACATTTGTTTCCGAGTCATGGATGTTATAAACTCGTAGTTAAGTACGAGTATGTATTTACAAACAAAAAATGTATCTAAGTAGTATGTGTGTGTGTGTTTTATAGGTATTTGAATGCCAAATAAACACAATTTTCTTTCTTTCTTTCTTCCTTTCAACTATCTGGTGTCCACAACACAAGCCTTGTTGCTAAGTGTGGCACTAGATGGCGCTGTGTGTAATGTCGAGCGATATTTATTTTGCAAGTATTTTGGGGTCGTATTCCAGTCTATTATAGTAGTCGAAAACCCGTATTTACATGGAGCGACTGCCTATCTTTTTTTTTTTTTTTTAGGATGGGAAATCATCAAATGACTTCTCCCACTCTGGGCGGAGCGGGAGGGAGTGTCAGACTCTTACTGACTAAAACCCATCCATGTTCCTTCCTCGCCCTTTACGTTCCGGGGCCGCGGTATCTCTTTCGAACAGTCCCGCAACCCCGGCAGGCTTCGGCCCTTGCGGGCCCCTCTCTTCTGCTGACATCTCTTTGAGGCGCGCGTGGAACACGAACGCGCCGTCGACACGGCCTGTCGTCACTAGACGGACGGACGGCTAGCTAGCCCATAGCTAACCGTCCACAGGCCCGCATCTACGGTGGCCGGTAGCCACCACGTGGCCCCCGACGCCCGGTGCGTCTCCCGCGGCGGCCGGGAAGAGAGGCTCTCTCCCTCTCTTGTTCCGCCACCTCCTTCGCCAGCATGACTGCTTCGCAGAAGGAGGTGACGGCTTCCCATTCCGTCTCGCTCCGGACCATGGATTGAACCAGGGCCGGACGCGAGAGGTCGCCGCCGCCGATCGCCGCTACGAGGACACGGCGGTGCTCCGCCCACGCAGGGCAGACTTCCACCGTGTGCTCCACCGTGTCCTCCGGTCGATCCTCACAGTGGAAACACCCGGGCGTTTCCTCCCGCCCGATTCGGTGCAGGTACCTCCCGAAACATCCGTGTCCGGTGAGGACCTGCGTCAGGCGGAAGGTGAGGGCGCCGTGGCGCCTCTCAAGCCACTCCTCAAAGAGGGGACTTACCGCCACTATCGTGGCGTGCCCTGCGACTGCCTATCTGACATCCACAATCCAGTTAGTACGGGGTTATACCAAACCCTTTGATAAGACTGCCAGTCAGACTAAACCCACTAACCAGAAAAGACCATTCAACAGATAAAATGTCAATAATTTTACAGCGACATTTACCAGAACAACAAACTCCATTAAAGCCTCCAACTTGCTACAAACTCACAATAATAATATGAAATCAACCAAGCTGTTGTTATCAGGAGCTTACAAAGTTAGACTAGTTCCCGACTCGGGACTCGAACTGACTTCAGAACAGTTAGCGGGCTTTCAAAAGGACAATGCCGTGATATCTACACTGTTGCTCTGTTAGTTTGTGGGCAGTTTTGATTTTTAATTCTTGTCGTAGGAGGTACCTGTTAGATTTCAATTGTGTAAACTTGTATTGTGTAAACTTGATTGTCAGTTACGGGATATCTTTCGTGATTATTTATTATTGGAACGAAGTTTTGGAACGAAGTTCCTTATCGCGCGTTGTGAAAGGGGGCTAGACGGAAAAAATTCTTACGAAAAAGTTGTCACGACACTTTTTAAAAATAAATGAAGGTTGCAATGCGTTTGTTTCATTTCTATTTCGCATTGAACAGTGTGGTGTCGCGACGATTATTTTTGTTGAGTGAACATTATATTTGTTAATAATAAAAAAAAATATTATTATAACTTAAAAAAAATAAAATTTTATTACAATTCCTTCACTAGTTAATCGAAAGAACTTCGTTTCATCCGGGTGTCCCTTGACACCTCTCAAGTTTTTTTTCTAATAATCACGGAAGATATCCCGTAAGTGACAATTTTGTATAAAACCGTGAAAGCTTAAAACAGTGTTTCAATTGTATGGAATCTAAACTGTAGATTGTAGCAGCATATGCAATTTTGTAATGTAACTTTTTCATCATCATCTGACTAGCCTTTTACCAACTATGTTGGGGTCGGCTTTCAGTCTAACCGGATGCAGCTGAATACCATTATTTTACATGGAGCGTAAGGTAACTTATTTGTTGTTGATAAATTGAAACTGCTTGTAAAGCGAGCCAAATGCCATAAACCGGGCACAAATCCAGAATCTTTGGCTGCTCTTAAGAAAATCCTGATGGAAGACCTACTAACAATTTCCCCGACCGGGAATCGAACCCAGGACCTCATGCTCAGCAGTCGCCATTGCAACCACTAGACCAACGAAGCAGTCAACAAACAAATCTGACAAACAGATTAATAATAATGAGGTGTCATTAGCAATGACACCTAACTAAGACAAACAAACCAATGACTCATTAGTTAGTACGGATACCTTTTCCGCCAATGAGCTTACCACACACACAACGCTCTCAAAAGGCGTCAAAGAAAGCCAAAATAAAAAAAACGCTAAGCCGAAGTACTCTCCAGTCAGTTTCGTCAGTTAAGACGAGTAATATGTGAACGATAGCAGCGGCGAAGCCTTTGTTCGCACGTGTTCAAGAGGCTGGCGAGGGCTTCGATGATACTTCTCTGCTGATCACGAGATTGGCGGTTTGGACCTTGAAGATGTGTGGTTGGGTGGAAGGATGTGGTTATGTCAGTTGTTTGGTGATGTTTTAAGGTTGCAAACAGATTCTTCACTAAGCCAACAACCAAGCATTCTGTACATCAAACTAAGTAACTTTACGCAAATGTTATTGCTGGGAAACGGCTCTTTTTTTGGATGAAAAATCACGTTTTTTTAGTAGGACTCAATGTAACGCACTCAAAATATTATGCTGATGGATGGATTGAATAGTACGGAAGTAGTGAAAGTGTTTAAAGTAAAAATCTTAGACTAAAAACATTAAAAAAACTGATGAAAAAGTTGGAACTTTGACTCCGAATATCTCCGTAACTAAAAGTTTCCCAGGTATGGTCTAAAACAAAACAAAATGATCACAATGACAAGGAGAATAAGCGACTTACGGCTTCGTTAGATTATTTTAAATCATTGATTTATTTTTTTACTCTGGACACTCTTAATGTACCTACATGTCGATCTACATCGTTCTCACATACATGTATAATCTCAACACGAATGATGTAACCAAAATTTTGTAACAACATTTTTGATTAAAAAGAGAGTCCATGGAGTTTCTTGCCCGGAATGGGCAACTACAGCACTTTCTCAAGTTATTATGCCTTGTGTCTGTGACTGCAGCTTCGCTTTTTTTCGTTTTGTTGACATTCAAATGGCCTAATTGAAATAAATGATTTGAGTTTGAGTACTATTTACATCCTTTATTTAATTGGGGGACATGATAGGAAGGATAACAAAGTGGGTTACTTTTCTCGGAAATCCGCCATAGTAGATTTATGACTGACAATTCTGTGAGTAAAGTTTTTTATATGGTTGATCTATGTCAAGTCTTGATAACCAAGTAGTTTTGTTGAGAGAATTATTTATATCCTAGTGTGGGACAAGAAGTAATTAAAAAAAAGGTTAAGCACTATAGCCAAGCCAATTTTCTCAAAATTAATAAAATTCCAAATAATAAAGTAAATAATAAAACCATAACTTTTATTTCATCTTAGCACCATTAAACAAAATTATAATTTGATTGTCCTCGAATAAAAACAAAGCTACAATAAAAATGGAACTAACCACTAAAACATAGAACCGAGCTCAATTACGAAACAAAACATATTTTTGTCGTTAAACTCAAAACATTTACACGAATTAAGACTTAGGGTTAAGTTAATTAGAAAAACTCTCATGTCACTAAAATGCGTTCTAAAACTTCCATAAATTACCTTACTTTACAGACGTAGGCATTATTTAGTTACTAGGACAATTCCCAGGGCGATGCATGGTGTACTTCACCGGTAAACATTATATTTTCTCTAATGTAGTAAAACTTTGGTAAATATAATTTGTGGTTATGGAACGAAAGGTTTAGGTCCATGTTCACCGACGAGATAACGGTCTGATAATCTATAAACAGCTGTCACTGTGACATGTTCCCATACAAAAATGTGTTTTAAACAGCCGTTTTTAGATAATCAGACCTTTTTGGTGAACATGGACCTTAGTAGTTTTCAAATGGGTGAATTCTTTTTCCACTAACATTTATATTCATCATGTCAGAGCCGAAAGGAAATCTTCATGGTCATTTTGACCTATGGATCCCAAATTTGGTCTTTGCCAACATTCAAAAGTCCAAGCTCAAGGTTTGCAAACGTGCAATGGAGCGCAGTAGCAGGCGTTTCACTAACCGACCATATACGCAACACTATACTGCGCTCCTAAAAACAAGAAACTGACGTTGCTCAAAAAGCCGCTAAGCTGAAGTGGGACTGGGCTGGCCATGTCTGCCGTATGCCTGACGAGCTGTGGGCCAAAACAACCACGATGGGGAGCCCTGATATAGCCAGAAGGGGACGCGGTAGACCTTGCAGGAGATGGCGGGACGAGCTGGATAGAACCAACGACCAATGGTCCACATTGGCCCTGGATCGAATGATTTGGAAGTCATGGGGAGAGACTTTTGCCCAGCAGTGGGACGACACAGGCTAACATCTATGCAGGCTAATATTAGTATACATCATGTCAAAAGTATGAAATACGAAACTAAAAAAACCGTAACAGATAATGTGGATGGATCTAAAGATGCTCAGTGTTTTAATTCCTCGACGGTGTAATGCATTCGTAATTTACCCACTTTGAACCAAAATCGATCGCAACATCTTTTATTTTTGTGCAATCAGTGCTTTTAATGCTAAAGCAGTCTGGTGTGAATATAACACAACATACGAAGCAAAAACTAATTCGTAATTAATAAAGCAGCATTAATTCTAGGTGTGTTTGAAAACTCATCAACCTTGCATTAACATGAAAGCTGCAATTAACCCTTCATTTAATTAGACTAAACTTCTTTTGAGTATTATTCAGATTTATTCAACTGACGTGGAGTTTAATTTTTAATTTAATTTTCATGACTTTTCATGTCTTCAATTTTAGATTATAACAAATTAGAAGAACATAATTATTTGTTACTTTTTGATATTTGATTTGAGTTTTTAATAAAACAAATCGTTGAAATGTTTATAGTCATAGTCTCTTGAGCACATTACTATATAGCTGACAGCGTTAAGGAGTTTTTGAAGCCCTTTTACAGTTTATTGTTAGTTTAGTTCATTATCGTTTATAATCTTAATTATGTATATAGTTAATATACACAAATAAACAATCTTTAATTTTATTTGTACATCGTGAAAGAACCGGCTACAGGCTGATTATGCTTATGTATTTAAACATTGGTTTAAAACGTATATTAAAGACCACTTGCGAGCTACCCAACTTAATTACGAACTGTGTAAAATATTTTCAGTTAATGATGGTCTGGTCTAGTATTCACCTGCATCCGGCTGCAATGTGAACCGACCCCAACATCGAGTGGAAAAAGCTATGCGGATATAGATGATGAATTGATTATCCAAATAAAAATACCTATACTAACCGAAAATATAAAAAAAAACTCTGCCACCAAAAATCCAATATACTAAAATATATTACATATTCTTGTTAATATAACCTGTCAAAACAAACTCCGTCGCTAACACATCAAATATATACAGTTATAATATTAGCACATCGTCCATTCGTCGTTCAGCAAAGTAAATATTGCCAGAACCTTGAAACATTGTGAAAAACAGACACCAGTTACATTGAGGAAAGCAGAAACGCTTTTTGGAAAATTAGATAAGGCCGAAGATCGCTATTATAATATATTACTGTATATTATAATACTGGCTTCTGCCAGCGTCTTCGCCCGCGTTTAGTTTGATAATAATAGCCGCTCGGGCCTATCTGTAGGTTAAGCCGTGCTTGCCTAGGTTGGTCTGTGGATGGGTGACCACCCATTACATACCGGGTTTCCTCCGTACCTCGGAAAGCGCGTTAAGCCGGTGGTCCCGGCTGTGATTTGCCGATCTTTGACAATCGATACAGGTAGTCAGTGGCCCAAAAATTCTGACAACCAGTCTCACTATGGGGTATCGTATTACCCAGTACTAACTGGGTTGTGGATATCAGATAGGCAGTCGCTGCATGTAAAATACTAATATGTTATACAAATCCGTTCAGTAGTGTTTGCATGAAAGAGTATCAAACATCCATCCATACTCACAAACTTTGACATTTATAATATGAATAGTATTTATATTTGGCTCAGAAATACTTGGTTTACAAGACAGAACGGAATTTTAGAAATTAAAATGTTATACCCTTCCCAACTTATTTTGGAATAGGTACTTGACAAGCTGTGCCTACCAAATTCACAAGGAATAGTTGCTGAAGAATTTATTTGATTAGCTTTTGACAATATTTTACAATGGCATTGTAAAAAGTTAGGTATACTTATTCCCTGCCATCCATTACAATGAAACTATCCTGAAAGGGTTCGTTTTCTGATTTTAGAATGTTGGAACATTGACCTCCAATATCTACGTAAGTAACTAAAAATTCCCAGGAACTGACCAGAACAAAAAAAAAATATCACAATGATAGGGAAAATAAGGGCATTTTGGTTACACTCTCGTTTAGGTTTTACACCCTTTACACTGCAATTTAATTTGAAATCGACAGAAAGTGGCTGTTATTAATATACACACAGTCAGTTTGCTTTAATGCTCACGTAAAACTGCAATAGGTATGAAAATGGTCTTCACATATCGGCTAAATATTATAATATTGTTAACTGAGAACGAGGAAACCTGTCCCACCGTAATACAGTTTATAACTAGTACGGGGGTCAGTGTGAATCGGTTTCGTAACAACCAGAATTTATTAATGTGTACGAACTAAATTACTAATTGGGTATCTAAGCTTTTATTATATTTATATAAAATAAGTACTAGTGTTCATTTTTATTGTAAGGTTGTTATTCTTTTGGCAAAATAAAGATTTATGATTATGATTATATATTCCCAACCATTAAATCACTGCTCAACTTTAACAACGGATCATTATTTCCCCAATTACCAAAGAAGAACAGCCGAAACGAGCACACCTCTAAATCGTAAAACAAATAACCAATTAAATAGGAAAATAAAACACAATTAGAGTTGTGCAGGAACTGAGCCGCTTTCAGGCCATAATATCGTAAAACGTAGAAACAGTACGACGGGAATATTTCGGCTGGCCTCATTATATGCAAATTTCTGTATATTAATAATGATTTGGGTCAATAATGGTGGGCTCAGACACGAATAGGGGAAATGCTGGAAGCTAGTACAGCTAGTACTAGTTTCAGAAGTTTCTAGACAGTAAATATTCAGTAACTGTAGTACACAGAAAGTTTTTAGTTTTTTGTCAGGTTTCGGATCCACCACCTACGGCATATAAGTCAGTGACATTACCACTGAGCCGCCACAGCAATTTCAAGCAAAATAGATAATTACGTAAAACGTTCTTGATCCATATTTACTAAAAGTTTATTCAGATGAGTATTAAGGCCGCCATGATGACGCTAAATGAGATTTTAATGGTGTTTATGCCACATGGAGCCCCGCTTCTTATAAAGGAGTGCGGTGATCCGTTGAAAGTGTCGTCTGGATATTAAAATAAATGATGTTTAATAAACATTAACGTGTTATTTGGGGTGGTTTTAACACTTTGTTAACTGTTTATGACGAACTGTGATTACATTTCATTTATATTTGGAAAGTGATCACAAACAAACGAGCATGTAAAGAAACAATGGACAGACTATGTGAAATGTCATATGGCTAGAAAGGAGGTAGTACCGAGACAACGAATAATAACAGTACCTATTGAAGAAAAACACATGTTACGCCCACCCCAAATGAATTGAGATAAGGGCAAGAAAATTTTGATAATGATATGACGAAAACCCGTTGTTTTAAAAAAAGAATACTAATCAAATGGCTTCTAATTAAATTAAGTGCAAGAAAATATATTGTGACTAGTACTATCCTAACGTTGCTTAGACATCAGCTAACCAAAGACAGTCACTTTTATTTGCTACCTAATATTCTGCAACTATTCCCCTCTAAATCAACCTTAGCTCGGCACACGAATTAATACTAATCAAATGTCTTGTAATTAATTTAAGAGCAAGAAAATATTTTACGTCTAGTACTATTATAACGTTGCTAAGACATCAGCTGACAAAAGACAGTCACTTTCATTAGCAACTAATATTCTGCAGCTATTCCCCTCTGAACTCACCTTAGCTTGGCACACGAATAAACTCAAACATACCTTGGTACGAACTTACGAAGCCTTGTTAATATAATAGCGATATTAAACACTGTTATTTGAAAATTCGCAATTCTTGGCCTGTTTAGGTTTCGGACATGCGATTTTGAGTAAAAAATTAATAGCACCCTGTCGGTAGGAAATAGCAGCGTTTATTATCATTCATTTTGTGCGGAATAGCGATAAATTATATATTTTATATTCGGGAAACTGTTTTGGCCCGGTATTTTGGTTAAATCCTTGGTGAAACTATTTGATTGAGTTTCGTTTGTTAATCTTTAGTTTTATGAACACGACTTATTTTAAGTTTTAAATTGAATTTTTGTTTTAATATTAATATCCAGTATTTACTTCAAAAGTAACCTCGAAAATAAGATTAAAATTCGAAATTTGGATTAAAAATCCTTGAGCTAAACGAAAATACAGAGATTTTTGTGTCTATGTTATTCGCTGATATTACATCGTATATTTCCAGGGAAAAAACAATATCTGTGTAAACGGTACTGAGCTGTATTTGTACGGTAGCTTCTCTGTTTTATAAAGACGATAACAATATGTTATCTTTGTTCATATCACTCTGTTGTCTACGTCAATCATACCTATGTAAAAAATGTCTTTGATTTTACCAAACACAAAAGAACCTATCCTATATTAAGCTTCACCAATCTACATTAAAAACCAAGACATTTCCATTTCATCTTCCATCACAAACACTAAAAACCCATTCCCAACAATATCTCCGCACAAAATCAATAGCGAACACACTTCAAATCAACTTTGCCCAAGCAAACATCCGTTCTACGAAACGCGCAAATCCGGGCAAAGTATCGTAAGCAAAATAAAGCTAACGTTTGGAGCAACCGTTTCCTAAATCGCGGTGCCGTCGCCATTGTATGGCACTGTTATTTATTTATATCCACACAAACAGGTGTGCTTCATGAAAAAAGGCTTAGCTACCTGTAGCGAAGGCTGCGATCAATGTGTCTGATTTAGATGCTCTGTGCTCTGTTGAATTTGAGGTTGTTCGTTTTTTTTTTGTGATATTTGGCGAGAGGGCTGATGGGGTTGTTTAGCCGGATTAGGGGATATCATGGCGAGTTATTTACGGAACATTTTTTTATTTGTGTGGATTGTTGCTCATTTTGAAGGTTTTTATAAGTTTAAAGACGAAAATAGACGCTCAAGGTTTCAGCGAGGCTCAACTCGATGGTATCAAATATACATTGAAAGAAACAGTGATTTTGTAAGTATAAATGATCGTATAATCCTTTTCGAATCAGTCAAAATTCTTTCGTTGAAATAAAATAGAATCAGCACATCTTGATTGTCAAAATTACATAGACGAGCCCATAACGCCCGTCTTTCAGCAGCAAGAGAGATCATAGTTATTAATTAACAAGTTTTGGCTCAATTAACAACCAAGAAACCAACACTAAATCTTAAACAACGAAACGTCCAAGTTAAACTAAACTAAATCTTAAACAACGAAACGTCCAAGCAATACCAATTACATAACTATTACTAAAACTCCAATTCCATTCAAAAACGCAATGTAACCCCCACAATATATAAAAAGGATTCCACTCCCGAACTATTCCACCAATTTACAGTTCGCGTGTCTCCAGGCGATAAATATGATGT
Organism: Xestia ashworthii; assembly: GCA_950022955.1. Lineage (NCBI taxonomy): Eukaryota > Metazoa > Arthropoda > Insecta > Lepidoptera > Noctuidae > Xestia > Xestia ashworthii. The sequence continues at coordinate 21,709,773 of OX465562.1, forward strand.
AAATGCTTTAGTAAAATCTAGAAATAAGTCTTGTATTAATTAGCTGAGTTAAATATGGTTAATTTATGCATGTTTTCGCGAAGGCAGGTATGCTAGAACGGGCTAAAATATTGTTGGTTCCAAACTGTCTTGTACGCTGAATGAAAATTCATGTTTGTGTCGTTTATTTAATTTTGGTAGGAATTTTTGTATTTGCGTATGTAATGTGTATGTTTTTGATAAATATTAATAGGGGTTTTACTGATCAATTGTTGGTGACATTTTATGTAAAACAATATTCCAACATTGTTTAGTGGGCCTTTTAACTATTTTCATTTGTTTATTTCGTTTTAAAATCATTACCACACATTCTCTTGTATCATGGGTGCGTTTATAAACTTATAAACTCACATTCATGTTTAGGCCATAAAAATATTTGTTCCGTGCGGGAATCGAACACATCACAGGCAGCACAACAGTCAATCACTCAGCCACTGCGCCGAGATCGACATAATACTATCATCAATTCATCATTCATTCTCTTGCACTTGATCGGCGCATCATGTCTTTAAATATAAGTACCAATCTCTTGAAAAACTCTTCACAAAACTCTCCCACAATTTTATTCACATCAAAGCAGGATTCGTAAAGATTTTACGACTCATCATCATTTTGCTTTACAACTTGACTCACGATGTTGTCATTGTCATAAAAACAAGAAAGCTTTGTTTTCAGTACTTGTAAGGCAAGCGCCAAAAATGCAAGAGAGTAAAATCGTAAATATTTACGCGTGAACATTCAAATGATAAAGTCAAGACATACACGCGAAGTATCTACTTTTGATGCTTACTGCATATTTGTTTACATTTTCCTGTTTTGTTCGTTCTGGTTGAATACATTATATAAGAATGCTCTATCTATCCATCATGGCTATTCAAAGTATTTAGATACATTTTTAAATGCTTTGTGTTTAAAAATAAACTTATTACAACGTCAAAACTAGTGTTACATTGTTTTAGAAGTAGTTCTACTTTCTTTTATTATTAAATAATACCAACAAGTTTAATTCCATGGAAATGTTCAAAATTTTTTTTTCAAAAAAGCAAATTCAATACAGCCGTGATGTATGTATGTAAAACAGCTCCGAATTGTAAAAATTCATCTTAACTGATGATACTCAATAAATATGTAATCTGATCTCTCTCTCTCTCTAATCCCTCTGCACTGTTTCAGACATTTGCATTTATCATTCTTATTAATCTATTTTTCAAAACCAGTTAAAAACAAAAGAGTCAAATCCGACTTCAATACCGCGAGCAGACCTCAAATCCTAATAGGTGTCCCATTTTACCCCGGAATGTGTCCAATACGCCAGTGTGACCCTACCTCAAGGGTCACGGTCCTCCGGCCCTCCGGCCTTTATTTATATTCGCTGGGAGGGCCCGCTTTTATGAGAATATCGGCGTTATGGCGATTTCCGCGCGCCTTTTTGAGTGGTTGAGGCATTGGACGAAGTGAATTTGGAGTTGTGTCTCTTTTTTGCTGCTGTAACGGGAATATTGTGCAGTGCCACGGAAGTTGGATCACAGAAATTATTGACGGAACTGACTACTCGTATTTGTATACGCTTCAATAGGGCAGACGACAAAAAATATATAATTAGTCCGTCAGTTAGATTATCAAAAAATGTCTTGACTCGCATTTTTTCTATTTTTAAGTAAACTGAAGTTGACGACGCTTTTAAAATTCTCAATACGTCACGACGAGCCCCCGAGTTTTGATGAGTTTCATCTTTGTCAATATTCATTGATTTACAAAAACAAAAAATACGTCGTGTCCATTATTTTATAATACTCTAACTGACGACTAAATAGATTTGCAATGTTTGATACTGTCGTATTACCTATTATATGTGTTTAATCCGATTTTTTTTTTATGTAAGCCTGATCTGTCCCACTGCCGGGCAAAGGCCTCCCCCATGGCTTTCCAATCCTGTTTGCAATATGCCCTTTCTGACCAATCCGTCAAGAACGAGTCCAGATCGTCACGCCAGCGTTTTTTGGGCCTGCCTCGGTTACGACGGCCGTCTTCAGGCACCCGCTGTGTGTGACTATCTTCGCCCATCTGTCCGGCCCCATCCTAGAGACGTGACCCGCCCAGTCCCATTTCAGCTTCGCAGAATTATTGCCAACATCGGCGATGCCTGTCTTTGACAGTATTAAAGTGTTGCCGATATTTTTAATCCGAATATTTTTGATTTTTAAGTTATTTTCTCGGGTCGTATAGGTCAAAGGAAATCAAAGCTAGCTTTGATTTATGTATCCTTTTACCTTTAGCTTTGCCGCAGTTTTTCTCCCGATAAATTCAATAAACTTTGTGGTATTTCTGGTCAAACCTAAACCGGCTGTGTATAAAATTTCATCCAAATCTGCCGTCAGCCGTTTCAGGGTGCAGGAGTTTGGGAGACTGGCAATTAGTGTTCGATAATTAAACACGTCATTGTGCTCATTATAACAAACAACTTTTACTATGGGACCAAACCTGAAATCGCGAAAAAAACAGCTGTTCAGTACGGTTAGGCGAACATAAATGTACTGAACAGCTGATTTGTATCGGCATGAAAGATCGAGAGCTCAAAAGTAATAACAATCACAGAAGATATCCCGTTGACATTATGAAATTTTAAGTTGATAACAGTAATTTACTATTGGCATAATTTTTATGAAAATCTTAATTCGTACAGATTAACATAGGATATTTTTACATCTTTTTAGGGTTCCGTAGCCACATGGCAAAAACGGAACCCTTATAGATCCGTCATGTCTCTCAGTCTGTCCGTCCCGTATGTCACAGCCACTTTTTTCCGAAACTATAAGAACTATGCTGTTGAAACTTGGTAAGTAGATGTATTCTGGGAACCGCATTAAGATTTTCACACAAAAATAGGAAAAAAACAATAGATTTTGGGGGTTCCCCATACATAGAACTGTAACTCAAAAAAAAATTATTCATTAAACCCATACGTGTGGGGTATCTATGGATAGGTCTTCAAAAATGATATTGAGGTTTCTAACATAATGTTACATCGGACCTACTAGAACATTCGAGAAAGCACGTAATTACAGTAAGTGTACGTTGGAATGTCGAGAGGTTTCTATTATTATTACTTTTAAAGTTAGGTAGGTAAAAACTCGCGACCTATTTATAAAAATACATTAGAATTTTGACCGTGCGCCTAGGTCATACGGTTCATATTTGTTTGTTTTGTACACGTAGCTTATACCTACTACTTTTATTACCTACCTAGCTACTTACCTACTGTTTTTACGACCCTCTAGAATATTCGTGGTTATTCTGGTGTGTCTGTTGGCGAGTATAAATAGACCGCTCAGGGCCTCTTGTTTTGGCTACACAACGAAGCGAATCGAAGTGAACTTGAAGTGCGATATCTAAGCGAATAGTGAACAGTAGTGTATTGTAGTGTACTTGTGATTAAGTTTAAATTGTTTTGTGATTAATAAAGTTATTGTGTTGTTTAATCGGTAGTCATTAATTTATCTCATACCCAGCTCGTAACAATATTTTTTTTCTAAACTGAATAGTTTGCGCGAGAGACACTTCCAAAGTGGAAAAATGTGTGTGTCCCTCCCTGTAACTTCTAAAATAAGAGAATGATAAAACTAAAAAAAATATGTGATGTACATTACTATGTAAATTTCCACCGAAAATTGGTTTGAACGAGGTCTAGTTACTTAGTAGTTTTTTTTAATACGTCATAAATCGTAAACAGCAATTTACCTTTCATTAAATCTGCTACGGAACCCTTCATGGGCGAGTCCGACTCGCACTTGTTTATCATTAACGAAACTTGTTTGAAAGGGACAATTTTGATATGAACTTGAAAACTTTCTCGCTTCAACAATTTTAAAAGGCTTATCTTAGTTAACTCGGGTAAAAAGATAAGGCTAATAAGTTTTTGAAATACTATTTTGAAATAGAAAGTTTTATAACGAGATTTTTTTATCACTTTCTAACATTCTATTTTTATTTTGTTGGAATAGGGATTAGTACAGCAACCTAAAACCACTGCCAATGTAGCTAATGTACCCAAGTAACTTTGTGCAGGTAGTCCCTGTTCCACACCGTTATGAAGTTGCGTTGGTGATGTGCAGGAAACATTTAAATAAATAAATAAATATCGCTGGACATTAACACACAGGGCCATCTAGTGCCACACTAAGCAAAGCTTGTGTCGTGGACACTAGATAGTTGATATACTACATATATACTTTTTTGTTTGTAAATACATACTTATTATACATATAAACATCCATGACTCGGAAACAAATGTCCGTGCTCATCACACAAACATTTGCTCCTACCGGGATTCGAACCCAGGACCCTAAGAACGTAAGGCAGCGTCACTACCACTACGCCGCTCGCCGTCGCTTCCGTAACATAAAAAAAACGAAATGGCGGCCTCGCTCAAAGACAATGAACAAACCGTCTGCATTTGTGTTTTATTTATTTCTTTTATCACTTTTCAATATAAATTCCATTCTGTAGCAACTGAAAGAGAAGGCTGTCGTTTATTTCATGATATTTCGAAATAAAGTAGGTATTTTTACACTGGAAGGCGAACTGATATCTACTTCAGCATCTGCCTAACTTAGTATGTAATGGATGTTCTCCCATCCAGGGAGCCACCTAGACAAGTTCGGTTTAACCTTGAAGGTTGACCCGTGCGGCGGTTATTGCGGCTCACAGCTAATTTCAGCAGGCATTTGACTTTCGTTTCAGAATCTATCAAAATCAGCATTATAAAAGACTTCTCAGAGTAATCATGTATGAGTCAATCAGTGACGTGTATACGTTTTTTTAAATAATTTTACGGATATAAATTTTATTAACTCAGCTGTCTCCTAAGTTAAAAAAGCTTACATTCAGATAAAGTCCATTTGGTTAGTACAACACACACGAAGAACAAAAACAAAACAATTATTAATTTTGAGCAACGGTGGCATGTGGGCCCATCCAATGCTCCAGTATGGGACTGTCCCACTTGTCAGCTATAGTTTCGCATGAATCTTCCCCAAAGGATATTTCCGAAGTGTACCAATAGTTGTTTTTATAGAAGTTTTTTTTTTCTATGTTGTGTCCTGTCGGGCTAGTAAATACTTTTTCATTCTTTCTTTCTTTCTTTTCTTTCTTCTTTCTCACATTTCACCACTTATGTCTAAGTCCCACATGTGAAAGGAGGAAAGGCTTTTGCCATCATCCGGTCACAAATACTCACTATATCACTTCTTCTTTATCGTGTGGTTAGTGCTTAACCTGGTGTCAGAGAATTTATGCCACCCGCATGGTCCTCTGACTTGGCCTTACATGCCGTCGAGAAATATCTCTCAGGCATGCTGGTTTCCTCACGACGCGGCATCGAGGCATAATTTACAATCCTTTATTTCAAGTTTAAAGACTATGTGTCGATCGCCTGTCTGCGTCGCTTAGCACTCGCGTGTACTCCGCTCACATTAACAACAATTACGTACACATATTACTAATTCACACATAAACATTATAAGAAACAAGTAAGGACACGCGAATCTTAATAACTGTGTTAATGTCGTTTAAATTGTGTTATGTAAATTACTTTTGATCAAAAAATCTGGGCAAACATGGAAGTAGCTTTACTGGAATATTTAATTTCCAATCATCCATGTTTGTAAAGATATTAATTAATGATTTGATGTAACCCCTGTGGCCTCTGAGTTTGTTTCAGTGTTTTTTTTTCTCTGAGTAGTCGGATGGAAAACATCACCTAGTTAAAATAGAAAACTAGGCATAAAAGTATTTGTAAAATCGAATTTACAAAATCCCTTGATTGGATTTAGTTCCTGTGCTGGTCTCGCTAGAAGACAAGAACCATTGCGCCCAATCTTCGACCACTCCTATCCGTATAGCAAAATCCGTATACTTAAAAAAATATATATATTTTTACGCAACTTTGGTCCAAGTTACCAAGCATGTATACCTTTCACAGTATATACTAACACTACATGATGCCACACACTTTATTAATCAAAAAACAAGTAAGGTTTGGCGGTCTTGGGATCTTGGACAGAATATTTGAAGCTTTCTAGACTATGTCGTCATTCAACCTAGTCTGCAAACAATCGAGAAGGTTGGAATATTGGCGGGATTCATGGAACATTTCCTTTTCTTTGATGCTAAAAGGTCGACTCACGAAAAACTAGTCATTAAAGCATGTAGCCATAGAAACTTCTCGAGGTCAAAAATAATAGCTCCAAACCTAACCTAGCTCTCACAACGAGAAATTAAAACCCGAAATAACTATGAAAAGTCAAGGTGATAAGCCTTATTACACCAAACACAATTCTGTTTAAGATTCTAATCTCTTTGCAAATGACACAACTGAAACACAAAGACAAGAAATAAATTAGTTATAACTACTATCGTTTACGTAATCTAAGTTAGCGGTAAAACTGTGTGAGGGAATAAATTCGCGAGGGGTGGCGAGCAAAGTTGTGTTATAGGCGTGTGTTCTAAGATAAGCGATTGTCGCGAGAACATGCGATCGTCACGTTCATTTTGGTCGGTGGATTTAGAACAAACGAGTGGCGTGAAATGTTCGCGGTGTTCGCATCGTGAAAATTGATTATATCAGGCTTTGGGGTTAAGCTAATCGCTTTCGTATATTGTTCTTCTTTTAATTACGAAAGTTTCATATTTGAGCTATGATCCACCTGTTCTAGATTTTCTTATGGCAGCTGAGCTGACTATGATCTTTAGGGCATAAACACCCTCATGGCGACATGAAGTGAGCGACTGTCGCAACCCCGTGCAGGGCACGCCACGATTGTGGCGACAAGTCCCCTCTTTTAGGAGTTGCTTGAGAGTTGGTTGCTTGAGAGTTGGTGAGACGCCACGGCGTCCTCACCTTCCGCCTGAAGCAGGTCCTCACCGGACACGGTGGTTTCTGGTTTCGGGAGGTTCCTGCACCGAATCGGGCAGGAGGAAACGCCCGGGTGTTTCCATTGCGAGCATCGACTGGAGGACACGGTGCAAAACACACAGTGGAGGTTTGCCCCGCGTGGGTGGAGCACCACCGTGTCTTCGTAGCGGCGATCGGTGGCGGCGACCTCTCGCGTCCGGTCCTGGTTCAATCCATGGTCTGAAGCGAGACGGAATGGGAAGCCGTCACCTCCTGCGAAGCAGTCATGCTAGCGAAGGAGGTGGCGGAACGCGAGAGGGAGAGAACCTCTCGCCCCACCCGCCGCAGGAGACCTACTGGGCGGCTCACGTGGTGGCCCCCGGCCACCGTAGGCGCGGGCCTGTGGACGGCGAGCTTGAGCTAGCTTGCCGTCCGTCCGTCTTATGACGACAGGCCGTGTCGATGGCGCGTTCATGTTCCACGCGTGACTCAAAGAGATGTCAGCATATTGAAAGGGCCCGCAAGGGCCGAAGCCTGCCGGGGCTGCGGGACTGTTCGAAAGAGATACCGTGGCCCCGGAACATAAAGGGCGAGGAAGGAACATGGATGGGTTTTAGTCAGTAAAAATCTGACACTCCCTCCCGCTCCGCCCAGAGTGGGAGAAGTTAATTAATGATTTCACATCCGAAAAAAAAGGGCATAAACACCAAGATAACAAAAATACTCAACTTCCTCCCAATCATCGACACGACGATGTAGAAGAACATTGATGTATTGACATCACAGAACAGATTAAAGAGTTTAGAATGGCCTTGTGCAGACGCGCCGCTCATATAAGGGAACGCTCATATGTAACTCGACCAACAGCGCTCTTATTGTGTGCGTGTGTACAGTTTTCAGTTGTTAGCGTGATAATCAATAGCAAGCTCACGATCAAAGTATCAGTAGTTCACTTGTGTGCGTAATGCACGTATGGGTTTCTTGCATGTAGTGGAGTTAAATAGTGGGACATAAGCGGCCACACTCGTTCCAATACAAATCAAGAACTTTTTTCTGATTAACGTCTTTTACCTGTTCTGTGATTGACATGTACTTCGTCACAACGATAATTATGTTCTCCTTCACACACAGCCAAAAGAACCACCAAAATCAAATGTTTTAATTTAGGTTCTCAGCACATCACTACGTACCTAAAGACAGCAACACAAGACAAAAAGCACCATTTAATCCAATAGCCGTGCTAAGTCAAGTCTCGCCTGTGCTCGGCACATTAACACGCTCATACATCTGGCCGAGCGATGCTAATCTGATGACCTACATGCTGAGCCTCCTAATTGGGCGGCTTTGCACGGCCCGATTATGTATGGAGGAATTTATTTCTATTGCCTTTTGGGTATAGTGCCAAGAAAAGATTTTGGTGGGTGGACTTTCGTACGCTCTGTGGAGGAATCGGTTTTTAATAGACATTTCCTGGATTTATACAGTTTTGGAAGAATGTTATGTCTGAGAAAAGAGGTTAGAAAGGAAATAGTTCCTGATTTTTATTAGATCGCGTGTCGCCGCTCGTCTCCCACTCTTTAACTCAACAAGAAGCAGGAGAGCCATACGTACCTTACGCACACAAATAATCTATTCACACTTAGATCACGAACTTGCTATTGATTGTCACACTAACGCAAAAACTGTACTTGACTCACACGCGGTTCGTATGTTGTTGCGCGACTGTTGGTCGATAGTCATATGAGCGTTCACTTATATGAGCGACACGCTTGCCCCGCTCACAAGGCCCTCCTAACTTCTTTTATCAGATCTGTGATGTCGGCTCTATCTGGATTGATGCAACGAAAATACTAGTTTTTTTTTTTTTCAGCTTATTCTGGCCCACTGCAGGGCAAAGACCTCCCCCATCACTCTCCAATTTTGTATATCATTTGCCTTCTTCGACCAATCCGTTAAGAAAATCGTCTGAATGAAATCGACGTGAATAAAATTTACTTCAGCGTTTTTTCTGTATTACCTAAGCTTAATAAATACCTACACACGTATATACCACTTCTTTAAACTCACCGCTCTTATAAACTTAACACAAGTAAGTAACAAGTTGTTGCGATACGTTGCCAGCTTACTAAATACTTTTACAACAAGAACCATTTAGCTTGTACAAGTTATGAATCTTCAAAAATATGTGCACTACCACTTTCCACTCTCAGCTCTGTTAGTATGTGAAAAGTTTCACATTTTCAAAAATAGTGGTACTAGATTATTTTTTAGTTAACTTATTGCTGGTTCAAGATGCAAGTTCCACGTAGTGTATCTAAACTTGGTTTCGTTAACGTAACATCCGCTTCCAAACCTACAACGTGTCAACAGTGTATCATACCCGTATCTAACGGGTTTAGAACGTTCATCATACGGGATTAAATCCCACATTCAAAAGTATGAGACCACTAGACCCTTCCGACATTGTAGCGTGTACTACACGGAGCAACAATATTATCGGCAAGAATATTTTGCCGGTGTCGACCAGCAACGGAACACGGAATACGGATCAGTTACAGAACGGTTTACTGGACACTGGTCCTTTCAATACGAAGAATATTTTTTTTTCCTGATACATTAATAACACGGTCATGGTTTGGTACGGTGTAGTGTGTAGAATCCTTTACTGTTGCATGTCAGCACACGTCCACGAAACAAACTGTACTTTTTATCAAAAAGCAAAGCTTTCGAAAATCTCAGACATTCAATAATCTTCAAGCAAAGGCAAGTGCATAGCAATCCCAAGTTCTATAACACGTAATTTACACCTATTATTATGTTAGTTTTACTAAGTCCGGTACGAACTTTCAATGCAAACTTAAACTTTGCACTCCGAACCGTTTTCTTTTTGCTTTATGCAGTTTCCGCCTTCGTAGCTTTTATTGCTTTTATCTTTTATCTTATCTTTTTTAATGTGAAAACTTTATTTTTTTGTGATATTTAGATTAGCTCCAGAATATTGCAGAGGTGTGTTGGGGTAGATAAATATTTTGATGTTTTAGTTGTTTTCAGTTGTTAACTGGATGTTAAATTGGTGGGAAATAAGGTCGTAAGTTCGTGTGTTATTTCGTTTTTGCGACCGAGAAAATTGTTATATGGTTAATAGGTAATGTGTTTAGGGTGGTGGTAATAGTACATTATGGTACAAGTGTGTAATGTTGGTGATTACCGCCGAGGCGCCATTGAGACCCGAGCCGTTAGGCGAGGTTCTTAAGAGAGCCAAGGACGGTAATCATCAACACACACGTGTATCATACGACGTTTTTCAACACACTTGAGAATAAAATAATACTAAAAATAACTATAATTTCAACAGTGAAAACGAGTTGTGATTTTTTTTTCGCAATGGCGGGAATAATTAATCAGTTTTCCTATGCGCGCGCATCTAACAATGGCGATCGGCCATAGACTAAAAGAATGAGGATTCTTTTTTTTGGCTTTTCGCGGATAGCGTTTTAGCCACGTACGAAATGGGGAATTCAAAGTTTTATTATTAAAAAAAAAGTAAAAAAAAAGAAAACAAAAGTTGCATTTGAGTGAAAGTTTTATTTATTAAAAACTTATAAGTTGAAATTATCTATGTAGATACGAAGTTGTATGAAATGAGCAAGCAATAGGTACATTAATTTATTTGTACTATTGAACACGATCTTTTTTGTATCGAAACTTTTTTAAGAACAAAGCAATTCAACCAATCAAATGAAAAAAAAAACCCTATAACTCACTTGTGAATAATAGCAATGAAAAAGTCACAGTTTGATTACAGGTGTCATTATGTGCCTGATTGCGGTGAAATTAGAGCCACTTTATGAGCAAGTGTGTTGAAAAAAATATTATAAAGGGTGTAAAACACCTCTTCACGAAGCCGAAAGGCACTTGTTCTCCTCATCATTGCGATCATTTTTTTGTTCTACACCATACCTGGGAACCTTCTAGTTACGGAGATATGGGGGGTCAAAGTTACAACTTTTTGACAATTTTTTTTTTAAATACAAGTTTTTTTTGTAAGATTTTAACTTTTAATACCTCTATAACCCCCGTACTATTCAATCCATACATCAGCACAATGTTTTAAGTGCGTTACATTGATTTCTACCACAAAACATGATTTATAACCTCAAAAAAAAAAGTTGTTTCCCAGCAATAATTTTTGCGTAAAGTTACTTAGTTTGATGTCCAGAATGCTTGGTTAACGGCTTTGTGATGAGGTGGTTAACACCCTGTATAATGAGTAGGTATTATACTGCAAACGTTAGAACAAGTTAGTATGAATTACATAAAATTCTAGTTTCTTGTTTAATTTATTGGCTGATCTGTTATTGATTTGTATTGGCAACATTAGAACTCTGGAAAAGTAACATGTGCCAACGATGCGAAAAAGGTAGTGTGTTTGAAAAGTGCTTAACCTTTTCGATCCGAGTACATATATGTCAAGGTGTGCTCCAAAAATGTTTCCAACAAGGGAACTGGGTAAGGGGTCAAATCAATAAAATTCTCTAAATCGTTTGAAAATCGCACAAACATTTTCCACCATTGTTATAAATGTAACTCAGTATTAAACCTGACCAATTTCCGTCCAGTCCCACCAAACATTTGGGCGAAAGCCTACATTTTTAAACGCGATACGACAAACAAAATACTATTACACTTTCCCGGCGAAAATTCTCGCCCCAGTTCGCGAAAGCAGGGTTACTGGGCTAATAACAAAGGGAATACAACCTTATTGCTTGGAAATTAAGGTAAAATTTCCTTTGTTTGCTGCTGTCCTTTGACAAAAAGGTTCTGAAGCCATCGTGTCTAATGAGGCATGTAGAAAAAAGCAGTAGTGTTTTTTTCATTTTCCCTTTTGGCCCTCCGACTGTGTCTTTAAGAGGAAAGGTTGATTCAATATTAGCAAGGTTAAGTGCCACCTTATTGATAGGAGACCGGCTTTTTGGGTTCTTGTGGAACAAAGGGCCATTGGAGATGTTTTAGTTACTAGTAAATAGAAACGAACGTCTTAAAGGAAAGATTTTATATTACTGACAAAGTCAAGGGCCTATATTAATCAAAAGCAGGAGAGATGAAAACGAAATCGCTGTTTTATGTTATTGGTGCTGTCTTCATAGCAATCTATTAGTTTTCATTGACATCTACGAGTAAAAGTTGTTTTTTATTATTATTAATCGTTCGGATTGGGTGACATCCCACCAAATTCACACACTAGGGATCTAAATAAATGGTTTTATATTGTTTAATCATCTTGCAAATCTCCTAGTCTTCTCTTCTCTACTCAATTAACCGCTAGTCTATACTTTCTCTTTCTCCCACACTCTCGCTTTTACTCACTCAATAGTATCATTAATCCCACTTGTACGATGCTTAACAATTCGCTATTTTAAATCTGCCATTTCAAAATCTAGACTACACCCACCCATACGAAATCGAGCGCCGTTAATTGGATAACAATCGGCTCATGCCAAAAATGTGAAACTGCCAATACGGCCTGCATTGTCGTTTTACATTTTTGGCCTACAGACCTATTTCTAAAACTTTAAAACTACAACCACAAACAAAAATATCTTCGTACTCGTACCATACTCATCCAAAAGTAATAAAATAAATAAGTTTTTGGCAAATCCTCAAAATAATGCAACGGGAAACATCACTTGTTACTACTGATTGCAAAATAAAAGAAATATTGCCTTAGCGGGTTATTGCCCTGGGCGGTGCTCTTGGTGTGAGCTATTTTAATGCTCGTAAGAAATGATATTGCTTTTCTCTGGCTAAGAGGGGCCCGCAAGGGCCGAAGCCTGCCGGGGTTGCGGGACTGTTCGAAAGAGATACCGCGGCCCCGGAACGTAAAGGGCGAGGAAGGAACGTGGATGGGTTTTAGTCAGTAAGAGTCTGACACTCCCTCCCGCTCCGCCCAGAATGGGAGAAGTCATTTGATGATTTCCCATCCTAAAAAAAAAAAAAAAAGGGTAAGGTCGCGACCTAAACAAAGTGAATGTCGCGTTCATTTTCGGACGAACCCTAACGTGTGGTCGCGCCGACAAAAGGCGAAATCGGCATTCCGAATAATGAGTGACACATCACCGCACTGATCGCGGATTTGTGAGACGGATCGCTTTGGTTAGGACGTGGGGTCATTTGTTTGTAGTTTTAACTAAGAGGTAAACTTACCAAAACCTTCTTCAAGAACAATCAAAAAACTATTAGATAAACAGTGTTTTATGTAAAACGTTGGGACTTTTGGGGAAGAAACAACTATTTTTGACAGTTTTTTATAGAAAGCGGCTGGAAAATGTAGTGAGGAAAATGAGGAGTTTGAATTTGGATGCTTTAAGAGTACGGAAGACCAAAGAAACGATGGATGGACTGTGTGAAGAATGAGATCCCTAGAAAGGATGTGACACCTGATATTACAGACTACCAATTAAAAGCCAGCGGCGGTGCAGCGCAGAGCAGAGCAGCGGTGGCCCAGTGGTGGCGACCCCGACTTACGTTCAGTAAGTCGTGGGTTCGAACCCAGACAGGTGCATTACTTTGTGTAATTTATTACATCACCGCTGCTCTCAAAACGGTGAAGGAAAACATCGTGAGGAAACCGGCATGTCCTAGAACCATAAATTCGAAGACATGTGACATCTACCAATCCGCACTGGGCCCGCGTGGTGGATTATATAGCCCATTCCCTCTCATAGAGAGGAGGCCTGTCCCAGCAGTGGGAACATTAATAGGGCGATGATGATGATGATGAATTAAACGCCTGCCAAAGTATGTATTTTGTGTTTTGTATGTTAAATTTAAATTCCTAATATGTTTATATTTTTAAGTATTCCATTTTCTCATCTTTTACACACTATGTCTCCTTTCACAGGTAAGCTGGAAGAGATTTCTTTAGAAATAAGCATCACCTTTGTAGGTACTTATTTTCTATTCCTTTCTTCTTTTCTGTATGTATTAGTGTGTACATTAACTGTTAAATAAAAAAAAAATTAAGAGTAACAGACATGCTGAGCTGACTAGAAGTAAATTGGTTAAAAGGAAGGAAAATGATGATGATAAGTTTTATAGAATTCTTTTCCAAGACAAAAATAATAACAACATCCAATCAAACACGCACAATTCACCTTAAAAGCACAAATTTATCAACTGAACTCACCAGAAACCATTTTGAAATTACAAAATCGGACCCTAAGCCGTCGAAATGTAGGACAATAGTACATTGATCTATAAAGGTACAGCAACAATAGAAGCAAACGAAGCGACGAGGTATTTCCTTCGCAAAAACGATGTCGCAGTCAAAATGGGTCCGGTGAAGCAAGTTGGAAATGTCAATGGGAAATGTAACGAGTTGTAGGCAAAGATGAATATTGCATTTGTACTGCCTACTGATAAGATTGTTCTGTCTGTGGAAACATTTGAAAGTGTTCGAAAAAAAATGAATTGTAGTGGTACAATTGATTTGTCTTTGGAAACATTTGAAAGTGTTCGAAAAAATGCATTTGTACTGATAAGATTGTTTTGGTTGTGGAAACATTTGAAAGTGTTCGAAAAAAAGGTGCTAGAACCATTTAACAAGACGTTTTAGGTTTACTTTTGTTTATATATCTTCAAACAAGCTGTTATCTTTGCTACCTATTAATATATTAGGGTAAAAACAATCAATTGATACACTTTTTAAGAGCTGTCAAAACGCGGTTCTCTCACAGATTTTGTATGGCAATAGCACGCTGTGACGTCACTGTTTAATGAACTCAATGACTCAACTATTTATTGATTCCAAAGCAACTGAAAATCGAATTTGGCCATTCATTGAAAAATAAATTTTGTTTAAGGCCCACAACAAACTTATTTTTTAAGAGATTGGTGTCTTAAGGTAATTTGTTCTATGGTGTCATCTTGCATACCAATACATTATCAAGTATTGTGGGCCCACGTGATGGATTTTTGTCCACAACCTCTGTACACAGCAAACCACACCACACACCAACCACAGCAGGCAGCAGCAAGGCACATCTAATATTAGATAATCAGCCTAACCATACGGTTAGGCTGATTATCTAATGTTAGATTATAGACACTCTGAAGACACACAACAACCGCCGCAACAGCCGATCGGCCCGATCTTTAGGTTAAACCGTGCTTGCCTAGGTTGTTCTGTGGATGGGTGACCACCCTTACATACCAAGTTTCCTCCGTGCCTCGGAAAGCACGTTAAGCTGTTGGTCACAGCTGTCATTTGTTGATCTTTTACTGTTGTTACAGGTGTCTCACAACCAGTCTAACCTGCCTACCGTATTACCCTTAGTAACTGGCTGTCTTTTGTCCATCTTTGGTAGTCGTTACAGTGGCCCAAATAGTCTGACAACCAGTCTTACTATATAGACTACTAGACTTACGTATTACCTAGTATCAAATGGGTTGTGGAGATCAGATAGGCAGTCGCTCCATGTATAGTACTGGTATTCAGCTGCATCCGGTTGGACTGGAAGCCGACCCCAACATACTTGGGAAAAGGCTAGGCACATAATGATGAGACACTCTTTGAAGAAAGTTTTAAGGGAACCATCGATTCGGCTACCTAATTATCTGAAATAATCCCCTCATCAGGACTTAGAGCAATCAAGAAAAAAGAAAGACCTTTGGAAAACACGCGACGGCAGAAATAAACATGCTTAAATCCGTAATACCGAAAGCAAGTCACACATTTCATATAAAATAATGAACGAAAATTGTACTTCATGCAACGGCGTAAAAGGAAAGTGAAAAAAGAAAATAGCTTCTGTTTTCTCAGATATTGTAAAAGTTTTTGCAAATAGGGTTTTTTGAGGCCGTAGGTGCTGCTTAGCTATTCAGTGTTAAACTTCAAACATTAAAACAACGACTTTCTTTTGGAAGTCGAATGTGTTACCTCTACCTTGGGCTTATCTTAAAAGATGGTGGTCTGGAAGTTGTACCGTGGGCTTGAAAAAGATAGAAGTATTTCAACTGTGTTTTTTTAAGAACACAACTTAGGGACATTAGTTATAGGTTGAACATAAAAAAAACAAGAAAAACCGCTGAAAAAAAAGAATACGTGCTTTGACGTGGAGTTGCGGACACCAGCCCGTTGTACAATACAATACAATGTTATTAATATCGGTAAGGGCTAGCACAGGGCTGGTCTTAAAGGTTATAGTGCTAGTTCTTGTAATTGTAAAAAGAGGACGAGGGCTTATTACAATCCTGTTGAAACTTGTTGTAGAACTATGTGTGAAAGCGATTGCCGCTTGTATGGGTAGGCATTCTTTTAAGCTGTGACTTATAGTTATAGCTAGATACCTAAACGATTGTATTGATAGTAGACAGTTCCTTACAAAAAACCTCAAGTAATCTAGCCTTAAAGTTTCATTAATGACCAACAAAGGAGACCCATATTTAGCAGGAAGCAGCTACCAACCGCTTGATAACACTCCCATTCTCCCTTTCACGAAAAACCCACCCCAACATTGAAAACGCGCAAAGCATTCTAACAAAAAAGCGCGGTCAAATATTTTGACTGACAGCGCAAACTCAGCCCATTGTGTCTCGCGAACTATGACCGAGACCAAACAATGACATCGCATATCAATCTGGTTCTAACCGGTTTGCGTGACAGCGGCCATTAATATAGTGCCGAGGGGAGGGAGGGGGGGCGAGGGGTAACAAACATGGAGGATTTGTTTTGGCGCGCTCCGAAATACGATTAATTGATACCCGGCACGCTAACGTAGTGTTATCCCGTTTTCGATATGCGAATTTGCGAACGATTACGCAAACTGTTGTTGTATGATTGCTGTTTGGTAATGGAGGGTTTGGTGGTGTCTACAAATTATTTTTTTGTTTATTGTATGGGAATTTAGATGTCAAAATATAAGGTGGAACGAATAATATGTGACAACTGTCAGTCGAATAAACTATTTTTTTCGCGACCCACGTGTCTTATTGGTCTCCATCAAAGAAGTTTCTAACAGTTTAAAAAATAAACTCGATTTGAGTTATCTCCTCTTTACTTTCTCATAATCAGAGCAAAAGTTAACCTGATCTTAAATGTAACCAGACTTCTCTAGTAGACACCAGAGAAAATATACAGAGTTTAACGGCTATGACGCTAAAATCTTTACTTATTCCTTCCGTCACTATGTTTTTTAAATAATTAATGGATCATGAGAAACGTTCTGGTTATAGATATGGTTCATAAAGGGTCAAAGTTCCAACTTTTTCACGACTGCAACTTTTAAATTACTACCAATTCTATTGGCTAAGTTAGCAATGAAAAATAACCTCACTAATATATTCTCAAACTCTTTTCCTAACCACAAACAGTTTAACAACTCTCAAAATTACAACATAACTAAGAAACTCCCTATTACCAACACGGAACCCCACTAAAAGTGTCACATTAACGTTCAAAACGAAATATGTTTCAAAGTCATTTAACAAAAAACTTGTTTCAATTCTTTTGCGTGACATCGCTGAATGGAATGACACCTATTGAAGAGAGCCGTTAAGAATTTTATAAATAAGGAAATCTTGAAGGTCAGGCAACCATCTTTGTAAAGGTTTTCGTTTAATTCTTTTTTTCAGCGATATCGGAGAATGTCACACGATGGGGGTGTGTATTTTTTATTGTGTAGGCCTTACTAAGGTAAGGTAAGTTCCTACCTCACCACCAAAACCAAACTTAGGTTTCTGCAAAAAGCATTATTTATTTATTTAACAATTTTATTGATGTACACACTAAATATAAAAAAGAGAAGAAAGGAACAGAAAATAGTACAAAGGTGATGCTTATTTGTAATGAAATCTCTTCCAGCATACCTGCGAAAGGAGATACTAAAAAAAGAGATGTAGACAGTCATCTAGCAGAAAAACAAAATAAAGGACAACAATATATTAATAGACTCGCTCTTTTTTACATGTAACTTAAACATAACTGGCGAAATGTAGATGTACTATTGGGTACACTTCTGCCTAACCCTCGGATTCCAGGCTTGATGTTAAGGCATACTTGTAAGCACTATTCGAAATTAGCATCTGCACCTCAACCCCAGCTATTTGGCTTTAGTGTCAATTTCAAACTCCATTTACTCCATACGCACACTTATAAAAGCACCGAAGTGGCATCATCAGGATCAACTAGTATTATTAAGGTGTGGTATAAAAGGTGTAAAAATACCCTTAAAAGCAGAGAGGCACTTGTTCTTCCCGTCATTGTGATATTTTTTTGTTCTACACCATATCTGGGAACCTTCTAGTTACGGAGTTATTGGGGGTCACAGTTTTTGCCAAGCTTTTTTTAAATACATGTTTTTAATGTAAGAGTATTAGACACCTCCACGATCCTCGTACTATTCAATCCATCCATCAGCACAACGTGATTTTTCTCCCCAAAAAAACTTCGTTTTCCAGCGATAATTTTTGCGTAAAGTTACTTAGTTTGATGTTCAGAATGCTTGGTTGACTGCTTCGTGGTGGGTCTATTTACACCCTGTATGCTATGAGATTTAGTAGAGAGCATTCTTTATAAAAGCTTGTTTTAACATTAGCAGAAGTAAGTCAAGGCGTCCTTCGATTATTCATTATTCTTAACCGAAAACATTTATCTATATACCTACCGGTAATCGAATATAATATCTGAAATATTTTCCCCTCTGACCTTATCCGCTTCCGTTCAACATACATACCTATTTAACGAATCTATAAGTCAAACGCTTATAAGGCAAACAAGAAATAATATTATGTAGGTACGTATTCCATATAATATTCTCTAGCTGACAAGCCGGATATTCGATGAGAAAAGGTATCCCGTGGCCTCTTAATTAGTGTGTGAGAATAGGACCATCTTCTTATATTCATTTGTAACAGGTAAAATGGTAAATTAACTGTCTTGTAAGAATTTGTTAATGAGTCCAATTGAGGATCAATAAGTAAACGTAATGATTTAATACATATTCATCATTCACCACCATCATTTCAGCCGAAAGACGTCCACTGCTGGACATAGGCCTCCCCCAAGTGTCGCCACATTGACCGGTCCCGTGCGTTTCGCATCCAGCGGTCACCTGCATCGGCTTCCGGTTCGCGGTCGCTACTCCAGAACTTTTCGGCCATCCGTTCTGCGAGCAATGTGCCCTGCCCACTGCCACTTAAGTTTGGCAATTCTTCGGGTTACGTCGGGTTACTACATAATTATTAACTACATAATTTTATAATATCTAAATACGACGATGACACGGAATAAGCACCTAAATGATTAAAGAAAAGATTTGTACCTAACACAAAATGTTTGAAAACAGCAAGTCCTCGCAAATGTAAATCTGACACAATATCTTCTATTCCAGTCTAAATCTAAACTATAGTGAGCTAAAATAAACTACAAAGTAATAACACTATAATTTTAACCCCGGTTCAACTATTCCACACCAAAATATAACCTCAACCAACCAAAAATGGCCGACCAAGTCGCAGATTGTCCCGATAAGACCTGAACTAAAAAGCCATGTCATTGAAATCCTGAAACTTGACGCCTGAAAGACATTTTTCGGCCTGAAACCAGCTATTCAGGCGTAGTGACGTTATCGGTCGTATGTGGCGCAACTTTACGAAAATCATGAAAAACATTAAGTTTATACTACAAGCGTTCGTTTTATGTATAGCTAGATTTAAGAATGTTTTTGGTATTTTATGGATATCCCACATCATGCCGTCAGCATTTTCATTGAAATAAGGAAAGTTATGTTACTTCTTTTTCGTGTCGATGATGCGCATTATTATCTAATAAAAGTTTCGACCAAAACTCAGCCATACTGCCGGCTTTGGTAGTGCCTTCGGACAAGTCCCTTAAAGTGATGGTGGAGTTGCACATAGAACAGGTGGACCATGATTTGGGAATTATGCTAGGATATTACAAATCTTATTAACGGCCGAAATAGGTAACATGACCTTTTCATAGATATTTGAGATAACTGCCAAAAGCGTTTCCTAATTGACGATTTCATGGATGAAAGTTATTGAAAAATGTTAACTATAAACATTACTTTTACACATCATTCTATGCATTTGTGCAATCTAGATTGATTAGACATTCACCCTCTAAGAAGAAGTACAATTGCTACAAGCATTATTTCGTTTTTTAGGGTTCCGTAGCCAAATGGCAAAAAACGGAACCCTTATAGTTTCGCCATGTCTGTCTGTCTGTCTGTCTGTCTGTCCGCGGATAATCTCAGTGACCGTTAGCACCAGAAAGCTGAAATTTGGTACCAATATGTATATCAATCATGCCGACAAAGTGCAAAAATAAAAATTTAAAAAAACATTTTTATTAGGGTACCTCCCCCAGACGTAAAGTGGGGAGCGATTTTTTTTTTAATTTTGACCCTGACGTGTGATATATTGTTGGATAGGTATTTAAAAATGAATAGGGGTTTTCTAAAATCATTTTTTGATAATATTAATATTTTAGGAAATAATCGCTCCGAAAGTCAAAAACAATGTGTCCCCCCCCCCTCTAACTTTTGAACCATAAGTTTAAAAAATATGAAAAAAATCACAGAAGTAGACCTTTATATGAACTTTCTAGGAAAATTATTTTCAACTTGATGAGTTGAATAGTTTTTGAGTTATATAGCACTTTTTCAAAAAAACGCAAATGATAACTTTGTTTTTCATACTATTACTATGAAAAACAAAGTTATTTTTGCTGACGAAAAATGTTGGTATTTTTAATGGTCTGGGAAGCTACGGAACCCTACAGTGAGCGTGGCCCGACACGCTCTTGGCCGGTTTTTTATTTTTTTTGTTTTTTTTTACTGACATACCGCTAAATTAGTAGAACAGAATACAGTTATCAGTGACAAACTGACAGTGTTTACTCCATTACTATCCGTCAATCTTTAATAACTAGAACACATTTACTTCTGTTAACTAGGCTTTTAGTGAAACGACTTTCTTATTGTAAATTTACTTCCTTGTTTTGTCAATGTCTTTAATTTGGTAATGTATTTGTTGTATTTTAGTGTTTCAAGGCTAATTGCTCCAGCAAACTTCGTTTGTTGTGTTCAAAACTTCACTGTCTTGTAACCACTGACAAACTTACACCAGTATAGAGGTGGTACCCACATTTTTGAACCTAGGGGTATCATGCTAGCATGATCTCGCGTCCCGCCCTGGTTCAATCCATGGTCCGGAGCGAGACGGAAAGGGAAGCCGTCACCTCCTTCTGCGAAGCAGTCATGCTAGCGAAGGAGGTGGCGGAACGCGAGAGGGAAAGAGCCTCTCGCCACAGCCGCCGCGGGAGACGCACCGGGGGGCGTCGGGGGCCACGTGGTGGCTACCGGCCACCGCAGACGCGGGCCTGTGGACGGTTAGCTATGGGCTAGCTAGCCTTGGACTCACGTAGATCTAAAGTTACTAATAATAAGCTTAGTTTAATGTAACGTGTCCAATGATGGAGCACGATCGTAGATTTTTTTTTAACCGAGCAAACAATTAATACATGTAAATAAGAGCGCGGACCACCACGTCTGCGGTAGAAAATTTCTAATAAAAAAAAGTTCGAAACTAAGACACGACACCTATAGATTTTCGGCTTCATGTGAGTACTGTATACGAGTAATTATCACTAGTTTCGGGGAAAGAAAACATCGTGAGGAAACCAAACCAGCATGCTTGAGAGATATTTCTCGAAGGCACGCAAAGCCAAGCCAGAGGCATAAAATTTCTGACACCAGAAAAAAAAAGTCGGAACACATGTTTTACCAGAAACCACAGATAAAGAATCTAACTTCATACACAACTAACACATTGAAGATCTCCAATTAATCTAAGAACAAAACAGAACAATACATTTCCCTACAACAATAAATGATCAAATCTATGAGAGAATCTAATACTACCGTATAGGTCGGTCCAATAAGGTCCCTGTCTGACTACGGTCCCGGATATAATGAACTACGCCCAATAATAAACGTATGTTGCTAATAAAGGGAACTAAAGCAATTGTATGAGTAATCAGTGGTGGTTGGTCGTTTGAGAAGATATGTTATGTCAAGCTATATGGGCAGTGGCTGGGAGATTGTATTAGATAGTGGGGGTTTTTTCGATCTGCCAAGCCTTATTTCTTATTTGAAGGTTGCGGGAATCCGTTGGATGCGAGTCGCACGGGACCGGTCAATGTGGCGACACTTGGGGGAGGCCTATGTCCAGCAGTGGACGTCTTTCGGCTGAAATTATGATGATGCTGATGAAGCCTAATTTCTGTGTTTGAGCTGGCTTCCAGTCAAACGGGATGCAGCTGAATGCCTATCTGACCTACACAACCCAGTTAGTACTGGGTAATACGATTGGTTAGACTGGTTTTCAGACTTTCGGGTCACTGACTACCTGTAACGACTGTCAAAGATCTACAATTGAAAGCCGAGACCGACAGCTTGACGTCACGAAGCACGGAGGAAACTTAGTATATTATGGGTGGTGACCCATCTATAGATCAACCTAGGCAAGTGCGGCTTAACCTGAAGATGAACCCGAGCGGTTGGTATTAGCTAACTGTATATCTGACTTACACTACCCAATTACTGGATGATATGATATCCCTAGGCAAGACGTCCTATTCTCATACTTTCGGACTTCAGACTAACGTAACGACTACCAAGATCCTACAAATTGCTTAACGTGTTTTCCAAGTCGTGGAGAGGTGTAACAGACGGCCAATCGAGAATCAATAAATGACACACTTATGTACTCACTATACGCTACGACCGACCACATCAATCGCTTGTCATCATATCATTTATTTTGCAGGGTGAATTATTAGCATATATCAAACATTAATCTCGAAACTTATCTACAGAAAAATCCTTTCGAGAGCATTCGAGAACAAGTCTTAAAAGTACTGACTGAAGGAAAACATGTGATTATTTCTAAGAAAACTTGATCCTACTCCACAATAACCAGTAATGATGAAACCCAAGAAAACACGCACCCTTATTACCTAAGAAAAACAGGAAAAATATAAATCTGTATACACATTCGGTCCGTACGGTTCATTGAACTTCACATCTGGATATCCTTTTGAGGGGTCCGGAGAGGAAACCATGAGTTATTTGTCAAATAGAAAATCTTTGACCGTAATTGCAGTCTCTTTGGTAGTCCGAAAATTGGGACAGGAAAATCTTGTTCTTCCGATGTTAAGTGTCATGGGTTTTATTGATTTAGCTGACTTGATAGAAGGTGGTAACGAACGGTGACACAAACCAGAGAAAAAACTGAAAGATATCTTTTATAAATCAACAAAAAAAACACATCTGTAGAATATGTTTTTTTAGTTGATATATTAAAGATCTTCCTCTAGGTACATAAGAATCGTCAAAAGATGCACGAGTCGGATTAGTTAGTGTAACCACTTCTTGTAGTGCATTAAAATCCTTTGTTTCTACGAAGAAACAAAGGATTTCATGCGGTTAACCATCATTCAGAGTATTTATTTCTAAAAGATACACCTTTTGAAATAAATGCTTTTTGGATACACAAAGACAATCAAAACAAATACAAAGCCGAAGCAGGGGACAATCGCTAGTGTGTGTGAAACCCTGGACAGTTTATAATTCTGCCATCATACATAGCATTTTTTTGCAAAAAACTACCTCACCACATTATTTAACTCTCATGAAAAATTTCATCCGGATCAAGAACATTTCTTACACCCTTCATAAAAAAAGTTTTTAACTTAATCCAAAGACACAGCAAGGGTTGTCAGTTGTCATAAAAAGTCTGTTTTACCGACACGTAATGGTAAACTGTCGGTAAGAAGTGTGGTAGGAAGAGGGCCGTTTAGATAACTAACTGTGACACATTACTTATGCAGTGAGTACCTTTGACGGCCTGACCCACACGCACTTGTAACCTCTGCCCTATTTTAGTTTAGTATATTTATGTAAGTAGGTTTTTATGTAAGGCGAAACGCCCTTGCTTTACATGGTTTTTATGATGTGACAAAACATCGAGGTATACACATAAAGCCTTTATAGGTTTTCTTAATGATGGTAAAAAACACGTTGAAATGCTAAAAGGACAGCGTGGTCACATAGACAACAAAAAAAACTACTTTATTTGATTAAATCTTTTGATATAGCATCCGCTGGATGCGAATCGCATGGGAGCGGGTAATATGGCGACACTTGGGGGAGGCCTATGTCCGGCAGTGGACGCTCTTGCGGCTGAAATGATGATGATGATGATGATGATATAGATATTGGGTAGATTGTTACAGGCACGTGCTTGTATTATGAAACATAGAATTTAAAAAAGTCTGCACTTGAAAATTATTTATCAAATATTTTGCACGACTAAGGAATTGTACGAAAACTCTACAAGGCTTTTTTGCCAGCAATCAATTTGTAGCTTTCCGGATACCATTAATTATTTACATAACATGCAGAGACCTTAAGGTGGACGCTCCAGGGTATTTGCAGGCCAGTGCTTGGTTGTATGTTGATGAAAATGTCGTTTGCAAATGATAACAACACAATAAAGTAGTCGAGTAAAAACTGTGTCGGTAAGTTCAATCAAAACTTATCGGCATAGTTTTTTTATAAGAACTTAAGAGAAGTAACATGGCGAAGTATATTATTTCTTCAATTGACCGAAAGCTTGTAACGTTAAAAAAAACTGTATCGTAACGTTGCGTGTCGTTCAGTATGTACATAAATACTTTAACTTCTAAACTCAGACCTGATTGTCTGTTAAGTATTTTACTGCTTTATTGAATTGCTGCTAAAAATATAGAACCAACTTCGAGGAAAGCGTTCATTCTTTGCAGAAAAAATAAGGGGTATCGTATTACCCAGTAATAACTGGGTTGTGGAGTTCAGATGAGTCGCTCTATGTAAAATACTGGTATTCAGCTGCATCCGGTTAGACTGGAAGCCGACTCCTAAATAGTTAGGAAAAGGCTAGGCAGAGATGATGATGTTGATGATGTCGAGAAAAGCGCTTATGCTTTACATAAACACAAGATGTTTTTAAGGCACGTGTTATCCTAACAAAAGAGTTCGGGACGGTAGCAGAAGTGTCGACAGACAAACAGCTAGATTGATGGATGACATTGAGAAGACCACGGGAAAGACCTGGTTCAGACCCGCCCAAGACAAGGGAATCATAGCACTTCAGAAAGTATGCCTATACTTATCAGTTGAATAAGACTGCCAATCATAACGGAGATCATCGTCATCTGTTCATTTTTGTTCATCGACTAGTCCATCAACTAGTTGAATTCGTCGACTAGTTTATGCGTCGACTTGGTTATGCAGACGTTGAAATAAACGTTGCAACGAAGTCTACTACGTTGACGGCGACGTAGACAGTTTACTTTAGACTCCAAAATAATTGCTCAAACAAATTTTAACTGTAAATCTAGCAGGAGACAGTTGATATTAGTACGGGACTGATGTAAAACTCTAGAACGTAGGCAAGTAAAACCAATTCATTCGTGGTGATATACAAATATGAACTCTCTTGTGAGAGGTTTAGAGTTAAAATTTGTTTGAGCGTTTATTTTATTTCTAAGGACGAACGACTTGCCTACGTTCTCGAGTCGGTAGACGCATTCAGTTTAGCCGTTGACTGCCGTTGAGACGTCGACGGATTCGACTAGTCCATGGACTGTTGGTGAACCGCCCATTCGTTGACAGTACGTAGACGGTCGAATTAACTAGTTCGTTCATTCAACGCTCATCACTAACAGATGAAGGTTTATTTAACATGGAGCGACTACTTATCGACTCGAGCTCCACGATTCGTCAGAATTCAGGGCCACTGACCACCTTTCAAACAGTCAAAGACCCAGAAATGACAACCGGACCAAATACTATAGGGATTTTATTTTTCTACCACCAAACCAGCAACCTAAATAATAACCGGGCTAGATACTATCCATTGCATATTGCTATTCGCATAATCCTGTACAGTTTGAAGAAAAAAGTTCTATCCAGCTATCCAAGCAAGTGATATAAAGCCTCGTTCACACTGATACAGCCGCTGGCGCCAGCCACTGGCGGGTGCATTAGCAGCGCAGTTTGAAATCGCATAAATATTGTTTACACAAGTGGGATGCCAAATCGAGGGCAATGTTTTACACCTACTCGGGCATTTATGAGTTTCATTTGTCATGGATGGCATAAGTAGTTAGGAACTTAGTTTGATGAAATGTTGTAAACGCTATTAGTTGGGAACACTTGCGTGCTTTGGGTTTAAAAACAGTAAGGGTGAGGCAAAACCAGCGTAATTATGTCATCATCATCAGCCTTTTAATGTTCCCACTGCTGGGACACAGGTCTCCTCTCTACGAGAGGGAATGGGCTGTAATCAACTGCGCGGGCCCAGTGCTGGTTGATACATGTCATCGAATTTTTGGTTCTAGGACATGCCGGTTTCCTCACAATGTTTTCCTTCACCGTTTTGAGAGCAGTTGTGATGAAATTAGTTCCACAAAGTAATGCGCCCGCCCGCCTGGGTTCGAACCTGTTCGCAAGTCGGGGCCGTCACCACAGGTCACCACGCGGTGCACCGCTATTAATCGTAATCTCTCGTAATTATGTGAATCGCGTAAATTCGGTTTCATACAAAGCTGGGCGCATTTTACGTTGTGACGTGGCGACGACTTAAAATATGTATGAAACAAAAATTACGCTCGTTGGGCCCATAACAAGCAAACTTATATTTGTCACTGATGCACTTTCAACTCTACCTATAGAAGAAATAAAAAATGAAAGGTATCTAATCTACTTAACTTGTTATATGAAAAAGCTACAGTAGACAAGTTTAAAAAAGCTGAAGTATGGGACTCGGACAAAAGTGGGAAGTATGTAAAAGTATCTGAGAAAAACGTACACTCATATTAAAACCGTTGGTATACTCGTAGTAGCGGTTTTTTTTTCATATTTTTTGTAGCACTGTTTATTTAAGCATTATCTGTTAAAATCTTGGTAACCCTTTCATTTAAGTCAATATTATAACAAGCTAAAATACCACAAGCTCTCGAGATCCAATCAAACATTTTTGATTACCATTAACCTCAAATCCAATAACCACACAAACCTGAGAACCCCCTTGCGTATCGACAACCTAAAAATCTTCCCCAACATATTCTAATTTCCATTAAAACATTGAGGAAATAAGGCACATTACAGCCAAGTTTTCTCGCCTATAACCCGGGTCACATGTTCGGTGGATCGTTAAATTTCCATACGTTACCTAAAGGAGTGGATGCCAGTGTTAACGGAAGGTGTAAACAAGTCAGGTGAGGAGGGGGGTTATTAAAGTCAAAGCCGCTTAAATAGTACCCTTCGGAATATACCGCGAAGAGAACATAAATGACACAAGAAATATTGTGTTTAGATATCGGTGCGTGATCTTTGATTGTACTCGGGTGATTCCAATACTTTAAAGTTAGTCGCGTAAATTCGGTTTTATACCCCATACTTGGGCGCATTTTACGTCGTGACGGCTCGACGACGTAAAATATGTATGAAACCGAAATTACGCTCGTTTTGCATCACATTTTAAATTACTTGAATACCTTCCCATTCAACCAGCCATAATTTTTATCTCATTAAATTATTTGGCATACAATTAACGAACCACCAGATTTAGCAAAATGTAACGGTAAAAAAAAACACTTTTGATTGCCAAAATTAATCCCCTTTTCATCCCACTGTCGGGGTGCCCCAAGTCGGCCTAGGCAAAGGTAGTTGTTATCAAACACCTCATTAAAATTTGGTGCTCAATTTACTTTTGGTGATCAATTGATGTTTTAGGTGACAAGATGTTAGTGGTCTTAAAGTTATTTTTGGTCATTATATTTTCCCCTAAATTATTTTATCATTTTCTCAAAAGCAGCTAGAAGACTAATTTATGCCCGGATGATGGCATAATGATCGCCCCTTTAACATGAAGCAAAATATACTTTTGATAACTACATATCTGCTTAACCCTTCAATGACAGGCGTAATGTTTTTTACCACCTTTGTATTATAAAGGGTGTAAAAAACCTCTTCACGAAGCCGAAAGCCACTTGTTCTCCCCGTCATTGCGATCATTTTTTTGTTCTACACCACACCTTCCAGTTACAGAGATATGGGGGGTCAAAGTTACAACTTTTTGACAAGGTTTTTTTTAAATACAAGTTTTTTTTGCCAGGTTTTGACTTTAAACACCTCCACGAGCCCCGTACTATTCAATTAATCCATTAGCACAATTTTTTAAGTGCGTTACATTGAGTTCTACCACAAAACATGATTTATAACCTCAAAAAAAAAGTTGTTTCCCAGCAATAATTTTTGCGTAAAGTTACTTAGTTTGATGTACAGAATGCTTGGTTAACGGCTTTGTGATGAGGTGGTTTACACCCTGTATTTGTTTCGACACAATTTAAGTGACTACAACACTGTAGGGGTACGAGTGGCAGGATTAAAGTTTGAACCCTTAAGTTGAAACTTCTTATCTTAGAGGTTGACATGGTAAAGTTCTACGTTATTAGTGTTATAAGATTGGGTTTTGTGAGAAAGGCCTGTCTAGGGTAGTGATAGGATTACTGGGGTTTCAAGCCTAATCAACATTCAAATCCGTAATGGGTTTTTGATATTTTGGTGTAAATCTTTGAACTGATAAGTTTTCAGAGAACGGGGTTGTCGTTTAAGGCCGCGTTACCACTATCAGGGACTTAAAAACACCTTCATAAAGGTTACAGAATAAGTGTTACATGTTGAATTGGTAACAGAATCAATTATGTTACACTTATAAATGTGTTTTCAATGTGTTAACCCAAAACACTTACAAAAGTGTAACCGTAACATACGAGTATCTGTAACAGATATAAAAGGTTTAACAGTGTTAATAAGTGTTTAACAGGTAAACTCAGCGTTGCCATTGGATAGCCGAAATCTAGTCGCAGTCTGTTGTAAAACTGATTATTTCAGTTACACATATTAACACTTATTAACACACAATATAAAAGGTTACAGTTTGATTCGGTAACATTATTGTATCTGTTCCATCTAAAAGTGTTTTTCTGTTGAAACTGTTTTAAAAACAGTGTTAAAAACACATTATTACGGATACAGTTTGAGTCCCTGACCACTATGTCGTCACGACAGATAATCGTGAAGTTTTAAGTGTCGTGGCTTGTGTATTTAAATGGAGGTGTTCACTGTGAAAACCTTTATTTAAATACACACACACTATAAACAGTACACAGTAATAGTACACACAACAGACAGTAATCGCGTCGTCCTATATGTGAACAGTTCACATAAAGGACGCCGCGATTACTGTCGTCCACGACTTTTGCCAATTAGAAATCAACGATAAATAAAATTAATTGTCACGACATAGTGGGAACAGGGCCTTACTCGTACATTAATGATGGAAAGGGGTTTTCAGATTTGTGCTTGAATACATTTTATTTATTTAGTTATTTATGTACACACAAAATACTTGATAGGACATTACATTAACGATAGAAGAGCACAAAGGTACTGCTTATTTCATAAGAAATCTATTCCAGCAGACCTGTGAGAGGAATTAATTATAATCTAACAAAACACAGAACCACACTTTCTTTTTTTCTATCTTCTTTATTTTAACAAAATTATGAAGCTCATTCAGATAGGTTACATTTAACAGATCTTTTAAAAGTGTGTGTAAAATTATTGTTTTCAAAATTAAGCTCTACTAAAACATAAATCGTATTGTTTTCGATAGTACAAGTAGTAACATATTATTATAACTAGCCGTACTTCCATTAAAAATGAGTTTACATTAGGTTCGGACCTATAATAAAGGTCTGACATAAATGATTACTACCCTAGGTACACTAGATTAAGTACCTGATACCATAATTGAGTGTTATTGCAAGAATTTCATTGAGTTCTATTTGAAATACAAAACTTTTAAGGTTTGGATTTGTTTTGAGGCGAAGATTCTATTTAAGTGGAAAGACTTTGAACATTATACCTAGTTCGAAAAAAAATGTCTGACAACCAGTCCTTATCAAGAGGTATCGTATTACCCAGTATTAACTGGGTTGTGGAGGTCAGGTACGTAGTCGCCCCATGTAAAATACTGGTATTCAGCTGCATCCGGTTAGACTGGAACCCGACCCCAACATATTTGGAAAAAGGTTACGTAGATAGGGCTGTGGTCTTTCTTACTTTTTCTTGTAACACCGTAACTGACGTCACAAGTTAAACGGAACACAGAAACTTTGACCCCTTCCTTTGTGAACTAAAACCTTTCAAGATCCTTTGTAACAAATTTGCAACAGCGTAGTAACTTAAAACAACAAAAAAAAACTAATCTGTTTTTTCAAATACAATATTCTTTAGCCTAAGGCTGCGTTCCAAACTGACATTGGCAAAATTCTTGAACGACAGTAATCGTGTCGTCTATATGTGAACACCTCCATTTAAATACATAAGCCACGACACTTAAAACTACACGGTTGTCTGTCGTCACAACAAAGTGGCTAGTGGGTACGCGGCCTAAGCCACCATCGCAACCTCCCGATAAAAAGCAACAACAATAAGATCCCAGGCAACGTAGAACATACTTGAAGTTTCCAACAACCAACCGACAATTTATCACGAGGTAGGCGACCGCTTAGCCAGCCCAAGCGCCGAAACCCTTTAACGTCCAATGTGTTACATTGAATAGAAAAGCGGGTACAAGTGACCTACGAGCATGACGGCCTTTTGAAAAGTTAAGGTGCGCTTACACGGTTATACAGAGCAATTTATGGCAATTTCAAGATTTTAGCATGTCTTACTGGAGATAACACTGCCATGTAGAGGTGTAATTAAAGGGTATGGAGCTTTAGGGATGTCAGGAGCTCGTGGCTAAATAATAACTGCCGCTCAGGCCGATCTTTAGGTTAAGCCGTGCTTGCCTAGGTTGGTCTGTGGATGGGTGACCACCCTTACATATCGAGTTTCCTCCGTGCCTCGGAAAGCACGTTAAGCTGTTGGTCCCGGCTGTCATTTGTCCATCTTTGGCAGTCGTTACAAGCAGTCAGTGGCCCAAATAGTCTGACAACCAGTCTTACCAAGGGGTATCGTATCATATCACCCAGTATTAACTGGGTTGTGGAGGTCAAATAGGCAGTCGCTCCATGTAAAATACTGGTAATCGGCTGCATCCGGTTAGAGAGGAAGCCGACCCCAACATACAGGGTGTAAACCACCTCATCACAAAGCCGTTAACCAAGCATTCTGTACATCAAACTAAGTAACTTTACGAAAAATTATTGCTGGGAAACAACTTTTTTTTGAGGTTATAAATCGTGTTTTGTGGTAGAACTCAATGTAACGCACTTAAAACATTGTGCTGATGGATGGATTGAATAGTACGGAGGTCGTGGAGGTGTTAATAGTCAAAATCTTTAAAAAAAAACTTGTCAAAATGTTGTAACTTTGACCCCCCATATCTCCGTAACTAGAAGGTTCCCAGGTATGGTGTTCAACAAAAAAAATATCGCAGTGATGGGGAGAACAAGTGCCTTTCGGCTTCGTGAAGAGGTGTTTTACACCCTTTAGTTGGGAAAAGGCTAGGCAGATGATGGGGCTTTAGGGATATCTGTTTAGGATCCTCCTACAAGAGCAAACTTCCCGTTGACCCCACCAGTAGGGTAGGCTAGTGGGGTCAACGAAACGACAGTTTTGATTTTTCCCGTTGACCCCACCAGTGGGACGAACCAGTGCAGTGGGATCAGCGGGAATGCACCGACGGGTGTTGTTTCGGGTGTGTTACTGCCCGTTTTTCTACATTGTCTAAACTTGCGGGGAACAGTTATAGCGCGATTTAAAATTTTGACATTAATTCTTTATTTGTGTCATAGAAGGCGCTGGATGTAAGTTTAGTGCTTTTTGCACTGTGTCTATAAAATATTTAGATGCTCTGTGTTAATAACTGACGACTGTCCTAAGCTTATCTGGTGATGAATGTGAACGTTTGTGTGTGTGAAATGCTACAGACAGACATCACCTTTCGGGAAACACAGGTACGATGTTATAAATATTACGAATGTTGTATTCGACAAGTCATAGAAGCGATAATTGTCATTTCACTGTAATAATATTATGCAGCATTAAAGGCAATATTACCTACTTCAATCAACTAATACGATTTGATGATAATTAAAAGGTATTTCTGAACTACCTCTAGAATTATTGCTGAAAAAGAAATGCCCGTGTAAGCGCAGCTTTATGAAAAACTACCGATTTAAATTCCAAGAGACGTCTTGTGAGAAAATAGTGTAATACAGAAGGGATTTCTTTTCTCATTTTATGTTATTGTAAGTTTTCGTTAGGTAAATCCTCGAGATTTCGAGGTTTTTTGTTTGAAGATTATAGATCGTGGGCTAAAAATAGATCGCCGTGTCCTTTAGGGATTTCAGTAAGCTAAGAAGAAAGTTCTTTTGTCTACCAACTATTCCTAATAATACTTTTTCTTTGCAAGTGTAAAGTAAGTCTTCAGTTTTCTCTGATATAATGATCCAAGAATAGATTGTTGCTAACGATACATCGTGGTATGGTGTGTACATGGTGTACACAC
This sequence comes from Xestia ashworthii, assembly GCA_950022955.1. Classification (NCBI taxonomy): domain Eukaryota; kingdom Metazoa; phylum Arthropoda; class Insecta; order Lepidoptera; family Noctuidae; genus Xestia; species Xestia ashworthii. The sequence continues at coordinate 21,742,357 of OX465562.1, forward strand.
CATATTAATTAATAGATTTTGAATAGGGCGAAACAATGGGCAACCTTATCGCTAAAATCGATATTTTCGAGGCTAATGAAGGTTTCACTGTACTTTCGAACTTCCTGGTTACCTATACATCATCATCATTATTCTGCCAGTATGCCAATTTATTTGGAAGCCTAGGTTGCGATCTCTCTTTTAGACCTCATGTGGCCTCATCTCAGTAGACACCCCCTTCCTAACCATAATTATTAACACAATCCATTCATCACGCATTTATGATAAGGACACGTTGTATCAGGCAACCAGTGTGATACGAGTAGTTATACGTAATGTTCAGGGTGTAAACGGACTCTTCAAGGAGTCGTTATCCAAGCATTCTGTACATCAAACTAAGTAACTTTACGTAAAAATTATTGATGGGTGTTTATTGGGCTGTAAAATCACTTTTTTTCGGTAGGACTCAATGTAAAACACTTAAAACATTGTGGTCATGGACTGGCTCGTGGAAGTGTTTAAAACAAAAATTCTACATTAAATTTAATAGAGAAAATTGGAACTTTAACCCCAAATATCTCCGTAACTAAAGTTCCCAGGTATGGTCATTAACAAACAACTGATCGCAATGACGGAGAACAAATTCCTTTTGGCTTCGTTAAACATTGTTTATCTGAAATATTTGTCCAAAATAACATAAGTACAGTATGAATGTGAAATGGAATTAATTAGGAACGGCCCTTAATTTAATAGTTGCCTACCGTTGACATAATCACTTTGAACTTTCTCCCAAGGGATACTTGGATATTAACCTAGTGGCATAAATATCCCTGTATTATGTACTGTAATTATTTTAGAGGGAGAGGCATGTTTTACTAAGGGATTAGTGGAAGGTATTCAAAAACTTTTAAGCTACTAAATTATGGAAATTAATGTCTGGTTTCGAAGCTCGTGGGTTAAATAACACGATCCACAGAGGTTGATCTTCAAGGTTAAGTCGCGCTTCCCTAGGTGGGTCACAAGATGGGCGACTGTCATAACATACCGGGTTTTCGTCTGTGTCTTGGAAAGCATCGCTAAGCTGTTGGTACAGGGCTGTCGTTTTATAAATTGCCTTCAGATTCTGTTGACTGTCAAAGATCTACATCTTTGACAGTCAACAGAATCTGAAGGCAATTTATAGTTGTTTTACCTTCATTATTATACTAGTGGCTTAAGAAGAGATTAAATGCTTAGCTATGAACGAATTTCTAATTTATCCTAACCACACCGATGACAGCCATCCCCCTTTTCGTACAAAACTTTTTTTTCAGACAATCCAAGCAGAATATTATTTTAAAAGTAATAAATTCAGAAAATTAAACTTGCCATCGAAACCCAATAATCCTACAGTTCTATCTTATAAGCACACATCAAGGTCAAACTGTCCCCATACCTACATATTAACCGATACACGCCGAATCAGAAGCGTAACGTTTCTTCATGAATATTTATAACTCCCTATAGGGCATAAACTGCTTGTGACTAACGATGTTTTGTTAGCTCTTTATTACAAGCCTATTTTAGAAATTCATAATGGTAAACGTGTCAAAATCAAAAAACAACATTACAGTTTTATCATGATCTTTATAAGGAATCTCTTATGTCAATGTTGGCAATGTTAAAGGGAGCGGTGTCTCGTCAAAAAATGTTTAACGTTGAAGTAACTGAGCAAAAATGATCTGTGGTCACATTAATAATTTAAAGAAAAACAAAAAACCCGACTGCGTAAAACTAATTTAAAAAAATTCGTGAAAAGATTAACTGAAATAAAAACTAAAAAGAAAGAAATAATCCCTATAGTTTAGAATTCCGTAACAAATCATAAATTCTAATGCAGAACAGAACGACTCACAGTCGGGGCCCCTTGGGAAGATTTGATTGGTATTTGAATGGGCCCCGACTGTGAGTCGTTCTGTTCTGCATTAGAATTTATGATTTGTTACGGAATTCTAAACTATAAGGATTATTTCTTTCTTTTTAGTTTTTATTTCAGTTAATCTTTTCACGATTTTTTTTAAATTAGTTTTACGCAGTCGGGTTTTTTGTTTTTCTTTAAATTATGTTTTTTTATTTTATACTTTTTAGTTACGAATAAAAACTTAAATCAATAAGTAAGAAAATTAGCGAGAGAGATTGTTTTGTTAAACAAATTTAAATCGTTAAGTATATAGGTATCCTAAACTGTTATTTAAAATGAAAAATGATAAAAGGAACCTAAAGATGATTTTAAAATACCTATTCAACGACACCCCACTTGACATAGTTCATCGACTTTTTTTTTTTTTCATTTTGACAATTTGGCGTCTGGTTGTCGCTGTGGTGAATTTTGATTACTGTCATGTCTTTAGTGACACTCGCAAGGTTAAGACGAATCGATTGACGTAAGAATTATCAAAATCGGCCTACGCATTTGGTCTCTAGAACGCCACATAGAAACAAACATACATACATACATACATACATACATAGACTGATAAACACATTACCCTCCTTTGCGTCGCGCAGTCGGGTAAAAAGAAGAACGCGTTGACTTGAAAAATAAATCCCTTCTTTTTTCCGTCGGTTAAAAAAATGATTAGGACTGATTGAAAGCGGAAGGCCAGAAACGGATGCTACAGTGCGACTATTGAGAAGGTTATGTTTATCAGTCAGTAGAATGTTAGTAGTTAGTTGATGAAGGGAAAATGTATTTTTCTACCATGGGTGCTGTAGAGATGGAAACATCATTTAGTGCTCCCAACAGTCCATTTGCCAAGACATAAAGTATGGCCTGGGTACCGCCAATCCATTTCCAAACCTTGATTTCCGCCGCCTAACTTGGGTCGGTACCAGGGCTGGCAGTCTCGACAGAGATAACGACAAAATCGTTAACTTTCGGTTGCTAATTACTAACGAATACATTCAGTTCCATTATTGATGCTTGCGAGTAATGAAAGTCTTTACATCCTAGATGCGTCTATCGTAAGCATAATTATTGCAACCGAATATATTCGGTAGTAATCAGCGATAGAAAGTTAGCGATTTTGTCGCTATCTCTGTCGAGACTGCCGGGCCAGGGCACTATAGCTCATTCGGAGTATTTACTTAATAACAGTGACACGTTCCGGGGCGTAATTTACACCTAACGCATTTCATTAGCCGAGCTAATTTACACGATGCACCTACTAGGAGATCACGAATCGTTGAGATTTTTTGCTATACACTTATTGACGTGCTTTGAAAGAAACTGTCTCAAACTACCAAGCTTCTTAACTTCGATGCACCTTATTGACAATCGCGTAAGAACTTATATTTAAAAATTATCGTCATCGGCAAACCATTCAATTTTACATGGACACCAATAAGTACTGTAGATAATGCACGAATAAATGGTCTGGTATTGTATGTTTGTATCCCATTAGCAGAAAAAAAAAAAAGAATTGAAACATCCGAATTGAGAACCTCCTCCTTTTTTAGAAGTCGGTTAAAAACAGGTAATTACTAGTCTTAGGCCATGTTCCCACTTTGTCGTGACGACTGATAATCGTGTAGTTTTAAGTGTCGTGTCTTGTGCATTTAAATGGAACGGTTCATATATGGGACGATCCAATTACTGTCGTCCTCAACTTTTGCCAACAAAAAACTAACGATAAATTAATCGTCACGACATAGTGGGAACGCGGTCTTACTGCAAAGCTGTTCATCAATACCATGTGAGATTTATTTTAAAAAGTGGCTAAATAACCAGCAAGCGACCATCAAAACCTTGCAGTTCATTGTATAGGCGTCGTACATCAGGTCCAGTTGAAAACCAGCGTCGGGTACTAGCTGCTCGGCAGTTTGCTGAACTGGGCCTTTTTGGCGCAGCCGTGAGACACACTATTTTTTTTCTCTTTTGTTTTCTGTACAGTTTAAGTTTCTTTAGTTACCTTTTATTGTTTAGTTTTAAGTTTTTTATTTTATTTTTAACTAGCTGACCCACGCAACTCCGTCTGCGTCACATAAGAGAGGGAAAAAATCCCCGTTTTTGCAACATTTTTCATTCCTGCTCCGCTCCTAATGGTCATAGCGTGATGTTTTATAGCCTAAAGCCTTCCTCGATAAATCCAATACTATCCAACACAAAAAGATTTTTTCAATTTGAACCAGTAGTTCCTGAGATTAGCGCGTTCAACCAAACAAACAAACAAACAAACAAACTCTTCTGCTTTATAATATTAGTATAGATTTTATTTTTATTTATTCCTATTTTTTGTTATGTTGTGTACACTTGCGGCATAAGCCAAATAAATATGTTTCTTTCTTTCTTTCTTAATAATTGGCTGGTCTCATTTGCGAGTTTACTTAGAAAGAACCTTGTCAAAATAGAAACTTTAACTAGGGCAAAATGAGGTATAGTGTCAAAGTTAAAGTTAAAGGACAAAAGACATACTTACATTCTTATATAAGGATAAAGCTCTTCCTCCTAGGGAAAATAACATCATATCTATAGTCCTCGAGGTAGGAGGCAGAGGTGTTCAACTAAGGTGGTTAATATCAGTTAGTTAATGTGCCTAAATCTCGAAGCTATCGGTGTTTGTATAAACAAAGTTAGCTTGAAATATCCTACGCTCGTCACCTACCTCACTTGGATCATAGAAAAACCAAGGAAAGCTTATCTGTGACGTTTTGTTTCTAACCGCCCTTATGCTAAATGTCCAACAGACAGAGATAGCAATCTTCCGTTACCTGTTAGTAAGTTATTGAAGATGGCCGTAGAAGATACCTAATGGGTAAATTAGAGTGCAACAAAAAGCCGGGCAAAAGTTCAGACTAGGAAGTCTGTTCAATTTTTTATTACACTAAATTCGAAATGATGCCAAAAAGTAAGTAGTAGGGGTCGAAAAGCTAATCTACGCCACGCTAAGTAGACTAAAACATTGCCACACCGAGATATGAGACGTTCTGTGTGTTTGCATAATGTATGAATTAGCGCGATTTATGCTGCGCGTTGTCGCGATATGGTGCGATGTGCCGCGATTGTGCGTCAGCGTTATTGTGACTTCATGTATAATTAATGTTGATTTGAGGGACTTTCCTTTTAGGCTGGTTGAATTTAATATCAGATTTGAGTGTTCTATTTAGTGGTTTGTTATTAAAATAAAAGGTGTAAATAAAACCTTAACGAAGCCGAAAGACACTAAGACTTGTTCTCCTCGTCATTGCATTCATTTCTTACTTCTGGATTGTGCCTGGAAACTTTCCAGTTATGGAGATATTGAGGGTAAAAGTTCACACTTTTTTTTTAAATACAAGTGTTTAATGTTGTAAGTTTACTTTAAATACGTCCACGAAGTGCGGACTATACAATGCATCCATATTATGCACAATGTTTTTAGTGCGTTACATAGAGTCCTACCGTAAAACATGAATTTTCACCCCAAAAAAAAATCGTTTCCCAAAAAACTATTCTTGCGTAGAGTTACTTAGTTTGATGAACAGAATGCTTGATTGACGGCTTCGTGATGAGGTTGTTTACACCCTGTATACTTGGCGACTAACAAAGAAGATTGATCTAAAAATACATTTCTTTTAAGGTTTCTATTTTGGGCTCAGTTTCATCCCAAATGAACATAGTCTGACGTCTAGAGACGTGGAAAAAACGGGTAACGATCTACCGTCTGCGCTGTACCGACAGGCTGACGCCTACTGTCAGTTTGTGTTTATGAATGTTAACCCATGGTTTTTTTTTAATTGTTTGTGTGCTTATCTTATTGGACTACGTTATCATTTAATGTGCTAGTAAAAGGAAATCCTTCAAGTGTCTTATATCTAACAGTACCTAGACGATGTAATCCTTATTTGAACCATTTTGAAGATAACAACATCAACAAATAATATATGTTACAAAGGTTTTCTTTTTTACTAAGTGTATTTTAATTCGTTTGGTTTACAATTATTTATAGATGATGATGGATGGACTGTGTTAAGAAGGATATGGTAAGAAAAGAAGTGTCTGATGAGATGACGAAAAATAGAGGAGTATGGAAGAAGAAGACATACTGCGCTGACCCCAAATGAGTTGGGATTAAGGCAAGAGAATGATGATTATATTTAAAGTCATAATTTCAGCCGAAAGACGTCCACTGCTGGACATAGGCCTCCCCCAAGTGTTACCACATTGACTGGTCCCGTGCGACTCGCATACAATCGTTTTCCGCAACCTTCAACAGGTCATTAGTCTACCTAGTGGGAGGTCTTCCAACGCATCGTTTTCCTGTTTTGCGGTCGCCACTCCAGAACTTTTCGGCCCCATCGGCCATCCGTTCTGCGAGCAACTTGCCTTGCCCACTGCCACTTAAGTTTGGCAAATCTTCGGGCTACGTGTCGGTGACCTTGGTTCTCTTGCGAGTGTCTTCATTTCTGATTCGATCACGCAAGGAAACTCCGAGCATAGCCCTCTCCATTGCCCTTTGAGTGACTTTAAGCCTTTTGATAAGGTCATAAGGCCCTTGTGAGACTTCCGTCTTGACTTTGTCTCTATTTCAAGTGTCGAACTTCTAATGGGTGATGGGCATGACCTTCATAAATACCAAACCAACAATTAGACTGGTTTACGATGAAAAATACGATAAAAGATCGTAAGTGGCCACTTTCACGCTCAGTTTACATCGGTGTATAGCGCTAGTCGGACATCAGTTTTGAAATTACGGCAAAGGTATCCAAAAACTAGCACGTCGATGGCGGCGTCTTTGAATCGATTTGATTTTTCCATCACTAAATAGTGCTTGTGATGTCACAGTAGGTAGTCAAAAAATGGCACGCTTGGTTTTAATACAGATCGTGATATTTGCGTTATCTAGGTCTATCTATATCTGTGCTGTTCACCCTAAATAACTAGGTATTTCGAGAACACGGCACAGTTATTTTTGTTTTAACGACAAAATTATCTGTTCTGTATGATTAAATAATACTTTCATTAGGCGGTACTCATCGGACTACAAATGATAAGGTTTTAGTAGTACTTGTTAATGAGACTGATTAGATAGTGCTGTCGAGATTTCTTACAGTTTTATGTAAGCGACATTGATGATTACTCAAAATTTATGGTTTTACTTATTTTTATGCTTGGAATGGAACGTAATAATTTTTATTTTTATTGTGTTGGCAAGATTGATTCATCAGCCATGTTTTCCGAAAACGTCGAGGTGAGAGGATTGCTGTACGTAATTTATTTATTTGTTTAAGTTAATATGTAAATAGGACGGTTTTTTTAATACCGGAAAACTTTGAATACACAAATGTATGTATTTACTTGGTATTTATGGAAATAGGATATGTGATTGTATGTTTATTTGAGATTAAAAACAAGTTTTAACCTTCCTCTTGCGGTCGCCATTTTGTTTTCTATGCTTTCATTTGTAAACCGGGGCGTAATTGATTAGCCATATGAGGCGACATTGATAGCTATCAATCTCGCCCCAGTTAATATAAAAATGGAAAGATATAAGACATTGTATCACTTATCAATCTAACCCCAGGTATTTATTTTGTTTGTAGAATCGGAATGGTTCGGACTTACAAGAAAACTCCGGGTACCCGCAACTACAAAAATTATAGTAATGAGACCCTCGAAGAGGCTCTCGAGAAAATCACAAACGATGAGCTTACTATAAACGCTGCCTCGCTTCAGTACCACATCCCATTCGGTACATTATATAACAAGTACAAAGGTTTACATGGAAGATCTGCCGGACTTACTGACTGATGTTGATTATATAAAAAGTTTAAAAATTATTTGCGTGTTTTAATGTAGACCCTTTATTACAAATAAAATAAACTTGAACTCAAATATAACACTAATCAATTTCACCCCTAGAATCAAAGTAGCCCCAAAAAATTAAAAAAATAGCTATTTTTGGAACCAATAATGTCATTTTTTTTTTTTTATTGTGTTTTGTTCCTTAACGGGGTGTCTTTCAAATTCGATGAAAAAATAAGGTGGTATCAAAGTAGCCCCAAATTCAATATTAAATTGATTACAAGCTTTTGTTTTTTTTTCTATATTAATACCAACTTTTTCCAACAAAAAAAAATAAAATATCAAAGTATGTCGTTAGTCCACCCTACTAGCATTTTTTTTAAATATGTAACATTAAAATACAAAGAAAGGCATCGGTTTACATTTTAAAATTAATCAATGCCACCTCGTTTTACGGTACCAAGGTTGGTGGCTGATGTACCGAACTAATTATTGTTGTAATTTGGTAGGTATTTATTTAGTTCAACTCATTCTGCCAATTTATTTTTTGATAACCTATTCGTAGTTTAAACGGACTCTTCACGAAAACGTCAACCGAACATTCTATACTTCCATACATCAAAATAAGTAACTCAAAACAAAAAAAATATTCCCTTTCAACATAGTGTGCCTATACTATTCTACTAGCCAAGCCCTTTCATTTGATACCCATATTGAGGGAGTTGTTGAATAAATATTTAATCCGCCATTTTGTGGCGGCGGCCATCTTGGACTTATTGTTATCAAACATAACTAAAAACATTCACCTTTCAAACAAAAAAAAAACAAAATCAAAATCGGTTCATCCGTTCGGGAGCAACAGTGCCACAGACAGACACGCACACCCACAACCACACACACAGACACGTTAAACTTATAACACCCCGACTTTTAGCGTCAGGGGTTAAAAATTCAATTAATAATATTCGTTCATTTAACGAAACTATTTTCACTCATTCCTATGTAGTTTTTGCTTCGAAAGCGACAGTAACCAAATAACGCAGTGGCCACGTCACCATCTACGGGAATGCTTTCGTAGTGATACTGAAGACTGTCTCCCAGTCCCAACTTTCCAAGTCACAGGTGAAAACCTAGTTTGGGAGCCAGGGGACTATCTGTGGAACATTGTCTGTATTTTATGTAGTGTATGGGGATCTCCAGGAAAACTTCAAACGACGGCGACGTTTTCCATGGTTTATTAAAAAAATTAAATCGACACCTTTTAAAACACGTCTTTTTCATTTCGTATTACTCGCCATCTCGCGTTTTTCTCTCGTTCGATTAGGTACTCATCCAATCATTGATTGATCAGAAACGTGCCTTTTTAACGTTTAGAAATGTTTAGTTATACAGCTTTACTACTCTTATTTTAATCCTACAGGTCCTTAAGATGTCTGTTACAATGTTGTCAATGTACTGGAACAAAAAATGTTATTTATGTATTTATTTACTGATAGAAACCAGTAGTGAACTCTGCAGTCTATCACTGCTGTCACTATCCACTATGTCACAGGAGTTTCTAAAAAAGTTTGTCTATCTAGAGCCTCGTCTATATCACTCAAGAGTCCTGAGACAGTCCTTTTCTAAAGATCGACGTGTATTATGTGTGTAGGATTTCCTATTAAGCGTTTTTATAAGACAACCACTTTTCACCCTTATACTCCAAGTTATATGGTTGAAAGTCGACCGTCATTGAACGCGGTAGTGGTTATAAATCGGTCGGCCAACTAACATTATGTTCTGTAATCTCGTCCTCATAATTTTATACAATGTAGTATGCACTCCTGCATGCTGCGCTGCCACAATATTTAAAGATGAAAATCTTCTTAAAAAACTAAACGCGCCCATCACTAATTTCCGGTAACATCCCTAGTGTCTCTTCCTCATCTGTCATTGTATTTCTTTGTGCGCTGCGTTGTTCACACAAATTATAGAAAAAGAGGAGAAATATTATATTTAGCATTTATTTTGGCTCGGAGGACCCACTTTAGTTATGGGGAAGAGGAAATCTGAAGTATCTATTGATTCACTTCATAGAGAGGTGAAAAAATTGAAAAAGAAAATGAGGCGAAGCCGCCATGGCCGCCATTCGGGTAAGATCGTGAATTATTATTATTGTGTAAAACTATCTTCATTTAGTTAAAGTGTCTATATATCACGTACAATCGAGGCACATATCTTTTACGAAAGATTAAAACCAATAAATACCCTGTACCCACACACCACGTTTTAATTTTTGTATTCTACAACCGCCATATTGAGCTTTCACGGGAGGTTAGCCGGCGTGATAATATCGTAGACCTCAAAAGCCTTCACGGGAGGTTGGCCACGAGGATCTTTACATCCAGCATACTGTAGAATACACACGCTATTGAGCTTTCACGAGAGGTTAGCCAGCGTGACAATTTAGCTGCCTTAATTGAGCTTTCACGAGAGGTTAGCCGGCAAACAATGTTATATTATTTGGTGGCCCCTAAGACGACCCACTGACCGATGTACCTAGAGCTTTCATGTAAGGTTAGCCATGGTCAGACCATAATGTTGGCGTCTTTTTTCTGCAGACGAGTATGACGAACATGGCATCCATGCACACAGTCGAAGCCGGTCACGCGATCGGAACCGTTCATATAGTCAGAGGCGGTCATACAGTCGGAGGCGCTCACACAGTCGGAGGAGTTCACATAGTCGAAGGCGCTCACACATTAGTCCTCGTAGCCACCCTAGTCCGATCAGCAGTTCACGTTCGCGCAGTCACTCAGTGGGTGAACACATGGACGAACACATCGAAACTCAGCAGAGTGAACCACCCAAAGAGCAACCGGCCCAGGGGGCAACTGAAGTACCTGAAGAAATAATCAAAATTTTAGGTGATGAAGGTATTGTTTCTCATAAGAAAGCTGAGGACCTACATAGCAGCTTGACTACAAGATGGATAGCTATTCTTCAAGATGGTCTAAATGCGGAGACAAGAGACATAATAAGAAGAAAATATGATACTCCTAATAACTGTCAGTTGTTGATACCACCCAAACTCAATGAGGAAGTAGCAGCAGCCATGAACGACAGTGGAACTAAGCGGGATAAAAGGATCAGCGATAAACAAGCCACATTGGCTGCCGCCATTTCTGCAATTGGACACGTGCTAAACATAATGTTGACTCAACAGAATATTAAAGAAATTGAAACACTAAGTGATGCTTCACGGTTATTATGTGACATATTTCACAGTGACACTGTCACAAGACGGTCACTAATTCTTCCAGGTCTAAATAAAGATCTAAGAGATCTAATGGAAAATACAACAATAACCGAATATCTGTTTGGGGACAAACTGCAAGATAGAGTGTCCGCCTGTAAAGCAGTAAAGAAGTCTGCCCAAGAATTAAAAAATACTGTGCCTTCAAGACCCAAGCCACCTGCAAAACGCAAGTTTAATAATAATAATTTAAACTACCGGGGCCCTCAACGACCACCAATGCCTCGTCCGAGCGGGCCGAAACCGAAGATGAGGCGTCCGGCATATCAGCAGACTGTGTCGTCGAACCGTGCCAGACGGTCCTCACCGAGACAACAATATCGTCGCCAGGCGCGCCGTTGAACCAGGTACAAACAGGCAGATTACCGTATTTCCTTTCTAACTGGGATAGCATCAACACTAACCCTACAATACGTGACTGGGTATCAGGGTACAGAATTCCATTCGCTAGTGAACCTTCACAGAGTTCATATCCAGCCAACAATAATTTTTCGGAAAAGGAAAGAACTTTGATTGCGTTGGAAATAGACAAATTATTGCAGATAGGCGCCATAGAACCATGTAATCCTGTGGATAAACAATTCTTATCTAGTATTTTCCTTCATCCTAAGGCAGATGGCACATGGCGTTTTATCTTAAACCTTAAGAAACTTAATACATTTATTAATACAATTCACTTCAAGCTAGAGGACATTAGAACAGCAATTAGACTAATGAGTCCGAATTGTTACATGGCAACTATTGATCTTAAAAATGCATATTATTTACTATCGGTAGAGAAATCTTCTAGACAGTATTTGAAATTTCAATTTTTAAACAAAATATATGAATTCACTTGTCTCCCCTTTGGTCTCAGCACAGCACCTTATGTGTTCACTAAGATTATGAAACCAATCATGTTCCATCTCCGGTCACAAAAGTTAATGTCAGTGATATACCTCGATGACATTTTGTGCTTTGGTGATGATTATGAAGAGTGCAAGAAGAATGTAGATATAACTATACAATTACTTGAAAACTTAGGATTCATAATTAACAAAGAAAAGAGTTGTTTAGTACCTAAACAAATATGTAAATTTTTAGGTTTTCTCTTAAATTCAACCTATTTTTCTATATCGCTCCCTGAAACTAAAATAAGAACTATTTCTGAAGCTATTAAAAATATTTTAAAAACAAGAAATAAATGTAAAATAATAGAGTTAGCAAAATTATTAGGCTTACTTGTAGCAGCATGCCCAGCTGTGGAATATGGTTGGCTATATACAAAAATCCTTGAAAGGTATAAAACAATAGCTTTATTAGATAATTTTGATAATTATTATGCAACCATATCACTGAATAGTAAAGTTGTAATGGATTTACAGTGGTGGACATCTCACCTGCACCATCATTGCAAAATAAAAGACTTTAATTTTAAGTTAGAAATTTTTTCCGATTCTTCACTCACGGGCTGGGGTCTTGTTTGTAATGGTATTAGAAGTCACGGTAATTGGACAGACCAAGACAAACTGTTTCACATCAATTACCTGGAATTGCTGGCAGCTTTTATAGGCTTGAAGACATTTGCATCAAACCTAACTAATTGTGAAATCTTACTTAGAATCGATAACACTACAGCCATAGCTTATATCAATAAAATGGGGGGAACCCGATACCCTCATCTCAATGATCTGGCTAGAAGTTTATGGCAGTGGTGTGAAGACAAAGGCATATGGGTGTATGCATCTTACGTAAGCTCCATAGAGAATACCATAGCAGATAAAGAATCCCGGCGCTCACATTCTGAGATAGAATGGAAGCTTTCAAACATAGCATATAGTTCAATTATTAAAAGCTTTGGATGTCCAGAGATTGATTTGTTTGCGAGCCGAGCTAATGCCAAGTGCCCAAACTATGTTTCATGGTACCCAGACTCAGATGCAATTTCCATAGACGCCTTCACACTTAAGTGGAATACAAACTTCTTTTATGCATTCCCCCCATTCGCATTACTAAGTAGGACTCTTCAAAAAATAAAGAAAGAGGGGGGGAAAGGTATAGTGGTGGTACCATACTGGCCATCGCAACCCTGGTATCCACTTTTTGAATCCATGATCATATCTCAAAAATTAATCTTTAGACCTCACCTCAATCTATTACAATCTCCTTTCAGAGACCCACATCCCCTACACAAGACCTTAACTCTTATAGCAGCTGTATTATCAAGGAAGCTTTCCTAAGACGAGGAATTGCCACATCTTCAATGGAAGTTATGCTGGCCTCCCTTTCAGATAAAACAAGAAAACAATATGATTCTGCCTTGAAGCAATGGTGTGTCTTTTGTAGGGAACAAGAGATAAATCCCATATCAGCATCAATACCCATGCTTATTTCATATTTGACTATTAAGTTTAGGGAAGGGTTATCATATAGTTCTCTTAACTCTATTAGATCAGCCTTATCACTGATCATAGGACCACATGTAGGAGTGGATGATAGGATGAAACGTTTCTTTAGAGGTATTTTTAAGCTGAGGCCAAAGAAACCTAAATATGAAGAGGTCTGGGATCCCTGTATAGTCCTAAATTATCTGTCTACCTTGTATCCAAATGCTAGTCTTACCCTAGAAGTACTTACTAAAAAAATGGTTACACTTTTGGCACTTGTTACTGCTCATCGAGTACAAACATTATCACTTATATTAGTAGAAAATATATCTCTAAATGGAGATAACATAAGTATTAAGATTCCAGATCCTATCAAGACCTCTGGTCCGCATAAATTGCAACCTAACCTCATTTTACCTTATTTTAAAGAAAATATTAATATTTGTCCTGCAACAACACTGTTATCATATTTAAATGTAACTAAAAACTTAAGAATGAATAATAACAACAGATTAATACTGACATTTAGGAAACCGTATCATTCAGCTTCGTCAGCATCCATTGGTAGATGGATCAAACAAATACTATCTCTTAGTGGTATAGATGTCTCTAAATATACTGCCCACAGTACGAGGCATGCAGCCACCTCAAAAGCCTTGAGGCAGGTGTTAACATTGAAGTAATTAGAAAGTCAGCAGGTTGGAACGACAACTCCACAACCTTTGCTCGGTTTTATAAAAGACCTATTATTCATGATCCCAACTATTTTGCACAGGCAGTTTGTGGCATTCATAATAATAAAGCATAGATTGATTGTAGCAAATTCTAATAAGTATCCAAATTGGTATTTTATAAGAAAATAAGTCGTTATTTTCAGTTAGATTAAATTGTTGACTAAGTTGGTGGAAGAATATGTTAACCGATGTACTTAATCATAACACTTTTGATCATTTAAGTAGATACTTAGAATGTTTATCATAATATTATGAGAATTAAGTTATAATTATTATGTTAGAAGAAAATTTTAAGTTTGTTTTTTATTTATTTCTAAGGCTAGACTGAATTGTTGGAAAGAAAGACTGATTGATTAAACAATGTTTATCCTAATTACACAACTTTCTTCTTTAAACATCTACATTGTATAAAATTATGAGGACGAGATTACAGAACATAATTATAAAGATCGGACTAACTTACCAAGTGACGTCCGATCCTCAATTATGTGAAGTAATCTCGTCCTCATCCTATTCCAAACCCTACCCAGAATATGTTTCAGATTCTCACCCATATTGAAAGTTGTGTGCTTTGAAACAATGACAGATGAGGAAGAGACACTAGGGATGTTACCGGAAATTAGTGATGGGCGCGTTTAGTTTTTTAAGAAGATTTTCATCTTTAAATATTGTGGCAGCGCAGCATGCAGGAGTGCATACTACATTGTATAAAATTATGAGGACGAGATTACTTCACATAATTGAGGATCGGACGTCACTTGGTAAGTTAGTCCGATCTTTATAATTCGTTGCTATGGGGTATTTAAAATTAAATGCGGTCTGGCAAAACATATTTGGGAATAATACAAGGAAAAATATACAAGGAAATAATACAAGGAAATAATTTCAAAGAGTCGTTATCAAAATCGAAAAGACTAGTGACAAATCATGCTCTGTTAAAATTCGGGGTTTACAACGAAAAATCGAAAAATCGGATGAATAGTTTAGGAGCTAAGTATGTGGAGCAGTTAGAAGAAAACAAATGTCCACCCGTGCGAAACCGGGACGGGCCGCTAGTCTATACCATATCTATACTAACGTTATAAAGAGGAAAAAATAGTATTTTTGTATGTAACGGATAAACTTAAAAACTACTGGATCGAGTTGAAAATTCTTTCAGATATGGATAGAAACAGAAGATTAATTATCAACGAGTAACATAGGCTATATTTTTATCCCCGTACTCTCACCGCTAGTTATAAATACAGTCACTTACCTCATTAGTGTTCCACCGGTGTCTCTGTGCTGCGAAGTGTTCAGCTCTCGGCAGACTCTCCAGGTTTTCTGGCAATTTGATGGGCTCGCCATCTGTAACAATCAATTTTGTATATTAATAATTATGCCACACATAGATCCAAAGGCAACGGCTTCCGAGAATCTGAGAACTAGTCTTACCAAGGAGTATCGTACTACCCGGTACTAACTGGGCTGTGGAGATCAGATAGGCAGTCGCTCCTTGTAGAATACTGGTCAGTTGCATCTGGTAAGACTGGAAGCCGACCCTAACATAGTTGGGAAAAGGCTAGGTAGATGCTGATGCATCTGTATATGCCAGTAAATATCCATTGGTGGCGATACTCACTTAAAGCTACTTTTTTGGCATAATATTAATAATATCACGACTGCACTCTCCAAAGGTTTATGCAGAGAGGTGCATTCGTAGAAACACTCTGCTACACTCATTTTGCCAGTTATGTTTACCAGCAAGTAACTTATTTGATTTTAAATATACAACTCCAACATAGTAGGATTATGTTGGAATAAGAACTGAACCTACAGTTACTAATTACATTCGATAACAAAGTAGAATTTGAGAATCTATAACTCTGTAAACCTACGGTGTCAGCCACAAATGTCTGGTCATCTATCTAGATCTATTTGTGATCTAAGGCTCCTCTGTCGGTTTCAATTGTAAGTGTAACAAGAGACACAGACCTCGTTACTATAAATCGTACCGATTTAACTGAGCAACCGGACCGGCTATCATTCTATTGAGTGGACATGAATTTAAGATAAATTGATAAATACATTGTACAGGTTTTATTACAGCTTTACACGTTTTATAATCATCATAGTTTTCGCTTTCTACAACAATAAGTAACAACTGTTACTAAATACAGTCATAATAAAATGTTCTAAGACCTTTTTCTAGTTTTTTACAATTTCTTTAGATGCTTCCAAATGCATAATAGGTCTTAAGGAGATGATGCCGGAAAAAAACCCACAGTTAAGAATTCCTTTTTATTCAAATAATGTTCATCTCTTATCAATTTAAGTTGGGTGATCATGACTATAACAATAAATAACTGGTCCTATTTGTGTGCACACCTTAGTTACCTGTCAACCTTGTATGTACGACAGCGCCAGAGTTGGCGACATAACAGCATGTCCACTTCTCCGGAAACCACACAAAACTAATTAAGTACCTTGCAAATTCTAACTTCAACAGTAACTACTAAGACCTAGAACTAGGCTAGAGAAGTAAATACCTCAGTCAGAAACAATACATGCATGGTGCAAGTATGCCAACAATCCGAGTACAGACACAGAATAGAACAAAAGGTACACTCCATACGAAGAGCGAAAACGCACACACACATAGACACGCTTCACGTACAGTGAGTGCAGGCGCACTGGCGAATGTCATTTTTGTTTGAGATCGCCGTACATGCACGTCAATGTGTGTCGCTTTTCAGTCGTTGTAGAGAACGTTGCTATGAGCAGTGGTGCCCCAATGGGAATGGCGTCGACAAAAATCGTAAAGAAACTGGCATGTCCAAGAACCAAAAAAATCGAAGAAATGTGATATCCACCAATGCGCACTGGGTAATGTGTGGCCCACTCCTTCCCACAGAAGCCTATGCCCTAGACCCAACCTTCTGCTCTTTACTGTGGAGCAAGTATTTCAGCTATGCTGAATAGAGGTGAGGAATTCTCAGTAGACAGACATAAATTGTATCCGCGGCCGCCTGGACAAATTTATTGATGTCTAAATCTTGTTGTGGGACTATCAGTCCGCAGTGTGGGACATTAGCTAAGTGAAGGATGAAGTGGGAGGGAGAGAACGTTTATTGAGATCTAGGCAGAGCAAATCTTTTTAGAGATGTGTTTTTAAAAGGAGGCGATTAAAAACTTAGTTTAATGATCGAATTTTAGGTTAGGAGATGATGGATGAATAAAAAGTTCAACCTGCATTTCGAACTGTGTGAGAAGAGGCACACACTAGGCCTACTAATTGACAAAAGAAGTGCTCCTAATAATTATAAAACATTTGAAAATCTTTTCTGTTCTGAAGAAACGACAAAGAGTGATAAATCTAACCACAGACGCCAAAAAATCCCGAAATATAAGCTTGTTGACACCGCCAAAGTAAACACTGACTAATCCAAAAACACGTCCTCTTCATTTTTCAGAATGTCCCGAAACTAAACCGCCCAAAAATCCAGTAGAGAACTAAAGCGCAAATAAAACAATAAACTGTGCCCGAACGAGGTGAAAACTGCCCGGTTTTTGGCAGCATTCGTCAAGAATGTCTGCACTGCCACCGGGGCCACTGCCTTCCAAACAACCGCTATATACCACCCCTCGGATGATCCAAATCCGACCTTATCTCCCCGCCATAAAGACCCGAATGAGCGCGTTCATAATCATGTATTTCGAAGCAATCGTCCAACTTGTTGAAATTCCGCCGCCGTCCGCTTTAGCGACTGCAAAATTAACTTTAACATCGCTGGGTTCTATTTGATCTTTATTTCTGGGGGATACGATTCGGTTTCGTTTGGTTTTAGGTTGTAGTAGTGAGGGTTCTAAGTTGGTAGGGCGTATAGGATGTAGGAAATTTGCTAGCCAAGCTTTTGGTCTAGTGCTCGCTAATTTCGCACCCAATCGTGGCTAACGGATAACGTGGGCGATATTCTTTGCTTTTATTTAGTCCAAATATTTTTTTGGGGTCAGAGGTAGGTATTTGTGATGCGGTAAACGTCTCTAAATAATTTAGGTAAGCCCCAGTTGGACTGTCGGCGGTAACCGTGCAAAAACTAGGCTCTACATATTTAGCATTGCTGATTAAGCTTTTTCCTTAACCTTTGGTATGGATATGAAGGTTTAGTTTAGTTTGCGTATCCACGCAACAAACTAAACTAAAGTTAACTAAAAGGAAAACACTTTACGTCGTTTTGTCGTAGATCCGCGTTCCGGCAGTATCTATAATGGAATTGCGCGGATCCAAATACCAAAAGTTAAATTCCTATTGTACAAACAATAGGATTATTTAAAATTTTCAGGTTTTTATAGTAACTTTGAGGGTACAGTACACTGTACCCTCAAAGTTACTATAAAAAACACTTACTTACGTATAACTGTCAGTTAATATGCCTCGTAGCTATCGGTGTTTCTATAAACAAAGTTAGCTTAAAGTATTAATAAATATGAATCCGATTGGATTCCTTGTATGGTCAAACCACCTGCCCTCCATCAGCTAACTGAAGTTAAAGAAACTTTGGAACGAGAAACTCTTTTGAAAAAACTCGTTTCTGTTTTATTTGTTTTCAGTAAGTATCTAATATACCTACTAAAATAAACCAGTCAGATAACTACATCCATCAATCTATAAATAAGTTTAGCAACAATGCACATCGCAAGTGAAAATTAAATGGTAATCTGCTAAATCCATTATTGTATCCAGGCACTGACCGTTATTCTTACCAGTCGTCGACAGTAGTGAATTACCTATAGAATCCTTCGGATAAACTCATACTGAAATATTCGTTCGAAATGTTGTGCGTGTATCTACTACAATCTCAGCATAAATTATGTATGTGTAACAAAATCCATGAAATTGTTCTAATGTAAAAATAACATCAATGCTGGTACCACCAGAAATGTTAGGCAGAAATGTTTAGAAACATATTTTGCCATACGAAATAGCTCATATTTGAGACTGAGAGTTCCTCATCGGAAAACCTAATCATACTTTGCTGAACGTTCATTCGCTTGATTCTAAAGATTCATGATTCTGGTAATATGTCCGTTCCACCCTTTGGATCCGAAAATCATTAAGCGCAAGATCGCCTTTACCAGAAGTGGTTTTTGTATTAGTAGTTCAGTAGCTAGAATATCATGAGGTTTGGGCCGGAATATCAGTACCACTTTGAGAGTGCAGTTCAAAGTGGCGCGGCTCATCAAAAAATTGCATCGTTATGTGAAACTTGGTGCATTTATTTTATTTCTGTACAGATAAGTTTGTTGAAGTGTACGACAGCGGCTCGCTGTGACAAAATCTGTCAACAGAAGACGGAAGCCATGCAACAACGATGCGACGCTCTGCTAACGTAGTGATAGTCATCAGGCGGTGCCATTCTTTAGGATGACGTACGCTAGACCGTGCCGGGTCAAAGCAATGTCGGCCGTAGCACAATTCATTGTCTACTGCTCCGTAGCGGCTCGGAAGCGTGAGTGTGTTCATGCACGGTCGACACTCGGCTCGGACCCGACATGCACGGTCCAGCGTAAGTCAAGCTTAATACGACCTCTTCGCAGGTTCCTATTAACCTCGTATAACTAGATGGTACTCCAGTCCTTTCAGATTTTTCCGACTTAAACCTTAAGGCAAAGAAAATAAAGGTTACAATAAACAATTAAAGAATGCTAGACAGGGCTGCTACCTACGGCCTCAAATACACCACTCTTTTACATGCGTACCAACGTGATTGATTACAAATGTGGTGTGTGTCTACGTCACATTGAACGGCATCTGTCACTGTTGTTTGTTAAGAGTTGATCCCTTCTGATTGGTTTCTGATTGGGGTTAGATTAGAGCCACCAATTCGGATTCATCGTGATGTCAGAGATTTAACTTTTGAGAGTTCTGCACCTCAAAAAGAAAAACGGAACCTTCATTGGATAACTCCGTTGTCCGTCTGTCTGTCAAGACCTTTTTGCTCTAGAACGTGTGGTGGTATCAAGTTGAAATGTTTATCAAATAATTTGGCCTACGATCCCTTGGAACTGTAAAAAAAAACGTAAATAACTGTGGATTTTGTAATAAATAAATAAATCAAGCTTCTTGATCAATGCAATAAAAAATATGGTTATTTATGCAGGTAGCATAATTTTTCATTTGTGGGTCTTTTTCGTTACAGGTAGTGAGTAATTGTCTTTTTTAGACTTTCACGATCAGAACACATCATAAAACATATAGAAACGGGTATTTATCGCGAATTTACCTTTAATTTAAGCCCAACAATCCGGGCGCAATCCGGTCGAAACGTCGGGCTTTAAATTAAAGGTAAATTCGCGATAAATACCCGTTTCTATATGTTTTATGAGGTAGTGAGTAGTCGAAAAAGTCTGAAAACCAGTCTTATCTTATAAGTGTGTCATTTATTGATTCTTGATTGAACGTCTGTTACACCTCTCCACGACTTGGAAAACACGTGTAGGATCTTGGTAGTCGTTACATTAGTCTGAAGCCCAAAAGTATGAGAATAGGTATTGCCTAAGGATATCATTTCATCCAGTAATTGGGTAGTGGACGTCAGATAGGCAGTTAACTAATACCAGCCGCTCAAGTTCATCTTCAGGTTAAGCCATGCTTTCTTAGGTTGGTCCGTGGATGGGTGACCACCCATTATACTTTACCAAGTTTCCTCAGTACTTCGGAAAGCACACCAAGCTGTAAGGTGTGCTTTCGATTGTAGATTTTCGACAGTCGTAACAGTCGTTATAGACCCGAAAGATTGAAAACCAGTCTTACCCAGTACTAACTGGGTTGTGGAGGTCAGATAGTCAGTCGCTCCATGTAAAATACTGGTATTCATCTGCATTTGGTTGGACTGAAAGCTGACTCCAACATAGTTGGGAAAAGGCTAGGCAAATGATGATGTGGGTAGCATAATTTGCTCATTCGCAAGCAAATAATTATCTACAGGGTACTTAACCTATAGGTAAGCAACAAATAGAAATTACGTGTTTCCGCCTGCGTTTAAAGTTTCCTCATTTTAGTACATTATTTTAAATCATTGGGTTTTTTTTAACTTTGTTATCCAGACAGGATAACGTAAATAAGTATTATTACACTTTATTATAACAATATCCTCACACAGCATACAGGGTATTTTAATATATTGCGTAGGATTTTATTTTAATGATGAAATGAAAAAAAATGTTGAGTTCATGTATTTAAATTAGTTTTTTGTAACGGAAATACCAATTAACAACGGCTAACTCATAATAATTTCATCACTGAAAACAATTTATGTTTACTAATCGAAGAAGATGATTTTTGTTAAATAATCTTATCATCTGATCTTGTTTCGAACTTTATCGAAAGATAAACTTGTTTACTAACCCAGCAACTAATTATGATAACTGTAACTGTATCTAATGATTAGATACTGGTCATAAAAAAGACAGGCCCCTTTTTGTGTAAATAAATATCGATCGGTAAACATGGGGTACCTAATGAATATTTGCTGCAATAGAGATTGGAGAAGGATATGTTTAGCAATAGCAGACTATTTTATAATAATAAAATATAAATATATATATTTAAATATATATATATATTTATAGTATATTTATTTAATAATAACTGCAGTTAATGATGGTGAGATTGATGATTAGGTAGCAGTAACATATTACGTATTTTTCACTAAGTTATGCAGAGCAGAGATCGGAATAGGGAAACTTTCAAGAAAGTTACATTTGGATACTATCCCGGCATGATTTTGAAGTTCCGAAATAAAGTTGTTGTATTATTACAGGGACAACTTCTTTGTAAGAGATAATGAGCAGTGATCGACCACACGATCCAATTGCAGGTCAATAGATGGCTGTTTGGGATACAATAAGCCAGAGAAGAAGAAAAAATACCGGCCATGTACAACTCACGCAAAGAGTTCCGAACCATAGTAGTAATGCAAAAATAAATTATAACTCTTTTTTCATGGGCATTTTTTTTCATTGTATACCTACTTAAGTTTTTTCATTTATTTATTTTTATACATATTTATTTACATTTTTAAAGATTCTAAATTAAAACTAAATAAAATAACAATTAAAATATAAAAGCCCACCAGCGCTGGGAACAGGCTCCGAGCTGCCGGTGGTCAGGGCTCTTGAGAGAGGAACCTCCTAACAATACGTGCCGTGTCAAGATGTACTGCTTTTTGAATGCAGCCCTTCATTCAGCTGCCAAGCGAGAGCCTCCTAAGATGTTGGTTTATTTTTATTATTTTTTGTTAAAGTGGCAATAGAGATACACATTCTGTGAACATTTCAACTGTCTACCTGTTACGGATCACGAGATTCAGCCAGCGGACAGACAGACAGACGGACGGACAGCGTAGGCTTAAAAATACGGTCCCGTTGGTCACCGTGCGGGTATGGAAACCTAAAAAGGTAATTCATTACCACAAAAACCTTCACAATCAAAGATCTTCTACTATAAAACAAGGTCATTTAGAGGGCGTAAGTACTTATTATAATCTGCTATCAAAACGATAACTCAGCAATTTCGGCCCAGATATGAGCGTTAGATAAAACTAAACATTAATAGAATGAGCCTGCAAAGTAATAAATATTGTGCAAAGTTTAGCGATATGCACATGGTTTTACGTAAATGAGTTATAATTATGGCACCTGTAAGTGGTTTTGGGTGTCCGATTAAAACAGTTAAAATTATATAGGTAAGTATACCTAAAACAAGACCTACTTTACACATTTACTGAAAAACTATTCAAAAGGACTTGCCCAAAAATTGTATGAGCTTGTACCCCAGAATGAACAGATATATAAGATCGATGTCATTTAATAGTTATTCTTTGTATTATGTTTCGTAAGCTAAATAAACTCTTAAATGTAAGGTTTACCATTGTATTTCATGTCTAGAGCCACTCATCTTAATTAAAATTTAATTTCTCTTATGTTATCACTTATTTTTGTAAATGCTGGTAAACCTGCTATTAGCGACTGTATAAGTCCAAGACCGTGAAACCTTTTAATACCTAAATGCTGTACTCAAAAGCTGTTGGTAAACAAATTTTAATTAATCATCATCATTCTCTTGCCCTTATCCCAATATATTTGTGGTCGGCGCAGCATGTCTCCTTCTTCCGTACTCCTCTATTACTCGTCATCTCATCAGACACTTCTTTTCTTACCAGATCCGTCTTAACACAGTCCATCCATCGTTTCTTTGGTCTTCCTCTACTCAAATACCCATCCACATTCATACTCAAAACTTTCCTCACGACATTTCCCTCATTCCTCCGCATCACATGCCCATACCACGACAACCGATTACCACACAACTTTTCAGTCACCGGCGCCGCTTTCAGACTTCCTCTAATATACTCATTCCTTACTTTATCCATTCGCGTAACACCACACATCCCCCTTAGCATTCTCATCTCCGCGACAAATTTTAATAAATAAATAGTAAAAACTGTAAAATACCAGTTTTCAGCTGCGTCCTATTAGACTGGAAGCCAACATATGTAGTTGGGAAGGGGCTAGTCAAATGATGCCTCAATGGTCTAGTGGACGTTAGCGCGAATGTAGAGCATGAAGTCGTGGGTTCAATTTCCAGGACAGTTAGCATTACTGGGTTTTACCATCAGGAATTTCTCAGTAGCAGCGACGATTTTTGGATTTGTGCCCATTTGATGGCAATAGGCTCCCCCTTTTTACGTAGGACTTAAACATAACTGGCAAAATGTGGGTGTACTATTGGATACACCTCTGCCTTACCCTTCAGGAGTTACAAGCGTGATGTTATCAAATTATGTTACCTATTTAAACTAGTCGTTGCGCCAATCGCATATGGCCAAAAGAGTGATGAATATTAATATTGATGGATGGATTGTATTTAAAAGAACAAGTTAAAATTTAAAATTTGAGGGAGTTGTGAATAAAAATGTAATTCAACATTTTGTGGTGGCGGCCATCTTACATTTGAAATGAGTATAGTATTCTACTAGTCAAGCCCTTTCATTTGATACCCATATTGAAGGAGTTGTTGAATAAATATGTAATGCGCCATTTTGTGGCGGCGGCCATCTTGAATTGATTTTTATCAAACGGCTAAGAACACTCTCGGCTAATTCAACTTTCAAACAAAAAAAAAAACAAAATCAAAATCGGTTCACCCGTTCGGGAGCTACGATGCCATAGACAGACACACACACACAGACACGTCAAACTTATAACACACCATCGTTTTTGCGTCAGGGGTTAAAAAGGTGTAAATGATAGATGGTTGATAGAGTACGGAAGAAAAAAACGTATTGCGTCGAACCTTAGTAACATGGGACTAGGGTTGAAGATGTTGTGGCAAAGATAAAGGGTCAAAGGTAAATAAAAAAGAGTGTTCTAAAAACCTGTTAATTTATTTAACAACAAATAGCTTACATCTAATCATAATAATATCAATTCCCGTTGTCACAAATACTAGGTGACGATATACAATTGTCTTACTACAACTACTTTGTTGGATTTCCAGCGCTCGGCTTAGTGCTGAGAGTTCAAATTCGAACAATGCAATGAATATTTAGAGACATTCGTTTAGGTATCGCTTAAGGGTAATGAAAACGAGCATAAGATCATGATCTATGCTAACTTCACACTCGTTGTACATAGGCTGGATTTGCATACCAATAGTGAGAGGAATTTAAAATTCCCTTTCAAAGAGCCATAACAATTGAGCACGTCAATTACTTACAAAATTGTGATATTTTCATATTTTACTATTCAAATTATACAAATGTTTTAATACAAAAATAATTAATAGATTATAATAACAAAACAACCAAAAACTATAAAAAAGCTTCTTTTTCCAAACTTTTACACACAATTTTTTTTTTAATAATTATTTTGTTTATTTTTCATATTTTTTTCAAATGCTGCATATCATACTACGATATAAGCATGCACTGGTACAGATAACCAACACATCAAGCTACGTCAATCTTCCGAATTTCTTCAATAGATTTTCAACTTTATCGCTAAAGTATTAGGTTCAAGCTTGATGTACTATTTAGTACGAGACCAAACCTGAAATCAGAATTTAATGAAAAAAGTGGGAAACCACAGCATTTTATTTGTTTTTAAATCGTCCACAATAATAAATTACCTTAAGATTTAGGCGTAACAAAAACTGTAGTTGTATAACAAAATGAGAAAAATAAATCGTTATTTATGATATTATTTTTCTCATTAGATAAACAACATAGGTGTAGGTATATGACATAACTCAAACTAATAACAGTAGGTATGTAAGATGTACAACTAAAGATTGCCAACGACCTTGCGCACGAGTTGAGCAAGATTGAATACAAAAAAAATGTTCACTTTAGAAAACCAATTCAAGCATTTACAATTCGCGGTGAGAATTCGCGTCTACTGATTAGATCTAATTACAACTTCAGACTTAATAAAAGAAGTGTTGTAGTTTCTGCCTGGGAATAAAGCAAGACATTATAAGTATGTAGAATCTAAACGAAAGTCAAGAGTCAAAAATATATTGAAACACGAATATCACTATCACTATCACTACATATTATAAAACAAAGTCTCCCGCCGCGTCTGTAGGTATGTATGCTTAGATCTTTAAAACTGCGCAACGGATTTTGATGCGGGGTTTTTTAATAGATAGAGTGATTCAAGAGGACGGTTTTAGTATATAATTTTACGCGGGCGAAGCCACGGGCATCGGCTAGTTAAAATAATAAATAATTTACGTCCACGTGAAATTATTATAAAAATATTACTAGTAGGTATTTGAATCGTTTTCGGAATCTTAATTCTTTTTTTATAAAATAAAAGTAGCCTTAGTTACTACTTATAACATCAGTTATCTGTTAGTGAAAGTCCCGTCAAAATCAATACAGCTGTTTCGGAGATTATATACTTTCGTTTATGCATTCAGGAAAAAAGCTGTTATTTTGAAATTACTAACGAAAACTTCAGTTTTATTCGTTTGTATAGATAAGAAGTATGGATTTAATCTGACCCTTGAATAGTACTGATAATATCGATAGATTCTATTTCTGTTCTAAATCTATACTAATATTGTGAAGAGGAAAGATTGTTATTTTTATATTTTGAACGAATAATCTTAAAAACTACTGGACAGATTTGAAAAATTCTAGATTTGAAAAATTCCTTCAGCAATGAATTGCACATTATCAGCTAGTAACATAGGCTATATTTTATCCCCGTACTCCCACGGGAGCAGGAACTACGCCGGTGATACCGGGTGACGTCCGCTAGTATTGTATAATCACGTTTAATGATGACGAGTTCGTTTGAATCATCTGTTACGAGTCTGTTAGACGCAGCATGACGAGGCAAAGCGGAAGATACTCAAATGGGTATTATATCATTCAATGACTTGCATCTGATTGTGATAACATGCTCAGTAACATTAAAGTTAGGCTCTTAACACACGAACGATTTTTGGAGTGTCTCTGCGTCAGTGTCACACGGCGGCAATTAGTTACTCATATTCATTGCTATAGAGTTCAAATAAAAGCTGACCTTGAATTCCAAATTCAAAAAATCAAATTCGAATTATTTTTCCGTCCAAAGACAGCTGGACTAGCTGATTGATGCCAGCGGCATCGCCAGCGTACACAATATATACTAAACCTTCGTCGAGAACCACTCTATCCATTGGTGAAAACAACATGAAAATACGTGCAGTAGTTTTTAAAGTTTATCGCGAACAAACAGACAGATAGACGCGACGGACGTAGTGATGTACTTGTACAGATTGACATGTCGTAGTTTAAACTGCGTTTGTGAATGTTAATACTGTAACCACTTAGAGAGATTTGTGTCAGTTGAATAGAACTAATAAATATGAAGTTATCAATTTTGTCAGCATTGAAATATAGTGAACAATCCGTTAAACTGTTTTGAGCCAATGGAAGTTACAAAAGTTATTTGTTTAGTGAATTTAAATAAGATCATGAAAATGTTATGTTTCAAATTTTTAAATTTTTTATTATTTCCTCTTTAAACTTCCATGTGAATAAAAATGGACGTAGTTTTGTAACTATGACTAGTGTTCAATAATTACACACTAAATTAACTGTGAAATATATAATTGTTGATTGAGAGTATATTGACAATTTATTACGGTTTAGTTTATCTTAAGAAATAACGACGCATTCTATGTGGTTGCTTAGTAAAATGCGATACTGATCGATTCAACTGATTTCGTCCCCGTATCAATTGATAACAATCATGAACGATAGCTATGCTAATTTTTGTCACCGTTTAAAAATAGTATTTAAAATGGTTGTGTAATGGACGAAAATTCAGCAGCAAAAAAATAACTATTAAGCTGATCTACAAACGTTATTTAGCATGTTGTGTGGGTGAAGTTAACGTCATTGTTGCACTATTTCTTACTAACTACAATTTGAAAGATAGAATTCTGGGAACCTGTACAAAATTATATGCTAAATAACAATTACAGATGATGGCCTCAACATAACAAAGAAATGAGTAATGCTAAAACATACTTTTATTAAATCCTCATTAACTTTCAAGTATGTTTTATCTATACTCATTTCTTTAGCAATAGGTACATATTTCAGACACTGGCACTCATTATTGTATTGACAGTGATATGGCAAACACTCTTTGTGAATTATTATTGTGTTATAATTAATTTCAATATTATAATATCTATAGTGCCAGCTAATTAAAGTTTCAATAACACAAAATGTCAAGCTTAGCGCTACTTCGCACAAATGAGGAATATCGATAACACTCTGGATAACGTAACAGGAAAATTATTATCACACAATGGGTTAATTTTCCTCGTACAGGTTCCAGTATCGTTCATTACTCCTTCATTTGTTAACCGACATCCATCCACACTGAAGTTACTTTTGGTTGAGCAACATTACCCAACAAAATAACATTATATCTATAATTTTTTTTATTCGCTACACCTCTGCTTTACCTTCCAGGAATCATAAGCGCGATGGTGTTTTATGTAACTTTACTGCTTCTACAATAAGCTTGTCTGTTTCTTCACAAAAATTAACTTCGGTGTAGATGGTAATGGGCCTTGGCATTTTCACCGCATCGTCTACAATTTCTTTTTTTTTTCAACTCTGGCTGGCAAGAAGATCGCGATAGTCTTCTGTAAGAGCTCTGTGAATATCATGGTCCCGATAAACACAAGAAGAGTTCCAATCCAGTGGCCGAAGGTGAAGGGGTTTCTGAAGTACACTATCGAGAAGATCAGCGACACGAACTTTCTTAAAGTGACTGTCAAAGTCACTATTAAAGATGCGCATTCCGTAGTCAGTACGTAGACAGCACTTATACACAATCCTTGAGTCAGCACGTATAGTATTAGCCAAAGAACTTGCCTCGGGAATTCAAAACCAAGGAATTCAACAATAGGAGTCTCTGTAGCGATTTTGACGTGTCCAATTAAGTTAGGGGCAGTCGGCAGCCAGATTACTAGAGGTAGTAAATGCGTGTAGTACAACGCTTCCCAAGGATGCTTTCCGAATTTTGAGTACAAGGATTCCTGGAATATTCCCATCCGTGCAGAGACGAAGAGGGCGAAGGTAAGTATGGCAATGCCCAGACACCACCACAGCCAGTCAATGAACTTCAGTTTCTCTTCTTCAGCAGCATCTTCGTGAGTTTCTCTCGGAGCTTTTACATCGCCACTGGATACTATAGTACAGAGTGCAATACCAGCTGATATCATGAAGACAGCTAGGTATTTTAGTGGTGCGTACCTCTTCTTCAATATCCATACTCCCATAGCCATGTTTGCCATCAGGGAACCCGCCCTGAAGATCATGTGTAGAGGCATTGGTATGTTGAAGTCAAATGCATAGTTGTTTGCTACACTGCTGGTCCAGAAAAATCCAACTAGAAGCAAGTATTGTTTGAAGGGAATGTTCCTTTTCGCTGTGCCGAATTTTCCGACAGTAACAAAACCTATTGAAGCGATGAATAAGAACTGTAGGAATGTAGCTAGGTTTCCCGCCCCCGGGTCTTCTTTCACAACCATTTCTAAAAACACTACGTTGGAACAACATCCTATGAAGACCATCGCAATGGCCGCAGCAGCTTTGACGGACACCATTTTCGATCTGAAAAAAAAAAATTAAAATCAAAAAGTTATTCCGATACCGGGAATCGAACCCGAGCCTCCTGGGTGAGAGCCAGGTATCCTAGCCACTAGACCATATCGGATATTACAATGTTGTCCGAAATACTGGTTCTTATACCGCATACTTACAAAACGTGAAAAATAAAATAGGTGTACAAAATATTATTCTAAACGAAATGATTAAAAATGGAGAACAAAGTCCATAAAATATCAACTACAGTTTAGTTTTAAGCGATAACACCATTAAATAATTAACCTGTCATGCGCACTGCAGCCGAAATCTTTAGGTTATTTGAACTGCATATTTATGTGTTAAATTAACATAATACGGAACTTGAATTGATGCAAATCGATTGTAATATAAAGTAATACTTACATTTGTTTCTTTACACTATCACAAACACAAAATAATCACGTAAATTACAGCATTATTTACTTTAAAACGTCAGACACGTTTGACAACGTAGCTAGCCGGGGCGCCAATGTGTGCGTAATCGCCTGACAGCTAGTGATTGTAGTAGTGACCGTGGCCTCGAATACGACTACGCATGCGCAGAGCGGCGCTGTCGGTAAAACTGCACGCGTTCACTAACTAATATTATAAATAATAGATGGCGCTGATCTCAATTGTGAAACCTATGTATCAATGTGTGGAGATTATATATTAGGGGACTGTGAGGGTTCGATCGAAGCCTTCGTTACAATTATTTACGTAGCAAGGATCACTGTCTGGAGTGAAACAATCATGGCGGGCCGGCTGGAACGTTTTCACTTGGCTTGTACTAAGTTGAGTTTGTTGCAACAGGTAGATAGAGACTGTTCTGATGATAACTTTAATTTTCTTTATATTTGCTTAGTAATAGTTAGGGTTTTATTTAAATAAACGTGGGAAAATGTTTCCTACCGTCTTTGGGAATAACCGTTAAACCGCAACGTATGAAATAACTGGACAGAATTATTGAATAACTGAACTTTTAAAACAACGTCCCTTCAATTGTTGATAGGTGCTTAAAATTGTGACTACCTCTGTTTTATCCTCACTAGATAAAACACACAGACACTACAAGTGCTTTCTCTGCATAACTACATTAAAGGGGGCTCTCACAACTTTTCTTTTATTTGAGTAAGTATTTGAAGAGTCAAACACAAATAATCCCACATCTAAACTAGAGTTTTGATGTGTGATTAGATTATGGTTTAGTTATGGGCACAAAATGTATAAAAAATGCCTGAGAAATTTTGATTATTTCTCTCGAGAGTGTTCTAAATCCCTCTTAAAAAATGTTGGTGAAGACCAACTTTATAATCTTCACTGGTGTTTCTAATAAGGTGCTCAAACCGCTGAACTTAAAAAAGTTGACCTTAATAAGACTACTAAGAGTTAATTATATTGTCATCAATGTTTTCAATAATTTTACCTGTGATTCAGAATTGGTATCTAACTTATTAAAGTATACAAGATTACTTACAATTTTACTATTTTGTCATAAACGTTTTCACATAATTCTATCCGTTATTCGGAATTGGTATCTAAGTAACTAAAGTACCTATACAATAAAGCAACTAACAGTCACAATAATTCGGTATCCAGTGGGCTACGTGAAACGTAACGTTAGTTTGAACGATGCCCATTCAAATTGAAAACCTACTTACCAGTTCCACACATTATAATTAGTAAATTATATATAAAGACTTTATCCATTTCAATGCATAGGTGAGACTAATATCGCTTAGCTCCAAAATGTACCTTTAACAAAATGTTTTTTAAAACTTGCGGCATTAATAATGCACCTTCTGTCAATCCAAGAATATTTCACAAGATCTGGTTGTTAAGATAAAAATCTAACACGTACGGAAACATTTTAGTAGTCTTTTAGAATTTACGATTCGCTTTCGTCACGCGTTCGTCCTAAAGCTACCAGATGGGACAGTACCAGTAATCCTCATCTGCCTAGCCTTTTCAACCACGTTGAGGTTGGCTTCCAGTCTAACTGGCTGATCATTTTTAGGTACCTTGGACCAAAATACCTTAGCAAAGTTACAGCCAACAACAACATAAGTTACGTAGGTACCCAGTTTCAACCAAACTGACGTCACAACACACGAACAAAAAGCAGAAACTACGCTCAGTAAGGTCAGTCGTCTATACATAAATCGCTTAGGTCAGCACATAGATCACCAGGCCACCATACATAACATCAATTGGCAAATAGCCAGGAAGATTAACAAAAGATTTGTAGCCATAGAGATCATTTAAATCTAGCATTACGTACTTCTATTGTGACTGTGCATTGATCTGTCAAAAATACTAATTATACAGTAGTATTCAAACACTGTTCTAAGCTATTATGGTTTCCAACTAAACTTCTTCGAAATATCGGGAGCTCAATATCAATATGAATCACGAAAGATATCCCGTAAGCGATATTTTAAGTTCACTCGAATTCAGTCATGAAGAGCACGTCGCTATACAATAACAGCCGTTCAAATCGATCTTTAGGATAAGCCGTGCTTGACTAGCTTGGTCTGTGGATGGGTGAAACTCGGTATGTAATGGTAACATACCGAGTTTCCTCCGTGCCTCGGAAAGTATGTTAAACTGTTGGTCTCGGCTGTCATTTGTAGATCTTGGGCAGTCGTAACAGGTAGGCAATGGGCCAAAAAGTCTGATGACCAGTTTTACCCAGTGGTATCGTATTACCCAGTACTAACTGGGTTGTAGAGGGCAGATAGTTGCTCCATGTAAAATACTGGTATTTAGTTGCATCCGGTTATACTTGAAGCCGACCCCAACATACTTGCTAGGCAGATGATGATGACTCGTATTCAGTCATGACATGGATCTAGTAGATATTGCAGGTCCACCATGCGGTGGTGACCAATTACCAACAGAACACAGCCTAGTACATGTTTGTTACGCAAAAATATGGAGAAGAAACCAATGAAGGTTGAAGCGCACGTATGGAAAGTATGTATTTGTATATGGATAAAATAAATGGTCCTTATCGACGAGATAAAAGTGATATCGTACCCTTTTAAGGGTATTGAGTTACGCCGTATTGGTTTCAGAATATTTCTTACTTATAGGTAAAAAAACTGTTATGAAGGAAATTGCGTCGTCAAGCTACAGTAACTTTTTGAAACACACATATAATACAACATAAATTATCAACCTATAGCGTTCCCACTGCTGGGACATAGGATTGGAGAATCTCACATATCTTTGATTTTTGGGATCTAGAACATGCCCAAAACATAAACGTTTTTTTTTTCATTTAAATTTATCATAACTAATCCTAATAGGCTTGTCAACTGAAAAAATCTAATAAGTCCGTCAGTAAGATTATCAAAAAATATTTGAACCGTATTTTTTCTTTTGTTACGTAAACCAAAATTGAGGAGGATACGACGCTTTTAAAATTCTCAATACGTCACACCGTGGTATGATTTATAGTGCGTTCGGACGTCACGAGCCCCCACTCCCGAGATTTGAGTTGTTTTGTTTTTGTCAACATTCATTGATTTACAAAAACAAAAAATACGTGTCCATTATTTTCCAATACTCTAACTGAGGGTGTACATAAATTTGCAATTTATTGATGGTTGAAACTAGCCTATTCACATTCATCTATTTTAAACGAGTATCCCAAATCCGTATGTTATAACAGCTTGAACCTTAATAGTTCTTCCCCCTCTCCCCAAACCTTGGCAGACCCCCTCTCAGATCCGACGAGTGATCGAGCAAACTCTCTTGACAAACATTCCCAAGTTATCTCGTAAAATCTCTCATACTTCACATCGTCAGATTCTGATATTTGGCTTGGAAATACTAAGATAGCGTGTAATAAGATCTGCATTTGTTTTGATGATTCACTACGATTCTCTTTAGGACTGAAGAATATTTCCGTGTGGCAAAAAGAGTAGAAAACACGTCAACCAAGGTACCGTATGAAGGTTTATGGCAGAGAAAATACCTGTGTCCCAGCAATCTATACTAATATTAGAAAAGAGGAAAGGTTATAGTAAGTGCCCGTTAATATCGTAATAGAAGTCATTGCCCTTTTTTAACCGACTTCAAAAAGGAGGACGCTCTCAATTCGTCGGAACCTTTTTTTTTTTTTATCTTCCCCGATGACTCGAAGATGGCTGGAGCGATTGGAATTATTATTTTTTTTGTTTGAAACGGTATACTTCCCATGTGGTCCCATAATCATCAAGTCGGGATTTGATGATGGGATCCTGGAGAAATTGAGAGAACTCTTCAAATTTTATAGGCACACTTGATGTGATTTGGGTTGTTTTTGGAATAGTACTTTCTTAAGGTGATAAGGGTCCATTTCAATTTGGTGAAGATCTGATGAAGAACTTCGGAGATAGGCAACGGAACTCCTTAATAAATGATAGCAAATGGACTGGGATTGCTGAAATCTCATTTTATCTATTGTTTACACCAGTTCATAACATAACATCACCCCGTTACGCTGTGAAGGGATAAGCACAAGTGAACCACAAAAAGTGAAAAATAAAAACTTTTTTGCAAAAAACAATTCTAATACCTCTTCGTACGAACCAACATAAATGAACCATTTATCGTTTTTCATTAAAAAAAATGTTAAAGATCACGATAGATGACGATTCAAGATTTAAGAACATACAGAAATGAAGGTGGGTCAGTGACCGTTATTGCGATCTTAACTGGCACTTATTATATATATTTTTTTTAAATTTTTGTACGTTGATTAAACTCAAAAACTACTGGACCGATTTGAAAAAATCTTTCAGCAATGAATAGCTACATTATCAGCGAGTAACATAGACTATATTTTACCCCCGTAATTCCACAGGAACGTGAACTATGCGGGTGAATCCTCGTGACGACTGCTAGTGGGTATAAGCCTAGTTGACGCGCCTTCTATATCGTGATTTATTTAAGGGAAATATTTTGTAATATCTTGTATGTATACTCATGTACCTACAAAAAAAAGTCTTCTCTTGTCTTGTCTTAATTCTCTTCAAACGTCCAAATATAACTAGTTATCTAATTGGTAGATAAAAAAATATCTAACAAAAGATTCTGAAATCTTTGCACGTGTTTGTTACAAATAAATTATTTAAAATAACACGATCCAGCTAATCAGCACGTGACCGGAATGAAGTCGGCCTGAGTCAAATCAAACGTCAATTCCCAGACTACACACGGCAGATGGGTTGTTGAGATGGGGCAGCAAGGAATCTTAACCGTTGTATTTGTGACTAAACTTTTACAATAATAAGCGATAGGACAAAAATAAAACTAATTGGTCCGTCAAATTGATTTCCAAAAAAAATTTGGACACATATACTTTTCGTTTTTTTTTTGTAAAAAAAAATTTAAGACGTGACGTCACATTTGGGTACATTTTTTACCATCAAGTGTCATAAGCCCCCACTTAAAATCTTTGATACGTCTTGTCACACGTATCCAATATTTTCGATAATCTAACTGACGGACTAAACAGAATCATTTTTTTTAGTCAGAACATCCCATATTATATTTCAGTTTTATGAAAACGCGTTCTAACGTGACTTTTGAGCATAAGTTCAACCGATGCAGTTTCGAGGATTAAAAGACCTATCCTCTCAAGTAGTCTTGGCACATAAAGAATAAAACCACGAACGGAAAAGATTTTCTATGATAAAGGAAGCTGATGAAAAATATCCCACTGCTGTCCATTGGCGCTCGAGAAAACACGTATCCCGAACTCGACACGCGAAATAATACAATTTGCTAAACACATACAGTCCACATTCGCTTGGCACAAAGTTAGTTGCATAACCGTGACTGTAATTCAATTATTACGGCCCGACGCGTCCAACTAACGACCTTATAGGTATAAAACGTAGTCTGTCCAATGATATGTGAAATTTTGTTTGATTTCAGGAGATTAGGCCCGGAACTAATTTTCTGTGAATATTGGACGAGTTTTAGTTTATTTTAGAAGTAAAAGTAGTTCAACATCTTCACCACTGCAGCTGTATATTCTTGTGCCAGCCTCATCCAGGATATTTCCACAATTGCAACAATGTCGTAAGTGTAGGTACATGAATTTCACTAAGAACAAAAACATCGTTAGTTTTAATTATTCTATATGCAACGAGCCACTTCTTAGAGAGACGCAGATAAGTGACCTGGGTATCTTATTGGACTGTAAACTACACCTAAATCTACACATCGATAAGATTATTGCCAAAGCATTTCAAATGTACCATCTTGTAATGAGATCATCGGTAGATTTCAAGCGACCAGCCACTTTCCTGTATTTATTTAATTCTTTAATCCGACCACAAATTGAGTATGCCTGTATGATATGGGACCCCCATTACGATAAGTACAATCTCGCCTTGGAAAAAGTTCAGCGCAAGTTTTTAAGATCAATGCAGTTTAGATGCCATATGGATCGTAGCTCATACAATGAGTCCTTAGATAGATTTAACCTTCTTAAGTTGGAATCAAGGCGAACTTTGCTTCAACTCATGATGCTTCATGATCTGTTGCACAATAAAATCGATTGCTCAGAGATTGTTAATAATATATTTTATGTTGTGCCCAGAACAGTTACTCGGCGAGAGGCACGCGTCCACCCACTATTTGCTACGTCACCTTGTCGTACAAACGCGGGTGAGCGGGCGCCCATCCATAGGATAGTGAAAACCTATAACGAACATTTTGTTAAATTAGATATATTTGCATTAGATCGCCATAAATTTAAGAAACTTTTAGTCAATAGTCTGAAATTGCTTAATTAGTATTGTCAGTGTTGCCTTTTCTTTATTTTATTGTTAGTTTTACTTTTTATTTTTTTATACCTTCAATCATTAGCTAAGTAATGTAAAATTCGCTTTTTATATATATTCCTGCCGTTATTTTACTAACTTATGTACACTTTTTTTTCTGTTTTTTCTTTCTTGTATTTGTGTTAACGTTATTGTTATTTAATAAACCGTGTCACTCTACACTGTATCTCCTATCGAAGTAATACGTGGAAACGTCGTGGATTGTACATTAATTTAATACGTTGTAATAGTTACTGTAAGATATATTGTACAATTGTTTGTTTTCCCTAAATAAATAAATAAATAAATGTCATCTGCCCATCGCTGAACGATCAATACTTCTCTTTCCAGTCCTTGGACGCCACTCGGTACAGCTTTATTCCTCCTACCATCATGTAGAGTTTGTACTTGAGGAATGGTAGGTGGTGTAGCAAGTGCAGGTACGAGTGTTCCTTTTTTAAAAAAATAATCAAATTACTCCTCCCGCTCTAGGCGGAGTGGAATGGAGTGTCAGACTTTTACTGACTAAAATCCATCCATGTTCCTTCTTAGCCCTTTGTATACCAGGGCCGCGATATCTCTTTCGAACAGGCAGGCATTCCCGACAGGCATCGGTCCTTGCGGACCTCTTCCTTATGCTGACATCTCTATGAGGCGCGCGTGGAACTCGAACGCGCCGTCGACACGGCTTGTCGTCATACGACGGACGGACGGCTAGCTAGGCCATAGCTCACCACCATCATACCAAGAGAACTATGAACCTTTTCATCAGTAGACTTTATCAGCATGTATTTTTCTCTGTTAGTAATCTTAGCCACTTGTCATCTTCATCATACTTTCTTCCTGGGATCACCCACTGCTGGGTATGGCCTCCCCTTTCTTCTGGCCCACTTTCCGGTTCTGTGCGTTCCATATTCAGGTGTTTCATGTGATTTTGACGATATTGTAGACACAACGAGCTTTAAGGATGGCCTTAGTGTTTTTGGCCTAATCTTGGCCTCCACTCGGTCAAAGCCTTGCTCCATCAGTATTACCAAAAACATTACTTCACAGGCAACTGTGGGTGTTCTGCCTATCCCTACAAGAAATGAAATGTAAGCATGACAACTATGCATTATTAATGTTAACAAAAGAAATATAATTTTCAAGGTTTCTAAACCACATGCAACCGCTATCGTTGTAAATACGCAAATCAACAAAGTATATGACGGAATAACGATTATAAATGTTCTTTATCTAAATACTTGATAATCCATTCAGTCCAAAAATATGAAATAGATTTGTCATACTCGTTTCACAAAACAGTATCACGTGTGATACACTCGAAGAGTTTGTTAAATTATTCAATCTGCGCATCTAACCAATATTATTAATTAGGCAAAGACTTATTCATGGTCAGATATCTTAAATCTGACATATCTATAAACTTAAGATATCGCCTAGCAAGTAGTTTGCGGAAACAAAAATCGTTTGCAGGTATTCTGTGGTAGTTATTGGTCCCACTATTGCCTGGGGTTCGTTTACGTAAGCCGGCGAAATTTTTGCCAGATACAAATGAAACTAGCGAGGGTTCGCTGAACGGAGTCATAGGTCTAAATCAATGTTAACAGTCAACGGATTGATTTTTAGTCAGTTTAAATTTTAAATTGTTTACTAACGCACCCCTGTAGTAAAAGTCGTCAACTCCAGGGGGGGGACACACAAACAGACAAAAGGCTTGACTGATTCGGTTGTCCCTGAAAACCCTATTTCATCATAACAATCAAAACCCGCCTGACCCATATCCGGCTCTCTTTACCAGAAAAAAAGGCAAAAAAAGTTTTTATTTTTATAAGCGACATAAGTATACCAGTTGCTTCAGCAATTGAAGTAAATTGAATCCATCTCATTCAATTCTTAAACTCACCATTTTGCCCGCCATTGCCTCCCAAATAATATTATAAATAAAAATCTTTCAACGCTTGTTTCCACTAAATAAAACTGGAACGTCGAATGAAAAACACGTCCCATTTTTCTGAACAAAAAGTGCTAAAGAAAAATATTTGGTCACTCGAACATAAGAGCATGAAAACACCAGTTTATTGACAATGAATCTTCAACTCTAAGCACCCAGACTTAAGGTGTATTTTTTATTGTTTCAATGATTTGTTTTTACAGTGGAGGTTTTTAATAATAAGTAGGTTTTGAATAACCTTAGTCGCGTGGTACACCGTAACTAATAGCCTGCGATTGGTCCCACTGATCAAGGTCCCACTCACTAATCATGGTCCGTTTAATTTGAGTGATTTGATCGTTGAAATGAGCTTTTTTATACAAGAAGGCTTGTTAATTTGAGTCAGATAGCACGATAGATTGATGGTATCGCTTCATACGTAGATAGATTAAAGACATGGGCCACTTTTCTACTCATTATCAACTAGGAGAAGAAGAATAATTTCATAATTTTACTGTAATCTCTCTAGCGAGGTTGTAAACTCTCGAAATATAGTCAACTGAACATACTGCTTACATATAAAGCATTATTTTTTTGGTATAGATTATAATCTATCGAAGTGAAACCGTACTGTTGTGAAATGCATGCGACGGAAGTATCTCTGTCCCCATAATCGGGACTCGGGGGGCACCCCCACGTTAGGTTAGTTTGGTTCCTTTAAACCCTGCACTCAGAAATAGGGGCCCCGCATAGCGGGGCTCCATCGACTACGCTTTTTAGGGGAATATAAAGTGTTTTGAGGTTAGGTTATATTAATCGGTATTTCACAGGAATGGTACATTATCTTTTCATGAGAGTGGTACCATTGGGCAAGGGGGACCCCTCCTTCCGTCCCTCTCCTCCACGCCGCGTGAGTTGACTTCCATCGTATGCATTTCACAATGATGTTACGGTTTCACTTCGATAGATTACAATCTACCGAAAAATAATGCGTTTTTATTGTAAGCAGTATGTTTGTTTGACAATATTTCGAGAGTTTACAATCTCTCTAGTTATTTTACAATCTAACGTGTTTGACAATTTTACGGTGACATATATATATGTTTATTTTAACATGTAACAGTATAAACAATTGTTGGTCTGCCAGAAATAAATAATTACATTTCGCAAATCAACTTACATGCAATACAAATAAACTGAAAACGTTACAATCTAAACCTATTTAGAAATCCAAGGCAACACGACGAAGGATTATGTCCAAGTATGTATACTGAAGTAAGCTAACATGGCGTTCGTTCAATCTTGAGATGTGTTAAAGATTTTTAGTAATCCGTTGCCTTCAACTTCAACTTTAAATTCTCACATTCCCGGGTATGCTTTAGAGTGCCCACGTCCCAATTTAGATCTTCTGAAGAACTTATTTGATGAGGTCAACGAGTTTTGAAATTTTTGCTTTCGATGTAATACTGACAAATAATGCCAATACAAACATTTCGACAATTATGTTGGAAACCCATGTAATAGAACTAGCCTATTTCCATCAACCGGGCACCAATTTGAACTCCGGGATGCTACTGAGAAATTTCTGGTAGAACATCCCAGTTACATTTTACTTGATTTGGGAACCCAGGACTTTATGCTCATCAGTAGAACTTGCAACCACTAGACGAACGAAAAAAACTGTTCATTATCTATACAGCGTGTTAGGTTAAACGAGGGACATATTGAGGGAACGTATTCAGTATTCGATTCTCAATCCAAATATGCAAAAAACCTATAACCTTAATTTTTGACATAATTGTCTAATTAAATACATTACTCATGGACACTGAGCGCGCAAGTAGGTGTCACGCGGCAAAACACGTGCCGGTCCTTGAGCTCCGTGCGCAAATGCCGCCCCTTTGCTTTGTGTCCCCGATGCACCGACCAGGGCACACCCGCGCGCCACCCCGCGCTCACCTCAGTGTATGCGCGAGCGCCGTTTCTTCCGCATGTCTATTATTGCGTTTCCGCGTATCGCATTTAACAAACAACCCCGCTTACTTCGCAATATTAAGAGTGTCCTGTAAACGTGTTCTTTAATAACCAAAAATTACGTCATATCATTATTCCAGTGAAGAATATTGCGATTATGGTTCGTGCTTAAGTGTTATCTAGTGATATTGTGCGAGGAACCGTTAATTATTATGCAAGGTGTCAAACAACGACTGCGAACATTCGGTCAGTACCTAGTTACCTAGATATTTGCCTGTCTAAAGCCAGATTTAAAGTATGAAGGGAAAATGGATTATACCTAGAAAGGTCATTGACCCGCACACATGTTCTGCGATAAGCGCATGGCGCACACGTTGCGAAACTTAGGCGAAGTTTTTGGTATGGATCTATCTGTTATGTATTAGTGTTTTCTTTTTGTTCATATGTTTATTAGTATCATGTAAGCATGGACTATTGCGGGTTTGAATAAGTCCCTCATTTAAACTAACATACTGTATACATATAATAAAAGAGTAAAAAAACTGTGTCTGTACATTGAATATATTTAAAAAATAATAATTGAGGGGGTTTTAGAAACAGTAATAGAGCATGAATCCAAAAAAAACACTCTGTCTGTTTGTCTGTTTGTTTGTACACGCTAATCTTCGGAAGTACTGGACAGATTTGAATGATTTTTTTTTGTTGTATAGATATTAAGTCTGGGTAACATATAGGCTATAATTTATCTTGGAAACTTGAACACCTGATGCAGAACCGCAACAGACCAGCTAAACTATAAGAGATACAAAAATGACACCATAGCAAAAATTGTTTCACATGATGAGCATTTTCTGCTAAGAAAATAAATTTGAAGATCTGGAACACCTGATGTGGAACTCCAAGAGCCCAGCTACACCATAACACTTATAGAAATGGCGTCTTAGCAAAAGTTGTTCAATCTGATAAGCACTCTCTGTTGACTTATAAAAATCGAAGATCTGAAACACCTGTTGTGGAACCCCAAGAGCCCAGCTACACCATAACACATATAGGATCGACGTCTTAGCAAAAGTTGTTCAATCTGATGAGCACCCTCTGTTGACTTATAAAATCGAAGATCGGGAACACCTGTTGTGGAACTCCAAGAGCCCAGCCACACCATAACACATATAGGAATGACGTCTTAGCAAAAGTTGATCGGTCTGATGGGCATTTCCAGTTGACTTTTAAAAAATCGAAGATCAGAAACATCTGGTGTGAAAATTTTTGCAAAGCTATCACTAATTTCACTGTATAATTATTATAAAATAACATCAGCTGGAAGTACCTCCACGTGGTGAAAGTATCAGTTTAGGACTGATTTTCGATGACGAATGGTATAACAGTGAAAATTTGACTCTACTGGCCAAAAGATTTTATTATTTTATTTTATCGAATATATATGCCTTCGGGCTCATGTTATTTCAGTGTTTAATTTTCTTTTCCATTTATCTTCGTGACTCGGTAGCCTACCCGGTAACGCAGGGGAGCAGTCACTTAGATTTTAATTGATCAGGTATCTTCACAACGAAAGTATGACCATGCTTAGAAAGAGGTCAAATCTTTCCCAATATTCCAAAGGAGCTAAAAGATTGAGGATCATAAGATCCCAAGAATCTACCGAAGAGCGTCAGGAGAGACTTGATGCTGTTCGAGAACATCAGGCTGCAACTTGCTCCGTGGAAACCTCTTCGGATCGCGACGCACGCCTGCGTTCTCAGCGTATTTACGCATCCACATCCAGGTCTCTAGAGACCAGTGAAGAATAGATGCGCGACTGACCACTGATCGTGAACGTCGCGCATTGTCTCGCGAGTCGGAGACGTTTACCGATACAGAATCACGCTTGAATTCTCAGTGTATTCGCACATCTACTAACAGGTCTTTTGAAACGAGTGATGAACGTGATGCGCAACTAACTGCTGATCGAGATTGTCATACATTGTCCCGAACACGCACACAACAAATTATTCATAATCAGTTAGAAAGTGAGAGAGAAACAATTGCTGGAGTACGGCATGAAGAGACAGAAGAAGAGCGCAACGAACGTTTGAATTCTGATCGACTTCGACATTCTCTGAACAGAATGTCGATATCATCTGAAGAATCGGATGTGTCTCAAGATATAGCCATAGAGCATGGCGACCTTCCTTGGGTTGATAAGGATCGGAGTGCATTTACGTATATTCCTATGATGGAATACGCCACATGTCATATTCCGCCATCGGAGGTATGGTTCAAAATTGTACTTTTTGTGAAGCTGTTAAATGGCAAAAAGAAACAAACGGTATGTGTAGCTCAGGTGGGAAAGATCCGTTATTTTCCCGTCCCCGGGTTCTTAGAATTCGACATCAGACGTTTCAGATCTTCGATTTTGACGACCCCGTTGTCGCTGACATAAACAACGGGATCCGCGTACGAAGTCGCGGGCAGAAGCTAGTACACAAATAAGAAGCATTTAAAAAAAAAACAAATAGCTTGTAGTAAAGCCAAACGAGTCAGTCACAGTCAAACATCATCTGCCTAGCCTTTTCCCAACTTTGTTGGGGTCAGCTTCCAGTCTAACCGGATGCAGCTGAATACCAGTATTATACACGAAGCAACTGCCTATCTGATTTCCACAATCCAGTTTCTACTGGAAAATACGATACATCTTGGTAAGACCCAGTCAGAGCCAAACATTGGTACGATTTACCATAAAATTCATATTTACGACTTTATTAAAGTGTTTATCCACGGGTTTCTAACTCCCATAATGAAAAAATCACCAACAATACATGTATTAGTTTGATTTACGATCGCCAGTATCAATGCGCGGCGACCTATCTCGGAATAACATATTTTTTGTGGCCACACACTGGAATGATTGATGGGCCATAAGATTAGCGGGCTTATTAGGATTATGGCGGGCGGAAAGTGTATTAGATGATTATCGCCCTTGGGTGGAAAGCGGGAGGTTTTGATGCTGAAAGTTGTTGTTTCTTTGGTTTAGATAAAAAGACACAAATTTTCTTGAATTTTCGTCATAAATAAAGAAACCCTACGTAATAAATTAGAGCAATATCGTGTGTTTTAGCAATTAACCTCTTTGGAATTATAAAATTATGAAGTGGGATGTGCA
Organism: Xestia ashworthii; assembly: GCA_950022955.1. Lineage (NCBI taxonomy): Eukaryota > Metazoa > Arthropoda > Insecta > Lepidoptera > Noctuidae > Xestia > Xestia ashworthii. The sequence continues at coordinate 21,785,563 of OX465562.1, forward strand.
CCGTACGGTAGATAAAGTGTGCTATATGCTGATAACGGAGTTTCAGCAAACTTGAAAGATGCCAGAAATAGGGAATGATGAAAATCGCTTTATTTGTGATTGAGATATACGAGTAATGCAATGTTGAAAAAGAAAATAATAAAACTTATAGCTCAGAACCAAATAATCAAACATCTACCAACTGACAGTCGGGACCAACTGCTTAAAATGCTTTCCAAGCTACGGAAAGAACTCGGTATGTAATGGGTGGAGATGGGTCACCCATCTACAGACCAGCCCAGGCAAGCATGGCTTAACCTGTAGATCAACTCGAGCTTCTTGTTATGACCACCATGATTAAGTAATATGCCTAAAAAGAGGCCGAATTTTGAGATTACAACTGATTGACATGACGTTCTATGGAAGAACAAGACACAAACTTCACAACGTGTAACAAAAAGGGTATAGTCATATGAAAGGGTGTTCTATAGACCATCAAACTGAACAACTTTCTCCATGGAACCACCATCGTAATCGTAAAAAAATAATCAGCTATTGCATACATTTGGTCGAGTAGGTATTGTTATTGAATACGGGGCTGTTGAAAATTTTTTCGAGATTACGATGGTGGTTACATGGAGAAAGTTGTTCAGTCTGATGATCTGTAGCGCACCCTTTCATATGACTATACCCTTTCTGTTGCACGTTGTAGAAGCCGGTAGGAGCACTCGTATACATACAGTATCTTGACTAACCTATTCAATACATTTACATAACTTAAACTTCAATCAGTCCTACACCACGTCACTGTGGTTTCACGTCAAACCTTTCAAGTACCCAAACGGGTAGGTCATCGACCCGACAGTCGTTACTCGCAATTATAAATTCAAATGTATTTGCTCTGTGGCTGGTTATGTCTGTCGCGGGGACCACTTTGGGGTTAGACCGTAAGTGCTAACTTACTATATGTGCCAACTTATATGTTAGTTTTGTTTATGGGTAGCGTTGAAGGGGAGATTTGGGGTTATGAGCCCATTAAAGTGAACATTTTCTTATCAAAATCTAGCAGGTTTTGAATTAGTGACTTTCTGAAGGAAAATGTTTTTTATCTTTTGATTTGATCTTTAGTTTGGTCGATGGTTGGTCTGTGGATGGGTGACCACACCCTTACATATCGAGTTTCCTCCGTGCCTCGGAAAGCATGTTAAGCTGTTGGTCCCGGCTGTCATTTGTCCATCTTTGGCAGTCGTTACAGGTAGTCAGTGGCCCAAAAAGTCTGACAATCAGTTTTACCAAGTGGTATCGTATTTCCCAGTATTAAATGGGTTGTGGAGGTCAGATAGGCAGTCGCTCCATGTAAAATACAGGTATTCAGCTGCATACGGTTAGACTGGAAGCCGACCCCAACATCGTTGGGAAAACTCTTCTTCTTTTCTTATGTTTTGTGCCGCCCAAGAGCCTCTGACTTGACTTTACATTCCGTCAAGAAATATCTCTCAGGCATGCTAGTTTCCTCACGAGATTTTCCAGTTGGAGAGTCAATAGTATGGTTGCTCTACATGGCGCTGGCAATGATACTAGTAAATGATTCCATTATAACCAAAATACTAATAAGAATCTTGTTAGATTCTTTAATTCCTCATTATTTACAGTCACCATATACATGGAGAATTGACCTAAACGATGTTAAAATAAGAAATGATATTCAAGAAGATTATCCCGACCATTATCTAAGAGTAATAAAAGCAGGTAGAATAGGGGAAGACCCCTTTGATTTACGTCTTGGAAAGTTTAAAAAAGTTCGTCATTAAAAATACTGGTCCTCAGTAACATAAGAAAGACAAAAGGGGAACCCCGTAATAAGACACATCATAACTTTGATCATTAAGATTGATTTCGATATAAAAATATCGCCGCGAGAAAAAAGAATACTCTGAAAGACAGAACTGTACCTATCTTGCTTCTTTATTTCACTTGAGATGTGTAAGTCAGTGAGGTTTTCCTAATACCCATTCAGGCAGCTGATAAGATATACACTGATATTTTAAGGTCGTTCTGAGACTGAAAGCCATAAACTCGATCATCGAACTCGGAACAATTGGGATTGTACATTTTTTTTTTTTTTTTTTTAGTTTTTTTTTATAAAAATCAGTCCCAATCGTTCCAAGTTCGATGATTGAGTTTCCGATTGCAATAATAGCCACGCTTGGCTGGTTGGTGATCGCAGTACGGTTATTAAAAAAAATAAACCGACTTCTAAAAACACAAAAAAGTGAAAAATATTTTTAGCTTCAGAAGTCGGTGACAAAAAAACAAAACCAATCAAACAAAGGTCGGTTTTATTTTTGCAAAACAGTTTTCTTTTTTCACTTTTCCCTTCACAGCGTACTGGCGTGATGTTATGTTATGAACTGGTGTAAACAATAGACAGACATGAGATTGCAATCCCAGTCCATTTGCTATAATTTATTGAGGAGTTCCGTTGCCTATCTCCGAAGTTCTTCATCAGATCTTCACCAAATCGAAGTAGGATCACTCCGAGAAAGTACTCTTCCGAAAACTACCCAAATCGATTCATGCGTGCCTATAAAATTTGAAGATTTCTCTCTATTTCTCCAGGATTCCATCATCAGATCCTGACTTGATGATTATGGGACCACCTGTGAAGTATACCCTTTCAAACAAAATAAAAATAATCCAAATCGGTCCAGCCATCTTCGAGTAATCGGGGAACATACATAAAAAAAAAGTTTCCGACGAATTGAGAACATCCTCCTTTTGGAAGTCGGTTAAAAAGCACAGAGAACCCTGTGGTAAGTCCTTCAGTCGCCTCTTACGACTTGTGTTGCGTTGATTCCCATCATTTAAATCATATTAAACCAGCTAACACTAGTTTACGAACACAAGTTAGTCCGAAGCTCCCTATTAAGTTACTAGACCAGGTGCTGCATATTAATTCCTCGCTGACTTGTCCAGTTTAATCACAAAATATTGACCGTATGATACAGGTTCGATGCAAATTTATGCTAAAATGTTCCAGGGTAAACGGTCCTTAGCGGTAGTGGAGAAAGTGGGGAATATGGTGAATTGTGGAGAAGATTCTGGTATTGTGTTCTAATATAATAGTATATTTTATAACGAGGGACTAAACGAAGCCATTATATACCCGAGGTGGTTTGACTCCCGAGCTTGCGAGGGAGTCATTAAAAAGCGAGGGTATGTTAAATTGGCGTTTAGTCTCGAGGTGCAAACTGTACTTTTCACTTCGAGTGCGAGAAAAATAGTCATTTAAAACTGAACAAATTTATTATTACACTCGACAAAAATTCTGAACTGAGCGGTCAGTTTTTTCATCTATCGGATCAGTCACAGATTAACAATTTAAAACACAACACAAACTCTCAACATTGTCGCAATGAAGATGATCCACACTCCACAGATAATTAGTACCTACATTACTGCAGCGGCTAGCAACAGAGGCATTGCACATACTTTTCAAAATCAACGATGCACACAAACAACAATAATTTTTCTCGCGTTGAAGAGTGCATTTGTTTTTTTTTTTCAATAAACCGCTTTCTATTTGCAAGTCAATTCGAAATTCAAATAATACTTTGATCCATTAAAAAAAAAAAAATTAGGTACTGTTTTGTGACCATGTTTCAGAGTAAAAGATCGTTCCATTTTTAAATTACTTTTTACTCCCTAGGGAATAAACGGTCACTTTAATCCCGCTTCGTAGGGCTATAATGGCGTACTTTTAGAGCATGAGAAGTGAAAAATAGTTTTTTTCTATGTTTCAGTCAATTAGACTCAGTGAACGAATAAAGTTCACTGTTTGGACTTGAATATTTGCAGAAAACAATTGTTTTTATAGTTGTACCTGTTTTTGTTTTACCTATTTAATAAATTGACATTATTGTTTCATATTATTCCACTTTGTATATTTTTTTTAACAACTAAAACGTTCGAACTGAAAACTCTTTGGTTAAACTTTTCATAATTTTTTTTGAGGTTCCAAATTCAAATCACATTATTGACCAGCGAGCAGTAATGAAATTCAGTACATTGTTAGAGCCTGGGGCAATAATTACTTGCTTTATGTTAGGTTTGCATGACATATTTGGCATTTGTAAGAAGTGCGTGTGATTTTTACAGTACTACATTGACAATTAAAAGCTTTATGTAGATATTTAAATATTTGTAGCGGTGGCCCAGTAGTGCCTGCCCTGCAAGTTCGTAAGTCAACAGTAAGTCGTGGGTTCGGAGTGTTCGAACCCAGACAAGCGCATTATTTTGTGTAATTTATTTCATCACCACTGCTCTCAAATCGGTGAAGGAAAACATCGTGAGGAAACCTCGAAAAATTCGAAGACATGTGACATCTACCAACCCGCACTAAAAAGTGGTCCACGTGGTGGATTATAGCCCATTCCCTCTTATAGAGAGGAGGATTGTGATCCGCGGGAACATTAATAGGCTGATGATGATGATAGGTAGGTACTTTACTCTTACTACAGGGGCAAAATATAATGACAACCAAAAATAACTTTGTGACCACTAACATCTATCACCTAAAATATCAATTGAACACCAAATTTAGTAAATTGAGCACCAAATTATAATGACGTGTTTGATGACAAACTAGTTTTGCCTAGGCCGACTTGGGACTTACCTTATTTTTTATAATCAATTTAGAAGTAAGAGCCCCGCGAGGTGGGGCTTCGTCAACCGGGTCTCCCTCGACTCGGATGCAAGAGCATAACAGTTCAATTTCTGGTGGTCATTAACAAAAAAAATAATTTTTGGATTTCATTTCACGATAACGTTGGTGATCGTTTACTAATTTTGGCAATCAAAAGTGATTTTTTACCGTTATATTTTGCTAAATCTGGTGGGTCGTTAATGTATGTCTTTTACTACCTGTTTTTACCGTGTTTTAAGCAAATAAATACATTCTTATTATTATTTAGTCCGGTGTTCGGAGCTTCGTCCGCAATTTATTCACTTTTAGAGAGCAGGTTGAGGCTTGATCTCATAGACATGCTCCAAAAATACCCAAGAAGTGGTTTATTAACAAATACCAAACGACTCCTACCACATAAACTAATCCCAACAGAACAAACATTCATAATAACAGGATGAATAGCTCCACAACCAGCCATACATCACGGCGATAATTTGAAATGCCGCAAAAGCCCCGCACAATGTGTTGTTGTTATTGCAGAGTAGAGTGATAAACACAGTTGGAAAGAAGTGAAATATTTAATATATATTATTATAAAAATTACACATGACATATGTACAAGAAAAATAGTTGCCGAGTGACAAACAGAACAAACACCAGCTTTCACATTTGAATCTAAAGTCTATTCTCTAGATGGCCAGCGTTAAACTTACAACACCCCCCCATAACGTGGGCATCATGATGGCTTCATACCACACCAAGCTGACGAGTGAACACCTCGTGCTTGACACAGCCCAGGGGCTTAGTGAACACATCTGCTAACATCTCATCCGTAGGGATGTATACAATTTCTACGTTAAACCTATCTATCATATCTCTAACGTAATGAAATCTTATTTCTATATGCTTGCTCCGTCTGTGATGAGTGTGATTGATAGCAAGCTGTATAGCAGATTGATTGTCACAATACATTACTATTTTACAACTAGTCGTCATTAGCAATTCCTTAATTAAAGCTTGTAGGAACACCGCTTCTCTACTCGCTTCGCTCAAGCTGCAATACTCCGCCTCGGTGGACGAAAGCGATATGCAAGACTGTTTGTAGCTACCCCAAGATACCGAATTACCGCCGTATTTAAACACATACCCCGTGTACGACTTACGGTCAGGATCTGCCGCCCAATCTGCGTCAGAATAACCCTCAAGAACGGGAACTACATTCGACTTCTTAAATACCAAAGCCTTTTGCTTAGTACCTTTAAGATATCGCAGTACACGCTTAGCTTGATTCCAATGGAATTCCGTATAACAACTGTTAAATTTACTTAAATATGACACGGCAAACGAAATGTCAGGTCGCGTAGTTACACATAAATACATAAGACTACCAATCAACTCTTGATACGGAAACTTTGTTATAACGTTATTTGTAACATTATTAGAACTCTCAATGATCGAACTAACATTAGTTATCATGGGAGACTTTACAGGCTTACAGTCTGTCATGCCAAAACGATCTAACATATTGTCAATCCGCTTTTCCTGACTAAGTTTGATGGAAGTTGCATCACGTTCTACCTTTATACCTAACATGTTTCGTACCGGGCCTAAGTCTTTGAGTTTAAAAACATTTAACAAAGAACTTTTTAACGTCTCAGCCAGACGTTTATCATTATAGAACACGAAAAAATCGTCAACATACAGAGCGATAAAAACAATCGACTCACCTGATCTCTTAGTGAAGATGCAGTCCTCTTGTTTACACTGTCTGTATCCCAAAGAAAGTAAAACATCTTTTACCTTTTGGTACCAGGATCGCGATGCTTGCTTCAACCCATAAATAGCCTTTCGTAATCTATAGACTTTGTTCTCACTCCCAGGGCATATGAAACCTTCCGGTTGTTGCATAAAGATCTCCTCCTGCAAATCTCCATTCAGGAATGCTGTCTGCACGTCCAAATGATCAATTTTAAGTTTCATTTCTACTGCCAGAGATAGTAACAATCGTATAGAACAATGACGAACGACCGGTGAAAAAGTTTCTTGGAAATCTTCACCATATCTTTGAGTAAAGCCTTTAGCTACCAACCTTGCCTTATAACGTGTAATGTTCCCATCCGAGTCTCGTTTAAGGGTAAAAATCCACTTATTTTTAACGACGTTCTTGTCAACCGGTTTATCAGTAAGCTCCCAAGCTCCGTGTAAGACAAAAGAATCGATTTCCTCTTTCATGGCCTTCTGCCATAACTCTTTATCTTCACATTTCAAAGCTTCTTTGACAGTACGTGGCTCTATGGGCTCTGTCACATTACACACGTTAGTTATGTTACAGGTTGTCTTAGGCATACGTGGACGTAGGTTATATCGTGTACTAGTAGACTCTGGTGCCAATTCAGGCGACGTTACCGAATCTTTACTAGCCTCGCGTTCACACTCCAACTCAACAGGATGATTTGGTGATTCTGCAGGAACTGTATCAGGCTCCGCCTCAACCGACGTAGTCTCCAGCATCTCCCTCTCATCATCACCTCCTGTAAGATAAATAGGTTCAAACACACGTTTTGGCCCTATTTTAGATTTTCTCCCTGGAAACACAGATTCGTTGAACACCACATCACGTGATACAACGATCTTATTGTCATCAGGGTTGAACAAACGATATCCTTTGACGTTATCACAGTAACCTAAAAAGATTAGCCTTCTACTTTTGGGGTCTAACTTTTTACGTTTACAGTCATCTACATGAGCAAATGCCTCGCAACCAAAGACACGCAGATTTTTAAGGCTCACTTTCTTACCACTCCACACTTCCTCTGGTAATCTACCAGAAAGTCTCGAGCTTGGCGATCTGTTGATCAGAAACGCCGCAGTGTTTACAGCCTCTGCCCACATCTTGTCATCGAGATTTGCGTTATACAGTAGACATCTGACCTTGTCAAGTAAAGAACGATTCAGGCGCTCGGCGGATCCATTCTGCTGACTAGAATATGGTACCGTCAGCTGATGTACAATGCCTTTCTTTTTAAGAAAGTCCGTCAACTCAGCATTAACGTACTCAGAGCCATTATCTGTTCTCATTACCTTGACTTTTGCACTACACTGATTCTCTACCAGTCTAATAAAATCTTTAGTGTACTTACACACTTCACTCTTCTTTGCAATGGGATAGACGAACACCTTCCTGGAGTAGTCGTCTAGAAACGTGAGGACGTAGCGCTTGCCTCCGAGAGAAGTAGTCGGCATCGGCCCCAAGACGTCACTATGAATGAGCGCCAGCCGCGCCTCGGCCATCTGTTTGTTATGATTGGTCACAAAGGGAGCGCGGGATTGCTTACCCTTAAGACACACATCACAAACTTTCTTCTGAGTAGTAACCTGAAAGTCAATATCATTAGCTACCTTCCTAAGTGATGCCAAGCTGTCAAAATTAATATGAGCTAAACGTTGATGCCATAACATCATATCCTTAGACGTAGATGACGTTGTCAGATTGACTTTACCCACAGAATCGAGCCTGTAAACTCTCCCAACTTTCCTAGCATGTATAACTAATTTACCAGTTTTAAATATGTTACATCCATTTTTATCAAAAATAAATTTAAATCCCTTTTCTGCAAGAGTAGATACAGATATTAAATTAACAGTAAGGTCAGGTACAAGCATTACATCTTTTAAAGTAGTATCTATCGTATGTCCACGAGAGTTAACCGTAAAATGTACGTCACCTTTCCCATTCACATCTAACTTCTTGCCGTCAGCAACACAAACCTCCTTAGTCGACGACTCATCCAGAGCTTGAAACCATTCTTGGCGTCCTGACATATTATCTGTCGCTCCAGAATCAATAATCCACGAACTGTCAGTGTTAAGTGCAGACAACACCATGGAAGTCGACGTCGCTCCATTACGGTCCAATTGAGGACAATCCTTCTTGACATGTCCTTTAGAACGACACTTCCAACACCACAACTTGTTCGTACTTGACGAGGTACTAGCGTGTTTTGATGTACTTGAGGCATTTTTCTTCTCGCCTCGAGAGCCAGCCTTTTCATTACTACGATTCCGTGTAAATAAGCAGCCATCGCCATTATCAGCGGCGCTCCCTTTCCATCTCTTATCTTGAAGAAGTTTTGTTTTTACCATATCTGTAGTTATGTCTATACTAGAATGCTCAAGAGCCATTATCATTGGGTCATAATCTTGAGGCAACCCTTGGAGCATAATAGCAGCCAGAAATTCATCATCAAGTGGTTTCTTCATACTACTGAGTTGTTCAGCAAGTGACAAGATCTCGTTGACATAAATCTCCATGCTATCGAATTGTTCTAGCTTAATAGAGCATAAAGTTCGCAGACACGACAATCTCCTATGCAACCCGGTGTCATCGTAAGCCTTCTGCAAGGCATCCCATACATCCTTTGCAGTTTTCGCCTGCACAATGTGAGAATAGCACGATTTTTCAACACTCAAACATAGCCTCGCTCGAGCTTTCTCCTCTCTACGAGCTAATTTGATAGCGTTCTCACCTGAGTTTTCGTATTTTCCAGTAATACATTGCCACAAATCCTCGAATATAAGTATATTTTGCATTTGAAATGCCCAATCGCGATAGTTGATGGTACCTTTCAGCTTTTCCATCGTAACTTTCGAATTAGTATACTCATCCATATTTCGAGTAAAATAATAATATTTTCACAAAATATTTACACTTCACACATGTAGCACATAACCTGTTGTTGTTATTGCAGAGTAGAGTGATAAACACAGTTGGAAAGAAGTGAAATATTTAATATATATTATTATAAAAATTACACATGACATATGTACAAGAAAAATAGTTGCCGAGTGACAAACAGAACAAACACCAGCTTTCACATTTGAATCTAAAGTCTATTCTCTAGATGGCCAGCGTTAAACTTACAACACAATGCCATACATTCCTGGCACAATACGACAATGAGCGACCTCCTCGCGCACTAAATACGCAATGTATTGTGAAATGTGCGATACGATGCGTTCCACAATCGCAATTATTGATACATGGTAATTAGGTAGGAGGCTCTGTGTTGCGATTTCGTAATTAGAATTTTGATAATTGCTTCTGGTTGTTGAATTTTCTGTGAATAAAATATTCTAACGTGTTTATCTTTCTTCCGCAAGGAAGGAACGAAAATATCCTTTTAATCAATATTTTTGGCGAAAAATCAGCATTGGCATCCAACATGGCAATACTGCCGGCTTTCTGGGCACTATTTCCTTTGATAGTGATGCGGACGAATTTTTTGACGTCCTTCAATGGTTTAATTCTTTTATACTCGTATCTTTAATACATAACAATATTCCTCGTTACACAAATAAAGAGATTGTCATCGAAAGCATTGACAAGGGCCGCGCTCTACAAGCCCGACTTTCCCTCAAACTCAATACACCTATCAACAACCAGTACTAAACAAATAACCCGGTCAAACAAACAAACTACATTAAGTCACTTCCCAGTTGACACACAACTCACTTTATAATCACCCTAATTACCAACACCCAATCATTTTAGCCGTAATTATTAGCCGCTGAAGGTTTGTCATGCTTCAGCCCGGTGGCCGGTCACGAGCCGGTCACGATTCGGATTGTACCTGTCGTGACGTGACAGCGTATGCCACAAACATCGTGATGTATGCTAACTGTGGGGGATAGGTTGGAGAGTAGCGGAGCGGATAGCGAAACGAGAGGTAATAGTGATTTAGTGATGGCAGTTTAACCGTCTAAAGGAGAAGTTATACGCCCGAGTCACTAGATAAAGTGCTCTGCAACGAAATATACAAAGCGGCGCGGGCGCGCGGTAATTTCGTTCCAGAGCGCCATACATTTTATCTACAGACAGCTACCCGGGCGCGCTCTGTCCGCTTTGTATATCTTCTCCTTAACGGAGTCAGAATGAAAGACAAGTCTAAGGCTTCAATTCTTGTCGCGCTGACGGTCGGTCGCGAACGAGTAAACATTGTGTTCTGCTACGGCCAGACTTGTAGGCGAAGATTCGTGTTCGCGTGGTCGCGATAAAAGTTCGTGTTCGATCTATGACGAAGTGCTTGGCCACACCAAAAAAACTTCTCTACAGTCGCGATAATCTAGAACGTCGCCTGACAGCCGTATTTTGCTCTCGTTGACGTCACGACCGACCGTACGCGACTGACCGAGACTATAGCGACAAGAATTCAGGCCTTTTTTTTTAGGATGGGTAATCATCAAATGACTTCTCCCACTCTGGGCGGAGCGGGAGGGAGTGTCAGACTTTTACTGACTAAAACCCATCCATGTTCCTTCCTCGCCCTTTATGTTCCGGGGACGCGGTATCTCTTTCGAACAGGCCCGCAACCCCGGCAGGCTTCGGCCCTTGCGGGCCCCTCCCCTTAGGCTGACATCACTTTGAGGCGCGCGTGGAACACAAACGCGCCGTCGACACGGCCTGTCGTCAGTAGACGGACGGACGGCTAGCTAGCCCATAGCTAACCGTCCACAGGCCCGCATCTACGGTGGCCGGTAGCCACCACGTGGCCCCCGACGCCCGGTGCGTCTCCCGCGGCGGCCGGGAAGAGAGGATCTCTCCCTCTCTCGTTCCGCCACCTCCTTCGCTAGCATGACTGCTTCGCAGAAGGAGGTGACGGCTTCCCATTCCATCTCGCTCCGGACCATGGATTGAACCAGGGCAGGACGCGAGAGGTCGCCGCCGCCGATCGCCGCTACGAGGACACGGCGGTGCTCCGCCCACGCAGGGCAGACCTCCACCGTGTGCTCCACCGTGTCCTCCGGTCGATCGTCGCAGTGGAGACACCCGGGCGTTTCCTCCCGCCCGATTCGGTGCAGGTACCTCCCGAAACATCCGTGTCCGTCAGGCGGAAGGTGAGGACGCCGTGGCGCCTCTCTAGCCACTCCTCAAAGAGGGGACTTACCGCCACTATCGTGGCGTGCCCTAAGAGTTCAGGCCTTACGTTTCGTTTCGGATCGGAAGTCAAGAATTTAACTATTCGTTTTTGAGGAGGAGTAAGCGAGGATATTATTTTAATTTGGCTCAATCATACAGAACTACCATTGGTTACTTTAAATGTTGAAGTGCTTTCAGTCCATCGTTCTCGTGCTATGCACCATTTTGTGTAATTTATTTTTAGATGTTAGTCAAAATTAATTGTACTAAGAGACGCCATGGCTTTATATTCATATGTAACGCTAATGCTATAGGAGCAAAGTACGTTAAATCACTGCTTCTCTATGACCACAGCCTTTCATCACTTTTTTGATTTACATTCTATTTGTTGCAAGTTCTGACTTTTGAATTCGTGAAATAAAAATTTCCATATTGATATGAATGGAGGTAAAATATAGTGTGCCAGTGATGGCTCCGTGTTTTGAGCCGGTCGCCGTCGAAATAGGTTGGTTGTGAGTGCAATCAGCTGTTTTTATGAACCTAGGCTTCATTGATAGATGGATATTTATTTTTGCATAAACCTTTAAAGCTAGACTAGGTTGAAAATTCTACATATTTTAGTAAGTTTAGTTTCTTAAGTATTAGCCGTAAGTCTGTTGATTTTCTATTTATCTGGTGTGTTTGCAAACCAATATTGTATAGATAGTGTGTGTAAGTTAATAAATTAATAAATCCGAAAGACTTTTTAAGCTGAATGGGAATTGTAAAGCCGTGTCGATATTTACCACTGTTTGATTTTCTCTCAAACACGTTCATGTAAGTAAAGTCGCATAATTATATAAAATTTTGCAAAACCTAGCCTGTATAGCTCTAATTAGTATTTAGGTTTAGTACTCGTAAATAAATTAGAACTATGTCCCACAGAAACTTGTAACTAGGAAAAGAAGTATCCTATGTTATGGTCTCTACTAAATTCAACGAAACCTCATCATCCGTAAAGTCTTTATAGGAAAACCGAGCTACTTCACATTTCAAATATCAGTGTAATTAAGAAGTATGAAAAAATAAAGTATACTCACTGGCATTGAGCGGCACGGCGGGCGTACGCGTATGGTACGCCCCCGCGCCGCCCGCGTACCGCCCGTACCCCGCCACGCTGGCTACACGCGGCGCACGCGCATGCCGCTCAATCACGGTAACTTTTGACACTTCGGGGTAAACTGGAAAGAGAGAGAAGAACAGGTTAATGCAAAGCCATAATTACAAAGAGCAGCGGTGGCCCAGTGGTGGCGGCCCCGACTTACAAACAGTAAGTTGTGGGTTCGAACCCAGGCAGGTGCATTACTTTGTGTAATTTATTTCATCATCACTGCTCTCAAAACAGTGAAGGAAAACTTCGTGAGGAAACCAGCATGTCCTAGAACCAAAAGATTCGAAGACATGTGACATCTACCAATCCGCACTGGGCCCGCGTCACGTGGTGAATTAAAGCCCATTCCCTCTCATAGAAAGTAGGCCTGTATCCCAGCAGTAGGAACATTAATAGGCTGATGATGATGGCAAAACTGTGAGGTAACCGTCCTACAACCCAAAAATTCTAAGACATGCGACATCTACTAAACCGCACTTGGCCCGAGTTACAGTCCACTCCCTCTCTTATAGAGGAGGCTTGCTTCTCAGCATTGCGAATATAGGCTGTTTAAGCATATACATTAGGATCAAAATAAGTCGTCATCAGAAAATTTTAACCCTAAAATGAAATGAGCACATCTGCTGCATGCTAAAAATCATCAACATCTTCTAAGCCCCTCTATGTTGGGTTACGTTCCAGTCTCACTGGATGAAGCTGAATACTTTACATGAAACCACTGCTTATCTCACCTCCACAACTCAGGACTGGGTAGTACGATACCCCCTGGTACTTTTGGTGCCCTGGTTGTCAGATTTTCGGGCCACGTCCACGAAAATAATGAAAACATATTGTAAGTGAATCACAGCTACAATCGGAAAACTGAAAACCACGTGAAGCTTCAAAACATTTTTTACTCCTACTACCACCACACAATAATAATTACCCACAATGTAAGGTTTAGGTAAAGTTTGTTATATTTATGGGGCAACTAATAAAATAAAGTATACGACCTTCCCAACGTAGTTACCTAAGTTCTAGCACTTTGAGGGACCTGGCCTTATTTATAGGCTGTAACTCTAAACGTTTTCCTAATTGTACCTCCGAAACTACTTCACTGGTAAGGATAAAACGTCGTGTCCTATGACTGAAAGTGTTTATAAAATCGATTTAGTACTTTGTGCGTGAATGTGGAAAACTTTCGGTTTCATAGATATTGTTTTAATAAATAAAATAAATAAATAAATATCGCTGGACATTACACACAGCGCCATCTAGTGCCACACTAAGCAAGGCTTGTGTCGTGGTCACCAGACAGTTGATATACTACATTATATACTTTTTGTTTGTAAATACATATACTTATCTATCTATCTATATATATAAAGGAGAAGTCCACTCACTGACCACTCATCACGAAATCTCGGAAACTACTGGGCCGTAAGGACTCAAATTTGGCACTAGCACTCTCTAGGGGGTACAGGCGCGTACTAAGAAAGGATTTTTTAAAATTCGCACCCCAAGGGGTTGAAAAGGGGTGTCAAAGTTTGTATGAAAGTCCTATGTTTTTAAAGTTAGAGATATGAATGTAAAGCCTAAATGTTCCTTTTGGCTTCTAGGTGCTCACTAAGAAAAGGTTTTACGAAATTCGGCCCTTAAGGGTACAAAAAAGGGTTTTTATCTATATATATAAAGGAGAAGTCCACTCACTGACCACTCATCACGAAATCTCGGAAACTACTGGGCCGTAAGGACTCAAATTTGGCACTAGCACTCTCTAGGGGGTACAGGCGCGTACTAAGAAAGGATTTTTTAAAATTCGCACCCCAAGGGGTTGAAAAGGGGTGTCAAAGTTTGTATGAAAGTCCTATGTTTTTAAAGTTAGAGATATGAATGTAAAGCCTAAATGTTCCTTTTGGCTTCTAGGTGCTCACTAAGAAAAGGTTTTACGAAATTCGGCCCTTAAGGGTACAAAAAAGGGTTTTTAATGTTTGTATGATAAAAGTTAAACATCCAAATTGAATCTTACGTCAACGCGTTATTGCATACTTTACATTGAAATTAGAACTCGGAAACCGATATAGATCCAAAAATTGCATTTTACGACAACGCGTTGAAATAAGAATTTGGAAGTTCCTTGAGGTTTATCTTCAGTTTTTAAGCGGAATTTCTAGGTGGCCAGTATGTTTCAGTGATATGCAGGCGTCTGCTGAAAGGTATTGAAATGAGGTTCTATAACGTTTTAAAGTTTTTATTCCAATTTCTAGGTGGCCAGTATTTTTCAGTATGCAGGCGTCTGCGGAAAGGTAAGAAAAAAACGTTTCAAAAAACGAACTCAAGCGATACACGATCAAGCTCATTTCTAAACGTAGTGATTATATACTCTGTGCTCATTTCTGTTCTGCGATAGTTTGCTGTTACTAATTTGACATCATCGTTGTTTGGTTTGTCTTCGTTTTGGTATGTTTCACTTAGTAATTTTAAATTGGAGGATAATCATTTTATTGTGTTCCTGTGTGTGCCTGGTTGGAATTTTCACCTTTCACCCAGGAGCGGTCAGGAGCTGTTTATTGTTCGATGCGTAAATACGTTACTGAAATGTCTTGCCATGGCACCTACGGAACCACCTGTGAAGTCATGGCAGCGGGAAAACTATTCCCATTTGAGTTCGAGGTGTTTCAGGATGGTATTTTTATTGCTGTTTTCTTGTAATATTAACTTGGAACATTTTCTTGCAACATTAACACACTAAATCTCATTTGATAAACACCAACGTATGAAACACGCGAGTGAAACCGCGCGGGCACAGCTAGTTATACATATAAACATCCATGACTCGGAAACAAATGTCCATGCTCATCACACAAACATTTGCTCCTACCGGGATTCGAACCCGGGACCCTAAGAACGTAAGGCAGCCTCACTACCGCTGCGCCATTCGGCTCAAAGGCTTTGAATTACCAACGTTTAGGGATTGTGTTCGTCAATTGAAATTCTGTAATGGTGCCTAATAAATAAGAAATGATCTTTGAAACGTATTTTTTTCTAGTTCCAATAAAAGCTTAAGAAATACTATCTTAAAGATTGTTTTAAATCTGAAGAAATAGCGCTCACCTATTCAAATGATAAACTGGAAAACAAATTACATTGTACGCCGCATATCAAGACTTTATTCCAACACGTTAGGCCTTTAAGCTTAACTTTAAAAAAATAGGAAATCTATTCTCAGACACTGCTGTAATACCGAAGTGAAGGTAAGAGAGTATGTAATACTATCTTCACGTCAGATCCCCGAGCCTTATTTCAATAACTCTAATAAATCCAGACAAAAGACTCATTCAATCAAAATTCACAAACAGTATACGAGTACAAGCCTTTTCCCAACTATGTTGGGGTCGGCTTCGAGTCTAACCGGATGCAGCTGAATACTAGAATTTTACATGGAGCGACTACCTATCTGAATTCCACAACCCAGTTAGTAGTGGATAATATGTTACCCCTTGGTAAGACTAGTTGTCAGATTTTCGGGCCACTGACTACCAGTAACGACTGTCAAAGATATACAATTGACAGCCGGGACCAACTGCTTAACGTGCTTTCCGAGGCACGGAGGAAACTCGGTATGTAAAGGTGGTCACCCATCGACAGACCAACCTAGGCAAGCACTGCTTAACCTGAAAATCAAACCGAGCAGCTGTTGTTATGTAGCCACGAGCTCCTTCACGAGTAATATCAGAGGTTGGAAACTAACAAAATTTCATAATACGAGGACGTGTTAAAATCTAATATTCTCAGATTTCCAAGTATTGTGTTTTCTAGTAAGCCTCGTGTTTCATAGAAGCATTTATGGTCTGATGATTTATTCTCTGAAGACGTTACACGATTTATTACTTATTTGTAAACAAGCAAGGAGTTTATTAAAAAAATACCTATTATTTCTTGGTAAAGAACGTTCTGTCTTTTCATTCTCTACTCAGAATTTTATAACTTATTTATTCAGGGTGTAAATAACCTCTTAACTTAATAAAAATAATTCTCCTCATCCTGACTATAATTTTTTGTTCTACACCATACCTGGTAACCTTCTAGTTACGTAGATATTGGGGTCAAAGTTACAACGTTTTGAAAAGTTTTTTTTTACCCGTACTATTCAATCCATACATCAACACAATGTTTTGAGTGCGTAACATTGAGTTCTACCAAATAACATGTTTAAAAAAAAGTCGTTTCCCAGTAATAATTTTTGCACACAGTTACTAATTAGTATAATATACAATCATTCTGTATAACAATGTACAGAATGCTTGGTTGACGGCATCGTGATGAGGTTATTTACACCCTGTACGAATTATGCTAGGCTTTGTCAAAGTAATAATTAAAGTTACACTTAAACAACAAACCTAAATTAAGAACGAACCCTATTTCCCAATTTTAGTCTAAACTTTCCTTCACAAAACTGACCTATCTAGACGCAAAGCAACACAGATTCCAAATAGAGACTTCCATAACGAACTCTCATCTCCCATATCACATCTGACCGTCTTTGTCACAATAACTTGACACAAGAGCGAAACTGCGCTAAGTACAAAGCGGCTAAGTTGAAAGAACAAATAAGCCGGGCTGGGTGGCATGTGGCCTCTACGACTCTCATCAAAGTTGCACGCCTCTAGCTTCGTAGCGTCGTCGTAGCCTCGTAGGCCTGCTACGCGACTTGTGGCCTACGCCGCTACGCTGCTACGCCACTTGTTGTGTACCGTTTGCATACAAAGCTGGTATTTTGGGATGGTGTTATTTACGTTTGAGGCGTTTTCCTGTTTTTTTTTTCCGGTTGACTCTTTAAGGTTTGTGGTTTTTATATGCAATGTTTTTTGTAATTTTATGTTTGTATAACGCTGAGGAAAGCTGTTATTATTTCCTAATCATCACAAGGTTTCACTGAAGAAAAATGCATAGGTAGACATAAGAATTAGAATTAAATAAACCAATAAAATTATTTTATTTTGACATAACATAAAATCGGTTGACCCAAAAATACCTATACAAATTGACACAACAACTGAATTTATGCAAGTCTAGCAAAACTACAACCTCCTTTCTGAACCAGCAATTTCCTTACTTATTCTGCTAACACTACCAAAGAAAATTTCATAGCGCTTCAGTTTTCGTCGCGCGCCTTGTACTGTCGACAATAAAATGCATATTAGATAACGGTGTTTTGTTGGCGGCACGTGATTGGCTAACCGTACGTGAGTGTCGGCGCACGAGTATTAGTTTGGGGTACTTTATGTATAACTAGCTTCTGCCAGCGGCTTCGCCCGCGTGAAGTTTGATTATTGTCCCATGGAATCTTACTGCCGGGATAAAAAGTATCCTATGTTTTAATCCAGGTTATAAACTATCTGTGTGCAAAATTTCATCCAAATCCGTTCAGTAGTTGTCGCGTGAAAGCGCAACAAACAAACTTACATTCACATTTATTCTCCGAACTGCTAAGCTATCGGGAGTTACACGTGTTATTGTGAGTCAACTATAAAAGATAGACATATGCTGTCGTGGGATATTTTTTATATAATTTTATGTGGAATATTTCCGTTATACATGATTTCTATGTAGCTTTAACCATTAAGGCTGCACACGCGACGGAAGCTAAAAAAACCAAGTAACTTCTCCCGTTTTCCCAACATTTCCTTTCACTGCTCTGCTCCTATTAATGGTAGCGTGATGAAAAGTATACTATTACCTGCTCAGGAGTATGTAGAATAATTGTACCAAGTTTCGTTAAAATCCGTCAAGTAGTTTTTTTTTCTATAAATAACATACAGACAGACAGACAGACAGACAGACAGAAAGACAGACAGACGGACAAAAATTTTACTGATTGCATTTTTGGCATCAGTATCGATCACTAATCACCCCCCGATAGTTATTTTGTAAATATATTTCATGTACAGAATTGACCTCTCTACAGATTTATTATAAGTATATAGAAGATAGGCATTATATGTGGAATCATCGTAATGATCATTTATTGTTCATAATATGCATGCTCGTGGCTAAATAATAACAGCCGCTCGGGTCGCTAGGTTGGTCTGTGGATAGGTGACCACCCAATACATACCGAGTTTAATCTGTGTCTCGGAAAGCACGCTAATCCGTTGGTCCCGGCTATCATTTGTAGATCTTTGACAGTTCTTACAGGTGGTGTAAGAACTGTCTGTGAGTGGCCCGAAATGTCTGACAACCAGACTTACCAAGGGGTATCGTATTACCCAGTACTAGCTGAGTTGTGGAGGTCAGATAGGCAGTCGCTCCATGTAAAATACTGGTATTCAGCTGCATCCGGTAAGACTGGAAGCCGACCCCAACATAGTTGGGAAAAGACTAGGCAGATGATGATGCGAGCAGAGGTTGCCCAAGGTTGCACAACGTAAAGGGCGAGGAAGGAACATAGATGATTTTAGGTTGCCCAATGTGACCAATGAAACGAGCAGACGTTGCCCAGTGGAGACTCAGTTGTACAGTTTCAGATTTTGGGTTCGAAACCAAACATTACTTCATGTGGTTTATTTCATCACCACTGCACGTGATGAAAATCATCGCGAGGAAACCGGCATGTCCTAGAAACAAAAATTTTAAGATATATGACGTTCACCAAGTCGCACTGGTTTCGGTCCAAATGATATTTACCCGTTCCTATATTTTTGCCCAAACGATTTCCCCTTTCCTCCATTTTTACTCATTAAAATTGACTCACTTGTAGATACTAAAAAAGAAATAAGAATTTGTGTGGTATACGTATACCACAAAAAAAACCAAAACTATTGAAAAATCACGCTCTAATTAAATTCGGGGTTTACAAGGTAAAAAGGACTCCTCCTATTGTTGAAGTCAGTTAAAATGTAGCCTATGTTACCTGTTATAATAAAGAATCAATTGACACCTTATTCATCAAAATAGGATGAATAGTTTAGGCGTTACGGAGAAACATACGTAAATACAAACATACATACATAGACTGCTAAAATCATAACCCTTCCTTTTGGCTTCGCCGTAATCGGGTAATAAAGACAACATAATTATACCTCTGTTATTTTACGATACTTACTTTTAAATAAAAAACGACGTCCATACTATAATGTATGTATATGTCACCGTAAAATTTATCAAATCCGTTATATTACAATATAACGTGTATCTCTCTAGCGATATTGTAAAGTCTCGAATTATTGTCAACTGAACATTCGGAAGTATCTCTTGCCCCCATAAACGGGACTTGGGGCACCCCCCCGTTAGGTTAGTTAGGTTCCTTTAAACCCTGCACTCGGAAATAGGGGCCCCGCGAAGCGGG
This sequence comes from Xestia ashworthii, assembly GCA_950022955.1. NCBI lineage: Eukaryota > Metazoa > Arthropoda > Insecta > Lepidoptera > Noctuidae > Xestia > Xestia ashworthii. The sequence goes on from OX465562.1 coordinate 21,805,622, forward strand.
GCTCCGTCGACTACGCTTTTTAGGGGAATATGAAGTGTTTTAAGGTTAGGTTATATTTATCGATATTTCTCAGGAATGGTACAGTATCTTTTCATGAGAGTGGTACCACTGGGTAAGGGGGACCCCTCCTTCACTCCACACCGCGTGACTTGACTACCATCGCATGCATTTCACGAAAAATAATGCGTTTTATTGTAAGCAGTATATTCATTTGACAATAATTCGAGACTTTACAATATCGCAAGAGATATCAAGAGATATTACAATATAACGTATTTGACAATTTTACGGTGACATATACATATGTCACCGTGTAATTGTTAAAACCGTTAGATTGTAATCTGTCTAGCGAGATTGTAAACTGTGGAAATATTGTCAACTGAACATACTGCTTACAATATGACGCATTATTTTTCGGTAGATTATAATCTGTGGAAGTGAAACCGTAAAATTGTAAAATGCATGCGATCAAATTATCTCTGCCCCCAAATTCGGGGCATCCCGACGTTATCTACTGAAAAATAATGCGTCATATTGTAAGTGTGTTCAGTTGAAAATATTTCGACAATTTAAAATCTCGCTAGATAGATTACAATCTAACAGTTTTATAATTTGACGCTGACATATACATATAAGCTATATCTATGTATCTAGAACAGGAATGATTAAGATAACACGTCCGACCTATATGGCAGGCTCAAGGGGCTAGAGGCAAGTGTCAGGGCATAATTCAACCTCTACCGGACAATTATAACGTGTAATAATGCAATATACGACGTGATTCTTATAACGTTGGAGTAAGGTATACATTGGAACGAAACCTAGCTGTGGATTGCATGGACTAAGTATTAATTAAAATATCTTGAAAATAGTGAATTTTATTTTGGTTGACTGATGGTAATATTAGTATAAAAGAAAATTAATGTTATACTACTGTTTGTCTCTGTATATTAATCAAATGTTGACTCCCAAAAAAATGCCAATGGCATTCGGTCCGCCTCTGTTCTCAGTGCTTGAAGTTTTAAAGAAATAAATACTAGATTAAATTTTTAACCGACGACTAAAAAGCAGGAGGTTATCAATCGACGCATAGGTATATTTTATACGTTAGTGTTGTGTTCGTTGGTATATTGAATCAAAGACACCGTTGGGAAGACTTGGTTTATTACAGGTTACATAGCAGGAGTATCACAGACGGGGTTTACAGTCAGACAGCCATTAGGCAAGTGAAGACAACCAGAGACAAGACAGATAATGCATAGTGATGTGTATAATAATAACATACTAAATAGTGATGTTACAACATCCCCCTTGTTGAGTTTAACTTTAACCCCTGACAAACAATTATAAAGAAGTACTATGCTAAACAACTTAACTTATAAATGACAACATGTTTTGTGATACTTAAAACTACGTTAACACTAGACAATATTCATAATAATACTAAGACTAACATTTGACCTTAACTTTATTCATAATTCTAAGTTAATCAATTTCTTCAATTAACCTTCTTGTTGGTCTTACAATACGACCTGACCTTGTTGTCACTTCTGAGGATTTTTGAGAAGAGGATTCTTGAGGCCTAGACTCCTGTCTGTCACCTTCCTCTCTCCCCTGTGACGAGTTGGATTGCATAGGAGGGTTTGTGAAGTTATTAGAATACTTATGTCTTAAGTGTATTCTATTTCTCCTATACCTAACACCATGGACATCCTCAACAACATATGACCTATTGTTCATCATTCTTTGTTTGACAATAGCTTGCTCCCAGTTACTTTTGGGATTTCTTTTAAAATAGACATGGTCATTATAATGTAACATTGACAAAGACTTTGTATTTCTATCATAATACTTAGATTTGTTACTATTATTTTTCCTGACTGACTCTTTGTAATCCTGAAACGTTACAACTTTTGGTTTCAATTTTTTATATGACACTGGAATGTTATCTCTTAAGTTTCTAGACATTAGCAATTGTGCTGGTGATGCTAAATTGTTTTTTGACGTATTTCTGTACTGTAATAAAGCTATATATGGATCGGTTTTGTTTTCTTTACATTTCCTTAGCATATTCTTTATTATCTTGACAGAAGATTCAGCCTGTCCGTTCGACTGTGAATGATATGGGCTAGTAACTACATGTTCTATGTCCCATTCTTGTAAAAAGTTTTTAAACTCTATTGACTGGAACGGAGGACCACCATCGGATACCAATGACAATGGTATTCCATGACGTGCAAAAATTGATTTCAAATGTGTAATTACATTTTGAGATGTACTGTTTTTATTTAATAATGCAATCTCTATGTATTTTGAGTAATAATCTGTGACTATTAAGTAAACTAAATTATCAAAATGCATTAAATCAATACCGACTTGTTGCCATGGATATTTACATATTTCAAAGTTTTGTAGTGGTTCCTTCTGGTTACATGGCTTGAACTTTGCACATATGAAACATTGTTCTACTAAATTCTTAATACTACTAGACATATTTGGCCAATACAAAGATTCTTTAGCTAAAGTTAAGCATTTATTTATACCTTGGTGACCTTTGTGAATTTTTTCTAACATTTCACTATACATAGACTGTGGTACTATTAATTTTGAACCTTTGAATACTAAATCTTTAATGACATGGATTTCTCCTTGAATGTTCCAAAATGGTTTTACCAGTGGACTGACATTATTTTTGTTTTTTGGCCAACCTTCATAATAATACTTGATCAATAATTGCAAGGATTCATCAGTTTTGGTTTCCTGTGTTAACTTCTTGCTATATTCTTCTGTGATTGCTAAATTAGCATACATAATGTTGACATGACATGACATTTCTGACTCATTTTCAGGTGTGTAATGGTCTTTTAAAGCTGCTCTTGACAAAGTGTCTGATATAAACATTTCTTTACCTGGGACATGTATAACTTCCAAATCATATTTTTGTAAAGTTAACATCATACGCTGTAATCTAGCGGGGACATCATGTAAAGGTTTTTTAAATAAATAGACTAAAGGTTTATGATCAGTGTGCACTGTGACTCTATTTCCATATACATATTGGTGGAATTTTTCACAACCAAATTGAATAGCTAGCAGTTCTTTTTCTATTTGAGCATATCTTTCCTGGGTTTCTGTTAAAGTTTTTGAACTATATGCTATAGGTTTGTTTGCTTGTAAAATGACTGCACCTAAAGCTGACTTTGACGAATCGACTGACAAGACTAATGGAATCTTGGGATTATAATGAGCTAAAACTGGTGAGTTAGTAATCTCATCTTTTAATTTATTAAGACTTTGACTATGATTCTCATCCCAAGTCCAGACTGAATCTTTTTTCAAAAGATTTCTTAATATTTGAGTTTTTTCTGACAGGTTACTTATAAAAGGTCCTAAATAATTGATCATACCTAATATTCTCTGTAACTCTTTGACATTTTTTGGTGTGGGCATATTGACAATGGCTTTGACTTTCTCTTTGTCTGCCCTGGCACCATCCTTACTGAAGATATAACCCAAGAAACATACTTCAGAGACTAAAAATTTACATTTTGACTTATTAAATTTTAAATTGACTTGACGTGCTCTCTGCATGACTTTATGTAATCTTTCATTATGAACAGATTCATTTGGGCCATAGACTAATATATCATCAATGAATATTAAAACTCCTTCAATATCACCAAATAAGTTCATCATGACTCTTTGAAAAATTTCTGACGAAGCATTTATTCCATATGGTAATCTTAAATACTTATATCTGCCAAATGGTGTTTGAAAAGTACACAATTCAGAACTATATTCATCTAGACGTATCATCCAAAATCCAGAAAAAGCATCTAAATGTGAAAAACATACAGCACCTTCTAGCTGTGACCTAATTTCATCAATTGACTTGAGTGGATAGAATTCCCTCATAATATTTTTATTTAGATTCCTAGGATCTAGACATATTCTTAACTGACCTGTACTTTTTACAGTTACGACGACTGAATTAACCCACTCAGTAGGTTTTGTGACCTTCTCAATAACATTCATCTTCTCCATGCGATCCAACTCTTCACGTAATTTCCCTTGTAACGCGAATGGAACTTTCCTGGGCGGATCAACGCATGGTACTGCTTCAGGCTTGAGTTTTAGATGACAGACTGGAGGTAGACACCCAAGACCCTGAAAAACATCATTATATTGTGTAAGAATTTGTTTACAAAAATTTTGTTTTGTTACTGAAAATACACGTTTTATTATACCTAACTTTTCACAAGTTGGTAGACCAAGAACATTTGGACAATCTAAGTTTGCTACTATAAACATTATAGATTCAACAACATTATTGTTGTTTATACTCAAATTACAATTTAAGTTTACTTTGCCTAAAATTGGAATGGATTTTCCACCAAATCCTGTGACATTTATTTGGCATTTGACAAGCAATACTTTTGACAGATTGTTTTGACGTTTAATGTTATTGTATGTTTGTTTTGACATAATGTTGACATCTGCACCTGAGTCTATGATGCATTTGATTTGTTTATTACCTACTGACAAGTTAATTTCCCAAGACTGTTTAGAATGACTACTTTCTAAAGTGTTGACTTTATTTTGATTCTGACTGTTTGTATGTGACTGTGAATACTGATTACTGTTTGTATGATGACAGTACTGTATTTTGTTGTGAGATCCCTCAGACTTGTGACCATATTCATCTTTGAGATGCAAACACGGACACTGACATATTTTATTTTGACTATTTAATTGAGTGAATCTCTCTGACCTGTGACTGTATTCATCATTGAGATGTAAAATATCTTTTTCACACCTCTCAGACATATCACAATTTCTCTCACAGAGATAATGTGAATGAGGACGTTGACTTTGGGACTTTTGACTATATGAGTCTCCGTGAGATCTCTTTGACTTGTCACTGTTCTCATCATTGGGATACGGTGACTGTGACTGGTCTAAATATGACCATTGTGACGGTGACTGCTTTGACTGTGCTGACTGACTGACTGGTGACTTTATTATGTGTGCCTGTGTGGTGTGACTGTTTGACTGACTGCTATGTATATGACTGTTATGACTTTGACTCGACTTTGATTGACTGTGTCTTTTATGTTTTTGACTTGACTTTAATTGACTGTTCAACATTCCAACAAAATATTCTTGACTACTATCTGAATTAAACGATTGCAACTGACTGACTTTTTTATTTTTAAAGCAATATTTAGCAAAATGACCAAAAGATTTACATGACCTGCATTGCATGCCTTTAGCTGGGCACTTGTAGCGATGTGACTGTCCACAGCGGCTGCATGTCTTCGAGTTGCTGGTGTGGTCGCTGCTTGGAGCTGGACCACGACTGCTCGAAGCTGACTGGCGTTTGCTCGAAGCTGACTTGCGACTGGAAGCTCGCTGTCGGCCTTCACCTCGACCACGGCTCCTTCGACTGAGATGCATGACGTTTTCACTGGCGACGGCGCTTCCTTTGATGATTTTCTCGGCATCTTGCTGCGCGACTATGAGTGTCATCGCCAGCTCTTGCATTCTCTGATAAGTCAAATCAGGTTCTTGCAATAATCTCTGACGTACATGTGACAAGTCAATGTTGAGGTTTGCAATAAAAATATCTTTGATGAGCGATTCCCTGAGCGTGCCAAACTCACATTCACTACTTTTTATTTCCAAATCCGTGAGGAAATCGTGGATGTTTTCCGATTTCTCTTGCTTCCGTGTGAAGAATAGGTATCTGCACATCGTCACATTTCTCCTCGGCTCGAAAAAATTGTCGAATTTGGACTTGACCTCGTTGAGTGTGCTCGCATCAATTTGCAGGTTGAACGTGTTAAATATATTGAGACCACGTTCTCCGATTAAGTGTAGTAGAATTGCTATTTTCCGTTTTTCGGTTGACTTGTCCAGGCCTGTGGCTAACAAATACAGATCCAATTGTTGCCACCATTTCTTCCACGCCTCCGCATTATTGTTGGCTGGATCCGACGAGATGTGGAGCTGTTTCAGACTCGTGCGCAGACCTGTTGTGTCGGCGCCATCTTCGTCGCCACCGCGTGCGCTGCCAGGAGGATTCGGCATTTTTACGTGCGTTCTTCCTTTTTCATTTTAAATGACCCACTTCGACACCATGTTGTGTTCGTTGGTATATTGAATCAAAGACACCGTTGGGAAGACTTGGTTTATTACAGGTTACATAGCAGGAGTATCACAGACGGGGTTTACAGTCAGACAGCCATTAGGCAAGTGAAGACAACCAGAGACAAGACAGATAATGCATAGTGATGTGTATAATAATAACATACTAAATAGTGATGTTACAACAGTTAGGATCATAGCCGGTGATTTTGTGTACACTGCCTACCCTCCTGGGAGAAAGGCGTAAGTATACAGCGTGTAAGGTTAAACGAGGGACATATTGAGGGAAGGTATTCAGTATTCGATTCTCAACCCAAATATGTAAAAAACCTATAACCTTAATTTTTGACATAATTGTCTAATTAAATACATTACTCATGGACACTGAGCGCGCAAGTAGGTGTCACGCGGCAAAACACGTGCCGGTCCTGAGCTCCGTGCGCAAACTCCGCCCCATTCCTTTGTATTGTCGCCGATGCACCGACAGCCGACAGGGCACACCCCCGCGCCACCCCGCGCTGACCTCAGTGTATGCGCGAGCGCCATTACTTCCGCATGTCTAATATTGCGTTTCCGCGTATCGCATTAAACAAACAACCCCGCTTATTTCGCGATATTAAGGTCCATGTTCACCGAAAAGATAACAGCCTGATTAGCTAAAAACAGCTGTCACTGTGACATATTACCATACAAAAATGTGTTTTAAACAGCTGTTTTAGATAATCAGACTGTCATCTTTTTGGTGAACATGGACCTAAGAGTGTCCTGTAAACGTGTTCTTTAATAACCAAAAATTACGTCATATCATTATTCCAGTGAAGAATATTGCGATTATGGTTCGTGCTTAAGTGTTATCTAGTGATATTGTGCGAGGAACCGTTAATTATTATGCAAGGTGTCAATCAACGACTGCGAACATTCGGTCAGTACCTAGTTACCTAGATATTTGCCTGTCCAAAGCCAGATTTAAAGTATGAAGGGAAAATGGATTATACCTAGAAAGGTCATTGACCCGCACACATGTTCTGCGATAAGCGCATGGCGCACACGTTGCGAAACTTAGGCGAAGTTTTTGATATGGATCTATCTGTTATGTATTAGTGTTTTCTTTTTGTTCATATGTTTATTAGTATCATGTAAGCATGGACTATTGCGGGTTTGAATAAGTCCCTCGTTTAAACTAACATACTGTATATAAGTATATTTTATACTCTACAAGGTAATGAATAGAATTAATTTTGTCATCATAATTACTACCAGGGTGATAATTATTATGACGGTTAATGGTTTCAAAATGGTCCCTCATAGTCAAGAGGGAAATTACCTAGATTACTTCGTAACGAGGGGTATACCATTTTTTTTTACCTAAATACTAGGGCGATACTCTTTATAAAGGTCGACAACACGGATATGGTTTAACATAGTTACCAACTACCAGTAAATATTGAAAAATAATAATAATAACAGTGCACCCAAGTTTCATCAAGAAACACTTCCATTAATGAAAACTTCATGTCAAATGCCAAAACAAATAAACATTCACTCTTCAAAAACTACAACAACAAAATAAAAGAATTTAAAAAACATAAACTTTTAATAATATCGATCGATTACCCATTTAATTATCCCTCGTCAATAGGGCAACACTACGTAATAATCAATTTGTTTAATGGCAACACTATTCACGCTCCCCTTTGAACTGACGTCACATACTAATGAGAATTAGGTTATGGTTTAATTGACAAGGAATTCAAGATGGCGGTCGCTTCCGTAAACAAAACTCATTGTTTGTGCATGTTTGTGTGTCGTAACTATTTTGATCAAGGTGAAAGGCTTTGGTACTAGTAGTAGTATGTAAGTTCGATCGAAAACGAAGTTTACACTTTCATTGTTAACGAAGTAAACACAATAGGTAAACAATCGCAATTTTGCTACATTTGACAGCCGTATGTTCCCAGTCCTAGGTAAAAGTTAAACTCCCGTGGTTACAAGTAGTCAGAGGCCCAAAAGTCTGACAACCAGTCTTACCCAACAAGTATTTATTTTCAATACACTTCCTCGAATACTGGTAAAATAAATAAATATGATTATTTAAAACCAAAATTTACTTTTTAAACAAATTCTACATTCGAAAAAAAAAGCTTGCTTTTTTTCTGCGCTTTGCTTTCGCCAGGTTGAAGGAGTTTGTAAAAGTAAATATTAGTTACTTATAATGTTTATTTTTGACATTCTTTTTCTCAATTCGGATGTTTCTATATTTTTTTTTATGTTACGATTTGAAAAATTCTTTTTTTGTTGGAAAGGGTATACTTTCCAAATGGTCCCATAGCCATCAAGTCGGGATATGATGATGGAATCTTGGCGAAATCGAGGGAACTCTTCAAATTTCATATAGGATAACGTACAGCGATTTTGGTATTTTCTACAACAAGTGAAGCATTTGCGTTTGATAAGAACCATTCTACCATCAGATCTGATGATGAAGCCAAGATTCATGGAACTCCATAATTAGACAATGTATTGATATGTATTGTTAGATATGTATTGTTGCAATTGTAACGGTATGCACTTTCCATGCGTATCAAGCACATGTGAACCACTAAAAAGTGAAAAATAAAAACTTTTTTTGCAAAAAAATATAACCGACTTAAAAAAAAAACAAAAAAGTGAAAAATAACTTTAGCTTCTGAAGTCGGTGACAAAAAAATTAAATCCATCAAACAAAGGTCACCGACTTCAGAAGCTAAAGTTATTTTTCACTTTTTTGTTTTTTTTTTGGAGTCGGTTTTTTATAAACACAATTTGAATATTCAAAAAATGATTGCGCCGCCGCCGTAAAGACGCATATTGCTTTGCCGAAATTAAAAAAAAAACATTCACCTCTGACCATAGGCATTGAACCGATTTGGACTAAGTATAGGTACTATCTGCAATTTTCATTCCCGCACACGTGTTGGAAAACTGTCAAAAAACGCACGTGTGTGAAATACATTGCATGTTGAACCTAATCATAGTGCGAAAAGAACCAGTTTTCGAGGAAGTGTTTTGAAAATAGATTATGCTGTTTCTACATTACGAGTATCTCTATCTAGGCATGTAATCAGCAACCAAATCTGATGTCAAGTGATATGATTGGCTGCTATTGTTTCCGCCAACCAATCAGAAGCATGAAGATTGTCAGCCGATTTACTAATCAGATATTTGATCTGTCTTTTGGCAATGAGACGTTAGCGTTTTGTATTGTTTGAATAATAGAAGTGCTGGACTGCTGGAGGTGTTACGACAAAGTAAACAATAAACTCTTGAGTCAGTATAACGGTTCAATTTTTTTTATTAGGAATTTTAGTAGCCTTTTGCCTAAGCTTTTGGGCAAATACAGGCGTGATGTTTTGTGTTATGGTATTCCACAAAATTATCTTATAGCATCACTTAGTTTTTAAATTGCTGTGATACAGTAAACATTGTAAAGATAAGTATTCCCCTGGTAGTTCATCATTAAAATAAACTTACATCTTTGTGAGTTGTATGAATCAGCAACTGCATTCTGCATTCCATTAAAATGCTCACAGTGCACACAATTTTCTAAACTGCAATCCAACATTTTGTAAAAAGGTCGGCTTTCTTAAATACTGTACAAAAACAAGTAAACACAGAAATTAAAAAAAAAGAAACCACGCGCGTATTTTTAAATTTGGAAACGTCCAAGATGGCGCCAACGCGTTCGGTTACTGTCACTAGTTGTATTGGGTCAGTGTGGTCTTGGTGTTATCACCTTGTAGAGATAAATGATAAAGTAATTAAACAGTTTCAGTTATGACGAATGTTACAAAATATGTCTGTGATAAGAAGATTTTGAAAGGTAAATAGCAGTATAATTTTGTCGGGCTGTGTCGTTGCTTAGACTTATGATTATGTAAATATCTACTGATGACCTTGGCTAGATGTTTTCTCGACACAAACATACATTCCAACAGATTTTTATGTAGTACAGTAACATAAGAATTAAATAAATGTACGTAACATAATGAAGTTAAAAAAACAACGTCTAAACCAAATATTTGATGCCTGAAACGAACACCAATAACCATTTAATTGGATGTAAACTTTTCAAACCTCGACAGTATCACGGGACATTTGCCTTGTTTACTATTTATTCTGAGTTATCCGTGATCATGGGTGCTTATAATGCCGAAATATCCGGAACTCAAAATAAATAGTATGTAAATGTCTCGTTTTTCAAACCTCATTCAAATAGTAGTAAAATATATCATTATTGATATAACACGCCAAAGTGAGACATAAAGTACTGGGCAGAAGCTGCTTACTGAGTACAGATAGTGACAGACACTGAAGAAATACCAGGACGTTACATACACATATAGGGCTGTCGCTTTTTCTCCTGGCAGTAGGCAAAAACCACATAATGCCACCTGCTACGATCCTTACATACTCCTTTTACCAGTACTTTATCAATTTATATCAACATTCTAGGACCAACACATAAAGCGTCAGTTCACAACGAGACGCAACGCGACGCAACTCGAAGCGACGGTACTGGAATTGATTTGACGCTCTGCCGCGAGACGCATCGCAATGAAATGTGTTTCTTTTCGCGTAGTAAATAAAGTTATATTTTGAGTCTCTATTAAAATGTATGGGCCGCGTTGCGTCGCGTCACGTCTCAGTTGAATGAGTCAACTACTGAGCAAATGGCTGTATCTCGTATTCATTTTTAAACTCTTTTAACGTGAATGTTTGCCAATATCTTAATTTTGACGAGCACTCAAGAACCATCAACATTACAACCAATTTTAATATTCCCACGTCACCACCCCATTATTTATGAACAACAAAATCTTTACAAGTACCCCACAAACAACACCTTTATTGACGTAGTTAACAATACAGTATGATCACTAAATGGTTTCCCACCGAGCGGCGCTAATGCCTCTCGTAACGACAACAAATTACCCTTTGAACACAATATTATACCAAAAACTTTCAACAGAGCCCACTGACCCGGAATTATACCATGTGATGTCATTTTATACGGCTGTTCTCAAAACGTTTACAGAGAGACACACATCAACAAACACACAACATTGAAGAAACATTGTGAGGCCATGTTCTGTAATGGAATATTTAAAGGTATGTGACATTCGACAAACGGGGTTTTATGGAATGTCACATCACAGAGAGGCAGAGGATATCTGTGTGACAGGAGTGTTAACCTTATAGGCTGAATTAAAAAAAAAACAATTATAACGACTTCCTATCGAAAGTCAAAGCTATGTATTTAATAAGCGTCAGTTCACACCGAGACGCGACGCGACGAGACGCCGCGCAACTGTACTGGAAGAGGCCAGTGATTTCGCGCTGCGCTGCGCGTCCCTGTAAAACGCATCCTAATTAAATGTGTATCTTTTCGTGTAGTAAATTAAGTCATATTTAAAATGTGTGCACAGCGTTGCGTCTCGGTCTGAATTGACCCTATGTCCTATGTAATTTGGCAAGCCCATTGTCTTCAGCCGGGCAAAAATCCTGCCTCCAGGCTGGTACTAATATCGCCAGTGAATCGAACATAAAACCTGAAGACTCAGCAGTAGTGCTTGCAACCACTAAATCAACCTAACCTGTCTTCTGCCATAATGCCTTCACCATCCTCTTCGATACCCAAAAAAAAAAATAGTAGTCCATTCCCTAGCTTTGGGTAGCCAAATATACACGTGGTCTGTGCTTTTTTTTAAACGTTTGGCACACTAGGAATTTCTCCTCTATCGTAGCTACGTTTACCCGGAACTGCTTACTGTAGGCAATAAAAATATTTGTTCCGTGCGGGAATAGAACCCGCGACAATAACTCAAGCCGCCAATCGCTCAGTCACCGTGCCAACCATGCCGTCAAAGTATGCTAAATCGTGACAATCCGGTCCGGACCTGTGTGTACGGTCGAACAAGCTATTTGGTTTACAGTTTAACCCACAAATTACATTGTAAAATGTAAACCAAATAGCTTGTTCGACCCACGGCTCACGTATCGATCGTTTTTGATCCCGTAACTACGCGATATAATTTGGCTAACAAAATTGAATCATGCAGGGGATTGGTCGTTAAATTAATTTCTGTACATCACCGGCTTCGCTGGCCGTTTCAATTTTTGCCAACATTGTGACATGTATATAGGTACGGTCAGTTGTATGGTGACCACATAGCATAATATATTCCTTCTTTCGTTATAAAGCCCAACCAAACTATCTCAACATGAATGATGTAACCAAGATTTTGATTTGTCCATGGAGTTTCTTGCTTGTTCTTGTCCATAGATGATCTACGCTAGGGAATGGACAACTACTTTCACAGTTTTTATGTCTTGTGACTGGGACTGTAGCTACATTTAATGTTCATCTTTGTTTCGACAGTTCAAAAGTGCATGTAACTCGCCTACTTAAAATAAATGCTTTGATTTTGATTATGATTTTGAAAGGATACTCTGCTTCGAGCCAGTTTCGCAGTGTTTCACATTCAATAATAATATTTAACAGATTTAAAAAAAATCTGTATAAAATTGTTCGCAAGATAAGTTAACCGAATCTAATCATGACTCTGCAAATGTGACAGGAGTCAATGTCGTCCTTTATAATTATTATTATTAATATGACTAGCACTTCGCCCCTGACTTTGTCCGTAGAAATTGTGATAGCTCAGCCAATTTGCATGATATCAATATAATGTATAACCTATGTCACTCGGTAAAAATGTAGCTTTCTAATGGTGAAAGAATTTTATAAGTCGGTTGAGAAGTTTTTGAGTTAAATCGTAACAAACAAAAAACAATTCTTTCCTCTTTATAACATTTTCAATACACTTCCTCGAAAACTGGTTATTTCGCACTACGGTTATTTTCAAAATGCAGTGTATTTCACACACGTGCGTTTTTCATGTTTTTTCCACACATGTGCAGAAAGCAAAATTGCCACAGATAACTATACCTATACTTAGTCCAAACTGGTAAATGCATAATTTAAAAAAAAACATTCACCTCTGACTATAGAGTCAGGGGTGAATGTTTTTTTATGGCGTAAACATTTTTTGAATATTAAAATTGTGTTTATAAATTAAATATCATAGATAAACATGATTCTTTAAAACTAATATTTTTATTTATTTTTATAAACAAGTTAACATTTATTTGTGTTCTAAATTCAAAAATATATAAAAAAAACAATTTTTTATATTAGGCTGTCTAACAGCTTCATACCTTTGCTTCTCCTTCAACCTAGCGAAAGCAAAGCGCGGAAAAAAAATTAAATCATAGTCTCATAATAATTCATGACACAAATATTTTACATTCTTTTATTTTACTTCTTCAAAGGTGTATTGAAAAACGTCGTTTGATACACGAGGACATTTGTTATTGCAGTTCTCGGCAACTTTGTAAACCAACCTTTACTTACAAATCACGTTTACTTAGCTGTAAAACTATTTTTAGCTACTAAAATGGCAGAATATATCGAAAATCAATTAAGATAGACGAGGCACTTGGAAGTCGATAGCTCCACTAATTTAATATAAGAAGAACGAAGCTAGATAATCAACACTGGATGCTGATGTGTTTCCAATATGGGTACGCCATTAATGAAGAATTAATTTGGATCTTTTATGCAGTATGCAAAATGTATTTAAATTGTAATGAACCTATTCAATGTCCATGTAATAGTACACTATAACAGGATATAGATACAGCAGCTTTGCATTGTCTTAATCAAAATCAAAATATTTCATTTCACATAGGCCTAAATGGGCACTTATAAAACGTCGAAAAGGTGTACGGTTCGCGTTGGTCGATTCCATAGAGATGAACCGGCAAGAAACTCCATGGTTACTCTTTTCAAATCATTTGGGGTTACAATAATATTATGTTGTCTTCACTCTTATCTTTTTTAGAATTAGTTGCTGTAACACCATGCTGAGATCGGGCCTTTTTGGCCTCGAAGGCCCTATTTACTTACTATATAGCTTTTAAATGTTGTTTTTTTTTGGTGGTCTCTTTTTGAATTTTAGGTTTATTTTCTATGTTTTGTTTTTTCCCATTTTTTTATTGTCTGTTCTGTTTAAGTCCAATAAATACTCTTTCTGTCCTTTATTGCACGGAAAATAAAAATATACATACAAATTGTTTGTTCTTTACTGTGTTAAACACATTAGTATGTATTGTATGCTGGGTAGGTTCACGGCAATTATTAGCAACCGATAGTGATGATCGGACGCATACGCAAAGAGAGCAAAATTAGCCAATAGCGTTCCCACCGCTGGGACACCGGCAATCCCACACACGGGCCCATTGCCGGCTAGTTGACATCACATCACAGTTTTAGATTTTTGTTTTTTCCTCACGATGATCTGATGATTAATTGAATTACGTAGCTAAAACAAATAGCTTTGTGTTGGGAATGGGTTCACGTCCAAGGACAATAAGTATACTAACCCATCAGGATATTTAACATCCTGGTCCCAAAGCCGGCACAGAAAAAACTAATCGATGATCACTCACATAGGCACTGCTCATTGACATCAGCACCGCCCATTCAAAACACATAACGAGCATTACCCCACACAGCAACCCCAACACACAGTCACTTTCCTTTGTCTGTGACAAACGCGATATAGACCAATAAAACGCGCTTGCAACGCTAACTCCAACAAATTCCTTCTTCAGTACCAAAATTGCTTGGATTCCGGAAACTTCCGGACTTTTACGGTGTCCCGAATTCCAGAGCAACGTGTGGTCGCCTCGCAAACGTGCACCACTTTATAAAAACATACGAACCGTTTTTATGTGCCGAGACGACGCTTTTACTGCGCGTTATTTTTGCGGATAATATCTAGCATACAAAATAAGAGAGGTTTTTTAAGTTGGTCTTATTTTTTTATGTTTGTTTTGTGGTTAGCTTCGTGCAGATAGTAATATTCTGTAGTAGAAGAAATTTGAAGAAGGCTTTGAAACCATTTGACATGTTCATCTTGAGTAGTTTTAAACAGAAGTATCTATTTTAATAATTTATTTAATTTTGATTTAGACTTCATAGTAAGAAAACCGCTGAAGGTAAAGTTTTATCACGAAAGACGCACATGTATGTATGAAAATATACATACCTGAATAACATGCACGCGGTGAAATCTTTATTACGGTCTCAAAAAAAAGAACATAAATTCTCCCATCGAGCATCCATGTTCTAGTCCAAAAATTATTACGCAAGACAGGAAAATATTAGTCCAAGAGCCACGCAATTTGAACTAACTCAAAACAATCATCATCTCCAAGTTCCTGTGCCAACTTAAACAAGGTTTTACTAAAAAGGGCCTTCTTGAAACTCTAGGTCCAAGTGCTCACAGCCTTTTCAAGTAAATTTCAAAATGATTAATTGACGCTTCCCGTGACCCAAGAGCTGGCTTTTACCTTGACCAGAGTCTTAGCATTGCCATGCAACGTGGCAACGCCGCCAGTCTCTTGGGGACTTTACCAGTTGACAGCGTTGAGGAGGACGTATTTCAGTTATTGTTAAGTTGATTACTTTAGTTAATTTGTATTTATAAATGTGTATAATATTCTTTACAAATAAATACGTCGTACCCGTTCTATGTTAACCGTCTTAAGATAAACGACTAAATTGAAAAACTGTTCCATATATCTTAACCCCAAAATGCAGCGAGCTCATCCTCAAATCCACATCGTATCACATCGTATATTTTCGCACGTAGGAACCATGACCGGCTCGCTCCATAGCGCACAGAGTTAAATACACCGTAGAATGTAAAGTATCTCTTATATTTTAGTCGACAGCCCGGACGAGATCGTATTTCCCTTAGGAACTACAATACTTGTGTCGCAAAGTGGGTTTCAGAAGGTCAATTTAATTTTTTAGGGACTAACTTTTCTGTGACTCCCACTTTGTCGCAAAAATAGAATGAATCAGTTATGTCGACGTAAATGTAATGGACAGTAAAATATAAATATAAAAATGAACGTATCAAACATAAAAGAAGATACTGGACTCGACAGGCAATTGACATCATACCTAACAAACAATACAGCCATCTATGTCAATTTAGATAAATAAATAAATATCGCTGGACATTAACACAAAGCGCCATCTAGTGCCACACTAAGCAAGGCTTGTGTCGTGGACACCAGATAGTTGATAAACTACTTATTATATTACTTTTTTTTTGTAAATACATACTTATTAAACATATAAACATCCATGACTCGGAAACATATGCCCATATGCTCATCACACAAACATTTGCTCCTACCGGGATTCGAACCTAAGACCCTAAGAACGTATGGCAGTCTCACTACCACTAAGCCATTCGGGTCGTCAAGATACATGTCAAATTGTGATCGGGAAACAAAAAAAAATAATGGAATCTCAAAATGCACAGTAAAATTGTCTTTATCAATAACACTGAAAACGGAAAATTTACAATATTATACTATGTTTAAGTAATGATAATATTACGCTTGACTTTTCTTCCTTTCGGGATGGATGAAATGGCGGCAGGTCACGGGAACGATCTGCGACTCCAGCATTCCCCTAAAAGTTAAGGGGAAGATTTATAAAACAATGTTTAGAACTGCTGTCTTGTATAGATCAAAATGTTGGGCCACAAAAGGGATGAATGAAAGGCATCTGCATGTCGCAGAGATGAGAATGCTAAGGGGGATGTGTGGTGTTACGCGAATGGATAAAGTAAGGAATGAGTATATTAGAGGAAGTCTGAATGTGCGCCGGTGACTGAAAAGTTGGTAATCGGTTGTCGTGGTATGGGCATGTGATGCGGAGGAATGAGGAAAATGTCGTGAAAAAAGTTTTGAGTATGAATGTGGATGGGTATTTAAGTAGAGGAAGAGCAAAGAAACGATGGGTGGACTGTGTTAAGAAGGATATGGTGAGAAAAGAAGTGTCTGATGAGATGACGAAAAATAGAGGAGTATGGAAGAAGGAGACATGCTGCGCCGACTTCAAATAAATTGGGATAAGGGCAAGAGAATGATGATGATGATTATGATTTTCTTCCTTTCGAGAACTTTACCGAAAACTTCTCAAATATGTTGTGAAGTAAACCTTTTGCATCGCTCTGTATAGTGCCAATATATTGTATATCTTAAGTGAAATTGTTTTCTGTCAGACGTCATAGATAACTCGTTAGGTTTTGGGTTCTAGTTGTGTTACGAGTCTCATGCGAGCCACTGTTAATGTGCTGAAATGTTTTGCCAAATTGTTTTGTTATTTCAAATATCTGTATGTATGCTATTTAGTTTTGGGCTTGTACGATTAGATTAGGGTGTTGAATAAAAAGGTTGAATTATGTTTCTGTAGAACGCCTAAATCTGAATGGGTATTATTTATTTATTTAAACTTCATGTACAAGAGTGGTACATAGGCGGACTTACAAGGCATTCTCTACCAGTCAACCATTGGGTCAAATATGACAGCATTGTGGTAGAGTACAAAAATCAATGAGAACAATGCCATTTTGTTAACAAATAGAAATACATAAATAGTATACATACTAATACACATATATTACAGATAGGATTAAATAAACTAATACATATTAAAACTCATACAAATAGTTCATAATAGGAGAAACCTCATATAAATTACTACGACTAGCTTGTTAGTAATTTAATCTGACTTCAAATAGTACTTCCGAACTGTACGTTTGAAAGCCAAAACAAAAAAAAAACAAAATACCGTTTTAGCGCCAATACATTGTATCATATCAACATTACTATTGCACGGAGGACATAATTTAAATGGTGAAAACTACAAATGCTAAAGCATCCAAATAAGCTTGTGAGGCATGAAATCATCCCATAAATGGACGAAATCGGATATTTTTGACCATGCCTTAGAAAAGAAAAGGCAGACCCGACTAACAGTAGCGCCCAACACGCCATCAGAACTATCTCATCTGCTCATAGTCTGAAACACTGATCAAAAGAATAAACTGGAAAAAAAAGTAAAACCTTTATTCGTTCCTTGTTTAAAGTCAAACTGTCACCACTTCTAACAGTTTACAAGAATCTCCTATGCAAGTCCTAGCAGATAAAAGACATTGAAAGAAAACCCTAACTGCGGCATCTACAAATAAGCATACTTAATCTTTGAACACTATCGTTAACACTCAAACCGGGATATTTACCATTTACTATTTATTCTGAGTTCCAGATATTTCTGTACTCTTGCAAGCACCATGAAGTCGGATAAACTGTCCCCGGTTTTTCTGTTAGTGAGCATGTTAGTTTAAAAGCTTTATTTAATCTACAAACTGATTCTTAACATTCTTCCTGAAAATTTTGTTTACTAAACCGCCCACCATTTAACCCCATCACTTTCTCAACCTCGCTCAATGTAAGCAGTCAATACGATTCCCACACGCAAGCATAGCCCTGAATCACGACCTAAAGCCTCTATTTCCGCCTTCTACTACAATTATGTTACAGTTGTAGCTTGCTATTCCAATCAATGCCTTATTACAACGACTTAAGAGCCACAAGAAGACCGTTTTCAGTTGCATTGTCTATGGCAAGGCATCGCTACGTCACGCTGAGTTACGCTGAATCCCTTTAGCCTTTGAACCTTTTTTACTTGGCAGAGCGATTTAAACGCCAACGGTTTTAAAATGCGAAGTTCGTTGACACTTTGTGCACATTTTGTCCTGGTCTCCACAATTTAATGGTGGCTGTGTACATGCTGTTTTTCTGTGTTGATATAAAAGAAAATATTTTGGCAGATACTTAAGTGAAAGTTACCCTAAGTAATGTCTGACAAATTGCAAATAAAACAATTTGCAGGTCCGTGTCAAGGTCGTGGCTCACTTGACAAGCACCGCACCAGCACCGCTCCAACCCAGCAATTTACTTGCCATTCAAATTAGAGCATTAAATCGTGTGTCGCATAACATATTTTTTAATGTCCATATGAAAAAGCTTACGGCGGGTGGTCAACGCGCTTGCCGCTACCATACGACTCGCCTCGCGGGCGGCTCGGCGTCCGCGCGCGGTCCGCGCGCGGTCCGCGCGCGGTCCGCGCTCCGCAAGCGAGGGGTCCGCGCGCGGCCCGCGCGCCGCAAGCGAGGGGACCGCGCGCCGCAAGCGAGGGGACCGCGCGCCGCAAGCGAGGGGACCGCGCGCCGCAAGCGAGGGGACGGCGCACGGACGCCGAGTGGCCCGCGAAACAACGTCATTGCGCCGTCGTGCTTCTCCACGTCGTGGATACTCTTTGTTTACTGTATGGCCAGTTACAAATTTAGTTAGAGAGCCCACGACACTAAACCTAGTTCGTTTAGAAATAAAAAAGCAAATAAAAAAGCCCTAATAAACCAACTGATATTGTTGTAATCGAAGGTTGATCTTATGTTACAATAACTGAATCAATCGTTACAGTACACCGGCTGAAACTTTTTTATAAATAGTTTACATACAACTGAACTTAAAAAAATCTCAGAACTGTAATGGAAAGGGTGTTCGCGGGGTAGGTGAATTAAACCACGAATCCACGTTAACAAAATATAATTACTAGAGATAATACCTAAAATACAATGCTACCTCCAGGACTATTACTACCAGCGTGCGGACTGCGAGCTTGCGCCTTGCGGACGGCGAGTGGACCGCGCGCGGCCCTCGCGTGGCCCGCGCGCCGCAAGCGAGGTGTAAGCACGCGGTCCCCTCGCTTGCGGCGCGCGGACCGCGCGTCGTAGCCTATATTCGAGGCGACGCCGGTCAGGAGCTGTGCTGGTGCGGTGCTGGTGCGGTGCTGGTGCGGTGCTTGTCAAGTGAACCACGACCTTCAAACTGACATTGACCGGCGAATTGCAAAAAAACGCAAGAAAATTTAAATTTCGCAAGCTACCTTGGCGCTTCTTAAACAATTTTCTTCAAAATAAAGTCTGACTTCAAAAACCATCTTTAGTCCAGAATTCTTACCAGAACGGCGTAAAGATTAGTAATTAATTTATTAGCAGTCTTTAGTCAATCCGAAACAGCTGTTTTAAAATCGACGTAATGAGAAATAATTGAAGCCACCTAATTTCACTTCATAAATGACTAAAAACTTCGTAATCAAGAAAATCGATCGAACCATCAGCAGTATTTCATCGTTTGCTACTAGAAAGATTAATATCCGCATGAACTAAAATAAAATATTCCATCTTCGTCTCACTAATCAATAATCGTTTTCTTTCCTTCTTTCTTTCTTTCTTTGGGGTGTTGTAAGGGACGTGATGAGACTAACAACAGGACTAACAGCTGTTGGCTATTATTGAGTTAGAGGAATCTTAATAAAGTAATAAAGTTAACATTTCACGGAAATATCTGGGGTAATGTTATGAAAGTGAGAGGGGACGTCTGTTTTCTATGTCACCAGAGTATAATAATGTTATAAGTAGCATTTTACTTGAAGAAGGGACACATTAATTTTCTACTTTAGAATTCTCACAAAATAAAAGCCGAGTGCCAGTCACGGAGTCTGGGTTTGGGCCCGGTTGTTTGCAATACACTGGTACAGTCTTACATGAGACTTAAACATAACTAGCTAACCTAACCTAACCTAACCCTTTTTGGATAGTGCCGGGATGGGTGTGTAAAAACCGCAGCAAAATCTTAGTGATCCAACGCAAACCAACCTAGACATTATTGTTTCATTGTTACAAGATCCAAAACTCGTTTTCTCAGCGTTAACGCAAGTTTCCTCTAAGCTAAACGAACCCTGTCAACGACCCTCAGATTAGCTAGGATTAAGAAACAATACAACGTTTGACACAACCCGATAAACCGGCACGGCCATCCACCCCCATCAAAATTAATACGCGTAATAAAGATCAACTTCTCAAGGTTCCCATTGGTTCTTGAACGAATAAACATCGTCTTGAATAATGGCGGACTGATGACGTCATCTTCTGTCTCGAGTCGGTCACGCACACCGGGCTTCTCCAATGCTCCCGCGACACGACGAGTCGACGTTACTCCCGACACGCGTTTCTTGGCGTCTTCGTCGACACGTCCCTCGCAATGCCAGATCATTAGTATCTTCTTACGCGATCGCCTGTTTAGATACTGGGATTTTCGCTACCTCCCTTTTTATATGACCTGAAGAAAGATATGATTAACGACCGTCTTGACGTCGCTGAGAAGTTAAATTGTTCTTGGTAATGCTCGGATTGTTATTGTTGGAAGACAAAAGTTCTTGTGATTCTACTTTTCTTTTAGTTACGAATGGTATCTACTGTTGGGATGAATTGGTCTGTTTCTTATACTGTTCAGTCTAAATGTAGGTCACATTTTAGGAAATACATTGCTAGATAAATACTGTTTTAGAGGCTCCATTTAAACATTTAGATATTACAGCCATTCCAAACGTTCCACACCATTAAAATAAAAATTGAAACAAAATTCTACAATAGACGCGCTCGGAGTCCGCTGACCCGTTTCGAATTTATCGTAGTCCAATTTTAGTAGAATAAAACTTATGAGTTTAATGTCGGCAGCACTGGAGAGCACGTGATGGTACCGGCCAAGTGCCTATTTGTCAAGTCTAAGAATATAAAGCGGGTTACACACGGCGCAGTTGCATTCAACACTCCCCGGGGATTTAAACAATCGTTTCAGTAAGTTGCTATAAAACTGAGGTAAACACACATTTGGTGCACAATAGTTGTGGTTTAAGTGACTTTACGAGATACTTGGGGTTTAATAAAACATATCGTGGGATAGTTGACTAAGGCCCGTTTTCACGGTACACCACAATGCTAAACGAGTTTAAAACTTACTTCAGGTTGATGATGATAGAGGCAGAATAATAATTTTAAAAATCTGTTTAACACGATTCCGCTTTCAATTTTCTCTAGTACAAATACGACTATTATCCAATCAACCTACATACGCAAACTCAATTTATCCCCTCTTTCAAGGGCTGCAATAGTCACAAATTACGTTTCCCTATAGCATTTCTTCCTCAATCGCGGCTGATCAGTTTCTGAGCCAGCCCCTTATATGAATTGTGTGAGACATACACAAGCGCCCCGGAGAGATCGGCGCCTTTTGTTACAGCGAGTGCCAAGTATTGTTGCCCTGAGTATATGAGTTATCCTTGAGGGGTTCGTACACTATCACTTATTATTTGTTTCATCAAAAAAAACGTACTATTTCCTTATGAACAATGTGTGTTGCCAGTGATTACATACGGGACCGAAATGTGGTCGCTCACAATGGGCCTTATGACAAGGCTTAAAGTCACCCAAGGGGAAATGGAGAGGGCTATGCTCGGAGTTTCCTTGCGTGATCGAATCAGAAATGAAGACATCCGAAAGAGAACCAAGGTCACCGACGTAGCCCGAAGAATTGCCAAACTTAAGTGGCAGTGGTCAGGTCACATTGCTTGCAGGACGGATGGCCGATGGGGCCGAAAAGTTCTGGAGTGACGACCGCAAACCGGAAGACGATGCATTGGAATACCTCCCACTAGGTGGACCGATGACCTGGTAAAGGTTGCGGGAATCCGTTGGATCTGGTCTTTCAGCTGAAATGATGATGATGATGAACACAATTAATTGAAACTTCAATACAGGATATCTTCAAAGACTTTATATTTAAAAGATTTTTTTTTAGTTAAATCATGGATATATCATTGTTTAAGTCAATGATAAAAACAAAGCACTGTTGTATCCAAAAGCAAAAAAAGAATATGCTCGGGGTTTATCACCAGAGAAACAAACAAAATCGCAGTTTTTTTCAACAATAAAAACAGTGCATTTTTATAAAATTCTATCGACACCAAACCAAAACTTTAATAAAATTTGTTAAAACTCGTCCACTAGCAAAAAGCTGTCGCAACAAGCTCAAATTCAACGTTAAAAAAAAATGTAAGAAGGAAGGAAACTCATCTAATACAACCGACTAAGTAATTTGTTTGACAAACACGACAGTAATCCTGATAGTGAACTAGCGTCGTTTGTTATATCCTTACTGGAACAGTTTATTACGTCATTGCATTCTGTTAGTACCTACGTCTAAAACATTGGCTAGTTTTATTTTGTAATTAGAAACTTTAAAGACTTAAAAGGGGGAAAATATAATGGGCACCAAAAATAACGTTGTGACCACTCACATCTATCACCTAAAATATCAATTGATCACCAAATTTAGTAAATTGAGCACCAAATTATAATGAGGTGTTTGATGACAAACTAGTTTTGCCTAGGCCGACTTGGGGCACCCCGACACGGATAGATTAGGTTGGAAGTAGTTTTATAAACCATTCAGAAGTAGGGCGCGAAGCGGGGCGCCGTCGACCGGGTTTCCCTCGACTCGGATGCAATTTCTGGTGGTCATTAACTAAAAAAAAACATTGTTGGTTCTAATTTCAGTATAAAATGGGGATTAATTTTGGTGATCTAGTAAATGATCACATTTTGGCAATTTAAAGTGTTTTTTTTTTTACCGTTCCATTTTTCTCAATCTGGTGGTTCGCTAATTGTGTGCCAAATTAAAAAAAAACGACATGAAAACGAAAAAACACTTTTCGAACATCAAAAGCAACATAAAACACCTCCATCCTGTTTCCTCAACCAATAAAACCAGCGCATCTCCTAATTCATTTACCCAGCCAGTAATCCGGCAAGTCCACTCTCCCGCTCACTGTCTCGTTTCTAACGTGGCCCTTCTCTCGTACTAAGGCTTATCTCGGGCCCGGATAATAGAACAAAACAGACGGGCGTCTTGAGAAGATGTTCGTGAGAATTATTCGTCGTCCGTAATTTGTTGGCAGTTCTCGTCTTATAGTTGCTGATAATGTTCGTGAATGTTCCTTAATTCATTTGTTTTATGCTGCCTGATAAGATGTTTTGAGGAAAAATTGAGTTAAATTTTGGGAGCGTAAGTTTTCAGTCGAACCCACGCAGGCGCATTACATTGTGTTATTTATTTCATCGCCACTGCTCTCAAAACGGTGAAGGGAAACATCGTGAGGAAACCGGCATGCTCTAGCACCAAAAAAATTAAGACATGTGTCATCTAACAACCTGCACTGGGCCCGCGTGTTGAATTATAGCCCCTTCCTAGAGAGGACGCCTGTGTCCCAGCAGTGGGAATATTATAGGCTGATTATAATGATGATGATGAAGTTTCAACAGACACATCGTGCCTCTTTTCTACGTAGACGTGTGAGAGGAAGAAAGAAAGTGAGAAAAAATATTTATTTGTCGCAAGGCGTATATACAAAATAATATAAACAATAAATTATATATGTCACCGTAAAATTGTCAAACACGTTATATTACAATATAACGTGTTTCTCTCTAGCGATATTGTAATATCTCGAATTATTGTCAACTGAACATACGGAAGTATCTCTGCCCCCATAATCGGGACTTGGGGCACCCCCCCGTTAGGTTAGTTAGGTTCCTTTAAACCCTGCACCCGGAAATAGGGGCCCCGCGAAGCGGGGCTCCGTCGACTACGCTTTTTAGGGGAATATGAAGTGTTTTAAGGTTAGGTTATATTAATCGATATTTCTCAGGAATGGTACAGTATCTTTTCATGAGAGTGGTACCACTGGGCAAGGGGGACCCCTCCTTCTCTCCACACCGCGTGAGTTGACTACCATCGCATGCATTTCACGAAAAGTAATGCGTTTTATTGTAAGCAGTATGTTCATTTGACAATAATTCGAGACTTTACAATATCGCTAGAGATATTACAATATAACGTATTTGACAATTTTACGGTGACATATACAACGCATAACAAATATTTAATACATACATCGTGCACGTATTGTATAACCTCATTTGCAGGGTTAAGCTTAAGACTCATGTCATAGTAGTCCAAATTATTCAGAGTCAGACTCGGGGCTTCTGAAAAATTACAGATAAAAAAAATAAAAAAACACTTTGCTCGTCTATGGAACCGGACCTTACACTCAGCAATAACACTGGCGACCACTAAACCAATGAAGAAGTTTATTTTTGTGAATCGTAAAACTGGGTTTGCTAGCGATTGATTCAGCAGCTCACTATGCACAATTGAACCCAACATTTTTTCATTAGGGTTTGGGTGGCTTGTTTGTCTAGACTAGTTTAATCATAATGGTCCTAAATAAATACAGTATATTTCTCTTGTTATATTTCTTGAGAGCTAGATAGGTGTGCCCTATTTACCCTGTTCGTCGAGTTTCGTTATGTACCTAATTAAGTTTGACCTTCTCTAAGCTTAATAGTGCTGATTAAAAAATTTTCCCTAACCTATAATTAACTTTGCCATAATACATGACAGAAAATATCCATCCATTTCAAAATTCATGTACATGACAGCATTTATGAAATACATAACTTGACAACCTCTTAGTAAAGTTTACTGAAAACTTAGAAATAACAACCGGAATCCGTACACTACGTACAGACAACCACACCTCTATCTACGAAAATTCCTTACTGCCATGACTTATGAACAAAGACCAAAGACGTGCGCTTGACTTTACTTTTCCCAACCATAAAGTTCCTATGTTTTTTTTATGGTGCTAGGAGGTATCCCTGCCTGGATTCTGGTTATAGTTAATGATGCTTATCACTCTAGAGTTCGCACATGGAACAATAGATACGATTTTTTTGTATGACTGAGTGAGACAGCAATACTCAACAAGTAGATTTCAGAAGTGTATATTTAGTACACCCATACTTTGTCTGTATATTAAAATCTCATGTTAAGGGCGGGGAGCCTTGCTATCAGCAGGGCCAGATTCCCAGTAACACTTTGTTCAATTGTTCACTTTGTTCAACCTGGCTACCTCAACCCAGGACTTTATGCTTAGCAAGTCCGCTTACACTGGACCAGCGAAGCACTCCATTCTACCTCTTAAATTAACTTCTAAAGTTTACTTATACAACCGTGTTTGGGTCGCCTTCCAGTATAACCGAAAGTTGCTGAAGTAGTGAAAGTAGAATGCCAGTATTTTACATGGAGCGACTGTCTATTTGGCTGCCTTTTCAACCCAGTTAGTACTGGTAATATGAAACACTGGTTGTCAGACTTCGGGCCACACAGAGAGAAGCGAGAGAGAGCGAGGTCTCAAGTTCGAACCCAAGGCACGCACCTCTGGTTTTTCGGATTCATATGCGTATTGTATAATTATCACTTGCTTCGGTGAAGGAAAACATCGTGAGGAAACCAGCATGCCTAAGAGATATTTCTCGACGGCATGTTAAGCCAAAACAGATACCCATGGGTGGCATAAAAACTGACATCAGGTAAGCCAAGTAACCACACGATAAGGAGGGGGAACTCAAAGATCTACAAATGACAGCAGAACCCAACGACTTAACACTTGCTTAAACTTCAAATATGAACACCATCCACCTGCCTTAAATTCAATACTCATAAAAACTAGTTTACAGTGTCCTTCACATATATCACAGATCCCTAATTAGAACGTTACACCACGGAACCCTCTAGGGGCCAGTAGCAACGTGCGAATTACATAAAACAATGAACTAGACTAATTTATGGCGTATAGGAGGCATAAAGCGTCTCCTATAATAAAGTGTCGGCAGGTACTTGATATATTTGTTTGCATTTTGATCCCATTTCGGAAACTCGGGGATTGGAGATTCGCTTATATTGCGTGTGTACAGGATGTTTAAAAGACCGACCGACTAAAGTTTCTTCTAGACGGCCAGTTGAATAATAGTGTTCACCCACAGGCAAAATAAATAGGATGTTGTTTGCTTTATTTCGCGAAATGTCATTTAAACTGTAAGCAAAAACGACAGGCTGTTATAAGTTTGACGTCTCTCTGTGTGTGTGTTTCTCTCCGTGGCATCGTAGCTCCTGAACGGATGGACCGATTTTGATTTTATTTTTTGTGTTTGAAAGGTAAATTATTCGGGAGTGTTCTTAGTTGTGTTTGATAAAAATCAGTCCAAGAAGGCCGCCGCCATAAATAGGCGGATTACATTTTTATTCAACAACTCCCTCAATATGGGTATCAAATGAAAGGGCTTGATTAGTAACATACTATACGCTATAGTAAACTTCAAATCCAAGATGGCCGCCACCACAAAATGGTCAACTACATATTTTTTTCACAACTCCCTCATTGTTATTTGTGGCTGTTATAGAATGCAATATTGTTGTGATACTTACTATCTACAATGTACATATTTTCTAGAAAATGATCTATGAACACTGTGTGCCAGCAAATGACACTTCCAGTCATTTAAAAACCAAACATACTGTATATCTGTTTGTATTTTGATCCCACGTCGGAAACTCCGAAAATGGAGGTAATTTCGCATAGGTATATGAATCACCCCTTTTGTGCCACTCAGCCATTTTATGTGTTTAATGTATGTATTTTTGTTAATAATGACTGTTTTGTTTTATTATTAATGGGCCATTCGCTTGTCATGCTAAAATTTTCAGCCTAAAATTACAACGCTGCATTTATAAAGTTTTGATTTTGAGCATAAAATTATGAAGTTAATATTATTAATAACAGTCAATAGTATGTTGGAACGCAACGATTTCTTCGCTATTTTGATATATTTCTTCACTATAGTTTAGAAAGCAAAAGAAAAAATCAAAAAATCATTGATTGAAATAAGGCTATAAATCAATCTTTTTTTTTATGTAAGTATTATCGGCGAAACGACGTCAGTATAAAAAAAATACAAATCTATTTAGTCCGTCAGTTAGAGTATTAGAAAATAATGGACACGTATTTTTGTTTTTGTAAATCAATGAATATTGACTTAGATAACACGCATCAAAACTTGGGCTCGTGATGACGTCAGAACTTACCCTAAATTATACCAAGGCGTGACGTATTGAGAATTTTAAAAGTGTCGTCAATTTTGTTTAACGTAACGAAAGAAAAAATACGGGTCAAGTATTTTTTGAGTATCTAAATGACGGTCAAACTAGTTCTTTTTTGTCGTCTAACCCATTGCCTAAGGAAGTCCCCCAAAATGCCAGCACTCCTAGTGTTATAGCTGTGGTTAGGAATTGGTAGAACAAACTCCCCAACAACACGAATGAGATACAATTTTAATCGCCTTCTTTATAGAATCGTAATACTTTCTATTTATCAAAATAATCAAAGATAAGGAGTAAACAAATATGTTTGTGCATCAGCGTTAATTTGCGTCAATTATGCTGAGTTGATGACGTCAATGGCAATACATGACGACAGTGAAACCAGCCAGCTTGATAATAATATAATTTATCACTGAACACCTTTAATCCTAATTCTGCTTTAAACACTGTTCTCGAAATATTTAAAAAATCTTCCTTATCTGACATTCCGAAATATGATAACAAGAACACATTTATAACGTAATTAAAACTTAAATCGGGATATTTAGTACACCCACATTTAGTTATGTTTAAGTTCGGTGTAATAAGGTGCGAGCCTATTTCCATCAATCGGGCACAAATCCAGACTCCGTGGCTGCTAAAGAAAAATTCGTGATGGAAAACCCAATAACACTGCCTGACCCGGGAATCGCACCCATCAACCTCATGCTCAATAACCAGGCTTGCGATCACTAGACCAGTTACAAAGTACTAGAAATGTCCTCATAGTGTTACGTAAAAATAATAGCTTGGTTTCAAATAACCGCGGTCTTTTCTCTTCAAATCCAAATAGCCTTTATTTCTGATAATATGGATACATTTGACTATTTTCTAATACATCGTTTAATAATTTTATTTTGCATGCTACAATATCATTTCACTATATTATCATGCAACTAATTAAGAAATATTATAAAGATACTGTATCATGGTATTTTCTCTTAGTCACATCAAAATGCCATATTTCTCGATTTTTTACCGAATCTTGTCTCACGCAGCTATACTCTATCTTCACACTTCAGAGTAAGTAAGTAATCATGTAATGTTGTAGAAAAAAAGTGATATATGAAAATATAAGTTGGTTCACTAAGCTAAGGATAAAACAAAATGATGTTTTATCAGCAGTCGTACTACTGATAAAACTGTCATACTCGTAATTTATTATCTCAAATTAAGTAAACAGTTACCAAGACAACCAACTAAGCCAAATGATTATTTTTGAACAAAACTTGAAAAAACCCATTCCCTCTTCAACATCTTAAAGGACCATATCTTTTAGGTTGAGTAACGCATACCGAGACCGACCTGTGGATGACCGTTCCGTGACCAGACCCCTCTGTGTCTAGGAGAGCGCTTTTAACCATTATAGGTTAGTCGTTAGGTACTTATTCAAAACCTCGAAAGTATGACACACAGTTTACCAAAAGGTATCCCTTTACAGATTTTCTTCGTAACTATTTTCTAAACACATTATAATAAACATAGCTTTATAACTCCACAGTTGTATTATTTTTCCTTTTCCAAATTGTCTTCAAAAATCTGCAAATTTTAAAAATCCCGGAGGACTGACACAAGACGGTGGGCGCCATCTTGATATCGCCGCGACACGTCAAAATGGCGGAACTACAAGATTTTCCGCTGAGCACCGAACTTCCGACTACGTATCTTGTATCATGTGCAATGTATTTTAGTTTAATGTTTAACTGTCGCGTTTCTCTTAACACAGATTTAAGTTAATTGGAGTTTAGTAAGGATTAACTTACTTTGATAACACTGTTTTAGTATCGTGCAATCTTTTTGTTTCGCGATTTTAAAATAGACTATACCTTTTCTTTAAATTATCAAATGTTGAATTAGAATCTGACAAGAAACAATCGCTTTCAAAGCGTTTCATATTTCTGAAACGACCTGCATCAGAATCGACATAAGCTTTCAGGTAGTATGGCGCAATTCAATACACTTCAACCAACATATCATTGCAGGCGGGAAAACCAGTAACTGAAATAAAGGTAACAAGTTTAACATACCTATCGATGTATTGACGACCCGAATGGCGTAGTGGTAGTGAGGCCGCCTTACGTTCCAAGGGTCCTGGGTTCGAATCCCGGTAGGAGCACATGTTTGTGTGATGAGCATGGATTTGTTTCCGAGTCATGGATGTTTATATGTAGTATATCAACTATCTGATGTCCACGACACAAGCCTTGCTTAGTGTGGCACTAGATGGCGCTGTGTGTTAATGTCCAGCGATATTTATTTATTTATTATTGATGTTTTTATTGACAAGCAACGCCACTTTGAACTGCAAATTTAAAGTACTGCACATCCTTTTACATCATCGTTTTTGTCAAAAAAATATCACTTTATCTAAGCTCTGATTGCAAACGCAATAATAACTAAGAGCATTTTCTGACCCGAAATTCTGACTTCTTGAGAAGCGAAAAGGCATCATTTAAAACCACCTAATTTAAAACACCCATGAAAGAGAATTGTTCTGAAAATTGGGCAACGTGTAGAATAATTATTACGATATCTTATAATTGGTACGAACCGAATTGTTTTTTACTGGCAACCAACAAGTCAATAAAGGTACCTAAACCCATATTCCACGAGTCCCTACAACCCTCAGGAGAATATTGGTCTACTCTATCCAACCACGTATTGAAAACCTATTTTACTGTTGCGCAATTTAAACTTTACGAGGTAAACACTGTCCCCTGTGGTCTCAAGCCACGTGTAGTCAAGAATAATATAGTGGGCGTTGAGATTGCAATAGTGCATGTAGGCAGAGAGAGAAATTGGATCAACATTTCTCTCAAGAAACTTGATGAAGTCTGTGATTAGAAAATCTGTTTACGAAAATAACATGTAAGGATAATCAGCCCATATAAGGTTCCTTCCTACTGAATCTGGAAATCTTCAAGTTCTTACATGATCTGACCAATACAATGTTTGGACTTTAAAAAAGACAAACCTTCGAGTTTCTTGCGGCGTGTCCTCTCAGAGTAGTCAGAAAAAAACTCCGACTTCATCTTCATCATCAACTGCCTATCCCAACTATGTTGGGGTCTGCTTCCGGTCTTTATCTTGTTTATAACAAAATATGGACGAAGTACTTTAACAACCTACTTAAATAAAAATAAATGTCATTTAACATTTGAGACACAGGCCTCCTCTTACTGTGAATAATTGGTGTATCACACGCCTCCAATTTACTTAGGACATGCCAGATTCTCAGATCCTCTTTACCAGTTTGAAAGCAGCGAAAGTGAAATCGTAAAGTGGTAGGCCATAATTTCAACAGCCAAATATTCCAAAAAAATCACGAATCGACGTACAGGGAATGATTCTCATGTACTACCTAACATTGTACAATATGTCTATAAGAATTTACTTTGAGTAAAATGCTTTCGAAACTCTCGATACAACCTCGAGAGCATCCATCATTTTTTACCCATATTTTAATGCACTCCAATGCATAATACTATGTATGTATGTACAATACATAATCTCATACATTTTCCTCCCGTTCAATTCTTCTGTTTACATTCACTAAGTGCTCGATCGAAGCTCACTTCATTAGCTGCGGAACCCATTACGTGTGTGACAATAATTAATGCGTTCCGGATCTAACCCGCCATGTCCCAGCACTATTTAGATTTCAGATCTTAACGTAGTCCTCCAAGAAACTATAGTGTTGGAGCTATTCATTTATCAAACGAATGGCTTCGGAGAAATTTTATTTTAACTATAATAGTTGAGCTTTCGTCGGGTAATCGGGTAATGTAATATAAAACCACACCGGTCTGCTCCGAAGAGATTGGTAAAGGCATACATTATACCAATATTTCGCCAGTTACCATTAGGAAGCCCAAAAAATGTTTTATCATCATTATCATCATTTTAGCCGAAAGATGTCAACTACTGGACATGGGCCTCCCCCAAATGTCACCGTATTGACCGGTCCCGTGCGACTCGCATCCAGAGGATCCCTTCAGCCTTCACCAGGTCATCGGTCCACCTAGTGGGAGGGTTTCCAACGTAACATCTTCCGGTTATTGGTTGCCACTCCAGAACTTTAGACCCCATAGGTCATCCGTTCTGCGAGCAATGTGCCCTGCCCATTGCCATTATGTTTGGCAATTCTTCGGGCTACGTCGAAAATGTTTTAACAACGAATAGATGCGTTTTGAAAGGCTTCAATTAAGAATTTCTTATTAAAACAATCCAAATAACAATTTTCCCAACTTTGGAAACAGTCTTAGACCGGTGGGGTCCTTAAGTTCATGTTCACCGAAAAGATAACAGCCTGATTAACCAAAAACAGCTGTCACTGTGACATGTTGCCATACAAAAATGTGTCTTAAACAGCTGGTTTTAGATAATCAGAGCGTCATCTTTTTGGTGAACATGGACCTAAGTCGATTAAAATAGACAACAGACTGTTGATGTAGTTAATAAAAGGTGTAAACCACCTCATCACGAAACCGTCAACCAAGCATTCTGTACATCAAACTAAGTAACTTAACGCAAAAAACATTGCTGAGAAACTTTTTTTTAGGTTAAAAAAACATGTTTTGTCGTAGAACTCAAAGTTACGCTCTCAAAATATTGTGCTGATAGATGTATTGAATAGTTCGGGGGTCTTGGACTTGGTGTTCAAAGTAAAAATCTGACATTAAACTTCTAACCGCCTATGGACCACTATTGTACATGAAGTTTAAATAAATAAATAAACTTGTATTAAAAAAAAACTTTGACCCCCCAATATCTCCGGAACTAGAAGGTTTCCAGGTACGATGTAGAACAAAAAAAATATCGCAATGACGGGAAGAACAAGTGCCTTTCGGCTTCGTTAAGAGGTTTTTACACCCTTTATATTATTCGTTTAATCAACCGAAAGAAAAATGCAGAAAATATCAAATGGCCAGTAAAGACAGTTTATTGACACAACTCTTACCAAAAATCAAAGTAATAAGATACTTGTAGCCACTAGAAACCGTAGCAACTTTGGGCAGACAAGCGAATCGCGACATCTCCACTTTACGACTAACCTAACCTCAAACTACGTCAGTTATAAAAAGGACATTAGGAACTATTATGAGACCTCATAGATTAATAATTCAAAAGTTTGGCCTGAATAACTGGGTCGTATTAGTTGCGAAATGTTCTGAATGAGAAATAAACATTGGGTAGTAAGAATGAGGTGAAGTCCTTGAAATGGTGCCCATGACAGTTTATCTTTAACCAAACTAACATTATAAAGAGGAGAGATTTGTTTATTTTGTTTGTTTGTTACGATTTAGCTTAAGAAAGTCTACTCAACCGATTTTACAATTTTTAATTATTTCACAATTAGAAAGCTACATCTATACCAAGTAATCTATACTTAATATTATAAGTAGGTATAGAAAAATATCAATAATAATAATAATATATTATATCCCCAAAATTTGTGGGATTGTGTGCTCAGAGTAAAACAAGTTAATTAATTAACAATCTGAATTTATTTTAAAGATAAAGTCTAGCACACGTCTTAGTAGTGTTACAGTCTTACGCCATCCCTGTTTCTCATATCTCTCTGTCAAGCTATACTACTCTAGCAAGATATATCCATCCCTTTCGCTCACTCTTACATTCCGTTTCCCACATTCGGCCGTCCTGCTCTTTTGTCTGTCCTCAGACACTGCTTTCCTCATTCATTCTACAGTAAGCACCTATCTGTCTTACTTGCTAGGTACATCTAACATGGTACTTATAGTTTTCACATAAACAGTTTACAAGTTTGAAATATTAAATACACAAAAAAACAACATAACACTAACCTTAAAAAACATAACGCTAAACACTTGCACACCATTCATCACCATTACATACCCCTTTGAGCTACTCACCTGCATAATTATTCAGAGGTACTTCCATATGGCCACCTCTTCATTTGATCGGCTGAACTGGAAGTGCGGTTGGGACCTTCCGTCGCACTATCAGCTTTTTCCACGTCATAGCGGTCATTTGGGTGAACCTTGGTAATTTGATAAGGTCCAAGGTACTTCGCCTTCAGCTTGAGACCTGCACCAAATTGAGTTCTCTTTATAGCCACTAAGTCACCTACTTGGTACTTATGACTCGGTTTCCTTTTCTTGTTAAAATACTTTCTGTTCTCTTCTTGCACAGCTAGTGTTGTGATTTCCGATATTTGATATGAAGTATTAGTTTTTACTGTAAAATTATCTTATTCACTGTGGCAACACTGTCAGAATTTGAATTATAATTGTAACTGTAACTTTTTAAACTAATTCTTAAATGCAATTTCAATTAAGACAATATATTTTTACTTTGACAACACTTCGAAGTGACATCATCGTTATTTAAGAGTGGGTTGAATGTCACTTGAATTTGTAAGCTCCAATGCAGAGGCAGTTGTTGTTCGATCGTCAAACAGTGCAGTTGTGCGAATAAAACGTACCTACAAGCAAGCAAAAGGTGTTTTCTTCATACATCAGAAGTGACAAAGACCACGAGCCATGTCTCGGCAAAAAGTTAAGTAAATCGTTTCTTTTTATCTTATTATGATGTATACTTTCTGCAGTAAGATTAAAAGTGCAGAAGCATTTCTAGAATAGCATTTCTATGTCTAAATAGACTTTCAAGTGCGTACAGTGTTTTACACTATAGAGCTTTGTTTGTAATAACGTGAAATAGAGAAAGATGTGTACCCTGTTGAGAACTCCACGTAAGTCAGGTGTGCAGAAAGTATACATATGGCTTAAGACTTTTATTATAATTATTTATGAGTTTTGACTGTAATGCAGCCATACCCAAGTGACACGGTGTGATGTTAGTAGACGTCAACGTTAAATAGTAGATGTACTCGTATATATTTATAAATAAAACTAGTGAATCAGGGAAAAGAATAGCTATATTGCTTAATAAAAAAATACACTATGTAGCAAATAAAAAAAAAACCGGGTCGCGGGTACGTAAATTTTTCTGAGTTCATTCGGAGCGTTTTAAAAGGTAACCACTTCCCTGGCGGTTGTAGTGGTTGTCCGGGGCAATCGTTGAGGTGGATGACGTCACGGTCTTGCAGTAATGGTAGGGTCCGCTGCAGGGACGTAGGCAGCATGCAGGATAAAACAATTAGGGGTCGAGGGTAGTCTCTTACCGGGACCCTGAAATTCCGGGAAATTGGACATTTTAGAAAAAGTCCGATTTCATGTATGTGACTACAACATCAATTCCCGCCCGGGAACGAAAGCGTCGATTAGGCGAAGTGGAACCAAAGCATGAAATAATGATCAATGATGTTGCGATCACAAGTAAAATCAGCTGATACATTTACATAAAATAACGGTTATTTTGGTTCAAAGTACAAAGCGCAGACAAAATAACAATTGACCGACACGTACAGAGCATGTGTCGCCCAATATGAATTCTGAATGTGAAAAATGACAATTAGCACAGAAGCGTTACTAAATAAATTAAATTAAAACATACAAAATCAAATGTTCAACAATAACGAACATGTAGGTAGGTAGGTACCTTAACAAGCTACGAAGAACAATTACGTGATAAAATAAGTAAATCACATTTTATTTACCATTAACAAGATGTTCGCTAGAATCTACTAGATAATCTTCAGTTTTCTAATTACGACTACACTAAATACAGACTAAGATTTCCACGTACTTAGGTACTTCAATAATTACATAACGTATGCAACACTTACCCAATTGGGGTTACACAAATTCACTGTTAGCTTTAATTATAGCGATAGAACGTATTGCAATGGAAGAAATATAAAAAATAGTAAAACCGCTAAAATGGTTTGGAGGGAAATCAGCGACAAAGCAACGTATTCGCACGGCTAATGTTTGCGCTGGATTGAGGATCGGCTGGAGGTCACCTTTGAACCGCCCGTTAGCACGAGCCTTGTCGACAACATCCGAGTAGATACGAACGTCGCGCGCGCATAGAGAAGCATCGGAAGACAGTTCCTATCATTGTTTGATAGTTTAAAAGTGTTTTATAGTAATGTGAATGTAAAATAGTTTAATATTAATTATTATAGGTTAGTTTGCTAGGTAAAATAATAAAATACAGTGAGTTAATTTTTGATGTAAATAATGAGATTTTAAGATTATTCCTTTGAACTAGTTTTGTAAGTTATCAAAATCACACAGTGTTACAACGGGAAGCATTATAAACAACTACTAGTATCCTTATGTAGAACTTAAGGCCCGTTTAAACTCTTATAAAAGTTCACCGAGCATCTTGACGCTTTATATTGGCATTTCAAAACCATTATGATGCTTTACGATGTTACAGCGATGTGACAGTTGGATAAAGGCATATAAAAATGCTTTTCGTTTATGCGTTTAGTTTTGCCTTTAGTTTTAGTGCAGCAAACCACAATGCAGCTGTCCTGCTTTCAGCTGTTTTTGCTGCATTTGGAACTACAATAGCATTTTAAGTAGTAAAATAAATGCTGCAGGCTGTAGAGCATAAACGTGAGCCATTATAATGCCACGTAAATCTAGCATACAGCTTTCAGCTGTTTTTAGTGCCTTAGGGTTTACAATAGCATTTGGACCATTATAATGCCACGTACGGGCTGGTTTTAGTGCCCTTTGTTGTTTAATAACACTTTTAAGTGCCAAGTAAAAGCCTAATGCTGCTGAACAGCATAAACGTGAACCAATGTAATGCTTGCATTTGTAAAGATCACCTGAGTTCTGTTCTACAGCTAACAGGTTTATAACCAAATACCCGTGAGTCATTGTAATGCGTAAAGCTTTATATACATTCACTTTAACGTTTTTATAAAACCATTTGTCGGCCATATTGGGGAGAAGTACATATTGTATGATCAACAAAACAACATAAATATTGACGGTAGATTTTTTATTTTCATGACTTTTTGATTTTGAGCTATGGTTGTCCGTGGTGCTACCATGCCTGTGTCATTCGCGTCTGTCTGATTTTTTTTAAATTACGGACAGTGCAAATCTGCTGGTGTACTGGTGAACCCATACAGGACTACTCTTTGGACAGTGGCACTGCACTGGTTCATCAAAAGTATTCTCTCTGGCCTCTAGCTTAATAATTGTTCACGTGTGAGAGTTTGTGCTGCTGGCGGCATTAATTAGGGTATCACCGAGCTATTATAGACCGACACCATTTTGTAAATGTTTTATAAACATAATATTATCATTCGGACTTGTTTATAAAAGCAATAGGCCCATATTACAATGATATAGCTTAAATGTATATTGCTCAACCAAAACTATTACGTTAACTATGGAAAATTCGATCTATACTAGGAATAAACAATTGTTTTGGTTATTTGAGACATATCTATATTACATTTTATATCAAAACCACAAAATATCGAGGGCGCGTGAAAATTTTGAATGAAACTTATATATAAATTTACAGTAAACTACATTGCGTTTAATATTTGAGGGCATTAAATAAGAGAGGAGTCAAAAACGTATCCAGTATTACACATTTTGTTTTGATGCAAACAAATATGAAGTCATTCACTCAGTTTTGACCGTCTTTGTCCATATTATATTGCTAGACAAAATACTTAAATTACAACGTTATTGTATTATAACATTTGTGTCATGGTACGAGTATTACAGATGTTTTTGCAATGATGTAGGGTTTATTTAAGTTCTAACTGTGAACACTTGAATAGCCTCAATCATTCTTTTAGAACAATCTAATGCTAGTCTCATGCTTCTGTAACGCCATTGGCAACTTAATTGACCGTAATAATGCTTCTTTAATGCAATTGGCAACTTCATTGACCGTAATAATGCTTCTTTAATGCGATTCGCAACTTATCTGGTCACAATTATGCTAATATAATGCGACTGTAGTGCAATTAAACAACTAAGTGTGAACTCATTTATGACCTAAAGCCGCATAATTTGTGCCCAAATAAGCATTACAGTAGCCGTATAAACGTTTGTAATGCTATCATAGAACTAGCTCAAAATGCTAAAACGACACAAAAACAAAAAATGCTGTAAGCCGGCCGATGTACTGCTTTGATGTGTTGCTTGGGTAATGATGTGCTGATATTACATGTTAACAACCATTTGATAAAGCCGTAAATATGAGTGTTGTTAGTAGACGTGTAGGTGTGGTTTTAGTTGGATCAGTTAGTACGTTGTAGTAAGCCATGTAGGTGCACTGTAGTGGAAACCATGTAGGTGTGCTGTAGTAAAGATAGTAGTAGCAGTAAGTAATGATAGTATGTCATGTAGGTGTAAAGCCATGTAGGTGAGACGTAGTGAAAGCCATGTAGGTGCACTGTAGTGGAAACCATGTAGATGTGCTGTAGTAAAGATAGTAGTAGCAGTAAGTAATGATAGTATGTCATGTAGGTCTACAGATAGTATGTCACGTAGGTGTAAAGCCATGTAGGTGAGACGTAGTGAAAGCCATGTAGGTGAACTGTAGTGAAAGCCATGTAGGTGAGCTGTAGTGAAAGCCATGTAGGTGTGCTGTAGTGAAAGCCATGTAGGTGAGCTGTAGTGAAAGCCATGTAGGTGCGCTGTAGTGAAAGCCATGTAGGTGTGCTATAGTGAAAGCCATGTAGGTGTGCTATAGTGAAAGCCATGTAGGTGCGCTGTAGTGAAAGCCATGTAGGTGTGCTATAGTGAAAGCCATGTAGGTGTGCTGTAGTGAAAGTCATGTAGGTGCACCAATAGTATGTCATGCAGGTGTACAGATAGTATGTCATGTAGGTGTACAGATAGTATGTCATGCAGGTGTACAGATAGTATGTCATGTAGGTGTACAGATAGTATGTCATGTAGGTGTACAGATAGTATGTCATGTAGGTGTATAGATAGTATGTCATGTAGGTGTATAGATAGTATGTAATGTAGGTGTACAGATAGTACGTCATGTAGGTGTACAGATAGTATGTCATGTAGGTGTACAGATAGTATGTCATGTAGGTGTATACATAGTATGTCATGTAGGTGTATAGATAGTATGTCATGTAGGTGTACAGATAGTATGTCATGTAGGTGTATAGATAGTATGTCATGTAGGTGTACAGATAGTACGTCATGTAGGTGTACAGATAGTATGTCATGTAGGTGTACAGATAGTATGTCATGTAGGTGTATAGATAGTATGTCATGTCGGTGTACAGATAGTATGTCATG
Organism: Xestia ashworthii; assembly: GCA_950022955.1. Taxonomy (NCBI): domain Eukaryota; kingdom Metazoa; phylum Arthropoda; class Insecta; order Lepidoptera; family Noctuidae; genus Xestia; species Xestia ashworthii. The sequence goes on from OX465562.1 coordinate 21,844,870, forward strand.
TAGGTGTACAGATAGTATGTCAGGTAGGTGTACAGATAGCATTTCGTGCAGGTGTACAGATAGTCTGTCTTGTAGGTGTACAGATAGTATGTCATGTAGGTGTACAGATAGTATGTCATGTAGGTGTACAGATAGTACGTCATGTAGGTGTACAGATAGTATGTTACGTAGGTGTACAGATAGTATGTCGTGCAGATGTACAGATAGTATGTCGTGCAGATGTACAGATAGTATGTCATGTAGGTGTACAGATAGTATGTCATGTAGGTGTACAGATAGTATGTCATGTAGGTATACAGATAGTATGTCATGTAGGTATACAGATAGTATGTCATGTAGGTGTACAGATAGTATGTCATGTAGGTCTGCAGATAGTATGTCATGTAGGTGTACAGATAGTACGTCACGTAGGTGTACAGATAGTACGTCACGTAGGTGTACAGATAGTACGTCACGTAGGTGTACAGATAGTACGTCACGTAGGTTTACAGATAGTATGTCGTGCAGGTGTACAGATAGTATGTCATGTAGGTGTATAGATAGTATGTCATGTAGGTGTGCAGATAGTATGTCATGTAGGTACTTATACAGATAATATGTCATGTAGGTGTACAGATAGTATGTCATGTAGGTCAACAGAAAGTATGTCATATAGGTCAACAGAAAGTATGTCATGTAGGTCTACAGATAGTATGTCACGTAGGTGTACAGAAAGTGTGTTACGTAGGGGTACCGTTAGTAAGTCTAGTAAGAGTCCCTTCTAGTGAGCCATGCAGATATGCTCTTATCTTATTGTACCTACCGAGTTAGAACGATGCAATTTAGAAGTGAACCACTCTGGAAAGTGGCCACCTATTGAAATTGCCTTTCCCTGTAGGAAATAGTAACTGATCTTGTTTTAAGATTGTGGATAGGACACAAATAAATAAAAGATATGAAGTGCTGGTAAATCATTTCAGGCCGAAGAAATGCCAGCTCCACCCCAGATCGTGATGAAAGCTACACTCCAGAGCGTGTAGAAAGTGTCACCCCAGAGCGTCCTAGAAGGCGTCGCCGGAGATCTTCCTCGAGTGTTTCTGAAGAGATACCTGTCAAATCGAACCGCGTTTCGGAAGGATTGACTACAGATGATCTTCTAAAAATCATAGCAGCGATACAAATGGGCTCAATGTCAGAATCTGATTCGTCCTCGTTCAGAGTCGGACGAATAAACCAAAATTATTAGTTATGTAGCTAAAAAGTGTATAATAGTTTTTAAGTGACACGTTGTGTATAGTGGATGTTCATTTTCCTCTAATCATGTATGAACTGAAGACGATGTAATATGTATCAATCAATGTGATGTGATTATGCACGATGATTTTAAGGAAACTAATTTAATTTTGCCTTTGATGTAATTGCCTCAGTGTTGTGATTATTGCGTGCTTCGGAGATAGCACGCCGTCGGATGGCCGAGTGTTGTGATTTCCGATATTTGATATGAAGTATTAGTTTTTACTGTAAAATTATCTTATTCACTGTGGCAACACTGTCAGAATTTGAATTATAATTGTAACTGTAACTTTTTAAACTAATTCTTAAATGCAATTTCAATTAAGACAATATATTTTTACTTTGACAACACTTCGAAGTGACATCATCGTTATTTAAGAGTGGGTTGAATGTCACTTGAATTTGTAAGCTCCAATGCAGAGGCAGTTGTTGTTCGATCGTCAAACAGTGCAGTTGTGCGAATAAAACGTACCTACAAGCAAGCAAAAGGTGTTTTCTTCATACTAGTATTTGCTCTTTTGCTTTTTGACGTAACTCCTCTCTATTACTCTCAAACTGTTTTGCGGTTTCTTCTTGAAGTAATTCAAACACTTCAATATCTTCTTTACACCTCATCTTGGTGCCGATTAGTAAATTATAGGGTGAGGTATTAATGCTCCTCTGAAATGTGCTGTTCAATGCTCTTTGAACTCTGCTCACATGTTTATACCACACGCCTGAGTTTTCAATACAAAGTTTAGTCAACATTGGGATTATTTTTCGATGGACTCTTTCGACTTGACCATTTCCTCTTGGTATACCTGTGGTTATTGCAACATGCTGAATATTTTCTTCATTGCAATACTCCTGGAAATCATGACTGGTGAAAGCTGTTCCACGGTCTGTTATTATTCTTCTGGGATTTCCAAATACTTGCTGATGTATTCTTAATTTATTCAGCGTCTCTGCACTGGATGTACTCTTTGTAGGGAACAACCACACAAATTTAGTGAAAGCATCAATCACTGTAAGAATATAATTGTACTGTTTCCTAGTCTCTGTCAATGGTCCAACATGGTCTAGATGTATGGTATCTAATGGGATACTTTCCTTTCCAATAGGGTTGAGAAACCCTTCCTGCTTGCCTTCTTTCTTTGTAGCCAACAGACATGGTATGCAGGCTATTACAAATTCTTCTAACTTCTTGTCCAAATCTTTTATGTAGTAGTTTTGGCATATTAAATCTTTCATTTTTCTCTTTGAAAAATGTCCATTACCATGGATTCGCCTTATAATCTCCTTTTCCAAATTTTTAGGTATAACCAACAATTTGCCAGGGCCCTTTTAGAGTATGTCCCCGTCCATAAAATAATCTTTATAAAAGTTTTCTTTCAGTACCTCTTTGATTGCTCTTACGCCGTCGTCTTGATCCTGCGCCTGCTTGACCTGATCGATCAAGGATGTAACTGCAGCCACATAGGGGTTACAACTGAGTGCATCTGCGTGCCTCATTTTTTCTCCAGCTCTATGCTCCACTTCGAAGTCATACTCATTTAACATTATCACCCATCTTGCTATTTTAGCTGTGAGGTCTTTCTTCATCAAGGTTTGCTGAAATGCTTGACAATCGGTTACTAATTTGAAGTGTCTACCATATAGATAATGGCGGAACTTCTTAACACCTTCTATTATGGCTAATGCCTCTAATTCATAACTTGAGTACCTACTTTGTGCTTCGTTAGTCCTAACACTCATATACTGAACTAGGTGCAAGCCAGTATCAGGGTGATACTGCATAAGGATAGCTGCAATAGCTATGCTGGAGGCATCTGTATGTAACTCAGTTTTTAGGTTAGTATCAAATATTTTTAATACTGGGCTGGTAGCCAATCTTTCTTTTAAAATATGAAAAGCTTCTTGTTGCGACTTATCGAACACAAAGTCAACATCTTTCTTTAATAAATCATTTAAAGGCTTGGCAATAGCAGCATACTGCTCTATGTACTTTCGGAAGTAAGAAGTCAATCCTAGAAAACTTTTAAGTTGCTTACTTGTCCTGGGTTCTGGAAACCTGATCACAGCATTCGTCTTCTCTGTAGTTGGACGTATTTCACCATCTTTAATCGTATGGCCCAAGTACACTATTTCACGCTGTATCAACTTTGCCTTCTTCCAATTAATCACCAATCCATACTGTGCAGCTATTTCCAGAACTAGCTTCAGTCGTTGCAATGCTTGCTCTTCATCAACAGCTGGAATTATAATGTCATCAATAAAAATCATCATTATCTTCTTAGTTAACAGTTCACGAAAAATCGTGTCAACAAACCGCATGAAATACTTTGGACTGACCGAAAGCCCAAACGGTGCTCGCAAGAATTCGAACTGGCCGTGATGGGTCACAAATAAAGTATACGGTATGGACTCTTCACTCATTTTCAAATGGAAAAAACCATTCTTCAAATCAAGAACGCTGAACACCTTCGCTTGAGATAACCTGTCTATTAGGTCATCTATAATAGGCAGAGGATACTCGTCTTTCACCATCTTTGCGTTAAGCTGCCGATAATCAACGCATAGCCGAGTTGTCCCATCCTTCTTCTTCACCAACACTAGTGGACTAGAGTATTCAGAAAAACTTACCCTTATAATTCCGTCTTTCAACCACTCATCAACTTGGTTTTCTACAATACCCTGCTCCATATATGAGAGAAGCAGAAGAGTTTGTTTGTTTGGTTGAACGCGCTAATATCAGAAACTACTGATTCAAATTGAAAAAATAGTTTTGTGTTGGGTAGGCCATTTATCGAGGAAGGCTTTAGGCTATATAACATCACGCTGCGACCATTAGGGGCGGAGCAGGAATGAAAAATGTTGTAAAAACGGGGTTTTTTTTTTTCCTTTCGTATTTCTCTCATGTGACGCAGACGAAGTTGCGTGAGTCAGCTACTAGACTATAAACTATATTGATATCATGCAAATTAGCCGAGATATCACAGTTTTCGCGGACGAAGTCGCGGGCAAAGTATTGGTGTGAAATAAAATGAATTGAATGGACTGAGGAATGAGAAATACAATAACAAGTGGTATAACTAGTTGTATTTCCCACAAGATGAATGGGATTTTCTCAGGAATTTCTAAAATGCGAATTTATATGAAACAAGACAAAATAATCCACAGTTTACAACACACCTTTTCAGTCTCCACTCAAATAAAAAACTGTTATTCACCACTACTCGGAAATTCACATCGCTAGCGCTCTCATACGATCCACTAAACACAACGTCAGCATTCTAAACCCAGATATTATTTCAAAGCGAAACAAAGACATCGAAGTTCAGATAAAAACGTACGAGAAACAAAACAAAAATGACAAACACCCGGAACGTTATCCGTACAAGTAAGCTTTGCCACAGAGTAGGGGAACACAGAAGGAGAACGCTCAAGAACTTGTACAGAGCCTTACAGAGGACGCCAGCACATTAAGCTACCCGAAACAGACAATTTTTCTGAATCAAACTTAAGCCTAATGCTTTAGCCATAAAGTTGAAAATCTATTAAAGAAATACACTCAAAACTGACAAATTGTAGTAGCTTGATGTATTGGCGTCTGTACTTAGGTAAGTACAATCGATATCACGTTTATGGTGAAACTGTAGCTGGCCTAACGTAGAGCAGAGTTTTAATAGAATAAAAAGCCAGTTTAAACTGGTTTTTGTCAGTGACTTGAGTACATATAAAGATAACAATAAAACAATTTAAAAAATCGTGAGCTTGAAGACTGTTTTAATATATTATTTGCCTTCCTTCTTTGATATTAAATTCTTCATTGAGAACCAACTAAATGATTCCTCGTCTTCAAAATTCAAAAATATTACAATCGTAACATAACTAAATGGATAAAAAAAATCTCTCATTATAAAGTTGGCCGAACCCACTAGAAACCAACTGCAGTTAATTTCGCATTTATAACTAACTGTAACCTGCAATATTTTGATGTGTTTGGGTGAGAACAAAACAAACGAATCTACACAGGGTTACTGGTTAAGTCGCCCTAGATCCGTTAAGGAGTTGTAGTGTGCATCATTTCTGACTGATTTGACTATCAAACACCATACCCCAAACTGAACCGGTTTTTAAGAAAGAACTTTAAAGTTTTTTCTATTGTCCAATTATTTTGGAATTCATGCCTCTAATTTATTTCATTTATCAATTTTTGTGAAGTAGATAAGTTGTTTTATCATTCTTAACACGAAAATCGCAAGTCACAAAACAAACTGGGTTTTTTTCTTTCAGGAATATTATTTCAAATCAGTCAAAAGTGATACACACTACAACCCCTTAACGTATCTAGGTCGACTTAACTAGTAACCCTGTATATCATTGCCTTTCATTTAGATCATTTCAGCCGTCCTAGCGGCAATTGAGTTACAAACATCCATCCATCCAAACTTTTGCATTTAAACTTTTGTATACAATTAAGATTAATTTCGATTCTAGAACTTTTGCATGTGAGTGTCATCAAGAGAAAACAAAACAGTATCCCACGTCTGACGCCTGTACAATAGCCCTTCTGTCATTACCTGTGGCCGCTCACAATCTTCGCTCGACAGAAATCGCGATAACTAGTGAAAGTGGGGTGTTACATCGAAATCTCGGGCGTCGGATCTCACGACCATTACGGACAGGTGCGCTCCCAGCCCGAATTAATGACCCCAGTCCCCGACTGAGGTATAAAAAATGTTTCCTCACAAACAAACGCGAAGAACAGTTTATTCTGTGAGTTACGAGTTTTTAAAGACATACGGATTAGTTGGTTTTGAGTTTTATTGGTTCTGTTGACGGCTGAAGTTTTTGTGTTATAAACTGTTATCGTAGAATGATGGTCCGACTGTCTATTGAGGATAATAAACGAGTTTTACCCGGTTTAAGATCTGTGAGAAAATGGACTTCGTAGCGCTACGGCGTAGCTATCTGCACTGCTACGGTTGCTACGGTTTCGTAGCGGCTCACTGAAGCTATGGTTATTATTTCATATTTACTACGTTGTTTAACTTTGCTGTCGTGTTTGGAGTCCTAACCACCATAATGATTACAGTTTCATATATTATATAAGTATCACGACTCGAAAATTATCACAGTGAATAAATAACCTTACTTGTTGTCACACCATTCCAAATAATATGAAAAGGTTAAAACTCAAGCACTAAATAGACATAAAAAACCTCAAGAAAGAAGAGCCTTTCATATTTCTTGAGATACTAAACACCAGAAAGTATCAAAGAAGGCTGTATATCAAAAAGTTAAGCCCACCGGCTCTGGAACATCGTAACTTTGGCCTGTCATTGTACAAGTTCTAGGCCTAGATATTTTGTACAAAACAACTTTTGAGATCGCTACAAAAAAATATTGAGAACATGAAAATGTTTTTTATTTTGAAGTGAAAATAACGTTAAAAGCTGATGCTTTGTTTATAATATTATACAATATGTCCCAGTAAGAGAGTTAAGAATATTATTTAATCAATTATGATCTAATTATATATAGACTGTTAATATTGTTAGTTTTCTGGGTAAAATGAATAGCCAAACTCCGAGAAGCATTAGCCTGAGGAGGTTATGGTCTCCTATTGTAGGGAAAAAGAATTTGTATTAATCCGTAACAAGTTGCATTAAATTAAAATTTAAAAAAAATCCTCGACACGTAGAGTCGTAGTTTCAAGGTATTCCCGGTTTTTGGTGTTGGTAACCATATTGAGGGAGTTGTGAAAAAAAATGTAATTCACCATTTTTTGGTGGTGGCCATCTTGGATTTGAAATTTAATATAGCGTATAGTATTTTACTACACATATTGAGGGAGTTGTTGAACAAATTTGTAATCCGTCAATTTGTGGCGGCGGCCATCTTGGACTGATTTTTATCAAACATAGCTAAGAACACTCCCGACTAATACACCTATCAAACAAAAAAAAATTCAAAATCGGTTCATCCGTTCGGAAGCTACGATGCCACAGACAGACACACACACAAAGACACGTCAAACTTACAATACCCCGTCGTTTTTGCGTCGAGGGTTAAAAAGTAAAATGTGAGTTCTTCTTCCGTACACCTCCACTTAACCCTTTGGCAAACATAGATATGTGACTTTTTTATTTATCTGGATTACGAATATTACGATCGCTACAAAAAATATTGAGAACATGAAAATGTTTTTTATTTTGAAGTGAAAATAACGTTAAAAGCTGATGCTTTGTTTATAATATTATACAATATGTCCCAGTAAGAGAGTTAAGAATATTATTTAATCAATTATGATCTAATTATATATAGACTGTTAATATTGTTAGTTTTCTGGGTAAAATGAATAGCCAAACTCCGAGAAGCATTCGCCTGAGGAGGTTATGGTCTCCTATTGTAGGGAAAAAGAATTTGTATTAATCCGTAACAAGTTGCATTAAATTAAAATTTAAAAAAAATCCTCGACACGTAGAGTCGTAGTTTCAAGGTATTCCCGGTTTTTGGTGTTGGTAACCATATTGAGGGAGTTGTGAAAAAAAATGTAATTCACCATTTTTTGGTGGTGGCCATCTTGGATTTGAAATTTAATATAGCGTATAGTATTTTACTACACATATTGAGGGAGTTGTTGAACAAATTTGTAATCCGTCAATTTGTGGCGGCGGCCATCTTGGACTGATTTTTATCAAACATAGCTAAGAACACTCCCGACTAATACACCTATCAAACAAAAAAAAATTCAAAATCGGTTCATCCGTTCGGAAGCTACGATGCCACAGACAGACACACACACAAAGACACGTCAAACTTACAATACCCCGTCGTTTTTGCGTCGAGGGTTAAAAAGTAAAATGTGAGTTCTTCTTCCGTACACCTCCACTTAACCCTTTGGCAAACATAGATATGTGACTTTTTTATTTATCTGGATTACGAATATTCACAACATAATAAAATGCAAAAAGTGAAATTCAAAAATAAATTATACCTAAAAAAATAGGCTCGCCCTGTTTTACATGGTACTTAAACAAAACTGGCGAAATTTAGGTGTACTATTAGTTACACTTCTGTCTAACCCTTCTGGGATCACAGGTGTGATGTTATGTGATTTTAATGTTTGTATTGTATTGTACAACGGGCTGGTATACGCAACTCCACGTCAAAGCGCGTATTTTGCGTATGGGCTATAATCCACCACGCGGGCACTGTGCGGGTTGGTAGATGTCACATGTCTTCGGATTGTTGGTTCTAGGACATGCCGGTTTCCTCGCGATGTGTTCCTTCACCGTTTTGAGAGCAGTGGTGATGAAATATATTACACAAAGTAATGGGCCTGTCTGGGTTCGAACCCACGATTGTTCGTAAGTCGCGGCCGCCACCACTGGGCCAACGCTGCTCTCGATTTTTATGTTTACTAACATTTTGTTATGAAATAAACTACAAAAAAGTTCATTCCCTTTTTTTGATGGGAAATCATTTAATGACTCCTCCCGCTCTGAGCGGAGCGGAAGGGAGTGTCAGACTTTTACTGACTAAAACCCATCCATGTTCCTTCTTAGCTCCTTGTGTTGCAGAGCCACGGTATGTCTTTTGAAAAGTCCCGAAGCCCCGGCAGGAAACCTCATTCCCTAATAGAACAAATTAACATCGCACACAGGTTAAACCAAATAAAAATGAACAAGCCAAAAATACTGGACGTGTACCTAATCTTTAAAAACGAGTTTATGCTTCCTTTACATAAACGAGCTAAACAAATGGGAGGAAAAGCTGTGGGCTTTAGACCTTAAAGACCCTAAGGGTCTGGACACAGTTTGAGGCGAGAGGGGACGAACGTTACGTATTTGATAAATTACCGGCCAATGTGGTACAAAAAAAAAGCAGTGGAGTATTTTCTGTAACTAACATTATTTCTGTAACTAACATCTAAATGATTGTGTCTCGTCAAGTAATTTGTTTGTACGGTCGAACAAGCTATTTGGTTTACAGTTTAACCCACAAATTACATTGTAAAATGTAAACCAAATAGCTTGTTCGACCGTACGTAAATAAATGATTCGGTTCTTTTAAAAGGTCGTAACTCTTTGTTTTTATTTTTTTGCTAGCTGTCCTTCTCCTGAGCAAAGGCTTCCCCCCGTTCTTTCCAAATTCTTTCATTTATTTGGTTAAAATTAAAAATAGAAAAAAGTCTATGGATGGCGTTTTGTCTTTTCTGCCTACTACCAAGAGACAAAGGTGTGAATATGTGTATTTTTGCAGGTGGAACAAGGATGACTTTAAGAGGGAGATTCTCAATTCGTCTCCAAACTATGTATGTTCCAGTCATCATCTGCCCGCCCTTATCCCATGTTACTTAGGGTCGGCGCAAAGGGACTTTTACTTCCATTCTCCTCTGTCAACTGTCATGCATGCATCATTTATTCCTTTTCTTTCATGAATATCGGTCCTCACACGATCCGTCCTCCGTTTCCTTGGTATTTCTCTTCCCTCCACCCATTAACATTTATATTCATTCATCTCTGTTTTAGTTTTAGTCAAATGCGACATGCGATGTATGTTCTAGTAGTATAATCTAAAGGTGCGCCATAAGTATATCACGTAAAATGATTTTATGTGATTTAAACCGGTCTTCTATATAACCAAAGTGTAGACACACCCTTACGGGCTGTTTCAATTCCCGGTATTTTTTCTAACAAATAAAACGGATAATTAATTATTACGCTCATTTGCATATTAACCTTATTTGTTCTCTAGATGCTGTGGAAATAAGATTCCGTATAATAAATCTGTAAAGTGCCTCCTTTAAATAGCGGCTAAATATTTCTAGATTTTATTTTAGTCGAGGAAAACTTTAGACTGAGAATTAAAAGAGAATTAAGTTATTCTTTGAAGATTTATCTAAGGAGTATCGGAGAGGTTTTTAAGAAAAATACTTTTAGTGGTTGGCCTCAATAACGTAGGACTGAAAAATAACTGGCGAAATGTAAGTGTAGGTAATAGATCGTACACCTTTTTTTTTTTTTTTTTTTATTTATTTTATTTCGGATACTAAAAGATCCATAGAGTGTTAGTAACATAATATTAAATAACTTATTATCTAGTGTTAGTACCAATTACTCTCTGCACAAGAAATCTTACAATTGGAGAGCCGTAGCTCTCCGCTACAGTTCTCAGGATGCTGTTGCGACTATCTCTCACTCTCCTGAGTATTGAGGCACTTTTTTTGCCCAACCCCTTCGAAGATTACAATTGAGATGATATGATCAGTAGATTATATAGAGATATGCCTGTTTAGAATTCTTATTTAGGAGAACTAATACAAAACACCATACTACTTCACCGTAAAATACCTTAGGGTATTTTACGGTGAAGTAGTATAACATAATCGAGAATGTGGAATTATATTCGATTTTTGAACTTCCTTGCGAAGAATAGGCATGACGACAGTATCAAAAAATTACAAATCTATTTTGTCCGTCAGTTAGATTATTGCTTTTGTAAATCAATGAATATTGATAAAGATGCTTTTTGCATAAAAAATCGGGAGTGGGGGCTCATGATGTCAGAACTAGCTAAAAATTATACCTAGGCGTAACGTATTGAGAATTTTAAAAGCGTCGTATCTTCGTCAAAAGAAAAAATACGGGTCAAATGATTTTTAATAATCTACCTCTCATTACATTTTTTTGTCTTCTACCCTATTGCCTATAAATCAAGCTATAAATCTTTTAATAATAAACTCATGTTAATGTGAATTAATTGGCCACAGATGGTCGTTGCTCTGCCGGGGCTGCGGGACTGTTCGAAAGAGATACCGCGGTCCCGGAACGTAAAGAAGGAACATGGATGGTTTTTAGTCAGTAAAAGTCTGACACTTCCTCCCGCTCCGCCCAGAGTGAGAGGGGGGACATTTGATGAGGATTCATCCGAAAAAAAAAAAGAAAGGTAGTCGTTGCTACAGCATTCTCGATCGAATGTAAACGCAATGATGAGCGACGTAATACTATCCAGACTTCAGGGGTGTTAAACTGTATCTGTCACTACTAGATGATCATTCTCTTAAGGCCATTTTAATAACTTATTAGCCGGTTTCGATAGGTCGCTATCTCTGTATGTTTGAAATTTTGTTTAATGGACGGTTAGAAACAAAATGTCACAGAAATGCTTTTTTTGATTTTTCTGTGAATCAAGTGACAGGTACGTGACGGATAGGATATTCTTTGTTTATAGAAACACTGATACCTACGGAAGAAGGCATATTAACCTACAGTTATACGTAAGTCAGCTATAGAAAACCGCCGTTAGATAGGGATAAAAAGATGCCAATTTATGTTCTAAAGCTTCTTTATTCAAGCCAGGTATCTTTAATCCGTAGATAAAATTGAAGGCTAATAGTTCTTTAAATAACAGAAAACATATTACAAATTCAAAATTATTGCTTAAAATACACTGGAGTTTCGGTCACGTAAAACGGCTTGTACTGAATGTCTTATAATTTTAAAACTCTTTAATCAAATACGTGAATAGAGCAGTGAGCGATATGTCGGTTTACCTTTTAACTGCTTTTAAATCGTTTCGTTGAGTTCCTTGAGTTATAAGTCGAGCTACACGATAACTGACAAATGCTTGACTGACTGGAAAGGTCCACTCAAATCTGTGTGGTTCTTTCTTCAAAAGACCATCTCAGACACTAATCTAAGTCCTCATATGAATTGAGCAAGATTGTCTAGATTTCAAAAGAGACTATGACCTCTAAGTTTGTTTCGGTTGTTTCTTCTCAGAGTAGTCAGGTACAAAACACCGGCCCCCACTAAGTAGTTTTTAAAAAAATACCTGTAAAAGTGTTTGTAAAAACCTACTCGCTGAATTAACACAATTTATCTTTTATCAACTTTACACACACCGTGATTCCTTCTTGTATCGTGTCGCGCATATTTTAAATCTGAGTGCCTTTTATAGAAACTTATTGTTCTAAGGATAAAAATCGCAAAGTCGCATCACCGCGTTCCCGTTCACCGCTAACCTAGGAAGCAAGGCGCAGTTTAACACGAACAAAAACAAAATAGCTGCCAGCAATTATGTCGGTACGACGAAAATCACTTTAATTACTCAATTTGCGGGAAGAATGGATGCTCTTAACCGACAATTAGTACTGTAAACGGTTTAGTGTGGCTACAATAAAATATATTGGAGTAGAATAGGCCTTTCTTGTGTCGCTAGTGCAAGTTTTGCACTAAATAAATAAATAATGTAACATAGAATGTCAAACGTTTTAGTTTTCTTGGACACCGTGTCATTTGGTCTCACTTTACCAAAAAATTAGGCTTAAAGGTTTCGTCAAACCAGTACGGACAACCTGTCTACTGGTTGCGGACACTAGGACATATTTCAGTCCATTTTCTGTCAGAGCCGCATCGGTAATTTGTATGTACCGGTATAACCAAAGCTTTACAGATACAACTTACACTTTATGAAATAATTTTGGTTACTTTATGACTCAAACATGACTACAAAAAGGATCATCATCATAATCATCAGCCTATTAATTTTCCCACTGCTGGGAAACAATAATAATCCACCACGCAGGCCCAGTGCGTATTGATAGATGTCACATGTCTTCGTTTTTTTTTGGTTCTGGGACATGCCGGTTTCCTCACGATGTTTTCCTTCACCGTTTTGAGAGCAGTGGTGATGAAATTACGCAAAGTAATGCGCCTGTCTGGGTTCGAACCCACAACTTACTGTTCATTAGTCGAGGTGACCACCACTGGGCCACCGCTGCTCTCTACAAAAGGATAAAGCGTTCAAAAGACGTGAGTTATTAAAATTATTCCTATCGTCCATTCACCGCAGTTTTTTGCTAGTCTGCAATAATGTGTAAACCTTTGGAATATCTTGAAGCAAAATTACTAACTAACATCAAACTTATGAGAGGGAAGAACATGCACGATTGCACATGGATACTGCGAACAATTCTGAACACATCCTTAACTTCGCCACCAACAGTAATAAAAACAAATTGTAGGATTAACGATCCAAAAAAATAACGGTCCAGTGTGTGAACGAGCTGTTAGAAAAAAAAACTGGTCGAATGCGTGTTGGATCCGTTTTAGGGTTCCGTTGTAAATCCTGTTCATGGGTTTCCAAATCAATAAGTTTGGAACAGTTGACAAGATCAAAAATATTATGTTGGAAAATTTATTTTTGTTTTACGTAAAAGAGTAATAATGTAATTTCACGTTGGTGTTCTACCAAGGGATAGACAAAGTTTTGTTATAGCCACTCGGGCAAACGCCAAGCCTTCCTTATCCCTATTAGACCCTGCAGTGAGAAAGTACTAATAGGCTGTTAAAATGTATCTCTTACTTCAAAGTTTTTGATGAACTTGACCAAGACGTATACATTCATATGACGCTTACCTGAAACAGAAAACAAAATGAAAATAAGTAAAATATTTCACCAGTTACATATTATAAACCCATGCAACAAGGGGCATGCCAATTGCCATCAAATGATGACAAAAGAAATGATGAGTAGATAATTGTAGCCTCCCAAAAAAACAGACATATTATCGGATCCGTCAAGTTGATACTTTTTTTTGTATTCAACAACAGAACCCCGAAAAGGTTTGTAAATCTGCCTATAACAAATTATAGATACAAGTATCCCTAACGCCTTTATCCCTAACAGGACAAGATAAAGTGGGGTTTCCGCGGTCCATGGCTATCTGAGAACCCATAACAGTGACGTATTATCTTTGAGCATGGCTGAAGTGAATGAATAGTGATAAGTTGTTTATGCCAAGAACCTAGTTTCAAAATTCGAATGCAATGGGGAAGACCGTTAACCTTTTGACCGCCACAGCATAAACGCACGCGCGTGCCCTCCACGCCAAGCCAAATTATAACCAGTCTTACCACCAGATTTCTTAGAAAATTTGTCTGTAGTACTTTAACATTTTATAAAGCAGATATTGTCAGACTCAATTTTCGATGCATTCTATAAATAATCAATGTTTCTTTTTTACACTTTAAATAATGTAATGTAATACATACACGAAAATACAGATAAATCTGTGATCAAAACATTAGGACCCAATTACGCTTGATCTGCTAATCTTGGCAGGTGTCCAACGCTAAATACTTTTTAAACCAGGTGTGTTAAACCTTTTTTAATTGGAAACTTTTAAGGGAAAACATTTATTATTGGTGAAGTTTATCCCTACATAGTATGAAATAAATTTTTAAATAAAAGATTAGTTGTTTTTTCTATATTAATGGTAATAAAAAAAGAAGTAATTACAAAATCTGACCCTCCTTCAACACCATCAACATCTGCCTGCATTCTCCCTACTACGTTATGGTCGTTTTTCAGTCTAACCAGGCGCTGCTGAATACTACTGTGGGACTGTTATCTAACATCCATCAACCAGTTACTGGAAAATACTCCCCTTACTGTTCACAACCAACCAGTCTTACCAAAGGATATCGTAATACCCAGTGCTAACTGGGTTGGGGTGATCAGACAGGCAGTCGCTTCGAAGAAAAATACTGATATTCAGCTGCATGTGGTTAGACTGGAAGCCGACCCCAACATAGTTGGAAAAAAGCTACGCAGATGATGCTTTTTACTGATTTTCTGACTTTTGGGCTACAAGGAACGACTACCAATTCTTCTAGTCTTAGTTGTAGGGTTGCCAACCGTACTAAAATACATATAGGTAGTATTGTACTATATTTCGGCTCTGCGTACTATATACTGTTGAAGAAATATATAGTACGCAAAAATACTATATTTTCAACACCGAAATCTAATAAACAAATCCTTCATAAATAAAATGACAAAAGTGCAAAAGAATATTAACAATATCTTTTGACTGATGCATCATCATTCATCAACAAACATGCCAAAAGTAAAAGATTGTAATGAGTTTACTGACAAAACTACATGCCAAAAATGGCGACATATTAAAAAAATACCGAAAACAATTTACCAAAAAAGTAATTCAAGTCCTGCTCTCTTTTCCCGCCACTTCGGCATTCACAGAAAGGACATTTTTGGTCATGAATTCAAATGGCGAGAAGAAAGAAACAGAAATAGTACGTTTCTGATAAATACAAAAAAATGGCTATTAAGAAAAATATTTTTTTTGGTTTAATTAAATGTAATAAAGCATAAAAGAAACTTTTTTTTTAATGTAGAAGTGCAACAAAATGTTTTTTTTTTTTCGGAAAAAGAAATATTAATCAAGAACAAATGAATCTTTGTCTATTTTTGGCTTTTTCCATATTTTTTGCAGCTTATTTTGAAAAATACTATATTTTGCTGAAGAAATGTTGGCAACCCTACTTAGGTGAGACATAATACTCCGTCTTTTTGTATTTTAAGGATTCCTAAACTTATATTGTCACTTACGTATCTTCCGTGATAATTTTTTGTTAGTAAGTAAGTGACAATATAAGTTTAGTTTTAAACCGTGAAAGCCTAAAACAGTGTTTAAGGATTCCTTCGTCGCAATATGGTTCACTCAGGATAAAACTTCAAACGCTGAAACGTGGCTCCATAAAGCAGTTTTCATAAAAGTATAACTATATTAAATTCTCCCCGTGAAAGAGCGAGGTCACTCATAAAGTTACACATTGGTTCCTGTGATAAAGTGCACCAATACGGATATGATACTAACTTCTTTACAGCTCGCTTATTAAAAGGTTATACTAAAAACCTTTTTCATATGATTGTACCAGTCTCTTTGTGGGATATATTTTGAAATATCACTTTTGAAGAATGTCCAACTAAGACCCCGTACCCACTATGTCATGACGACAGATAATCGTGTAGTTTTATGTGTCGTGGCTTGTGTATTTAAATGGAAGTGTTCATATATAGGACGACACGATTACTGTTGTCTACAACTTTTGCCAAACCAACGATAAATTAATCGTCACGACATACATTACGGTGCCTTTAGCATTGCGTTTTTGTCATAATTTAACATCACGTTTGTATAGCGTGTTCATTGAAAATACCTACTCTCCAAATAACTGTGTGGTGCCAACAGGCTCGGAGTAAAATAGCAGTAATAGTGGCTTACTAACAGGACGAATTTACAGATTTCCGTATTTATTTGCTACAGAACCCTAAAAAGTCAAGAATATAATGTTTGAATATGTTATAATAACATGAAATCTTTATTTGAAGTCCAATAAAAATATGTACCCACATGAAAAAGGGACTATTTTATGGGCATAAAATTCAAATGATACGCAACACGAGTAAACATAATCACGTCACGGCGAACCAATATTGTTGAAAATGTAATTGTACGTCGTTTGGTAGGATAATCGGTGGGTCGGGTGACTTCGGTATAGAATATTCCAGAAGGTCGGCTTCGTAGAACGAGTAAAAACAGGCGCACGCACATACAGATACATTAAACGTCTATACATAATCAATCTAAAATTCCCACTGCTGAGACACAGGCCTCTACTCGTGTGATTTAATTGTCCGTAATCGTCTGTTTCTAGATTTAATAGGGCAGTCTGTGGTGATGATTTAAATGAAACAAAGTGCTGCTTGGGTTTGGGCCAACAATCTAAGACTCATAACTCATTGCCTATCAACTATCTGGTGTCCACAACACAAGCCTCGTTGCTTAGAGTGGCACTAGATGGCGCTGTGTGTAATGTCCAGCGATATATTTATTGATTTATACCGCTGAGCCCACTGCTCCTCAAATCTTACTAACAGTTCGATATCTGAAAAATGTCAGTCGCAAGTGCACTGCACTCGCTGAATGTGAAACTTTTCTGTGTGTGTACGTTTTTCCTCGTTGCATGAACCCGACCTTCTGTAATCATACGTTCAGTGACTTCGGGTAGCTTCGGATAAGTTCGGGTATATTACGTGAACTGTGTACATGGGAGCACCATCTGCTAAAGTAAGGTTCCTTGACACATTTAGGTGAGAGTGGCTTCAGGAATACAGTTTTAATGATAATAATCTCACCCAGTAACGGTCCCCACTCCAGGCTAAGACTGCTGAAGATTCAGGAAAACCCGAATAATGAACAAGGGGTTTGAGTGTGAATGTGTAAGGCTATACTATAAGGGATCGGTCAGACATGTAAGCTCAGTCTTGATACTTCAGTAAAGAATCACATAAACCAGGATAGACAAATTGTGAACGCGGCGCAGGACACCGGACGTGGACACTGACAGATGTTGTACTGTGTCAGTGTCCAGTGTCAATTTGTCCGCACCGGTTTATCTTTTCCTTTAGGCCTGAATTCTTGCCGCACTGACAGACGGTCGCGCACGGTCAGTCGCGCACGGTCGGTCGCGCACGGCCAGTCGCGCACGGTCGGTCGCGTACGGTCAGTCGCGCACGGTCGGTTGCGCACGGCCAGTCGCGTTCGAGTATATATTGTGTTCTAATATATAGGACTATACTGCGACGCTGATGTCAGCGGCGACCGACAGCCGTATTTTGTCCTCGCGGACGGCACGAGCGACCGTCAGCGTGACAAGAACCTTTAGGGCTCATTTCTGGAGACGCGGCGCGTCGGGCGGCGCGTTGAGCGGCGCGTCACGCGGCGCGTCGAGCGTTTTTTCCGTTTACGGAGAGGCGGCGCGTGCAGCGGCCTCAGTACAATATTGTATAGGGAGACGCGGGGCGTGCTGCGACGCGTTGCCCGCGGCGTCGCACGCCGCGTCCGACGCGGCGGTGCACGCGGCGTTGTGTCATCATGTCACGTCACGGATGTCAAACAGACAAGCTCTTTGTGTTTTTCTTCTCGCGAATAAATAAAATAACAGTCTAATTCGCCTAAGTTTAGTGAATAAATACTTGTGCAAGGGCAACTTACGAATAACATTGTTATCTAGTGTTCATGTGCTGTTTAAATATTAAAAAAAAAAACAGTAAATAACTATAGGTGAACCCCATCAAATCCATCAATACACAAGTACCCGAAACCCACAGTTTATAGAAGATAATTATTCGGGGAACGGAAAACCAACTTGTGGCTTAACGTCGGCATGTGCGGTCCTGTACTCCGTTGCTGTGCTCAACCTATGGTGTTTGTCTTAACTTCTGAAGCTAGAACAATAGAATGAGTAACTTGGAGTTGGATAGTTATTATGGAGACCAAACTGGCTCAACCCGAAATGTCGCAATCGTCGAATGTGTATCTTACAAATCAGTTGAGCGATATAAACGACCGTGACTAGGACTTGCTCGCAAATGATATCCTTAGATCTAATATTCCAGAGATAAGTGGAGAAAACACCACCTACACTGCCATGTTGGTGGCCGCTAAGATTGGCGTCAAAATTAAAGCGCGCGATTTCGTGAGCCCCAAGCATGGAGCAAGGAGGCTGGCGCTTCAACGCAACGCAGGCGACGGCGCCGGTGGAGACCCGCCCCCACTTCCTCGTCGTGCGGCTCGCGCGTCGCGACCTACGGGACGAGCGGGCTGGGGGGAGCGCGAGTGCGTCGAGGCATGATAACAGCGGATCTCGCTCGATCTGCCGGGCTCTGCAAATAAAAGCGCGCTACATCTACGAGTGCTTAACTAAACTAGGCCTAATTGGCGCAGCCGTGAGACGCACAATAATTATTTCTTTCCATTTTTTGTCTGTGTAGTTTTAAGTTTTTTAATTGTGTAATTAAGTTTTTATTTTTTTCTGTTCTTTTTGTGTGCACTTATGGCATAATTATGCCAAATAAATATGTTTTCTTTATTTCTACCTTTCATCCTATCTTATTCGGTCATAACAAGCATTAGATTAGAATAGAACGACTATTTTAGACCAATTATCACTGGGGCGAAGTAGCCCAACGGTTTAGTGGCCTCTTTATAAACCTAGGGTCTCAGGTTTGAATTACAGACAGGTACTCATTATTTGTCTAAAATAATCACGTTTCGCGAGCAATTTTATACAACTGCTACCTGATAAATTTCATAGGAACCGTGATCAAAATTAGGGACATACACAGACAAACTTTTCGGTTTTATAAAATAGCGATGGGCTGATCGTCACGGCTCTTCCTCTATTACGCCGCGCTGTTTATCACGGATCTTGTAGCGTATGAGTGTTGCCTGCAGTCGACAACGCTGCGGCATATGCGTCGTTGCAGTAGGAGGGAAGGAATACGTGCTGCACATCCGCACGAGAAGCATGTCGATTTATTTTAATAATCGATCTCTGATTCGATAAAATCAAGTTGGAATTATCCACATCATCTATGCAAACTCTTTTGATGTTGTGGAAGTCTCAGTATTGTCAATTGTCTGTAAAAAAAATACAGCACAGAGCATCAAGAAGTCTTTGGTCCCAATGCCAACTCGAGAGCTTTTTAGGGTTCCTTAGCCACATGGCAAAAAACGGAACCCTTATGGATTAGTCATGTCTGTCTCTATGTCTGTGCGTCCGTATGTCACAGCCACTATTTTCCAAAACTACAAGAACTATGCTGTTGAAACTTGGTAAGTAGAGGTATTCTGTGAACCGCATTAAGATTTTCACACAAAAACTAGAAAAAAAACAATAAATTTTGGGGGTTCCTGATACTTAGAACTGAAACTATACATTTTTTTTCATCAAACCCATACGTGTGGGGTATCTATGGGTATATCTTCAAAAATGATATTGAGATTGTAGTATAATTTTTTTCTAAACTGAATATTTTGCGCGCGAGACACTTCCAAACAGGTCAAATGTATGTGTGTCCCCCTGTAACTTCTAAAATAAGAGAATGATAAAACTAAAAAAAATAAATGATGTGCATTACCATGTAAACTTCCACCGAAAATTGGTTTGAACGAGATCTAGTAAGTAGTTTTTTTTTAATACGTCATAAATCGTAAACCGCAATTTACCTTTCATTCAATCAACTCAAATATAAAAATAAAAAAGCGTTATGTTACTTGCTGCTACGGAATCCTTCATGGGCGAGTCCGACTCGCACTTGGCCGCTTTTTTTAGTAACTTCAAACAAATTCTTTTTGATAGACGGCCTCACAACGTTTGTTTTCTCTAAACAGCTAATTTGTTCTCTATTATCATCACGAAGTTATGATTGGGTAGGTTGTGAACGCTCGTTTCTAATTGGCTAAGCAACGCATAGTAACAATGGCATCATTGACGCTGGCAATGTAACATTTGACGGGCAGCAAGAATTGTCAAAGTAGACGATTTATGTGAAAAAGAGCAATGAAAGATTTGAATATTTTTGATTATGTATATTTATTTCTTTTGTGTGTGATGTAGATGCATAACAACAACAAAAAATTGTGCGGTCAACCGTTTTTTCTTTAATATCGAACGTAATTCGTATTTCAAAACTAAACAATATTCACGTATGATCTAACACAAATAACAAATGCGTTTTCTCAAAATTTCCACGTGTCTGTACAACCCTGTTATGAGGTTATTATTATGATAGTCAATTTAAAAAAAAAAGGTTGCACTGCGGGAGTGGGGTGCATTTTTTATAATTTGGAATGGTTAGGGAATAATTTCGCACGAATTGCTTTAATTACCAGTATAAAAGTACTATAATTTATGTGGTTAAGTAAAATATTCATTTATTGCGCTATCGTACACAAATATGACAATTTATATTAACTACTGTAGTGTTTAATAAATGAGTTATGCGTTCTGTGGTGGGGGATGCATGTTGGAGGGAGCGCGGGGCGATGCGCCGCGTTTAGTCTAGTCCGAGCAGCCTTAGCGACAGCACGCCTAACCCAGGAATATTGGAAATAGTGTTTTATTGTACAACCCTGAACAAAGACACCACAGTATACGGTGTATACGGTGGTACAATATACGGTGGTTTTACTCTAAACCCTAACTAGTGTACGAGTGAACACCACATCTACCTACATTATGAATCTCCTTCTTACGAATTTTCGATCAGGTCACGTGTCCAGACGCGAGTTTAACGTTTTTTACCCATCCCAAAAAGTGCACAACGTCGCTAAAGAAGTTTTCACTTCCAAATTATTTGTGAAAACCTATGACAGAAGCAGAGAAAGATGACAAAAACGTTGGATAGAGAAACATTAAGAGTTAAATCAAAAATGATTTGAAAGTTAAACCCCTCACTCAATAGATGGTATTGTAGTCGGATTAGAAGTACGTAAAACGCATTTAACGAAACCATAGCGGTTTCGTTACCTAGGCAAGATGGTATTTTACTCGATATGAGCTTACAGCAAATATATAATATGTTTCATGTCAATGTTAACAGTTTCAAGTGTTGTATTATATTCTTTGCCATTATAGGGACGGACCCTCGTTCAGTGTTTTACGTCGTAGTATACAGCAGGCCGCATACAGCATTTCATAACGTGACGTTTTCTACTAAATCGCACTATCTGTAAGACGCGTTAAGAAATTTTGTTCCAAAAAGTACACGTTTATAATTACAAAACATGGCTCATACGACTATGTATAAAACAAATCTGCGACTAAATTTTGGAGGAATTATGTTTTTTAATTTTTTTAATAAATTCGTGATTTATAGCTAGGCAATATACAAATAATGCTATATGAGCTACGACTGCCTCAAGCAATACGGTTGGATTTGTAGCCACCATCGATCACAGCAAGTTAGCACGTTTTGACGTTCCAGATTTATTTTTTCTAGCAGTTCCAAGCGAAAACCATATTATGATTTTATCTATTTTAAATCTGTCAAAGTAGAAGAGTATTTTTTTAATGTAGCAAAAGGAAACACAAACATATTTTACTTCATACTGTTATAATTCAAAACTAATTTACTTAGTCCATTGGGCATAACATCATCCTCCAAAAACTGGCAGAAGTCTCCATGACATAACGCCGCGTCGCACGCCGCGGGGGACGCCGCGTGCACCGCCGCGTGCGACGCGGCGTCCGACGCTGCATCTTGAGCAAACGCGCGTAAAAACGCTTCTCCGTAAACGCTCTCATACATTGACATATGTTTGAATTTGAAGCGGCCCGCGCCGCCCGACGCGCCGCCCAACGCGCCGCGTCTCCAGAAATGAGCCCTTAGAGTTGGGAAGGACCATAGAAACGACGAATGGATTTTGAAAAATATGGGGTGCATAGAAAAGCGGTGACTATATCATTTCATTTCTTTATTCATAAACAAATTACATTGTGTTGAAATTACATTTATTTATTATTATTATAAGCCTACATTGTCCCACTGCAGGGCAAAGGCCTCCCTTCCCTCCTTCCACATTTCGCAATCTTGTGCGATAGAAGGCCAATCCTTTGCGAAAGAGTCTAGCTCATCCCGCCATGTCCTTCTGGGCCTGCCGCGTTGTCGTTTCCTGCTTTTTGGTAACCACTGAGTGGTAATTTTAGCCCATTGCCCCTCCGCCATGCGGCAGATGTGACCAGCCCAGTTCCACTTAAGCCTAGCAGCTGTCATGCCAACATTACATATTAAATTAAATTAATTAGCTCATTAACTATTCAGATGACGAGTGATAGATTAGGAAAGGAACAGATAAAACACTCACCTCTTTACAAAAGAGCCATTTTAAACCACAAGGTGAAACGCAAATATTAATTAATTAAAATTAAAAAAAAACGAACGAAAAAATAATATTTTAAAGGGCCGTTCCACGAAAAGTTTCACATCAAAGGTTCGCGTTCTGATTACAAAGATGGATGTAATTAATTTTATTTTCGACAGAACCCTCCCTTTGCTGGTTCATAAGGCTAAATGTAAACAATTTTGTTGTAAAGTAAATACATTCATGTTTCTGGAAGGAATCTTGTGATGTGTGATCTATTTTTGGTTGATAAAAGGTTTTATAAAAATCGTTGATTACGTTATTTCGAGTTTAGTTTATTGTGAGAGTTTTATTTAAATGTTATATTAAACACAAGCGTCAAAATATCTAACATGATTATACAAGATATAACATAGTAAAAGCAAGACCATAACTTTAAGCCCATAACAAATTTCCCATATATCAAACAGTGTTTTAAGCTTTCATGTTTTATAACTACACTTATAATGTCACTTACGGGATATCACGATAAAATCAATTATTACGAGCTCCCGATAATGGATTATTACGAAAAATGTCCCGTAAGTGACAGCACTTACGGGAAATTGTAGGGTATGGTAAACTTATTTTGTCAATGATGTTCTGACAAGTCCTCATAAAATGTGTATAAATTTGCATGCCTTATGGTAGATATATGGTTAATGGAAACTATTGTTTATTTAAGACCTTTTATTTTGTACCCATATTCGCAAATGAATAAATGATTATGATTATTATGATTCTTTGTTCTCGGAGTTTTTCGGTTAATGTTGAATATGCTAGCCACTTGAGAGCACATGAAAGAGCAGCACACCAAAGCTCTCTACAACCAAACTAAAAAGCCATCGAATGCAGTCATGCATGGCATCATATCATATATACGTCACCGTAAAATTGTCAAATACGTTATATTGCAATATCTCTAGCGATATTGTAAAATCTCGAAATATTGTCAAATGAACATACTGCTTACAACAAAACGCATTATTTTTCGTGATATGCATGCGATGGTAGTCAACTTACGCGGTGTGGAGGGAAGGAGGGGTCCCCCTTACCCAGTGGTACAACTCTCATGAAAAGATATTGTACCATTCCTGAGAAATACCGATTATTATAACCTAACCTTGAAACACTTTATATTCTCCTAAAAAGCGTAGTCGACGGAGCCCCGCTTCGCGGGGCCCCTATTTCCTAGTGCAGGGTTCAAAGGAACCTAACTAACCTAACGGGGGGGGTGCCCTAAGTCCCGATTATGGGGGCAGAGATACATCCGTATGTTCAGTTGACAATAATTCGAGAGTTTACAATATCGCTAGAGAGAAACACGTTAGATTGTAACATATCGTGTTTGACAATTTTACGGTGACATATATACCATACATGTTGATCAGCTGATTATGTCACTTCCTATTAGAGATACTATTTTTTTAGAGTACTTCAAGAACTTGTAAAACAAACGTTGTTTAGTTTCATGGTCCGAGATAACACACTAGAGTTTTTACGTTTATTATGTTGCACCTAGTAGAATCCTAAAGTCATAGTCATTTATGCATAAACAAGTTTGCATCTGAATTTGCTCACAAAAAAAATACAATTACAGTTTATATACTAAAATAAATTATATATCCACTTACACTACAAATCACTAAACTACGTTTAACACTAGTCATTAAAACATGGTTCCGTTTCTGAAAAATGTTTAAAGATGACAAAGCCTGAATGATGTTTTTAAAATGTTTAAAACGGCATTAGTCATTTGTGGTGCGGGCCTCAATGAAGATAAGCCCGCTAACCCTATAAAAATCGAACAACCATCTTTATTTTCAGAACCAAACTCCCAATTTAAAATCAAACCTCTAAAAAGCCGGTCTTAACCCTACAAATACCAATTTAAACACCTTCAGAACCAGATAAAAACGGGTGAAACGAAAAACTACGTTTTGTAGGAAAAAGGTCAGAGTGAGATTAGTTTAAACTAGGCTACCGAATATACATAAGCAACTTGATGACCATGCCCCGACGTACTCATGAGAACTTTTGCACTAACATAAAATAAATTAGAAAAACTTTATGCAACGAGTAGGTCTGTACTACATTTAGTTTTCTGGGAATATAACTTCGTAGGTCATGTTTTTTGTGGAATACGTATGACAACAGTATCAAAAATTACAAATCTATTTAGTCCGTCAGTTAGAGTATTGGAAAATAATACACGTATTTTTTTGTTTTTGTAAATCAATGAATATTGACAAAGATAAAACGCATCAAAACTTGGAATTGGAGGGCTCGTGATGACGTCAGAACTTACCCAAAATTATACCAAGGCGTGACGTATTGAGAAATTTAAAAGTGTCGTCAATTTTGTTTAACGTAACGAAAGAAAAAATACGGGTCAAGTATTTTTTGAGTATCTAAATGACGGTCAAACTAGTTCTTTTTTGTCGTCTAACCTATTGCCTAAGGAAGTCCCCCAAAATGCCAGCACTCCCAGTGTTATAGCTGTGGTTAGGAATTGGTAGAACAAACTCCCCAACAACACAGAATGAGATACAATGTTAATCGCCTTCTTTATAGAATCGTAGTACTTTCTATTTATCAAAATAATCAAAGATAAGGAGTAAACAAATATGTTTGTACATCAGCGTTAATTTGCGTCAATTATCAAAATTCGGGAGTAGGGGCTCATGACGTCATTACGCTCTTAAAATTATACCTAGGCGTGACGTATTGAGAATTTTAAAAGCGTCGTTTCTTCGTCAATTTGGATTTACGTAACAAAAGAAAAATACGGGTCAAATATTTTTTGATAATCTGACGGAAAAAATTGCTTTTTTTTTTCGTCCACCCTTTTATCAATACATAATGTACATAGGTAGTAAGTAGTACTACCGCGTTGGTCTAGTGGCCGCAGATTGCTGAGCAAGAGGTCCTGGGTTCGATTCTCGGTTCTAGCAAAAGTTTTTGGGTTTTTCCATCAGGAATTTCTCAGTTACGGAGACTGATTGATGGCAATAAGCTTGTCCTATTAAATGGGACTTAAATATAACTGGCAAAATGTGGGTATGCTATTAGATACACGTCTGTTTAACCCTTGGGGGACTGCAGGCGTGATGTTATTTTATAGTGTCCTTTTAAATAACTAAAAGTCAGTCAGTGTCTGTCAGTTACTGTTTCGTACCATACGTGTTTCCGAACGCATTTCTTGTCGTTCGAGCATCTCACAGCTTTTTTTTGACGTTTGCCGCTTGTCTTTGATTCCTTACGAGATTACATCGAATTTATTGATTGATTGAGATACTTGAAAAATCCAAGTGAATCTTTTTTGTTTGCAAGATTTTGGTTATAATTCAGTGTTAATTGGACAAAACACCCCCATTTATACCAGAAAACGGGCATTCTGTACATCGAACTAAGTAACTTTACGCTAAAATTATTGCTGGGAAACAACTTCTTTTTTTGGGGTGAAAAATTGTGTTTTGTAGTAGATAACAACGTCCATGTCCATGATCCATTCATCAGCACAAATTTTTTGAGTGCGTCACTCAAAACATTTGTGCTGATGGATGAAAGTAAAAAGCCTACAATAAAAACTTGTATTTAAAAAAAACTTTGGAACTTTCACCCCCAAAATCTCCGTAACTACATAGATTGTTCCCAGGTGTGGTTTTAGAACAAGAAAATGATTGCAATGACGAGGAGAACAGTGCCTTTTGGCTTCGTTAAGAGGTTTTTATCACCCTTTCAGCTGTCGACCTAACCACATTGTCGACCTAATTAAACACAAGCACCATTTACGTTTAACAAACCTCTCACAGACACATATTACATAACAATAAAACAGATACATAAATCACAAGGTAAACTGAAAACGTTGATTTATCTAAGATTCAATCAATCAATCAATCAATCAAAGCATTTATTTCAAGTAGGCCAGTTACAGGCGCTTTTGAATTGTCGAAACAAAAATGAACATTTAATGTAGCTACAGTCCCAGTCACAAGACATAAAAACTGTGAAAGTACTGTAGTTGCCCATTCCCTAGCGTAGATCTCTATGGAGAAGAACGGGCAAGAAACTCCATGGACACTCTTTTAAATCAAAATATTGTTACAAAATCTTGGTTACATCATTCATGTTGAGATGGTATATTATGTGAGAACAATGTAGCAAGATGTGCACGTTAAAAGTGTCCATAGCAAAACCAAAACAAAATATAACTCAAAAACAAAATAATTAATTCAAATAAACCATGGCGACTAAGAGATGACCAGTCACAACTGACAGCGCCCATTCACGCACATGACGCATGGATCAGCACCATTCAGCTCAACCATTTTGAAGGGAACTAAATGGTCCGACACACGCGCCACCATCAGCGAGACATTTGAGTGAGCATGACATACTCTCAACCTCCAGGGCACATTCAAGTCAAGAACTGCCGTAGGTTTCCAGTGAATGATAGCTTACTAGCACATAGTACTCACACAATATGGGCTATGCGATTATATAATACTAACATTGAATCTATACAATGCAAAGATAGTTAAGTACAATCTTCAGCAGCTCCAACTATACCATTTAATGCTATCAATTTTTGCGCCCCTGTCCATGTGGAGCAGGACCAGCATTAAGCCAAGCATTTTTATCAGCGATATAATCGCTCAACTTGTAATATGCTTGTTTACATAGTGTGCGTTTAATGCATGTTTTAAATTTCGTCTCATTCAGTTCAAGAATACTTTGTGGAATTTTATTATAGCATCTCAAACAGTACCCCATGAAAGATGAGTCTACTTTAGCGAGTCTAAAGCCTGGCTGAACTAATTGGTCCCTATTTCTAGTACTGTAATTATGTCTGTCACCTCTTTTACCAAAAAGATGCAAATTTTTTCTAACGTACATTATGTTTTCGTAAATGTATTGACAATGTACCGTCATAATGCCAATATCCTTAAACAGTTCCCTTAGAGAATCGCGCCTACGAAGATTATATATAGCTCTGATGGCTCTTTTCTGCAGAATAAATATAGACTCAATATCTGCAGCCCGTCCCCATAGCAAAATACCGTAAGACATTATACTATGGAAGTAACTAAAATAGACCAGTCTAGCGGTATCTACATCAGTAAATTGACGGATTTTTCTAATGGCATATGCTGCTGAACTTAGCCGCCCCGCAAGAGATGTTAAATGAGAACCCCATTGTAGCCTTGAATCAAGCGTAAGCCCCAGGAAAACCGTTTTATCTACGAATTCAAGTTTCTCATTATTCAATAATATATCACAATCACTACCCTTAACATTCGGTAAAGCAAATCTTATGCATTTGGTTTTTTTTTCATTTTCTTTCGATTCCTGACCTAACCCAAAAACCTTGGCATAGCGCAGTGCCAACGAAGTCAAATGGCTGAAATAAGGACAAAGTTTCCATTACTGACCTGGCTTGAATTAGTCCACCTGGCTAAAAGGCTTTTTGACTAAAAATAACCACTAGACGGAAGGTGTTCACGCGGGTTTCTGGAACGCTAAATGAAAGTGTTATATGAAACTGTTGGCTGGATGATTTTAAAATGAGTTTTTCTTACAAATAAGAGGAGTCTTGGAAGTTGTTTTGCTTTTATATGTTTTTGTTAATAAGCTGGCTTCTGATCTATTTCTGTTTTATATTGGTTAAAATTAATACTCGATCTAAAGTCTGTAATGCCAACCATGTTCTAGTATTGATTTTTATTTATCAGAAGCAGTTACAGAGATGAAGAAATTAGATATAGAGAGCTAGGTTACATGGACTACATTACGCTATTGAACTTCAAAATCTATTTTCGGTACATGAACTTAGTAAATTTATTCATAAATAAGAGAGCGAGAGAGAGAGAAGTACTGTTTAAACAGCTCATAATAATATGTAGTTTCTTTAAAAGTCAAAACATTATTTATCAGTGTGAAAACAGGCTTTGTATTACCAGATTGGACATAAGAATAATATACCACAAAATAAAGGGCGGGTCCATACCACCCATCGCCAATTCTTCTAGCCATATATCACGTCCAAAATACATAGCTTTTATCACACATAACATTTGTCTTAAATAAATTTGAAAGCGAAAATACGACGCCAGAGAGCTGACGGATATGCAACGTCGTTATCATGGGAAGACTGGAAGGAAAGCTTGCCAAAACTAGGGGCAGTCACATCTATAGATTAGTTTGGAAACTGAAAAACACCTTGTTTGCTCACTGGCACTTCGAGACGTATTAGTTGGAAAATAATGTCGTAGAATTGCTGTCTAATAATATTTTTTGAAATTTTTATGCTGGGATTTAATACTGGACCACTGTTAAAAACCGCAACTTTGTTAGGAATACTTTTTAGTGTTTTTTATGAAATAAACGACGGGCCAGTATACACCTCTCGCGTGTCTTAAGTTACACAGTTCGACATAAGCAATTGTCTTTCTATTGTGTCTCTAATTACGGCATTCGATGGTTTTAAGAACGAACGCTGTAGCATAATCTAACATAGTAAAACCACATCATTTTTGTATACTTTTGACCACCATTGTCACATATTCGTGACAAGCTAGCGCGTGCCCTGTGCACCAAAAGAAACAAATAAGTGGCAAATTTGTAGGCGGAGTAGTGGCAAAATGGCTAGGCGTAGAAGGCAAGAACGTGCGTTTATGCTCTGACGGTTAAATAGTAACCATGGAGATTCTTGCCGTTTTTTTTTGTAGGAACTGACTAACTCGAACCGTGTACCTTTTCTAGACGTTTTATAAGTGCCCATGTGAAATACAATATTTTGATTTTGCTCGCCTACAAGTATGTCATAAAAGGTACTCTAGCGGTACTTAGAGCGTTTAAGCCTGCCTTGTCATAGGGTGAATAAATTGAAGAGTTTTATTTACTCAAATTTTTACTTTACTTTAGTTACTTACTAAAACTGCGAATGTGTTAGCTATTTTCATGTGAAACTAAAGGTCAGTGATCTATTATACAACGTGTAACATGGGCCGTTGATTATTTTGGTCCCATGGAGAAAGTTATTCAGTTTGATGGTCTGTAGCACACCCTTTCATATGACTAGGTACACCCTTTTCTGTTACACGTTGTATAATTGGTCTCTGAATCACTTACATAATAAGATTTTTCCTACACATTTTTTGAGCGATATCCATAACCGTTTTTCTTTTGTTTCGAAAATAGTAAAAATTAAGTATCACACAGAATATATTCTAGAGAGAGATGCACCAGCAACAATTTATGGACGTTCCCGCAAAATTAGAGAAAACTGGTGAGCTTGCCAAAACCTACTTCCCCGATGTTTATTGTATTATTAATCTTTGAACTCAGCATGTTTCTTTTATGTAAGTCGCTTTGCTGGTGATTTGATGCTTCAGACATTTCTAAAGATTTTACCCAAGAACTAAATTTCTAAGGATTTTGCAGTTTGCAGGTCAGTATCAAGTTTTATGTTGATCGACTTGCTATTTGCGACTGTCACTAATATATATTTACGAAACTTAAATCTAATCTCTATTTTAACATGAAAGTCATCAATAGAACCATCTAAGTTCATATTATCTTGTTGAATGACTATTTCGTTAAGGGTTCTATTTTGTTAGGCCCACCAACATTCAAACAGCGCTTGGTTAAGGGACCATGGCTACTTCTAATTATATGTTCGCTGAATTTTAGTCGTTATGATTTTTTCTACATTCGCAAACCAAATTTTTAGTTGGGCTCTTCATCAGGCTTCACACAG
The DNA here is from genome assembly GCA_950022955.1 of Xestia ashworthii. Taxonomy (NCBI): domain Eukaryota; kingdom Metazoa; phylum Arthropoda; class Insecta; order Lepidoptera; family Noctuidae; genus Xestia; species Xestia ashworthii. Next base: position 21,875,454 of record OX465562.1, read on the forward strand.
TGGACCTAATCGGCCACGTTTTGAAATCTACGCTCCTGATACTATTATAAATTAACTTTGCAGAAATGTATTATATTGAGAGTAGTTGTAGTAGAAACCTTTTAAAAATACAACTTCAATTTCTAAACAGTTCTCATGTACTTAGAAGTTTCTATATTAAATTGTGTTTAACATTCATTGAACCATGAATTTCTTGCAAGCAAGACGAAGCGCCGGAAGACGATACGTTGGAAAACCTCCCACTAGGTGGACCGATGACCTGGTGAAGGTTGCGAGAATCCGTTGGATGCGAGTCGCACGGGACCGGTCAATGTGGCGACACTTGGAGGAGGCCTATGTCCAGCAGTGGACGTCTTTCGACTGAAATGATGATGATGATGATGATTAAGTGAGTAAGTGATAAAAGCAAACCATCATCTTCGTTTCCCTACCCTTATCCCAATTTATAGCATGTTTTCTTCTTCTATACTTCTCCTTTACTCGTCATTTCAGCACTCACCTAATTTCTAGCAATATCTTTCTTCACACAGTCCATCCATCGTATCTTTGGTCTTCCTCCACTTTTTATAGCCATCTACATTCATTCTCAACATATTTTTCACATGGTAAAAGTAAACCTTTGTTCATATCACCAGAACCAGTTCATTATTTGGGCCACCTTTCCCCAATGAAACTAAACGAACGTAGTTTTACCTAGTTTAATGTGGTAATTGCGATAAGTTACAGTTACAGCGAGATTAGCCCTGAGTAGAGTTCCCTTTAACAGAAAAGCGCAATTTCTTTCTTTTTTCTTCTTTTTAGTCTTCAACCTTTGGCCACCCATGTTGAGTGTAGGAGGAGTGTAGTTCACTTTCAAATTTCTCAAATACCAATTTCTTTGGTAACCATCAAACATAATGGGTTACGTAAATAAAATATCAGAACATCCAAGAGAACTCTAAATATCCCCCCAGAGGGAGTGTCTACATAGCTCTTGCTTTGTTGAACATTGTATTTTAAAGAGATTCAAGCGCCCGCGTTTAACTCCCAACTCTGAAGCTATCCCCGTTCCCCGCTTGTCAAACTTTGCAGAAAGGTATCGACAACTTGTAAACAGCGCTTTGCATATTTTTGTTACGACGCTTTTTAAGTCACATACTTTTAAACTGTTGGTGAAATGGTTATTAATACTTACGAGATATTTAAGTGGAGATCTAGTGAGGTAGGTTCGTTTACGGAAATAAATAAATTCTACTTCATTACGTTTGTGGAGATAGTTCAAAAGTACTGTAGTCAAAATACTAGCCAAGCAAGGGAATACTTTCACCTCAGGTCTGATAGTCTGACAACCTGTCTCACCAAGGGGTTTGTTACCCAGTAACAGGTTCCATGTAAAATTTTGGTATTCAGCTGTACCCGGTTAGACTGGAAGCCAATCCCAACATTAAATTACATTAGAAAAAAAACTTTTATCAGGACTGCCGATAGAAGTAAGAAATAAGTAATCTATACAGAGTGTAAACCACCTCATCACGAAGCCGTCAACCAAGCATTCTGTACATCAAACTAAGTCAACCGCAACTCCGTAACTTTACGCAAAAAATATTGCTGGGAGACCACTTTTTTTTTGGTAGAAAAATCATATTTTGTGGTAAAACTCAATGTTACGCACTTAAAAACATTGTGCTGATGATGGATTGAATAGTACGGGGGTCGTGGAGATATTTAAAGTAAAAATCTTGCAATAAAAACTTGTATTTAAAAAAAAAACTTGTCAAAAAGTTGTAACTTTGACCCCCAATATCTCCGTAACTAGAAGGTTCCCAGGTACGGTGTAGAACAAAAAAATTATCCCAATGATGGGGAGAACAAGTGCCTTTCGGATTCGTTAAGAGGTGTTTTACACCCTTTATATGCTACGGGTTGTACCGCACGCACGCCTAAGTGCTGCTACGCCGTCGCGGATCGGCTACGAAGCATTCGGTGACGGTCCCGCGAGTTCCATAAGTTTTGTTCACTGAAAAAGTGCTCAACGCACCTTTTGAAGTTTTCACTTCAAAACAATCCCCACTTGTGGTGGCTTCTTTGCGTACAACAAATTCATCCCTACCTACGCCTCCCGCTGACTAGAATTCAGTCAAAGCCCATGTATTTTATTAGATATCGGCTCGCTCACTCACATCGAAATAACCTCGACAAGCCAAAGATTGAACCCACAAGGGGCGTCTACATGGCGCGCGCTTTGTTAAACTTCCTGAGAGAGATTCTACTCGCGTCCAACTCTTAAGGCGCGTTTACGTTTGATTTGTGAGGCTAGTACGGACAGTAGAGTACTTCAATAGCTAGATTACTAGCTCAATAGCTTGGGATTTGTACCGAACTCATGGCCAGATCGCCTCCAGTTACATGCGTCTTTAACAGAACTGGCGTAGTAATTGCTTTAAACGTCTCTGTTGGACCCGTTGGAATACAGGCAAGACGTTAAGTCTCTACATCTGGCGCACCCTAGTAAGTCAGCCCAGCTAACAATCGGACTGACTGGTGAATTTTATAAACAAAACCTGATCTTTTCTAAGAGTGCTTGTACCGAAATGATTGGAGAATACTCATGTGAAATAATTCACTTTTAGATTATTCTTCTGGAATTTGAAATCCCAAAGTTCGCTGAGTGCTAAGCATTAAAATCGCGAAATGAGTTGTTATATAAGTACTCTAGCTCTGTCACCTGAACTAGTCTGCTTACTGTCTCAATGTCAACGTGCCCTTAATCTATTCGTACTTGTCAAAGTTTGAGCGAGCATCGACTTGTGAACGTCGTTACACATGAATGGTTTAAGTCGTGTTTTAGTCGCTTTTGCGTTCACCGTTTGCCTTTGTATTTTTTTATGTAACTATAAAAATGCGTTGTGTTTTTGTAACTCAAAAATTATTGTTAAGAGTTTTAAGGTGTACTGGTAGCATTTTTCAACTAAGTTTGTAATATTTTTAGTTAAAAATGATAATCAAACAAAGTTTCAATCGACAATTTTTGTTTCGAAAATTTCCCATCCCCACCAACCATCAATATAGCCCATACATCCACGTTTACATTTCATCAATAAAAACGACTAAAAAAACGTTCACAAACGTTATAAAAATATAATAAAACCCGTTTATTAGCACTCAGCGGGATCAGCGGGATGGGCGGCTGCCGGGGCGAGCGGCGGCGGTCGAAGCGATCTTATTAAGCTATACACATATCTGCTCCATTCAGCCGTGGATGGCTTGTAATTTGTTGGAAGCGTTACTGAGGTAGTAGTACCTCCGTCTCACTCACTCAATTTTCACTTAAGTGAGATAGTTTTGGCGTGCTACAGGATTTCTCTTTGCGGTATCTGCTTTGATGTCCAATAAACCGGCGGATCAAGAGAGCCTATGCAAGTGATAATCGCATTGTAAGCATTTCATTTTTCTAGTGACTCAAAAATACTGATATGAACTTTTCTGTATCTAAGTCAATTCAATACATATTTGAATCACATATTTTCAATCATTGTAATTTTTGCCGGTATTTTATACGCTTCAAATGAAAGGTTGGAAATCACGAAATACTAAAACGTCGATTAAAACCACGACAATAACAATCTTGTAAAGAAAATAAACAAATGAAATTCGGACCACACTCTAGTTAAAAAAAAACTCATTAATGCAAAAAAAGACATAAATTAACAACCCGGAAAGGACACAAAATATAAATACGTAACGCACTCCAAACTTTTTTTTTCAAAACAAACAATAAAATTAAAGCAAACACGAGAATTTGGGCGGGAAAGCCGCCATTTTGAATCAGACGGAACAGCACAGAGTAATGAAAAAGATGAGAAGCCCACCTCGTTTGTTTCATGCTACCGGCATAAAAGCACTTTTTATTTTCTAAATGGTCGGCTAAATGTTCCTTCCTTTACGTCCCGGATTTTTTGGAAACATATCTTCAGCGTTTTTACTGTTAGCCTCGAACATTTTCTATTGAAACCCGCTCTGATGTTTATAATATGTTTACCTTTTTATATTTGCTAGAATTTTTGGTATTTGATATTGAAACTGCGATGTTATAATATGCTGCGTGCGTATGTTTATAGACGGTGTTGTATTTTTGTATATGTGTATAACGGGTGTGGCTTATTGCCAAGATATGCTTTGCTTGAAAGGAAACTTGTTAACAAGGCCAGTTTCTTTATTCGCTACTTAGCCTGTTCTAGTTCCTATTTAATACTGCATTTGCTCGCTGTTTCGGCCGTTTTGTGGTCGGACAATATTCCACAACATGCGACTGGGACTAAAAGAAATCCTGTGTCCTATCCCAAATCATGGTCTATCACAGCATTAGAAGCTTTTTTCCCAAATATGTCGCGATCGACCTCTATTCCATCCGGATGCACCAGAATACCGGTATGAATGACATCAGCGGTCATGGTCCACCTATATTTCATGATTTTCGATGTTGTTGTGCCTGGTTCAACTGTTGCCTTAAGGCAACAGTCATAGATCACAGAGTTACTTAATATTAGTACAGATATAGATTCACACGCTACTGCTAATCCCTCTAACTGGGTTTAATATGCTTATGAGAGGGATTTGGTCATTAATATAGATAGTACAACGGATGGGCAGTGTCGCTCGCAGTCCGATGCCTCGAAACAATTGATGCCTTTACTCGGAGCCTAACAGATGTGATTGTTTCGTGATGATTCAGATAATTATTATGAACCCTTTGTATATAATGATAAAACTCATTGCGCGTTACCGCTGGCGAAACATTTACATACTGTCTAAACTATTAAATAGCCCACTAAAACTTTAATTATAATAAGAATAACTAAAGTGTGATCAAGGAAAAAATTATTTGTTCGGAGATGCTCAATTCTGTAGATTAAGATTAAGATCATGTAAAAATAAAGCAGTTCCTAAAAAATTATGATCCTTTATAAATGGAGGGAAATAAAAAAAAAACAACCAAGAGGAGATACAGAGAAAAGAAAAAGAGACTTAAAACTGTTTTGTGTATGTTTTGCCAGTTTTTCAAGTTAAAGGTTTGAATAGATAAACATAACATAACATCACGGCTATACTTCCCGAAGGGTTGGGCAGAGGTGTACCTAATTGTGCACCCTCATTTCCCTACTTATGTTTTAAGTACTTAATATGTAATAGGGGGCGAACTAATTGCCATCAACGCGGCACAAATCGGCTACTGAGAAATTCCTGATGTAAAAACCCAATAACACTTTCCCCGACCCGGGAAACGAACCCCACGACTCATGCTCAGCAGTCACGATTGCGTCAGCTCAACTTAAAAAAATGTCAAAATGCAAATTAACCTTAACAAAATACTTTTCCATTATAAGTCTATCTTCTCTACACAACTTTTAATCAGAATTTCAAAACAGCGATTAGTCTCTCCACAAAGAGTGATGAATATATGAAGAAAACGTACCATTTCAGTCTGTCTGTCTGCACTAAATAAAACTGTATACGTCTCTCTTTCATCGCACAGAGTAGTGTCATAAATCAGAGATATTCGCAGGTAGCTAGCGAAACTACTCTGTAACAGCGGTATTTATTATTTTTGGTAAATTGAATGTATGGCGTGTGTTTTGAAGTGGAATAGTGTTAGCGTGTTCTAAGGAAACAAACTTGATGTAATTTGATTTATTAGCAAAATTGGTTATTGTTATGAGACGTAACTCTTAACTAGATTAAGTATTTGAATTGGCATTAACTCTTTGGTTAAATTAAACAATGTTCACTATTCAATTTCCATAAAGATGTAGTTTTAAGACGGTGTCAAATAATAGGTTCAAGTACGTAGTAATAATATATTATTTTTCAGTCTAAAGATAATCTACATTACTACACTTAGCCTCATAGTAAACGAAAAACGAAAATTTAATTCCTTCCAATACTCCCTTTGAGATCGTCATGAACATTTATCAATCGATTCAATAAAAGATCTATCATCATAATACCATATTATTGACGCTAAAAGAACCGAATTCCGTTGATACCTCACTCACACGAACCGGGTATATTAAATTCATAAGCTGCTACTAAAATTCGGCCCAAGTTTTTAGGTTTCATAAAACTCTCCCCATTATGTCTACATCGCCTTTTTCACAGACGTAAACAAAAAATAGCTGTTTGAATAACGCAATTTTCCGTCAATTTTACATAATTTATTACACAAACATGACTTTACACGGCCATGATGCTAAAATACTAAAACGTTATTCCACATATCACCATTTATTGCATCCCATTTTAAATCAGGAAGCTTCAAAAAAAGAACACCACTTAATTTCGCGTAACTTATTTCTAAACAAAGGGATTCCAGATTCAAATGCGTGAGGCGACTGCGCGGCCCCCACTAGGAGTTATATAAACTTCAAAAATAGAATTTCGCCGTCGCAACCCGGTTTACGACTTGGCTCATAAAAGGGGGTGGAATGGGCGGCCGTAAGGGGAACGCAGCATATTTTCACCTTTATTTATAAAGGAAATTCGGTCAAGTTTGAGTGATGTTAATTTAACCCTAGCTCACTAAACATATTTTCGAGTTACACAGTCACTAAACAGTAGTCATTTTGACTAACAAAATGAAAAGATTATTTATTTTTTTAAATGAAATTTATTTATTTCAAGAAAAGGAGGTAATGTAAGAGGTAGTATTAAGGTTTCATAAAAATTATTAGACATATGAAAAATGTTAATCCTGGCAGTCTGAGCAGACAGGAATGGTATGTTCACCACAAATGGCCTTCCTGCAGGAGTGGCATGCCACTTTGGTCATCCTGTGCTTATGATATGGGCAGACTGCGCAAATTTTTCGTTTGTTTGGCTGTGCTTGAGAAGTACTAACGTCGACATTTTCAATTTGCAGAATATCTTTGATACTGGCCCTGATATTCTTTCTCAAAGTAACGGTCTTGTACCGTTCCCGCGACCACGGCTCAATGACACAGTCGGCCAATTTTTGCACGAATGCTCTTCGTTTCAGCGTTTTTTGTCGTTGCCATACCATGTTAGATACATAAATGACATAAGCATTGACCATGCATAAGTTCAGCATATTATAAAATATGCATTGAGGCCATCTATTTGTTTTGCGATTGCAGCTCATGGCAGAACAAATCTGGTCGACAGTATCAACAGACTGCTCCTTAGGTACTGTTGCAGAAATGTATTATTTCAGGCTTTTTCGTCCTGGAGTTAATGTTTGGTTGATCGTGTACTGCCGATAGAAGAAAAACCACTTTGTTGAACCTCATCAGAAGAGACCGAAGATTCTTCATCACTGGCGTCGGTGTTTACGCAAAGGTCTTCCTCTAAGTTATCTTCTTGTTCAGACTCCGAAAGCTCACCAGATAGTTGTGTGAGTTCTTGGTCATCATTCTCATCGTCAGATTCATTCAAAAACTGCAGAATTTTGTCTTGATCTCGTATCAAATCCATCTAAAACAGAATAAACGACTACATAGTGTTCAAATACCTACATATTATTTTCCTATACACACTAATGAAATACATGAAATTTTAAATTATATTAAAAAAGCAATAAAATCTCAGAAATAAAAAAAAAACACGTTATTTATACAAGAAGTCAAAAAATCAACAAAATTATTCAAAGCTTACCTTGACTCACTTAACAAGCGTAATCACTAAACAGTAGTCTGTGAGACTAACAATTTGTCAAAACTCCGGAAGTAAAATACTTGCGGACGCAATGCATGCGCACGGGTCACTAAAACACTAAACTAGGAAGGTACTTAGCACGGTGAGGCGTGGGAATGGCGGGAACATGCCTAAACAGCGAATGCTTGGGGGCCATGTCGCCTGTGAGACTAATGTTTAGTGATCTAGGGTTAAATAATATTTGTTGGGTACGACTTTATCGACGACCGGGTTTAGAACTAAGCTGTTTTTATTTTTGCAAATTTACAAGGCGTTTCATAGTAATGATCAAAGACAATAATAAAAAAGATCTTTTAGTGACGAATTATTTTTTGATCATCCGTTATCATCTGCCTAGCCAATCGATAATCCTTTCTAAGTTATTTCAATTATTTCAAAACTTTTTCACGTTATTTCTTCTTGAGATAACGTCATTGAAGATTAATAAAAATTAACCATTTAGGGCAAATTAAAACAGATGGGCAAACTTTTAGGAATCATTTAGAACACCAAAATAATGACAGTGGTCAAACTAATAATTAGAAAAACGCATTAGACACTCAGAAAAAAAAATCAGTTAACGAAAATACACAAAAAAATGTTGGTTACCCCATGCATAAACACATCCAAGTCTTTGTTATCTCAGTGTTTTTGTTGCTTGGATATCTTTAGTTAAGACGCTGTGTTAAAATTTGTCCATCTATTTTAATGGGACCTCCTGCCTGCCTAGCCTTTCCCCACCTTATATAAAAGATAACGCATAACACTCTAAGATCAAGTGCGTAACACCGAAATCCGTCGTCGGACGAAAGTCTACGAAGTTGGGGACCGCGGAAAGCGGACCTGAGGCCCTACTCCCTAACGTTTCGTCCATACGGACGGATCTATCCGTCTCTCTCGTGCACGTCTGCAGACGAGTGCGTGTGAGAGACGCGGATAGATCCGTCCGTATGGACGAAACGTTAGGGAGTAGGGCCTCTGGGCAGGTCATCTGGCTAGACGTGGAGATGGCAGTTGGAGCAAGGCTTTGACCGAGTGGTGGCCTAAGTTTGGCCAAAGAAACCAGGGCCGTCCTAAAGCTACCAAACAGGCAGTTGTCACTTTTATAGGTGAGTTACGTAATAATGGTGTCATTGACCCTAAATCAACTTGTTGAGAAGGATTGGTAAGGTTCTGGTGACGAAACAGTTATGAAGAGAGGAAATTAAAAGGTTCATAGAAAGTAATTGATCCCGGTAAACGTAATTCAAGATAGCTGACTATCATAACTTAATCTGTATCTTATTCATACTATCAATTAAAGTCACTTTTCCAGTCTTGTTGACATCAAAGCGGATATTAATGTGGTTTTCACCATCATTCAACGATTCCGAAAGGGTTATATCTCTGACTGACCCTTCCCTTGGCGGTTAAGCAAGGAATTTATAACGCCCATCCTCAGAAAATCTTGACACAAAAGAACCTAAAAGATATACCATATAATTTTCTATTTTTAGAACATTAAGAAATATGTGCCCACCGCTTAAGGCAATTGAGGCGTGATGGTATACTTTGTATTTTTTCCCCAAGGATTTTTGAGTTATCAAAGAAGTTATCTCAAAAAGTCAAAAGTCCGTCATTAAGATGGTTAGCAAAGGCTGATTTTACTTCATAAGTAACAAAAAAAGTAAGTGTATTTCATCCCGATTTGCTCAAGTTATTGTTCTTGGTTTCACTTGCTACATTGCCTCGAGAATATTTATAACTAGCTTCTGCGATGCGTGAAGTTTCATAATTGTGCCATGGGAACTTACAACCGGAATAAAAGGTATGCAAAATTTTATCCAAATCCGTTCAGCAGTTTTTGCGTGAAAGATCAACTAAAATTCATATAACCATAGTCACAAACTTTCGCATTTTTTATGTAGGATAAAAGGAGAATTGAGAAACCTCTCCAAGTGAATTTTAAAGGAAAGCAATAAACAAAAAAAAAACTACTAAATACTTCTTTTCCTACCATTCAGTTTCTCTCATTCGGTAAACGGAACGTAAAGAGCTATTTTTAATTACTCAATTAATGCTCATTTTCACTAACACTAGGCTGTGCTTAAATAAAAGCGCTGTTCGTTTATCAACCCTCAACTCGGCACCGAAAGTCGAATATTCAACAGCACACTTTTACATTAGTGTAGGTGAAAATGGGCATAAAGCAAACAGCTCTTTGCATTTCTACTATTCTGCACCCCTCCCCCGCACCCCTCCTTCGTCTACAGAACTCAATAGCTTAGGTTCGAAACCTATAAATCTAAAGGAGCTAAAGCGTTTTCTGAAAATTTTACTGCAACAAAATTCATGAAGTCGAAAATGATAAACAACGTTTTATGGCTAGCAATTTTGCATAAGTTTAAAATGCTGGAGAATGTGACAAATTCTCCATGAATTTCAGATGAGAAATAGTAACTTGACTATGATTAAAATCGGATAGGGTGCGTGTTAATGACCAAAAAGGGACTACGGAATAACCTGAATGGTTTAGCAATTTGGAGCATTGCGATTTTGCGTTTTAATCTATCATTGGTGTAGTCATTAACAGACCCATTTCTAGAGCAATGTTACAGACAATATGGGAACGTATTAATTGTATGGATAGGGTAGCATTGGATCGCATCGGAAAGGTCTTTTCCACCCGTATCTATAGTTAAATTGAAGTAGTAACTTGAGTTTAAGTTTTTACTTATTAGTTGCACGGGACCAGCCAATGTGACGACACTTGGGGGAGGCCTATGTCCAGCAGTGGACGTCTTTCGGCTGAAATGATGATGATGATGATGATGAAGCAATTACTTATGCAAACATTTTTATAAAATAGACAAAAAAGCGAATCAAGAATCGTCAATGAAAGCAAAGGTAAGAATTCTAACATTTACCAGTTCTTACTTCAAACAATTACTACAGAATAAAATCGTTTACTCAAGCCGTGATACTTTGACTTGATCTTCTCTTCATAATAAAATTGTTATTCATAGTGCGATATTTTTTATTGTCTACTAGCAAATCACATCATCTGCTTGCCTTTTCCCAACCATGTTGGGGTCGGCTTCCAGTCTAACCGGATGCAGCTGAATACCCGTATTTAGACCGCCTATCTGACCTCCACAACCCAGTCAGTACTGGGTAATACGATACCACTTGGTAAGACAAGTTTACAGACTTTTTGGTCCACTGACTACCTGTAACGACTGTCAAAGATCTACAAATGACAGCCAGGACCAACTACTTAACGTGCTTTCCTAGGCACGAAGGAAACCCGGTATTTAATGGGTGGTCACCCATCCACAGACCAACCTAGGCAATCACGGCTTTACCTAAACCGAGCAGCTGTTATTGTTTAGCCCCGAGCTTCTTTTTTCTACTAGCAAATGTGGGATTTATAATCTTTCACTAAATCTACAATAAAACCATACACATCACACAAACCGAACTATCGAACACAATGTTTTCGTTCAAGCAAGTTATAAAAAACAACATGCGATTTCCTACCGAATACCTCTAACTAACGAGACTGGCTTGTACAAAGGGTTATAAATGTATATCTATAGGTGTATACATACGTCTATGTACATATACATTGTATACAAGTTACCCGCCGGAGGATATACATGGCGAGAACTATCTTATAAAATCTTATTACATCTGCTCTACACAAAATGAATTAATGAGTTGGTTTGTTCAAATAGAAGAATGGTATTATAGCTTATATTTGTGAAGCTTTTGTAGTTATTTTATTTGTGAAACTAATTAGATTTATTTCTCTTGTATATACCGACATGAGGTATACCTGAACGTGTCTACGTAATAATAGCGAATACCGTCTGGAAAGAGGAGTATTATCAAAGTTAAGCAGTGTTTGCCCAGGTTGTTCCGTGGATGGCTGACCATCATTACATACCGAGTTTCCTCCGTGCCTCGGAAAGCACGTTAAGCAGTTGGTCGCGGCAGTCATTTGTAGATCTTTAACAGTCGTTACGAGTGGTCAGAAGCCCGAAACTCCGACAACCAGCCTTACCGGGGAGTCTTACCCGGAAGTGCTAAGTGGGTTGTGGAGGTCAAATAGGCAGTCGCGCCATATAAAGCTCATCAGCTGTATACGGTTAGACTGGAAGCGACCCCAACATAGTTGGGAAAGGCTATATAGGCAGATGATGACCACCATGAGAAATGTTAGCCCGGGCAGAGACAAAGTTATATTCTATCAGTGACCGAAACCGATGACCGATGACCAAAATGAAAACTCTTTGTATAAGTTTCGAAACCGATTGCAATAGATATGTCACCGTAAAATTGTCAAATACGTTATATTGTAATATCACTAGCGATTTTGTAAAGTCTCGAATTATTGTCAAATGAACATACTGCTTACAATAAAACGCATTATTTTTCGTGAAATGCATGCGATGGTAGTCAACTCACGCGGTGTGGAGAGAAGGAGGGGTCCTCCTTGCCCAGTGGTACCACTCTCATGAAAAGATACTGTACCATTCCTGAGAAATATCGATTAATATAACCTAACCTTAAAACACTTCATATTCCCCTAAAAAGCGTAGTCGACGGCGCCCCGCTTCGCGGGGCCCCTATTTCCGAGTGCAGGGTTTAAAGGAACCCAACTAACCTAACGGGGGGGTGCCCCAAGTCCCGTTTATGGGGGCAAGAGATACTTCCGTATGTTCAGTTGACAATAATTCGAGACTTTACAATATCGCTAGAGAGATACACGTTATATTGTAATATAACGTATTTGACAATTTTACGGTGACAGATATATTGCCATTATGTACATTTTAGTATCGTATTCTTCTTACCCTTTCAATACAAACTATTATTGTTGAAACGTATGAATGTTTAAGTATAAAAGTACCAGATTAATATTCAATCAAAAAAACAATTTCCAAAAAACGAAAACAAAACGAACTTAGCCGAATCCCGAAGCAATCACCGAAACATTTCCTTATCAATCCCACACAAACCTAAGCTTCTAATCACACATCTAAAATAGGGCAACACCAACATGATACGCGAACAAATTGCTACAGCAACTTAGATTGTGTACGCATAACTTAGACTCGTCTGCCTAATATAATGGATGATCCCCGCCATGCCCGCCTTCCCCTCGTCCCCCGCGGGCTGTCGAAAATATCTGAACATTAGCTGGGGGGTGATAAATGGTATAAGGATGTATCTGATACATTGTTAGGAGATAGTAGATCTGGGTTAGATACTTAAACTATGGGAAGTTTGGAGATGATTAAGCGTACTGTGGTGGTTATAAGTATGGTTAAAACTGGACGCCGAAATTGGTTGTTTTTTGACCAAATATCTCGCTAGATTTTAAGTGAAAGACTGATCGACGAAAAAACGCGCTTGCATATGCACAAAAAAAAAGGAACGGCTTTTCTTTTTTGTTGTTTGACATGAAACTATACCAATACAGTATCAGCCTGAAAACTATATCGTACAGTAGATGAGTATCTTTAAAAGTTGTAGAAATCAAATATCATACTTTCAGGTTATGTGATGCAAGCTTCTATCATGTGCATATTAAATTTTAATATTCCTGGCGTAAAAAAAAAAGTTGGTAGTTAATTAAGTTCTCTTAAAAGAACCATTGAAATGATATTCAAAACTCAGATGAGTAAAACACCAGTGGATCTTATTTTGACATGTCAGAGCAAAGCAAACAACTGCCAACAAGATGAAATGGAAAGCCGCGGAGATTTTGACGCCAATTCACCCTGATATTGGACTCGTGGAGATTTTGAGAGATTCCAACTTTATCCCAAGTCTTACATTTGAATTTTTGAGATATACTTCACGGAGAAGAAAATTTGATCACTGTTCTGAAACCCTTATATTTAATTTAACAACTTGCTACCTAACATTTGTGGTCTTATGCAGAGTTGAAGGAATACCAACGTAAAAACGGCTACCGCGTATTCCGTACATTATTCTAAAACCCCCACAAAGAAAGTTTTCATTAGTAATCCACACTATTATTATAAAGAGGAAAGATTTGATTTTTGTTTGTTGGTTTGTTACGATTTACTCAAGAACTACTCAACCGATTTTAAAAATTCTTTCCCCATTAGAAAGCTACACCTTTACCGAGTAACTATAAATTATATTGATATTATGCATATTATCACAATGGGTCAGAAAATATAAATGTTATAGTTACTTTTAGCCTTAGATACATCCAATAAGTGGCAATCGCTTTCAAAGTGTTTCAAACTTCAACGGCGATTGTCAACAAGATCGACATGAACTTTTCGTTATCATTTTTATACTCTCACACAATTTCAGTTTTTCTTGGTCCTTATATTTTATTACGTTTTTGATTGGCTCTCCGTTATTAAACTTTAAATTAAACAAAAACTCTTCAGAAAATATTAAGCCAGAAATAACTACACTAACTACATATAATTTCTATTTCGTTTTTAAATGAAAAACATATTGCCTCTACATTTTATGTCATTCGAAGAAAACGAATATTTGAACTTAAAATACTAATCAAATTTATTTCAGACTTCTAGAGGATTTGTTACTAACAGGAAGACGAAAGTTAATAAGCTATTTATCATAACACTAGTAATCCCTAAAGAGGGTAGCAGAGAACTTTAGCCCCGTCTTAATCCTAGCTTGTTTCCAACTTCTTGGCAGGCCCGCCACCGCGGAATGCGTTTGTGTGAAATATAATATAAAGTACAGCCGTATATTATAACGTACTATCTCTTGCAAGACAGCCTCACGAACTTATCAGATTTACAAAAGGTTTTCTTACATCGCATGCCTAGGGGATATTTTGAGGCCTCTAATAGACTTGTCATTATGAATTGTATATTGTTCGAAATGAAGTCGGGTTCCTTATTCAGGCTAAAGTAATTTGAGTTCTTTATGTCTGTTAAACCAGGTTTTAATAAACCTTACTTTGCCATTAGCCACCTAAGGAAGACTGAAACCAAGCCACATAAATCCTTATTAAGCGAAAAACAATTCACCATAAACAAAAATAACGAGTCGAAATAGCTTCATAAAACACTTTCAACATGGCCGTATACAATCGGCACAAAAAACACATTCACGAAATATGTACAGTGCGCAAAACGGTCGGCTCCTAACCTCAACATACAGTTTTTCTCATTTTAAAAGGGGAAACTAAAAAAATCTCAATTACATTAGCTAGCGCGAAATACGAAAGCCCGTAGTACTGGCTGAATAGAAACCCAGCCTGAGGTTATGCTATGCAAAAGTGATTTTATTTACAAGTTAATTATTTTTAGAAGAATCGCGTTCTAGAATAATATTTGAAATTCGCGTGGTACGTTTTTCTTTTTTTTCGTACATAAAGGCGGTTAGTTTCAACAGTAAAGTGCTACAAGGATCTTATGACCCTCGCATGACATTGACAGGACTGCGCTGAAGGTATTCAATAAATGTAATAAAAATAGAAAATGGCGGCCTTAGTTACAATCGGCCACGTGGAGACGGAAACGATAAAGGTGCCTTTCCGAGACGGGCTGCAGACCGCAAACTGCAAGCGACACCACTTTTTTCTATGAAACTCTTATGTCGCTGCGGGCCGCGGCCGCAGGTCGCATTTTCGCCGTGGTCGGATTCAATTTCATAGAGATTCATAGAAACAAGTGCTGTCGCTTGCAGTTTGCGGTTGTAGTGTGTGCGGTTGTGAGATTCCTATTAACAATATACAATACCTCCTTTATGATTCTGACCTCCTGGTAGTTTGCGAGCATCCAATTGTACTTAATGGTACAAATGGGATAAGGTGCAAAAGTATTCCAGTTCCGTGGAACTACTGGGAGAAAAAAGTCCCATAATGGAACTAGAGAATGGAACTACTGTCTAGATTCTAGATTCTGAGAAAGGCAAAGAATAATTGTATAGAACCTAGATAGTTATAACAAGTCTGTTTGTCTAATTAGATGTATGTATATATAACTTTGATGTTACTTATGGTAAGATTAATTAAGGCACACGTCGAGGCATTTTTTCAGTCTCCATCCTTCACTTGTACAATTGTTTTAATAGAGGTAGTCAGTGCCTGACAACAAGTCTTAGAAAGGGATATCGTATTACCCAGTACAAACTGGGCCGGGCTGATCCTAACTGGGTAGTGGAGGTCAGATAAGGCAATCACTCCATGTAAAATACTGGTATTCAACTGCTGGCAGTTAAACTTATTTAGTCATGTGTACTAAGACACATCAACAAAACCCGGTTTCTGTCTTATATAAAAATCTTAATTAAAGTTTCAAAATAAACCGAATACACCCAAAATTCTGTACATGACGTCAAGATTCACTAAAACTTACGGCACCACAGCGGGTGCAAGCTAGATAAAATCTAGTGCGGGGTACAATGTGCATTGTGCAAGAGGTAGCAAATGTTTTTTTTTACTATTTAATAGCTTGAGGCGCTCTGCGCTTTGTTTTATAACCAACTGTTAAGGTGTATTTGGGTAAATTCAGGTTTCGCTTGATTGGAGAATTTGAGGACATGGAAGGCCAAAACTTAAAAGGAATGCGATCAAGAGTAATCAGTGTCAATAAAATCGGATCACGCTTCTAATTTCGTTTCATTTTTGTAATTCTCAATTCTTCACTTATATATGTCACCGTAAAATTGTCAAATACGTTATATTACAATATAACGTGTATCTCTCTAGCGATATTGTAAAGTCTCGAATTATTGTCAACTGAACATACGGAAGTATCTCTTGCCCCCATAAACGGGACTTGGGGCACCCCCCCGTTGGGTTAGTTAGGTTCCTTTAAACCCTGCACCCGGAAATAGGGGCCCCGCGAAGCGGGGCTCCGTCGACTACGCTTTTTAGTGGAATATGAAGTGTTTTAAGGTTAGGTTATATTAATCGATATTTCTCAGGAATGGTACAGTATCTTTTCATGAGAGTGGTACCACTGGGCAAGGAGGACCCCTCCTTCTCTCCACACCGCGTGAGTTGACTACCATCGCATGCATTTCACGAAAAATAATGCGTTTTATTGTAAGCAGTATGTTCATTTGACAATAATTCGAGACTTTACAATATCGCTAGTGATATTACAATATAACGTATTTGACAATTTTACGGTGACATATATATATTTCATATAATATCACCACGCATAACTTTCTGTCTTATGCATTTTTTCGAGCATTCAACAACATGTTAAAAAAACTAAACTACAAAGAGACCTACAGGTTTTTTCATGTATCATAGTTATTAACAACGATCGACTAGCTGCAAGTCTGCACAAGAATGAATAGAAAATTCTGTGTTGACAATCAATTAAAAGGCGAAACACGAATATCGATTTATTCATAGATTTAATAAATAAGAAATATAAAAATAATAATCTTATAATTAACTGTACTGTGTGTACCTTATACTTTAATGTGCTCTTGAAAGTTTTCGGTTAGCAATGCATAAAACCAATGCTATTACCAAACTCACGCGAGGAGCCGTTCATAAAATAAACTATATATAATTATATGAAAACTGGCATCTCAGTTAAACGAACCACTACAACTATAACTATTATATTACACACGCAAAATACCTATTTCGGCGGTCAGGGCTGGGTCAATAATAACCAACATAAAACGAACTACATCCACAAATCATTTGCTTCGGCAAAGAGATCTGGCTTTACTAGTCAACTTAAAATTGACTGAAATAAAAATAGTTTTAATTTGCAGGAAATTGAACTTTGTTGTAATAATGTTAGAGGTTATTGTGAAATGGTTTTGGTATTTATGATGTGAGCAACGTTTGAAATTATCGAGCTTACATTCGTGTGAGATTTTTTATTGGCATGTTGAAAGGAAGCCATACAGGCATGTTTTGGTAATAATTGAAATAGTTTATTCCAAACGATAGAAATAGCCATCGAGAAGAGTTTTTTCTTGTATAATTTTCGCGGAAGTAGATAAAATTTCAAATTATTCTTCGTTGTCACCATCTGCCAAGCCTTTTCCCAACTATGTTTGGGTCCTCTTCCAGCCTTAACGGATGAAAACCAGGCTTTTACAATGAGCGACTGCCTATCTGACCTCCACAACCCAGTTACTACTGGGTAATACGATAGGCAGGTTAGACTGGTTGTGAGACACCTGTAACAACAGTCAAAGATCTACAAATGACAGCTGTGACCAACGGCTTATAATGTGCTTTCCGAGGCACGGAGGAAACTCGGTATGTAATGGGGTCACCTATCCACGGCTGAACATTAAGATTAACCGGAGCGGCTGTTATTATTTAGCCACAAGCTCCGGGTCCCTTAATAATCACCAAATAACAATATTTGGAATACCAAATAAAACGAAACTAAACTAATTGACGACCCGAATGGCGCAGCGGTAGTGAGGCTGCCTTACGTTCTTAGGGTCCCGGGTTCGAATCCCGGTAGGTGCAAATGTTTGTGTGATATGAGCATGGACATTTGTTTCCGAGTCATGGATGTCTATATGTAATAAGTATGTATTGACAAACAAAAAAACTTTTTTGCAAAAAATAAAACCGACTTCAAAAAGAAAAAGTCAAAAATAACTTTAGCTTCTGAAGTCGGTGACGTTTGTATGATTGATTTAATTTTTTTGTCACCGACTTCAGAAGCTAAAGTTATTTTTCACTTTTTCTTTTTGAAGTCGGTTTTATTTTTTGCAAAAAAGTTTTTATTTTTCACTTTTTAGTGGTTCACATGGAAAGTGCATACCGTTACAATTACAACAAGCCCAAACACGACTAGGATACATTGTCTCATTATGGAGTTCCGTGACTCTTGGCTTCATCATCAGATCTGATGGTAGAATGGTTCTTATCAAACGCAAATGCTTCACTTGTTGTAGAAAATACCAAAATTGCTGTACGTTATCCTATAAAATTTGAAGAGAATTCGATGGCGAAATCGAGGGAACTCGATTTCGCCAAGATTCCATCATCAGATCCCGACTTGGCGACTATGGGACCAACTTGGAAGTATACCCTTTCAAACAAAAAAAGAATTTTTCAAATCGGTTTAGGCGTCTTCGAGTAATCGGTGAACATACATAAAAAAAAAAAAAAAAATACATACAGTCGAATAGAGAACCTCCTCCTTTTTGGAAGTCGGTTAAAAAGTATATATATTTACTCAACTGTCTGGTGACCACGACACAAGCCTTGCTTAGTGTGGCACTAGAGGGCGCTGTGTGTGATGTCCTGCGATATTTATTTATTTATTTAATTTCACTTCATTTCCAAAAGCTCCAACACAAACTCGTCAAATACCACGATACTACTAAAAAAAAAACTAAATCAATCTAGCTCAAATCAAGGCTAGTCTATTTGTAATCAAAATTTCTAGCCCCGAACTAGGTATTGGCGACTTCCGCGAACAGCGCCCCCTGGTGAGTGTTTACTGTCACGCGAATGACCCATCACGGGTAAGCACTGATAACACATGCTAGAAAGCTTGTTTATCTGTGTATTTTAACGTTAAAGCAAAGGAATTTGTGTTCAGAGCCTTATAAGGAAGGTGATTGAAATAAGATGCATGAGTTTTGGTCTTCGACATCATAATCTGCCTGCCTTTTCTCAACTATGTTGGAATTGGCTTCTAGTCTAACTTTATGCAGCTGGATACCAGTATATTTCATGGAGCGATTGTCTATCTGACCTCTATCACCCAGTTAGTGCTGGGTTATACGATACCCCTTGGTAAGACTGGTTGTCAAGTGTCCGAACCACTAGGCTGACTACCTGTAACGACTAGTAAAGATAACCACTCACTGTAACCACCATTTTGTCACTGAAGTGTGTGTGGAATAACCACTGGTACCAACGGTTCAATAAGCTTTCCGAGGCGCGAAGGAACCTCGATATGTACTCGGCTGTTTCAAATCCACAGACCAACCTATACAAGCGCAGCTTAACCTGAAGATCGGCCCGAGCGGCTGTTAATTAATTTACCACATATAAATAAATAAATAAATATCGCTGGACTTCACACACAGTGCCATCTAGTGCCACACTAAGCAAGGCTTGTGTCGTGGTCACCAGACAGTTGATATGATACATATATACTTTTTGTTTGTAAATACATACTTATTATACATATAAATATCGATGACTCGGAACCAAATGTCCATGCTCATCACATAAACATTTGCTCCTACCCCGATTCGAACCCGGGGCCCTAAGAACGTAAGGCAGCCTCACTACCGCTGCGCCAGTCGGGTCGTCAAATATAGATGTGATTATTTTAGGTAATGGAGGCAACGTTCACTTTGCGCAAATCATTAACAGTTAAATGTCATTCAAGATTCCTTTTCTCTCGGCTTGGATTTCAAATGGAGCACCACCAAGCACCACCCAATTCTATTGGTGGCACGAACATAATCCTTTTTTAGCCACAATAAATAGTTTCTATTACACCTCAAGCATTTACTTTACTGTAATGGAATTAAATACTACATAGTAATTACCGCTACGTTTCTCGTAGCGTTTTCGTAGCGCTATGCCGCTACGCCGTAGCTCCGTAGCAAGGGAATGCGTGAAGCGGAAAAGTATTGTTACTTGTAACCGTTGGTTACGGGTAGGCAGGTAGTCGACTTGCTCACTGAAGTGTGTTAAGCTTACGACGGACGACTTAAGAGGAGACGACTAAAGAGTAACAGTTATCGAGGGGTTTCTGTTCAAGGTATACAGGGTGTAAACAACCTCATCACGAAGCCGTCAACCAAGCATTCTGTACATCAAACTTAGTAACATTACGGAAAAAATATAGCTGGGAACGACTTTTTTTTGGGTGAAAAGTCATGTTTTGTGGTAGAACTCAATGTAATGGTCTTAAAACATGGTGCTGATGGATGAACTGAATAGTACGGGGGTCGTAGAGGTGTTTAAAGTCATGTGTTAAAAATCGTACAATAAAACTAGTATTTAAAAAAAAACTTGTCAGGAAGTTGGAACTCACACTCACACTCAATATAGTCATTACTGTAACTGCTTAAAATTAGGTCATGTTTAATTAATACTGGACGGAACAAATTTCTTAAAAGAAATGACCCTATTTGAATTAAATACTACATAGTAATTACCGCTACGTTTCTCGTAGCGTTTTCGTAGCGCTATGCCGCTACGCCGTAGCTCCGTAGCAAGGGAATGCGTGAAGCGGAAAAGTATTGTTACTTGTAACCGTTGGTTACGGGTAGGCAGGTAGTCGACTTGCTCACTGAAGTGTGTTAAGCTTACGACGGACGACTTAAGAGGAGACGACTAAAGAGTAACAGTTATCGAGGGGTTTCTGTTCAAGGTATACAGGGTGTAAACAACCTCATCACGAAGCCGTCAACCAAGCATTCTGTACATCAAACTTAGTAACATTACGGAAAAAATATAGCTGGGAACGACTTTTTTTTGGGTGAAAAGTCATGTTTTGTGGTAGAACTCAATGTAATGGTCTTAAAACATGGTGCTGATGGATGAACTGAATAGTACGGGGGTCGTAGAGGTGTTTAAAGTCATGTGTTAAAAATCGTACAATAAAACTAGTATTTAAAAAAAAACTTGTCAGGAAGTTGGAACTCACACTCACACTCAATATATTCGTAACTCGAAGGTCCCCAGGTATGGTGTAAAACAAAAAAATATCGCAATGACGGGGAGAACAAGTGCCTTTCGGCTGCGTTAAGGTCTTTTACACCTTTTAGTTCAAGGGTGTTTATTTTATCCAGTTTGGATTCAGTTGGTTACAGTTTTTTTTTAGTTTAAAATCGTTATAAGATAAAAGTGAAAGTCAAATTGGTACTGTGGCTCATAAAAGTTACAAATAAGTAAATGAAATAAAAAGTTACACAAATTAAAATCGTCCGTTTATACTCGTATCTTTACAGAAAATTCAATTCCACAATAATATCATAAATGTGTACGTAACAACGTCTGTGTGGTACCTATTTATTTTGATGACGGACACAAGTAACCTGCGTGAGGACATATGTTAGGTCCTTTTTTAAAACGATTAAGTGGGATGATTTCCATCTTCCTCGCCGGTGAAACTGCGAAAAAATCTACTGCAATATAATAATATGTAGTAAATTTTGGTTTTGAATACCTTTAAATTCGGTTTTATTAAGCTAAGAAGTAACTTGAAACCCAATCTCACTTTACGTTGACTAACAAAAAAGCTTCGCGAATGATTTCCCTTTCGCGTTCTGTTGGCAATTCTCTTCAAAAGGAACCCGATATCTTTGTACTGTCGCGTTGTTTCCTATCATTACTGAGTTAGTCCTGATTACTTTCTACTCTTTCACGTTTAGGCTTCGTTAATAAGTTTTAAATGGCTTAAACAGGTATCTTCTCTACACTACCTACACTAATATAGATAGGAAAAAAATGTAATTTTGTGTGTATGTTTGTAATGAATAAACTCAAAAACTACTATTCCCATTTCAAAAATTCTTTCACCATTAGAAAGCTACATTCACCCTGAATAATATAGGCTACATTTATCCCCGTATACTCTCACGGGAACGGGTACTATGCGGGTGAAACCACGTGACGTCCGCTAGTCATTACTGTAACTGCTTAAAATTAGGTCATGTTTAATTAATAATGGACGGAACAGATTTCTTAAAACAAATGACCCTATTTGAATGGCAAAAGTAAGTTCTTAGACTACCTCGTTGATCGAGTGGTCGCCATCACGACTATTGATCATGAACCCTGGGTTTTTCCACCAGGAATCTAGATTTGTGCCCGGTTGATAGCAATAGGGTCTCTTCTATTAGATGCACCTCTGCCTAACCCTACAGGAATTAGAGGCGTGATTTAAACTACACGCATTCGAGCTAGACTTACAGCGTCAATTATCATAATTAAAATCAAGTGTAATATCTAGATAACCACGAAAACAAAAGACAAACGAAAATTTCCCTTTCATTCTCTATTTAAATTACACATCAAAGAAAACATCACAAACACTAGGCCGTGACGGCTCATATTACACTCACACCTACTGTATCAATCATCGTTCCAATTCAAACTGTAAATATTAGTACAAAAGATACATTATAAACTCGACTGAAATAACTCGCTGACACGTGCCAGTTTCAGGCCAAGTTTGTCATAGAATTGTGCGGCCTTCAGCTGTTTTTTTAATATTTTAATTTGTCTGATAGTGACGGTATGTTTTACAGCCTTTGGTCTCAGGAGAGATGAGTGAAGGCCTAACTAATGCACTGTTTTAGACTTTCACGGTTTTTCACTAATTTTCGTCCCACCCGCATACCTCTTCAGTATTCCCGCAATCATGATGCTTGCAACAGCGTCGAAATATCGGGTGCTCGAAAAACAGAAAGAAAATCACGGATATAATCCCGTAAGTACTTTAAGTGTAGGCCTAACTAATGTTTGGATGTTAGTTTATTAACCAGTCGAACAAAGCCGAGTATTTTCAAAACATAAGTTCTGTGTTTTTCGATTCATGAACCTAAAGCAGTCTGATTGGTTAGCTAACCTTAGAGAATTCTAAACTACTTTATTTTTGTACCTGTAATCTTACAGGTACAAAAATAAAGTAGGTTTTTGTTAAGTTGAGATATGGGTATAACTTTTTATTTAGCTGGAGAAGTTACTAAAACAGTTTCGTATTTTATAAATAGCAAAACTATGCATTGATTTTTTCTTTAAACTAGAATTCATGTGAATTCATCAAACATCATCTTCTGCCAAGCCTTTTTTCAAACTATGTTGGGGTCAGCTTCCAGTCTATTGGGATGCAGCTGAATACCGTTATTTTACATGGAGCAACTGCCTAACTGACCCCCTTCTTGGTAAGACTAGTTGTCAGACTTTCGGGCTACTGGATTACCTGTAACATAAGCTCTACAAATGACAGCTGGGACCAACTGCATAATGTGATTTCCGAAGCACGGAAGATAACCGGTATGTATAGGGTGATCACCCATCCACAGACCAACCTAGGCAAGTGCAGCTTTAACCCGAACATTAATCCGAGCAGCTGTTATTTATAAGCCACGAGGCTCCGCAAAAATTCTTGAAATGTAATACCAAATTCAAAGGAAAAGAAAATTGCATTCAACGTTATTTATCGCAAAAAAGACTCTTAGTAATAAAACAAATAGTAGTTTTATCATTACGTGACAACAGTCAACTACTCGATAATAATGTAGATGACTTGTTTTTGGACATAATATAAAGGAGAATACTCTCAAGATTTATGTTCCACATAAAACCGGGAACACATAAAAGTACTAGACTAGTTTTGTCATTCAGAACTGCCTACGTTGAATTAAGGTCACCGCCATGTCCCTTGGGATAGAAGTCACAGAAATTCCAACAACATTGTCACTATTTACTTAGTTATATGAACTTAGTAGAAATGGGAACCGGGAGAAGACCTATGTATACGTAAATCTATTTACTTACTTGACGGACCCCTATTTCGAATCGTATCTTTACTTTTATGTATCATACTAGCGGACGCCACGCAGTTTCACCCGTGATTTAATTTAATTTCAATTTAATTTCACCGTGGTAAAATATAGCCTATGTTACTGGCTAATAATGTAGTTAACCATTTTTGACGGAATTTTCAAGTCGGTCAAAACAGACTTGTAGATTTAAAACTTGTAAAATACAATAAAAATTTGTAACGTTTATTAAACAGGGGGCCGTGGAGCAGACAAATCGAGTACCTAAAACCGTAAACAAAAAAAAAAGAAGAAAACACCACTTTTCACAGTAATAATAGTTGCAAAGAGCATATCAATCGTTTCTTTTTAAGAGTTTCTTCACTTCATAATGTCAACAATCATATTTATACCTACAGACATGTTTACACACAACATTCACAAGTCAGTGTTATCAAATACACAATTCAATAAGATAAGGAGGACGATTAACTCGATATTTTAGATAAAACTATATTACATCGGTGATAACGGCCCGGTCCATATGGTTTTACTAAAGAAATACTTTTTTTTTCCTTGTCAGTTTGTGTTGCCGTGATTATGTTTACCGACCTGAATTTAAGACTAACCTACTCGATAAGAATTGTAGAAAATTTAAACAACATCTTTACTGTTTTCAATTAAAAATTGTTCAGACAAACATATTTTTTAGTTTAGTGTGGAAATTGCATGCAGTAAAAATTGTTACATGTAGAAAAACAAACAAAAATTTTTTAATTTACAAAAAAACTGTTGGGTCCAGTTGTCACAGCCTGTATGTTGTTAGAAAAGGCTTATTTTTACAAAAAAAGCGGCCAAGTGCGAGTCGGACTCGCTCATGAAGAGTTCCGTAGCACCAAGCAACATAATGTAAAAGTTCTTGCACTTCGTTGTAACTTTGAGTTGATTGAATGAAAGGTAAATTGCGGTTTACGGTTTATGACGTATTCAAAAAAAACTCCTTACTAGTTCTCGTTCAAACCAATTTTCAGTGAAAGTTTACATGGTAATGTACATCATATATTTGTTTTAGTTTTAATATTCTCTTATTTTAGAAGTTACAGGGGGGGATACATGTTTTACCACTTTGGAAGTGTCTCTCGCGCAAACTATTCAGTTTAGAAACCTCAATTATCATATTTGAAGACCTATCTACATAAAGACACGTATGGGTTTTATGAAAAAAAAAAATGAGTTTCAGTTCGAAGTATAAGGAACCCCCAAAACTTATTGTTTTTTTTTCTATTTTTGTGTGAAAATCTTAATGCAGTTCACAGAATACATCTACTTACCAAGTTTCAACAGCATAGTTCTTATAGTTTCGGAAAAAAGTAGCTATGACATACGGACGGACAGATAGACAGACATGACGAATTCATAAGGGTTCCGTTTTTTGCCATTTGGCTACGGAACCCTAAAAAAGGATAGAGAAATAATCACCTACCACGCTTGCTCAGTGCCGGGTTGATAAAAGGGTTTGTATCCTCTATTTGTCTTTTGCTTAGTATTAAAAGTTTTAGTTTATTTTTTGGGCCAAGCCCGCCACACTATTCCCAAACCACTGTAACTCCTGAAAGCCAGAATCAACAGTGGCGACCACCAGAAAAGCGCCGAGACAATGAAGCTCGACGAAGTCCCAGAGAATGAATTTAACTGTCTTGGATCCCGCAACGAAAATTTCCGAAAAGACACTAATTGAAAGTGGTATCTGAACCTTATACTTAAAGAAAGGCTATGCTGATGATATGATATAATATACATATATATTTACAGAAACAATAATAGGGTACATATGATCAATCAAGTATTTACATGATCGCACAACTTCTTGCAAAGTGAACCGTAACAAAACGCTTGAACGAAGAATACAAGAGTAGGAAACATAGGCAGATATGTTTATGTATAAGAAACACCGAGCGATATACATATATTTGTTGTACTTGTAATATTTTACATAACAACACGCCTGTATCCCCGAAGGGTAAGCAGAGGTGTAGGTACCTAATAAATCACTCACACTTCGTCAGTTATATGTTTAAGTCCAATATTGCAAACGAATTACTTGTAATACGTTTCTTATATTAAATTCTGGAGTCTTCTCCCTGAAAAAGGGAAAAAAGTGTCTTGCGTCTCTTATTACATCTTTTAAGTAAGTTTGCTAATTATGAACAAGTAACTAAAGAACAAACAATCTACACTTCAAACAAAAGAGTGAATCAAGTCAACGTTGACATAGGTCAGTAATTTAATCCCACAGCGAGCAGTTTTATAAGTGAACTTGCTCTGCCTAAGAAGTGTCGATTCACCAAAAGAAGTAGTTATGTTACATAACATAACATCACGGCTTAAAATCAGAAGGGTTATGCAGAAGTGTACCTAATGGTATACCCACATTTCGCCAGTTTTGTTTAAGTCCTATGTAGTAGGACCTAATTATATTTATCAATCGGTAACTACATTAGTCGACATAAATATCTTTACCAATAATACTACTATCTTCCACTTTTAAAACGTTTAATCACTTACATAAATGCAGGTCAAGTAATGTTACAAGTGTAAATTATCTAGGTGTAATAAGTGAACCGCCATTCGAGGTTTCTTTTATTTTTATACTGTTGAAAAAAGCCTAAGTAATTAATTTAGATTCTTTTGGCCAAAATATATTCTACACATATATTTCAACGAGGCATCAAAACACCAGTTAAAAAATATTCATAAAATCAACAGACAAGTTTCCTTCGGAAATTCACGCGGGCAAACTCAAGCACACTAGCTATAGCTGGTAACATTTTATCGCAGCATAATTTCCCGGAAAATTCTTTAAGATAGTACGAATTTTTAAAAACATTATGGCTCAAACCTTTTCCTTTTAATTCAAGACGGGTATGGTGATAAAAAGTAACGACACAAGAGTTTGGAAGCTTGCGCTAGTAAAACATACTAGGTTTGGCCCTCTTCGCCAACATGCTATGTCCTCGACAAACTTATGACGGGGTGATCTGCTTTTAAACAGTAATTGTAGCTTTACATTGAATATCCCTTCTTGTATGCTGCTTTTCTCCGCTAGCTTCTACAGCGCGGAGGATGGAATTTATCCCATGAGAACGTACCACCGGCACTGGGGTAAAAGGCTATTTTTTGACCCAGGTCATGGTCTACTTTTGTGACAACTTCATCGATATCCAAATAGCTGGGAAATCGTTATAAGTTAACTGATAGACCGCGATACTTTTACATTTATAATAAAATTAGAAGTAGCGACCTGATAAATTAATCTAACTGAGGATTCAGATAACCGGGAAAAGCATTTGTCTAGAGAGTAAAATAATGCCTAACTGCGCAACGATTTTCAGATTACAGGAATTATGAGATCTTTTCGAATCTAAATTTTGGTACATATTAATATGATTGCTTGCAAAGTCGATTTTGCCGTATCTCTTTAATGTCAACATTTTCACTCATATCCGTATCTGACTGAATTAAAGACAGTTCCTTTATCGATGAGCAAAGAAATCAGTCATTTGGAAGAGGTTACGTGGAGGAAAGTTAAGAGTTAACCTGTTTAACCATAACTTTTTGGAGGATTAACTACTTAACTGTGCTTTATTAATAAGAAGATTAACTTCTCCTACCTCGGTAATGTTTTTTTTATTTAACTCTTTTCAGAAAGTAAGTAAAAGTACGACATATAATTATGACCATTTACCGAGGAAATTGTAAAAGAAATAGTTTTTCGAGATGAAATGGAAATGGTAGTAGAATATCTACAAAACAGCAAAAACATGACTTTCAAAGAAAAAGCAAATACACTTTCCTAGGTCGAGAATCGTTCCGGTTCGTTCTCAATATTACAGAATTTAAATATTATTTTCATGAAAGTAATTTCGGCTTTCATTCGAGAAAACTAAAGGCTAAGATTTTCCCGTTGACCATATTATTACTATTTAAATAACCCATGATGCGATCGTTTGCGGATAACTTTCATTTCGAATGCTTTTCTTAGTGTTACCAAAATGTCATTGAGATCGTATGCACACTGTAATAGGTGTATTATATTTGAATTTCAAGGGAGTTTGTTTTACTTACATACAAACTCACCCCTCACTGTAGAACTACAGAATACCTGCTACGATCATATCATACGCGCTTTTGCTTCCTCTACGTTCAAACATGTCATACATGTACGTTTTACTTGTTTTTATATTTTGAGATGACTTTTGGTTTCGTAGGTATATTAGATAGAAAATGAATAAACTGCAGTTTTCATAAAAATACGAAGAATCGGGAAAGCTTTTGAAAAACCGATCATAATGTTTAAATTGCATATTTTTACAACTTTCATGAGATACGAATAAATCTCTGTTGGAGTTTAAAACTTTTCGGAAACATTCCGGAATTTGAAAAGTTTAACAAAACCCGTAGAACATAAATTTATTTATTTATAATAGACAAAGATGCACAATTATTGTTTGTCCACGTTTTAAGTCACGTGACAGTAAGTTATCACATCTTTATCTAATTCCACCGATTTTGATTTCCCTTATCAATTGATGCATCCGTTATTTGATAAGATAACAAAAGACTGAACAAATTAAGGATTACCTTTTCTTTTAATCTAGATCGACTTTTCATTTTTAGCCGACTTTATATAATCTGTGGTCTTAACATTCTTGTTTCATCCAAACAGGTTTTAACAGGCATTGAAAAGGTTTTATTTATAGGTTATCAAAAGTGATCAAAGGCGTCGGAATCCGCCCTCGATCCATTCCGTAACCATGTTAAAAGCTAAAACACAATCGTATGTGTATGTGACGTTTTAACTAAGTTATTACTAAAAAGCATGTGATTTGTGTATTTCAACTGAAAAATCGATACGAATTATAATAAGCCAGTTTTAACAATCATTTATCGATTTTATACGCACTTGTTGGGTTAAAGCTCTGAAAATACCAACAGAAACGGTAAAATTTGGTTAAAATGAAACATTTTGATGAAATTCATCGGACACATACCCTGATTTTTCTTAATTTTCAACCCTTACAGCATTTTCATTTACAAATTCAATGTTTTTCAGATATTCACTCAACTGAAACTCGTAAAACCATGGTCTGAAGGGGAAACCGAACCATTTTCATCAAATTTTCATGAATCTACTACTAAACTGAGGACTCCTCCATAATTTGTGAGGTTATTTGTATAGTCTGTACAGGTTAACGTTTTCCAGTCTGTTCTCGACGCACGACTCCAACCGCTCTGACGTTGCGTCTATGTGCACGTGGAATGGAACTGACATTAGCCACATTATCTATTTAATGTCCTCATATTACTTAATTATGCCAGTTTTTCACACAAACAGAGCTCCTAACACCCTTATCTACTCATCGCAAATAAGAAACCACTAAAATACATACAAACGTGAAAAATACGCACCAGAAACGTTGTTGTTCCTCTCGCTGGGCTGTTTTTGTGTGTTGGTGTGGGGTGCTCACGTGACCCTACCGTCGGCCATTAGATCCGGGGGCACGTGTTAATGTGATGTTGTAAACAGAACGCATTAGCGGTGTATTGTGTGTTTGACGCGAGGGTGGTGACGCGGCTCGCGGAGACACGCGCGGTCGGTGCGCGGCGCGACTGCTCACTGGCGGCGGCGGCGGACCGGGCGGCGCGCGCAGGCGCCGGTCGATCGGCGACACTCGGTCACTGGGCCGGCATTGTCTTGTTTCGCGTTCGAAAACAAACCTTTGTCTAGGTGGGGGAGACCGCGAGGCGCCTCGCACCGCCCCAGTCGGTAAAATTAGTTGTGTGTTTCACACCTGTTGGTTTGTTAATCACGTACTTCAGTATTCTATTACTGAATCATTACTATCCAGCGAGATGCAAGCGGATTACAAAGCGGCGACTCTAAACTATTGAGTACAACTTTAACGAGATTAACAAGTAGAAGTGGAGAAAATAAATTTACTTTTTAAACGGAGACCAGCCCTTTTACGAGAACACATATAAAAGAAGGTAGCGGGCTCGTTCTCTACGAAGTTTTATAGCCGGGAAGGTTCAATTGCCCGCGTTTGCCTCTTTACCACCCGCAGCGGTATTGGAATTTAGGTAAAATGTCTTTACATGGGATATTCTATGGCAGCCCTTGGGTATTCCTTGATTTTGGACTCGAAACTTTACACATCGTCAAAGCGTCAATTTGCGAAAGTTAAACTATTAGGTATGGCCATCCAACTTTAGTAGCACAAGAACCAATTTCACTATTTACCTCACAATAGTTATTTCGATCTACTTTCATAACGAAAACAAATGGTTTCTGCAAGATTAACGTGTTGATCCAATAGCTGAAAGCACGTAAGCTGTTCGAGATAATGGAGCCCACTCAAGTCCTTTGATGTGCCTTCAGGGACGAATCAGTCATATTATACTTACGTCGGTATACAGAATTCCTGCTTAACATCAGCGAAGATAGAGGCATTTATGAGATAAACCTGACATCAACTCGCACGAAAAGGATGTAAAAAATCAACCATTGTGTTCCTAGATTCATATTTATTTTGATAATAACCTACCTTCAAAACTCACAAAACAGATTTACACATGACATCCTTATGTTCTCATTCTCTATCAGCTTAATTAAAGAATCAAGGCGACTATAACCTGACTTATGCCGTAGTACAATATTAGGCAATCAGTAAGGAACTAGCGAGAGTACCCAGAATGGGCCGAACATTATCTACCTAACTACTTGAATAAATCTCCACTCACAAACGCTATTTTAAAGTATTCTTCGCAATATCCATTATGTTCTGCAGTCGCATGATCCCGACTACGTAGGCAGTTACCTAGACCCGTGTGCACCCTTTTAGTAGGCCTACCCTTAGGAACCGACTATGACAATATCTTATACCTTTAGGTCTTCCAACGCATCGTCTTCCGGTTCGCGGTCACCACTCCTCTACCCATCTCTCCTCTACTCTTACTTTACTTTATCACTTTATCCAAATATACTTTTACGTCGAAATATCGGGAGCTCAAAACAGGAAACAATCACGGAAGATATCCCGTAAGTGACAATGTAAGTTTAGTTTTAAACCGTGAAAGCTTAAAACAGTGTTCAACTTTTACACCGAACGCACATAAAATTTCATATTTTCACCAAATAATTTTCCGAGTATCTGATGTACTTAGTGTTTTTAAGTCACTGCAAGGATCGAATCTAGCAGATTCGAGGATTCCGTGGCTAAATAATAACAGCCGCTCATTTCGATCTTTAGGTTAAGTCGTGATTGCCTGGGTTGCTCTGTGGATGGGTGACCGCCCTTACATACCGAGTTTCCTCCGTGTCTCGGAAAGCACGTTAAGCTGTTGGTCTCAGCTGTCATTTGTCCATCTTTAACAGTCGTTATATGTGGTCAATGGTCCAAAAAGTTTGACAACCAGTCATAACAAGTGGTATCGTATTACCCTGTATAGTTAATACAGGGTTAGACTGGAAGCCGGCCCCAACATAGTTGGGAAAAGGCTAGGCAGATGATGAGGGATCGAAACTAGCAGAATACTACCATCAAGCATGCTGAAAATCAAGCACGTGCAACTGAACAGATATTTCAAATCTTGAGACACACACACACACTTACATTGGTGTTCTTCTTGCTTGTTTAGCTTGCAGTTTTTTTTTTATTGTTTTTTGTTTTGTATCAAAGTGCAAGTTGCAAATGCTTTGGCACTGCTCATCAAAATCGAATTTTATTTTTCTTAAATTGTTAGATATTCTATTTTTGATTTTTTTCTTTGCTGTGTTGTTGTCATTTCAATCATCATTTTTAACGTGTAAAATATTTTAAGTTTGAAAATAATTATTCATAAAATAAAATAAAAGATTTTTAAAATCCTAGAGACGGGTTAAGAAAATTTAGAATAAGTATTGTAGTACAATTGTAGC
This sequence comes from Xestia ashworthii, assembly GCA_950022955.1. Classification (NCBI taxonomy): domain Eukaryota; kingdom Metazoa; phylum Arthropoda; class Insecta; order Lepidoptera; family Noctuidae; genus Xestia; species Xestia ashworthii. The sequence continues at coordinate 21,907,582 of OX465562.1, forward strand.
AAGGAAGTGCGATGATTGTTGTTTCTGCTTGTCAATCCTTTGTAGATCCTCAAAATAGATCAGAATATTATTAAACATATTTTTGTATCAAGAAGTTTATTGCCCCCAACCCAATTAATTACAAAAGATCCACCAAACCTACAGTTTACATCGACAAAGTTGCTTGTAGTAACCGGTGGCCCAAGTTCGCGGTCACGTCGAAATGGTAACGAAGAACTTTGTCGCACCAACACGTGTAGCGGAAAATTATGGCAGGACACTGTTGACGTACAATATACGAACACTTTAGTGTTTTCGCATAAAACTAGTACTGAGACTGGTACAATGTTTGTAAGAAGAATAAGGAATAAGATTGTTGAGAATAAGATTGAGAGAGACAGATTCGTTTACAGAAAACCGCTTTTATTAGTACTTTCTTCGTAGCAACAAAGACCCTTTTTTCGGATGGGAAATCATCAAATGACTCCTCCGACTCTGGGCGAAGTGGGAGGGGGAGTGTCAGACTTTTACTGACTAAAACCCGTCCATGTTCCTTCCTCGTCTTTTTCGAACTGTCCCGCAGCCCCGGCAGGCTCCGGCCCTTGCGGGCAACAACAGATTTTTAACTTCTTTAAGACATGCTGTGTGCGTCTAGAGAAACATGTGACTTACATAAACTTAATATTAAAAAAGATTTGGAAAATACATTTGGAAGAAATCGTGGGATTACTAATTATAAACAGACTAAAAATAATAATAAACACATGTACATGTATCAAAAGAGGAAGAGAACTATTATTAGGTACTCATGCACCTTAAAAACACAAATCTAAAACATCAGCAATCTATCCACAAAAGATTCAACATTTCATCCATTAGCTGACTATAATAACCTAGGCACTTAAACCTTTCCAACTAGACTAGGTACTAATTTTAATCACCGTCGTAGGTCCTACAAGGCCGTCCTTCAACTTCAGAAAATAGAGCTTCAAGTGACACTCTTACCCATGATTGATGAACCGACGTACAAAACCTAGCTTATGCCTAGATTACTGACTAGGTAATTGGCATTCAGGCTGCCATTTTAGCTTTAGGATTTGAATAATTAGAACAGCTTACAGACGAGCAATCTTATGTCGGAATTTTGATGACTTGCCTACCTGATCATTATATTTTGGATATATTCAAAGTGTGAATCGGTGGTCAGTGGGGCACTGTAAAAAAGCGGACACATGCGAGTTGGACTTGCCCATGAAAGGTTCCATAGCAGCAAGTAACATAATATAAAAGTTCTTGTAGTTCGTTGTAAATGAAAGGTAAATTGCGGTTTACGATTTATGACGTATAAAAAAAACTACTAATTAGGTCTCGTTCAAAACAATTTTCGGTGGAAGTTTACATGGTAATGTACATCATACATTTTTTTTAGTTTTATCATTCACTTATTTTAAAAGTTACAGGGTTACAGTTACAGGTTAAAATGTGTCAACTTTTGACACATTTTACCAATTTGGAAGTGTCTCTCGCGGAAACTATTCAGTTTAAAAAAAAACAATATTTTAAAAACCTCAATATACCCACACGTATGGGTTTTATGAAAAAAAAATTGTTGAATTTCAGTTCTAAGTATTGGGAACCCCCAAAATTTATTGTTTTTTTTGTGAAAATCTTAATGCGGTTTACAGAATACCTACATCTACTTACTAAGTTTCAACAGCATAGTTCTTATAGTTTCGGAAAAAGTGACTGTTACATACGGACGGACAGACAGACAGACAGACATGACGAATCTATATAAGGGTTCCCTTTTTGCCATTTGGCTACGGAACCCTAAAAAAGACTTGGGTTGACTTGGCTCGCGCGTAGTTGATTACAGTTCTAACCTACCCTAACCTGTGGATCCCCTCGACGTCGTTTTTACGACAAACGGTTAGTCGGAGACAAAAAACACCAAGACACTTTTAGCCTTATATTTAGGTGCTGTATACGATAGAATCGAGAAAATAAATGATTTGCGAAAATAACACGTTTTTGCCTAAATTTTTCAGTCATGGCGCCGTAGTCCCCCCCCCCCCCCCCCAAGGCTACACTCCAACCGATTCGCTTTCTTCCAGGGAAGCGTGTTCCACTTCCACCCTAGACCACATCATCGCTGCACATCAAGCGAGTTCGGCCAATCACAAGTCTATTTAGTATCGAAAATAAACTGGTCTTTGAAATTGGATCTCTTCTTCGTCTGCATTTTGTAAAAAATATTTTTTTCCTGTTTTAAGTTGACCGGTTTTAAGTTGACCGGTTTTAAGTCGATTCTCTGTTAACATAAGTGTGGTCGCTCTTAAAGCTAATCTATAACGCTTTTATCAAGTTGTTTACATTTATGTTAGCAACTTTGGATAGATATAAATAATTTTATAATAATCATATTGCATTTTTAATATGTATTACATAATAGGCCTACGCTTCGGTGGAGGAAACCAAACTAGCATGCCTCAGAGATATTTCTCGACGGTATGTGCAGAGGCCCATGTGATGGGTGGCATAAATACTCTGTCTTACAGTTGGGAAACGGGCCTCCTCTTTGAAATTGAGCCGCACAGCCACAAGGGCCCAAGTTGATGGATATGGCACGTTCGCACGATTTTGTCCTTCACCATTTTGAGAGCAAAGGTGATGAAATAACAACTACTTACTTCATATCAACCATTTATGCAATCATTTCTCGCCACTGAATTCACAGTCGGTTTTTCTACAATCCAATTCAATTAAAATCGATTTTCAACCACATACCGCCGACATCATACATTTTTTTTAGTTTTATCATTCTCTTATTTTAAAAGTTACAGGGTTACAGTTACAGGTTAAAATGTGTCAACTTTTGACACATTTTACCAATTTGGAAGTGTCTCTCGCGGAAACTATTCAGTTTAAAAAAAACAATATTTTAAAAACCTCAATATACCCACACGTATGGGTTTTATGAAAAAAAAATTGTTGAATTTCAGTTCTAAGTATTGGGAACCCCCAAAATTTATTGTTTTTTTTGTGAAAATCTTAATGCGGTTTACAGAATACCTACATCTACTTACTAAGTTTCAACAGCATAGTTCTTATAGTTTCGGAAAAAGTGACTGTTACATACGGACGGACAGACAGACAGACAGACATGACGAATCTATATAAGGGTTCCCTTTTTGCCATTTGGCTACGGAACCCTAAAAAAGACTTGGGTTGACTTGGCTCGCGCGTAGTTGATTACAGTTCTAACCTACCCTAACCTGTGGATCCCCTCGACGGCTTTTTTTACGACAAACGGTTAGTCGGAGACAAAAAACACCAAGACACTTTTAGCCTTATATTTAGGTGCTGTATACGATAGAATCGAGAAAATAAATGATTTGCGAAAATAACACGTTTTTGCCTAAATTTTTCAGTCATGGCGCCGTAGTCCCCCCCCCCCCCCCCAAGGCTACACTCCAACCGATTCGCTTTCTTCCAGGGAAGCGTGTTCCACTTCCACCCTAGACCACATCATCGCTGCACATCAAGCGAGTTCGGCCAATCACAAGTCTATTTAGTATCGAAAATAAACTGGTCTTTGAAATTGGATCTCTTCTTCGTCTGCATTTTGTAAAAAATATTTTTTTCCTGTTTTAAGTTGACCGGTTTTAAGTTGACCGGTTTTAAGTCGATTCTCTGTTAACATAAGTGTGGTCGCTCTTAAAGCTAATCTATAACGCTTTTATCAAGTTGTTTACATTTATGTTAGCAACTTTGGATAGATATAAATAATTTTATAATAATCATATTGCATTTTTAATATGTATTACATAATAGGCCTACGCTTCGGTGGAGGAAACCAAACTAGCATGCCTCAGAGATATTTCTCGACGGTATGTGCAGAGGCCCATGTGATGGGTGGCATAAATACTCTGTCTTACAGTTGGGAAACGGGCCTCCTCTTTGAAATTGAGCCGCACAGCCACAAGGGCCCAAGTTGATGGATATGGCACGTTCGCACGATTTTGTCCTTCACCATTTTGAGAGCAAAGGTGATGAAATAACAACTACTTACTTCATATCAACCATTTATGCAATCATTTCTCGCCACTGAATTCACAGTCGGTTTTTCTACAATCCAATTCAATTAAAATCGATTTTCAACCACATACCGCCGACTCATCAATCAAACCAAAGTGTCTTAGCAAGCGTTTCCAACCAGTGGGTAGCATCTTCAATAAAAGCTGTGTAGAAATGCAGCGGACGTGCGGGGCCTCTCGACTGCAAATAAGTCAATGAGAGTGCCGGAGGGCCCTTAACAGGTGTTCGATCATCGATTTCAGTTTGGTTAGACGGTTCTAGTGGTGGGCTGGTATCGATAAAACTAGTTGGAAGATGGAGTTGACCGCCTGGCTCCTACCATACGGCATAGAGGAATGTAAATCTGATAATTAGCTGCAACCAAAGCGAACCAATAGTACATTGCTACCCTAGGGGTGAAAGTAACTTATTTAGTCCCGAGACGGGGTTTGTGCCCAAGAGTAGCGTGGGCGCCAATAGTTAGAGGGAAATAAATCTGTAACCCGAGGTAAACACTGTGCTTTTCATTACGAACACAAGGAAAATAAAAATAAAAACACGAAACAACTCGAAAAAAAATGAGGATCGGATTGCCGCTTTCCCGCCTATTTGTTTTATTTTTTCTGTGGCCGGCTATTCAGCCTTTATTTTTCACTCTAGTCAGTGAAAAAATAGTATATATATAATATTTTGCGCAAATCTATGTTATTTTAAAGAAATGTTTGCAATCAAATTAAACTAAACATTTATTACTTTTTTGTGTGAAGTCGGTTATATTTTTTTCAAAAAGTTTTATGAAGATATCTTAAACCAAATATTTTACAGAAGGGAAATGTTTTTTATCTTGTTGCTTATGACGTTGAGGATCTTGTGATCTGTGAAGATATAAAAACAATTATTTTAGTAGGCAGTAGCTGCTTTATACTGAATAATGGTAAAATATACCTTAATTTTTCATTCAATCGCAGCGATTCAACGTATTTATATAGGATAATATCGCCGCGATTCTCTCGCTCGTAGAGGCGGTCCCTAAGTATTTTAACCCTTGTAAAGACTTAAACCTATAAACCTATTCATTTCATCGATAAAATGTCCATGTCACATCCCTAGCACTCGAAGCGAAGACGCCACCGTCAGCCTCCCGATGTCGATGGACTCGTACCGAAGATTAAAACAGATCCTATTATTGTGGAGATTGCAACATCATGCTACATCGAATTGCATATTATTTTTAGGGATCCAGACATTTTTATGTTTTTTTCTGAAGTATTATAGGTATTTCAAGTATTTAAGGTAGTTTTTATCCTGTTGTAGTCCAAGTTCAAACTTTGAATGGTAACGTTTTTGGGGCATAACACATGTGGGACACCACCACATTCATTGCAGCCGTTAGCCCGAAGAATTATGCAGAAGTACGTACGTACAGATTTAGTAGTGCAACTACATTTTGCAAGTTATAATATTGGTACCTACGTTTAGTCCCATGTTATAGGACTCCCTATCACAGGGAACTCCTACGCTCACCCGAGCCTAAGGCTATCAACCGGGCATAAAATTTAAACTGTAGGCTGTTACGGAACCAGGGCTGCGGGACCCCGGGGCTGCGGGACTGTTCGAAAGAGATACCGTGGGTGGCCCCGGAACATAAAGGGCGAGGAAAGAGAATGTAGGAATATGAAGATTGTATTAAGGCATTTTAATGCATCGTTGTCCCACAATCACATTGATTGTGATTTAAACGCATCAACGGTTATGTCAGCAAAAAGGAAGGGGTCCGCCAGGGCCGATGCCTGCCGGGGCTGAGGGACTGTTAGAAAGATATACCGCGGCCCTGGAACACCAAGGGCTAACAAGGAACATGGATGGGTTTTAGTCAGTAAAAGTCTGACACTCTCTCCCGCTCCGCCCAGAGTGGGAGAAGTTATTTGATGATTTCCCATCCGAAAAAAAAAAGGCTGTTACGTAAACATTCTTAATAAAAAAGCAGACTCGGGAATCGAACCCAGGATAGTAAGGTAGCACTAAGGCAGCAGCCGTAGCGCTTACAACCGACGCAGTCAGTATGAAGGTTTATTTTATTCGAACACACTCGCAAAATACGGCTACTTGAAAACATGTTACTAAAATATGAACCTCTGCTGCACAGTTTAGTAGTAGGCTGCCAGATCTACTTACACAAAGTCTAGATAACACAAATAATCTCTATCTCTTAAGTTTGTACATGTTTCAAAAGACTCAAATCTATTCAATCTCCAGACGGTTCTGAACACACCGAGTCTATTTCTATCCCCCGATGAATATAAACAAAATCATACAACAATATTCACCATACGTTATCCGGGATTTACATAAAATACGTGTACGGAACCCACTTCTGTATTCACAATTCAGTAGAGTCGCAAATCTTAAGATTTCCTCGGGCTTTTTTGTCTATATTCATCTTGAATCTTCCATTGCATTGGCGAGCGATTCCAGATTTGTTTGCAAAAACGAAAATGATTTTATATTTTCATTTCCTTACTTCATTACTTTGATTTGGAATTGCTAGTGGAGTATTTGAACGGTTTATAGAATTTTCTTTTTTTGTTTTTAGGTACCTACAATTTTTATTTGATGGAGTTACGGGTTAGCTCACAGTTCTCTACGTAACTGGTTATTTTCAGCATTGGCATTTTAATGCATGCTGCCCCACGATCACATTGATTGTGATTTCCGACGCATCAACGGTTATGTCAGCAAAAAGGAAGGGGTCCGCCAGGGCCGATGCCTGCCGGGGCTGAGGGACTGTTAGAAAGATATACCGCGGCCCTAGAACACCAAGGGCTAAGAATTAAGGAACATGGATGGGTTTTAGTCAGTAAAAGTCTGACACTCCCTTCCGCTCCGCCCAGAGCGGGACTCGTTTGATGATTTCCTAAAAAGAAACTTGTGTTGGGTAACCAGAGTGACTAGACTAGTGGCTAACACTTTCAAAGCGTTTTGTATTTCTACTAAGACTTAAAACATGATCTACATATGCGTTTCAGTACCTTTTGTCGATTCAATCCTTTTTCATCATTTTCGCAGCTAGAATCTCGCTGTGATGTGATGAGGCACTTGGGAGCTATACTACAATTCACCATGTCTAGCAAATGGATTGTATTATAGGTAGCCAAATCTTAAAAAATATATTAGCATTAGTTCTAAGTTCAGTAGAACTATATATTACACTAGCTGACCCGCGCAACTTCGTCTGCGTCACATAAGAGAAAGAGGGGGTTACAGAGATTGGGTCGTAAGCACCTTTAATACAATTTTCAAAGAGCACATCATACACATCCTTCCGCATAATGAAAATGCGCGCCCGGTACATGATCATTATTTTGCTGCGGAGTTATTTAAAACGGTGTATCTCCTAAGATATGCATTGAAATCAATTTACTTACGTGCAATACGAAACGCGTCCATCAATTCTGTAAATATTGTTGATAGCAAAATTTGAAGTGGATTGGACCAAGGAATCACATTTTCCCATACAAACTTTGCCCCCCACCTTTTCACCCCCTTAGGGGTATAATTTCAGAAAATCCTTTCTTATCGTATTATAGGGATACGATAAGAAATGATTTTCTGAAATTATTATACAAAAAATACACCCTCCAAGCTTCAGGTTTCTACAATCTGCGGTAAAGGCTGTGCGTTGATCCATCACAGTCCTTCAGGACAAAGCATTTTTATTATTTGTAGATAGTAGGATTTGAACTCGTTTGTATTTGTAACTTTTCGGGCTTTATGTCTGATGTACATTCGTATAGTCCACATTTTCTTCGTAGTATTATTTTATTTGTAAATACATGGTGGAAACGATTAACCGGGCAGAAAGGGGAGCTTCCTTAACCGTTGAGTATTAGAAACAGGATCGATTGGCATCAAAAAATGATTTGTGTAAAATAGCATTTTTTTTTTCTAACTGTACTTACTTTTTTTTTAATCTGTGAATGGGGATCAAAATTTCACGAAAAATTACGGATGGTTTCCTAAGACCATTTTCATGTAGCTGCAACGGTTAAGGTTTATCATTATTGGCATCCAAAAAATTGTTTTATGTAAAATGGCAATTTTCTTGCCAACTGCACTTTATTTTTTAATTAAATCTGTGAATGGGGATCAACATTTAGCGAAAAAATTATGGATTGTTTCTAAGACCTTTTTCGTGTAGCTGCAGTTCCCCTTACTGCCCCGTTTACCGTTTCCACCCTGTATTACCAACTACTTATACCGAGGAAAGCCGATTTTCTTGAGTTCCGCTATTTTGGGCGTATTCACTTCAAAAATCAAATTTCAAGAAAATTGAGAATTTATATTTACCTGTATTAGATTTGAAGTATTTACAGCAACTTTTAAATGTTTATACTTTATTGGATTTTATTGTATAGGTGTATGAAGTTTATTAATTTTAAACACAAAACCCCCTTTTTTACGTCTCTGGATGAAATTTTTTAAAAATGCTGAAACAGGTATTTCTTTATTTTTAATAATAAGTATTTACTCTGCGTTTCATGATTCTAGAACAATCTAAAAAAAAATTTTCATACCAACTTTACCCCCCCTTTTTCCAAAATTTTCCATAATTTCTATAGCCTAAATGTTATTCTGAGTTTATTTAAATAGATTAGTGAAGTTTTCATCAAAATCCGTCAAGGAGTTTTTACGTGATGCGCGTTCAAACAAACAAACAAACAAAAATTTTAAAAATGGTTTTAATATGTTCAGTTACTTATTTTAAGTCACCCTGGGCGATTTTTTTTTTAATCTTCTATGTACAGATTTTTTGGTCTCAACGATTTTATTATATGTATAGATATATATACTTATATTAATTAATTTAAAAAGCCGTGGCAACCAAGAGCTGACCAGTCCCAACCGACTGGCCCGTTCACGAACATGACGCATGTATCAGCACCATTCAACTCAACCATTTTGAAGGGAACTAAGTGACCCGACACACGCGCCACCATCAGCGAGACATTTGAGTGAGCATGACATACTCGTTAACCGCCAGGGCACACTCAAGTCAAGAAAAGACGTAGGTTTCCAGCTAAAGATAGCATACTGGTACATAGCACTCACACAATATGGGATATGAGGTTATATAATAAGATATTAATTAAAGTCTGGAAAAGCATATACCTACCTAGACCACTTTTTTCTCTCGCACAGACATCAAAATTTCCACTCGAACGTAGGTAGTCGCGGGCAACAGTCAGTACCTAGTAATTTTATAAAGAGGAAAGATTTGTTTTTTTGTTTGTTACGATGTAACTCAAGAACTACTGAACCGATTTTATAAATTCCTTCATCATACATCTTTGCCGAGTAACCTAAGCTATAACTTATATCATACAAATTAGGTGAGCTATCACTATTTTCGCGGACGAAGTCGCGGGCGAAGTGTGGGTGGCTATATAAAGGCACAACTTCTTCATTGGTGTCTTCGTGAAGGCGACTTCTTCGTTCGAAGGACGATCCTTGGTTCAATTTCCCAGGTTGGGCTACAAATTTTTTTTTCATGCCTTTAAGCCGTTAATTCTGCACCTGATCTATCCCCAGTCGTATTGGACTAGGCCATCTCATCAGGCTAAAGCGAGTCAAGGGACAGAGAGTGCACCTGTTTGGGCAAAGACTTCTGCATTATAAAACTTTCTGCATCGATGGCTAGGGTCTGTTGAAGATTGCTGCCGTGACTGAAACGATCAGGATCACTGTGTATTTTGACTACAATTTGCAAAGATTTCAGCTAGAAACGCTTGCACACCAAAAGTCCCGTAATTCTTGAAATCTACGCCGAAATCAGAGCCTGTTAAACATTTCACGACTGACATTTCAGCCAGTTTGATTACCACCCAGGGCTTTTGTCTCAGTAGAGTCCTACAAGGAAATCAACAAGAAACAAACAAAGTTAGCGTCGTATGCCCTGCGACTTGCGACTTGCGAGCTAGAACAAACACAGCCGGCTCTACACAGCGTTGTAATTAATTCATATCAAACTTAAGCCAACTCGCTGCCCAAGGGAGTGGAAACTCTTAATTGTACTTCACAAACATACATTTATTCTTGCTTCGTTTAAATTATAATACTTGTTATTTTGTGAGTTTGTGAGATTTGAATTTTGGTTCCTTGCCGTTGATGGGGTAATAGGCAACTTGGGGATTAATGACAGTTTTGTAACTGTTACTGCTAGCCTGTGTCATCCCACTGCTGAGCAAATCCCCCCATGACGTCTAAACCCAGGGCCAATGTGGACCACTGGTCGTTGGTTCTATCCAGCTCGTCCCGCCATCTCCTGCAAGGTCTACCGCGTCCCCTTGTGGCTATGTCAGGGCTCCCCATCGTCGTTGTTTTGGCCCACAGCTCGTCAGGCATACGGCAGACATGGCCAGCCCAACCCTACTTCAGTTTAGCGGTTTTTGCATATTATCCTTTTGACGCCAAGCCACAATTTCATCTACTATTTTGTCACATATTTGTGACATTTGGCGTACAGGGCACGCGCTTGCTTGTCACGTATATGTGACAATGGCGTCCAAAAGGTTAAGGTCGGTTAGTTTAACGCCTAGGATACTGCGCTCCATTGCACGTTGGCAAATCAAGAGCTTGTACAAAAGTTCAACATTTTCCAACTAGAATATAATTTTAAAAGAATAGGTAGATCATAATGCGCTGTTTGTTGTTCAATACATGGTTCAGCGCCCCGTTTGTAAGTGTATTATAAGTGTAGGTACATTTATGGATACCTACCAATCTTGAAAGGCCGTAGGTCTACAATTCTACATCTTGGGTATTTGTGCTCGCTTCTTTGATTCTGCGCGGTTCTGCATCTTTCTTTGAAATGATTGAAGAGATCTTAATAATCTTTTTTATCCGTTACAGTAAGCTAATCGCTCAGTTACTTTGCCAATAAAGTCGTGTTATGATCTTGATTCTGCTCTTCATATTAAATTTACGGTAAGACGGCGACGTCAAGATCGCAGTTTCGTTTAGAGATTATCCTTCTAATATTATAAATGCGAAAGTTTGCGAGTATGTATGGATGTTTGTGTGTTACTCTTTCACGCAAAAACTACTGAACGGATTTGGATGAAATTTTGCGCACAGATAGTTTATAACCAGGATTAAAATATAGGATACTTTTTATCTCGGTAGTAAGATGCCGTGAAACAATTATCAAACTTCACGCGGGCGAAGCCGCTGGCAAAGCTAGTAACTTTACAAGTGTCGATGAATGTTCCTGGGTTCGTTTGATGGATGAGGAGCTCGTGGCAAAATAATAACAGCCGCTCGGGTCAATCTTTAAGTTAAGCCGTGCTTACCACGGTTGGTCTGTGGATGGGTGACCATCCGGTGTACGTTACCCTAGCTGGAAAGTGTCTCCTAGAGTTATCTGAGTAGAATGTATAATTAGAGCCTTAGCTGCTGTAAATGTGCCCCCACATAAAGAATTTGTGCCCCTTGTAGTTTTGGAGAAAAACTGAAAAAACGATTCCTGCTAGGGTAACGTTTTTCCAGCTGGAAAATTCTAAACGAATGATCGGAGAGAAAAAAAATGTACATGGCCAGAGAGCTTATATTAGTGCCAAAATGTGCCCCCAAAAATAAAATTAGTGCCCCTTCAGGTTTTCGAGATATTGCATTTCTTGCTGGGGTAACGTTTTGCGTATTTCTCTAAAACCATTACATGTGCCCCTGTAGAATAAACATACACGTGTAGCTCTTAATTTGTGCCCATTAGTGCCCCAATTAGATTTAATACATACCGAGTCATTTGTCCATCTTTGACAGTCGTTACAGGTAGTCAGTGGCCCAAAAAGTCGGCCAACCAGTCTTATCAAGTGGTATCGTATTTCCCAGTATTAACTGGGTTGTGGAGGTCAGATAGGCAGTCGCTCCATGTAAGATACTGGTATTCAGCTGCATCCGGTTAGACTGGAAGCCGACCCCAACATAGTTGGGAAAAGGCTCGGCAGATGATGTTCCTGGATTCGTTTTCCAGACCGATTTTTGCATTAGAAAAATCCCAGTTTTGTGCCCGGTTGATCTTTGTGGTAATAGGCTGGTGAGGAACCTACCTACTATTAGCTTTACCTCTGCCGAACCCTTCTAGAAATACAGGAATGATCGATTAAGTAAAACTATTTTGTTTTTTTTTTGCCATTTATTGTACATTGTTTTTGTAACACGATACATAATAAGCATTCCCTATAACAGTACGCATACACACTTGCGTGCAAAGAAACCGACATGTCTATTTACAAATATTAATGGATGTGAATTTATCATGTAAATAAAAGAATACTGTCCATTTCACAGTACAGATAAACGAGGTTAGAGAGAATAGTCCCACTCTTTACAAGCAAGAGACCCATAGTAGGTACATACGTGCAATATGCACAGAAATAAACTACTCAACACTTAGATCGCGAGCTTACTATTGATTGTTACACTAACACAAAAACTGTGCTTGACGTGCACTCACACACGCTTCGTACGTTGTCACAATAAGAGCGCGACTGTTGGTCGATTAACATATGAGCGTTCACTTATATGAGCGGCGCGCCTGCCCCGCCCACAAAACCCTTCTAACTTCTTTATCTGTTCTGTGGTATATTTAAATCATTTTTTTGTTGATTTTCAGGTGAAAAATTCATCCATAGTAGCTTTCGAAACATGATATAGATTGAAACCTTGTGCTAATAATTATGTGAAAAATGGCTCATGGTAAAAAAATCTAGTTTCTTTGCACTCCAGTTTACATGAACAATTTCGAAACATATGTACCAGCTTTAGAAATATTAACTATGAATTCAATTTTTTGCCTTTCATTCGTAAATTACTAATAATTAGGGATTATCCACAAAATATGTGAGACGGCGGAAGTGGATATTATATTGGTCATTTACTCGGTACAGCTCGCAAAATGAAAGTTATTGCCATTGCCATTATAGCTGCTGTACCCAAGAATTCATTGGAAAATTTAGAAGTAATAAAACGGTACACAGAAATCCAGACAAATTATATTGTTACATTTCATTGTGTAATCTTATTATCACATACTTAATAATAAAAAGTACTTTCTGAATTTATCTTGTATATCGGTACCTACCCCTGAAGAATTGCCAAACTTAAGTGGCAGTGGGCAGGGCACATTGCTCGCAGAACGGATGGCCGATGGGGCCGAAAAGTTCTGGAGTAGGACACAAGATGGACCGATGACCTGGTGAAGGTTGCTGGAATCCGTTGGATGCGAGTCGCACGGGACCGGTCAATGTGGCGACACTTGGGGGAGGCCTATGTCCAGCTGTGGACGTCTTTCGGCTGAAATGATGATGATGATGATGATCGGTACCTACTATGTTCAAAATAAAGACGAAGACATATTGTATCTTATGGAAACCTGCACTTTTCCAAGTTTGGATATAAATGCTGGTTCCTTCTTGTTAGACGATAAGGTATTTTTCCCATCAGTGGAATTGTTTGTGTAAAGGAGATTTTTCCCATCTTGACATAATTTGTGGATGTTCCCCTTCTCTAACTCTAATATTTAATACTATTGATTACCTAATATATATTATTATATTATTTACTAATATACATATAATTGTGTTGGAACAAAGCATTTAATGTCGAGGAATGGTTAAGTTAATCTTTTGCGTGCTGATTTTTACATTAAAACTAGGTGACCCGACAGATGTTGTCTTTTCGGGAATTATCCAAGCAACTTTCCCCAATATAACTTACCCTAAAAACATTGAAACAAAAACAAATCAGTTCAGCCGTTCTCAAGAAACCCGTCAATTTTTCGGACGCACAATTGTTCGTCGGTTTCCCTTGTTTAGATTATGTAAGAATTCATCTTGATTATTTTTCAATAATGTTTGCATTAATATTTTTTGTTAAAAAGAAAAATACACGAAACAGCTGAATTTCATTACTTTGAGACATTTTTAACAAGATGTCAAAATCACCATTTTACAATTATAATTTCTTTTATTCCATTACTTTAGGAGGCAATTCATCAGCACGCAAAAGTGTCGTTGGAAAGGGCGAATATTACAAGCGAAACGGTACTAAAGTGATACACGAATGAGATTCGATAATTATATAATGTACAAACATAAAAAATATTTAAAAATGCGACCTATTTTGAGGCTAACAGTTTTATAATATTATATATTTTCGATTATTCATGTTACGTAAGAAATATTAGACAGAGGGAATATAATATTGGTCTGAATTTGTCAACACTTAGAGGTGATTTTCCCTTGCTCTTTCTCTGTAAGAGAAGATATTTGTCTTAATAATAATTTCGTATAAGTTATGTGAATGATTTTCTTCTGTCCAGCATTTCTTTAAACTAACCAGAAAATGACGTGATAAAATAAGTAATTATAATTTCCATAATTCATAACTTCATATAAAAATATTGCAATGACTTAAAACCTCGTATTGTATATGTAAGCATACATAACTGAGCATAAAATATTCTATACTTAGTTGAAAAATAAAAAAATAGAACTCATTGAAGGAATCTCTGGATCGATGTGAAATTATATACAAAATATATTATGTAACACGCCATTACTATGTCTGTTCAACCACTTAGCTCGTGCATTTCCTGAAAACATTAAAGGTACATTTGTTATTGACACAGGCGATGTAACTAAAATAAATTAAGTAAATTTAAAACTGCCTCTGCATTAAATTACGTGGTTTTATAACAAAACAGTTGAAAACACTTATCCCTGAAAAAAAATCCTTTTCATGCAAAGAAAGAAATTTAAAAAAAGTACTTTAAAACTAAACAAAATAAATAAAAAGTTTTGGATGCCAAAAGGGCCTCAGCTCGTCATATCAGATGGCAACACAAGGTATACCCACCTGACGCTGATTTTAGTTGCTGCCCACGAGTGCCACGTCTACTTTAATCTTTTGAACGCCATCGTCACATATACGTGACAAGAAAGCGCGTGCCCTAGATGCCAACGACACGAATATGTGACAAAAATGCGGTTCACTATATCATCATCTGCCTAGCCTTTTCCCAACTATGTTGGGTTCGGCTTCCAGTCTAGCCGGATGCAGCTGAAATGTGGTTCACTATATGATACGAAATAAACAATTACATAGTTTTGGAATATCTAATTCGTTTTGGAATTAGTTTTGGCCTTTTTTGTATGTATTTGCGGCGAAATTGTGGCTTGGCGTGTAGGGCACGCGAGTGTTTATGCTCTGGCATTCAAAAGATTAAAGATATTTTACAGAATAATATGCTATTAAGATGCTGTTACATTACATTGCACTAATAATGTTTCAACACTTCCTTTGAGTGGTATGTGGATCAGTTTGTATGTAAACATCACAGCGAAGATTATATCCGAAACAGACTGAGACAGAGTCTCGAAAAAAGTTAAAAAAAGACATTTATAGGGACACATTTTAGTTTTACTTTTGGCATGTGGGTAAAAACGAAACCAACACTGCTACGTAATTTTTCTTTAAAAAAATATACATAATAATATGCAGTTTCACAAATGTTTTCTAACAGCGCCTGCGCAATACTCACATTGTAACCGGTATTCGTTTAGCATCTCGTCTCGTAGAGTCCTGAGCGTCCGATGTAGCGCACCCATTTGATCACGTCGTGGTCGGAGTAGTTTAGCTTAGGCTCGAACACTTTCAGGTAGCGAACCTGGAAGATACACGTGATTTGAGATACCTACATCATTTTAGTCTCTATAAACTAAACACCTTTGTGATTGTCAGACAATATCATGTATTCAGCAAGGGCAGAGGGTTCCCAGCCTCCGCATAAAGAACCTAACATTTTAACTGTTATTTTAAGCTTTCACGGTTTAAAACTGAACTTATTTTGTCACTTACGGCATTTCTTCCGTGATTATTCGTTATTTTCGTTTTTCGTCTGCTCCTAACAATTTATTTTCCAACCTCACGCATTCCAGTCAACCCTCGATCATGGCGCTTCCAATAGCGTCGAAATATCGGGACCTCAAAATAACGAATAATCACGGAAGATATCCCATAAGTGGCCATTTAAGTATATTTTAACTGTTATTCAAAAACGTTGCCATCTTCCATATATTCTACTATTCGGGCCTAGATCCAAGTTTCGCCACAACGAACACTCTTTACTCTTTCTATATTGTATCGTAACGGGCGGGTTTACCGCCAAGTCTTCTCTAAATGAAACTTCATATCTGCAGTTTAGTTTTCAAATCAATTTTCTTTCTAGTCACCCGTTTTTTCGCACGAGTGCCATCGACTGGTACACCAGTCGATTGGTGTGACATGTCAAACCATCGAGATACTTGTATTCCATGAACAAACCAACCTCACAGACTGGATGCTCTAAAACTCTAACTAAATGATGGTGACAAATGAAACAAAATCTATTGTTGTTGCAGGCAAGGCAGGCGGCCTTGTTTTACTATACAGGTTGTCAAAAGACTCACCACGAAGCCGTCAACCAAGCATCTAACTAAGTAACTTTAAGCAAAAATTATTGCTGGGAAACGACTTTTTTTTCGGGGTGTAATATCATGTTTTGTGGTAAAACTCAATGTAACGCACTCAAAACATTGTGATGCTGGATGGATTGAATTGTACGGGGGTCGTGGGGGTGTTTAAACTTTCATTAAAATCTGGTATTTAAAAAAAACTTGTCAAAAGTTAGAATTTTGACCCCCAATATCTCCGTAACTAGAGGATTTCCAGGTATGGACCTCTTTCCTGGACTTTAAAAGAGACTATGACCTCTGAATTTGTTTCGGCTGTTTCTTCTCAGAGTAGTCAGGTACGAAACACCGGCCCCATCTAGTTTTAAAAAAAATGACGTGTAAAAGTGTTTGAGAAAACCTACTTGCTGAATAAATATCATTTATCATTTATGGTGTAGAACAAAATAATGATCGCAATGACGGCGAGAACAAGTGCCTTTCGACTTCGTTAAGGGGGTGGTATCTGCTAACGAGAGGTTTTCTCCATGTGATGAACTCCTCTTTGATGAGTGAATATAAATGTGCAAAAAAATATATGTTGCTTAATAGACTTTAAAATTTAATTTGTGCAATTGAATCTAACTTTATTATATAATATTGACGAAAAAATGTTCAAAGTAAAGCATTTTTTCTTTGAAATTTCGTAACCACTCCTAAACGTATTAGGTTTTGGTTTTTTTTACACACAAATATTTGTCGCTATTTTCTTCACAAAGTGTACAATTGAAATATTGATTTAATGATTTATTAGGCTACAATTTAAAAAAAAACCACTCATTTCGCACTATTCGGCCCGCTGTGACTGACGTGACAACCACTTTGCTAAATTAGCAACTCTATTTGTGGTGGTTCAAACTTCGTTTGAAATACTGATAGAATAAAGTTCTAATCAGCTGTAGTGCAAGCTGATTAGAATTTTATTCTAACAGTATTTCAAGTTTGAACCACCACAAATAGAGTTGCTAATTTAGCAGATACCACAGACTTAAGAGGTTTTTTACACCCTTTATTTAAAGATGAGACTGACCTTGAATCCTGAAGGTGCGAAGGGCACCTCGAATCCCATGGAGATGGGCGGCCTGGTCCACTTCTTCTTGGTGTCCGTCTCCAACAACTCAATCTCGGCAGACAGCTGAGTTTCTTTCATGCCTGCCATACGCTTTATCCTGACAAAAATAATGGTTAATCATTTTGGACTCAAAGAAGTCATCTTAGCCTAGTCTTTACCCTAATCTGTTGGGTCAGCTTCCAGTCCATCAGGATGCAACTAAAAATGGGTACTAGATTATATGGACTGTCTCAATAGCATGAAATCAGTTTATTGTGTATTGTGTTGTCAAAAACGATTTTCCTTAATTTATGGACAACAAAAACTACTGAATGTTTTTTTATTAAGTTACACTAATTTCGATCCGCCGCGGCACAGGAAAAGAGCACATGGAAGGAATTGGGGGAGGCCTTTGCCCAGCAGTAGGGCAGTATAGCCTAATAAAAAAAAACTGATTTGAACATAATTTATAAAGAGTAGTCAAGTGAGATGCTAATTGTCTCCTAGAATGGGTCTGCTCTTGACCTCAATCACGCCTGATGGAAAGCGATGGTCTATGATGGAACGAGCCTGCCCAGAAGATGCCTGTTCACTCTTACTTTGAAGGCAAACAAGTTAAATGTGGGTGGAAACATAGAGGCAGGCAGAGAGTTCCACACATTGTCACTTTCCACGCTTCTTGTTTTTAGTAGTGTCAAAGATACTATTATTATATTTGATATGTTAAATAGCCTTCGGCTGTAATTTTTCAGTGTTTTCGAGAGGTGAGAGAAACTTACTTCCAAACAATAGCATTCTCCGAGGCCTTGTACTTGGCCTTCCCCTTCAGACAGATGAGCTGCACCCCACTAGTGTTCAGCGGTGTTGGGATCTTCACTTCGATCTTCTGGCCGAGCAGCGAGGGCTTGAAGTTACTCTTGAGCACTACTTTCACCTCCATCTTGGTGCGGCCCACTTCCCGGACCAACGGGATGACGCGGAATGGTAAGGATATGTCCTTGGTTGTGCGATATCTGTAGACAAATTAAGTTTTAAGAAATTTCGAGTCGTATTTATTTCAGGTTTACCAAGTTAGGTTTGGCATCAGTTCAGATTCGTGATTACGACAGGCTTAATACAATATAATACTCCATTCGATTTCAAAACTCGTCTGGCCAGCATGTCGAGTTAGAATGGACCTCAGCAGTCAATGTCCACACAAAACTCTGCTAAAGGTTTAAACCGATCGGAAAATAAGCAAGGGGAAAAAAACAAAAACAGCACTGGAGAGGAATAAGGCCTAGACTCCACAAATCGAAGAGATGTGCTAGATTCGTTCAATCACAAGAGAGACCAGTGACGGTATGTCGATTTCAACAAATCTGATTGATCGGTTTCTGCACGTCTCCTCTCCGATTCGCTCACTTTAATGGAGTCCGGGTCTAAATAGACAGAGAGAAGAGATAAATATTATTAGTTGACTGGCACTTCTCTTCAACATTTACTAACCTCATTAGCTCAAACTCCCCATCAGGTGGTATGAAGGAGATGGAATGCTCCGTCTCGAACTTGCTGAGCTTGACACACTGGTGGAACTGGCAGTCGTCGATCACCACCACCGGCTTGCCCGAGCGCGCCGGGTCACTGTCCGTGTTGCCGGATATACCTCCTGGTGAATAAAACACGCTTTTTAACCGGACTGTATTTGCCAGTTATTTTCAAGACCTATGTACAAGTTGGCAGGCCTATTATCATCAACCAAGCACATATATGCAGACTCTGGGTTTTTACTGAGAAAAGAACGAGATAGCTTTGCCTGCCCTAGAACCCAAGACCCCAGCCCTCGTGCAATGAAGCACAATGTAAAATACTTTTCACTCCTCTTGCTCGAAAAGACCGTCATAATAGCGTACCAGAGGGGCCGTAAAATTGCTCATTATAGCCCTAGGGAAAATAAGCTTTTTTTTTTTTAAATTTCGTCGTCGGTGTTCGAAAACGCAAAGTCTTTACTCATAATTCATAAAGAATTGACTTAAGTATTACTGTTCCATAAAAAAAAAAACATTTTAGTTTAAAAATGGAACCAAACGCGCCGAACGCCGAACTCTTTGGCAGGATGTGTGCGTTGCATTCCAGCTACAGAAGAAATAAAAAAAGGTTCTGGCGCGAAATTTTAAGATATTTTCTGTATTATTTATTTGAATTGTAAGTAGGATTCCTTTTTATCTCCTACGTTTACCCTACAGACGACACAATATTATATTCGTCTTTACAGAGAACTGAGATTATGTTGCCGGGAAAAAACATCTCATTAGAACAACAGTACAAATTGTACATTTCATTTTTAATAAAATAAACTATCATATTAAATATGGTTATTTTATTTTCTCGCAATCGTAGTGAAAAGTACGGTGTAACACACGGCGCTAAAATCCCATTATAACTCGGTTGCTATTTACTACCTCGCTAAAGCTCGGTAGTAAAAACTACCTCGTCTATATTGGGCCATTTTAGCCCCTTGTATCACAATGTACTATTTAGCATACCCGCAAGAGAACAAGCCTATAATAATAAAAAAATTAAATAAAGCCTTTTATTTCTAATCTCAATAGAAATTACACATTTTTTTTTTTTAAATTAGATACTTATTCAAAATTGAATGTTATTTGTGTTAGTGTTTAACTTATCCTAGTTATTAGTGTTCGTTTTTATAAAATGTTTGAGATGTAGCCCTGTTACGGGTTAAGGCCTCCACCATCTTTTTCCACTTCTCCCGGTCGTTGGCAATATTTAACCAGTTTGAGCCAGTGGTCTGCGCTATATCGTCAGCCCATCTTTTAAAGGGTTTCCCTACCTTTCTTTTGCCTGGTAGCCCAGTCCATTTGGATAGTCCATCTGTCATCACCGAGGCGTGCGACATGTTCCGCCCAACGCCATTTTAATACTAGCGCTTTTATTAGGGAATAAGCCTATGGCTATTATAATCCAGACACAAATTCAGATTTAGGGCTGCTTGTTAGATTGCTAATAGAAAAATAGCATAACACTGACTTGTCTAACCTCAGAAAATCATACAGGAACAAATCGAATTGTGACAGCTAAACTGTAATTTTCCAAACTGTGATATAGTCAATTTTGTGGCCAAAAATATTGAATAGGAGAAATAAAGGAGTAAAAATGTATTAATTAGAATTGATTGATAAATGATTGTCGTAATGAACTCAGGTCAATTATGTTATGTTTTCCTGCACGGCAATAAAGCTTTGAAAGTATTTTTTAAAGAAACAGACACTCACCATTGCCCTTCCCCTTAGCTTCCATGACAATCTTGTCATTGATGCCAAACTTGCATTCTGGCATGCCAGAGAGGTAGGACTTCATCACCACCTTGCCTGCAACATGGGCTGACAGCACTTGACCTGGATTGTAAAAAAGACATTCTTATTATTTTGTTCATCAAAAACCAGCCAAGTGCGAGTCGGACTCGCGCACTATGGGCACATGAGTAAGTAAATGGAACAGAGTATAAGCTTCATAAAACCGCGCGAATCGGTTGCACCACGTGCGTGACTACTGGCCGCTTGTTGCGTACGCGACGAGAGTGGAAAAAATCGGTTTACGCTGTCACAGCCAGTTGAAAATCTCAGGGTTGTCAGGGCAACACACATTGTTTGTTTTGTGACAAGTTAGAATATTTGAATGTAAAAACTTGGTATTAATAATGGATGTTTATTGTACTGTGTGTGTATGAATAATACTAGAAGAAAATACAAAAATGTATCATACTTTAACAATCCCAAGGAGTAAAAATAGGTAAGTAAATATTTGATGAATTTGTCTTCACCTTTTGTGACAACTATCTCAAAATATGTAACAATTTTGCATGTTGTTATGAAGCTTCTCAGTTCCGTTTACTTACTCATGTGCTAAGGGTTCCATACAATTATCAAAAAATATATAAATAAACAAATATAGCTGGAGGTTATACACAGCGCCATCTAGTGCCACACTAAGCAAGGCTTATGGACACCAGATAGTTGATATACTACATTATACTTTTTGTTTGTAAATACATACGACCCTAAGAACGTAAGGCAGCCTCACTACCGCTGCGCCATTCGGGTCGTCAAATTACGTTTGTTGTATGGAAACCCCAATTAAATATTTATTTCATTCTGTTTTTAGTATTTGTTATTATAGCGGCAACAGAAATACATCATTTGTGAACACTTCAACTGGCTGGCTATCACGGTTCACCTGACAGACTGACAATGGAGTCTTAATAATAGAGTCCCGTTTTTCCCCTTAGTGTACGAAACTTTAAAAAAACTAATTCTGACGAAACCTTAAAAAGACTAATTCTCATTGCATTTGAGGGGTACATAATTATCATAATAATATCATCATACCTTGTGGTGACATTAGTAGATTGACATACTCCAGTACATCAAGGAACAACTCATTTCGCCTGTATTTGATACCTTCGCGACGCCATCCAATCTGGCCAGTCACCTGAACGAAAAATAATACATTGTTACAAAAATTATTTAGTTGAACTGGGATCTTTTATTCCTTAAAGCATATATGGCATTATCCCTGTAATGGACCTTTTACCATACACAATTATTATTCTGTATATTTATTTTCTTTTTTTTTTATTTATTAGCCTGCTTGAGTGTCTGTCCCACTGCTGGACAAAGGTCTCTCCTTCTTCTTCCAAACCTCTCTGATCTGTGAGATATCTGGCCTTGTTCGCCCCGCAAACCAGACTTACATTTCCTTTTTTTTTTCATTTATGTAGAGAAGATTATTTTTGTGTTCCATAAATGCGGTACTTGTGCCAAATAATCATTTCTATATCTTTCTTTAATTTTATTTTGTTGTAAAATGAAGCCCAACCCTTGACTTTTGAATCTCAAGACATTGAAATGATCCCCTATTTCAATTCAAAGGTAAAAATTTCAAGTGGGTACTGATGATGATATAAGAACTAATAGAGAAGAATGGAAGATGACTGATAAGAGATGATAAGAGAAGGAGAATCATCATCTGCTTAGCCTTTTCCCAACTATGTTGGGGTTGGCTACCAGTCTAACCAGTAACCGTATGCAGCTGAATACCACTATTTTACATGGAGCAACTACCTATCTGACCTCCACAACCCAGTTAATAATGGGTAATACAATACCACCTGGTAAGACTGTTATCAGACTTTTTTGGGCCACTGACTACATGTCTTCTTAGTCCTTATCTTCATTGTCGAAGGTTGTGTCTAGTCTGAGGTATTGATCACTCAGTGCACTATGCTCTTCCATATTTCTCTGTCCTCAGCGGTCTTAAAAGCTTTGGCTATTGATAAGCCAGTGAGCATCCTTACTCGGTCTGACCAACGGGTAGATGAGCGACCACATGGTCTTTTCCCATCTACCATAAGCTTCTCGAGGCTGTCAGGGTTTCTACGAGCGACATGTCCAAAATACTTAAGAATTCGCTGGAAGGAAACAGCAGATAGTCTTGTGGTTATTTGGAGCTAATTAAAAATGGACAAGTTGATCCGGCGTGCAGTTCATGGAATTCGCAACATCTGACTACATGTAACGACTGTCAAAAGATCTACAATTGACAGCCAGGACCAACAGCTTAACGTGTTAACCGAGGCACAGAGGATTCTCAGTATGTAAGGGTCATTCATCCACAGACCAACCTAGGCAAGCATGGCTTAACCTAAAGATGAAGAGATGAGATCGTCTCCTAGAGCGCACAGACCGGACGTGTTACTATTTATTTTAATAAATTCAAAAAAGTTATTTAGCCAATTACGAACCTTACGGCAACTAATTACAACCATTTTTTGCAAAATCGAGCGCGAGTGACATATACCGTAACAGGTTTGAGCTTCGAGTACAGAACGCGGCATCGACGCGGTAACCGCTCTTCACCCCCTTGAGTAACAAGGACGGAATATCTACAACGACTACAACTGTATCTCCGCACCGTACGCACCTGACGGCAGCGCACACGCAACTCCCACGTGAGTCGTTCAATTACATAGATCTACAATGAACCCAGCACGTTCGCCGCCTGGAAGTGGCATGTGCGCGGGACGCAGCGGATCTTATCCGAATTTGTCTGAGTCGCATAAAGAAAACACACCACAGATTACTCTTCGTAATAAACGAAAGTTACTCGACGATAATGAAGCAACAAAGTCTGATATTGCTGAAATAAAAAAACAGATGTCGGAAATGCTGGAATTATTAAAATCCTCGAAGAACGAACAAACTGAAAGTATAAATAAGCTCTCCTTAAATGTCGCTGCGATTAAAGCCGAGGTCGGCAGTATTAGCAGTACTATGCAAAACATTGTCTTGGAAAATAAAAAACTAAAAGACCAACTCTCAAAACTCTCTGTTGCTACCGAAAATACAGAAAAGAAAGTGGAAGTTCTCGAAGCCGATGTCAATAACTTAAAAAATATGCCACCTTTATCTTCTATTCAAACAACTGCCACGTATGATGAAATTTTCACCGAAATCGAAGAGCGAAACTTCCGAGCCAAAAATATTATAGTTGTCGGGATTCCTGAACCACAGTGCGATACTGTAACCGGTCGGCAGGATTATGATAAGACAGAAATAATCCGAATAACTGGGCATGTATATAATGGCTGCCCTCAGCCTACTGGAATATTTCGTCTTGGAAAATATAAATCAGAGAAAACTCGCGCAATAAAAGTATGTTTCTCGTCTGAAGACGCAACAAAAAACATCTTACGTAATAGGAACAAAATTGACAAGGAACACATCAAGATATTTTCGGATCAAACTCCATATCAACGGAATTACCTTCAAAATTTAAAAGAAGAGCTTCAGCAACGCACTTCAAATGGAGAAAGTGGCCTTTACATTAAATATATTAAGGGCATACCCAAAATAGTCACTAAAGAAACGCAAGAAGCAACAACAAAGGAAACTCCAAAAAACTAACGTCGGCGTCATCCAAAGAGAAAATAACTTACCAAATAACCAACAATTACTCAGATATTATATTCACAAAAAAATCTCTGAAATTCTTCTATGCCAATGCTCGCAGTATTGTCAAACCTGGTAAATTCGATGAGCTTAGATGTATTATCGCTTCCCTACAAGTAAGTGTTCATATTATTATACTTTCGGAAACATGGATTAAGAATGAAGATGAGGCTAAAATGCTCCAGATACCCTCCTATACACATTACTATAATTATAGACAAAATAAAAGGGGAGGTGGAGTGTCAATATTTGTGCACAACAACCTCAAACATCACCTTGTTGAAGAACAATGCGTGGATGATATTCATTATCTCTGGGTATTCGTAAAAAAATTCTCTCTAAATATCGGCGCTATCTATAAGCCCAATAAATTGAATACGGACAACTTTCTCGATATGTATGCACAACAATTACACAAATTGAAACGAACAATAGTCTTTGGCGATTACAACCTGGACTTACTCAATCCGGACTTAGCGACACGCAAGTATAAGAACACTTTAAAAGAGACCAACTACAAAATCCTGAACAAGATAAGTCCAAAACACTGTACCCGCGAAACAACCTCAACCAAGACAATGTTAGACCATGTTTCTTGTAATTTAAGTGAAAATAATTTTCATTTTGTCACTATGGAATCTTCAATGTCTGACCACAGACAAATACTTTTAGAGATGAAGCAATACCAACCACCACCTATCTTAAAGCAGAAATACAACGCAGTAAACTACAATAAACTGTATCGATGCCTGGACGAATATCCTAAAAATTATGAAGATGTAGAGTATGATAGATTGGCAGGCAAATTACACTCCTGTATAAACAAGTGCACAATCACAAAAACTAAAATTTTGAATCCTCCGCGGCAGGACTGGATTAAAAAAGAACTCTTAGAAGATATAAATAACAAGAACATACTATGGCAAAAACATAAAACAAATGTAGAGGACATGCAATTAAAAGAAGAGTATGAACATATAAAAGCCAGAGTATCACACAACATAAGAAATGCGAAAAGTGATTATTACATAAAGAGGTTTGAAGAAAATTCGAGTAAACCACGAAAAATGTGGCAACTCATAAATGATTTGTCGAAAAACAAACTGCATGACAGAACTGGACCGGACAAACTTGAAACGGCAGCTGGTACTATTACGGACCAAAAAGAAATATGTGAAAGTTTTAACTCATATTTTTCGACTATTGGTTCAACCCTAGCAAGTATGATCTCTGAAAGATCTAATGCAAATCAAATTTTTGAAGAGTGTAAACTAACTGACAAAACAGAATTGCAGTTTCTAAAACCAGCAACTACGCAGGAAATTATTACCATAATCAAAAATTTGGACTGTAATACTGCATCTGGCATTGATGGTATTAGTACAAAATCAATAAAATGCGTAAAAGACATTATTGCGATGGAACTTACAGTTTGCATTAATTATCATATGGCGCGAGGTAATTTTCCTAACGAGTTAAAAGTTGCAAAAGTTGTACCAATCCATAAATCTGGAAGTAAATTTGACCCGTGCAATTACCGCCCTGTATCAGTTCTCCCGGTGATTTCTAAAGTTTTTGAGAAGATTCTTTATAACCGTTTAGAGTCTTTCCTTAATTCAAAAAGTTTCTTTTACCATAAACAGTATGGATTTAGAGCTCAGTCAAATACTCTCGCTGCTACAATAGACCTCATAACCAAAATTAAAAATAAAATTGATCAAAAACAAGTTGCCTTAGGAATATTCATTGATCTTAAAAAAGCCTTCGACACCATCAGTCATGATAAATTAATACAGAAGCTAGAACTCACCGGTGTTACAGGCAAAGCACTTGAAATTTTTAAATCGTATATGGAGAACCGTAAACAAATAGTAAAAATAGATAAATGTGAAAGCAACTCCTGTGTCCTGAATTTTGGCGTCCCCCAGGGATCAATATTAGGCCCCCTCATGTTTCTTATTTATATTAACAGCATCAGGGAATTGGGTCTAAAAGGAGACATCTCCCTTTATGCAGACGATACAAGTCTCTTTTATTTTGGCCATTCAGTCGAAGCTATAATAGCTGACGCTCAGAATGATCTTAATCTTTTAAATGAGTGGTTTCAGTCAAATCTTTTAACTATCAATATTACAAAAACAAACTACATTATATTTGCAGCAAAAAATAAAAAAATAAATGAAAATGTCGAACTTAAAATAGACGGTAAAGTAATTGAACGAAAACCTAAAGAAAAATATCTCGGACTCATTTTGGATAGTAACCTAAATTGGAAACCACATCTAGAAAAAATTAAAATTAAACTAAGACCACTCACAGGGGCTCTTCACAACATAACAAATTGTCTCCCTCGAAAAGTGCGATATCTTATTTATAACTCTCTGGTTAAGCCTCACATCGACTACCTCATTGAAATCTGGGGTACTGCAGCGAAAACTAATATAGACCCAATTCAACGAGTTCAAAATAGATTAATTAAAATTCTATTCAACTATCCATATCGGACACCAACTACTAAGATATACGAGGAAACAAAAATAATGAATATAAAACAAACCTACATATACTACACATGTATTCTAATACGTAAAATATTAAATAACAAAATCCATACCAATATAAGATTTGTGACAAAACAACAAACACGAAAGATTAACTTAAGACGTGCTAGTTACTTAGTGACCCGCCCTCCTAGAACTAACTATGGAAGAAGAAATTTGGAGTTTGAGGGTGTTAATATTTATAATAAATTACCATCAGTAATAAAAGGAGAACAAAGTTATGCCCGGTTCAAAAAGTTACTAAAAGCCCACACAATTCATACATACAAATAAGTTTAAAAAAAAAAAAAAGGTGAACTACATAAACAAAAAGCATATCTTGTAATTAATTAAACTAAACTAAAAAAAAAAATAAAACAAAAAAAAAACTACTTTAAATAAATATTATATTAATCATGCATGTACCAAAATTTTATATATAAGACAACAAACCTGCTCACAACAGGCTAATCCATTAATGCCACATCCAGTAAAAATCTTACTACATCCGTGTTGTTTTGTTAAAGTTATGATCGAGTTTTGTTATTATTTATCTGTGTACCCACATAATCTGTGCGCTTTAGTATAAATTTTAATTTTAGTGTGTTTCTCAGTAAGTGAATTAACTATGTAATTCTTATGAGAAATAAAGTTATTCTTAAACCTTATGAACCCATGCGGCTGTTATTATTTAGCCGCAACCTCCAAGGAAGAGAATGAAGATGATCAAGTGTTAATTATTAAAAACGATATGAAAGACAAACCCTATGCAGTCTGCCCAACATCTTTACCATAGCAAACAAGTGGAACACCAACCTGTGAAGTGATTTGAGCCTGTTCTTCTTTAGAGGCAGATTTGATGCCTTGCTGGGTAATGAATGTCTTCAGAACACCAGTGTCTGAGTTCTGAGGGTAGCCAAAATCCAGAATTTCTGTAAAAAATGAAAGAAACAACATAATTTATTGGACTCAGATTATATGAAGTTTTTTGCTTTATAAAAAGACTTAGAACTTTCAAAATTCCCTTCTTTTAAATGATTGTTATTAATCAACTCAGCCTGCTCTGTCTAAAACAGGCCTGATTAATTTTATATATGCAATAAAGTATTATTACCAGTTTTTCACACAGGCAAAATGTCTCAGAAATTTGTATTGTAATGCAGCTGGACCCAATAATATGTCTAGTAACACTTTAATATTACATACCATGGGATGAATGTCTTTTGTACAACATTTGGCTTGATGACAATGATGCTGGAATGGATGTGGGGAACTGTTCCTCTTAAAAAATGTATATAGGTAGTAGACTTACCATCAAGCAACTCATAGATAAGAACAAAGTTGTTCTTAATGTTCTCCTCTGAGATCTTGCCGAAGTAGGACTGCATCACATCAATGATCTTGAGCAGAAACTCAAACACCATCGCCGCATTCACATTCTGCTTGGTTACAGCTGCCAGCCAGATGTTAGCCCTCTGTCGAATAAATTGTGTAAAATCATATAGAGGTGGGCTGCAATGCCAGAAAGATTTAAACAGGACGACATAGAATGGGAAAAACAATGTTTATGTAGTCAGGTATTAGGTATATTAGTTATAATATGATTAAAAAAACGCCCCCTTTTCTAAGCATTTAATATTGTACTTATACAGTAAAATCGTAAATGTCTTTATAGTTCTTCTTTTTAAATGGGAACTTCATGGATTTTATGTAACATATTTTTTTAACAAATATCTGGGCTTGGTAGAGCTGAAATCTATATGCTTCATGACCATGCTAACTTGCATCACTTACCTTGATGTGAAAGAAGGAAGTTCTGGCGATGTTGGTGACGGGCGAGCGCACCTGCTGCCTCGCATGGATAACATTCACTCTGAAGGCGTCCACGGCATTGCGCCCTATATCGTCACGGTACACCCGCGAGATCAGGACTTCGCCCTTGTGGTTGTACACGAACAGGCCCCCAATCATCTTGATTTAGACCTGGAACCAGGCAACACACATTCTAAGACTACCTGCTCTGGAACTTCGTAGATTTCTTTTCATATCACTCGCCGAAAAGCAACGTAATGATTTTTCGGTCTGGTGATCTGCCAAAACCCTACCCGCAAATCTTAGTTCATATTACACGTCAAATCTCGACTGTGCAAAGGCATAGATAGTACTCGAAGAAATTGGGCTGATTATGAATCAATAGGACAGGATACGGCCAATAAAACACTAGATTTGATACCGATTAAAGGGATAGACAAACGTTGACTAACTCACCTACCGCACTACAGATAGTAACATTAGTTTTGAAAATTATTTAATTATACTTGAACTAATGTAAAATGCTGAATTATCTCATTTTGATTGAAATTCGCTACGATATTAAAGTGGCGATACCCGCCCCCAAAATGAAACATGAAACGTCAATAGAATTCTGCACAGACAACATATGTTTTTTTTTCACAGCAACACATGAAGGGAACGATAGTGATGCAACGCTTTAGTATTTTAAAACCGGTACTTCATATTTTTTTTCCATAGAGTAATAATTTATGGAAACAAGGAGCACCGCACAAATCTGAGATTTTTTGCTTTTTAACATAGGGTGACTCTGCCTATCTAACCTGCACGACCCAGTTATTATTGGGCAATATGATACTTCTTCGCCCGGTTGTCTTCGTCTCTCGACCGTAGATCCGTTGAAACTCTTTATATAGTTGGAGTTTGAGGGTTGTATTGATGATTTTGATGATTATAATTCTGTAACTTAATACGTTTTACAGTCGTGACCGATACTTTTACCAACATACAACTTAGCACTGCCCTGCCAATTGCAAAAAACGTAAGAAATTTTGAATTTCGCGGGCTACCTTGGAGCATCCCCCTTAAGGTGAAAGCGTCGGGCTGGCCCGCGAAATTCAATTTGTACCTGTGTTACGGGTCACCAGGCCCCCAAGACTTAAAGGTATGAAAACCAATTTAGATTAATAACTTAACAACTAATGCGTGATGATTTTACTTCAATACGGAACTTGGTACAGAATATTTAAAAATAAAAGTAAGACAAATAATAAATTATTCTAATAAGATATACTGTATGTATGATTTATGTGTATGAAATATTGTGTGTTTATGTGGCAGTGCAGATATATGTTTAGCGGATTGGAACCAATAGAGTTTCAGTTGTCTGATAGTCTAAATTTTTTTACCATTTACTGATTGCCAACTTACAGACTGTTCTTCGTAGCGGGTAAATTGTAAGTGTAGTGTTGATTTTGTTATACAAATATCCTCCAAGAAAACAGAAAAATCTTTGGGAGAGAAAAGTGCGATAAAAGCTTGTACGACAGACCTTACCTTTCTTACGCTTGTCTTTGTTAAGATTCGGGGCATACACTAATTGTTTATGTTTTTTGGAGACTATGGAAAGTATGAAACTCTGCCTGACTGTTAGAACATCCCAACGTTTATAAAGGTCGGCTGTTGGGTAACGAAAAGGAAGTCCAGCTCCTACCTTGAGAATAGCTAGCTCTCTGTGCTCTTTCAACCTCCAGAAGGTGAACTTTGCTTGCTCCTCCCCAAGAGGTAATGCAATAATTCACTATTGACTGGCAGAATGCTGAGTAGACCGTTTTAGTAGTCCTACGATCAGCAACATGTCTCAATGTCCTAAAAATGTAGATCAGCTTACGAATCCTAGTAACGAGTATGTCGATCTGAGGCTTAAACGTTAGTGTTTGGTCGATGTACACTCCGAGATATCTAATGACCTCCGTATTTTGAAGAGGTGAACAAAGGCATGATTCGAGGTACTGGACAAAGAACAAGTGTGAGCCTTGATACTAAGAGTTGGAGGTGGAAGAAGATTTCTCCTGAGTGCAAAAGCAACGTATTTGGTTTTTGATAGATTTAGTGTCAAAACATTATGTTTAAGCCATTGACAAACCTCATTGAAACCACGTTGAGCACTTTGAAAACTTCTTCCCAATTGTTACCATTAAAAAATAGCGCAGTAACATCGGCAAAGGATATTAGTTGTCCGTTTTTAAGGTGGAGCTGAAGCAAGTCATTAATATAGACAAGGAAAAGGCTAGGACCCAGGACACTGCCCTGTGGCACGCCTTAATGAACAGGAAGTTCATCACTTAACCAGTTGTCTATTTTCACTCGCTGCTTCCTACTACTTAAGAAATCTCTGAGCAGTTGTAATGGCAGGCCTCTAACTCCTATTCTCTCGAGTTTTTGCAATAGCAATGAAATAGGAACCGTGTCAAAGGCCTTGGCTAGGTCTAAAAATACTGTTACACACTTTCTCTTATTATCAAGATTAGTAACAATATGGTTAGTGAGCTCATGCACCACAGCGTCATCAGTCGACTTACCCGATCGAAACCCAAATTGTTCAGGTGCTAGGAGGGTATTTGTCTCCAGAAAGTTCATGAGGCGTTTATTAATTAGGCGTTTCAGGACTTTGGACATCGTAGGCAGGATCGAGATAGGCCTGTAATTTGATATGCAGTCTTTGTCTCCGCCTTTATGGATAGGTTTAACAAGGGCTATCTTCAAAGCTAATAAGGCTAATAAGGCCTCACTCACTCTAATACTGTAGTAGGTAGTTAATAAGTACATTCCTATGTTATGCCTATAGTACAATCACTTATCTATTCTGTGGTTATGCTAAACTGTACAGTACAGTATAATATATTATAGGAATGTACTTGAAGTCATGCATAACGGTCACACAGACATTTAATCTGATTCACGGTATTTTCTATTGTTCCGCGTACTCAAAGCTTACTCAGCACGTTATTGTATTCGAAATCAAATAAACCGAATGACACGCCCTTGTCTTCCTCAGCGATCTGAAATAGCAATTTTAAGAGGCGCAAAGCAGGGTGTTTCACGTTCATCAGAAAATAACTGTCTTGGAATGTGTGTTTGTTACGCGCGCTGCAGTGGGAAAATCTAGGAATCCCAAAATCAAGATTGACGATCTTTAGGTGGTCTAGATTCTAGACCACTTGATTTGATCTTTTGGTTTCAGAAGGCTTCTCTCTAAGTCTCCTTGACATTTTTTTTGTTAAAGGCGATTACATGAGCTAAATTAGCAACTCTATTTGTGGATGTTCAAACTTCGCCTGTAAAACTGTAAGAATAAAGTTCTAATCAGCTTGCACTACAAAGTGGTTGTTACGTCAGTCACTGCGGGCCGAATAGTGCGAAAATACGTGGTTTCGATCGATTTACAAAAAATCTACGGATTGGACTAAAAAAATAAAACACTATCATGATAATATGTTGCTTGAAGAATTATTTGCCAAAAAATTAGAATGATCGCATGTATTTTAGTATGTTTTTTACTCGTTAAAATATTTTTTTAGAGATAAGTTCGTGTTTTTTTTTATCGAGGAAAATTAATTGTATTGTGTTTTCATAACTTTATCATACTAGCATATTATACCCTGAAGAATATCATATATTTTTCTGGTTTTGTTTATTGCAGTGAATCATATACTTTTAGGCATTATAAAACTCGCGTTTAGCTCATGTAGTCGCCTTAACCATTTAAATAATAACTGTGCACATGTGAGGCAGCTCTATCCATTATTTTTTGCTAGGTAAGTACCTGTTTGGTAGTTGACTGTTGACTTTTATAAACGTGTTTCAAAGGCACTTATCTTTTCCACATAAGTATATGTTTTTCTTCTTTCTATTTCTTAGAAATTATTTTTAGGTTTGAATGAGAGTTTGCCCAGGTGCATGTATTATCTAGCTGTCTACAAACTGTAGTCTGTAATTTTCGAATCTTAATGAGATCTTGGTATAAGACCACCCATTGTTTTATTTTATGAATGTTACATAAAGGGTACGTATCAGAATCCCGAATTTTAAAAGACCGAATTTTAAAATACCGATGGACGAAATCCCGAAAATTGAAACGCCGAATGGTTGTTTGACCGAAAGTTTAAAATCCCGAAAGTACATTTGCCCGAAAGTTTAAAATACCGAAATACCAAAATGACGAAATTGTCACCGTTTCCGAGAAAAACGATTTTTTGTAAACCTAACGTAAAAACACTTAAAAGTTGCCTAGCAAGCAGCACGCATGCAGCAGGCATGCAGCAAGCATACAGCAAGCATGCAGCAAGCATGCAGCAAGCATGCAGCAAGCATGCAGCAAGCATGCAGCAAGCATGCAGCAAGCATGCAGCAAGCATGCAGCAAGCATGCAGCAAGCATGCAGCAAGCATGC
The DNA here is from genome assembly GCA_950022955.1 of Xestia ashworthii. Taxonomy (NCBI): domain Eukaryota; kingdom Metazoa; phylum Arthropoda; class Insecta; order Lepidoptera; family Noctuidae; genus Xestia; species Xestia ashworthii. Next base: position 21,941,031 of record OX465562.1, read on the forward strand.
AGCAAGCACGCAGCAGTCATGCAGCAGGCATGCAGCAGGCATGGTTTCTGTCACGGCTCCGGTGCTGCGGGGCTCCGGCGGTCACACGCGAGCTTATCGTCGCAGAGGGTTTTAACACTCACCACCGCAGCTTCGGCTTGCTGGCCGCCTGAAGCCGGCCAGCCTCAGCCGCGGCGGCGAGTGTTAAAGCCACCTGCTCCTCCGCTCGCGGCCCGCCTCGCCCCTCCGCGCCTACGCGGGCTTAAATTACACTCTAGGGGTAGGGCAGAAAAGACTACGTGGAGTCGGTTCTGCAGCGATTCATTTCTGTCACAAAATTTGTGCCTCTATATGTCACCGTAAAATTGTCAAATGTCACTCTCTAGCGATATTGTAAACTCTCGAATTATTGTCAACTGAAAATACGGAAGTATCTCTGCCCCCATAATCGGGACTTGGGGCACCCCCCCGTTAGGTTAGTTAGGTTCCCTTTAAACCCTGCACTCGGAAATAGGGGCCCCGCCAAGCGGGGCTCCGTCGACTACGCTTTTTAGGGGCATATAATACGGCTATTAAATAAAAGTTTTCGTCCATTCGGGATTTCGTCCATTCGGGATTTCATCCATCGGTATTTCGTTCATTCGGGATTTCGTCGATTCGGGATTTCATGCATCGGTATTTCATGCATCGGTATTTCATCCATCGATATTTCGTCCATTCGGGATTTCGTCCATTCGGTAATTCGTTCATTAGGGGTTTCGTCCTTTCGGGAATTTGAACATCGGTATTTTGTGTTTCGATATAACGACTATCGGTATTTAAAACTTTCGGTATTTTGAATTTCGATGTTTTGGACGTCGGTATTTCAATCATAGGTATTATGAACTTTCGGGATTATGATACGTACCCTACATAAATGATGTAGGTACATAATAATAGTACATTTTGATACAAGTGAAGAAAGATTGTTATTGTATGTCGAGGCAGAATTAACACACGAGCCGAAGGTGAGTGTGTTTTTAAGCCAAGAACTGCAATAACATATGTCCACGTGCATCAAACGACGTTTATCAATACAGTTTTGAAGAAATAAAATAAAAGAATGAAAAATATTTGTGTCATGAATTATTACGAGACTATTTTTTCCGCTCTTTGCTTTCGCCAGATTGAAGGTGAAGCAAAGGTATGATAATAAATGAAGCCGTAATACAGCCTAATATAAAAAAATGTTTTTTTTTTTAATTTTTGAATTTAGAACACAAATAAAACGTTAATTTGTTTATAAAAGTAAATATTAGTTATAAATAATTTGGACTAAGTACCTATAGGTATAGTTATCTGTGGCAATTTTACTTTCCGCACACGTGTGGAAAAAATATCAAAAACGCACGTGTGTGAAATACACTGCATTTTGAACCTAATTCTAGTGCGAAAAGAACCAGTTTTCGAGGAAGTGTATTGAAAAAAACTTTCCCGCCTTAGGGATTTCCCCTGTTTCTCAAACAGCCAGAACCGAACCTACTTGTCGGCCATTTAGTTTTAGGGTTCCGTAGTCCTGACACCCTTAGTCGTAGCCGTAGTCCTAGCCCTTATCGTTTCGTCATGTCCGTCCGTCTGTACTTTTTTTTCGGATGGGAAGTCATCTAATGGCTTCTCCCACTCTTGGTGGAGCGGGAGGGTGTCAGACTTTTACTGACTAAAACCCATCCATGTTCCTTCCTCGCCCTTTATGTTCTGGGGCCACGGTATCTCTTTCGAACAGTCCCGCAGCCCCGGCTGGCTGTCCGTCTGTCTGTCCGCGGTTTTGCTAAGAGGCGATTAAACTGTAATTTTGTAGGCTTGTATAAATAAATTACGCCGACTAAGGGGTCCACCCTTTATAGCAGAACTTTTAATGTCATAATATTATTTTGCATACCAGCTGATAGCATAAACTTCATTTGGCAGAAAATTGTTTGGCAGATACTCATTTATCATACGTTCAAACTCATAATTTTGTAAGCCAGAATCATCTTTAGGCATAAATTTCATATGCATATGATTTAAAAGTAGAACCATCTTATCGCAGAAAGTTCACAGTCAGAATCGTCTTTTGGCATAATTTTCTTATCGATAGTCTTTAAAGGCAGAACTATCATATCTCAGAAAGTTTACAGTTAGAATTATCTTTTGGCATACATTTCATATGCATAATAATGGAAAGACTCATCTATCAAATCACAGAAAATTCATAAAGTCAGTTGATTGTGAACACTTGGTTTTTATTTCCCAGTAAGAAGCAGGCAAACATGCAAACGAGCATATATCGTGCATGTAGCAAACATGCAGTATGCAAGCAAGGATGAAGCATGTAAGCAAGCATGCAGCATGCAAGCAAGCATGCAGCACGCAGCATGCAAGCAAGCATGCATCATGCATGTAGCAGGCATGCAAACATCTAAACAAGCATATACCATGCATACAGCAAGCATGCAGCAGTATGCAAACAAGCATACAGAATGCATGCAAACAACCATGCAGCATGCAAACAAGCATGCAGTATGCAACATGCAGCAGACATGGTTTCTGTCATGGCTTCGGCGCTGCGGCGCTACGGCGGTCCCACGCGAGTTTATCGTCGCAGTTGGGTTTAACGCTCACCACCTGCTCCTCAACTCGCGGCCCGCCTCGCCCCTCCGCGCCTACGCGATTTTAAATTACACTCTAGGGGTAGGGCAGACAAGACTACGTGGAGTCGGTTTTGGAGCGATTCTGTCAATCAAAATCTGCCATGTAAAAGTATGCCATTCCAAATTCGGACATAGGTATAAACATTCAGCCAATCAATAAGTATATTTAAAAAAATATATGCCTTTCATATATTCGTTTAAAGAAAATTATGCCAAGTCTGTTATGCTAAATGAATTTCGGAGCAACAAGATTCTGCCAGATAGATGGAACCCCCGACTAAGTGGTTAATTAAATTTTAAAAAAAATATTTTTTGGCGTAGCTCCCCTACGGGTTCCATCTATCTGGCAGAATCTTGTTGCTCCGAAATTCATTTAGCATAACACACTTGGCATAATTTTCTTTATACGAATATACTAAAGGCATATTTTTTTTTAAATATACTTATTGTTTGGCTGAATGTTTGTATGTCCGAATTTGGAATGGCATACTTTTAGATGGCAGATTTTATTTTGACATAATTACCTTTGGCAGTGTTCAAATTTCGCATAATTTCGTTTAGAATAATGTTTATTTAGAACGACGATTATTTGTTATAATTTCACTTGGCATACTATGAAGATTGCAGAATTCCATTTGGAATAATTTTATTTGGCATTATTGCCATTTTTCAATGCCACAAAATAGCATTTTTAACCTTAATTTAAAATTAAAATATTATCTTAAAAAGTCAAAATATTGTGCTAGAAAAGTTAGTGACAGAAACGAATCGCTCCAAAACCGACTCCACGTAGTCTTGTCTGCCCTACCCCTAGAGTGTAATTTAAAATCGCGTAGGCGCGGATGGGCGAGGCGGGCCGCGAGTTGAGGAGCAGGTGGTTGTAACACTCGCCGCCGCGGCTGAGGCTGGCCGGCGAAGCCGGCCAGCATGCCGAAGCTGCGGTGGTGAGCGTTAAACCCATCTGCGACGATAAGCTCGCGTGGGACCGCCGTAGCCCCGCAGCGCCGGAGCCGTGACAGAAACCATGCCTGCTGCATGTTGCATACTGCATGCTTGCTTGCATGCTGCATGATTGCCGCATGCTTGTTTGCATGCTGCATGCTTGCTGCATGTATTCTGTATGCTTCGGCATGCTGGCCGGCTTCGCCGGCCAGCCTCAGCCGCGGCGGTGAGCGTTAAACCCATCTGCGACGATAAGCTCGCGTGGGACCGCCGTAGCCCCGCAGCGCCGGAGCCGTGACAGAAACCATGCCTGCTGCATGTTGCATACTGCATGCTTGCTTGCATGCTGCATGATTGCCGCATGCTTGTTTGCATGCTGCATGCTTGCTGCATGTATTCTGTATGCTTGTTTGCATGCTGCTGCATGCTTGCTGTATGCATGGTATATGTTTGTTCAGATGTTTGCATGCCTGCTGCTGCATGCTTGCTGTATGCATGGTATATGCTTGTTCAGATGTTTGCTTGCCTGCTGCATGCATGGTGCACGCTTGCTTGCATGCTGCGTGCTGCATGCTTGCTTGCATGCTGGATGCTTGCTTACATGCTTCATCTTTGCTTGCATATTGCATGCTTGCTACATGCACGATACATGCTTGTTTGCATGTTTGCCTGCTTCTTACAGAGAAATAAAAACCAAGTGTTCACAATCAACTGACTTTATGAATTTTCTGTGATTTGATAGATGAATCTTTCCATTATTATGCATATGAAATGTATGCCAAAAGATAATTCTGACTGTAAACTTTCTGAGATATGATAGTTCTGCCTTTAAAAACTATCGATTTGAAAATTATGCCAAAAGATGATTCTGACTGTGAACTTTCTGCGATAAGATGGTTCTACTTTTAAATCTTATGCATATGAAATTTATGCCTAAAGATGATTCTGGCTTACAAAATTATGAGTTTGAACGTATGATAAATGAGTATCTGCCAAACAATTTTCTGCCAAATGAAGTTTATGCTATCAGCTGGTATGCAAAATAACATTATGACATATAAAGTTCTGCTATAAAGGGTGGACCCCTCCCCTACAGGTTCCCTATCCATTTGCATAAAATTTTAAGACATAATATAACTTAGCATAATTTTGTTTGGCATAATTATATTTTCGCATAATATAATTACGCATAACAGCTTACGCATAATTTTTTAAGCATAATTTCTCTAACCATAATAATGATTAAGCATAATATTCTAAAGCATAACTTTTTTAAGCATAATATCCTTAAGCATAAATTTATTTACGCATAATGATATTAAAACATATTTTTATAGGTATAACAATGAAATAATTATTAACACCTAGAATATTAGACACTATACACGTTTATACAATATTTCTGTAATGAAATTTGTAGGCACTTGATATTGTAGGTAGAATAGAAATTATTTTTTTATTTTTCTAAGTAGACGGTGGTGTCAGGTAATATATAACATATTAATATAATATAACGTATTGAACAATTTTGTGGGTTTATTTTTCGCTGTAGGAAGCATGAAGCAAGCAAGCATACAGCATGCAAGCATGCATACAGCATGCAAGCAAGCATGCAGCAAACAAGCAAGCATGCAGCATGCAAGCAAACATGCAGCATGCAAGCAAACATGCATCATGGAAGCAAGCATGCAGCATGCAGCATTCAAGCGAGCATGCAACATGCAGCAGGCAGGGTATCTGTCACGGCTCCGGCGCTGCGGGCCTCCGGCGGCCCCACGCGTCCGAATCGTCGCAGACGGCTTTCGCTCACCACCGCAGCTCGCTCGCAGCCGCCTGCTGCTCAGCCCGCGGGCCGCCTCACCCCTACGCACCTACGCGATTTTAAATTACACTCTAGGGGTAGGACAAACAAGACTACGTGGAGTCGGTTTTGCAGCAATTCGGTTCTGTCACTATTGTTGCACAGCATATTACATTTTTACACAACTAATATATTCTTCAGATAAAAGTTATCTCGCAATTGAAAAATCGTTTAAGTTACATAATGTTATGTATAATAAATCATTTGCATGAAAATTGTTTTTGTTATTTACATTAATTGTATGCCTAAATATTATTATGCTAATAGTCATATATTAATTGTATGCCTAAATATTATTATGTTAATAGTCATTAGGCCTACTAACGTTATGCGAATCAAATTTATGCCAAAACAAATTAGTCTTTATGATGATTATGCCAACATAAAATGTATGCCTAAAAAAAATATGCCGAAGTATTATTATGCCAAAACAAAATGTGCCAAAATCGTTATGCCGAAGTATATTAGGACAAAGAACATTATGCGAAAAGAAGGGATCCCCCCCTACATTGTGAAGTGGGGATGATTTTTTCTTCGTTGTCTTTCCCATCGTGTGTTGATGAAGTACTTGCTTATACAGGGTGACTGGCTCGGGACCCGCCATAGCAAATTCGCATATAGAGGAGGTCATTTGCTAATTACTGAACCTTACTTTCCCTAGTCAAAGTTTTATAGTTTAGGAGATATGTCAATTTTTATACTTTATTGAAATTTTTCCAAAATTTGCCCTTCAAGCAACCATAACTTTTTTTTGCTTGATTTTTGTAGGTTTTTTTACTATTTGTTGGTAGTCATAAACATTGGTGATTAAAATACCTCGGAACTTCCCTCAAAGTAGGGTAAAAAAATAAGATAGTACGCTTTTTAAAGAAAATAATGCCAAATCAAAATCATTATGATCAAATTCAACCTCAAATTAAAAAAAAGCTACGGTGTTTCAATAATTACTTTTTATCAAAATTTGTTCTCTAGTTTATAGCCTTTCTAACAGTATCAAATTTGAATTAAAAAAGTTGCTAGTTTAAAAAAAACAATTCAGTACAGGTTTTTTGAAGCTAATTGTGCAAAGAATTTTTGCAAATTTATAACTTGGTAGGTAGAAATTCTTAGTGGATTTACATTTTTATTATTTAAAATAATTCTTTTACAATGTAAAACAGAAAAGTACCCATAGGAAATGATACCGGGAATTTAAAATCCTTTGTCCTTATTTTTTCATTGCAGGCAACTCTTTGGCCCCAGACGTAAAAGAATCAAGTGCAATGAATAAAATTAAATAAGGACAAAAGAAGAGTTTATTAAAAAAAAACAACAACAATAATTCTTGTTCAGTTATTTATAAAGATATTAAGCTTGTCTTACCATTACGGAAATGAGGAAAAGATATCAGGCATGTTTCAGAAATCGCGGGCAGCAATTCCAGCAAAATCTTAAATTTTTGCATTTGCTTTCCGATCTTTTCCTTTTTTTCTGTTTTACATTATAAAAGTATTTTTTTGAATAATAAAAAATGTAAATCCACTAATAATTTTTACCTTCCTAGTCATAAATTTGCAAAAAATACTTTGCACAATTAGCTTCAACAAACCTATACTGAATTGTTTTTTTTTAAACTATCAAGTTTTTAAATACAAATTTGGTACCGTTAGAAAGGCTGTAAACTAGAGAACAAATTTTGATAAAAAGTAATTATTGAAACACCGTAGCTTTTTTTTTAATTTGAGGTTGAATTTGATCGTAATGATTTTGATTTGGCATTATTTTCTTCAAAAAGCGTACTATCTTATTTTTTACCCTAGTTTGAGGGAAGTTCCGAGGTATTTTAATCACCAATGTTTATGACTACCAACAAATATTAAAAAAAAACACAAAAATAAAGCAAAAAAAGTTATGAATGCTTGAAGGTCAAATTTTGGAAAAATTTCAATAAAGTATAAAATTGACATATCTCCTAAACTATAAAACTTTGGCAAGGGAAAGTAATTAGCAAATTACCTCCTCTATATGCGAATCTGCTATGGCGGGTCCCGAGCCAGTCACCCTGTATATAACGGGTTAAGACTTGCATTGAAAATCTTACTAAAATATGTATAACGGGCTGCTGAGGACACTGGGTTTTTAACTTAATAAAAGAGTGACGTTCTGGGATATAAGGCTTGCATGCGGGATGAGTTCGTTATCGAAACTTCGACACTAATATTAAAAAGAGGAAAAATTTGTATATTTGTGTGTGTGTATGTTTGTAGTGAATAAACTCAAAAACAACTGCGCCGATTTCAAAAATTCTTTCACCATTGGAAAGCTACATGCACCCAGGGTAACATAGGCTATATTTTATCTCCGTACTCCAACGGGAACGGGAACTACGCGGGTGAAACCGCGTGACTTCCGCTAGTAGACCCGATTAACATCACTTCTGCTGCACAATCCTTGTAGTTTTGTGTCGCAAAAATGGCGATTCTTCATACCTGACGGGCTAGGTATGTACATTAGCTCAGTATAAATTATGTATACGGTAGGTATGCGATAATAATAAAATTAAACCACTTGACCGTTATTCGAAGCATAATTAAACAATTGAGATAGGCTGTATCTTGTTTCCTGTGCCTTTTTTCCTTACGTTTCTAGCCATATAGCTCTGTCTCGCTCTCGTGACGTCACCAGGTCAAAGAGGGGAGCACTTGCGAGTGCGCGAGCCTCTGTCTTGTTCATTGGCGTTCTTTTCCTTGCCGAAGACGGTTGTACCTAGCAGGTGAGTTTTTAAAAATTTGTAACCGTCATTATTTTTCCTTACGATCGAAAACTGAAGTTTTCGATAAGTGCTAAACTGTTTCTAGTGTTTATAATGTTTAACTGTTTTAGTGTTTTTAAATCAATGTTGTTATAATTAAATTAACGGTTTTTCCGTTCGAGTGTTGTTTATATTCACTTTTTTCCAGTGTTTTGGTGTGCGATTGTTATATAACACGTAATGGATAAAGAAATAACGTTGATTTCACAAGATGAACCGGTCGCAGGGCCTTCCCACGCTGCTCATAATAAGGAAGCTAGTACAAAACGTAAGCGTTCACATTCCAGCAGCAGTAGTAGTAGCTCTGATAGTACCAGTTCCAGTTCATCTAGTTCTTCTGACCATAGGTCAAAACATAAAAGTGCGCGTCGCCGCCGTCATAAAAAAAAGGGGGGGCAAGCACAGGCGTCGCCACCCAGAGCGTAAAGTGAAACAAACCGGCGATTTACCTAATCAGTATTTAAATAACAATGTACCAGTACCCGATGATGCCATTTCCCTCTTCGCCGAGGATGATTTCGAACAGGAAGGTAGTAGTTTTCTTAATAATTTGGGTGTTGAGATTAAGCTTAAAGAACCGGCTATTCCAAAGACTGACGCGCGTTACGTAAACATTTTAAAAGAAATTTAGGTTTTCAATAAACCGGACTGGAGTGAAGTACGTTACGCGGAAACTCAAAAGTCTTATAACCATAGCCCGGGTTTCGTGGAACTCGAGGCAAACGAGGAGATCAGACCTTATGACACACTTAAGCACCTAAGCTACTCAGAGAGAGCTTATGCTTCGTTAACTTACGGTTTATTAAAGCAAAAAGAATCCTTAAAGAAGGAACTTTGTGCTTTTATGACATGGGTCCGAGACCAGAAAGAAGAAATTAGCTTCGAGGCTATAAACCAAAAGCTTAATGATATTTTTACTTCCGGCGAATTTAGCAAGGTTTCGGCAGACCTTTTGCAAATGGTTTGTGGGCATAGGGCTGAAACAATACAAATGCGCAGAGATAGCATAACTAATGCAGTTCATGACCCGTTAGTTAAATCATCAATTCGAAAAATACCTCCATCTGAGGTCAACTTATTTAATTCCGAGCAGTTTGTGGTCGCTTTAGACAAAGTTGGTGGAATCAAAAAAGCCTTCTGGCCTGCTTCTAAATCGACTAGCTCATCTAAATCGACTTATGGCCCGGCCTCAACTTCGCAAGTTGGAAAATGGCTAATCCGTCCCTCGCAGGGACAGCATTCGGTTCCGCCCTCGCAGGGTAAGAACTATAATACTAACATGCCCTCACACGGCTATCAGAACTGTGATGTCCCTTCGCATGGTGACTTTTTTCAGCATAATATGCAATGTCCTTCGCATGGACCGGCGCGTACGTACTACAATTATCCTCAGCAGGGTAATGGCACAGTAGATAGAGGTTCCTTTCGCTCTCGCGGGGCAAGACAGAACCAAAGATACCACGCTCACCGACGTGGCAGCCATAAGCGAAGGTCATCACCTTCAGGCTTCAATGCCAAGAGAAATAAATATTGACATAAACATATTTCAAGCGGGTCAGTTATCGAATTTCGTCGATCATTGGAGGGAAATGCAAGCACCAGAATTTCTTGTTCGAATAATTCAAGGGTACCGTATACCCTTTCAGAAAAAACCTCCGTTAATTATGCCCAAATTCAACAACAAAGCGTTTCACACACCAGTGTCGAACGAAATGACTTTAATCATTCAAAACATGTTGAATCAGGGAATTCTAGAAATTGTAAGTCCAACTCCAAGTTTCTTATCCACCCTCTTCCTGGTACCAAAGAGCGATGGATCGGCCCGACCGATATTCAATTTAAAAGCTCTAAACGAATTCGTGCTGACCACCCCATTCAGTCTGATAAATGTATTCAGAGTCCCAGATTTCATTCAGCCCAAAGATTGGATGTGCAAGCTGGACATTTCCCAGGCGTACTTTCACCTGAACATAGCAAAGCCCCACAGGCGCTTCCTACGCCTTATTTACAACAAACAACTTCTGCAAATGACCTGCCTTCCATTCGGTCTCAGCACGGCCCCAAAAACTTTTGCCAGTTTGACAAATTGGATTGCCCAAGTAATGAGAAGCAAAGGTGTGAGAATATTGGTGTTTCTCGACGACTTTCTCTTGGCCCACCAAGACCCAGAAATTCTCGCAAGCCATGTGACCCTTCTAGTAAAAACATTAAAATATCTGGGGTGGCAAATAAATTTCCAAAAATCCATCTTAACACCAAAGAAATCTCTGGTTTATCTGGGCGTGCTGTGGGATCCTTGGCTAAACCTCAAATGTTTACCAAAGGAAAAAGTAAATTCACTGATGGAGAAAATTCGCCACATCATAAGTCTTGGAAAAGCAGACTTAAAAAAGTTGCAGAGCGTGATAGGGGCACTAAACTTTGCGAGTTTTGTCGTTCAAAGAGGGAGACTGCATTATCGAGCACTATTGAAATTCGTAAACACTCTAGATGTAAACAATTCTGCCAAGGTATACTCTGTACCTGCAGATGCAATGGGCGACCTACAGTGGTGGACCCAGAATTTGCAACATCCATCAATTCTACACCACGCACCAGTGACTCATTTTATCACGACGGACGCGTCCGACTTAGGCTGGGGCGCCCAGATAGACAATCAGTCTCTAAGGGGAACTTGGTCTCAACACGAGAAAAATGGGCACTGCAACGTAAAAGAGATGTTGGCAATATTGAAGGTTTTTCAAAGTCATTCCATATATCTGAGCCAATCTACAGTCACCATACAATGCGACAATCGCACGGTAGTAGCGTATCTCCGTCACGAAGGGGGGACAAAATCCACGCAATTGATGGACATAACCTACGACTTGTTTTGCTTGATAGATCAGTACCAAATTCAAATCAACGTGCACTACATTCCGGGGAGGTACAACAACCATGCCGACCACTTATCACGGTTTCGCCAGGTCCCCGAATGGCATCTGTTGCCCGAAGTCACAAAAACGATATTCCTAAAATGGGGCATTCCTCAAGTGGACCTGTTTGCCTCCAGCAACGCCCACGTAGTCCCTCATTACGTATCGAAGGATCAGAACGACAAACAAGCTGTAGCCCACGACGCGTTCTCGGTTGCTTGGACCTTCAATCTGGCATGGGTGTTCCCGCCCCCGTTTCTGATACCCAAAGTTCTGAGCTACCTCAATCAGGCATCGGGAATTTATTTACTGATAGCACCGAGGTGGGAAAAAGTGTTTTGGCGCGGCGATCTCAAAGCTCGGGCTTTAGCCCCACCTTTCACAATACAGAACCTGGACAAAGTATTAATCGATGTGACAACAGGACTACCACCACCTCGTGTCCAGGATCTTGTGTTGGAAATATGGAAATGTGGTGGTGGACGCATCATTTAGGTGATTGGGATAACTCTCAAATAGATCTATTGTAGAGTTCTTGGCGCGCTTCCACCCTTAGAACTTATAAGCCTGCGTGGGACCGCTGGGTCTCATGGTGTAAAACTAAGCATGTTAACCCTAAGAACCCTTCAGGTTCTTACCTGGCTCGTTTTCTGGCTGATCTGCACATGCAATATAAACGGTCTTATAATACAATAATGTTACATAAGTCCGTGGTCTCCACCCTTTGCAATGTAAATAATTCAGGAGTTTTAAGTAATCACGTTTTGGTAAAACACATTTTGAAATCGATTTCAATTAAAAAACCTATTGATTCCAAGTTACCCATATGGAATATTGATGATTTTGTTTCTTTTCTTAGCAATAGAACAATAAATAATGAAAATATTTTTGATGTATCGAGTCAAGCTGCTGCCCTTTTAGCACTCTGTTCTGGTAGGCGTATTCATGATTTGACCCTCCTTATGACTGATAAAGATAATTATTTAAAATCACCAGATCACGATTTTATAACTTTATGGCCTGCCTTTGGGTCTAAGACTGATTCATCTGACCATAGGCAATCAGGTTGGAGATTATATAAAAATAACGATGATAGGAATTTAGATCCGGTATACTGGGTTGAACGGACCGAATCACTGCTTTCCATTAGACGCCAGGAAGCAATTAATGTCATAACTTGTTTATTACAACAAGAGGTGCAGCTCGTGCGGCCTCACGAACGGTTATTGCATGCTGGATAAAAACTCTGATGCGTCAGGCAGGCATTGTTGCTACTCCTGGAAGTATCCGGTCCGCTGTTGCTTCTAAGAATTGGTTGGACAACTTCCCCATAGAAGATATTATGGCTCGGGGCAATTGGAGGTCCTCTAATACTTTTATTCGATTTTATAAGCGACAAGTTTTGGATACTTCTAGGAGTAACAGTATTACCATTCTATTTAATCCAGTGAATTAAGTACCTAGCTAGTTGATTTAATATTTAATTTAATTGTTTCTGTTTTGTAATACAATGCATTTTCTATTACATTCTCAGTCTTATTTCTCGATCTATCCCTACACATTGGCGTTCGTCGTGAACGTCACCAGGCGATAACAGACACATCTCAATTGTTTAATTATGCTTCGAATAACGGTCAAGTGGTTTAATATCGGCGTTTTACCTGAAATAAAACGCTTATTAAACTACTTACCTTATTCGAAGCATAATAGTAATTTCTGCCTGGTGACAAAGTCAATCATCCAATGAACAAGACAGAGGCTCGCGCACTCGCAAGTGCGCTCCCCTCTCTGACCTGGTGACGTCACGAGAGCGAGACAGAGCTACATGGCTAGAAACGTAAGGAAAAAAGGCACAAGAAACAAGATACAGCCTATCTCAATTGTTTAATTATGCTTTATAAGCGTTTTAATAGGTACATAATGTGAGTAGTGTTATGATTTATGGAATTGCAACAAATTGTACCTACCGTTGTGAAAACATTTATTTATTTATTAAAACTTTATGCACAATAGTGCGATTCTTACAAAAAAAACTTGTATTTAAAAAAAAACTTGGCAAAAAGTTGTAACTTTGACCCCCCATATCTCCGTAACTAGAAGGTTCCCAGGTATGGCGTAGAACAAAAAAATGATCGCAATAATGAGGAGAACAAGTGCCTTTCGGCTTCGTGAAGAGGTGTTTTACACCCTTTATAGTTAAATAGCTAGGTGTAGGTTTTTGTTAATTTTAATTAGTGTTTAAGGAAACATCAACAAGTGAAAAGCCTAAAAAAAAAAAAAATTGGATGGACTCAGGTAGATCTTAAGTTACTAATATAAGCTTAGCTTAGCTCCAATGATGGAGCACGGTCGTAGTTTTATTTTTTTCTTTTAAATCAATCAAACAATTAATAAAATGTAAATAAGAGCGCGGACCCCCACGTCTGCGGTAGAAAACTAATTATAAACACAGTGACGGACGGGAAACTACGGAACCCTACACTGCGCGTGGCCCGACACGCTCTTGGCCGGTTTTTTTTTATTCAGCCACTACCTATTTTTCATTTTCATCATTAAAATAACTTTATGTTATTTCAATTTTACATGGCGCCGCTGTAAATTGAGGGGCTGTATAGAAAGTTGGAACATGGTTCAGTAAAAATTTGAAAATATAACTAGTTTTTTTTAATAATTTGACAGCTGTCAGTTGTGATTCTCCGTAGTAGGGCTGAAAAGTATTACTTTCAACCCACTCCTCAGGCAACTTTAGACCTACTTTCCGAGCATGAGAAGTGAAAAAAAATTTTTCGATAAACACCTACTACAATAATGTTTGCCTCTGAACTTGTGTCAAAATCGAAGTGAAATGTTAAATAAATAATTCCAGGGCTACCTACGAAAGAGATATCGTGGAGCCGGAACATAAAGGGCGAGGAAAGAACATGGATGGGTTTTAGTCAGTAAAAGTCAGACCGCTCCCGCCCAGAGTGGGAGAAGTTATATGATGAATAAGTAGTATGATTACCCATCCGAAAAAGAAAGTGTTAAATAAATACCTAATACAAAAAAATACCCTTATCAGTAGCTCCTTATGAGGTACGCCCAGTAGTCAACGTACATAGTCAAACTTGGATCATTAAAAACTAATAATATTGTCTTATCGATATTGACCTTACCACATTTATAATGATGAAAACACAAATAACAAAAACAGTTTGCGCGGCGTCGTTGACGAGATACTATTGTTTCTACATATTAGCTATTATTTTGCCGAAATAATGCTTCGGCATATTTTAATTTTAAATGGGTTTTGCGTGTTTTTGGCGGCAAGTTTTTCTATTGTTGTTCCTGGCCCTAAATACCCGCCTACGAAGGGGGCAATATGGCCAAGACCCCATGAACAAGTAAAATCAGATACTTATTTTGAGTTCACACCGGATACTTTAACTATTACGGTAAGTTTAAAAGTCTTGCATTTTTTTAAATTAATAAATAAGTAATCATGATCGATCGATTGTGTTCGTCATATTTGGATATTCTATTTTTATTTTATTTTTAAATTTAGCTGCATCCGATTAGACTAGAAGCTGACCCCAACATAGTCAGGAAAAGGATCAATTAGTTGATGATATCATTGTGTACATACAGCTACTTTTATGCTTTTGCTTATATCCGAGTAATGTCGAGGCAATTACCGTAATGGACTCTATACACACCAAACCGGTGATTCTGGTGTGAAGAATGTAATATCCACCCTGATATGACCTCAACATTATTATTTTTCATTATAGTTTGTTCCTCTTGCTTAATTAAAAGCCCCGCCATACCTAGGTACTTGATAACTGGATAAACGTTAGTTCGTTGATGATTCAATGCACTAATCAAACATCGCTGTTTTTTTGTGCTTTAGATGGTCCGATTGCAAAAAAAAACCCCGAAGTTTTTGTTTAATTTGAATAAATATGTGCTAAACTACTACTATTTGTACCTATACTTACATATAAACTTGGGAATTTACCGTAGTAACGATTACCTATTTATATAAAAAACTTTTGACGTGAAAAATTTTTTTTCGATGAACACCGGCTGGGCGCACGAAAATGTGTCACACCGTTCCGATCCGGCGATCAACGCCCATGGACCTAGAAACTAAAATTTGTAACAGTGGTTCCCTTTATAATGTAGACAAAGAATAAGGAAGGATTTTTTGAAATTCAACCTCGAAGGGGATCAAATGATTAATTAGGGGATGAAAGTTTGTATGAAAGTCCGTCAGTTTTAAAGTTAGTATAAATTTTGTGTTTAGGCTGGCGATTGAAAATTAATTTATACGTGTCTCAGCGTTTTTGATACATACAAAGGGTACAAAAAGAGTATGAATCTGTGTATGGAAAGGCCTTAATTTTCAAAGTAAAAATCACAAAATTTATTATCTAAGCGTATGGTTAGAAGCTCGTGTGTTGTTAGAATTTCAATCAAAGGGTGGGGCTGCGGGACTCGGGGCTGCGGGACTGATCGAAACAGATACGGAAAACAGAAACAGATGCGGCCCGGGACCATAAAGGCTCCTATTTATACTATGATAAAGGGCGAGGAAGGAACATGGATGGTTTTTAGTCAGTAAAAGTCTGACACTCCCTCCCGCTCAGCCCAGAGCGGGCGTAGTTATTTGATGATTTCCCATCCGTAAAAAGAATAAAAAAAGAGATTGAAAAGGGAGATGAAATTTTGTTTTTTAAGTTGAAATCGCTAATTCATAAAAAAATGACGTTATCACGTAAAATTATCGTCCGTAAACCGACTTTACAGTAAACCATTTTTTTAACAGGAAAAAGGACAAACATGCGAATTATTAAAAGCTGCGATAGAACGGTATACTAATATTCTGCAGAAAATATATATTGTGGCGGATACACATTCGAAGAAGCTTACGAATAATGTTAATGATATTAAAACTGATGTCAACTACCAAGGAATTTTGCAAGAACTACAAATTAACCTGACAGAACCATGCGAAACTTACCCGCACTTGGATATGGATGAAAAATGTGAGTTTTAAGGGTTTTTTTATGCATTGTCAAACATTCTGAAAACCTGTTTGTAATGCGTTTACAAAAAAAAAATCTAGCCACCTCACTCATGTCAGCTCCAGCTGACTAACAGTCACAGAGTACACAGTTTAGTCGGGTCGTAAAATTTTTTTGTAATCGTAATATTTTTTTGTACCGTAGGTATATTTTAGTAGAATTCAGTGCACCTTCGTAGTCTGTCAGTAGAACTAAAGTTTATAACTAGCAAAACTTTTATGATGACCCTGAGCTAATTGCCGGAATCTGGATATGTGCCCAGTTGACTCTCTATAAAATATGTTTTCTTTCTTTCTTTCTTTCTATTACATGAGACTTGATGAGACAGACTCCCGAATACCGAAACGTCAGTCAAAATTTCTGGGTTGCTTAATATTTTAGCAGTCACTTTTGAGTATCTGTTAAGGGGGAAGCGTCAGGTAAGCCCGCGAAATTCAAGTTTTGTTATGTTTTTTGCAATTTGTAGGCCAGTGGTAGGTTGTATGAAGTTAAAAATATCGTTCGCCACTGTATAACGTATGTAGTTACAGAATTATAATCACTAAAATCATCAATACAACCCTCTAAGTTCATATAATTCAAGGAACGACTTTCGCTTTGATAAATCGTTCCTTGACTTATATGAACTTAGAGGGTTAGTTGTAGTACAAGTGCGACTGAGTGACGTTTCAGTATTCGGAGGTTATACATATTATGGGTTAAACGTGAGTGTATACTGTTTACAGGTACCCATGTACCGTGCCCATGTATAAGTAATAAGTACCTATGCGTAATAAAGATTATCTACCTCACCCTCCGGGGATTACCAGCTTGATGTTATTTTGCTGAGCAGATTCTTATTTGAGACAAACTGCAATTTTATTATTAAGGCATTGACGTTAACATAATTATACCTAATCGTAATGTTTCGAAAAATCTGTTTACTAACGAGCTAAGATATTCCAAGTAGTGACGATAACATTGTGACCTCAAGAGATACTCCACAACTTATTAATCGAATGCATATTTTTATAAATTAAACCAGGACTTAGTAACTAAAACGTTAGGTTACGCAGTCATTACTGGCCCGCGACTGGGCGAAGAAAGAAACAGGAGAGGCCTCATGTCTTTCTAGGTATACTTCTCTTGCGTTACCCCGTACCAACTACAGCTTTGAGCGCCAACTCCATTAAATTAAATAAATCAGCAGCAATAGATCTTAAGGTGACGCAGATGCAATTAAAACATGGATAAAACCCACTTTTATAAAAATGGTAATGTTATTTGAACCGAAAAGGCCAATGGTTTGTATGTCATAAATATATATTTTTTTTTTTCAGACAGCCTTGATATCGCGGCCGTGTCGACGCTCACCAGTGCCTCAATATGGGGCGTTCTAAGAGGACTTGAGAGTTTCGCACAGTTGTTCTACATTTCTGATGGATACAAAGTAAGACTGGGAGCCCGATCATCATCAGCCTATAAATGTTTCCACTGCTGGCCTATAATGCCTATAATGCGCCTGCCTGGGTTCAAACCCACGACTAACTGGTTGTACCACCGCTGCTCCAAGCCCAATTAATTATTTTAAATAATCAATAATTAATGTGCATCTGTCTTGTTGGATAAGTGGTTGCAAACTGGTCAGCTGCCGAGATTGAGCTCTTGGGTTCGATTCCCAGGTCCGGCAAATTGTCTTTGTGTTTTTACTCAGGAATTTCTCTGTAGTATCTCGTAGTTTGAATTTGTGCCCAGGTGGTGTCAGTAGGCTCGCCCCTATTACAATAACTGGTGAAATGATGAGTGTACGTACTATAGGCTCACCTCTTCGGAGATTACAGGCGTAATGTACGGTCAGACCAGCTATTTGGTTCACATTTTACAATGTTGTAAAGTGTTAACCAAATAGCTTGTCCGACCGTACATGTGTGTATGCAGTGACTTTCAGCCACAAACAAACAGCATTATTTCTTAAAACTAATCAAAAATAAACTTGACTTGCAGAGCGTGGTCATCAACACAACGCAAATCGTTGATTACCCTAAATACACTCATCGGGGACTTCTCATTGACACGTCAAGACATTATCTATCTGTATCAACTATATTCAAGATGCTGGACGCCTTGGAAGCGAACAAGATGAATGTGTTACACTGGCACATCGTCGATGACCAGAGTTTCCCTTACCATAGCGATGTCTTTCCTCAGTTGAGGTACTGCACTATTTTTTTTATTATCATGCCTCACAACACAACTCACAGATTATATCCCATTCTTTCAGTGCAAGCACTCACTTTTATAATTACATAATAGTCAGTCACCTACTCAATTCGGTAACATCGTCATCATCATCATAATTCAGCACCCACTGCTGGGTATAGGCCTCTCTTTTTTTCTGACACACACGTCCCTCTTCCAGGTGTTTCCGACGACTTATCATCTTTCCAAATGATTTTGAATGAACTTTTATTTAAATGTTTGACTTGAAATTTTACCTCATTTTATTTTCAGTAAAGCTGCATTCGATCCTACCTTGATATATACTACAGCAGTCATCAACCAGATCGTGGAATACGCGAGATTTAGGGGCATACGCGTCCTACCTGAATTTGATGTGCCAGGTACTGTTTTTTTATTTCCGCCTGTATGTACGTAACCAAACGTCGATCATCAGCCTATTCTATTCCACTACTGGGAATGGGTTTCCAATTTTGTTTATCATTTGCCTTCTGACCAATCTTTTAAGAATGAGTTCAGATTATCACACCAGCGTTTCTTGAGCCTGCCTCGGTTACGAGCTGGCCGTCTTCGGGTACTCGCTGATGTGACTATCTTTGCCCATCTATCCGGTTTCATCCTAGAAACATAACCCGCCCATTCCAATACCATTTTATAAATCGCAGGGTTTTAAATAAATATGGGACACAATCGATACTTCAGTAATTTCACAGGGGTGTCCATGTTCGGAGTTGAGCCACAGATTGAGCGATGCTCAAAACACAGATTTATGATCATTTTAAGAAAATTTAATAGTTTTACATGTTAAAATAACGAAAACACTAACATTATCAATATTTTATAGGACACACAAGTTCCTGGGGCATTGCGTACCCCAGTATCCTGACCTCATGCTACAGAGGTAGCGAAATTGTAGGCTTGGGGCCGATGGACCCAACGAATGATATGACCTACAAAGTGGTTGGTGAGCTGTTCCGTGAGGTCCAAGATCGCTTCCCTGACAAGTATTTCCATGTTGGCGGTGATGAAGTCGAACTAGACTGCTGGTAACTTCCTCTTACTTTAATTTTCTTTTTTATTAACCCGTTACGTCCGTTCTAAATCTCCCTATATTGTGCGATCTCAGCCCATGTTGGCGCCGCAAACAAGATCCAGATCAAGTGGCCTTGCTATAGTTAGGTCTTAATTTAAACTGCAATGTAATAGGTATTAGGTACTATCCTATAAAATGTTAATTGGTGAACCTCCTCCTATAAACTCGGAAAGATTTAAATGAAACTTCCTAAATAATAGTCAATAATAATACTAGCCACTTAAAGGGATGATTTCACCAAATAAATTAAGTTAACTTTTCAGGAGCTCAAATTCCGTGATTAGACAATATATGGAGAACCACAATATGACCCACACTAGCGAGCTACATACACTCTTCATGAGCAAAGTTATACCGCTGCTTGGAGAGAGGTCGAAACCCATTGTATGGCAGGTATGCGTTGATTTAACTTAAGTAAGTAGGTACTGTTGCACTGCCTTCTCTCTGCCTTTGTTAATTGTTAGGATTACCCAATTAGCTAGTGTTTCCACCCCATAGGGAATAATACATTGTTATCCAAGGGGTGAAAGTAACTTATTTAGTCCCGAGACGGGGTTTGGCGCCCAAGCGTAGCGCGGGCGCTAATAGCTCGAGGGACTAAATAAGTCTTTAACCCGAGGTAAACACTGTGCTTTTCATTACGAATACAAGGAAAATAAAAACAAAAACACGAAACCACTCGAAAAAAAATGAAGATCGGATTGCCGCTTTCCCGCCTATTTTGTTTTTTTTTTTCTGTGGCCGGCTATTCAGCCTTTATTTTCACTATCGTCACTGAAAAAATAGTAAATATTTTGCCCAAATTTTTGTTATTTTAAAGAAATATTTGTAACTAAATTATAACTAAGTTATTTAAAATAATTATAATCTTTAATTAAGACTGAATTTTATGTTATTTCAATTTTACATCGCGCTGTAATTTACAGGCTGTATAGAAGTCGGAACATGGTTCAATAGAAATGTGAAAATAGAACTAGATTTTTTTTTAATAATGTGACAGCTGTCAGTTTAAAGTGATTCTCCCTAGGGCTGAAAAGTATTACTTTCAGCCCGCTCCTCAGGCAACTTCAGACCTACTTTCCGAGTATGAGTAATGAAAAACACATTTAAAGTAGTGTGCGTGTGTGTAATCACGTGCCGAAGTACAGTGCCAAGATGAGAACTCGGTCTCTATCTAGTACTCGGGAGGTGCACTCAGTTGATTTCACTGACTCTGCTGCCGCGCCACGGTACTCGAGGCGAATTAAATGTCTACAGTCACCTCATCAGCGCCCAATTAGTTGCCATCTTACAAATATTATAATATTTTGTATGAAATATCAAAGAAGTGGCGCAACGACCGCGATGCGACCGCGCCACACCACCGCCCGACGCCTCTTGTATTTGTCCAGCGCCTAAGTTCGTATGAAAAAACGACCGTGCTGTTTCCTCTTAAGGCGATTATAATGTTTGTTATCGTAATGGGTAATGTTAACTTTTCTTTTGTGCATGTTTTACGTTTGACCATTTTTATGTAATTGCAGGAAGTTTTTGATGAGGGTGTATCTCTGCCAAACGGCACTATCGTGCAAGTGTGGAAGAATACAGAAGCCTGGGAAATGCGGAATGTGAGTCAAATTATAGGTCTAAAAAGATTTTTCATCCCCCCATCTCGAAAAGTGTATTTTTGCTCTTCGATATTTTTAGCCGTGTTGATAAAGTAAATTGAATTTAGAACATCGTGTGCACTAAGTTTGTTAATTCAAAACATCATTAAACCTATTTACTTCTACCTCCATGGTGCCGAATTTATCATACAACTTTTTTGAATTTGTTAATAACTCAGACTCGGAACCTCCTTGGTAGGTACCTATGCTTTTTTAATTTTCTTTGCGCGCGCTATTTTCTTTTCACGTGCTCTTTTCTTTAAAAACAAGAAACTTGAAAACAAGTGAAAAACCTAAAATGAGTGGTTCTAGCGACGACGAAGTTTATTTGACGACTTACAGAACTGACTGAAACTGTTAATAATGAGCAATTTTTCTTGCCTTTAGTCATTTCCTCGCTGAGGTGGGATGAAAAGTTACGTGTTGCACTCGAGTGCAAAGATTTTTCACCTCGTGCTCTTTTGATTCCCTCTCTAACGCTCAAGATTCTATGTTTTAATCACTCGCTGCGCTCGTGATTCAATTTTAGAATATTTCGCTTGGATGGTCATCCAAATTGAGAACTTTGTACTCTTGTCTATCAATTTATAACTATTTTCAACTCATACTTTGATGTGTAACTTTTTAAGCAAAAGGTCGTGAGTGAAATTTTTGAGTACGATTTTGAATGGGTATATGAGTAGAGAGAGGAAGACCATAGGAAGGATAGATGAACTTTTAGAATGATATGGCTAGAAAAGAAGTGTCTGATGAGATGACGAGAAATATACACATAGGCCATAGGGTGTAAAACACCTCTTAACGAAGCCGAAAGGCACTTGTTCTCCCCGTCATTGCGATCATTTTTTTGTTCTACACCATACCTGGGAATCTTCTAGTTACGGAGATATTGGGGGTAAAAGTTACATCTTTTTGACAAGTTTTTTTTTAAATACAAGTTTTTTACTTTGAATACCTCTAAGAACCCCGTACTATCCAATCCATCCATCAGCACAATGTTTTGAGTGCGTTACATTGAGTTATACCCCAAAACGTGATTTTTGACCCCAAAAAAAAATTTTGTTTCCCAGCAATATTTTTTCGTAAAGTTACTTAGTTTGATGTACAGAATGCTTGGTTGACGACTTCGTGATGAGGTGGTTTACACCCTGTATAGTAGTATAGAAGACATTCTGAGCCAGATCCCAAATGAATTTGCATGAGGGCAAGAGAATGATGACTTTCAAGAACTTTTAAACTTATGCTACACTTTTGACACTATAAGCAGCTGCCATGTAGTTCTTTGAAACTATGAGTTTAAAAATAGTTTTTTAAAATTCTGCCAACTAATTCTGAAACGATCTACAATTTTGAAAATTGCTTTTCAGATCCTAGTTGCCAACCACAAAGTAATTTACTCTGCGTCGTGGTACTTAGATCATATCGGAGGAGGTGGAGACTGGTGGAAATACTACGTAGTAGATCCGCGAGAAATTGTAGCAGGAAATGTGCCCAACTCAAAGGAGAGCGACATTCTGGGAGGCGAAGCTTGTATGTGGGGTGAAGTCACCGACGACCATAATGAGATAAGCAGGTAGGTTGCTGGTGCAATAATAGCGGTTCCATCATTATCTTAACTTAAAGAGTCCAATTAGATTAACTGGTGAAACTCGGCAAACCGATATCCGATATCGATATCTAAATACGATAAAGCAGGATTTTTCTAAATAGGTATTTAAAAAAAAAATGATTTTTCTTCTGCTTTAAGTAATTATTTTTATATTTCGTAAATTTGACTATGATCTCTATAGAAAAATATGAAATTTTGTGTCTGTGAAGTATATTTCTAGCTAATTACATTTACTCTGTAGACTCGGAGCGAATTTAAAAAATATTAAAAGAAATAAAAATAATCTTATTGTTAACAGGGTATGGCCCCGTGCAAGTGCAGTGGCTGAAGCGTTATGGAGCGGCTACACAAACGATCATAGAGTGGACCCGAACATGTCGAGATGGTACCGTCGAGTGAGCGAGCAAGATCATGGCGTGAGCTGCCGACTCGAAGAACATGTCTGTCGCATGAATCGTCGCGGCATTAACGCTCAGCCTCCAAATGGGCCTGGGTTTTGTATCAAATGAATTTAAAATTACTACTTGTAACATGATTATTAAATAAAAAACTGCTCAAAATCACGTATCATTGTTTCTAGTTTTCTTTTCAAAAGGACCTTAATCTAAGCAAATTATTATTAGTTCGAATAAAGAAAAAGGTGTAAGATTAATGTTCACATTTTTTATAGAGGATCAGTTTCTAAGCTCATTCTTTTCTACGACACGGCTCTAAGAATGGGTAATGGTAATGGTAAGAATGCCTTTGAATTTGAATAAGAATGCGGAGCATGCGAATTTCATACAGACGTAATACCAAAATAATTTGCAAATGAAACATTCTTAAGGTAGTATGTATTTATTTTGATTGGATAACAGAATATATAGGTTCCCAAACACATATTTTGAATGTACTCTGATTTAAACAAGAGTTATGAGAAAAATATTTTTTCTACGGAAATTTTAAATTCCTCATATCTCGTCTTTAAATCACTGTCCTTTCAAATTCAAAATATTTATTTGAGAACAAAGATAATCTATAATACAATCGAGTTATTTATACACTACGTTAAGAACATGTTTGAATTTCATATTATTTTGGTATTACTTTTGTATGAAAAACGCATGCTCCGCCGGCCCCTTAATCTTAATATACCTAATTAAATCCCTGATACCATTACTAAAGTTAACTTAGGTAATGATTCGTTATGATTTATTTTCTTTTAAGGTGAAAGCCGTCTAAGGGAGGCCCGCGAAATTCAAATTTTCTTGGGTTTTTTGCAATTTGCAGGGCAGTGCTGGGTTGTATGTTGATGGAAGTACCAGTCGTGGCTGTGGGGCATATGTGGTTGCAGAATAATTTGTAGTCATCAGAATCATTGGTGCAGCCCTCCAAGTTCATGAAAGTCGAGGAACGAATTTTTCTCGGTCAAAGTCGTTCCTCGATTTTTATGAACTTTGAGGGGTGTGTTGATGATTTTGATGATTATAATTCTGTGACTGCATAAGCCGTACAGCCGTGAACGATGTTTTCATCAACGTACAGCTTGGCACTGCCCTGCAAATTGCAAAAAAACGTTGAAAAATTTGAATTTCGCGGGCTACCCTGGAGCATCAGCCTTAAGGGGGATGCTCCAAGGTAGCCCGTGAAATTCAAATTTTCTTATGTTTTTTGAAATTTGCTGGGCAGTGCTAAGTTTTATGTTGATAAACATATCGGTCGTGACTGTAAGACCTATTAAGTTACAGAATTATAACCATCAAAATCATCAATACAACCCTCCAAGTTCATAAGAGTCGATGAACGATTTTTTCAGGGTAAAAGTCCAGTGCGATTAAATGTATTATCGGCGGAAGAGGTAGGAGTTGGTATTGTGATTTTATTTTATTTATTTATTCATTTAATGCACAATGTACACAACCAATTTCACGCTTAAAACTAGTGAGTACATGACCCTGTTAGGGCGCAGCAAGATAACTTTTATTGATTACAATTCTGAAAAGCCAAATTTTGCGGCCGCGAATCGTATTTTAAGAATTTAATAACATACAACCCGATACTGACCTGCCTGAGGGAACATTAGACGATCAATGTGGATCGCCATCTCGCCCTAATTAATTTGCCAAAAACCGGCAAATTACTAAACTAAAAGCGTTGGCTCTTCACTAGTGACATAGACAAATACGAAAGGAAAAGTCTGTTTAGTTTATGGCACGCGAATTGGGTCGATTATGTCATGGCGGGTTAGATGTTTTCGGCAGTTGATTTTTATTGAATTTGTTTTGAATTACGCCGTCAATGATCTCGTTTGAAACGCTGTCGTATAAAAATAAGCTTATTTGTATATTAGTGATCTTTTTATAAACAATTCAAATGCTGAAACGGTTGCAAATGGGCCTTCGCGCGTTCATGCTGCTCGCATCTAAAGTATGGAGTTGTTTTTGTTATATGTTTAAGAAGCAATATCGAGCGGTAAATATAAATAAAAATGTGTTCCTTCTTGTATATTATTATAATTTTACGCAGGCATAACAAACTCTCACGTGGCATTTCATTTTCAGTTGGCTCAATATCAATCCGTCAAATATGAGATGTATCCACTTTCGCCCGTATCTAGACACAGGCTGAGTGAGTATTTACTATCTTTTTTTTATCACTAATATTATAACGATATATCGTATGATTCGTGACCGTCGTACTTATCATAAATATGTAAATATTATCATTTGTCCTCCACATAGCTGAGATATTAATTTTCTAATTTAAAATGTAAACAAGCCTTCTTTCGTTTATAAGCAAAATTAATAAAACAATGATTACTTTCTAGATAATGCATGGTAGACTTTAGAAGGTATCTAACAAGAAAATTAGAAAATTTTCAACATCTGCATCACTATTGTTTTAGAGCCTTCAAAGTTTAAATGTTCCTTTATGTACTGACACTGAGAAAAAGAAAGTATCAGATGTATATCTGGAAACAGCACTACAGTTAATGCAAAAAGAGATTTTTTTTTTCACATAAAAGCTGTTCTGTTGCAATAATCACTTGTTTATATTTAAAATAATAGGTAAAAAATATAATTTAATTAATTTACAGCAAATTACTCTATCAGCTAGTATAGATATATTATGATCTTAAAGCTTGACAAACATTGTGTACTTGTGAATCTGAAAGTAAGTCAATTAAACCAATCACCAAACTATTTTAATAGGTTATCTATATATTGTAGGTTATATGTGTACCACAACAATCACAGTTTCCTAATGAGGATACAGCAACCCCCTCTTTGTGGAGGTGTCCTCCAAAAGGGCTTAATTTTATTAAATAGAGTCTTCCTCTTGCAGCTAGTGTTAATGAAAGCTTTAACTTAGATAACTACTAATATCCTCAACTATTCTGTCTCCTTAGTAATCAACTCTTAACTATGGACTATGGTAGTCACAGGCTTTCAGTCAACATCACATACATGAACAACAATCTTTGTTTATTTCTGTGACAGATAGTTTCAACCTTATTTTAGGATTTGTCGAGTTAGTTGTCAAAAGTGGTAAAGCTATTTATGAGGTTGACTACGCAAACCATTCAGTTATCTTCCAATCTGATTTTCAGATTCATCTTCCAAAGCTTGTTATATGTTGTTAAAAAACTGTCAATGCGCTGCACATTTCTCTAGCTTCAAAGAAAAAAAAACAAAGAACAAATTTAATTTTAATACAAAACTAAGTTCTTTTCAAAATCATGGATTATCATCCATGATTTTTTCTTATTAGACAGTGCATATCATGAAAACCAATACTCAACCTATAACCTACCTACTGCTAGCATGGGGCTCTTTTCTTTGAGAGTATTCACCATGCAGGCCGAGTGCAGGCTAGCTGATGTCGCATGTCTTTGAATATTTGTTTCTAGGATAAACCGGTATTCCGACATAGTTTTTAGAAGACTAATACACATGCAAAACGGACTATGATCCACATAGTAACAACTTCATCTATTCTATGAAGATAAAAGCAAACACAATTTTGTTGAATCATGCTGATCAAGCCTTCAGTATTGGTATTAATTTTATAGCTCTGATTGTGTTTTTCTTTGTTGACTAAAGTTTAAAGTGCAATGTGTGCCGATGTGAATTTTTCATCAAGACAAAAGTAAATTTCACACAAGTGTTGGGATATTAATGCCCTAGGTGGACCGTTGACCTAGTGAAGGTAGTGGGAATCCGCTGGATGCGAGTCGGACCGGTCCATTTGACGACACGCGCGGGGAGGCCCAAGTCCAGCAGTGGACGTCTTTCGGCTGAAATAATAATACACTATATTACAGTCCACTGAGGGACATAAGCCTTTCGTAATCTGCACCTGAACCCTCCACGTCTAGTCTGTCGCAGCCACCTTTACCAATGCTTACAACTATTCAAATATTCACAGCTTCAACAATAATTTGACAAGTATTATAGTAGGTGATGTTATCAAATTTGTCTTGTCTTATCAGTAAAAATATTTTGTCATCATTACTTGCAGGATTTTAATCGTCAATATTAACTTTATCACAACTATCTCTTTAAAATTAAATTTCGAGGTTATTTCAATATTGTGTTTTAAAATAGGGTTTAGCATAGGAAGGTAAATTATTTATTGAATAAAATCACCTATGACAAATTGTCCTGTGGTAAATCACATAAATATCTAGTACATTTTCCTAGGTTTCTTTATTTCTGTTTAATTAATGAGTCTATAGCAGTTTACTGTGCTATGATAAATCTAAGTTGCTTTCTAAGATAACATCCATTTCTGTATTAAAAAATCAGTGTTGAGTGCTACTTTAGTGTTGGCTCTAGCCAACCATTTATCTTATTTTAAAGGTTTCTGAAGTAATAATTAACTTTAATGTCCTCAATAAGGAAACGCAAGTATTAGTTTACTACTAACACTTGGTAACAAATTAGACACACTGATTGCATATCAACATACTTCTTATCAATTTCTCCATTGAATTTATTTTCAGTGTAAACAACTCCTTTTGAAATAAAACAGTTGTTTTCTACAACCAGTCAACAGAATTTCACATTGTTATCATATTGATCAATCAATTCTTATCAGTAATCACTTCAAAGTAACAGACTACTACTTTGTTTACTGATAATAAAAGATTCTGTGTTATCAAGTATCAATGGACGTAAGAAACTTCTATTTTGGGATGAGGAAACTGCAAGCAAGTGTCAACATCCGGTTAGGGGCTTTATGGTAACATTTTCACTGGTGAAATATTTGTTTATTCAATCTTAGGCTGGCACCCATTTCATTGGTTAATTTGAGTTAGGCTGTCTCACATTGACATGAGGGGTGACCCAGTGATAACTGCCAAGACTTATGGCACTTTGTGTAGGCAATTAGTTCATCACCACTGCTTTCAAAACGGTGAAGATTTACATCCTAAGAAAACCGGCAAACCCTAGAAACAATTCAGTGACATCCACCGAACGTGCCCTGAGCCAACTAGTGGATGTCCCAGCAGTGAAACTTGATGATTGGAGTATGGTGGCAATCTATTGAGTGATATAATGTATGAATACTCTTAACTACTCTAAAGAAAGAAAGTAAACATATTTATTTGTCACATGCCACAACAGTATACACCAAAAAAAATAAAACCGACTTCAAAAAGAAAAAGTGAAAAATAACTTTAGCTTCTGAAGTCGGTGACGTTTGTATGATTGACTTAATTTTTTTGTCACCGACTTCAGAAGCTAAAGTTATTTTTCACTTTTTCTTTTTGAAGTCGGTTTTATTTTTTGCAAAAAAGTTTTTATTTTTCACTTTTTAGTGGTTCACATGGAAAGTGCATACCGTTACAATTACAACAAGCCCAAACACGACTAGGATACATTGTCTCATTATGGAGTTCCGTGACTCTTGGCTTCATCATCAGATCTGATGGTAGAATGGTTCTTATCAAACGCAAATGCTTCACTTGTTGTAGAAAATACCAAAATCGCTGTACGTTATCCTATAAAATTTGAAGAGTTCCCTCGATTTCGCCAAGATTCCATCATCAGATCCCGACTTGGCGACTATGGGACCAACTTGGAAGTATACCCTTTCAAACAAAAAAAGAATTTTTCAAATTGGTTTAGGCGTCTTGGAGTAATCGGTGAACATACATAAAAAAAAAAAAAAAAAAAAATACATACAATCGAATAGAGAACCTCCTCCTTTTTGGAAGTCGGTTAAAAAAAACGTTATTTTCCCTATTACCCAACTACAAAGACTTGTTAGGGGGCTGAAAATTGCTCCTATCATGAGACAATAATCATCACGCCATGCGCCATGCCCATACATATTCACATATATGCACATTGACTGAGCAATTCTGTTGCAACCGATTGGTGAAGCTAGCAAACACCATCAACTCTAACAACTAACGAATTATTCACATAATACTCACATGTTAAAAATCTCATATTTATCTCTCTTTTCTCTCGGTTAAAATCTTTTACATAAAAAAATAAATACGTCATCATACATCACGATAGTCCCTTTGTTCTGTCGATTGACCGGTTGTGAAAATTACTGTTCTACCGCTTGAGCGACCGCATCTGATGGATGATTACTCAGGATTTCAGGAAATCAGATTCTAAACTCGACAAGATCTATCGCACAAGACTGATGCACTAAGGCTACCGTAAATAATAGGCTAGTTTCCACCATCAATAAATTGCAAAACTAATTAGTCCGTCAGTTAGAGTATTGGAAAATAATGGACACGTATTTTTTGTTTTTGTAAATCTCTGAGTACTGACAAAGATAAAACGCATCAAAACTCGGGAGTGTGGGCTCGTGACGTCACAACGCACTAAAAACTATAGCACGGCGTGACGTATTGCGAATTTTAAAAGCGTCGTATCTTCGTCAATTTTGGTTTGTGTAACGAAAGAAAAAATACGGGTCAAATATTTTTTTATAATCTAACTGACGGACTAATTAGATTTTTTTAGGACACAAGCCTATTAGGTACGCCAAGACACTTTAAAGTAAGGCATTAACGTAAAATCGCATTTGAATCATCATCATCATTTCAGCCAAAAGTCGTCCACTGCTGGACATGAGCCTCAAGTGTAGCCACATTGACCGGTCCCGTGCGACATCTCACTTGTGTGCTAAAACCTAATTGAGTACACCAACTGGTTGTTCAAACTAAAGCCAATGTGCGGCCAGCCTTACAGTGTTAAACACAAAGTTTGTTTGTACATCGATGGCGACGTTATAACCCATACATTATTAATATCTTTAGAAATATTTTCTTTCACCATAAATAACAATGCCTCTGACGCTGCAATAAACGTGGCCACTTCTGCAACCAAACAGTATCATATGGTGGTATCATGGTCACATCGATAGGAAAGAAGACTATAATTTCAATAGTAAATTGTAAACATAAATTGTACTAACTGAACAGCTTTTTTTTTTTTTTTTTGGGCAGGAGTGGGATATCCCCGCGGACACCTCGACTATCTCACAGGAATTTCTCTTGTGAGACAGTCGAGGTAGTGCCGGACTCGAACCGGCTAAAAACCACTCCTGCCAAGCCAGTGTCCCTCTAACATGGTGATCAGAGCCCTTTACACCTTGCGTTTTGGCTTGTCTACGTTTCTAGGTGGCCGGAGAGACCACTTCAATGCGTTTCGGTTTTGCATGATATTAAGTACCAATTTCTGTAACTCGTTCAAAAAAAATTATTTTATATTTATTTTACTTTACGTTCTACTATCTTGTTAAAGTGATAATTACTATTCTAAAACAATTACTATTTTATCACAATTTATTTTACTGTCCTTAAATTTATTGCTATAATCATATTTACATCTATTATTAACCCTTACATTTATGCCCATGCCTATTAAGATTTCTTGGTATGCTTTCTTTTGTTTCACATTTGAATTTTTGTTCTAATATCTATTTAATTTTTACTCGTATGATATCTCCAGTATATATTCAATATGTAATTAAATATCATTATTATTTTTATATCTATGGTTTTTAATTTTTAAACATACTTCATAGAATGGGCTTATGTCTATCAAAGTATTGCCAATTTCGACACAGCTGGACATATTCACCAGGGCTGGCACCCGCTCCAGCATAATTTGAGCCAGTTTCTCATGAAACGGACTCAATTTAAATTTCCGCGTATTGCCAACGCTGGTGGTTGTCTCTATGCATCTGGTTTTCGGTTGGGCCGAATTGGTTTTACTTGTGTGCCTGGAAGTAGACGCATCGCCAACTTTAGCAGTAAGCTATCGAAGCTCTTGCGAATGCGTCCCACTTCTTCGCACTGGGCATTCGTTGCTGAATGCGTTGTGCTCGGTGGCCCCTAGTTTTTCTCTGGTGCAGTTCACGCAAACCGCTGCTTTACCGATCTGTCTATCCGGGCAGTCTGCCCTGATGTGTGGCCCACCACAGTGGCTACACAGATCGGCTGGACACACAGAACACAGAACAGCTCATGTTTGTTGATAGTGAATAAAATCTTGAGTATGAATGCCGATGGCTATAAGAGTAGAGGAAACCAAAGAAACGATGGATGGACTGGGTGAGGGATGTTATGTCTGGAAAAAAAATATATAAGTACTTAAATAAAAAAAAACAAATTCATTTGAAATTTCATTTCATTTAAAAAAAAAATTACTGCTGAGATGACGAGTAATAGACGAGTATGGAAGAAGATGGCATAAACAAACAATTAAATGTGCATAAGTACTGGAAAATGATCGTTGTTGATATCTAATCCTACTACAACATGAATGATGTAACCAAAATTTTGTAACAATATTTTGATTTGAAAGGGTCCATGGAGTTACTTGCCCGTTCTTCTCCATAGAGATCTACGCTAGGGAATGGGCAACAGATAGTTTAAAACCTGGATTGAAACATAGGATACTTTTTATCCCGCTAGTAAGATCCCATGGGACAATTATCAACCTTTACGCGGACGAAGCCGCTGACAGAAGCTAGTACACTATAAATAACAAATCCTTTATGTTTCCAGGTCTAGTAAAAAGAAAAATGCTGGTTCTAGATCTAGATGAGACGCTGATACATTCGCATCACGACGCGATGCTGAGGCCGACGGTGAAGCCGGGGACGCCGCCGGACTTCGTCCTCAAAGTTACTATAGACAAGCATCCTGTGCGGTTCTTCGTACATAAAAGGCCGCATGTCGATTACTTTTTGGATATAGTAAGTTTATTTTAATTATTTGAGTTTTCAATCTCGTATATGTTAGAGCTTCCAAGGTATTCAGCCTGACCTAAGTTGCCTTCATAGCAACAGTCGGTTGGGAAAACCCTTTTTTTAACCGACTACGGCGAAGCAAAAAGGAAAGGTTATATGATTTTAGCAGTCTATACTGGAATATTTTTCATTTTGTGCGGAAAAAAAAAATTGGTGGTTCAGTATCAGTAATAGAACACATTTGCATTATTAGTTGAAAACTTTGTTTTTTTTTTCACGGTCATTTCAGGACCCCAAATCCTAAGGTAAGGGCCAAAACCCATGAAAGTATGAAGGACAAGTTGGAATTGTAACCTACTTAAATACCTACCTAGCTACGCCTATGCACGAAAAAAGAAAAAGCCCATAGAATCAATTTCAAAGTAAACATCTTTCGTTAACGAATACTTATTTTTTTTGTACTAACACATCAAAATTTAAAATATGTGGTCAATAAAACTCATTTAAGTTTAGTTTGTCAAAGTTTGCGCACTGAATAAAAATTATACCTGTATATGTATGTATGTTTGTTTTTACGTATGTTCCTCCGATTTTGATGAACAAATGGTGTCAATCGTTTCGTTATTATAGCCCGGGTAGCCTAAGCTACATTTTAACCGACTTCAACAACAAGAGGAGTCGATTTTACCTTGTAAATCTCTAATTTAATTGGACCGTGATTTTTCAGTCGTCTGATTTTTTTATTTGAAGCCACAGAAACTGTTGTTGCAACAAAATGTGTAGTTACCGTAAAATATCTCATTCCTAAATAAAAAAATACCGCGATAGTGTCCGCATGCTAACATAGAAGCCACATTTCTATGGCTTCTTTATAAGATAGAGCACATCGGGCAAAGCCAATTTAATTCAGTTTAGTTCAGAAATCGTGGTAGTAGCCGATCAAAACGCTTTTATGTTAATCCTTCTTCAAGCCTGAATATTAATTGTATTTTTGCGATCGTCGTCCATATACATACCTCAATATTGAAGAAATTAAAGGTACCAAGGTCGATTGGACTCTGAAAGTTGAATTTACAAGAAACACGGATCAGTGCGTCATCCATGCATGTACCTAGTATCGCATCGTATGCAGGCCGTAATTGGTCGGTAATCTAGTTTCCTTTGTCTTGGGGATAACAATTACGTAAATATCTGTACTTATACGAATACGGTCGCAATATAAAGATAACCAGGAAACGCAACTAGACCCTTTTATAGTTTCCCGCGACTGTCGTTAAATTATTATAAAAATATCACATCATATTTGAATCGGATTTCGTTAACAATTTCACGGTTTTTTTACACGGAACCCTAATTATTTTTCTTAAATAAAAGTAGCCTAAGGCGCCACTTCTTGGATATTTCATAAAAAATTTATAGAAGAGGTGTGGCGTGAGACATATTGAAACGGCGTGGCGCGGGCGCCGCTTCCTCGCCCTCGGCGCACCCGCAGTTAGCAGTGGCATGCACAGGGAGAGAACAAGACGATTAAAATGCGTAACAATATAGACTTTAAAGACTAGAATGCGCCCGCGCCTCGCCTTTCCGACACCGTTTTAGCGCGCCTGTTCTGCGCCCGCGGGTCGCCTCCGTCCGACGCCTCTTGTCCCGCACATAAGCTACTCCTAGTTATAACATCAGCAGCTATCTGCCAGTCAAAGACCCGGTCATAATCAGTCCAGCTGTTTCAGAGATAAGCCGGAATAAATGGACAGACAACAATTTGCCAACAGACACTTCAGTTTTATTTATTTGTATAGAGTATAGATAAGTGGGTGTTAGTCCCAATTTTCACCAAGGTACAGATGACTGGAGACGTGTCTTGCGTTTCTCTCCTCTCT
Source organism: Xestia ashworthii (assembly GCA_950022955.1). NCBI lineage: Eukaryota > Metazoa > Arthropoda > Insecta > Lepidoptera > Noctuidae > Xestia > Xestia ashworthii. Next base: position 21,974,909 of record OX465562.1, read on the forward strand.
TGTGATTGATCGAATCTTGGAAATCTCACTTCTCCTCGAGTCTTCGCTTTGGCGTTAACCGGGTACCTATATGACTAAACTTTTTGTCATGTTGCACTAAACAGATACTTTTACACCGTGCGCTCGTACTCTGAAGCATTCTTACCATTTGTGTAAGTGTAAACGGTGTGCATGTGCTGATTCCGCCCATTTTGGTTCTTAGTTGAAATACTGTATGCTAATACCATGTATACTGTGTTGGGGATAACGTTTACATAAATACATTATACAGTGGAAGTAATAAAATAAACAAATACATTCAATCCTGACCACATGTGACGCATGGTAACCACATGTTTAGACCTGTTTGTGCTGTGACTATGCCCGCGTTGGAATTAGCAGGGGAAAATGATTTCGTCATCCAATATTATCGATTATCAAATCTTGTTATTGCGTAAAAGTTTATTGGTCTGCCCACTACCCGTCAATTACTAATCTTTCAAAGATAGCCCATCCCCCCAAAGGCCCTAAAATATAATCAACTTCCGTGAAGTTTTTAGCAGCTTTATTATTTAAAATGAGATCGATAATCCTATTAATATTGTAATTGCGAAAGATTGAGAGTATGGGTGGATGTTCGTTACGCAAAAACTACTGAACGGATTTGGATGAAATTTTGCACACAGATAGTTTATAACCTAAATTAAAACATAGGATACTTTTTTATCCCGGAGAAAGATCCCATGAGACAACTATCAAACTTCACGTGAGCTAAGCCCCTGACAGAAGCTAGTCTTATATGTATAAACTATCTAATCTACCGACCTGAAATATTAGACAAAACCATTTCATAATTTCCCCTGTATATATTTAGTTGTGTATGTTCATATTCTTAAATTCTGTCTGAACGCGTACAGACAGACAAACACACACAGTACATATTTCAAACGTCACATTTAATAAAGATAAAACAGTGCCACTGCGCGAATATTTCCTATTTCTGGCGACTTATCTACATTGCAAACTTCCTGATTATTTTCATCAGATAATTATGGTATTAACTCGATACGCGAAACTGGACGGTTCACGTGACTTAAAGAATAAATAAATGCGGTTTATTTGTGTTAAAGTTTGCAACTTTGGCTTGAGACACATTAAGTAATATTATCTATACAAATAAAAGAAATTGAAGGTTTGTAATTTTAAACACAGCTTTTTACTGAATCTGTCTGTCTGTTTGTTTCGGCTAATCTCCGAAACGGCTGGGCCAATTTTGACGGGACTTATACTGGCAGATAGCTGATGGTATCACGAGTAACTTAGGCTACTTTACTTTAATTGTTTAAAAATATTTAAAGTTCCGTGTAAAAATACACCCACGAGATTGTTAAAACAATCCGATTCAAATAAAGAATATTTTTAACATAATTTCACGCAAACGAAGATCGCGGTCAACAACTAGCAACAAAATAAAATAACTTCAATGCATTATGATAAAATGACTTATAATAATGTTGCTAAATGCAACGTATTAGTGCTCTGTTTGACTGTACATATTATTATTATAACTTGTAAATTAAATTAATATGAATATTTTTTTGATGAGTCATCGCTATAAATTATCATGTCCGTAGGATTGCGCCGCTTCTTGCAAATAAACCTGAATATTATAGGGTTAATAAATATACACATTATCTTCTACTTATAAAAAAAAAAGTTCTGTGACAAACTGGCTGACAACAGCCAATCAATTATGTCATGATCCAGGAATAGCACTTTGACTTAGTAACACGAATATGAACCATATGTGCTTAAAAATAAGTTCATGGTCAGTTAGCTTTAAATCAACTCGGCCTATCGAAATAAATCTCTGATGACTGGCCTCTTATAACTTACGTCACAAGTCAGAACACCCGGTTCTCCGCTTTACGCATTCATTTCGACTTTTTTATCAGTCAGACAACGGAAATCGCATCATCATCTGCCTAGCCTTTTCCCAACTGATGATGTTGATGTCGGCTTCCAGTCTAACCGGATGCAGCTGAATACCAGTATTTTACATGGAGCGCCTGCCTATCTGACCTCCATAACCCAGTTACTGCTGGGTAATACGATACCCCTTTGATAATGGGCGTCGTCACTCTTCCCGCGATGCGAAGCTACTTCAAGACCCGTCCACCGTCCGACCGTTACCGTAGGCCTTTTTTTTGAATGGGAAGGAAATCATCAAATGACTTCTCCCACTCTGAGCGGAGCGGGAGGGCGTGTCAGACTTTTACTGACTAAAACCCATTCATGTTCCTTCCTCGCGCTTTATGTTCTGGGGCCGCGGTATCTCTTTCGAACAGTCCCGCAGCCCCGATAGACTAGGCCTGCAATATAGATCCTACTTCTTGATAACATGCTACCTTCACTAGCAGCTCTCAAGGTTCAATATTGCTTGTTACAGGTGTCACAGTGGTACGAGCTGGTGGTGTTCACGGCGTCGATGGAGATCTACGGCGCCGCGGTCGCTGACAAGCTCGACAACGGCCGGGGGATACTACGGCGGCGGTTCTATAGGTAAATCTTCTATCAAGTCGGCTTGTCGCAGTCCTTGAGCATAAGCGTCTCCCAAACTGCGCTACAACACCCTGGTTCCTTTCATCGCATCCAGTCTGACTCAGATATTTTAGCGTCGCGTCGTCAATGCATCTAGCAAGGTCTTACTTAATCTGTGGTGGCATTTACAACGCCACCTATGAACTATTCCCTGTCGGGAGATCCTCCCTTTTCAGTGGAGGTGAAAGTTTTCACGATTTCCACCCAGTTCCTGGATTTGATTGCCAACCAGGGCAAAGACATCATCTGTCTAGCTTTTTTCAAACATTGTTTTGGTCGGCTTCCAGTCTAACCGCATTCAATTGAATAAAGCAATGTGGTTATCTTTTTTATCAAGGAGAGCTCCTATTCAGATCTGCGCTCTGCCTGTTAGCTAACTTCAGTTTGCAATAAAGTAATACCTCCAGAAATATAACAACAAAACTTCACGAAAGTTGAACGTGGGGCGTTACTTGTGGTAATTGGCATCTCACGCGAGCCGTAATAGCTTCCATTCGCGGCGTACAGTACGCTAATAACCGAGCAAGATCGTGAATAGGGAATCAAACGAACGGCGTGGGAATGGAAACGGTAGACATCTGCACTTTAATAATAAATGTGAACCGATATTAAAATGTCTAGCAATAAGATGATAATAACACGTGTTAATTTGTTTGTTGACAGACAACACTGCACAGCAGAAAACGGTTCCTACACAAAGAATTTGTCGTCTATATGCGACGACCTCAACAGGGTGTTCATATTGGACAACTCACCCGGAGCCTACCGGGACTTCCCAGGTAAACACCCTGACACTTGTTACAAAGTTTAAAATTGCGACTTCATAAGTACTTGGTCAAACTCATCATCATTCATCATTTTAAGATAACTTTTACACTTTTCTCATCGGGGATCAGATTTCGGTTTCAAATAATTTTCATTGTATGGGTATCGAATTTAGCTACGAAATTGTGGAGTAGTGCCTAATCTTTGTATGTTGGGGTCGACCTCCAATGGAACCAGATGCAGCTGAATACCTGTATTTTACATGGCGTGTTTGCCTATTTGACCTCCACAACCCAGTGCGTACTGGATACTACGATACCCCCTGCCCGCGTAGCGACAGAGAATCGACAAATCTTGTGTTCATCTGTCATTTTGTCAATTCAATGACAGACGAACAAAAGATTTGTCGATTCTCTTTCGTGTCTACGGTGGTCATACTACGCAGGCAGGTAAGGCTAGTTGTCCAACACAGGTAGCTGTATCAACTGTCAAAGATCTAACTGAAAATGGACCCGACCGGCTATTATTAATTAGCCACGTGCTTCTTGTGGTGGTGGTGTTGTCCATCCACGAAAATAGTCTCGTAGACGCAGCGCTACTGTTCGTCCCTTCATCTGTTAACCCCGATCGAATCGGTCTGACGCGATTTTTAAGTAATGTGTCTACTTCACTAACAGTCAATGTATTATACGTAGTTCAATTTATTGCCGCGAGAGTTGTATGCAGTGTGTAGTAACTAGTAACAAGTGCACCGGCCATCCGCAGATAACGCGATACCAATAAAGTCGTGGTTCTCGGACCCGCTGGACGTGGCGCTACTGAACCTGCTGCCGGTGCTGGACGCGCTGCGCTTCACGCACGACGTGCGCTCCGTGCTGTCGCGCAACCTGCACCTGCACCGCCTCTGGTAGTACACACAAGTGAGTATACACACAACACACCCGACTCCTATTAATACAACTCTTTTATACTAAACGAGTCTTGTATTCAACTCGATTGGTCTTGAACTCATATTGATTAGCCTTGAACTCATATGGTTAAACCTTGAACACACGACGGACTTTAAAGTGCTGGAGTCCTATTAAAAGAACTCTTATACTAAGCAAGTCTTGAACTCATATTGAATAGTCTTGAACTCAACTCGATGAGTTTTGGAACTCAACTCGATGAGTCTTGGAACTCAACTCGATGAGTCTTGAACTCATCTTGACGAGTCTTGTACTCTTTCACCTATCATCATTCAGTAAAATAAAATTTACTTAGTCTCTTGTAACTTCTGCAGTTTGTTCTTTTTTTTTGTATAAACCTCTAAACTATTTATTTTCTATTATTTCCAGATAAAATACCGGCTTTTGTACAAATGATGGACGCCACAGGCCTCCTGAACTTATTTATTATTTTGTCACTCGTTAGGCGGTTCAGCTTCTATTCATATAGATTTAATATAGTTGAATATTTTTTTTAAGTTTTGTTTTTACGTAAATAAAAGTGATTATCCGGAGTAATGTACACACACGTTGTGTATGTTAGTAAGTTACCTACGTATGTAGGCGGTAGCGTTTGTAAAACGCCAGTTTTGTTATTTGAAAATAAATGTTAAGTGCAAGAATGAGGGTGGGGTCTCACTGCGAGCGGTAGGAAATACGTTTTAGATGTTCCTAAATTGAGCTTCAGTGTCGTAGTGCTTTACCCTTTAACATATAAACAGAAACATGTTCTCGAACATTTAATAATCGATTATAGTTACAACATATTCGTAAAATACATGAATTATATTATCTAGGTTTCGTATATTTACGAGTCCCATTGAGTTTTTCCATGACATTTATTTATTCTGAACCTTGCATTGACTCGAGTCTCTCTTAGGTCCGTATAGACTACAAAAAAATGGTACCTAATCTATAATGTGTTCATTATATCCGCCTTAGATGACACGAATTAAAAAGTAAATATTACTAATGCCCCAGATCGATTTGTGTAGCTCGAAACTTAATGTCTTTATTTTGTAAGCTTTCTAACTTGCCGCCTTTAAAATTGTCAACGAAAATCAGGGTTAGTTCGAATTCAATTTTTAATTTCCTGGCTTACAGTGGGGTCACACATCTCTTTTTGACGACATATTGCTGCCGCTTTCGCTAGTATAGCAAAATGTGAGACGGAAGCTATCGCCAAAGGGCGTCATTGTTTTACACAAAAGGGCTGTCTTGAAATCTTGTCAATTTTGTTTTCCCAAAAGAAATAATGATTTGAAAATGCCAATGTTCTGTAGTTCATTTTCCATGGAGTACCGATTATTATACTTAAAATGTATGAATGCTATTGTAATAAGAGTTGTGTTGTGAATTTTGATATAAATAAGATTTTGAGTAAATTTCATCAAGATACATTTTCTGAAAATTTACGCGTCTGTTTTTTAATCGATTGTCTATGATTGTCTTTGGCAGTGAATGTGTTGCCATAAATTAAAAACATTTTTAATCCAAAAAATTGACAAACAGTAATCACATAAAATCTTTCATGAACATGTATCATAAATTTAATTAAAAACATTTCTAGACAGCCCTGTAATCAAATCATATCTTTTTTTAGACTTATTTGAAGGGTTTAAAAGATAGGGCCGTAATTTATATTGCTGTTTTTTTATATTGGTTCTTTTAAACCATAAATAATGATATCTAGAATTTTACTATTACATAATTTTTTGCAGAGAGCAGAGCCGTATTAATTATATTCTAGAATGGCACTTTATAACGAAAGATGTCATCATAAATTAGTTAATAAGTACTTGCAAATCAAGTTACATTAAAAAATGAAATTATGACCTTATCTTTTAAATCTGAAAACGTACTGCCCACCAAAATCTTAGCTTGCAAATTGTGAACCATTCTTGTCTACGTCGCCTCAGTTTTGTGAAACCAAAAATGAAAATTACACCTTAACGTCAACTTGACAAGCTCCTGCTGTTGCCAGGTTTAAAAATGAAATGGAAACCTATTTTCTATAATATTATTTTGGTAATCAAAAGTGAGGTGGTTTGCTCAATAGTAATTTTCAAAATTATTTGTACCAGTGTTTTATTCTTTAGTCTATGAATTATTGTGACTTATATGATTCAATCTCCACATGGAACGCGAATACTTATGAAGTGTTATAAGGATTCTTTTAATAAAAATCTAATAATACTATACTACGATGTGTTATGATTTTGATAAAAACCAATGATTTCATTCTTTTTAATTATGTTTTGATTTCGATTAGTCTCAGTTTCGGCAACATCTGATTAACAGCCTGCTGCGTCTTTATACAATGGGAAAGGACTAATGGCGCCAGTATAGCTAGTTCCAAGCTTGGCCATTGGTCGATAATCTGTCAATGTCATTTTATATGTCAACATAGCTCGCGCTCATTGGTCAGTTTGGAACCTAGCTGTGGACACGCCATCTAGCTTTGACCGACCTTCCCATTTAAACCATTTTATTCCCAATAGATTAATTGGTACAAATAATCGTTTAATTTCATCCAGTGAAATAACTAATGTATGTAAATATAATTTTTAATGAACATTCTTGTGTGATTTGCCTATTTTTGAACGCGCAACGTTGATCTCTTAGTTATAGTTTCGTTTTACTTTGCTTCCTGGAAGCCCTTTTTTCAAACGCCGAATTATTGTTCAACTATTATCATAACTCTGATAAAAGTTTTCAAAATTGACTGAGACAAATTAACGATTTATTTTACGGATTAATGAGAAATAATTTTCATTTAAAATGGTCAATTTTTGCAATTGAAAAACGTTTTTCTTTCACTAATTTAAAAATCGGCAAATCACTAAGGGTGCGTTAACACCGACTGTATCTGCGTCATACCTAATGCAGTGTAACGCACCCTAACTCTTTTGTACGTCGTCGCACGCGCTGTGGACCTCTATATGACAATAGAATAGTGTACGTTACATAAACTATCTGGTACAAATGTATGCCGAATCAGTCATTTTACATTTTTGTTTTTGTAAGCGCTTCATGAAGTTTTCAAAATTCTATATTACCGATTTCGAAACTATTAACCGGTCTTTTATGTCACATAGCATAACACGACACGTTTTTACAGTACAGCATGACGTTCCAACTTCTGGACACAGAACTCCTGTCTGTAAGAGACAATGTGAGTTAATGGTTGTCACCATGTCCTTAAATTGAACTGTATCAACGTTGGAATGTCGTATGTATGATACCAGCATTATATGAATACTTGAAAAACATGCAGAATAGGAGGCATGTGATCTTAGACTGAAAAATTATTTGGCTATTGACTTTTTAAATTTCAAATTCAGATGTTTTTGTGAATATAGAATTTCTTTTTTGTATTTTTTCTGAAGCGATTATAAAAAGCAAAAATTAAAAGTTTTAAAACATGTTATGATTGTACGTCGAGACTCGGCAAGTCTTCTTAGTTTAATCCCATTAAATCGTGTATAATGACTAGTTTATATTGAATTGTTTCTAATAGAAATAGAAGTTCTTTTTAAACCAAATAGTTGAGATAAATAGGTTTTAGCAATTTAAAAAAATATAATCTGTTAGGACTCATTTACTGGTGGTGTTTTTGCAAAAACCTTGGTATGTATTAGTAAAATTTATCAAAAACTATTTTTCACTTTTATTAAAAAACATAAAATATTCAAACTACGCCTAAACATACACGAAGAAAAAAAAACAATTCAGATGAGACAGAAAATAATGAACCAAATCTTTGACTTTTTTTTTCGTTTGATTTTGCAAAAATCACTTGTCTATCCTGAAACGGACTGTTTACTAAATTGTCGTACTTTATGAGTTAAATCGTGATGCGTTTGAACGCAGTAATGGTTGCAAGATTTCAACTTCCTTATTTTAGTTTATAAGGTTGATTTTTCATTGATTGTGCTATTTTAGAACGGGTGTTATGAAGTTCTGAAGGGTCTCGCCTCGTCAGCAAATTATGTATGGGGGTAAACACAACTAGCCTGCAGCCGATTAAGAACATCTGTTGGAAAACCCAGTGACGTAATATTAGCACCTGCCTGAATATCAGAATTTTGTGCAGTATCTCGCTACGCATAGACAGCTCAAAGCAAAATAGCATTTGTTGTGTTTGACTCCCCCTACATACATTTTGCTCTCAAAAAACAACTTAATTGTAATCAGAATATGTTTTAATTTTAGTTAATAATAACTAGTGTGCCCAAATACAGGGGCAATATGTAATGCAATTAATTTTTCATGTACATAATATACTTTATCTGTAGCATATCATAGATCCATTTTGAAATTCACAGGGTCATTCGTTTTACAGTGAGATTAAAAGTAACTTTCTGTTTGACAACCCAGTAAGACGTGTTTCAAATGTTTTGGGTGAAAATAACTTTTTAAGTAGTACTTGCACTTTAATTAATATGAATGTATCTACGACGAATATTAACTAGTGAATGTACTTTATACCAATAGTATTTGCACGTACCAGCCAAGATATACCGAATCTAACCATAAATACAAATGAACTACTCGTACAAAACATTTGAAACATTGAAAGCTATTGATGTATTGTATTCACAAACCGCATAGCACAATTTCCAATGTGTATCGAGTAGATACAATCCAAAATTAACTGTTATTTTTTCTAAATATATTCCCAAATCATCCTTTATTATTTTGTAAATACCAAAATGGCGAAGGCGCAAGAAAGAACACTTATTAAAACCAATCATAGAGATTTCCGTATAAAATTATAATGTATGAATCTAAAGTCGTTTTTAAATGTTTTAAATAAAGTGCCATCATAAACCATAACTAACAGTATTCTATAAGTATTTTTCACCATTAGAATTAAAAGTGAGGTCAATGTAAGCGACACGAAATACATTTTTATATTCACGTATTTTGTAAAAGATACTACATAAATGACTACCTACCATCTAAATTATTATTTCAATTTTATTATCATCCTATTTCAGTACAATACTGAATGGCACTGTGTTTAAAACATGCAAATACGGCTGCAGTTTGATAAATGTTTACTGTTAAGATAGAAAACATGGACACGCCATAAATGGCGATTAAAAAGATATTGAAAATGTAATATTGCGGTCTCAACTGGTTGTTCAAAGTTCAAAAGCGATTTGTAATATAGCAATATTAAATCGATTTCAACAAAGTCATTTTGTTTTACTCGTGGTCCCATTTCCCTCGTAGCAGCAATGTTGAATCGATTAGTCTGGGAGGTACCATTGCAAATAAAAATGGCATAGTAAGCCGGCTGATATTGTTATCGAAGGTAGATCTCATATTATCAACTAGCTGACCCACGCAACTTCGTCTGTGTCACATATAAGAGAAAAAGACCACAAAAGGAATAAATATTCCCCGTTTTTGCAACAGTTTTCATTTATGCTCCGCTCCCGTTGGTTTTAGCTAGCCTCGAGGACTATCATCCAACACAAAAATATTTTTTTTTTATTTCAAGCAGTAGTTCCTGAGACTAGCGCGTTCAAACAAACAAACTCTTCAGCTTTTTAATAATAATTACTTTGTATAGATGTCACCGTAAAATTGTCAAACACGTTAGATTGTAAACTCTCAAAATATTGTCAAACGAACATACTGCTTACAATAAAACGCATTATTTTTCGGTAGATTGTAATCTATCGAAGTGAACCCGTATTATTGTGAAATGCATGCGACGGAACTATCTCTGCCCCCATAATCGGGATTTGGGGCACCCCCACGTTAGGTTCCTTTAAACCCTGCACTCAGAAATGAGCAAGGGGGACCCTTCCCTCCCTCTCCGCCACCCGCGCGAGTTGACTTCCATCGCAAGCATTTCACAATATTACGGTTTCACTTCGATAGATTACAATCTACCGAAAAATAATGCGTTTTATTGTAAGCAGTATGTTCGTTCGACAATATTTCGAGAGTTTACAATCATTTACAATCTAACGTGTTTGACAATTTTACGGTGACGTTGTTATGTGAACCACCGTCAGCTGCTCAAACGTAGTGATTATATACTCGGTGGCTCAACGAGCGGTGGGTGTAGGATTGGGGAGTTACGAAAGTTGTAGAAAAAGAAAAATAAGTCATAGTAGTAGAGATCTTTAATGAAAAAGATGGCAACCGATCGGCATAATGCAACGGTACCTCCCGGACTAGATGCAAAAGGAGTATGTATCTACGGAAAGGATCGTAGCAGATTGATTTCTTTCTTCGCTTTAATTTTGATGGACGTTCCCATCACACATTCTTTCTTCAATACTACGCCTGCAGTTTCTATCCAAACAAAAAACAAGCCAACGAACGTACACACTACTCAGGATGTTATTTCAAAACACCTAATACCTACCAATTCCGTCTACCCCAAAGTAGTTCTTGATGATGCGGTAATAGAGCCTCGTGCAGTTATGGTTGTAACTCCAAGGCCTTTGCGCTTGCCAAGAGCGGACTTCGTCACTAACCCAACAAACGGGGGTAGGCAGTAACTAGAGCACAGATAGCTTGGCAGCCGTTACTAGCGATAGCGGCGTCATGACGCCTCTGGTAACGGCTGCCAAGCGTCATAATCTAATTTTATACAAACCAAGCATCAGCAGCTTTTTATGTACTTGCACAGCAGCACAAATAACGCAAAGAACAGGGGGTCTAAAATTGCCACTTTAACAAAATCATAATAGGATAATAAAGGGTGTAAAACACCACCTCTTAACAAATAAATATCGCTATACATTACACAAAGCGCCATCTAGTGCCACACTAAGCAAGGCTTGTGTCGTAGTCACCAGACAGTTGACATACTATACTTTTTGTTTGTAAATACATACTAAACATCCATGACTCGGAAACAAATGACAAACCGGGATTCGAAACCGGGGGACCCTAAGAACGTAAGGCAGCCTCACTACCGCTGCGCCATTCGGGTCGTCAAACTTAACGAAGCCGAGAGACACTTGTTCTCCCTGTCATTGCGCGATCATTTTTTTTCACACCATACCTGGGAACCTTCTAGTTACGGAGATAATGGGGGTCAAACTTACAACTTTTTTTTAAATACAAGTTTTTATTGTAAGATTTTTACTTTAATTACCTCCACGAACCTCGTACTATTCAATCCATCCATTAGCACAATGTTTTTAGTGCGTGACATTGAGTTCAGCCAAAAAACATGATTTTTCACCCCCAAAAAAAATGTTGGTCGTTTCAATAATTTGTGCGTAAAGTTATTTAGTTAGATGTACAGAATGCTTGGTTGACGGCTTCGTGATGAGGTGGTTTACACCCCTGTATAATAATTACGTTACAATTTTTGAAATGGTTTTAAAACTTTAAAAGACAGTTACATAATTAAATTAACTGTCTGTGACCATTAACAGCCACTCGGGCCGATCTTTAGGTTAAGACGTGCTTGCCTAGGTTGGTCTGTAGATGGGGACCACCTTTTTTTTACAGATGGGAATTCATCTAATAGCTTCTCCCACTCTGTGCTGAGCGGGAGGGATTGTCAGACTTTTACCTACTGACTAAAACCCATCCATGTTCCTTCCTCGCCCTTTATGTTCCGGGGCCGCGGTATCTCTTTCGAACAGTCCCGCAGCCCCGGCAGGATGGGGACCACCCTTACATACCAAGTTTCCGTCGTGCCCAGGAAAGCACGTTAAGCTGTTATCCATGTCCATCTTTGGTAGTTGTTACAGGAAGTCAGTGGCCCAAAAAGTCTGAGAATCAGTCTTAACCAAGTGGTATCGTATTACTAAGGTATTAACTGGGTTGTGGAGGTCAGATAGGCAGTTGTTCCATGTAAAATACTGGTACTCAGCTGCATCCGGTTACATTATAAGCCGACCCCAACATAGTTGGGAAAAGGCTAGGCGGATTTTGCTCGATCTGAAATGCATATTCAGGGAAAGGTCGCAAATGAAAGCAAGTTATTAATTCGATGAACCCTTTAATTTGAGACTATTTTTATGATAACATTCTAACTGAAAATCGTCAAAAACTATTATCGCCAGAACTACGTTTACAAAATATTTGACAGGATTGTGGGAGTATCTCAAAAGTAACACAGTTTTATAAATCTAACCAATTGTATGTACAGGACCAATGTCATGTAGGCCAAAATCAGTTTTCGTTAAAACATCCTGCTCCCTTACAGTAACGAGACGTAACAAAAAATATCTCGTCTCCACACAACATTAATAGCTGTCCAAATTTATAATTTTCTTAGAGATAACAGTTATAACATCATCATTTAGCATAGCATATGAGATGTGAAAGCACTTAGATGGTTTAAAATTTTAAAGATGTTTTCTAAAGTTTTAACATTTTTTTGTATTATTCATGTTTTATGATTTACAATAAACACATGGCTGTCGATTTAATTCAACCACATTGAAATGTTATTTTCAATAGTTTGGCAAAGTGCATAATCCATTCCAGATTTGAAATGGTGACTTTTATAGGGGTATTATAATATGTTAGATCCCCTTGGAAGTTACTTGAAAACTTCCTGGCAATTGAAAATACAAATTCATCGGTGTGCCTTGCACAACACACCATCCTTAGAAAGTTGATTCTTAGGAGAAATATAACTTACGAAATTATTTACTCTCCCTAAACAAGTGACTAAATTTTACATCTTTAAAGAAATATATTTTTAACCAATATTATCATTTGATTTCCCCTGTATCTAATGTATATTAAAGTCTTCTGTTTTGTATAACATACAATACACATACTAAAATTTTACTGAAAAATGAGATATAAAAAGAAAATAGGGACAAATCTTACTAGTATCTACTGACAAAATTTTACATGAAATAAAAACATTAAACATACAATAAAACCTAAAAAATCTGATGCCTAGGCTGAAACTGGTTAGAATAATTCTTGTAAAGATATAGCAAATTTTTGCAGTCCTTATAATATTAAAAGAGGATTTTCCTCTCAAAATTATGGAAGTTTTAATGCAGCACATCAAGTCAATAAAAATATTTCTTAGAAAAGCGTATTTGTCCAAAGTAGTCATAGTATTGTCTTTTAAAATGTACATATTATAATATTGCAAAGAACTCATAGTTAAACCTAAATTGAAGGTACTTATCGTTCAAATATAGTGGATTTTGAATGCAACCTTAAGCTGGGGCCAATATAAATATCACAAGTAGCGGCTTAAGGGACCTTCTCATCGTTTGCCCAAACTAAAAGAAGATTAGTCACTAAAATTCATTCTCTGTACAGGTTACAGTCAAAGGTTTAAAACTTATTTAAAAATACTCCAAACAATGAGTCACTACAAAACTAGAGGGGTCTACACAACATTTTAAAGAAGATTCAGTTTATACTGTTTCAGTTTACATTCAAATTCCGGCTGTACATTTTATACTTTGTGACTGCTACTGTTGATGGCAGTCACTAATTAAAGAATCAATTTTATGACACAGAGAATGCCTTTTCTGAAAAGGATTTAACATAAGCCTCGTGCAATTTGTTCACAAAGTCAGCATCATGTTTCAGCAGATAATTGAAAGCTTGAAGCAGCTGGTTCCTAGTGAGTGGCTCAGGGGACGGCTGGACATCTCCGCCCGTGCTAGCAGTGAACATCGTGGGCGGCATCAGTGCTGGCTTCTGCTGAATTGACACAGAGTCAATCAAAGGGTATATTCCAATCTCCTCCAATTTGCTACCATTAAAAGAGCTTACCGTATGGCTGATGTCCTGTGACTGATTCAAGTATGTGGCCAGGGGGGACGTTGGCTTTGGTGATGATATATGCATCAGATTCAACTCATTCTCCATTGGTATAATACCATTGGTATCAGTTGAATCCAACTGTCCCTTCTTCAGACTAGATATCCTCTGCTGATTGGGTTTGTCAATAGGAGTTGACTTTAACGGGAACCCACAGTTTTGTCTCATTGCTGAATCCATGTTCATATTACCATTAGAACTTTGAGCCTCTTGAGGTGTTACAGAGCGTTGTTGTTTCTCTATATGTTCTACAGAATGCGCCGGGTTGCTCATGAGCCTCTGCAGCAACTGCGGCACTTCCCGCGCGTCCGTGGAACGCGGCCCGAAAATACCCGGTGACGGCAGCGAGGATACTGCCGGCATCTGCGCAGACGCTCCGCTCCCAGCCTTTGCGAAGAAGTCCATCACGCTCTGCGAAGTCATGTCGGGTGCACGCGACGGTGTCGAATCACACTTGTTAGCGACGAGCCCCTTGTTGGAATTGAAGTCATCCTGGGCCTTGCTCAACATGCTGAATATATCGACAGGCGCGCTCGAAGGTGTGGACGTACTATATACAGCGTTCTGCGGCATGTTTTCGCCACCAGGTACTTGCTTGATCGGGTCTTTAATCAGAGAATTTAACTTTGTCGCAACTCTAACGCACTCGTCTTTATCGTAGAACCATATGCCGTAAATGCGACACTTGGCGTTTCGATACAAAAGAAAAGGTTCCTTCAATTGCAATTCTATTCCTTTCGATACTGGTTCGATTAGGTTATTCGTATTCAATCTGTTCATAATCACTAAACTATGGTACGGTTCACCATTTCTACTGTACACAAACAAAGCACCCTCAATATTAGTTTTCTCCCATTCGTTCTCTTCGAATGTATATAGCGCAACGTGGGTAGCACTGTCGATTATTTCTCTAGCGTATGGATCTGCCCTCTTTAGGGCCGCGAAATTCATACGTAGTCCGGTGTCAGCCATTTTATAGCAACAAAATACAAGTTTTTACACAGCGAGCAAGCATCACAGCAAAATGACAAGAACGAATAAATTCGCCATTTTCGAACCGTTCCATACACTCACTCGTTGAATTTTACTAGTACCTCCTAACCCTAAAAAAATAAAAAAATGTATTGTAAAG
Source organism: Xestia ashworthii (assembly GCA_950022955.1). NCBI lineage: Eukaryota > Metazoa > Arthropoda > Insecta > Lepidoptera > Noctuidae > Xestia > Xestia ashworthii. The sequence continues at coordinate 21,990,161 of OX465562.1, forward strand.
ATTACTGTAACCTATTATTCAATCCACCTGGATACCAGTAAATTTTTACAGCCATGATACATAAGAAAAACTAGATGTAGTAGATTTTTACCATGTTCCCCAGTTAATGTTGTTGAGTGCAAAGGAACGCAGGATCTTTGAATGAAATGTGCCGTGGTGGAAGGCGGCAGTTTAAAATATCAATATTTTTATAAAGTGTGTTAATTTTGAAATAAAATTAATACTAGGTTGTTCTCAATTCTTTGTAATTTATAGTAACAGGCTACGGATTCTGAGTTGAAAACAAAGACATTCAAATATTATGACGAGCTAGTTGAAAATAGACTTACGCTTCGAATATAGGTAAATATTCAAATTCAACTTTTTATGATTGAAGCACGATCTCTATTGAAGGAGTGTTTTGCTAGAATCTCTATTAGTTACTTTACTCTTTGGCTAGAATAACGATAACTATGTATCGCCGACTAGCTGCAGCTGGCCAGGCAGGCCCTTCTCGTAACGTAGTTCCAAGAGAAAAATAAACGTTGGTAATAATTGACGAATTTGGTCATACAAAAATCCGAGCATTGTATTTCTTCATTTAATTCAACAAAATGATGTAATTTTATCACACTGTACAGAAAAGTTTGACCTCTGTCGTTTTGCACTTGTTGGAATTGAGTAAGCTATTGATAAATAAATAGAATGCGACAGGTTCAAGACGCTAAACTACTTCGGCTTAGTGATGGCCTGCGATGGAATTAATGAGTAGATAAATCTCACGTTATTCACGAGAACATATTATTTGTGCTACATGTAGCACAAAATAATGTTGGTACAATAACAGATTCCCCATCTACATGCCATGCAAACATTAACAAAGAAGATGCTAATTTGCCCATCATTGTGACGTTACAATTAAACCGTTTGGCAGACTTTTTAAGTGCTTTTATTAAAGACATTTTTAATAATAAGTAAAAGAAATGATCAATAATTCTACCAAACTCTGAAAATCACATTTAATTGAAAATAGACAGTGGACAAAAAATGTATGGGAGATGGTCCAAGCGTCTCCAAAGATGAATGATAATTATAACAAAGGAAAAGGTACAATGTACAGTTTAGATTTGCAGAAGGGCAAAATCTGTCCAAGAGATTTCGAGAAATGATAGCAGTTTCAAGTTTTTCTTAAGCTTTTTCTTGTTATTTATAGTTAAAAATCATTGCTTTATCCTTGTAATCATAATTATTCATAATCATCATCATCACCATCGAGTAATGATAAGTTTACTTTCTTCTTTGTCGAATGTTACTGTGAGAATGGACTGTCTATTAAATTACTTATGAAAAAAAGGGTCTTTTTATTTATTTATTTAATGCAGTAGAGCAGTTAGGGCGCAGCAAGATAACTTAAAACTAATAACTAGAAGATTCTCTGCAATATTAGTTATTGCAATATTTGTTGTTGTTGTAATAGATATTGGCATGTAATTAACGATGCACCAGATTTAACAAAATGGAACGGCAAAAAAATCACTTTTGATTGCTAAAATTAGTAAATGATCACCAAAAATTGATCCCCATTTTATCATGAAATTAGAACCAAAAATTTATTTTTTTAGTTAATGACCACCAGGAATTGAACTGATATGCTCTTGCATCCGAGTCGAGGGAGAACTGGTCGACGGAGCCCCGCTTCGCGGGGCTCCTACTTCTGAATGGTTTAAAAAAAAATAACCACGAAGGGTATGGCGGGGTCTCCTTCTACCCTAATCTATCCGTGTCGGGGTGCCCCAAGTCGGCCTAGGCAAAACTAGTTTGTCATCAAACACCTCATTATAATTTGGTGCTCAATTTACTAAATTTGGTGATCAAATGATATTTTAGGTGATAGATGTTAGTGGTCACAAAGTAATTTTTGGTGGTCATTATATTTTCCCCCATAGATATTACACATTAAATATTATATTCATTAAACTTACATCTAGCATTACACAATTAAGCAAACAAAAATTAAGTAACTCAATAAAAATAAAACCATCAAAATATTTTATAAATGTCGTACATAAATGAAATAATAATAAAAAAAAAAAAAATGCACGTCAAATTTAAAAATATAGTACACAAAATCCATTATAAACATGTCATATATAATTATAAATAAATAGGTAACCAAAAAATATCATTTTTACATAAAAGAACTAATATTAAAACGAACACATACTTACCTACATATTTATTGGACTCTATTTTAACATTTTATCTTCCATAAATTCTTGGATAGTATAATAACATTTTTCTAAAAGCAATGACTTTAACCTAGCTTTAAATACACATAGTGTTCTTGTGGACCGTATATTTTCAGGTAATTTGTTGTATATCTGTATGCTTCGATATTCTGGGCTATTTTTGTACATTTGAAGTCTAGGTGCTGGTATTATTTTTTGATCACGAACAAAGTAAAAAGGTATCACAGGCTAATTATTAATAATAAGCTTGCGATACCTTTTTTTTTTCATTAAGTACATTTACTTTCAAGGATTAGCAAATTTATTGGCACAGTAGGAAGTTATAATATCGATATTCAACTTGGCCCATCACTAGTTTCCGCATCACAACTAAACGAAGCGTCAACAACGTCATTCATTTAAAAGTTTGCGCGTGTCGGAGACGGCAGTTTATAAATATAATAAATAATTTTCGATAATTAAACTTATCTACGTCTCTGTATAGTACAGTAAACTGTAATCACCTCTAGCTTAACTAGTAAATGTCAGCTAGAAGTTGTTCTAATTGTTTGAAATTGGACACGTGACATATAGGCTAAGTTTTAGTAAACAAGGTAGAATAATGTCTGGTGGTAAAGTTCTGGTGATCGGAGGCGGTGGACGGGAGCATGCGCTGTGCTGGAAGCTGGCGGACTCTCCGTTTGTGCGCCAAGTATACTGTGCGCCCGGCAGTGTCGGCATCGCGACCACCAACAAAGTTGAGTGCGTCGAACTCGACATCAAAGACTATCCCGTAAGTTTCTTATAAGAAAACTATGTTCTGTTGCTTTTATTGATATGCGCAGTTTACATCACAGGAAGTTTGTAGGCTACGCCTTGTCTTCTATGAATTGGGTTTATTTTTTTAATTTGTTTTTTTAATTTTAACAGAATCAATCATTCATAGTTAAAATAAAAAAAAAAAACATTAAAGTACTTACAAGTATTTGTTACTTATAGGTACATAAGTACTGGTATTACTGGTAAACTATAAACCAATGAAATACAAAATAATACTCCCAAAGTTTTAAAATACATTTTTTGTTGAATTTTTTCATAGATGTTACAATGAAATTACACTGAATTACAATTATCCCTAAGACGACCCACTGACCATCACTCTAAACTGTATTAGAACTTCTAATAATCTTGACACAATTAACAATGTAAATAAATGCCTTTCATCAAATAGCTGTATATTTGATGAAAGGCATTTAATTACATCAATTTTATTATTATTCAAGAATAGTAATTAACTAATTAGAAGAGTATCTATTTTTAAACCAATTTAGTCTGGTTTGAGTTCATCGTCAATTAGAGCAGGCGTTAATTGATTAATTTTAAACATATTATGAGATTATCAGTAGTGCATCTATCATTATTGACTTTATGGTTCAACAGAAAATATAATGAACTTATTATGGAATAATCAAGTGATTCGTTTCTGTTGGTATCTGTTCTAGATCAGACACAATATATTGTACTTATAATTTTCTAGAAAATTAAAAAAGTTTGTAACTTGAAAAACCTGCTGTAAGTGTTCCTATTTAGTTAAGCACTGAAAGGCAAATAGTAAAAACTTTCTGAATGTTTTTGGGTGTATTCTTTCGATTTATGATTTTTATCATAACCTCGTTCTGCCCAAGCAAATTAGAACCTGTTTGGTAATTCTGCCCACTGTTCTCTTCAAAGTACAAAATCTTTCAAGTGCTTCCTGCCCAGAATAATTAGAACAAAAAAAAAGGTCATGCATAAGATATAAATTTTTTATATTTTTTTATGGCAGTAAATAGATCATAATGAAACGATTTACGCTATTTTTAAAATCATACATTTTGTTCTTTTTACAGTACACTGGGCAGAATTACCAAAATCAGCTGTATTTTGTTTGTCCTTCATAAAAGACACTGGGTACAATGGGGTAAATAAAACATGAGTAACTTTTTATGTTATTTATTATGTACCTTCTTAATCAGTCTTGAATTTTCATCTCTTTATTTAGTAATTAATGTACTAACTTTTATTGAAGCCTCTCTGGACTTAAAAAAACTTTTTTGCAAAAAATAAAACCGACTTCAAACAAAAACAAAAAAGTGAATAATAACTTTAGCTTCTGAAGTCGGTGACTTTTGTTTGATTGATTTATTTTTTTGTCACAGACTTCAGAAGCTAAAGTTATTTTTCACTTTTTTGTTTTTATTTGAAATCGGTTTTATTTTTTGCAAAAACGTTTATATTTTTCACTTTTTAGTGGTTCACATGTGCTTAGTACACATGGAAAGTGCACTCCGTTACAATTACAATAAGCCCAAACACGACTAGGATAGATTGTCCCATTATGGAGTTCCAGTGCCTGAATCTTGGCCAACCGGGACCTATTCGGCAACGTCACGTCATATACAATAGTGTTACATACTAAAATCTTCCCCAGAATGTAACAAACCCTTTTCTGAAAACCGCATTAAAATGGGTTCAGCCAAACGCGAGATAATCGCGGACAAACATACAATCGTCTTTCATTCAAAATCTACAATCCAAGAAAGCAAAACGGGATCTATGCGGCAACGTCACGGGATATCCATTAGTCTTATATACTATAACCTTCCCCAGAATGTAACGAACATTTTTCTGAAAACCGCATCGAAATCGGTTCAGCCAAACGCGAGATAATCACGGACAAACATGCATTCATACATACAAATTCTGCGAAAAAAGATCACAATTTACCAAAAAGTTCTGCCCGATGTGATTTTTGCATCACATAATATTATTTATGTTTCCTAAAAATACAATTATTAACGAAAATCAAAAATAGTTACAAAAGTCAAAGTATTGATTATTTAACTTTAATCCTGTCTATTTTTAATAAAGAAAAGCCACCGATCTAAATGATAATAAGAGATTAAACATACCTCTTCTCCGACGTGACTCCATTTTTAACACGTGAATGGCTTCTGACGTTAATCTGTTGTCTAATAATCGAATAGATTTAAGGTTCCCTTATTGGTTATAACCTAACCAATCACAGGAAACTTCAAAAACGACAGCTGAGTAGAAAATACAAATTCTAGGCGCGAAAATTTAATATGTGATTTTTGAAGGACAGTGGGCAGAATTTAGAATTTTACAATATTTTAGATGGGCAGGAACCGTGAAGTATGTTTTGTGATTTTGAAATCACAATGGGCAGGACGAGGCTATGATTGTAATGATACCTAATCCTTAATGAATAATGATGATTGAATATGTAATAATTCTTATAATGTAATGTTGATGTAATATTATCACGGTTTATGCACCATCTCTTCCTACCAATTTGTACGCCACGATATGCAGCTGAACATGTTAGAACTTTTCTGTATAATATTATTATCTTGCATGCAATGTATCATGTGCACCATGTTTAAACAAATAAATTTTACTTACTTACATACTTAGTTGTAGTAGTCTAGAACTTTATACCTATAGCTAAAAATATTATCATCATAATAGTATAACTGTCAGAACTCAGAACAGCCATTCTGTTTTAAAATTTGAATTACCTTGCTCCCAAAAGCTCAAAAGTATCTTGGTGTTAAGTCCTTAGATACTAATATTGTGAAGAGGTAAACTTGATATTTTTATGCCATTATAAAGCTACGTTATTTGTGAGTGTATTTATTATTAGATAGAAATAAAATGTCCACCCGTGTGAAGCCGGGACGGGTGGCAGTAGCCAATAATTTTGCTTCATATAATTTGATACTTTCACTCCCACTCTTGAAGTGCATTGAGCTAAATATTTACATTATCTTATTAATATCCCTCCAAGGATACACCCACTTAATTTGGTCCCCTTTTTAAGGATCAACAGTGTTTTTTTGCAAAATAGGAAAAAAACTAAAAGACCAAAAAAATTAAATATCCTTTTCCTTTTTTTGGTCTTTTAGTTTTTTTATTAAATAATCAAAATGTAATCATGCCACAAAATATTGTTCTAGTCTAAATACCATGAGTTACTTTGCTAGAGTCAAACCTTTTAGTTTTATTAGGCCATTTAAAGACTTTTGAATGTTAAAAAAAAAGGAATGGCTTCAATCACGGAAGATATCTTTAAAGCGATGTTTTAAAGTTCAGTTTTAAACTGTGAAGGCTTAAAATGGTGTTTTAAAGGAAATAGATTCGATTTGACATCAATTGTCAAAGGTAGTTTTATGCATAGAAGAATGGGATGAAACTCCATTGTTACTCTTTTCAAATGGTTATCAATATTTTGTAAACATGAATATAATATTAAATATGGCAACAATGTACCTATAATAATCTAAACTGAGGAATACTATGTATTTAAAGTTGACAAGTAACAATACAAAATTAAATAAGTAGGTATGTTTTCAGATAGTTGGTGGTCACATATTCACAAAAAATTACATCAAGATTACATTTACATTTATTTTAACAAATAAAAATCAGTGTGTCAGTAACATTTTTACCTATAGAGTGTAGAATTAAAGTAATTATAAATCTTGGCTTAAAATATTGGTCCTTAAGACGCCTGCGGAGCATGCGTATTTCATACAAACGTAATACCAAAATAATTTGTAAATTAAACATATTCCTAAGGTAGTGTGTATTTATTTCGATTGAATTACAGAATATCTAGGTTCCCAAATATATATTTTGATTAGACACTGATTTTAACAAGAGTTATAAGAAAAATAAGTTTTCTATAGAAATTTTAAATTCCCCATATCTCGTCTTCGTATCATTGTCCTCTCTAAAAATACATTTGGGAACATAGATATTCTGTAATCCAATCGAAATAAATACACACTACCTTATGAATATGTTTGATTTTCATATTATTTTGGTATTACGTTTGTATGAAAAACGCATGCTCCGCCGGCCCCTTAAGGTCTGCCGTCTGCATCATATGCTTTCTTAAGTCATGATTCGACAACTTTTTTTGAATCAGGATTTTCATATGGCTCACTTCTTCATTTGAATTTAAGAAAATCTCAATTAATATAATACTACTTTTCAATACTGCTCTCTTGATGTAGGTACTATCCCCACTATCAAGATAGAAAATGTGAAATTCTATCTAGAAACAGAAAAAAAATATCGGAAAAGTAAAGAATTTTCATATTCTTGCTCCCTAACCTTCTCCCATTATCTACTGGATAGATATGATGTCGATGACCTTAGATTACTGTCACATGTTCAAAATGTGCTTAAACAACCATTTATCGTTTTATCTGCCGGTTGCTATTCCAGTCGGTTAGTAACAGGGAAGTACCTACAGCGATAAAAATGTCGGGAGATGTTGTTCAAGAAATTGGGGGACTAATGAATAATAATAAATAAATAAACAGTAGAATGTAATAGGTACTTAATTAAAGCAATAGTTGTTGCCTCACGGATAAGTGCCCAGCACTTTTGGATGGTCAATGGATTATCTGAGGATCTAAGGTTCCCCTCCTAAAAAGTTTTTTACTTTTTTTATTCTTGATCAACATTGTCTCACTAACTATGCGGCGGGCAAGTATACGCGCTTTAGACATGGATTTGCAGGAACCAGCCCGATATACAGAAGGGGGCTCCTGGTTTCCTTTCGAAAGTCAGCTGGTCGACACAAAATTAATTCATGGTAGTTTCGACATTCCCAAATCAAACCTGTTCGGTGTTTACACACCCACGAGCCGTGTCTGGTCAATTTCAATTCATTATATTATCATTTGTTGGACTCTCGTTTAGCGAATCAGGTCAATGACGCGAGCGATGCCCTTCTCGACGTTTCTTAATCAAAATAATTATATAGCTATTATCGTCCTTTGCTCTTCGGGCTTAAAAGCCTGAAGCTACTTTCCATACCAGACAAATTATTTCAATAATTGGCGATGTACAACTCTAAGCAATAGTCTGTATTGGCCCATTGCTGGGCAAAGGGCTCTCTGGCCTTCTATACTTTCTATTTCACTGTATTGTCTCGTATAGGCGTGTGTATCCAGATTAGGTTGGCAATCGTCGTTATAAAAAACGTCAAAATTACACAAGACAGTCTCCCAAAACGTCTGCTGTTCACTACTTCTCAGTGCTTTACTTGAGGAGAAGGTACGGAACAACACATTCAAATCATCCCTCCTGGGTTTCAGTCTCACTTCGACGACGATGCTCATTTTTTAGACATGTAACCCGACTGCCAATGAGCCTAGTCCAACTAAAACAAATAATATTATCCAGAATATGTATTGCAGTACCTATGCGAACAAAACAGCACCATAATTAGAAACAATACTTGGTTTAGGCCCTAGATCCATCATGGATCTGGCCAACGATGGATATTCTGATTATGATCCCTATTTTCGATTCTACAGCTTCAAGCGTATGACATTTTCAATTCCGAATTTATATGAACCATTTCCTAAAACCAGTATTTATTCCACTTAATTATAGCACTGTCATAGATATTTCCGATCTTCTTCTTCTTAGCATACGCTAAATGGCAAAATGTTCAAATTTGTTCATATTTCCGATGATTTCTTATACAACAAAGTATCTGCACACTTCTGGGTCAATGATGCAAACGCTCTGCAAACGGCACGAAGTTTACGTAAAATCTGTACTTAACATTATCACTTATTATGATTATTTTAATTGGCTGAACAAACATGCAATATCGCCTATAAGTTAAATACAATAGTACTCTATAGTGACAGAGGGGCCTTACGAATTGCGCGAGCTGATAAGAACCTACGTTGTGTTTTTCTTTAGTTATCAACGGCGTATAGAAAAATAAGATGTTTTAACGTTCGATCAGGGGTATTTAATTCTTGATTGCTTACCATGTTTTGAGTGTTCGAGATCGAGGTCATGACCAGGCCCATCAGGCATCAGGAAATTATCGCTCCATAACACATCGACAGAATTTGGCCCAACAAACATAGTATTTTTGCTAATCTGCTGTCAGAAAAGAGATACAGTAGAGTAAAGATCCATGGAGACCTGAATTTTTCTAATGAAGCAATCTAAACCTAGATCCTATTCACAAACGCTTCGATTCGACATGTCTTATGTCTATCTTTTTTAGGGTTCCGTAGCCAAATGGCAAAAAACGGAACCCTTATACAAAAAAAATACAAAAATACAAAAATATTTATTACTTCTCAATCATTGTGTCATACATAAACTGAGGCAGCCCCAGTAAGTTACAATAGTACTTGTGTTGGAGCTGTCTCGCTCTTCCCGTAAGTGGTATCCTAACAATGTAAGTGAAGTTAAAGAACAAAGCAAAATACAATTTACTAAAGAGGAAAACAAAATAAATTAAAGAAAAAAAAAAATAATAATAATAATAATCTTAAAAATAAAAATGTGAAATGATAAACTAAATAAATAATAGTTATCTGATCAGCTCTCGGTATGTGAGGAGTGTTGTAAATAGGTGTGTGTTTTGTGCGTGCGTTTGTATTTGTGTGCGTGCGTGCGTGTGTGTGTGTGTGTGTGTGTGTGTTTGTGCGTGCGTATGTGTATGCATAATTATCCACCATGTTAGCCTGCCCTGATCAGAATGTTTTCGGTTTCTTCATATGTTAGAGATCTTAACCAATCACCAACTGTTCTTTTGCAGTCGTATAACCGCATGGGATATATTTCACACTTAAGGTTCAATTTATTATAGATGTAGGTGGATTGAGTAACATATTGACGTCTAGCAAAAACCGATCGAACCCCTGAAGAGTAGGCCACAATATCTCGACGCCTTCTGCTCTGAATAGCTGGGTCAAAAGGAAGACATTTATGCAGGGTTAAGGTCACATTTAAAACATACAGTTTTCTAATTGAAAGCAAGTTGCTGACTTTATAGAGGTCTGTTGTGGGGAACCTAAATGGTTTAAAATACATCACCTTGATAAGTGATCTCTGAGCTCTTTCCAGATCGAGGAATTTCATTTTGGAGGCTCCACCCCATATTGGAATGCAGTAAGTTATTATGGATTGCGCCAGAGCTATATAGATCTTGTTTATAAGTGGGGCGGGCATAATATGACGTAAAGTTTTGAAGACCCAAATGAGCTTCCTGATCCTTTTCATGAGGATATCAATGTGAGGGTGCCACGACAGTCTTTGGTCAACAAGTATGCCTAAATAAGTTTCGCCATGTCTGTCTGTCTGTCTGTCTGTCCGCGGATAATCTCAGTGACCGTTAGCACCAGAAAGCTGAAATTTGGTACCAATATGTATATCAATCATGCCGACAAAGTGCAAAAATAAAAATTAAAAAAAACATTTTTATTAGGGTACCTCCCCCAGACGTAAAGTGGGGAGCGATTTTTTTTTTAATTTTGACCCTGACGTGTGATATATTGTTGGATAGGTATTTAAAAATGAATAGGGGTTTTCTAAAATCATTTTTTGATAATATTAATATTTTAGGAAATAATCGCTCCGAAAGTCAAAAACAATGTGTCCCCCCCCCCTCTAACTTTTGAACCATAAGTTTAAAAAATATGAAAAAAATCACAGAAGTAGACCTTTATATGAACTTTCTAGGAAAATTATTTTCAACTTGATGAGTTGAATAGTTTTTGAGTTATATAGCACTTTTTCAAAAAAACGCAAATGATAACTTTGTTTTTCATACAAATACTATGAAAAACAAAGTTATTTTTGCTGACGAAAAATGTTGGTATTTTTAATGGTCTGGGAAGCTACGGAACCCTACAGTGAGCGTGGCCCGACACGCTCTTGGCCGGTTTTTTAGCATTATGATAGCGAGCGAGATAGACATACGACTTTCCGAATCGAAATCGAAACGAAGCGTTTGTGAATAGCTATGTAGATAATGTAGATCAGCCAAATCAAACGATGACATGACACATATGCGCTGTACATACCTTGCGATCAAAAACAACTGTTTATAGATTTAAATAGACGCTCGTGTATGAGAGATAACCTCGTACCTTTCATATCGTGAAGTTCAGTACTTGGCGGGGCAAGTTCACTTGTAACTCGAAATGCTTCGCTTGGAATACGTGGCGTATTATGTATGACTGGTCCGAGGGGTAGGCAGATGTCTACGTCATTGGTAGTAGATGGGAAGGATCATATGGACCCATTTTCTCAGGAAGTTTATCCTGAGTTGACTACATTTTTTTATTTTAGTGCCAGATACGATGAGATCATGAATCCAATCTTGGGTCCACCACGACTCTGTATGAAGTGTGCAGCTCCATGTTTTACTAGGTTAGGCTTGAACTCAACATAGAAAAACACAGTTTTAGACATCCTTGCTCACCAATGCACTAAATCCGAAATTTCTGTTACAGGCAACAGCACAATGGTGCAAAGACAACGAAATAGACATCGTGGTTGTTGGGCCAGAAGATCCCCTTGCCAACGGCATTGTAGACAACCTCAGTCGCCTCGGCGTCAAGTGCTTTGGACCTACGAAGGCTGGAGCCCGCATTGAGGCCGATAAGGACTGGTCGAAGACTTTCATGAACAAGTACCAGATTCCTACGGCCAGACATAAGTCCTTCACCGATGCTGCGGCTGCCAAGGAGTTTATAAATACGTGAGTTTTTATTTTATTTTTGGTTGCACGAGCCATATACCGCAAGTAGCTAAGTCATAGTTAGCACGTCTCAACATTTACGCTGGAAATTATTCATGGTTCTAGAATCCGTTTTCTAGAATCTTTCCAGCATATGTTATCTATTTTAAACAGGGACATCTTTAACATGCAGATCTTGGGTACTTTAGGAAAAATAATTGATTAATGTAGGACGAGATCGACAGACGTGCGTTCGAAAGACCATTCATGCAAAAATATACCAGTCACGCATTTTATCACCAAATCTGGGATAAGTAAGGTCTTCTTGTGAGCCAGTGGGAAAGTCGTCCCTAATTAGGGTTCCGTAGCCAAATGGTAAAAACGGAACCCTTATAGATTCGTCATGTCTGTCGGTCTGTCCGTCCGTCCGTATGTCACAGCCACTTTTTTCCGAAACTATAAGAACTATGCTGTTGAAACTTGGTAAGTAGATGTATTCTGTGAACCGCATTAAGATTTTCACACAAAAATAGAAAAAAACGTAATTTTTTTGGTTTCCCATACTGAAAACTGAAACTCAACTCAATTTTGAATTAAGGGTCATGCTTCGTCGTATTGTACCGAAGGACCAAAAATGAAGGACCAAATATAATGTTACTGGCTGGTCTTTTTATTTTTTATCTGATTTTGCCATAAACTTAAACAATATTCTTCTTCATGGACAGAAATTTAATACCCCTGTATTAAATTTCTGTCCATATCAAGCTAGGATACATAATAATATAAAATATAATGATTAATATTGAAAGAAAGAAAGAAAGAAAAAGCATTTATTAGCACGCACAGGACAAAACACATAAAAAATATCAGTTTAAAACTTACTAATAAAACTTACACAGAATAAACAAACATATATTTAAAAATTAAAGAAACGAAACTCGTCCTGTACGAGGCCAAAAGGCTCCTATCTCAGCATGGTGCTGTAACATTAAAAAAAGATAAAAAATAAAATAGAATAAAAGAAAATAATATAGAATAAATAGAATATTAGATTGTGTGCTTAATTCATGCAGTCTAGACTGGTCCTTCCTGACACGTGAAGTCGTGAATCGTCCTTTGTCAAATGCACTTTGGAACTGCAATATGCCACAGATAAACTTAATAACTGATATACCTATTAATCATTTGGACAAGTCGCGACACTAAATTAACTACGAGTGTTCGCTTCAATATCGAATTGTGAATCGTTAACATCACTCTGTGTGGTCTTTTCTTCTTTCATGATATCGATTCAGTGTTGAAGTGTTTCTTTTTTCTTTTCTCAAAGCAATAACCATCTTCAGTACTGAGGGCGATCCAAATAAATACCTTCAAAAAATGCTCTGATTTCCATGCTGGCTCAACGGTGGCGGTGATGGTCGAAATTCCCACGTTCAATAGTGTTAGGCCTCAAAAGGTGTCATACAGGGCAGTACTTCTCTATAAACATAGTACCATTACAAACCTAGGCATCTTATAAATAGGAACTCAAAAACTATGGTTTTTCATAAACCCATATTTTTGTTGCACCAGAGGTCTACCCCGTGCAAATGACGTCTGTTGCCTTGTTAAACCATTTATTAATTGGTTGCTTCAGTCTGTAGTACCTACGGCTACGACATTATTGAAATAAGTCATAACAACTTTACACACTTTTCTATCGTGATCCGGAAAGTGCCGTTCACCTAGGCGTCTGCACGAGCCCCTCGCATAAACACTAGATTATTCTTATTTAACCCTACATGTGTTATAATAATTACTTTCGTTATTATAACCTTACATAATTAAGATTACGGATAGTTAACCTGGGACTATCAGAGACGGTAGTATCAGTTATCCGGTGGTGTGTTGTAAAGCTTGCTTTCCACGAAGCCTCCTGCGTGATGTCTACGCAGTATCGAGATCGAGTCAGTTTGTACCTGCTTCGTCACGAACAATATGCAGTTCAAGGTGGCGCTACATGTGCAAACTTGGTACATTTCTTTTACTTCTGTGTTTTCCTAAAAAATAAATTAATGAATTTAGAGCTGAATTGCTTAGAGCATGTTACGTGTCACCGCGACGCAACTTGTGACGTAAAACTCTCACATGTCTGTTCACACAACACCAAGGCCTGACAGTCTCCTCAAGGCCAGTGGCGTTCCGTGAGAAGTCAGCTTTAGTATAAAGAGCTTGATATCTATGTTTATAGTACGGGAACGTTGAGAACGATAAGGTGATAGGAGCCAGTGTAGATACGTCTAGTTCATTCTGGTCGCCGTATCCACATATTTATATGAAAGTCTGGCTTCTCTTGCTCTGTGGCGTACAATGACAAACATAATATTATACTCTACTAGCTAGAGAACACAACAGGCTAGTTTCCACCATCAATAAATTGCAAAACTAATTAGTCCGTCAGTTAGAGTATTGGAAAATAATGGACACGTATTTTTTGTTTTTGTAAATCACTGAGTACTGACAAAGATAAAACGCATCAAAACTCGGGAGTGGGGGTTCGTGACGTCACAACGCACTAAAAACTATAGCACGGCGTGACGTATTGCGAATTTTAAAAGCGTCGTATCTCCGTCAATTTTGGTTTATGTAACAAAAGAAAAAATAGGGGTCAAATATTTTTTTAAATCTCTGACGGACTAATTAGATTTTTTTAGGACACAAGCCTACTATGGAGTGACTTAAAAATCGGAGTCATCGAAAAAGTGGTCCTAATAGCGCTAAAATGTTTTTTACTAGCCTGCTCTGTCCCACCACTCCTGGGTCAAAATGAGGCATCCGTCCACTCTTTCCACCCGAACCCCCGCGTCCTCTTTCCAGTTCTGACGGAACTTGTCAAGTTCGTCCCGCCATCTTCTTCGTGGCCTGTCACGACCTCGCCTCACTGTGTCAGGCCACCAGTTTTCTACTATTTTGTGCCACAGTTTATCCAGCATGCGGCAGACATCCCGCCCAGTTCCATTTGAGCTGGACAGCCTATTTAGCCACGTCAACTATATTTGTTTTGGGTCCCAGTTTCGTGTTTCAATCATGATCCGTTAGTTTAACACCTAGTTACTGCGCTCCATTGCTCGTTGGCAAACCTTGAGTTTGGACTTCTGGATGTTGGACAAAGACCAAGTCTGAAATATTTTATTTAATTCTAATAAATTCGTATATACAATTCGAAAAGCCCTCAGAACTAATAAGGTTGACAACTATGCCTTTTCTTGTCCGGAAAATTCTAGCTGTAAGCGAAGCTTGCGACAGATTTCCGGTAATTTCATATTGCAGATAAACTGACTTAATTAAAGTCAAAGGACATTATCACAAGGATGTCTAGAGCATATAAATGATGTAAACAATATAAAAATAACGTCTCGTCACCAGCGTTGGCCTACTTCTTGCAATTATAGCGACAGAGAAAGATAATAACTCTTTATAATTAAGATTGATATTAAAATAGCCAGATGTTGTCATATTCAGGGTTATTTTTTGTTTGATAGAGCCGACTGTACCTCCTTATGGCAAATGGTAACCGTTGCCTATAAAATGAGCTAGAGATGTTCCATGCATTGCCAACCTTCTTGTTCTTAGCGTTCAGATAGTTCGCAATCCAAATAGGGTTTTGGAGAAAAATTGGCTATCAGTTTGGCACCAAAGAATATCTTCGACAAAAAAGGCGATTTCACCAGAATCTATATACCCTTTCACTCAGACAGTAATTCTGACATATGCGCCCCATTTTCATCAATATAACCTCTCATTTTTTTCGTATCGATGTTCCTTCCAATTACACGGTTTGGGCTCAGTAGGTGGCCACGTTTACTGCAGCGGTAGAGGCGCTAGACATGTCGTCAAGAGTGCACGGTAAACGGACACGTGGAACAATCCACTCCATCAATATAACTAAAACGCATTCATTGCTGGGAACGGAACGAAATAAAATTTGGAACTTCACTGATATATTTTTTTGTGTTTCTAGCGCTACATACCCAGCCCTCGTAGTGAAGGCCTCAGGTCTCGCCGCCGGCAAGGGTGTGGTGGTCGCATCCACCAAGGAGGAGGCTTGCCAAGCGGTTGACGAGATCCTGACCGACGCCAAGTATGGCTCCGCTGGACAGACAGTCGTCGTTGAAGAGTTCCTGGAGGGAGATGAAGTTTCAGTGAG
Source organism: Xestia ashworthii (assembly GCA_950022955.1). NCBI lineage: Eukaryota > Metazoa > Arthropoda > Insecta > Lepidoptera > Noctuidae > Xestia > Xestia ashworthii. The sequence continues at coordinate 22,006,128 of OX465562.1, forward strand.
TATATTTATTTATTAAACTTAAACATCACCATCTGCCAAGCCTTTTCCCAAATGTTGGGGTCCGTTTCCAGTCTAACCGGATGCAATTGAATTTACAATGTGCCTCTGACCTCCACAACCCAGTTAGTACTGGGTTATCCTAAACCCCTTGGTAAGACTAGTTGTCAAAAAAAACGTCTAGTTCAGGCCAATGATTTCCTGTAACGACTGTCAATGATGTTCAAATGACAAGCGGGAGCAACAGCGTGTCTTCCAAGGCACGGGCTAGACTCGGTCATCATCATCATCATGGGGGTTTAGGTTTCCGCACTTATTCCTTGAGGTGGACCATTGTGCGTGAGCCATTTTGGCCGATTACTCCAACCAGCCCACCTCCCTCCAGAAGCAGATTAAACTTCCCGGTTTCCTCAGGACATCCGCAAGTGATCTTGGCGTTCCCAGGATCTCCTCGCGAATCTTGGTAACGCCTGTGCACTCCAGGAGCACATGCGCTACCGTTGCCTAGACTCGGTATGTAATGGGTGGTTACCCATCCACGTACCAACCTATGCAGGCGCGGCCTAACCTCGACCCTGGAGGCTATTATTATTTCCTTCGAATTTGTCAGAGCATTGTGTGGAGTCGTTACTAAAAAGATCAGTTTCTGAGTAAAATATCGTTGCGTGAATAAAGCTCACTTAGGACTAATGCAGCTCATATGCTATGCAACTCGATGTTTAATATCAAGGTCAGCATCGCTGAGTGGGCATTCAGCTGAGATCATCATCATTCATCACCTTTATTTTATGCTTTTCTTCCCTGCCCTGAATCTCGACTAGGTCTTGAACTTCGAACATGTCCTAATAATGTGCTTCGTATGGCAACAAAGGCTTCAAATGCGTCATGCGATTTTAGAGCAAAATTATTTTTTCCCGTCTATTGTTATGTGCCCTTTTCTACACCCAGAATTGTTGCTTCTTATAAATAATTTATCGAGAAATATTAAACGTCTTGACACGCCAACTTAAAGATATCAGAGGTCAATTCGACACATATTTTTTAAGCGCCCATTGGGGTTCCGATAAAGAATGATTTAAGTACCATCTGTAATTAGTAAGTATTTTTATTGATAAACCTTTTTTATAGAATAAAAACAATGTTGTTTGTCATTAGATATTTTTAAAGGTCACATAATAAAGTTAGAACACACATGATTTTTGTTGATAGTTTTGTAACTGATATACAATATTCACGAGGATTTTGCACGTGTATTAGGGAGTAAAATAAGATCATGTGTTATTTACCAACGCATGAAATCATGCAAACTGAGTACCTTAGGCACCACAGACTGACTTGATTCTTCTTAACACGATTTAGAACCTTATACCTATTGAAATGAGACCTACATTCTTTAAGAGCACAAATTTTCTTGAGCTAGACAGATTGTTTAAATGCAGTAAGCTTTACGATGCCCGAAATCATCTTTATTATCATCATATTATTATTATTATCTACAGCAAATGGACAGCCTTTTCTTTACGCTGATAGCTCTTTCTTTAACGACCTGAATGGCGCAGCGTTAGTGAGGCTGCCTTTCATTCTTAGGGTCCCGGGTTCGAATCCCGGTAGAAGCAAATGTTTGTGTGATGAGTATGGACCAAGTCATGGATGTTTATTATATGTGTAACGAGTATGTATTTACAAGCAAAAAGTATCTATGTAATATATCAACTATCAGGTGTCTACGACACAAGCCTCGTTGCTAAGTGTCGCACTAGATGGCGCTGTGTGTAATTCCCAGCGATATTTATGTATTTATTACCATTACCAACTATGCTTAAACCTATTCTCTTTTCCAGATCCTTGCGTTTACAGACGGCGAGTCAGTTTCCATGATGCCTCCAGCCCAGGACCACAAGCGCGTGGGTGAGGGCGACACGGGCCCCAACACCGGCGGCATGGGCGCCTACTGTCCCTGCCCCCTGATCACCCCTGACCAGCTGCTGGATGTGAAGGAACAGGTCCTGCAGAGAGCCGTCGATGGGTTGAAGGCTGAGGGGATTAAATATGTTGGTGAGTGTCTTCGATAATATGAAAGGGTCTTTTTGTTAGTAGTGAATCAGGCTACTAAGGCGCTTAACTCAGGTAAATTACGGTAGGGTTCCGGATAGCGAAAAGGATGCGAAAATGAACCTTATTTGTATTACGTCGTAAACAATAGCAGGTTTTTTAGTTCAGCTAACCCTACCTTGAGATCAAAAAGTTTGTCCTAGGCTGAAATAGTTTGTTTAAAGAGGAAAAATTAGTATACTGAAGAAGTGCAATGAATTACGCGTCATACCAATCGGCAAAAACCCTCTCGCTAGTTTAGCTCACAGCAGTGACAAGTGACAATCAGGCAAACGTAGCAGCCTGCAAAGTTCTAGAACTGATTAAAGATAGTTGAATCTGGGTTAAACAATCCTGTGTCTTGTCAAAACCATGTTAAAGATCAAACTGGCCTGTCACTTTGCGCTTCACACAAAATCAGTAGGACCAGCTCAGCCTCAAAGTTTTCGATATGCCTTTCCCTTTTCGAATACAAAGGCTTATTCTACACGTAGAACAAGTAGTAACATACGTATCAGCAGCTTATCTATGTTAATATATGAACCGATAAAAACGGGTTCTTACTGCTTCCATGCACCACTAAGTGCACTCTGCCATCTTTGAGTGCGTTATCTATATTTTATAGTCTATACCGATGCATCGCGTGGCGAAGTATCACTTTTATTTCAAGTTGTGTGTCAGAACACTCAGAATTCAGAACTTTTGTGAGATAAGCTTGATGAAACACTGTTTCATCAAGCATGATTATGGTGTAAGCTCGTGGCTTAATAATAACAGCTAGTCGGGTCGATCTTCTGGTTAGGCCGCGCTTGCCTCGGTTGCTCGTGGATGGGTGACCACCCAGTATATACCAAGTTTCCCCCGTGCCTCAAAAAGCACGTTAAGCCGTTGGTCCTGGCCGTCATTTGTATATTTATTTATTCATAAATTAATTAATATTTTACAGCTATAAACAATAAATTATTAATATTAAACAGTAAATTTCACCAAAAATAAAATAAATAACAATATGATAAATATTATGTCAATCATTGTAAATAGTAATCAGATAAATTATTTATAAATATTATCATGTCAAATTCTTATAAATCTATTCTCTAAAATGCAAAAAATCGAACAACCGAGCAACCTACCAAAATTTGTGTATATACTTTTTTTTTAATTTTGGGAGTATTAAAGAATAAGAATTCTTTACGGGACCAAGAAGTGAATATTTAGGAAAGCGGAAGGCATGTTTTCCATTATGATATACTTATGCAACAAGTAAAACTTTGTAGTTCCAGTTTTATAGATCAAGAGGTCGGGATATATGGCGTGTGTGGTCATACTTAAAAATATTGCACACGTGAATGAATAATAAAATTATAGATAACGTCATAACTACAGTCTTATCGCAAATCGAATGAAAAATTCTTTAACACACGAATTTCTATATTATTAGCAATATCGACTTTGTGAATAACAAGCGTATATTGTTGGAAAATTCCTATGTTTTAAACATCAGTCATAGGTTATCCGTAAGGGCGATAGCAAACTATTTTGGAACTTAATCCTTGTTAGTAGGGTTTTTATTTGCAATGCTTAGGATGAGTGAATAAATTGATAGTCTTCTCTTTTAAGCTACTAGCTAGACGAAGATAGTAGTACCTATTACATGATTTTAACTTGAAAAAAAAATTGATTACGATATGTCGACCTTACGGTAAAGCAGGCTGTCTGTGTCTAATTATAGTGTTCGATTAGAGATGTAGGGAGTCCAATTATAGACATTCTCATCATCATCATCATCATCATCTGCATGCCTTTTCTCAACTATGTTGGGGTCGGCTTTCAGTCTTACCGGATGCAGCTGAATACCTATATGTTACATGGAGCGACTGCCTATCAGACCTCGACAACTCAGTTATTACCGGGTAATACGATACCCCTTGGTAAGACCGGTTCTAGACGTTTGTGCTCTAATGGATTTTAAAAATCTTTTAACGATTCCACTGAATTTTCAAATTTTTATGAGGGTGAATACTTCTCAAAAACACGAAACCTAAAACGCGAGCTGCGCGCAGCTCGCGCACCCACCCAAATACTAGTCCAGTTATATTTTTATAAGAATGCTTATCTTAAAACAAAATGATTAGCCTAAGATGCTGCATGTCGTAAAAATAAGGATGCTGGCAAAAACCTTCAAATATATATTATGAATAGGTAGTAGGTACCCTGGGATAAGGGTACAGGAGAATGATGATGACTTACCCTGAATAGTATCATGAGATATACTCTAAATTAGGTTAAGGGTACGTCCTTATGAACATACTCTTTTTTTCGGATGGGAAATCAAATCATCAAGCTCCTACTCTGGGCGGAGCAGGAGGGAATGTCAGACTTTCACTGACTAAAACCCATCCATGTTCCTTCCTCGCCCTTTATGTACCGTGGCCGCGGTATCTCTTTCGAACAGTCCCGCAACCCCGGCAGGCTTCGTCCTTGCGGGCCCCTTCACTTTGCTGACATCTCATTGAGGCGCGCGTGGAACACGAACGCACCGTCGACACGGCCTGTCGTCATTAGACGGCCGGACGGCTAGCTAGCCGTCCACAGGCTCGCGTCTACGGTGGCCGGTAGCCACCACGTGGCCCCCGACGCCCGGTGCGTCTCCCTTGGCGGCTGGAGCTAGAGGCTCTCTCCCTCTCTCGTTCCGCCACCTCCTTCGCTAGCACGACTGCTTCGCCGAAGGAGGTGACGGCTTCCCATTCCGTCTCGCTCCGGATACCCTAAAGATATATGAACATACCCTAAACATGGGTTTTCCTGAATTGGGTAAAAGGGCATTACCCTATCCCGTAAATAGTGTTTCATTGAGGTAGTCTTAAAGTTACTGTAGATAAGATTCAGGAAACTAATCGATGCTCGATTACTTGCATCATCGCGGACTCAACTTCACACAACCATAAGGTCACAGTAGATAATTATTATTGTTATAATTATAGATTAACTATACAATGGTTTCTTATACGTACCTACTCTTACTGCCCTATATCTAATCGGCATGTATTTAAATCGATATCTGTATATTCCCTTTTTTCGATCAAAATATTTCAAAGTTAAACCAAAAATACTGACTTGCACTCAAATTATGCACACTAAATAAATCAAATTCGATATACTGTTTAATGGTATTTGCAGAACTGTTTTACTGAACGAATAACTATTATCAAAATAGTATATCTAACAATTCTATAATTCAACAAACATATTAAACCTTTTTTAAGGAAAACCATCACCTAATTTACTTTTAGGAACATCTATATGTCACCGTAAAATTGTCAAATTCGTTATATTGTAATATCTCTAGCGATATTGTAAAATCTCGAAATATTGTCAAATGAACATACTGCTTACAACACTTTATATTCCCCTAAAAAGAGTAGTCGACGGAGCCCCGCTTCGCGGGACCCCTATTTCCGAGTGCAGGGTTTAAAGGGAACCTAACTAACCTAACGGGGGGGTGCCCCAAGTACCGATTATGGGGGCAGAGATACTTCCGTATGTTCAGTTGACAATAATTCGAGATATTACAATATCGCTAGAGAGACACACGTTATATTGTAATATAACGTGTTTTACAAGTACAATTTAGAGTGCAAGTTAGTATTTTTGATAAGCAATTCGTATTTTTGTTTTTTATATCATATATCCGATGTACGAACCACATTTTTGGTGTGAATTCGATAAAAAAGGTCATCTCGTTTTGTGTTATTTTTTAGTTTTTTTTGCAGTACTTGTTTAGTTAATCAATTGGTTTTTTTTGCACAGCATTCATTTTTCTGGTATGCATTCAGTTAATTAGTGGAGTTACCTAGTGTGCTGAAAAAATATACAGATGTGCATTTAAAAATATCCCTATCTAATCTAATACCTTCAAACGACCAATTCTTGTATATCTATACTTATTACATAGGTATACCTATTACTTATAATATAATATACAAAGACATAAAATATGTTTGTAAGTTTGTATGTCGGGGCTATGAAGTTCGGACTTTTGAAAATCGGAACATCGAAATTCGGAATAAAATATTTCGGAGTATTTGAGTGTTCCCCCACAAAGACTGCCCTGCATGTTTTTTTTTGTTAATGGGTTTTTCTGACAAAAGTTTTTAAGTAGTCGTTAGCCCGCGGTTTGTATTTGGGCCCCGGATAGTGAGAATAGAACCCTCAAAGTGTTAGACAATAGTGTGCCTTTATTTTTATTTTATTTTTTTAGGATGGGAAATCATCAAATGACTTCTCCCACTCTGGGCGGAGCGGGAGGGAGTGTCAGACTTTTACTGACTAAAACCCATCCATGTTCCTTCCTCGCCCTTTATGTTCCGGGGCCGCGGTATCTCTTTCGAATAGGCCCGCAACCCCGGCAGGTTTCGGCCCTTGCGGGCCCCTCCCATTATGCTGACATCTCTTTGAGGCGCGCGTGGAACACGAACGCGCCGTCGACACGGCCTGTCGTCACTAGACGGACGGACGGCTAGCTAGCCCATAGCTAACCGTCCACAGGCCCGCGTCTACGGTGGCCGGTAGCCACCACGTGGCCCCCGACGCCCGGTGCGTCTCCCGCGGCGGCCGGGAAGGGAGGCTCTCTCCCTCTCTCGTTCCGCCACCTCCTTCGCTAGCATGACTGCTTCGCAGAAGGAGGTGACGGCTTCCCATTCCGTCTCGCTCCGGACCATGGATTGAACCAGGGCCGGACGCGAGAGGTCGCCGCTACGAGGACACGGCGGTGCTCCGCCCACGCAGGGCCAGACCTCCACCGTGTCCTCCGGTCGATCCTCGCCGTGGAGACACCCGGGCGTTTCCTCCCGCCCGATTCGGTGCAGGTACCTCCCGAAACATCCGTGTCCGGTGAGGACCTGCGTCAGGCGGAAGGTGAGGATGCCGTGGCGCCTCTCTAGCCACTCCTCAAAGAGTGGACTTACCGCCACTATCGTGGCGTGCCCTGCACGGGGTTGCGACTGTCGCTCTCTCCATGTCGCCATGAGATCGCGCTGGAGGTCTGTCCGCTGTCGCGGCAAATTGCCGCGACAGCGGAGTTTCCCCCCGGCGTAGTACCTCCGCGCGGCAGTCGTGCAGGTGCGCGAGGACTATCGCCTTCAGATCCCATGGCGGCAATCCGGACAATAGTGTGCCTTATAGTACGATCACATTTTACTAATAATATTTAAATCTCACGTATTATACGGGCGGGTTTATTTAAGTAATTGTCACAATTTTTACGCCATTGTATTACATGACCATAAAAAGTTATCAAAAAATCTCGTCAATAACACAATTTAGCCATAACAAGAAATAGCAGATCATAACATCATAAAACGAATCTTATCAAAAGAACATCAGGCAACACTTGCCTTCAAAACTTAAAACTGCCGACTTTTTACGTCACACAACTATATTACGTATGTCAATGGCATTTGACCTATTATTGTTTACACCAACCACGGACGCACAGTTACCGCTCGATAAACACTCAATAAACAAGATTTCATCTAAATTAACTACTATATTAAACGAAAATAAATCCTGTGCTTGTGTAGATAAGAACGCTTTTTAATTGGGTAGACGAGGGATAGCAATTGTTTTTTAATATTGCGTTTGTTTGTTTGCGTGTTTTGCAGTTGCCAAGGCGTTCCGTTATAGATAAATGTGTGGAAAATATTGGGTAGATTTCCTTTTTTTTTTTAAAAAAAAATCTACCTATTGGTCTCTCACCTAAAGACGAGGATATAGGTACTATTTCTACTGTATACGTATGTATGTGGGTGACAAGCAAAATTTAGCCACACTCGACAGGTCGCAATTATTATGAACCGATTGCTTTCAAACTTGGCCAAAAAATCGAAAAGTTTAAAACTTAGGTTAAGTTCGTGAATGGGCGGAATGCGTCCATGGGAGGTGGCGGGGGGGTGGTTTATCTAAAATCAGTTTTTTGGCCATAACTTTTTTCCTATGGAAAATTTTTGAACCGTTTTACATTTTTATCATTCTGAGTAAGAATACGGACAACTTTAAATAAAAAATTGTCGATGCAACCCCTAAATTGAGGAGGGGCCTGAAATTTCCAAATTTTTTGCGAAAAAAAAGATATCTCCGAAACGGTAAACATTTTGACCGTCGCATTTTTCTGGAATTCAAATTGACAATTTTTACCTTTAAAGTTTAGCTAAACAAACATAAAACTTATAGTTTTTGAAATAAAAAAAAAAACGTAACTAAAAAATTGAGGGCGTTTCCATGCTGAAATCTTATGAGAGGATTTAAAAAGGGTAAACTTTCCATTACAGGACAACGATTTCGAAATCATATTTTTTTGTAGATTGTACACATTGACATAAGTACAACTCTTTACTTATCCGTTCCCGTCCGGTCTAAACGGTCCGTTCGATCACAAAAATAATAAAAAAATTGGCCCCCTTAATGACCACCCTGAAAAAAAGAATATAAATTTACAAATGTAAATATGGGTGAATCCTTCATCGAAGGAGGTAGGAGGTAGGAGGAGGAGGAGGTAGCTCCTCCTGCGGCTTGCCGAAGGTATTTTTTTTAGTACTCCGTACTCGAAAACAGGAAAGGGGTAATAGGTAGACAGTTGAAATTTCACACAGAATGTGTATTTCTGTTGCCACAACGACAAATAATAACAAGTAAAATTAAATTTAAAATTAAAAAAAACCCCCGACACATAACAGAAGATTTTTAAGTTAAACGGTTTCATTGAAAATATAAAGGTAATAATAACAACCACCTTTCAAACAAAAGAAACAAAATCAAAATCGGTTCATCCGTTCGGGAGCTACGATGCCACAGACACACACAGACACCTCAAACTTATAACACCCCGTCGTTTTTGTGTCGGGGGTTAAAAATAAATTAAAAATTAAAGGCAAGGCAGCCCTGCCTTATTACGATGGTACGGCACCCTTCATGAGCGAGTCCGACTCGCGCTTGGCTGGTTTTTAAATTGTTATGTTGAATGAAATTCAGCCTTGCGTCACATACAACGTTACATCATAAAATGCTTATTTCAGATGTTATAGGTCAAACAGAAATGGTAGATAAAATTAATTGTTTCTTATTTTCGTTGAAATATTCTTTTTAGCTAAAGTTAAAATGACGAATGATTCGATTGAAATGCATTTTATGGACTCAAAACGTGTTGGAAGATGTAATTTTTAGGGTTTTAATCTAGAAAAGACAGGTAGGCTATTCTGAAACAATATTCATTAACATATTGGCCCAAAAATTCAAACTGGTTTTTCTTGACAAGACAGGACAGATCCACTCAAATCTGTGTGCTTCTTTCTTCAAAAGGACATCTTAGACACTAAACTGCTGCATTGTGTATGTACTTACCTTAAAAGAGACTGTAATCTCTGAGTTTATTTTGGCTGTTTCTTCTCAGAGTACTAGTCAAGTACGAAACATCGGCAAGAGAAATGAATATGATTTATGTTAAGAAAAAACGCGAAATTGTGAGTTTTACTCGTTGATATTATATGTTTTCCGTTCGTTGCTTCAAATAACAATTGCTTACTTGTTACAAGTAGTTTGTTTCCTCTACTTCAATAATAATAGAACGAATTTTAGGTAACTTATTTATTTATTAATAATCATTCTCCCGATGCATGTTTAAGCAAAAACTCACGGAAACCTGATTTTGTGATTTGGGACCTCTAATTTGTAGATCCGGTTGAAAATATAGACAATCAAAATTTTTTTTCAACTACCAAATATCCTATATTTTAAAATAATTGAATACTTTGTCGTTATATGTCTTTTTAAGTAAATTGGACTATTAGCGTAACACCAATAAAAGGGCTCTTAATCGCTTAATTAAAACAAATCTTATCCCATTGTTTCAAGGTGTCCTATACGCCGGCATGATGGTGACCAAGTCAGGCCCGGTGACGCTGGAGTTCAACTGTCGGTTCGGCGACCCGGAGACACAGGTGCTCATGACACTGTTGGAGTCTGACCTCTACAAAGTTATGAAGGTGAGTTCTATTATAGACGACAAAATTAATCACTGTTTGTCTTTTCTATCGAACTGAATTTGATATAATTCAGCGCCATGATAGATTTTAGCAGTCAATTTCAGAACTACTGAATCTATCGGGATAATGATAATAATACAATTTATTTCAGACCATCGAGTCCATATTTAAAAACATTAAAATTTTATATCACACATAGATAAAACACAAACATGAAAGAACACAAAACATACATAAAATGAAGAGATACACACACATTTTAAAATTCTCACTTTAAATATATACATACTATTTCTTGAATTTTGAAGTCCAAATAAAATAACTTGTGTTGCTCTGTAAATAAAGATAGAATAGAATACTCTTTATTATGTACACCATAAAAATACATCATAGAAGCTCACACAAAAAAGAAAAAATGCACCATATAAAAGATTTTGATTGTTTAACAACGAAACTAAACTATACACAACTACATTATATCAACCAATTAGATATTAAAACAAACCTGAAAAATAAAGAAAATGTCGTTTCTTTATTTTTCAGGTTTATTTTAATAGTATATTTTATAACGAGGGACTAAACGAAGCCATAATATACTCGAGGTGGTTTGACTCCCGAGCTTGCGAGGGAGTCAATGAAAGCGAAGGTATATTAAGTTGGCGTATAGTCTCGAGGTGCGATCTGTGTCCGAGGTGTGTGTGTCTTTTCACTTCGAGTGCGAGAAAAATAGTCATTTAAAACCGAACAAATTTACACTCGACATAAATTCTAAACTGAGCGGTCAGTTTTTTCTTCTATCAGGTCAGTCACAGATTGACAATTTCAAACACAACACAAACTCTCAACATTTCCGCAATGTAGATGATCCACACTCCACAGATTATTAGTACCTACATTTTACTGCAGCGGCTAGCAACAGAGGCATTTGCACATACTTTCCAAATTTTTTTTTGTATTATAATGCGTGACACATACTCTCTAACACTTGTTTGTTATGTTGCATGTTTAATTGTCATAAGTTCTTGGGTAGGACCGGAATTTCCGACATCACCGGCGATGCGGCTTAATTACTATGATACGCGTTTGGTTTATATGTAACGTGATCGTAGATCCGGTTGTAAGCCCTTTAAAATATTATCATACCTGTAAACTTTTTTCAGAATTGCCGAAGCTACCGGTGTAATTAGTTCAGCAAACATTTGTAGCAACAATCATTTGTAGAGAGTTCTAAATAAATCTTAATTTAATGGTATACCTTGTATAGGCATGTGTGGAGGGTACGTTGAAGCAGATCCAAGTGACATGGAACACCAAGCTGTCTGCTGTCGGCGTGGTCATCGCTTCCAAGGGATACCCTGAAACTTCCACTAAGGGCTGCGTCATTAGCGGTACGTAATGAAGACATGTTTTGTTAAATGGTGTTGTGACTCTTGTTTTGGGGCTTGAAAATGATCATCCATTGATTTTGGATTTTGTACTCTTGTAATATGTGTATGTTTATTAACGTTATCACCAGACGCTCTAATATACTGCCAAAATGCTGGACAAATACCTTCCTTTGTTCCTTCGATAAAATTATCTTCTTAAGTTTTACTTCCTTCGATAAGTTTGTGTGTCTTGAAAGTTTAAGAGGAATAAACCGATGTCATCCCGCCATTACTTTTGTAATTGTCCGTCACGACCAACGCCTACATAATATGGCCTCACAATGGAGGCATACCTGTCCTTCTCGACTTGATATTTACCAACTATAGTTAGGTTATCAAAAAAAAATTGACACGTATTTTTTCTTTTGTTATGTAAACCAATATTGACGTAGATACGACGCTTTTAAAATTACGCAATACGTCACGCCGTGGTATAATTTTTAGTGCGTTGTGACGTCACGAGCCGAGTTTTGATGCGTTTTATCTTCGTCAGTATTTATTGATTTACAGAAACAAAAAATACTTGTCCATTATTTTCCAATACTCTGACGGACTAATTAGATTTGCAATTTATTGATGGTGAATGGTGAAAATTGGCTTATTAGAATCGGAATGTATGAAGTTGTTACGGTACGTGGCAGGTCTGAGCCAAGTGCAGTCGAGCCCGGGCACGGTGGTGTTCCACAGCGGCGTGGCGCGCGGCGCGAACGGGTCGCTGGTGACGTGGGGGGGGCGGGTGCTGGCGGTGTGCGCGCGCGCCGGCTCGCTGCGGGCGGCGCAGGCGCAGGCCACGGCCGCCGCCGCGCTCCTCGACTTCCCCGGCGCGCACTACAGGAAGGATATCGGTCATAGAGCTTTTACCAAGTATGTGCCATTCTTTTTTGCATGAATATCTGAAATTGAATATACAGTCCTTCCATACACATTTTACATAACTGTCAAAACCTCGGGGATGTTTACCCTCGTTACTGTTTAGTTGCTGGTCAACAAGTCTGTCATAATCATAGTGATCTTTATTTTACCTTCAATAAGGTTGATGTTGGATTGCTACTGTTACAAATAAATAACTTTGAAGTGACTGTAGCACGTCGAGGTTTACAAACAAACTTTTTCGACAAGTCGATGAGCTGTATTACAGAGGACACTTACTATAATGGCGTATTCAACGTTGCTGTTTTGTTCACTTTTTATACTTAAATTGTCATGCTTTTCACAAAACCAAAAATAAATGATAAGATCATTCATTTACAATAAAATAATATGAAAATAATATCTTAGTGGTCACAATTTTAATGCCATATCACGTAAGTAATGACATTACTACGTTTATAAATAACTTCATAATAATATCTCTACGCATGTTGCCCATCTGGGCAAAAACCTCCTCCCGTTCCTCCATTTCTCATGACCATTGGCCAATAAGCACGTTTGCACGATTTTGTTGTTTGCACAAAAACACAAACGATTTGTATGGTTTTAAACAAAGGCATATACATTTAATGTATTTTGTTTCAGCATGTATGCCTCGGACAAAGAGCGCGTCATTTAAATACATTCCTGAATTCATGAATTAATCAATCAAACATTCCTAATTAACGTTTGCATTTATCTTAGCTCGCATTTATAACGGGATTCTGTGGGTAAGAATCATTTACGTAAAGCTTCATTTTGTATTCTTTTTTGAGAAACCATTTTTGTTTTTTTTTACTGTTTTAATAAAGTTTTGGTTATTATTTTGCTTGTTTGTTTTTTTAAATCCTTTTTGCTGTGCATCGCATGCTCAAAATGATACATATGTATAGTTACAAGAGTTTTCATTTGACCCTCCTCACTCATATAAAATATAAATGATATACCGTTCTGATACCTAATAAATGACATCATGATGTAATGCATGGAGCACTAAAATGTTAAGGTTATCATTACTAGTAAGAAGTGCAGGAAAAATAGGCAAGAGGTTATCAAAGGCGGCCTTTTGACATTTCACAAAAACGATTCGGGTCCAAACAATAGGCTTGTTTCCACCATCAATAAATTGCAAATCTATTTAGTCCGACAGTTAGAGTATTAGAAAATAATGGACACGTATTTTTTTGTTTTTGTAAATCAACGAATATTGACAAAGATAAAACGCATCAAAACTCGGGAGTGGGGGCTTGTGACGTCAGTACTCACTAAGAATCATACCGAACAGTGACGTATTGGGAATTTTAAAAGCGTCGTATCTTCGTCAATTTTGTTTTATGTGACAAAAGAAAAAATACGGGTCAAATATTTTTTGATAATCTAAGTGACTGACTAATTAGATTTTTTCAGTTAACAAGCCTATTACTACGTATGATAATAAATCAGGCTGACAATTTAATAAAAATGAGTGCAACAAGCCTATTGTGTAGTGAGCTTCCTACAGCAGAAAAAAAACTATGTTCGAAAAGCAAAGTAAAGTAGCACAAATCACCTTTTGATGTGTATGCGCCAAATTAGCGCTAACTTAGAGCAGCCTGATAAACCGTACTGACAGCGCCATTGGTAGATTCGGCCTTTATGATTCTCTTATGTCATGGGCATTTGCACGATTCACCAGAAGGAAATTCCATTTTTTTAGATTTTTAAATAGTCATTCAGTGGGATCAAATGAATTTAGAGGGTTGCACTGATGATGTTATTGATTATTATAACTCAGTAAAGCAATATTTGTTAAGGTCGCCAATCGTATTTTGTTGTACTGATCAGCAAATTGCAAAAATTTCTGCTTCTACCTTATGTGGATGGACGAGCAAGTACTAAGTAAAACAACTCAACAGTCTTTTTCGATCATAAGTTAACCATGATATTAAGTATGCGAACTTAGGTCGATGTTCACCAAAAAGATGACAGTCCGATTATCTAAAAACAGCTGTTTAAAACACATTTTTGTATGGGAACATGTCACAGTGACAGCTATTTTTAGATAATCAGACTGTTATCTTTTCGGTGAACATAGACCTTAACTGACGACACACCATCGAAAAAGGTCATATCTAAAATTGCTGACAATTAAGATGACGATAGTGATCATTGACCCACCTACACTTATTAAAGTTCTTAACTTTGAAAACCGAAAATATGTTCACCGAAAAGATGACGGTCGGATTATCTTAAAACAGCTGTCACTGTGACATGTTCCCATACAAAAATGTGTTATAAACAGCTGTTTCTAGATAATCAGACCGTCATCTTTTTGTTGAACATGGACCTAAGTCTTGAATCTTCACCTATCTTCATGATTTTTGGAACGAAGTTCCTTATCGCGCGTTGTGAAAGGGGGCCAGACGGAAAAAATTCTTACGAAAAGTTGTCACGACACTTTTTGACAAGCTAGTTTTCTTTTTAATATATAACAGTAACTAGGAGTTGTAGTTTGTATACATTTGATGTTAGACCTTCTTTGTAACCATTTTTTATCAACTTATGCAATGGGGAGGAACGTTAAAAGCTAATTGTAGATGGCGCCACCATAGCTGGTCTCAATCTGACCAATGAGGTTAAGGTATTTTAAAATATGAAATGACATTCCTTGGTTTTTAACCAATGACGATGCTTGGAACCAGCTATGCTAGCGCCATTAGTTCCACAGTGTGCATCCCCATTATAATTATTTATGTATTTTATTTTTCCGCTTGTCGGCTCGAGGACCAAACGCAGACTGAATGTTCAGGCTGGGCTTCCCATCACGATGAAATTATGTTGGCACCGATGAAAAAATTCAGTTTTTTCGTCATGGGTGTCGTTTTCGTGGTTTTAGGGGTCGCTGATAATAAAAAAGAGGTCAAAATGAAAATCAAAGATGGCGCCGACGAAAAATTTCGGTTTTTTCTTCATGGGTGTCGTTTTTGGGGTAGCTGATAATGAAAATGAGGTCAAAATGAAAATCCAAGATGGCGCCGATGAAAAATTTCAGTTTTTTCGTCATGGGTGTCGTTTTCGTGTTTTTTGGGGTCGCTGATAATAAAAAAGAGGTCAAAATAAAAATCAAAGATGGCACCGACGAAAAATTTCGGTTTTCTCTTCATGGGTGTCGTTTTCGTGGTTATAGGGGTCGCTGATAATAAAAAAGAGGTCAAAATGAAAATCAAATATGGCGCCGACGAAAAATTTCGGTTTTCTCTTCATGGGTGTCGTTTTCGTGGTTTTTGGGGTCGCTGATAATAAAAAAGAGGTCAAAATGAAAATCAAAGATGGCGCCGACGAAAAATTTCGGTTTTCTCTTCATGGGTGTCGTTTTCGTGGTTTTTGGGGTCGCTGATGATGAAAATGAGGTCAAAATGAAAATCCAAGATGGCGCCGATGAAATATTGAAGTTCCTTACCGCGCGTTGTGAAAGGGGGCTACACGGAAAAAATTCTTACGAAAAGTTGGCACGACACTTTTTGCTATTGTAAGCTGTGCGGCGTCGCATGTTTCTCTGTCTGTCTCTCTCTCTCTTATAGCAAGCCAGAACTTCGTTCCATCCGGGTGTCCCTTGACACCTCTCAAGCTTTTTTTTATATTTAAAACGGTACATGGTTCATTTGTTTTGGTTCGTAAGAAGAGACATTAGGGAAAGGGCAATGCCCGTTATTGTCATCTTAACTGACAGCACCTATACCTATTTATTTTATATCACAAATGTGACAGGAGTTCTAACCGTGTTCCACCACCCCTTCAGAATCAACGGGCTCTCATACCTGCAGAGCGGTGTGGACATAGACGCGGCCGCGACCCTGGTCCGGCAGATAGAGCCTATCGCCACTGCCACGCACAGAAGAGGCGTGCTCGGTAGACTGGGCTGCTACAGCGGCCTGTTCCAGCTGTCTGCCATGGATCCTAGTCTGAAGGATCCCGTGTTGGTGCAGGGAACTGATGGTGTTGGCACTAAGCTCAAGGTGAGGTGGTACAATAAACACGAGTTAATTAGTTTGCAGCATCACGTGACATCAAACAAAGTGAAATATTATAGAGATCTACAGGCGACTTTCTCCTAACCTGCGATAGATGTGAAACTTGACCCGTTATTTTGATTTCGTTTTGCTGTTTGGTGCTGACTTTTGAAGCGCAGATTAATATAAGCTACACGTTTTATTTTATATGGCATTCGATCTTGTATGTCATTTTGTTTAAGTACGAGTATAGGTAATGTTCGACTGTTTCATTAAGTTCTGAAGCGAAAAAATGCTTGTTAAAGTTTACCTTGTAACACAAACCATCTTATTCCAGATAGCAGAAATAATGCAGAAATACGACACGCTAGGCCAGGACCTGGTCGCGATGTGCGTGAACGACATCCTGTGCGCGGGCGCAGAGCCGTTCGCGTTCCTGGACTACATGGCGTGCGGCCGCCTGCAGGTCGACGTCGCCACCACCATCGTCAGGGGGATCGCGGATGCGTGTACGCTGTCGGGATGTGCGCTCTTGGGTGAGTGCCTTTTACATGTGCTACTGAGAAATTAGTGGACCTTCAGATCACAATTTTCGCTTTTATGTCAACCTGACGTTGCTGGTTTCTGTAGAATTGACGTAATTAGACTTGCAAGTCAAACGTCTTCATTATTCCTACATAGACCGAAAATTTTAAAGTCCTTGTGCTTTGTATTATTGGCGTACAGAACAAATTCTGCCACTTCGTACTTTTTTTTATTGACTTGCTTACCTAGTGTTTGCAAGGAAATATTTAAACAAGTTGAGCAAAGTGTATTGATTTTCTCAATAGCAGCTTGGAATTTTGATTTGAGTCCGTTTAAAGACAACAACTTCGATGTAAAACATATGGAAATGCGAATTGTGCCTTTAATTTAAGGCGTTTTCATATGTTTTATAATGCGTTATTATCATGAAATTTTAGAAAAGACAACAACTTCGATGTCTGTCAATTGAAACTTCTACCGAAACTGGATATATGAAGTTGTGTTTTCCACCTCTGCCTACTCGGCGAATCCAGGACTAGTTTTATGCAGCTTCTAACTCTTCCTTTCCACTATCGTAGGAGGCGAAACAGCAGAAATGCCTTCAATGTACGAGATCGGTAAATACGACCTGGCCGGCTTCGCCGTCGGAGTAGTGGATAACTTGAAGCAGCTGCCTCGGTCGCGGGAGATCCGCGCGGGTGACGTAGTACTGGCGCTACCTTCCACCGGCGTGCACAGCAACGGGTACAGCCTCGTGCAGAAGATCATGGCGGAGACGGGACACAGGTTACAGGATTCATGGTTCTTGCTTATCGGATCGAACTGTTGCTAAAAAGTTTGGTTAAATTTTGATCACTGACATTGAAGTGGGGTAATTATCTAAGATCAACGCAATTCAGTAGCACCATACAAGGAGATTCCCATCTCCTATAGTCCCCGCCACGAGAAGCTATATTTTTTGAAAATAAAGAACTTTTACCAAGTTACGCAGCAACAAATCAAAATCAACTCAAATTATCATACGTGTAATACGAAACTAACGAGCAATTTCACTTGGTCGGGTTATATTTTGACGATATAAAGCGCTGTCTAATGTTTTGTGGTACTGGAACGCATCTGACTTAATGGAACGTAAACATTTGGGTCGTCATTTTGAAGTAAGTTCACGCTGACGCTGTCATTTTTTTATGATGATCCAAAGGTTGCGAACCGGAATGTGTGTTTACAAAAATTGTACATTAGAGTATAGCTTCTTGTGTCGGGGACTATAGTTGAATAGATAGATAGATAGAAATATACCTACAAGATCGAATCCTGACCGTAAATAGTCAATTAATATAAGAAGTCTGAGACATGGGAGATTCTTTTTAGTGCTCACAGCTTTTCATTCGAATCTTAGAGACTCCTCTCTTGGCTGCTCCGATTGTTTCACACCCATAATCATTTTTCTACTCCCCATTGTAACCCCTCTCCCTCTCCCTCTCCCAGATACAACGAGCCAGCAGCATTCAGCAGCACAGGTGCGTCGTACGGCGAGGAGTTCCTCGTGCCGACCGGTATCTACGTGCGCGCGCTACTGCCGGCCATCAAGCGCCAGCTGCTGAAGGGACTCGCGCACATCACGGGCGGAGGTCTGCTGGAGAACATACCCAGGATACTGCCGCCCGGCATCAAGGTCAAGCTGGATGCCACTAAGTTCAATATTAAGCCTGTTTTTGGATGGCTGCAGGCTAAAGGTGAGTTTTTGTGTGATTGATGATGTTTCTAATTTGTAGGGAGGGTTTTTTTCCTTAGATCAAATGTGAAAACATTTTATTTAAAGCAGATGCTCCTGGGTCCTGCCGGGGCTGCGGGACTGTTCGAAAGAGATACCGCGGCCCCGGAACATAAAGGGCGAGGAAGGAACATGGATGGGGATAGTCAGTAAAAGTCTGACACTCCCTCCCGCTCCGCCCAGAGTGGGAGAAGTCATTTGATGATTTCCCATCCGAAAAAAAAGATGCTCCTGGGTAGCCCGCGAAATTCAGTTTTTCTTATGTTTTTTTGCAATTTGGAGGCCAGTGCTAGGTTGTATGTTGATGAAAATATCGTTCGCGGCTGTAAGACGTGTGTACGAGTAACAGAATTATAATCATTAAAATCATCAATACAACCCTCCAAGTTCACAAAGGTCGACGAAAGATTTTGACCTTGAAAAATTTGTTCCTCGACCTTTATTAATTTTCACTCTTTCTCCCTATTCGAGTATTTAACTCAGTCAATAAATCCACACTAAAGATCCCTGGGAATATACTCGAAGCCAAGATTATTATAAAGACATGGCTTCAGGACCTGACCTATGACGAGACAGAAAATCTCTTGTGCCCCTTGAAATAACTAGCACTCAAACGACACTCACATAGTCAAGACCTTTCCCTGCCCTAGTCTTAAACTGTCCAACAAACACACACACACACAAACTAACACACACACGTGTACTCACGCACACCCACACACGCACGCTCAATCTTGCACACATACTTGCCATCCATCATGTTTGCAATGATGATTGATTTGAATTTGTGATTTTGATGATTTTAGTTTTAGTTTGATTTATTGAATGAATTTATGATTTTAATGTTTTGTTATTTTTTTTTTCTGAATGATGAATTTTAATTTGAATTAATAATGGTGATTGATTTGAATTTATGACTTTAGATCATTTTGTATGTTATCTTCGCTTTTATTTTATTTTATATTCATTTATTGATTTAGATTGGTTGATATTATAAAATTGTTATTTTTAGGTACTTAAATATATATTTTCTTTATTTATTTATAATTTTCAAATTAACTGTTACCTGTGTTCTGTTGTGCTGCGTCACGCTGAAGAGTCAGTTATACAATCTGCCTTTACTGTCTGTATTGGGCCACCAAGATACAGGCTGTGCCTAGTTTGGGGCCCACGGATTCTTCTAGTTTTGAACTCCTCTAAGTATTTTCATTGTTTTCTTTTTCTTAATTGTATTGATGACTAATGATTATAATTCTGTAACTACTTGTGTCATACAGTCGCGAACGATACTTTCATCAACATACAACCTAGCACGGGGCCTGCAAATTGCAAAAACCGTAAAAAAAATTGAATTTTGCGGGTTACTCTGACGTTTTCACCTCAAGACATGGTGATCTCAACATTTTTGTCAGATGTGTTAGGGAGAAACATGCGAAAAGTTAGAAAGATAAAAAGATGCACGTTGGATTAGCAACCTGCAACACTATATATCCAAGAACTTTACTAAAGACCATATTTTGTAACTTACTTACGGATAACTGTCGGTTAATACGCCTTCGTTCATAGCTATCGGTGTTTCTATAAACAAAAGCGTGAAATATTCTATCCGCGCCACCTATCTCACTCGATTCATAGAAAAATCAAAGAAAGGTTTTCTGTAAAGTTTTGTTTCAAACCGTCTGTAAGCAAAATGTCAAACAGACAGAGATAGCAACCTACCGAACTTACTGTTCGGTTTCGGTAGGTTGCTATGTAAGAAAAAGTGATACGTCAAACTCTTAGAAATCCAGATTTAATCTTATGACGACCATGCAGATTAGTATCTGAGAAGGAAGTACTACAGTGAACTTTTCTGTCACGCATTTGTCAGTAAAGTTTGACTGTATATCTAGTAACATAGTGTCCATTATCGACAGGCGTGGTATCCGACTTCGAGATGCTCCGCACGTTCAACTGCGGCGTGGGCATGGTGGTGATAGTGGACCCGGTCTGCGTCAAGGAGCTGCTGGCGCTGGTGGACGGGGAGATCGCCGTCGTGGGCACGGTGGAGCAGATCGGCAAGGAAGGTATGTCACGAAACACAGGGCGTAAACAAACTCATCACGAACCCGTCAGCCAAGCATAGGGTAGATGACAAAACAAATTTAATTAGTCCGTCAGTTAGATTATCTAAAAATATTTGACCCGTATTTTTTCTTTTGTTACGTAAATCAAAATTGACGGAGATACGACGCTTTTAAAATTCTCAATACTGTTACGAGCTGGGTATGAGATAAATTAATTACTACCGATTCAACAACACAATCACTTTATTAATAACAAAACAATTTAAACTTAATCACAAGTACACTACAATACACTACTGTTCACTATTCGCTTAGATATCGCACTTCAAGTTCACTTCGATTCGCTTCGCTGTGTAGCCAAAACAAGACTGACTCTCGCGGCCCTGAGCGGTCTATTTATACTCGCCAACAGACACACCAGAATAACCACGAATATTCTAGAAGGTCATAAAAAAACACTAACAAAAGAGTAGGTAGGTAGGTAAAAGGTATTAGGTAATTATTATTACTAGCTACTTGTACAACACAAACAAATATGAACCGTATGCGCTAGGCGTACGGTCGAAATTCTAATGTCTTTTTATAAAGAGGTCGCGAGTTTGTAGGTACCTACCTAACTTTGAAAGTAATAATAATAGAAAACACTCGAAATTTCAACGTACACATACTGTAATCACGTGCTTTCTCGAATGTTCTAGTAGGTTCGATGTAACAATACGTCACGCCTAGGTATTATTTTTAGAGCGTACTGTCGTCGTGAGCCCCCACTCCCGAGTTTTCATGCGTTAATACTCTAACTAACGGACTAAATAGATTTGTATTTTTTATGCTGTCGTCATGCCTATTCTGTACATCAAACTCAGTAACTATGACTTTCTTTTTTGGGGTGAAAACATTTTTCGGATTGGACATTTTGCGAATTGGACATTTTCCGAAATGGACATTTTGCGAATAGGACAGTTTTCGACCGCTGGACATTTTGCGAATTGGACATTCTGCGCCTAAACGGAAAAATCATGTTTTGTGGTAGAACTTAATGTAAGGCACTCAAAACATTGTTCCCCGTTATGGTGTAGAACAAAAAAAGATATCGCAATGACGGGTAGAACAAGTGCCTTTCGGCTTCGAAATGAGTCTTTTACACCCTTTATTGTTTTACAGGAAAATGTGTACACTTCGGTAACTTCACGTTTTCGAGTTAACCCGAACATAATGTCTCAAAGTAACCCTTAAAAGAGGCACAGCTTCTGAATTTTATATTGCCGCGCTTTGCAAAAGACAGCCTGTCAATGCACGTAGTACTTTCATGGTTGTAACATCTCTACAAGATCTCACAATCGTTCGTATTTCCGAAGATAAACGATGAATCCCGAGGGGCATTTTTTTTCTGGGGATTTTTTTCTTTTGGGTTTGTATCCGTTAATGATCTGAGAATGAAAGTGGCGTCTGTCTTCTATTCTGGCCGTCGAAAGTCGATTTAACTGTGACTATTAGCAGTTATGTAGATTAACATTTTTTTTTAAAGAGTAATCATGGTTTTTTAGCCTGGTTCTTCTCCATGGAATTGACCAACGCAAACCGTGCACCTTTTTCGACGTTTTATAAGTGCCCACCTAGGCCTATGAAATAAATTATTTTGATTTTGAATTAATTTTATTTATTGATATTTGTCTCACCAGGAGGTCACCAGGTCGTGGTAGAGAAGTTCAAAGAAGCGATGCTTCCCCTGACGTCTCCGTACGTGAGTGCGCGCACGTCTCCGCAGAAGTCGCTCTCGTACAAGGACAGCGGAGTGGACATCGAGGCCGGAGACTCGCTCGTCTCCATGATCAAGCCTTTAGCGAGGTAACCATACCTTTGTATTCATTAACAGCATACACCTATTTTCACAATTCAGTCAATCAGCCGAGTGCATTATGATGGAGCCCGCGAAATTCACATTTTCAATTCCTTTTCTTTTCATGAAAAAGTCATTCAATGAAGATGGTTGTTTTGATGATTTTCATTATTATAACTCGTTAAAACCGTATTTATTACGGCCCACTCATATTTTTAAACTATAACTTGAAACTGACCTGCTAATTGCATGAAACGTAAGAAAATTTGAATTTGGTCGGCTACCGTGAAGATTTCACCTTAATAAAACGATTTTAGCAGATAACCGGGTCGCATTCTTTTTAACATCAATGAACCGATTCAATCATCGACAGAATCAATCGATTTAGTTATTGATCAAACCCCGTATTCACAACACTTCAATTGAATCATCGACAGAATCAATCGATTTAGTTATTGATCAAACCTCGTATTCACAACACTTTAATTGAATCATCGACAGAATCAATCGATTTAGTTATTGATCAAACCCCGTATTCACAACACTTCAATTGAATCATCGACAGAATCAATCCATTTAGTTATTGATCAAACCCCGTATTCACAACACTTCAATTGAATCATCGACAGAATCAATCGATTTAGTTATTGATCAAACCCCGTATTCACAACACTTTAATTCAATCATCGACAGATTTAATCGATTTAGTTATTGATCAAACCCCGTATTCACAACACTTCAATTCAATCATCGACAGAATCAATCGATTTAGTTATTGATCAAACCCCGTATTCACAACAATTCAATTCGATTTCGATTCGGGAAGTCGTATGTCTATCTCGCTCGTTTTCGTTATGCCAAAAAGGGATAGACATACGACTTCTCGAATCGAAATCGAATTGAAGTGTTGTGAATACGAGGTTTGATCGAAATTAATTCCAAGCGTTTGTGAATACGGGGGCAGTAACAACTTCGACTAGTTTGTGTGTGTACAAACACATGTCTGTTCTAAATCGACGTCGTCGGCAGCCACACCGTACGGACGAAAAAGCTATTTGGTTAAACCCATAAACAACATTGTAAAGTGTAAACCAAATAGCTTGTTCAACTTACACAAACAAATGTTACAATATAATGTGTCGTGCAGGTCGACATCGCGGTCAGGTGTGCTCGGTGGTCTGGGCGGGTTCGGAGGCTGCTTCCAGCTCAAAGCCGTCGAAGAAGAATACAAGGTATGGCTAGCGTTAATATTAATCTATACTATTCAATGGTGTAAAGCTGACGAGTTTGTTTGGTTGAAAGCGCTAATCTCAGGAACTAATGGTTGGAATTGAAAAATTATTTGTGTATTGGATAGTAGTAGAAAAAAAAAGTGAAAACCTTCCTCGATAAATGGAGGAAGGTTTTCACTTTTTTTTTCTCTTATGTGACGCAAATGAAGTTACGTGGGTCAGCTAGTTAAAACTAATTATTCTCAAAGCTTTCTTTTCTTCACTAAAATATTGTTTTCTCGTATTTAAATATTGTTAATGAAAACAGACTCATCACGAAGCCGTCAACCAAACATTCTGTACATCATACTAAGTAACTTTACGCAAAAATAATTGCCAAGCGACTTTTATTTATGGGGTGAAAAATCACGGCTTACAGTGAAACTTCAAAACATTATGTTGATGAACTCATTTAATAGTTAGCGGGTTATGGAGATATTCAAAAATAAAACTATTAGTATGATCTTAAAAACTAATATTTGAAAAAAAAAACCTCTAATATCTCCTCTAAAAAACCTCTATAAACCTCTAATATATAAGTAATAGGTATTAGTCTAGAACAAAAAAAATATGATCGCAATGACGAGTAGAGAACAAGTTCCTTTGTGTTTCGTTAAGCCTATTTGCATCCTTTATTAGATATTAAATTCGCTGATATTTATTTTGAACAGAGTAACCATGGACTTTCTTGCCGGTTCTTCTCCATGGAATCGACCAACGCGAACCGTGCACCTTTTTCGACGTTTTATAAGTGCCCATCTAGGCCTATGTGAAATAAAATATTTTGATTTTGATAGGAACTTTCAAAACCGATTTTTGCTCCATTGTTTTTAGCAGTATCTTTATTGTACAGTTTACGAAGAGGACACGTTTTATAGGAAGTATGTACTTTCTCCACTTCTTCCTTTCACTAATAAATGTCTCCCGCCCACAGGACCCCGTCCTCGTGCTAGCCGCAGACGGGGTAGGCACAAAGCTGAAAATCGCCCAAAACATCAACCAGAACAGCACCATCGGCATAGACCTGGTCGCCATGTGCGTCAACGATATCCTGTGCAATGGCGCCGCGCCGCTGACCTTCCTGGACTACTTCGCGTGCGGATCCTTAGACGTCAACGTGGCGAGGAACGTCGTGTCCGGCGTTGCCGAGGGCTGCAGACAATCTTCTGCGGCTCTGATTGGTGAGTTTAACTGTTTATTTGTAAGCAGTTTTTATGCTTTTTACTTGGCATTCCAAAACATGTTATTTAAAATCCCGTAAAAAGCTGTAACCTTCACCTGTCCCTGCTGTCATTTGAAGATCTTTGACAGTCGTTACAGGTAGTCAGTGACCCAAAAAGTCTGACAACCAGTCAGTATTACTCAGTACTAAATGGGTTGTGGAGGTCAGATAGGCAGTCGCTCGATGTAAAATACTGGTATTCAGCTGCATCCGGTTAGACTGGAAGCCGACCCCGACGTAGTAGTTGGGAAAAAGACAGGCAGATGATGATGATGAATAAGCTGTAACCTTACCACGGCTTAGACACAGGTCTCTTGGAGAGAGAATGTTATTAAGATAATGAGTTTATCATCTATCTATTCTTGAACGACCAACCAGCTTTTTTTCTCAATTTTTCACAATTTTCTCAGTTTTTCTTGATTTCTAAGTTTTGTTTTATTAGCCTTGTATGTTCCACTGCTGGGCAATGGCTTCCTCCATGTCCTTCCAGATACTCTTCTCCTGCACCACTTCTTACCAGCTTTCGTAATACATGTCCGAATCATCTCGGCTTATCTTTCTAGTCCGGCCTCGGCGGCGCCGTCCATTTATCCGTCTTTATAATCTGTTTCCCTTATGCTGCGTTCCCAGTTCCCACTATGTCGTGACGATTAATTTATCGTTGGTATTTATTTGGCAAAAGTCGTGGAAGTCAGTAATCGCGTCGTCCTATATGTGAACACCTTCCTCCATTTAAATACAGAAGCAAAGCCACGACACTTAAAACTACACGATCATCTGTCGTCCCGACAAAGTGGGTAACGCGACCTTAGCCTGCACTAAAACATCGCCGAATGATATGTAAGGCAAATGTGTCGTTAAAACTGTATTTCTTAACTTCCTGTTTCGTTGTAAAAAGGTGGTGAGACAGCTGAAATGCCAGGCATGTACGAGCCCGGAGTGTACGACATCGCTGGCTTCGCGCTCGGTGTGGTCGAGAGGTCGCAGATACTACCCAAGATCAATGACATTAATGTAAGTATCTAAATAAAAAAAAAGCTGTTGTAAATCATAAACGGCAACACGTTTTTATATCCACGATGGAGTCGTTAACCTGTCGATCCTAGCCTATTAATCTACATCACGTAGACTGAAATGAAAAATAATGTTCTGTGACTAAACTAGATAATGAATTTTATATGCATATTAGAATACGCAGTTTAATTTACTGTCGTATTATCGGCGCCACTCTGTACACCTAATAGTTGTATTTTTCCAAATGTTTTATACATCTTTTCGCAACAGGTTGGCGACATAATCATCGGTCTGCCATCCAACGGCGTGCACAGCAACGGTTTCAGTTTGATTCACAAGTTGATGAAGAAGACTGGACTCGCTCTCAACGACAGAGCTCCCTTCAGTAAAGAGGGACTTACACTTGGTAAGTTTCTTATATAAATTAATATCATCTAATAATTATAAGAATAGGGTAGACTACAAAAAAAATAGTCGGTCAGTTAGATTATTCAAATGTTTGACTCGCATTTTTTCTTTTGTTACATAAACCAAAATTGACGAAGACAAGACGCTTTTGAAACTCTCAATACGTCACGCCTTGGTATAATTGTTTGCGAGTTCTGACGTCACGAGCCCCCACTTTCAGTTTTGATGCGTTTTATCTTTGTCAATATCCATTGATTTACAAAAACAAAAAATATGTGTTCTTTATTTTTCAATACTCTAACTGACGGACTAAATAGATTTTCAATTTTTGATACTGTCGTCATGCCTATTGAATGCACAAACTTAAAAGTAAAGTAAAATGATTGATTCATTAATTAATAAAGATTGTAGTGATAGGTAACCAATTAATCGAATGGACGATGTATGGTACACATATAGTGTTTTTCAATACACTTCCTCGAAAACGGGTTCTTATTGCACTACGGTCTACGATTAGTTTCGACATGCAATGTGTCTCACACGCGTGCGATTTTTTCATTTAACGGCACGTGTGGGGAAATAAACATTTCCACAAATAAAAACAACAACAAGTTCAAATCGGTTCAATGCCTATAGTCAGCGGTGACTGTGTTTTTTTTTTTCAATTTCAGCGAACGTTTTTAAATAGAATATTATAGATAAACGTGATTATTTGAAACTAATATTTACTTCTATAAACAAATTAACATTTACTAGTGTTCTAAATACAATAAAAAACCTCTTTCTTACAATATGTTGGTTTAAACGAGGGACATATTCAAACCCGTAATAGTCCATGCTTACATGATACTAATAAACATATGATGATAAAAACAAATAGAAAATACTAATAAATAACAGATAGATCCATACCAAAAACTTCGCTTAAGTCTTGCGACAACCACACCCTTGCGCTTGTCGCAGAACATGTGTGCGGGTCAATGACTTTTAGGTAGGTATAATCCATTTTCCCTTCATACTTTAAATCTGGCTTTGGACAGGCAAATATCTAGGTATTACTACTAGGTGGTTACTACTACTACGTACTGACCGAATGTTCGCAGTCGTTGATTAACACCTTGCATAATTAATGGCTCCTCGCACACTATCACTAGATAACACTTAAGCACGAACCATAATCCCAATATTCTTCACTGGAATGATGATAAGACGTAATTTTTGGTTATTCAAGAACACGTTTACAAGACACTTAATATCGCGAAGTAAGCAGGGTTGTTTGTTTAATGCGATACGCGGAAACACAATATTAGACATGCGGAAGTAGCGGCGCTCGCGCATACACGGTGCCGCGGGGGTGGCCCTGTCGGTGCCTCGGGGACAATACAAAGGAAAGGGGCGGAGTTTGCGCACAGAGCTCAGGACCGGCACGTGTTTTACCGCGTGACACCTAGAGTTCACTTCTTGCGCGCTCAGTGTCCATGAGTAATGTATTTTATTAGACAATTATGTCAAAAATTAAGGTTATAGGATATTTACATATTTGGGTTGAGAATCGAATACTGAATACCTTCCCTCAATATGTCCCTCATTTAACCTAACACACTGTATATATTTGACGAATTGATCTCTCGCTTGAGAAGAAACGCGTATGACAAGCAAGCAAAACGCGCGGAAAAAAGCTAGCAATACTCCAGAGTTTAGAGATAAATTAAACTAGCTCAGGTACTTGACTGAGGAACAGGTGTCATAAGACTCAGTATCGTAACGTGTTCCTTTCTATCTCTAGGCGAGGAGTTAATAAAGCCGACCCGCATCTACGTGCGCAGCGTGCTGCCGGCCCTGCGCAGTAACCGCGTGAAGGCCGTAGCGCACATCACGGGCGGCGGCCTGCTGGAGAACATACCGCGCGTCATCCCCGGCGCCGTGCGCGCGCGACTCAACGCGCACTGGTGGCACGTGCACCCCGTATGTATACCCCGCGCTGGATCCTAGTCATAGTACTCCTCCTGCCTCACGTGAAGGGGCGTCACCTGCTGGAGAACATCCCGCGCTAGATCCTAGTCATAGTATTCCTGACCTCTGCTCGCTCGATGGGGAATCTCACCGGAGATTAGTGAGATTACACATCGGCGCGGGAAATATTATATAGTGCACGCGTGTTTGCTTAGGCACAGATGTAATCTCCCTTTCCTTACTGTCATAGTTCGATTGGAGCACATCCGACACTCGCAGAGAGAAATCAGGCGCAGGATGCTCTAGAGTCAATACACTGCTAGCGCGTCGTTTCTTCAAAAATTCATGGCTTCATACACAATCTCATTTAAAATGTTTATTCTTGCACACACGCTTCAACTAAGAATGATTCTCTAAACTTGAATTATCTTGTCCAGGTGTTCTCATGGATCGCGGATACCGGCTCGGTCCAAGACGAGGAGATGTTGAGGACATTCAACTGTGGTATCGGCATGGTGCTGGTCGTGTCGCCCGAGGACCAGGCTGAGGTAAGGAACACACAACATTACTCTGTAATCCCCGAAAGGGGTAAGCGGAGATGTAACTATAAGTACAACCAGAGATTACCAGTTTATGTTTGATGATCCGAATGATGCAATGGTACTGAGGCTGCCGTACGTGCTTAGGGTCCTGGGTTCGAGTCCCGGTAGAAGCAAATGTTTGTGTAATGAGCATGGACAATTTTGTTTCAGAGTCATGGATGTCTATTGTATACTAAGTATGTATTTACAGACAAAAAGTATCTGTGTAGTATATTGACTCTTTGGTGTCCACGACACAAGCCTCGTTGCTTAGTGTGGCACTAGATGGCGCCGTGTGTATATAGCGATATTTGTTTTTTATGTTTATGTTGAAAGTTCTGGCTACTACTGACTACTGCTAAATGCTTAGATAGCCTTAACTCTTCAAGTCCCCGCATTTAGGTGTGGAAACAAAAAAAACATTTTTGTTAATATTATTGCTCGAATATGAATAGGTAATGAACACAACCCGAGCGTTCGGCGCGATGGTGATCGGTAGCATACAGAAGCGACCGCCAGGCGGCGCGCGCGTCGTCGTCGACAACTTTGCGTCCGCCATGGACTTCACCAGGAGAATGCCGCTGTTGCCTAAGAAGAAGGTAAGCAAATAAGTGTACCGGCCCTAATTAACATTTATGAAGATCAAGTGAGGGTAGTTGAATAAACACCTTCACTTTGCTGTGGCGGTACCTCCACTCTTCAGTCTCCCCGCGACCACGGCTGGTGCAATCCGGTCGAAACGTCGGGCTTAAATTAAAGGTAAATTCGCGATAAATACCCGTTTCTATATTATATTAGTCTTGGGACATTAAGGACATTTTCGGTGCAATATGATGGCACAGGCCGGGCGGTAAATTCAAATGTAAATTTTGCGCTCCGACCGAAGGCTGACACAAACATGCTTTGAGAACACCTTACCGCACTTTAGTGTCCATGATTTTAATGCTGCTACAGCCTGACAAAAAAGTTTAGATGGTGGCGAAACGGGGAACTACGTACTTCCTACCTGGTAATACTGCGTTTTCTATAAAACTTGTCAATGTCATTGGCTTGTCACTGCTCAGGGTTGCCAGAATGTCGCTAACAACGCTCTCATTTTTTCCATACTCTATTTTGAAAAACATGCCCCCGGATATTGAAACGTCACTCAAAATCTAAGGGCTGCTTAACATTTGAACATCCCTAAACTTTGAATAGTGTATGGCCAAACGTCACTTTTGAGTATCTGTTAAATACAAATGCAACTTAAATTTTGAGTGACGTTTCAGTATTCGGTCGTGTACCTTATAATTTGGGCATGGAAATAACGTTCCTTCCTCTCCCCAGGTGGCAGTGCTAGTGTCAGGTAACGGCAGCAACCTGCAGGCGCTGGTGGACACGACGCGCGAGGCGACGCAGTGTATGTGCGCGGAAGTGTGTCTCGTCATCAGCAACAAGAAGGACGCCTACGCGCTGCAGCGGGCTGAGAAGGCTGGAGTGCCTTCACTGGTACGTTTACGGACATAAACTTACCAGTTTTACTTGTTAGAGTAGAAATGAGACCTGCCGGGGTTGCGGGACTGTTCGAAAGAGATACCGTGGCCACGGAACATAAAGGGCGAGGAGGGAACATGGACGGGGTTTATTCAGTAAAAGTCTGACACTCCCTCGCGCTCCGCCCAGAGCGGGAGGAGTAATTTCATGATTTCTAATCCGAAAAAAAAAGCTACGTGCTGCATTACATACAGACTCTTTTTGGGGGTCATACGACGGGTACGTATCAAAAACCCGAATTTTAAAAGACCGAATTTCATTAAAACCGATGGACGTAATCCCGAAAATTGAAACG